>OX578231.1:2400000-4800000 GCA_951216915.1 Tetheella fluctuosa | reverse complement strand
GAATTTTGTTGGAAAATGATTTACAAGTGGTGGCATAGATTTGTCCGAAAAAGGACGAAGCCCATACCTGAAGAAAAAGCATTTTTATGGAAACGTCGCTTAAGTGTTGCGTATGGTCTATTGGCTTGGAACGCCTTTGGCCTAGTCGTATACAGTGTATATAAGGGGAAAGCTGACTGGGCACACTATTATGGACTAAAAACAGATGAGGAAGCTGCTATTCCACCAGGTATATTCACACAGCCTCCCCTTACGTTGGTTATTTATCCCATAGACTCCCACTTTTTTCATGCAGCTTCTCTAAATGTACCATAATATTTATCTACTTATTTTAATTCCTTTAGTAGAAAGCTAGTTTTAAACTTGGTGATTGCACCCTCATGATTCTAGGTAGTTCAGGCATTCAACACTTAATTTAATTCTTTTCATTTTCAGCACAATCATGGGCTAACACATTAGGTATAAAAAATGCAAAAGTTTACAGAATATCAGGTATAAAGAAAGTAGATGAATATGATATTGTTGATGGAAAAAGTGTCAGACCAGATAATAAACAAAATCAAAATGATGAGGATTAGTAATAAAATAGTAATTCTATGTCAAGTTAATGTAGATATTTGTATATAATAATTTTTGATAAAATATACTTACACAAAGCATTTACTTTTGACTTAGTGATCCTAAAAATGTTCAAAGTTCCACATTAGATTTCTGGAAGCAGAGCAGTTTCTGTGCTAGGTCCTTTCCACCTAACAAACCTTATAAATTTTGAACCTGGGACCTCCCATATATTGAGATTTGTTTTAGAGGCCACTATTACCCAACTGTAAGACTAAATGAAGGGGTACATTATATGTAGTATCCTGTTATTAACAAAGCACCAGGGACCACCTATGGTAGGTCTTGTTGCCTTAGCTTTCGCTTGAACCAGAGACCGATAAAATTGGGTTCCCCTTTTAAAGTTACCACGATTTTTGCTCTTTAAACCTACACTTAAATAACAGATGGTTTTTTGATTTTATAAATTATAACATGGAGTGATTTTCGAACAATTATGTAACCATACAGTGCGTAACATTTATCAATTAGTCATTACACAAAAATATGTCACATTCTAAATTGCTCGAAGATTAAAACCCATGTACTTGGAGAGATGTCCGTCTGATTCATCAACTTGATGCGTAGTACTTTACAGACTGGAGGTTGACATAGGCCACTTTTTATCCAGGGGACGCGGGTGAAAACACGACAAAATTTAATGATGTATAGGTAAAAGTTGAAATAATACATATGAAATATAAATAATTTTATTATTTTTAAAGGTCTTAAATCAGTTTCCAATGTATAATAATAATTTCCCCACATAAATAATTATGGGATTAAATTTTTCATAACATACCTACCTAATTCAGAAATAATGATCTCGCATCCTATCTAAGAAATAAAAAAATATAATTATATTTTATCACAGCATAAGGCAGATTTTAAGAAAATCTCAACAATTTGAGTGTGCATGGTATGTTAATGCACGACGTCTTCTTTCTAATTCTTGCAATAATGCAGATCTGAAATAGAAAATAGTAAATAATTTTATGCCAAATTAAAGACAATCATTTGAATACATTTTTACGAAAACTATAATAAAAACTGTTAGTCTACAAAAATCTGTATAATCTGGGAATCAGACCCTAGTATAACCTAGTTGTCAGTAAAGATTTGGGTGTATCTAGATAGATCACATACCTATACTGTTCGTACTTCATGACAATGAGCTGCAACTCCTGCTTGTAGAGGCGCGTCAACATGTCGGAGTAGCAGTCCAGCTCGCTCAGCCGGAACATGTTCCAACGCAACTTGTGATCCAGCTCTTGATCAGCTACAAATTATAAAATGATACAAATGATTGACACATACTACAAAACCTTTATAAAACTAGTTTAAAATCCTTTTTGGCTATTACATAAAGCTTTGTATGTTGAGTGATAACTGAAGAATCTGAAAACTGAGAAGTAATTCAAAGGTTAGGTACTTTTGTTTTCGTTCACGTTGAACACCCTAATCACAGTGGGTGACACAAGGCTCTAGTCAATACAAGCCCAGCAGTCAGAACATTAAAGACCTACAACAAGTTCTTCACTATATCCTAGAAGCTTTTACTTGCAATATCATTGAATGGCACGTTTGTATAGGATTGACAAATGAATTTGTTTTTTTTTTTGTGCTGATCTGCAATCAGTATTATACTATAAGCAGATTGTTTGTGGGGTATTGTCATGTCGCCGTCCTCATTGTATTTATAGAGTGGTATTTCACTCTATTATGTCTTTTCTCTTGAGACGTTTTCGGTAGCTGCGCGTGCTTAAACTCGCCGCAAATAGGTTCGCGTGGCTTTCCAGCCGCTTTTTATATTTTTCTGTTGAAGCCTGGATTTCCTCTCTCACAGTGGTCATATTTAAATGTGCGTGGATTTCGGAGTTGGTAATAAACCACGGCGCTATTGTTCTTAATATTGCGTTCTGCATCCTTTGCAATATTGCGATGTTTGTATTACTTGCACTCCCCCATAGCTGAATGCCATACATCCAAGTGGGATTTAATATGGACTTATATATGAGTAATTTGTTATCTATGGATAACTTGCTGTTTCTACCAAGCATCCAGTAGTCTTCTGTGTCTCACGTTGAGTTCTTCTCTCTTGCATTTAATATGCTGGTTCCACGAATTCGAATTGTCGAGCCGAAATCGCATGGACAATGGACAGTTGACTGGTTTTTTTTTTAAATTAAATTCAGCAATGTTCCTATGTTAAAAATAACCTTTTTTTATTACCTTTAGAGTATACAATAAGCCAATGTGGTATCTCCTCCAGAAGATAGGGTGGCACGAGTGTCGGAACAAATGGACTAACTAAATAACAACCTCCAACCAAGCATGGGTGTGCATACGTCGTTTGATGTGTTATTTCGCTGTAACAACGAATAAAACAATGTAATAATAATATCCTAGGACATCTTAACACAGGGCCATCTGATCTCAAACTAAACAGAGCTTGTACATTTAAATAGTCTATTATCAGAGATTTCGCCAAGAGTCAGGCGACGCTTACCCGGAAAAATACTGGCCCGATAGTAAGCCGACATGAACCGGAAAAACTTAGACGGGATTCACACAGGACAGGAAAGAGTGGCGCGAGAGATAGGGGCCTATACCCAGCAGTTGGGTTACCAGGTCTTAAAACCGACGGACATTTGGGCAAAACGGCCGGATATGCTTAATTTTTTAATCTTCCTATAACACAGCAGTAACTACTATTGCAAAATGGTCACATTTAAAAAGCCTAACAAAAGCCGGAGAGGCCGGACACCGTTTAATTTGTCTGGACACGCGAACAAAAAATCCAAATGCCTGGCAACCCTACCCAGCAGTGGGTTGACACTTGTCGGCATAATGATGAAGTGTTGGTCGAGCGATATAAAACTCGTCTAAATACCGGAGGTACAAGGGGTAATGCAACTGGGAAAGTACTGTTGGAGGTTGCATAATATTATGTAACATTGTCGGATTCTTTAAAAGTATAGTTTTATAACTAAACTAGCAGACCCCGGCGGTTTCACCCGCGTACCCGAAAAAAAAGTAGCCCATGTCCTTCTCCATACTATAGGCTTATCTGCGTGCCAAATTTCATCGCGATCGGTTCAGAAGTTTATGCGTGAAAACGTAACAAACAAACTCACATTCGCATTTATAATATTAGTTTGGATTCTTTATTAGTATAGATTATAATATTCAGATTATTATCTAGCTCTCGATAAAACTGTATTTCTATCAGGTACAATTGACATTTCTTTGTTTAGAAACTTATTAGCAGTAGCCCCGGGATTGGTAAGTACCAGAGAGACGGCGGCAAATCTCACCATACGTCATGTTGGGAATTATGATGAACCTCTGCCTACCTCTTCTGTGATAAAAGGCGTTAAGATATTAATTTTCCATACTTAAAGTAATAAACGCCATGATGTGGAGTGGAGATCCTCTGCCAAGGTTGCGGCACGCTCTCCAATGGATGTGTCCAGTGGGTGGTCTGCGTGTTGTGGTCCATGTAGTAGCGCCGGCCGCGGAGCGTGCGGTCCGCCGACCAGCCCGGCGGCAGCGGGAGGTCACATTCATCTGAACCTGACGCGAACAAAAACCAGCAGTTTAAGTTAATACCAAAGAACTTAGTCACTGACTTCAAAATATAGTAGGTGCCTACCTAATTACTACAGACAGATTAAAAGTTCCTACTACATTATTTAATACTTTTTAGGCAAATCCATTTTAGAGTTTGTTTGTTAATAGTCTATTTTATTTTATATTGAGCACGCAGTGGATGTATGAAAACCAAAAATATTAACTTTTAACTAAAACCAAAACCGACTTCAAACTGGGTTTGCACTAAAAAGTATAAAATACTTAAGGCTCCAGTCTCCCTAAAATCAGTGTTCTTGCTGAATTTATCAGAAAAGAAACATTTTTATTTAGTCATCAGAAAAGCAATAAATGAAATATATTTTACGTTATTTTAAAGTGTGAGATTTGAAGTTTCCAATACATATTTTATTTTTTAATTTGACGCCACTTTTATTAGCTTTGTGAGGCTTTAAACATACCTCTATTTACGTTCCACGCGTAGAGGGTCTCATACATGCACACGCCACGAAAAAAATATAACAAAAACAAGAAATGTATTCAGATTACATTTGTCGGCAAATCCTCTACAATAATCTTATCTAGTTACTTTTTTTCAAAATCGTCTCAATTTCTTATTTAAACTGCTTTAAAAAGTTATAAATTTCTGAATTTGACCCTTGCAACATATATTTTTTTCTATTACAAAGTAATGGTTTAGAGAAATCATACTTTAACCACTCCGAAAGCAACTACTTATCTGTCTAATAAAAATATAAGCATTCAAAAAATATTTTTCCAAATCGGTTCAGGGGTCTTCGAGTAATATATATGTTCCCCATACATAAAAAACAAAAACAAAGATTTCGACGAATTGAGAACCTCCTCCCTTTTTGAAGTCGGTTAAAAAAGGAATCATACCTTGATTATTCGAGATGATACTACTGCCATGCGTTTTGTTGTGATATGGAAGAGCAGATGTGTTCACATAATTTGAGTATATTGCTGAAGATTGGCCGACCGTTGTATATGCTGTAATAAAGTTTGAAATATATTTTATTTGGAATAAGCCAATATCTATATATCAAGCTGTCTAAGCCTGCACTCACCAGTTGCAGTTTACTATTAACAGAGCAATGTAATCTGTCCAAATAAAATTCTCCTTATCTATCGATATGTTACCCTAATTACAGCGAGAAATATGGTGCATAACGCCATTGTATTGCGCTCTTATGGTGCTGTATGACTTAAGCGTAAAGTCAACTCTTAAGTCATTTAGTGTAGAAATACTGGCAAACATTGAACAGTGACTATTAGGTTATTCTAGGGGTAGCCTCACTCCCTAGAGAACGCGTCCCCGACGTTGTCCGTCGCGTAGCAGATGAGGGAATGCTCATCGGATCAGTATACCTACCTATTCAACAAATATTCCATGCTGGATTATTTCACAGTATGTACACGTGGTTCTCTCTTGGAGATATAACTTAGGCTTGTTGAAATAATATCGATATATCGATATTATTTTTTCAATATATCGATATTTTTGAGCGATATTTAATAGTTCGATATATCGATATAAAATTCTAAGTATCGAAAAGGTATAAAAATCTATATTTTTTCAGACCAATAAACATTTATAAATTTTAAGATTAAAAAAATCCCAAAAAGAAAATACTTTTTTTATATGATTGAATTAGATTAGACCAAATAAATTAATTTTTAGAGCACGAATGTTCTCTGTCAAATCATACCGATATATCGATATTTTTTAATAAAAATATCAATATCGATATTGATATAGTGTCTATTTTAATTTCCACACAAACGCAAATTTTCGGTTACAGGCAAAGAAGACTGAAAAAGTTTTCCTGAAAAGACAGCTATCAGTCAATAACGAACTCTTGGTTTTTTGTTCGATACTGAAACCTATCTGGGTTTCCAGCATAGTCAAAATGTCAAATCAGCACCTACAAAGAGTTCGGAATAGCATACTGCGAACCATCATCACTCGAAAACACCATCATCATAAAACAAATCTCATTTCAGTCAAGTGACTGATAGTAGATACACAGGACAAGAAAAATATTAAAATTGTAGCTCAAAGTAACAACTTACATTCTGTCCCATGTAAGCGTATTGAGTGTGGAGATGGAGGATGTAGCCTAGGTGTTAAACTCATGTTGGATGATAGCCGAGGCATGCTCGACTCTCGTGATCCATACTGCTGTTGTTTTTGTTGCTGCACCTAGTAGTCAACATTTACTGTAATACTATAATACTGGGAGCTAAGAGCCAGTTTCTTCTAGGCTTTGTATGCTTGCCACCTTCGGCCACATAATAACTTACTATAGTGAGATTGTGTTCAAACACAGACCTATAAATATAAAAAAAACTGATAATCCTTATCAAGATCACATGCCACTAGGCAATAAAGAAACTCAGTTTCAAATATGATAAGAAAATATAAATATCCTGCCTCGTACATCCACTGATTGCCATTTGATATCAAACAATGCAAAGCTTGGGCTGAACTATTTTGAAAAAAAAATACTTTGTGTCTATGATAGCAAGTATAAACAAAGCACCTGTTGTTGATTCTGGTATATAGGGTCTTCGTGTGGCTGCCGATAGTATCTGTAACTTGTCTGTCTGCTGAATGAATCATCTATTTCATTCAATGTTGAGTGTGATGCCTGAAAAAGATTAAATAAATAAATAAATAGACAGTAACGTAGAAAGAAACCCGAGGATAGCCCTCTCCATGGCTCGTCGCGCGACTTTGAGCTGCTTTATGAGGCCCATAGCAGGCCTGTCTCACTCCCCGTGTAGGTATCGAAAATGTAAGTACGCGCGGCGGCCACGCCCGCCAGGGTCACAGAGTAGACTACTCATGTGCCAGGGTGGCTAATTGAGTAGGGAGTAGGGACTCACAAGCGAGCAGTGACGCACGGTCGCACGCACGAGCTTTGTTCGTCACCTACTTCACCGATCCGACCGATGTTTTAAAAATGAAAAAAAACCGGTGAGTCGTACTCGTATGCCGAGGGTTCCTACCTACCTACAACCTACCCATTATCTTTTATTTTCTTTCACACAATAGCTCAATTTTATTTATTTACCTTATTTGAGGTTGGTGCCAATTAAGCTAGACCTCTAAATTATATCAGCGCCCATACAACTCAGAGGTCTATCTTAATTGGCGTCAATTATGTATGTATGGGGACATCCTTTAATTTTCAACTTTATTTATTTATTGGAATTTTTCATTTATTTGTTCTGTAAGACCTTGCTTTTTGCCAATTTCGTGATTCTGGGTCAACGGGAACAACCATATAGGTTTTCGGCCCAAAACCTATAGGGTAGTTCCGGTTGACCTAGAATTGTCAATTTTGCTTAAAAGCAAGGTCTTACAGCACAAGTAAAGGAAAAATTCCGTAAAACAAAAAAAGTTGAAAATTAAGGTAAATTTGCCCATATCTTTTTATCGTGTTGACAGGAAATTGATTTTTAAACACCTAATAGGGAACTATAGACCTCAGTATCTGGTATAAATTTAAACTTGCTAGGTTTACCCGTTCCTAAGAAAATCGGTGGTGACACACGGACAGACGGACAGACAGACAGACAGACGGACAAGAGAGTGATCTTATAAGGGTTCCTTTTTTTTACCTTTTGAGGTACGGAACCCTAAAAACGGCAAAAAATACTATGCAGTGTCTGTTTAAACACGGATAGCGATTTAACTTTTTTTAAGCTTCCTAAGGACGCTGAAAGTTAAGATATAGTTTAAAGCAGTTATTATTATCTATACTCCTATACTAATATTATAAAGCTGAAGAGTTTGTTTGTTTATTTGAACGCGCTAATCTCAGGAACTACTGGTTCGATTTGAAAAAATCTTTCAGTGTTGGATGGCCCATTTATCAAGGAAGGCTATAGGCTACTTTTTATCCCGGGAAAACACAAGATCCCTCGGGAACTAGTGTGAAACCGTGCGGAAAAGCTAGTTATGAAATAATCATTCATCATAGGTTTAATACCTAGGTACATACTAACGTATGCCGTATGGCTATCTTCTTAGGTTAAAGTACCTAACAGACATTGTAAAAATAAAATAGTTTTCTGATATACCAACATACTACTAAGACCTAGTGTACGCGCTCCTACATGTATTTTAATATAGTTTTAATCTATAATTGTCAAAATCAAAGCGTGCTTTTTTACATATTTATTCTGAAGTAATCGATAAAAAACAAAAGACAATTGTTATTCAAAAATAGAAAAATAAAAGTTGCGCCCGTCTAAAAAGTTTTTAAATTGTAAAAGGCCGGAATGATTATGGCCTGTTCATCGTCCCCCCGCTCGAAGTCTGTGGTCTTCGAGGATCTTCTGATGACTCTTCAGGAAGTAGAGGTGACACCTTGTTTAGAGCCCGACGGATGATCCCCTTTGATGTTCTGAAGTCTGCCACTCGAGTTACTCCATCTTGTCCGGGATACAAGCAATGGACACGACCAAGTCGCCATTTCATTGGTGGTATATTTTGATCATGTAAAATGAAGATTGCCTATCTTGAGAGGCTTCTGGTTTGTCCGCCATTTCGATCGTTGCTGGAGTTCTTTTAAATTACAGTGATGCCAACGATCCCAGAAGTGTTGTCTATATCGTTCGATCCGTTGAAAATTATCGAGTCGACTCAGGTTTATGTCTCGAAGATCAGGTGATAATAGCGATGTAAATAGTTGTAATGGTTTAGGAAATGCCCAGGAGTGAAGGATTTTTGATCATTATGATCGGAAGTTATAAGGGTTATAAGATGGGAGTTCAAGATTCATTCTACGTGTGCAAATAGTGTTGATAACTCTTCGAAAGTCAGATGTGTCTCACCTAAAATACGCTTTATATGAAATTATGCGGATTTGACTAAGAACACCAAAATTAGATGAATATATGCAGGAGAAAAGACGAAATGGATACCTTCAGTAGCTGTGGAATCTGCCACACTGTTTGAATTTATTTTCTTTCATGAAGTTACCTATTTCGTTGCTAGCACCTACAAAGTTTGTAGCTTTGTCACAAAATATATGAGTAAGACGTTTCAAACACATCATGAAAATGTCCTTAGAAAGATCACTTGCGATGCGACCTCTAGATGTAGTTACTGTTTTCAACGAAAAACAGACATAAACACTTGATCTGTGATAAAGAATGGATCTGCAAAATCGGTGCCATTCACTTGAAAAGGTAAACTAGATGTAACACAGGTAAATTGCTCATTATTGGATGTATTGGTTATGCATTCAAACGTCGACTGAGAGCACAACTGCGTGTCGTGCTCCGTGCTAGAACTCTGCTTTTTATAGAATGAAGGAGCAATTGAGGGCTGCAATGTAAGTGTTTTATGTGTTCGTGTGAAAATAAAAGGTTGATAAATTGATTTCATTCCAGTCAAAAGAAGATTGTTGCATGTGACCACCTACACTTAAAATTCTATCTACATCAAGAAACGGACATAGAGATAAAATAATTGATTTAGAAGATAGTTATTTCTCATTTTTTAACATTTTTATTTCAGATGAAAAGAACTCAAGTTGTGATTGTTTAGTGAATAATTGAAGAGATGCAATGAGTTAAGTAGTAAGAAAAGATTACTACTTAGTCAGATTCATTACATAAAAATCCTTTCTTAGTCATATAAAAATAATCTCCTAAGCTATCTTTAGATTCCTTTAGAGGAATATTGACATAAAATTGACCACTGTCAAGACGAGATGTAGTGTTTGTAAAGATGTTTTCGCAAGATTGGTCAACAATAGATGTATGATTCGATGTTGGAGATATTTCTTTTATCTCACAGGATTTAAGAAGAGTATCGCTAAGTATTTGACTAAAATTACAGACGAGATGTTTCGGTTCGTTCTGGCAATTGGTGTAACCAATAGTGCCAGCGACAAGCCAACCAAGACGTGAGTTTTGAAGAATAGGTCTATTTTTCCCTAGTTCTATCTTACCCTGTTCAATTATGTCCCAAAAGATGTCAGCCCCTAGTAGCAAATCTATTTCTGCAGGTAGATAAAATTTGGGATCTGCAAGAATTAATTTAGATGGAATTCCTAAATCTGCTTGTATTTCTATACTAGGTAGATGATCTGTGATGCATGGGACGACAAAACAAACCACTTTAGATTGATATGCGTTGTTAATTGATTTTATTTGTAGTTCACAACGTTCATTTATTTTAAATTTTGTATTATTGAGGCCTGATATGTAGCGGGGATTATTGAATGTAGTGCTATCACCTATCTTACTTATTGCAGATTTAGTTATAAAAGATGACTGGCTCCCACTGTCAAGCAATGCTCTAAGAACAGTTTTTTTATTATTACCATAGCAGGTAACCTCTACTAGTGCAGTGGAAAGAAGAACTTGATTACCGGCCACTGCAGACATGGACACCGATGTCGTGATGTCATTGCATGACATAGATGTAGAAGAAGGTAAGTCCATAGCCGCAGCTGCTGGGGTAGTATTAGATGACGTATTTTGATTAATATCACTGGAAGATGTAGATGTAGATGTTTGGTTAAATTTATTTGTGTGTGTTGATTTGTGTAGTAATGAATTATGCTTAAGATGACAAATTCGACAACCACCAAGATTGCACTCAGAAGCACGGTGTCCACTGCGTAAGCAGTTGGCACAGAGCCTCCATTCGTGTACTTTATGAATACGTTCGTCGATTGCCATTGTTTTGAACCTATCACATGTATAAAGTCTATGACTTTGATTACAGGCTTTACACTGCAGCCCTGGACTTACTGAAAGTGAAGAAGTATGAAAAGATTTCGGTTTGAATGTAGAGCTAGATCGACGATGCTGAATATCAAATGTTTCAGAACGACTAGCTTGAACAGTTTCCAACACGGTAGCACGATTGCGTAAAAATATAAAAAAGTCTTCAAGAGAAGGTGAAGTTGCTAACGTGTTCCTGTGTTCTTCCCATTTCCGAACAGTGTTTGAGTCCAACTTTGCAGATACCATATAAATAATGATTGTGTCCCACTTATCTGTAGGTTCATTGAGAGAGTCTAATGCACGCAAATTTTTTGTTACAGTATCAATCAAATATCGTATTGATTTGTCTGATTCTTTTGTAATAGGCTCGAGTGAAAACAATGCACTAAGATGATGGTTAATTAATAGACGGTTGTTATCGTAACGTTCACAGAGGAGTTCCCACGCAATAGGATACCCTTCATTGGATACCGATATTGATTTAATAATATTTGCAGCAGAACCCTCCAAACAAGACTTTAAGTAATGAAACTTGGAAATATTATCAATTAATTGATTATTGTGTATTAATGAGCAATATGTATCTCTGAACTCTAACCATATAGAATGATCGCCATTAAAAGGTTTGAGAGTTATTGTTGGTAATTTTATGCGTCCATAACTAGGACCAGGGTGAACCATAGAAGTAGAAGAAGTATCATGAAAAACATCATTTTTGGTTAGTTTCATAAAAGTATCCAATAACTCCTGAGACTGAGATATTATTGTGAAGAATCGTTTTTCAGTCTCCTCTCTTTGTACGTATTGTTCCTCAGGATTTTCTGCTAATATCTCAATTTCAGTTTGCACATTATCAAAGGTTTGGAAAATTGTCTGAAGTTTGGATATTCTTAATTTTAATTCATTAATTTGACATTTTGTTACTAAAGTCTTGTCTAAACTTTGAAAGGATGTGAAATAATTTTGGAAAGAAGTTAATTGACCTTTAATGGCAGCTCTTTGTTTATTAAGACGTTTATAATCAGGCTCTGTACTCATCTTGTAAGTGCTTGCAACGAAATTAGCTTAAAAGAAGAATAAATACCTTTTGTATTCAAGCTAACACAGCTAATGAAGGTAACAAACCGTCGACGAGAAGATAACTGTTAAGCAGGGAGTAGCAGAACAACTGGATGGTTGATGTAGCGATGGCTGCGTCAGCTGGGTCAAAGTCCGTTTTGAACTCTCACCGAGAAAGAAATTAAATGTTAGGTATAGATGTTTTATATATTGTATTAACCTAGTTGTGAAAAGATGCGGACATAAGATGCAAGCACAGTTAGGTGCAGAAGGTAGCGTATATTTAATCAAAAATACACTTATTTCTGAAGGATCGTAGGCTACCAACTCTATCTTCACACACAGAATCGAAAAGGAAAAAGGAAACTAGAAGGAACGGGCCAACCTTTTCAGAAGATAGTATCCACGTGAGAAGTTAATGATGTCTTCATTGAATTGATGATGAGCGTTGTTTCAGCTTAGATATAATAGTTTCAATGATGACCAAAGAGCATTGTTTCAGCTTGACGAAGATGTCTTCAATATTGTTGAGCGTTGTTTCAGCTCAACACGTGGTACTTTTTCAGATGTCTGAAGCCGTCGTAATTCGAAGATAGTGAGTAGTGCTGGTAGACCGTCCTGTCACGGTCGCCAAGAAAACATGTACGCGCTCCTACATGTATTTTAATATAGTTTTAATCTATAATTGTCAAAATCAAAGCGTGCTTTTTTACATATTTATTCTGAAGTAATCGATAAAAAACAAAAGACAATTGTTATTCAAAAATAGAAAAATAAAAGTTGCGCCCGTCTAAAAAGTTTTTAAATTGTAAAAGGCCGGAATGATTATGGCCTGTTCACCTAGCCTAGGTTTATTTGAAACATCATTTATATACAAAAGTAGAGTAATAGGCACATACCTAACTGGTAATTAAATATTCTGATTAAATTATTCAAGAAGACAACAGAGTTACGCGATAGAAAGAGTGGCAACTTCTAGAACCTAGAATCTAGGTGAATATAACTATGTACTAGCTGTCCCCAGTGGTTTCACCCATGTTCCCGAGAAAAAAGTAGATCATGTCTTTCTCCATACCATAGGCTATCTGCATACCAAATTTCATCATGATTGGTTCAGCGGTTTAAGCGTGAAAAGGTAACAAACTCACTTTCGCATTACTAATTTTTAGTTAAAAGTTGAACTTGTTCAGGTTATTATTTTTCTTATATTTTTTTTTTCATTTTTGTGTTTATGCGTACTATATTTCTTTAATAGGTAATTGTAAAACATTTAATGGAAAAAAAACCAACATTGTCAATTGTCCAAAAAAAAAACGAAATAAGTAAATAAAAAATGTAACCTTGCTGAGTTTCTTGCCGGTTCTTCTCAGTCGAAGGCGACTTCCGAATCGGTGGTAACTTCAGTAGTTTCGACGTTCATAAGTGCCCTCTTAGGGCCTAAACTGAATTTATGGCTTTGACTTTGACTTTGATTAGTTAGGAAGTTAGGATTCTGTGCCCATAGTGAGAGACCACATCTCTGTGCCATATGTCATCACTAGTAACACACACTAGTTGTAGTAGACTTTCATCTTCGTTGTAGACCTCCGTTAAGAGTACTTAATACAGACTTTCACAGACAATGTGTATAAACTGTTGGATCTTATCGAGTAGTTAGTTTAGAAGCTGAACTTACCACATTGTTTTCCAAAAGATACTGAGAATTATAGTTGTTTGAAGTACTTGCAGTTTCACCACTAGTTGATAAGCTAGCAAACCTGTAATAACTGTAATTGTAACTCACTTGAAGGTGATGATAGCTCTATGACAGTAACATCAATCCCACGGCGAAGGTTGTGGGATTGAAACCGACAGTAATTCGAAGCTTATGGTGTAGGAAAGCATAGTGAGGAAACTATAACATGGTGGTAGGGTACTTTGTGCACTTTGTAAACCTTTGAGCCTTTATAAAGGGTTGGCAATACATTGGTAATCCCACTGGTATTAATAAATAGCCAATAATAAAATAGTAGCCAGTCACCATTAGATGGACCACCTGCCTACATGTCAGTCCTCTGACATAAAAAAAAACAATGTCACATTATAACTGTGATAGTTTTGCACATACCTGTGAGCTAAATTTGGTACTGACTCACTGGGAGTATATTTCCCCGCGTGTCCGCTCATAGTCTGAGCTTTGCCGAATTTATTCTCATGACTTTGAGGCACCGCATCATGAGCTCCAAAGGGCTGACTTCGAGGTCTTTTGTTATGACCCGTCGTCCACACATTTATTACTGAAAAAATTGCAACATACTTTTCACCAATTTCAAAAATTACTCAAATAGGGCGAATGTTATTGTGTATTACTGTTGTTGAACTTACTTGGTAAATCAGGCGGAGTATCTTTCTTTATATATTTTCCAACAACTCCTTCATTTAGTGCTTTCTGTCCTTTTCGTGAAATCATTTTATTACTACTTAGGTATAACCAAATCACCTATTTACACTTGTGGAATCGTAGGTAATTTGTATCACCTCGGTGAATTAACGCATAAACGTTCTATGATTAAAATTAACAATCCATTTTCTCGTAAGTTGTATTCCCAACAAACAAACACAAAGTCACAAACAAAGTTTCACTTACTCACCGACAGACGGGCGACACACAGACTAGGGAGGGATGAGGCGTATATACTGGTCCAGGTCTAAAGACCCAGTATGAGCTTGCCAGTACGCATACTGGGTATGTACGGCAGAGACCCCGTCCGTACCCAATAGGTATTGTCGGAGTCGCACGAGCGAACATTTAAATTATTAAGAATAACACATTAAAAATTTTGTCAAGATAAAATTATATTTAATCTAAGCGACATCTAGCGAAGCTACGATGCGTGATTTACCTAGCTGCTCCCAGCCTTTCATGCAAATGTTACACCATCTGACAATTTCCAATACATGCAATAATGAAAGATTTTGAATCAAAAATATGCTGTACCAACCATGTTTAGATAAAAATATGGTTTAAAAAAACTAGATAACTGATTAGCACATAAATGTATATAATATTAAACGCCTTGTACTTATTACCTAGTCATCAAAATATGTTCCAAAGGTCGCTATGAGTCTCCAGAAGAAGTTCGCTAAGGCCAGCCCTGAAAATACCTATAACTATTTTAATACTGGGCTTTTGTACTGGGTATGTGGCGATACGTACGGGTATGAGGCTGGGTATTGAATTTTGCTGGTATATCTCTTTACTCTTAGGCTGGGAATACACGTCAGATTTTTTTCATCCGATAGTCGAATCCGATAGTCTGATCAGATTATCGGAAGGCGTTAGAGCCATTACTTTGTTTGAACATACAATACACGTCCGATTCAATAGTCGGATGGAATAGGGTATTACACCCATTAAGCCATAAAAAAACACAAAATTTTTATTCAATCGATAAGTGCCATAAAATGCATATAAATTTTACATTTTCAATTCGCGCGTAGTTTGATAAAAACGCTGGACGCCATGTTACTCTACGGTCATGACGGTATTTGGTCTCTTGTAAGTAAATAAATGCGCTGATATTGGTCTCAATAAAACTTATAAACATTCATAAATTAAATATGATGAATATTATCGCCGCCATTTTTGTATTGTGAGCACTGGCGTTTTCGAGGTAAGGTGCTCTCAGTGCTATGATCACGTGATCAGCGGTGTCCAGAATGACAGTTTACACATACGTGGATGACACACAGTATACTGGACTGTGTTCCGTTTTAACCGTTGTAAACAGTACCCAGTATAGCTGACTATAAAGGAACGGCTTCTCAGTATACTATATGACGTCACACCTTACAGTGCTCGCAGTGTATATCGGAACATACACTAAGATACAATACCATCTATGACTGACAGTTGATGACAGCTCTAAATGGTTTTTGTACGTTGGATCCATTTTGCATAACTAGGTTGGTGCTGCCAGTACTAATAAAGGACGTCACACACGGCGAAGATACGATAATATTTTATCTTAAGATATATGAGACACTGCTATACCAGTGAAAGAGAAGAAAAGTGAAGGTAGGTTAGGTAGGTCGTTGCTTCTCTTTTCATAGTATAATGCAGTATCATGATCCTAAGATAAAATATTATAGTGTCTCCGCCATGTGTGACACCATTAACTGTCTTTTAGGACATTTTTACTTTATTTTATTTTTTTCTCCCATGATTTCATGAAAGTCCAACCAACCAAACTTATAGGGATGGACAAATGGATAAAATATATCGATATTTCGATATTTTTAAGGAGGGGTTACCTATACAAGGTGTGGTTTTGCATTTACGCCATATTTACGGAGGTCGATATTTACCTTGTATAGAACACGATTCAATCATAAAATCGTACTCTTAAAATTACATATTATTTTTAAACTTTTGTAAAAATAAAAATCCCCAGTCCAATAAAACCACATTAAGTTGTTTTATAAAATGACATCGTGTGTACTAAGCACCGCGCCATGGCGCCACTGCGCACTCGTTCATCGCGCACTCCGCACGCGCCGATGTATGTAGTCATGTATGTACGGTCAGTCCGCAGTCAGTCAGTTGTCCTCCGACTGCGAGCGCGCACGCACTGTGCGTGACACGCGCAATCTTCACACCGCGCGAACTCCAACGTACAGTACAGTGACAATGACGGAACGTTATTCAAACGTCGAATTTAGCGGGGATTATTGGCGATCACATCCTAGGACCATATTTCATTGAAGGCCACCTGACCAGCACCACCTACCTACAGCTGCTTCGTCACGTTGTCAATGAGATGCTGGAAGACATCCCGTTGGCCAAAATTTTGTAACGATACAACGTTACACTGCACAGACATTTGTTTTACCAACAAGACGGAGCTCCTCCTCATTATATCCTCCAAGTGCGTCAGTATTTAAGTGAAGTGTTTGGAAGCCAGTGGATCGGTCGTGGTGGCCCAGTGCCCTGGCCACCGCGCTCTCCGGACTTAACACCTTGTGACTTTTACTTGTGGGGAGAACTTAAAAGACTTGTTTATGTTGAAGAAATATCTAGTGTGGTGCAGTTAAGACAAAAAATTGTGTTGGCATTTGAATCCGTTAAAAATAATACAAATGTTTTGCGCAAATTAAAAAGAAACTTGCGACGCCGTGCTCAACTGTGCATCGAGAATGAGGGAGGACACTTTGAGCAGTATCTTCGAGTAACATAGGTGCGTAAATAAACTTTTTTTTAAAATAAATTTAATGAAAACTACCAAATAGTTTTTATTTGGTAGTTATCATGCCTAGGTAGGTATTTTTGACGTTTCACAGTCCGGTAAAGTAAGAAGGTCAATTTGGAATTATTTTATTCCAATAATTTTTCGTACCTAGTTAGTATTCAACTCTAACAATAAAATAAAGAAGGTTGCACCGCGCAAATGTAGAACAGATACCTACGATACGCAACAGCAAAACATACCTACGTACCGGGTCACCGACCGCGGCGCCTGTGTGGCGCGGCCGCCACACAGGCGCCGCGGTCGGTGACCCGGTCATCCGGTGACCCGGTCGTCTCCTCGCCGCGCCTCGCCCCCGGATCGCAGACCTATTCTGGGCACTCGTGCTTATTCTGATTTGACGCTAATCACAAATCATCAATAATCGTTGACTAATCTACCATATAATTAATTACATATTTTTAAAATACTAAATTAATCATCTACTATTGGTTCTATAAATATGGCGGAAATGCAAAACCACACCCTGTATATTAAGCTCTGCCAAAAATTAATAATAAAAAATGAAAATGCATATTTGGCACATTTATTATTTTATTTATTCATAAATCGTACATATTATATTGACTTAACATTAACCCTCATTGAAACCAGTATTTGTCTGATATAGATATTTCTATTTTCTAGCTATAGTACTACACTCAGTACACAGTGACACCAACCAAATCAGCTGATGACTGTCAGTCACTGTCAGACTGGTCAGTCAGTATGTATCTCTACTGCACAGACCACAAACTGGCTATAGTCTATAGATATTTTTTATTTATGATATTTATATTCGGATATCGGTTTTGATATCCAAAAATAAATATCGAAAATTGATATATCGACAAAAATAAAATCATTGATATATATATCGATTATTTTCTGATACAATATCGATATTTTGATATATCGTTTTTTTTGCCCAAGCCTACAAAGTACAAACTTAGAGAATGAATATATATAATTTAATAATCGCTACGTTTTAAAGATATAGAAATGATATTGATAAATAAATAATCTTATTAGTTTGTTCTTTGAAAAAAAGTTGCAATGTTTTTTCTAATTGGTCTAGGTCTTGGTGATGCTCAGGATATTACAGTAAAAGGATTAGAAATCGTAAAAAAATGTGATAAAGTTTGGTTAGAAGCATATACTTCTATACTCACTGTAGGAAAAGAAACTTTAGTAAGTTTATATAATTACCATATTTTCAAATCATGTTTTTATGTCATTCTCCAAAGTGCCTCTAAGGCTACATTCCAACCATAATATCAAGGTAGTAGAAACTAGTTTAGTAAATTATTTAGTAACAGTAAAATAATATCAACAATTTATGTTCTTAGACTTCATATAATAATATACTCTTGCCTATTCTTTTACGGATTTGGTCCAAGAGTACTAAATTACTACGTATTTTGTAAATATATTATTTTTCTTATAAGGTCAAATTTGTAAAATATTTTTATTTAGTTATTACTAGCATGTTTTAACTGTAATATATATAATTATACATCATTTCAGGAGGCATTTTATGGTCGGCCTTTAATTTTAGCTGACCGGGAACTATGTGAAAGCAACATTGATTATATTCTCAAGGAAGCTAAAGAAAAAGATATTGCATTACTTGTGGTAGGTGATCCTTTAGGGGCGACTACTCATACAGATATGCTGTTACGGTGCAAAGAATTTGGCGTAGAAACACAGGTATGGTTATATTAAGACTACCTTTAAGCTTAAATCATCAAAGGTACAACAATATCCTTCTGTATTTTTAGAGTTCTATAGACAGATGGCAAAAATGGAACCCTTTTAGTTTCATCCTGTCTGTCTACACTGAAAAGTAAGAAACAAGTAAATCATTTGAAATTATACAAAAACTTTGCATATGTAGCAGGCGGGACCCATTCCATTTTCACTGTCACCTTCCATTCAGTTCCAATTTCAATTGGGAGTGGGGTCCCAAGTGCTCCCAAAGTTCTTAATTCTTATTTTGTTTGTAATCTCTTTTTAAAGCTCTTCATTTTGATTTTTTATAATCAAAATATTAACATTGTTTACCTTTTTGGACATTAATAAAGAAACAGCCAATGAAACTGTTAGAAAGACTAGACTGTGATATCTCATTTCAGTAGGTAAGTACCTAGTCTAGTCTTAGTTTTAAGCACACAATAGGTACATCAAATAGCATAGATTAAATATCATAACAATTATTTCTTTAATAAGAAGCTTAACAGGCCGGTGGAGGACGAATTGCCCATACCCACTACTTACTTGTCCCGCGTGCCCCTGCTTCAGCTAAACAGAGATAGCAATATTCATGGCAATTTTTACACGCACCTTGGATGGAAGTTGCGAGCGCCGTTCGCCGGCCTCTTAAGCCAAGCCTTGAGAAGAAGCTTATTCTCTAGGCTTGACTTCATGTTATCTCTACTTTTAGATTGTTCACAATGCATCAATAATGAATGCTGTGAGCTGCTGTGGATTACAACTGTATAACTTTGGAGAAACTGTTTCAATACCATACTGGACAGACACATGGCAACCAGATAGTTTCTTTGAGAAAATAGTTGGAAATTTCTCTAGAAACTTGCATACTCTTTGCTTACTAGGTAATTATTTTATTAATATATATTACTAGCTTTTCCCGCGGTTCACCCGCATTCCCGGTATAAAAATCGGCCAAGGGCCATGTGCAATGTAGGGTGCCGTAGTTGCTCATCACAATAATTTGGGCTAAAAAGAGGGCTTTTTGATGTTTCATGTGTTAGTGTTTAGTTGTTAACATTTAACGTTAACTGTTTCGACGACTTAATAACGTCTAAAAACGGTTTAATAAGTCGGTCGACTATTACTCGTATATACTTGTAAAGCCTACTTAGCTGTGATACTTTTCCTTTTAACTTCGTTATATATACTACTACCACAGTCTATGTAACTGTTACAGTCGGTCAACGGACACGTCTAGCTAGATCGTGCGGGGCTTGCGGGGTGAGAGAGTGGCGGTAGCGAGCCCAATGTGCCATACACTCGCTTAGGACACAATGCAGCAATTACGAAAGCCTATACACAGCGGCATTTCGCGAGACTGCAAACGCGATAGACCACTGTATGTAATTACGCTGTGCTACTACCGTGATTTATTTCACATATCCGAAAACACGTTTAGCTGGCAGTGTACCCCCCACACTTGACTAACAACAATTAACGATACTCCACACTATGGGGTTGACGAGAAAAAAATACATTTCCACTTTTCGTGTAAAGGTACACCCATCAAAAATAGTAGATTATACAACAAGTGAAAAAAAAGGGAATTTAATTCGAGGGACTAAGTTGGACCCCGAGAGCAGCGAAGGATTCTAGAATTGAATCCCGAGCGTAGCGAGTTATTCTAAATTAGAATCCTGAGCGGAGCGAGGGATACAAGGACCGAGATGAATTATTTTTTTCACGAGTTATGTACTCTACTTTTTACCATTGACTGCGAGAAAATGAATAGTAGTATAGTTTTTATCACATTTTATTTTATAATCGGTAATAAGATAATTTAATTTTATAGCTCTATCTATGGAATAGCTCATTTAGCCAGCCGGTACGTACTTTCAGCACGTTTTGCTACTTGAAGTTTATACAGAATGGCTTTAGTCGTAACCCAAGTTTCCGCGCCGTATTTAAGGACTGATAGTATGCATTGGTCAAGGATCTGAGCCTTTTGTTGTGCTGACAGGTTCATTTTGAATACAAAATTGAGTTTGAAGTAGGCTGCCCACCCCATTGTGATCCTTCAGTTTGATCCTTTGTTATAGTAAACTTATTGGTGTAGTTGTTCAGGTCGGCTTTACATCCTTTTTTTAAATAAAATTATGACCATTGCGCTGTTCCATTGTTCCAGAATTTTACCCAGATGAAGGCATTTGTTAAAAAGTATGGCTAGTGATTCATTGAGAGTATTGTCCCCTTCTTTGAGTTGTCCATTCTTCATCGCAGACAGTGCCAGTTTAATTTCATCATTAGTTATATCAGGGATATCTTCTGACCCGACTTTTGTGATTTTAGATTTATTCGTGTTAGGTGGTGCATTTGAATATGAGGTGTAAAGTGTCGTGTAGTAGTCTTCTATAACTTTCAATAACTTTTTCCTGTCTGTGATCAAGTTTCCTTCCTTATCTTTTAATTTCGTAGTTTGTGGTTGAAGTTCTCTACAAAATACTTTCGGGCCTTTATATCGTCTGATAACCTCCACCACTGTCTTTTCTTTGATTTTTTCTATATCTTCCTCTATTTTCCGTCTTGTTTCTCCGCAGAGTTGTTTGAAGTCAGCTGATCCTTTTAAATCCTTTTTTATCATGTCGCGTCTCTTCTGCAGTAATCCTTTACTCTCCACTGGTAATTTTCCTTGACGAGTGTAATTTTTATTCGCTACTTTTAGCGCGGCCTCCATCATGCTTTGGTTAAGCTTTGGATTAAGGGTGTCTATATCAAGGGTATCAGGTCTTAATTCAGACAGCTTATCCTTTAGATTTAATCGGTATATTTCAGAATTTATTTGCAATTTGAGTGGGTCTTCTTTTCTGGTATTTTTCTTATTCAACGATATGTATCTCTGCATTTTCGCATTAATAGATATTTTAACCCTGATGAGGCGGTGGTCACTCACTGTATAGAAATTATTCAAAACACTGACGTCTTTCACTATATATTTATGAGAACAAAATATGTTAATCAATTTCATTTCTGTATAGTAAAGAAAGGAAATAATCAGGATAAAAACTATCTTGATGAAACAAATCAAATATTTTGAAAACAAAAAACGTTAAGATCGGATAAGTAGTTTCGGAGTTCATCGCGGACCAACATTATAGTGCTTATAGTGCAGGTACACGAAAGTAGTTGGTCTCAAATTCTCTAGTGACGATGGGAGGGAAATTTCTTTACATATCAAATATTAAACAAAGCAAAGCTTGTGCAATGGAAATCATTATATATGTAGTAAGATCGCCGTAGGATTAAGTTATCTGTGTTTCATACAGAACCACAGACAGAACTAATAATGTGCAAGAACATGTTTGTCCTGGGTGGCGATCGAACCCACCACCTGTGTGGCTGTCAGGGTTGGTCACCACCAAACCAATGTTTAACTTAAGTACCTACTTGTAAAATATTAAAATATGAATATATATTTTTCAGATATCAAAGTAAAAGAGCCAACGGAAGAGTCATTGACTAAAAAAGTACGTCAATACATGGATCCTAAATTTATGTCAGTCAAGGAAGCAGCAACACAATTGGTGCAAATTATATCAAAAAATACAGACACAGGTAGTTAATTAGGGATTTTGATTTATGTTCATGATGTTGTTGCAAGGTGTTCATTAAAAAATAAATATTTTTGAATCTTCCTAGAAAAGATTCATAAATTATTAATTATTTAGTAAAAGAGTTATAAATTATTGTATTTGCAAGGTTACAAAACAAGTACAACAGCGTGCGGTGCGGAGTAGATTTTGAATGGTATTTTCAAAATTTACCCCTATGTAGGTAGAATGGGGAGAGAGATCAATTGGAATCCGTCTGTGTTAATGACGCTTTCACGGCCGAACCAATGATTTAATTTGTCAGAAGGGTAGCTTGGATTACGGCGATAAACAGAACTCTTTTATCAAGGTAACGCGCGTAAAACCGCGGAGAACAGCTAGTAATAGGATAAAAGTATCAACTAGTATTATAGTACGGAGCCCTCGTTGCAGTGCCATGCCGTGTGCATGACTCATGGCGGGACATCCATTTTTTCTACAGAAGCGGGTTTTCCCGGATAATCTTGAGGTTAGCAATCCCTGCCTCAACAGCAACCTGCAGGTCTATTACGTACGTTAGTTTTACTCAATTTCTATTTGATAGGTACCTCTTTACCGTTCCATAATTTAATGTAAGTTGAGTACCTACCTAACAAATGATTATCTTTTTCGCAGGGATACACAAAGGGAGTATCGCAGTGGGCCTGTCGAGGGTTGGAGCCCCAGATCAAAAAATATGCGTCAAATCAATAGACGACATGCAACAGTGCGACCTTGGTGCGCCTCTACACAGCCTCGTTATCCCCGCTCCCATTCTACATCCGCTCGAAATTGACTTTCTCAAGCAGTATAAGTAGATAGTTATTATTTAAATAAATGATTATTATTATTATTAAAACCTTGATTTGTTTGGCTAACTTAGCTTCAAGGAACATTTATTGTAAGTAACAATAACTTTTAATTAATATAATAATTATTTTAATTCAATGCGAGCGTTTTTGTTTCTTTTGTGAAAAATCTTTACCCTTCATTTGGGCCCCCCTACAAATTTTGATGCAGGGCCCATCTATGGCAAGCTACACGTGCATCTCGCATAGATGTCGTCTCGCTACGAATAGTCAAACGTATGACTGACAATAGGGTTTGGTTTGGACTTCAGGAGACCCTAAAAAGCACCTGAAGTAGAAACAAATACTCACCAACGCTAGCGTAGCGTAGCCGCGCGGGTAATATATAACCGTCATTATTTGAAAAAAAAAAAAAACAATAAATAGAGTAAGTAGGTATGTAATTAAATATATTTTAATTATTTACAATCATAATAATAAAAATCATGATATTATTAAAATTCGAGCCGACTGTAATATGAAAAATAACATTCAAACCCATTATTGGTTCACAAAGCTACCACAAAATACAAAGGTACTACACAAAAATATTTAAATCATAAATGTTAAAAGGTACATTAATTATTATTTGGTCTAAGTTTCATAATTATAAATAATGAAAACTATTATAAAAATATACAAATAACGGAATGTAGAGATACCAATGTCACCGTGATACATCACTATAATATTGGTATACATCAAACATCTCTAGATAAAACTGGAAAATGGTGGGTCACATTATCATAAATTATAGTTAGAGGCATGGCTTATATTATGGAATTTTACATTATGTAACACTAGGACAATTTCTTAATATTAATAATAATTATACAGTCTTTAGACTTAGTCATAAAGGGTACATACATGATTTTAATAATATATTATAAGACAAATTTATATAACTCGTGCTTTCTATTCCTCAAGTGAGATTACAAAACAGTGAACTATATAAATAGACATTGATTAAGAGTATTTAAATTTTCAAACGGCCGATACCTGTTGATCGTCATCATCATCATCAGGCACGTCATGATAATAATCATAGGGGCGAGTGACACCTTCGTGCGAGTGTGCGCGGCTAAGGCGCTCGAGACGCGCTACCTGCGCGGCCAGCGTGTACGGCGCCTGCGGCATCCGCGGCGGTGGTACTGGGCGTGCGCAACTCGTCGCTGTGCACGATCCGTGTCCACTGTCGCTCGACGTCGCCGACCCGGTCTTACGCAACGGCAAGTTTACTAGTGACGTCACGCTACTGCTCTCCGCCGATAAGTCTACCGGGAGAGGAGTGGGCGTGTCCGAATGTGACCTCTCGTGGGCCGTGCGGGGGCAGCACATACCGGAACCTGGGCCGTCGCGTCTATGAGAGCAAGGCGAAGGACCTGGTGGCGGTGGCCTAGGTTGATGCGGTCTGGTTTTTGCGGGCTCCGATAGAGCTAATAGTTTTCTCACGGCTTGAGGGGAAGCTGTACCGAATTTATTTCCTGCAAAACTTTTTTTACTTTCGCTAGCTGATGACGCGCTGCTAGTCGTAGATAAAGACGGTGAGGGGTGACGGCGGCGAGGCATAGCTGGGGCCGGCCCGGCTCCCTCGCATTCGAGAGACATTGCATGTAGACGCTCTTCATCGGTTTCCACATGCATACGATTTAAATATGCCTTAACTCGTCTTACCATCTGTGCTTCCTCAAACATTTTCTTGGGATTAGGAACATTTGAGGACTTTTTCCTTCTTTTAACCGTGACCTGGCCTTGTTGGACGCCGCCAGTGGTGAGTTGATTCAAGGCTACCATAGCATTTGAGGGTGGTTGTTTACCTAGCTCTAGTAAAGTAAGAAGATCATAAGGTGAGCTACACATGTTCGTAAGTGTCCTAACTTCTTTAGCTATCATTCGTAATTTTTCAAAGTTGACCATACCTTCCACTTTAGTATCATTACCAAGATGAATGAATGTAAGATCTTTTTTAACAACAGGATAGAAAGGAATTACTGGTGATCTACCTTGCTCTGTTGTAACTAACTGTCTATATTTAGACATATTTCTCGAGGGATCCATAAGCATTTGTAAATCAGTGAATAGTTTTAAATATTTTGTGGGCAACTTTTCCCAAGTCATTCTTAGGCGGGAAACTGCGCCATGCCCTAAACCTGATATTATCGCAAACATCGAGTTGAAATTTTTGCATTCTTTGCAATGACGCGCGACTTTTATAAATTGCTTAATAATTTTAGAACGACGCACTAAGTTTTGTTCATTGACAACCTCAGTAACCACCCAAAACATTTCTTTGTTAACCAGTTCAGCAAATTGTGACAGCATAGGTGTGCCATACCTACTTTTTAACTCAAATAGATCGTCAACATACTCCGTGCTTTCTATTTGACGGAAAATGCAGAAATCTTGCAAAGTTAGTTGCACTGCAACCTCTACAGCATTTAATTGCAAAAAATGTACTACACTCTCTCTTAGAAGTTCTGGAGCCATTTCATCAGGTACTAAGGTTTCACTAATCCCATTTGTTTTCAGATAATATCTGGAACTGAGGCCAATGCGCTCAGCAAGATTCTGAAGTTGGTCTGGCAAACGATGTTGTTTTATGATGCCACCTTGGGAAACTGACACCTCACACAAAGAAAAATTTGAACTGGAATCAGTAATCCCGAATTCTTGTAGAGTTAACATAACAACTTCTCTAGCTGTTGTCTCTTTGTGAACTAACAGATACTTGCAAGTTTGATCAGCCTTGTACACTTTGAGCACATGTTCAGGGTAGTCTGATGACTGATATTCATCATAACATATTGATATTAAATCTGGATTACTATGTGAATTATAAAATGAGGTGCTGGCATTTGCTTTATTTAAAGATTCAGAATTTGATAAGATACTATCATCAGTGTGTAATCCATCATTAATTGTATTTTTTGGGAGGATATTCATTTTCATTAAAGCCTTTTGAAGTCTCCTTTTAGGACCCAGTGTCATGAAGCCTTTTTGAGGTTCCTTTTTTATACTGAGCTGTTGAGGTTTTTTAGTGGGAGATTGAAATACTGGTGTCAATGTGATGGGATCATCACTGATTATTTCTGCTGTTGATAATCGTGCTCTGGGATCTGTTTGCCAACGTACCATATTAGCACACCCTCGTTGCCTCGGGGAATTCTCAGGCATTAATAGCATTTGCTTAAAAGCTAACAAATTACTTTTTACTGTGATGCTTAAATGTGTAGAACCTGTTATAATCTCCATAGCTTTTGCATGACTTACATGTAGAAAAGATTGACAGTTTACTTCCAGTACTTGGTCTCCCCTTTTCAATCCAACATCTTCTGCTTTTGAATGTTTTTCTACTTTCAAGATAAATATACCATATCCTCTTTCATATCCTCCTAATATGGTAAAGTTGAGAGGTTCATCTCGAGTAGGGCGAGACAATGTCACACTTCTCGTTCTTGCTTTCGCCGAACAAGCTATATTTAATAGTCTTAATTGACTTTCCATCTTTTCACGCTCCAATGCAATTTCAAAACTTTCGAGAAATTCCATCATGTTTGGGTCAGTTTCAAAATCAGTGAAGTGATTATTGACCCAAAGCAATACTACCCGTGTTACTTTATCACGTACTGAAGGCTCAGAAAACCAGGCAAGAAGTTGTTTTGCAACAACTAATGGACTTTCAATAAAAGTCCTGTGAGTCAGTAGAAAATCTTCAATATATGTAGAATCACGTGTATTATCCTCTATGAGCTGTAACATTAGATGTTCCGGAGTTCCTCTTATGACAACATGTCCTTGCTGTCGCCCTGAATCCCCAGCAGTTCCCCTATATTCAGTTACCAATACTACAACACCATTCTCATTCTCATGTCGTCTTATGTTCTCCTCTCCTTGATGTAATATACGATAATAATCTGTTTGTGTGATACAAACAAACTGACAGTCATCACATCTTGTGGTCATTACTCCTCTATGATACAATTTTTCAAGAGTTGCCTCTGCCATACCAAAACTGTCACCAACATTTAAATGTTCAATTTCCCCGTTTTGATGTTCAATACCCACATGTCCATTTATAAGCACAGACCATGAGTCATGTTCTTCCCCATCATTCATAACAACTGTTCCTGCCTTTTCTACTACAGCAAAAACCATTACTGTACACAGTGCTCTTCGCACTGTAAGTGTCATGTTAGTAAATGCTTTTAAGTGTTGAGTGAATTCCAAAAGAATTTCAATGTCATCATCTGATCTTTCACTTGGGTCTTTTTCAAGACATTCACGGACAGCATCTCTAACGGTGAAGCTATCCATACTCTCTTCCAAATCTTCTTCTTCATCAGAATCAACAATTGATTCAAGGAGACCAGAGAGATCTACCTCCATATCCATGTCAAGAGAGCTGTGGACCGAAGTCATGGTGTCACTACCACTGTATGCTGAGCTAGTATCACTTGCGTTAGAGCACTTTAATGTGTGGGGGTACAGCTCCGGACTGTGACGGCCTCCACGCCCACCTCTCAACATTGTGAAGATAAAGCCTGTCTCACAGACGTATAGCTTCTGCAACAACATTTATATTTTTAAATAAATAAACTGTTTCACATACTCACAGTAGAAGTATAGCCATAAATAAGATTGGACCTGCCTGCGGTAAATGATAGATGTCCCAAAAATTCTATTATGAATAATTTCGTCTTTTAGCATTCATACACAGTTAAAATGGATCAATGACTAATAACTAAACTGATCTTGCATATGGTAACTTTAAATACTTTTACGAATTGACCAAATCGTTATAGCCTCAATCCAAACCAGTAGGACTCTTCATTCGTTCGACGTTACCAACATTGTCACACAAACAATTAGAATTCCACTATTACGTCCTTATTACGTCATATGTTTATGTTTTTTTTGTCGAAAGAAAACAACAGCTATGTATGTTTTAACAATGAATATTATGTTACGAACCTTCACAATTTCTATTTATTTTGCATTCATGGCGGAACTGTCAGCGCTTCCATGTTGCTTTCTAAATTAATTAAATCTTCTCCCAAAGCCGTTATGAGTCGTTGATTATATTTCGCTACACTGTACACTATATTGTTGGAGATTGTTTTGAATGAAAATATATTTTAATCACAGTATTGAAATTACCTACACCAATACTGCGAAAAATCTATAGAAAGCTAACTTTCCTTCCTTTTTCTTACAAGCTGAGTGATGTGATAGGGTAGGATAGGATAGATAGATAATATAGATAGTGTTACCAACAGTAAATTGTGAAATTTTTAGAATGTGTAAAAAATACCCTACAATAGCTAGGGATATGACATTGAGTGAAAAAAAACGATTACTTAATTATCGATTTTTCTTTTTTCATTATAAATCGATTTAAGAAGAAAAAAATAATCGATTTTTTCACTCAATGTCACATCCCTAGCTATTGTAGGATATTTTCACACATTCTAAAAATTTCACAATTTACTGTTGGTATTATTATATGTAGCAACACCAATATTATTTTTAATTTCGATCGCCAAAAGGCAGCCAAATATTTAGAGCCATTCAGACTTGTATTATTGGATTTTTTAAATATCATGTCTGATATCTTAAAATATAAATGCCAAAGTCAAGTCGTAAATATATCAGATTACCAAAATATTATTATTACTCACTTTTCGCCCAGACTTTATAAAATATAATATAGCTATCTTTTATTATTTCCCCCCCAATTGCTATGAAATAAACACGGAATAGGTAAATAAGGTTGGAAAGGCCTTTGAGGAACTTTTGTACCGCTGTCGCCGGTTGCACACACTTACACGACATGTCATATTTGCAATACATACATAACTTAACAGTCATTGGTCATGTTGGCACGATAATCGCAACTAATATGGTGCCTCCCCACTTGGCTATGCGTATTCGTGATAGGTATTTGACAGTATATGGCATATATTCGACGTATAGGCAAATAGGCGATACGACCGTCGTCCACACATGGAGCCAAATACCAAAACGACAAACATGTTTGCTATACCAGTCAGAGAGTAATTTGTTCATGTACAACATGGACGTTGCACGTTTCACTCATCAAGACCACATTCACAGAGAGAGTGATCCTTTACTCTGATTTTTGTAAATGGACAGGAGTAGATGCATGGCCTAACCTTTTTGATACCATCTTTTAAATTTTTAGTTTCTTTTGAGGGTGTACTATGTACATCTGTTTACCCCCTAAAACCGTAAAGGCGTGATTTTATGTTATGGAATGATGAAAACAATACATAGACATTCGATCATAGCGATCGCGGGTCATTTGCTGTTTGTCATTGAAGAGTTCCATTGTCTATCTCCGAAGATCTTCATCAGCAAAACTTGACGGTGAATTCACGCAGCGACTATTATCAGTCTCACTCGTAAAACTCAGTAATCAGGAGTTCGAGTCCGTCGAGTTTTAGTACAGAACTTAGGTACAGAATACATAGCAGATCCTAATGTATCATACACTAAAACCTTCCCTGATCTTTAATAACGAAAACCCCATCCAAATCGGATCAGCAGTTTTTAATTCCGCCTATTAAAACAAAATAATGAAACCAAATAATGAAATAAAGAAAATTGAGACCCACTACTCGTCCGTCCGAACTAGTTGACAAATCGTGCGCTAGTGAATACCGACCATGTGTGGACGGTATATTTGCGTATTTGCCTATTTGTCTCCTTTGATGTGCCTTGAAAAACCGACAGGCGTACGGATACGCGAGTTTGTTATTTGCTTATTCGCCACATAGACAAATATGCCCGAATATTTGGCGAATAGACCCTCCACACATGGGAGTTATGCGTCAAATACGGCGAATACGCCAATACGCATAGCCAAGTGGGGAGACACCATTAAAAAAAAGCTTAGGTCTGTGACAATAAGGATGGTTTTGATAATTTGTGAAATCTTGCAATATTTGACGTCACAGTAATTATTGCCAATTAAGTGACATTTGCATACTTTTGTGCAAATATTATTGTGCAAAATTAGAAAAAAAAGAGAATAAATAATAAATATTAAAAACTGATAACTGAAAGTGGTGTGCAAAATATTTATTAAGGAAAATATTAATGAATAGTGCTGGATTGTTTAACAACTATAAAATAACTAAGAAAATATAAATTGCACAATTACTTAAATATGTTATTTACTGGTATTCCAGTTAGAGATGTACCCATATTTGTCGATATATTTTTATAGTAGACTTTTCATTGGGGTGCATTACATTGTCAATATTAGCACGATTCAAGTATCGCAAGTTTTGAGATTGGCCTATTACATTGTCAATAATATCATCATCAGTATGCCATTGAATTTACTGGAGTGATGTCGTGTGAAATGGATAATAGTATCGCATGCGCTTAAAAAATCAAACGTGAGAAAGCGTTGATTGAAAGACTAGATTTTAAAGCAAAATTAATATAGGTTCTCATTTGAACATTACGCGAGAAATGATCTTGGGCGGCGATTTAGACGATACACCAATCAGGAATATGCATTATTTTACTATAATAAAAGCTCATTCATATGAAACAGCAGAAAAAATATCTAAGATATAAGTCAACAAAGGTTTGTCTCTAACTCTTTCTAGTAAAACAGAATTTCGTAGGTATGGAGTTTTAATGGTCGTAATGTTAAATGACGTCACAAATCATGTCGGATCTCTCTGTCTAATTAGTAGTTTAAAATGCTTGTTATCTTCCGCATTTCATGGCTGATTTTAATTTATCTTTTTGACATTATTTTGTTCATCATCTTCACTATTCTGACATCGTTCCGCCATGGCTGCAAGCAAATACTGACAGACGAAGCGCTTACATTTCAATATTATTGAAGCCACGCCCCCTTAGTATCGCGGATTTCAAGATTTCCAGATATTCTGTGATATTATCACGATATTGCGATACGGCCTATTACACTATCAGTAATATCACGATATCGTGATAATATTGATAATGTCATGCGCCCCATTCGGTTTTACGAAATAGGTAAATAAGGTTGGGAAGGCCCTCGCTCCAATTTAGTATTAGGACCAGTGTTCCACTAAAAATATACTATCTTTAATTAAATACAAAATCATTCAAAAATTATCTTTGTCAATCGTAAATATAGTTAAAAATTCTATCGATGATTTTATTTAACAACATGGTCACCTCACTATCGATAAAATGGCGCCGAGCAATGTCAATGGTCGAAGTGTAGAGGACGCAATGCATGCAGTACATTGCAAGCGGACTTGGTCATTGCGTTGATTAAGCGAGTACACATCAGGCAATGTACATTTTTTTTTAATTTGTAGCAATAATATTGTTAATGTTTGGAATTTCATATTGATTAGTATATTTTATATGTTTTTACAAATAATATAGTAATCAAATGTTATTTTCGATTTACCGATGGAAAGATATACCTCCTCGCTCTATACTCGAGGTCTGAATTTTTGTCTTACAAGTTATAATTGCACAACACGGCATTATAAAGCAGAGCTCTGTTCTCCGAAGTGGTACGAAGCGTACTAAACGCGGTGAATGAATGAATCGGTCAAGTTATGATTTTCGAATCATAACTGTGGCGCGCTTGCCACGCTCACATTACCTTTCCATCCTTATTTACCTATTCCGTGGAAATAAAGATTTTATTTATCCGAATTGCCAAACCAAATAAAAAATCGTTATTATTTGCTATGTCATTTTCCAACAGTATAAAAGTAAATTCCGAAAATCTTTAAATGACGATAACGACATCCGATTTAAATGAAACAAAGCTTATTTTCTACTCTATATTAATCTCTGTCAACCTGTGAAAACTGCATGAAAATCCGTTCAGTATTTCCGGAGATAATACAGACAGAAAATAATTCTAAAAATCACTGGTTTATGTCATATTATTCTTCTTTTGATATTCCCTTTCTATTTTTATTATTTTTCTTCAGCGTACAGTCACCGGATAGGGTATTTGCCTGTATTCAAAATAAATTATCCAACACTAACCAATGTATAAAACATCTTAAAAAAAGGGGGAAACCACGATTATTTTATTAAATTGATCCTTATTATGATTTTTAATGACCAATCTAACCATAAAGAGTATGCTATATAATTATGACGTCACATGCTTGTATTTCATACAAAACTCCATATAAACCTATCGTTTTGACATTTCATAAAAAGTTGCTAGTTTGAATGTCAGTCAAATACCCCATCCTATCGTTTTATTATATGTCGGTATATAGAAGATATATATAGGTAGGCCATCACTGGTTTGAGGCTCTAAAGCGGATTGAAGCCACTACGTAAGCGCCATCGGCTTTTTGATACCCCAGAAAGACTGAATCTACCTATTTCCCGTTTCGATCACTACGCGTGGTGCACTTATGGCAACATTTAATAAAATATGATTATTTTTACATTACCATAGAGTAATCGCTTTATTTCTGAAACGTTTCATTCTATAACCGGAAAGACTAAATTCGCTTTTATTCTTTTTGTAACTATAATACCTTACTATGTATTAATTGTGATAATATTTTTTATTGAGTAATTTTTTAAATAATTACAAATTTTGTAATGATAGTTTTAGATTTTTCCATGCTATATCTAGAAACAAATAATAATAGGTTCGCCAATTGACCATTTTCTATCTCCATCTATTTTCAGAAGTAGGTACTTTTCTACGAGTGTAGCGTTTTCGCAGCAAACCAGTGATGATAATCTTTTAGTAACAAATTTTGTAAATTGATCGCTTCCCGTTGTGGAAAAAGTCGCAAAAACATTTGATTAGTCTGGTGAAAGTGCATCATCTCGAAATAATCTTGTGCGTAGCGTTAAAATGCGTTTAGTTTCACCGTCGAAACGGATCGTGAGCGATGGCGAGAATACGGTGATAGATTTTTGGTGTTAAATTTTGCTCCGTGTCATCACCGTTTTAGTTTTCGATTACGTCTAGGAAGGACGTTAACCGTTTCGTTTCGACGTTTTGCGTGTTGTTGCGGATAAATCTTTGAAGTATCTTTTGGTGATTATTGTTGAGAAATATATTGTCATTGACTGACCGGCTGATATTACACGAGGCTTGTATGTATATGTGACTTCTGGCTATTGCTATTCGTGACACGCCTCAGAAAATAAATCTAAATTTGTGAATCAAATTATTCTTTACTGTATTTGTGTCATTTTAGTGATAGAGTCGTTTTAAAATTACGTAACTGTTGTGGAATCTTGAAGTGTATAAAGAATGGCCTGAGTGTGACCACTCCATTACCGTCATGTGTGACGAAGGAATGTTTGTTTAGGCTCTAATATTGTGCTCCGACCTCACGGAAAGTGCGCGTTCGTCTCGTAGACTGAGCCAGATCATGAGTCTACCCGAAACAAAACAATTTTCGCATTGATTACTACCTACCTATCGTCATTTGGGACACTTTTATATTACCAAAATGTCTTCGGGAACGTTTGTGGACAGGATTGATCCTTTCGCCAAGCGGTCGCTGAAGAAAAAGACCAAGAAGTCTCAAGGTTCCTCTCGGTACCGCAACACGCAGGACGTGGAGCTTCAGGCGCTGCCGCTGCTCAAAGGTACATTCCTCATTATTTATTGCTAAAATGCGCTATTTTTTTTTGGCAGTACTGAGAAGAATTTCTCATATCAACATGTACCAAGCTACTATTTCGAAATCCTGTTTGTGTTTCAAATTTTGCTAGACTGCATTTTCGCCTTGATTATATGTTAGAGTTGAAAACTGTTTACTTATCAGTTGTAACACGAAGTTTGGCCTGCAAATATATCTAATATAATTAAGATACTTCATTATTGTAAATTTCTTATCAGAAACTATTAGATAACATAAACATTGTAAGGGTACTTGTTGAAAGGCTTGCCTGTGTTTAACAATCATGACAACCTTTATTTATTAAAGGTCTCTGAAATAACATTTGGTGAATATTCACAACCTTTTTGTACGACTCGGATATAAGAAATCTTACAGCTTTATACTATGTTAATGGATTATATGCCATAGTCCTAGAATCAACTTTGGCTCAGGTTACACAGTGATTTAATGGTCATCACATAGCAAGAGGAGTTGAAGTTTGTGTCATTCTATCCACTATTCATTCAATGCAATCACAATAGGTATTAAAGTTATACAATTTACCCCTGAGAGGACATTATGGAGCTCCCTCTTTTTGATGTTATCAAGTGGGATTAGAGACAGGGTGGCAAATTTACAGCTGAACTGAACACCACCACTACCACCCCTTTAATTCACCACAACAATGTGTCTAGAGATGTACCTAGTATCTCACATTTTAAAATGTATGTCTACCTAAGACAGTCAAATGAAACCTGTCTGACTTGATCTTAATATTATTAAAACCTATTAGAGAACTCACCATGGGTTTGGGCCTACCATTTTGGTTGGATAAAATATGAAACAAGAATACCTATAATAGTTTGATATGTCATGTAATATTTTATAGTACAAGGAAAAAATGTATGAATTTTGTCTGAAAATAAATTATATATAACTAAAAATGTGTTACTAGAGTTGGACATAACTGGTTGGGCAGAATCTAAGCATGGTGATTTGTTTATAAATTAATACACACCAAGAAAGAGGTAAGGTGTACACAACATTATAGAAATGATATACTTTCAAGTGCCAATACATTTTATGTGCTTACTTAAAATATCTTGCACTTTAAATAACTGATACAATATGGTATCATATACTTGATATGGTGAATCCTTATTATTTAAAAGGTAGACCAGAAAGGCATGTATGCTCATCCTAGGTAAACAATGACTTATAACTAAGGTGCATTCACCACTGAACTGCAACTATTTGTTTTTAATATATAATATCTACAAATTGATCATATCTTTAAATACTATGTTCAGCTGTAGAAGGTTATAAGATTACAAAAAGATACAATGTATGAACATAGTAAATTAAACCAAAATATACACAATCTATTAGTTTGTAAAGAATAATACAATATTATTATGATTTTCAGATGTCCCAAGCAGTGAACAAGAAGAACTGTTCATCCGCAAACTACGGCAATGCTGTGTGGCATTTGACTTCATGGACCCTGTTGCTGACCTGAAGGGAAAAGAGATCAAGCGTGCCACACTCAATGAGCTTGTTGAGTACATCAATGGTGGTCGTGGGGTGCTCACTGAACCTGTCTACCCAGAGATTATAAAAATGGTATAGCATCTTATAGTTAATGCTTTATAAGGCTCAGTTCACCATGTAACTTTAAAGGGAAAGACTGCCAATTCTGCCAGAATGTGTGAAATTAAATGTTTGTCTTATTTAAAGTTTGATGGAGAAAGCCTTCACAAGTGTGAATAGTACTAATTGATTGTACTTTTATGATGTTGCACAAAAAGCTTACTGCTGAGTCTGGACATTAAACAAAATGTTGTAACCTACCTAAAACTAATTTTTATTAGTTCAAAAATCATAAATACAACATTCATCAATTGCTATGAAAGATTTGTATGTTGTCTCTTGCTACTAAATATGTAAGTTATAACATAATAACATATAATCTAAAGCTTTTTTATATTTCATAATATGGGCACAATTAATTTACCTATCAAAATTCCTGTTGCTGTGGTTTAAGATTTTTTGGATATATTGTCGTCACACTCGTCTTTTCCAAATGTTATGGGTGGTTATGGGTTAACACATTGCCGTGCACCTAGAACTCATAATTAGTTTTCTATTTTTTTTTCTTTTATACATCCAATGATCTACCAATTATGAGGTAACAAATGATATGTTTCTTGGTTGCCTGGTAATGGTTTAGGGTTTTTATGAGTCAATGAATATCAGTGATTTGCAGCTTAATTTCTTAAGAGTTATAATTGGTGAGGAAGGAGGCTGAATAGTCATTTATTAAAAAGTATATAAATCTAATATTTTGTTATGGGGGTTGAAAGAAGTTTGAATCTTGGCTTGATATATGTGTCTGTGTCTAGATAATAATATGCACAACTAAACCCTTTCTTCTTCAGCTTTGCTTGCGTTAATAATAAGGATATACATGCAGTAGGAGATGGTTGTCTATTGTAACATTTGTAACATTCGGTGATTTATTTATCAGGACCTAATCTGAATAATTGAGTTTATATTCGGAACTATCTTTATCTGCTTTCCTTTTTTCGAAAATAAGTAATAATAATAATAAGTAACGGCCTTGGCATCACATCACGAGATAACGCACTATCCGCCTTTGGATATTTAATCTCGGTGGTTAAGCTATACCTAGAGGGCAGAAGTTAATAATGAGAGACGCTCGGCAGAGACGACACGGTAGAGCTTTAATGCATTCTATTTCGTCTAAATACTGTGGCAAAGCTGAGATGCATAGTGATGGGTATAAATATGCAAAAAAATATGAATCGAACTTAGTTCTTGAGACTTCCATTGGAGGACCTGGTGTCTCCTGACATGCACGGAGGAAGGCCACCGGGGTGGTTTTAGTGGGTAAAAATCCCACATAACCTGATTACACCCCCCGACAAAAAAAAGAGAATTATCGGGAAGCATCTCTCGTTCGTAAATATTAGACGCGCAAACGAAGGTTCACGATTCACCATTTACATTTGAATTTTTGTGTAGATATCGGCCAATTTGTTTCGCACTCTGCCGCCAAGTGAAAATCCTGATTTTGATCCCGAGGAAGATGATCCAACTTTGGAGGCCTCATGGCCGCACCTCCAGCTAGTATACGAATTCTTCCTGCGGTTCCTTGAGTCAACTGATTTCCAGCCTACTATCGGCAAGAAGGTTATTGACCAGAAATTTGTGTTGCAGGTAAATAAACATTTCATATTGTGTAAGTTAAAATTTATTTACTACCCATAGTTTGGGGACTCGGATCTATTAAGTTCAAACAAAACATATTGAAAAGTATTTTTGTCATCTTATAAATTGGTTACAATAAATAAAGGTTTGAACATTCAGTATGGATGCTGGCATATCTTTGTTTAAATTATTTTTTCATATTTCGTATATCGCAACCAATTATTAAATCTGCCCTTTGTCAATTCAAGGATACCAATTAAAATCTCCTGTAGCGATATTTGATAAAATCTATATATTTTCGGATTGGTTTGTGATAGTGAAAAGTAGTATAGGTTACCTTCTGACATATCAATGCATAGCTTAAACTGCTGGTTCTAGAAACTTGATACTTTGCATACCTTTGTTCCTTATATAACGTAGGTATCCACTAAGGAAGAGTTACAAAATTCAACCCCAAAGGAGGTAAAATAGGTAAAACCGCGGAGCGGAAAGCAAGGAGATGATAATCTTTTGTTTCAAAATCAAAGTCAATTATGCAGTTCACAGGCACTTATTAAGGTCAAAGCTACTGATGTTACCAACATATGTAAGGTTCTTTTTTTAAAAGATTATCATTTCATTTGTAATATTATTGAATGAAACAAAGATATGGGAATGAACACTGAAGAGAAATAAAAAAATAGGGTGAAGTGGCCGTTATTTTAATGATTTTGAATTATTGAAAAATCTAATAATATTTGACCGTATTTTCCATTGCTTGTTATTTACAATTATTACTGTTTTTGTTTTAAACTGATAGATCACTTGGTTCTAAAATTACAACGTTATTTTTTATTATTAAAAGGATCCACCGTCGCTAATAAGCAAGCTAATAATAAAGTTAGCGTCTTTAAAACAAGAAATAATTTTTTTTGCATTACTTTTCCCATCGATAAAATTATGTCTAGATTCCCCCAATTTCATGTGAGCACTGTATGTAGCAATACTATTTGCGTGATAGCTTTAGATATACCTTAGTCACTAATAAGTATTTGTTTAAAAGCTTTTAGATTTGTTTGATTCGGAAGACCCGCGTGAGCGCGACTTTCTCAAGACGGTGCTGCATCGCATCTACGGCAAGTTCTTGGGGCTGCGAGCCTTCATACGAAAACAAATCAACAACATATTTTTGCGATTCGTCTACGAAACTGAACATTTTAACGGCGTGGGTGAGCTGTTAGAAATACTGGGAAGGTTGGTACCTTTATTCATAAGCTTTTATTATTTAATAACAAGCTTTTTTTCAGACTTCTTGCATTCTCTAGTAAATCTTTTCCCAGTTATCGAAGAGTTAAATTTCGTCCAAATCCATTCAACCCTTAAAGCGCGGTTGAGTAACAAACTTCTGAATTTTTAATATTAGAATGATAAGCTGCTTTCATCAAGGAATGTACTGTCTTCCAAATTGATTGACACTGGATACTACACTACTACAGTCCATCTGAGCATGTTTGTTCAGTTATTTATAGCATGATGTAACAAATATTGTAAATATGTTATTGTATGATATTGATATATGTTTAAATGGTAACAATTGCTTGCCTGATATATTTTTTGTATATTGTGAAATTATAGTTCATTTTGTATTAAGGTATCAATTACAACTGCTACGATTTTATGAAGGACTAACCTACATCGGGTAGTTGGTTGCGCACGCATATTTATTTTTGACAAAGATTTGTTACATTAAAACGGTCACTACGTAGTTCTTTCCCCTTATTAAGTCATGCTCAGGTATATCTTCGAAGTTCATCCTAGGTAACTGAGATCTGTATCTAAGTCCATGCAGTGGTTCTCAAGTTATAAGCGCACTAATGAACGCATTTATAATATTAGTAAGATTAATAAGATAGTAGCAAGTAGAATGTCAGCTTGTCAGTCTGTCTGCGTTCACATGCGGCGAGGGATACGGTGACAATCCATACACCATTTATTAGCGGCCAAATGTAATTCTGACAACTCAGTGATTGTTTCGTACTGTTTTTGCTTTTAAAATTAAAATTATAATGCATCTTTTTAGGGTTCCGTAGCCAAATGGCAAAAAACGGAACCCTTATAGATTCGTCATGTTTGTCTGTCTGTCTGTCCGTCCGTATGTTACAGCCACTTTTTTCCGAAACTATAAGAGCTATACTGTTGAAACTTGGTAAGTAGATGTATTCTGTGAACCGCATTAAGATTTTCACACAAAAAAAAAAAAAAAACAATAAATTTTGGGGGTTCCCCATACTTAAACCTGAAACTCAATTTTTTTTTTCATCAAACCCATTCGTGTGGGGTATCTATGGATAGGTCTTTAAAAATGATATTAAACTATTTATATTTATTATTATTTTTTTTCTAAACTGAATAGTTGGCGCGAAAGACACTTCCAAAGTGGTAAAATGTGTGTCCCCTGTAACTTCTAAAATAAGAGAATGATAAAACTAAAAAAAATATATGATGTGCATTACTATGCAAACTTCCACCGAAATTTGATTTTTTTTTACTTTGTATAGGCTTTGTTTTTTTTGCTTTGTGTTTGACCACAATCTCACTATGGTAGGTGATGATGTGGCCGAAGGTGGTAAGCACACAAAGTCTAGAAGGATCTGGCTCTCAAGTGCAGCTGCTGGAACACACCAATAGGTGTTTGGCGACAGATTTTCAACTTGAGGGTAGCCAGCCAGGCGGGTACTACAAAGTACCCTACCACCGTGCTATGGTTTCCTCACGATGTTTTCCTTCACCGAAAGCTCAAGCTCATTGTAGGATTCGAACCCACGACCTTCGCCGCGGCGTCCGACGTCACTACCACTGAGCTATCATCGCCTTGAACGAGATCTAGTTAGTAGTTACGTTACGTATTAAAAAAACGTCATAAATCGTAAACCGCAATTTACCTTTCATTCAATCAACTCAAATATAAAAAAAAAATGCCATTTGCAAAGTAGCAAGGTTTTACAGCACAAATAAAGGAAAAATTCCAAAAAATAAAAAAGTTTAAAATTAAAGGTTGTCCCCATACATACATAGTTGTCCCAATGTCCCAGAATATTTATTTATTATCTTACTGAAAAAAATTTAGAATATTTTCGAGATTTGCTATGATTTATTTGTAACAAGTATTCGAGATTGTTCATAAGTTGTTATTATGGTTCATAAATGTGTCTACTGGAAGTACTGGATTAGACAACTTTATATGGGCTCTCGAACCTTCTTTACAATTACGTGCTCTCTATTTTCGTCTACCGTCACAATTCTCTGTGTTTGTAAGGATAAAGTAATAGTATAACATTCGTCGTAGTTTTATTATAGTAGTACAGAGTTTGTAAATCGTATTTCTACTTTGGAGTTTGGCTTTCGTACACAGATACGCACATTAATTCAATATGGTTATTATTTAGCCATATTAATTTTATTCACTTTATTCAGATCATTCAAACAGGGCGTCGCACCGTATCGGTCTAAACTTAGAAAGGCTGCCGGCTACAATGGAGAAAGAATGTGACAAAAAAAAAGACAGTCGTCATATTCTGTCCAATGTTGTCCACTGCTGAATATGGCCTCCCCCTTAGATTTCCTTAACGAACACTGTTGCTAGCTGCTCCCAGCGACTGTGATCGACCATATTGTTGGTCCACCTGGTGAGAGATTATAAGGCGCTCTCCGCTACGAAAGTGGTCGCCACCCGAGAGGTTTTCTTCATTATATATATAGTGGCTTGCTCAATGCCACTTCAGCTTACTGACTATGAATTAAGTTTATGACTTCTGTTCTAAGTATGAACTCATTTCTATTATTTAAAATGAATGTACGATTTGTTTTGCAGTATAATAAATGGATTCGCCCTGCCGCTGAAGAGCGAGCACAAACAGTTCCTGGTGAAGGTGCTGCTGCCGCTGCACAAGGTGAAGTGTCTCTCGCTGTACCACGCGCAGCTGGCGTACTGCGTGGTGCAGTTCCTCGAAAAGGACGCCACGCTCACGGAGCCCGTGGTGCGCGGCCTCCTCAAGTTCTGGCCCAAGACTTGTTCACAGAAAGAGGTATTTGTCATACTCTATTATATTTTAATTAGAATTCAAGCGAGGAGACTGGTTGCGAAGGGCGATGTCAATAGAGGCACGACTTGAAAGAAGCCATTTCTGCAGTGGATTGTAAAAAACTTATGATTGTACATTTTTATTATAATCTAGCGTTTGTCTTGAACTACGCTCCATAAGAAATTTGTGGTTTCCCACAAAAATAACTCCTGAAATATAATAATAGCCACAAGAAAAGTAACAATTTTTTTAATTATTCAGATAGATTAATTTCATCAGAGTATTATTCAAGTTAAAACAAGTTGTTGGTTACATCCCTATTGAAAGTCTATTCTATTACTATGACAATTTTTTGCAAGGAATATTGGAATACTGTACTTTGTTACGTCAGTACGTAGGCTGACAACCATGCAGATGGTCCACCTGATGGGGAAAATGAAAATGATTTTTTTTTTATTCAAATAGGCCTTTACAAGCACTTATGAATAGTCTGACTCCAACACTCGGTTCGGAAGTTTGCTTTTACTGAGAAGAGCCGGCAAGAAACTCAGCAATTGTATTGTATTGTGGTATGTGGCCATAGACGCTTATGAACAATAGCAATTACACTGATGCTAACTGTACCTTATGATATTCTAGCTGTTCCCTGCGGTTCCAATTGCGTGCCCGGGATTAAAAATGTTCTGTGGTTCCATGATCAAAGTTGGTTCAGCTATGAAAACATAACTTACCCCCTTAGGGTTTTTGTTCAATCCTTTCTTTGCTGGTACACCCCTATATCCATAAAGTATGTACCCAAGACTCGAGATATCGGCCAGTGCAAATACTTTATGGTCCCCCTTTTACCACTTTGTTTGCCACCTTAATGGTATATAAAAAACCTGCTTAGGGGTAAAACTGGTAAATTTTGAAGACAACAATGCTTTTCTTTTCAGGTTATGTTTTTGGGTGAGATTGAGGAGATATTGGATGTGATTGAGCCGGCTCAATTTGCAAAAATACAGGAGCCGCTTTTCAGACAAATAGCAAAATGTGTATCAAGTCCACATTTTCAGGTATATTTATTACTTACTTTTGCGCCGCTATTCTATCTGCGTTCTCGTGATAAAAGTAGCCCTTGTCAATCTCCGCTCTGCCCACTATCCAGATGCAAAAATAGAGTTGTCAAACAAATGCCATTTATCATAATAATTATTCTTAATTTTATTTCAGGTGGCAGAGCGGGCACTCTACTTTTGGAACAACGAATATATTATGTCATTAATGGAGGAAAACAATCACGTGATAATGCCTATCATGTTCCCTGCGCTTTATCGGATCAGCAAGGAGCATTGGAACCAGACCATCGTGGCCCTCGTTTATAACGTGCTTAAGACTTTTATGGAGATGAATTCCAAGCTCTTCGACGAGCTCACTGCTAGTTACAAAGCGGAACGGCAGAAGTATGTATATGTCATACTACTAGCGCGATTTAATTCTCCTAATAGACAAAATTAATGCCTTCTGAGATAAAACTATATCCCATGTCCCCCGGTTTACAGACTGCCGAGTAATATATTATGATATCTTGATATTGTACACGGTGGATATGACGGTCGATCATTAAATGTAAACACCATGGTTACAACTTGTAACGATACGTAACTTACAAGTACGTTAAAAAACTATAACACAGTCGAAACCATTTTAGAATATTTAGAATTGGCAAATTGAAATAAAAATGGGCAGGGCACATAGTGTGCAGAACGGATGGCCGATGGGGCCAAATAGTTATGGAGTAGAGACCACGGACCGGCAAGCGCAGCGTAGGACGTCCACTTACAAGGTGGACAGACGATCTTGGAAAATGCTGGATGCAGGCTGACCAAGACCGGTCCTATTGAAGATCCTAAATACAGAGAGTAAATACTTTCGGAACGTAAACAAAATACAACATCATTTATAGTTACATCGTCACTGACCTGTAAAAGGCTCGACCATGAACGCGGCGCGAGCGATACCTACGCTTTTTTCGTCTCACATAACGTGTTAGACAGAGAAATTGAGGCAGCGCATTTGCTCTGGTCATTGTCCGATCTATTTTAGCCTTGTGAAATTGTTAGGCATCTACGTGATGAGTAAAATTGATAAAACGAAAATTAATTACTGTGGCTGTATGTAGACGGTATAATAACACAACGTGATAAAGCTCCGTTTCATTTAATGATCGACCGTTTTCTCCACCTTGTATATTTTTTGAATAGTTGAAATGACATTTAAAGTATCACATTTATCATTTGTAATAAAATAGGGTAATGATGCAAGATTGGCACTAGTGGGAGGAGGCGATATTTCAAAGCAATTTAAGTAAGATATTAAGCAGCAGTTGCGTGGTGGGGATGCTACACTGTGCACGTGTCGAGTGAGCGGTACAACATGTGACGGTGTGTCGTGATGTTTGTTTGTTGCAGAGAGAAGAAGCGTGAGAAGGAGCGCGACGAGCTGTGGAAGCGGCTGGGCGAGCTGGAGATCAGTCACAAGAGGGCCGGCGGCGCGCCGCTCGCCAAGTGATGCCCGCGCCCCCGCCCCCGCCCCCGCCCTCGCCCCCGTCGCTCCCGACGCTCCCGACGCCGCCGCAGACACCCTCCATCCACGTCCTAGAATAATGCTATGGATTTTATTTTCAGTTATGTATTGATATTTTCTATTCGATTACATTTTTGTTAATGACGTTATTAATTTTTTATACCTCCGAGATGATTCGTTCGTTCGGGTATATAATCATACTGATGTCTCTGTAGATTCGGTTCGCTCGCGCCGCCGCCGTCGCCGGGCCGGCTCGCTCCGCGGCGGTTTGCGTTTACAAATTACTAATAGTGCTATATCGAATGTCCGCGTCCCGAATGCACCGTCGCCGTACTACTATTTTAGATACGTTTACATACGTCACTAGTTTACTTTAGGATTTTAATACTGTTCAATTGTTTAAATAAGTTAAAAGTTGTATGTATTATTGATGCATGATCGATTGTATCGCATTTCTGATCACCGATAACTGTATTAATCGGGCACCCAGCTTTCGGCTGAATATGATTGATTGTACAAAAATTATTAAGAAAAAAATTAAAAAATGTAATTCGTTTAGCATAGTGGCGGCCGCGCCGGGGCGGCGCTGTGGGAAGCGAAGTTTGCGCCCGCGCCGGTGCTCGCCCGTAGATCGTTGTATCAAACTTTCATTTTAAATTAGATGCTCGAGTCAAAAATGTTATTTCGTCGTACCTACTATCATTTTGTATAGTTACATAGTGTAAATAGGCATTTATTTATTATAAATTTATAGCAGTGTGGTTTTTATAAATAGCTGCGGGAATGGGACATTGTAATCGGGCGAAATCTATTTGAGCGAACTGGAGACTTCATGTACCATGCATACAGCTCGGTAAAACTAAATCGTTGATTTGATCATATTGGGGTAGAACAATGCTAAAAGTATATTTAATAATTTGTAAGGGAATAGTCATTAATTTGTATGATATTATTGTAGCCATTAATTTTTTCTATCATCACTTTTGTAGAGCGCCGCGGGCGCGGCCAGTAGGCAGTAGGAGGCGCCCGCGCCTCTGTATATACCGATACGCGCCGCGAATAGCGCTCTGCGTGTGTATGTATGTACACTATGGAGATGTTTGTTATGTAAAATGTATTAACATTGCAAAAATTATATAATAATATGGTCTTATATATAAATTACTATTATAGAACACAGTATGAAAATAAAAAAGTTGACTCACATGAATTGAATTCTTTAAGTATATATAAGAGTCGAGTAGCAAGCGCCGGCCTCGCTCGCCGCCCGTTGTTTCTCCCACTTGACTGTCCTCCGGAGCTACCGTTCCCCCTAGTGATTATTCTCAGTTGCTACTTGCATTGGAAATACACAAGAAATTTTCACATTACTCAGTTTTTCATTTCTATTCAGGCCCAAGTTTTAGATTTCTTCATATTCTCATATTTTGCATGAAACATTAATAATTGTTACATTTCATATTTCATAAACATATCACGCTGCTGCTGTTACTTAAATCAATTGTTTACCTAGTTATTGCCCTACTGTCTAGGGCCTAGACATTGAGTCCAAAATCTAGCACGTCCTTTTATAACGTAATAGTAACAGCCTCGGAAGTCATTAGCCCTATTACAACGACCTGAACACGAGAAGGGTGTTGAACTGGTGGTAGAAAAATCGATAAATGCTCTCCAAGTTCAAGTTGGCGCATCGCCATGACTACCGGCTTACAACACTGGGTACAACCAGATACTACGCCCTTTTAGCATTTCATTAAATGATAGCTTGTCTATTTGAGTGCACTGTGTGTCGTGTTGGTCAGTATCAGTTGGCGTTCATGTGCTTTTTGTTTTATTTTGTAACCACGTTTTGTTAATTTGTGTGGTAATTTTAATTGTAGATCAAAATGAGGCTAACGGGTTCACGGTCTTATACTAGACCGATACTTGTACCTAAGATGCCTCCTGGTCTTGTAGAGATGATGGAAGGTCTAACGAAAGATGTACTAAAAAACAATCCTACTAATGTTTATGAATTTTGCGCCAATCATATGCAGAAATTGTTGGAAATACGAGATGGTAAATGTAAGTTCAATTGGTTCATAAATTAAAAGATGAGGGTGATCTCTTTTTACAAAGTGGATAATTGACACTTCCGGTTCCCTTTTATTCGTATTTTAAAGGAGGATGGGCAAAAATGTATGGAGCTTGGTCCTGGTGCTCAATACGAACAAGCGATGTGTCACTGAGGAGGGCAAATCCCAGGCTTTATTTTTTGTATGACAGTAAATGTGTAACTAATGGGGTTTTTCGTGTATACAGGATGGAATAAGCTCATGCCACTTTTCAGGGAAAGTACTTTAAATACTGAAAATAGAAAAATCTACTCAAGGGAAACAAACCTTTATTTTAGAAAAGAAATAAAACTGCATTCAAAGATTTTTGGAAATAGCTTACCACACCCACACATTTCTTTTCTAAAATAAAGGTTTGTTTCCCTTGAGTAGATCTTTGATGATGCCCATGCCAAGATGACCATCCTCATTTGACATATATAGCTTATAACTCGTCCTCTTTAGGAATTCTTTAGGGTTCCGTAGCCAACTGGCAAAATGAATCCCATTGCGTCACGTATTCCACCTTCTCCGTGTCCGATCTATCCATTCCATTTAGATTTTATCAAGGTAGGTATATAAATAAACTGCTAGGTATGATCATTCCAACCATGTGATAAAAAAATCTACTAAAAATTTTACTGATTTTTCTTATAATATGTACTCGTATGTGGACTTCAATTATTATATGTTTATTGTAAAATAACATAATAAGTATGTAACGTTTTCAGCTATTAACATGCCTTTGACTCTTAAAGATAAAATACGTAACGCTCAAGAAAAAGTTAGACAACGAGCAGAGCATAGATGGCAAAAATATGTTCTACAGTCAGGACATATAGACACGGGTCTTCCTCCTAATAATATTTCAAGAGAAAATATAAAAACTTCAATCGTACAACCAGTATTGCAAAATTCCCTGAAAGCACCAGTACATCATGATAAAGAATTAGCTGCAGATTTCGAGGTAGAAATATCACATGAGTTACTTGAAACTGTTGTTAAGAATACGCCTCATGTCGAAAAAAATATTGATACTAACATTGACATTACTAATGGAAACTTAAAAATGGATGGGGAGAATACAGCTCTCACAAACGAGATAAGTGATATCAAAAGCGAAACTGATATTGAGATTGAAAAAATAAATAAAGGTCCTGAGCATATATTCATGGAAGAAAACAATGACTCCTTGAAAAATGAAAATGGTAACAATGTGCCTGCTAGTAGAGTAGAAATTAATCGAAGTAAAACAGTTGATGGTGATGTGGAAAATGTAAATAATACGAATGAGACAAATAGTGCATTAAAAAATGAAAATCAAAAAGAAGAAGCTAACAGTGAATTGGAAAATGTGAATCAAAATGAAGAAATTAACAATCAATTGAACATTGAGAATCAAAATGAAGAAATTAACAATCAATTGAATATTGAGAATCAAAATGAAGAAATTAACAATGATTTAGAAAATGATAATCAAAGCGAAAATACTATAATTGCATTGAGAAATAAGAATCATATTGAAGATATTACTAATACAATTCAAAATAATAATCAAGGCAAAGAGACTGATGGTGCTTCGAGAAATGAGAATCAAAACAAGAAGATCAGTATTGGATTAGAATACGAGAATCAATACTTAGAGGAAGAGCAAATATTACAGAATGAAATACTTATTAATGACGATACATCAATATTAAATGAAATTCCAGATAAAAACGATCCTTTCAGTAACTCTGTAGATTTTGGACTTGATTTTGCAGATATTAAACCATCGCACAGAGAAGGTAATGAGGAAAATAATCATCTAAGATTTGAAGAATCTGAACGAAGACAATCTAATGAGGTTTCCTTTGAAATAAGTGCTAATGAATCAAACGACAATAATTTTCAAGAGTTTTCTAAATTCGAATTAAAATTTGACTCCGCTGATAAGACAGTAGATAATTTTCAAGATGACGCAAAACAGAATAACCAATGTAAAGAAGATGATAATATACCACAATCCGATAATTTTAATACTTCGTCCACAAATTATGAAGAAACAAGTGCTACATCATCACACAGGGTAAGACGTTATGAAAAAACTGGGGATTCGCCGAAAAAAAATTGTAATACTGGTGAGGAAGATTCTAGTACCAGTATAATTTTAAAAGAAAATAATGGGACAAGCTGTGACAAAGTTAATGAATCTTTAGGAAATCCTACGTTGCCGGACAATATTTTTTTTTATGAGGATACTACGAAGTATAAAAAGGATAAATTCGAATCAAATGAAATTATGAATGATTCAAAAAGTGACGGAAATGTTGGAAGCAAAGTTGCTGAAGAAAGTACACCTGATAGGGATATTACATTGATTAAAAGGCCAGTTGGTGTAGAAGGTGACAGCGTAAAGGATGAATCATTAGGGGTTCAATATTTTGAATCCACTCAAGATGAAGTGAATGATCATGGTAACATGAATTTAGAAACAGCAGCTATAACCATACAGAAAGTTTTCCGTAATTTTCTGTTTAAAAGTAGAGCTGAATCTACTTTCGATGATACCGCTAATGATGACGTCAATATTTCAGACGAAGATGGTGATAATAAGGCACTTATTGTAAGTTATTTTCGTTTCAGAATTCAGTTGTCCTTTCTTGGATAGAAAATTACTTAAAAATACGACTGATTTTTTACGTACATATATAGAAATTATTATTTTTATTCAACATAATTGTAATAATACACTACATTACACTTTTTCAGGTAGAAAGCGAATTCCCTTTAACAAATTCAAGCTTAAATAAAGAAAGACGAGGATTAGGTATAACTAGAATGGATACAGTGCTACAAACTGTGAACGAAGAAAAATCGTTATCTTTGTCAACTGATGACTCATCCACATTGTCTAGTGCTGCTACAATAATTCAATCGCATGTAAGAGGGTTTTTAGTCAGAAACAAATTAAACTCATACAGAACAGTTTCTTCTAACTCTTTAGTAAATTCTAACCCGTCACTTGAAACTGATACCGATCAGCTTAAAAATAAAACTGTTTTGAATATTCACATTGTTCCTGAAGGTAGCAATTTGAGCAGGGATGAGAGCATTATTACCTCAATGGATTTATCTTTAGATGGTAGTCCTCCTTCGTCTATTAATTTGCATCCCTTAGGGTATGATAAGAGTGAAAGAAGAAAACAATTAAAAAGAGAGGATGCCATTCAGTCAATCTCCCCGCCTAGTAATAATAGTGGAAAACTAAGTGATGATTCTGTGAAAGATATAATAATAAATGAAATTACAATACAGCATATAGCGGATGGCAATTCAATTGCTAAAACTGAGCCACAGGGAGATAAAGAAAACGCTGAAACTTCTACAGACAATACTAGAGTAACAGTTGAAACTGTAAAAAATGCCCACGATTTTACTGAGGACTCGTCGAACAGTCCCAATTGTTATACTGTTATAGATAGTAAATCATTTAGCAAAATTAGCTCTGATGAAATGGACGTAGTGACGCCGTTTGTTCCAATCGAAGACAAACGTTCTTCAATGGATATTAATACGTCTAAGTTGGTACATTCCGGAGAATTTCACGATATGGTTCTACCGACGAAGGTGTCGCGCAGTGACACTTCAGTCGTCCGTGGTGAGTGAAGACATCTATTATCAGGTGATAATTCTTTACGTTTTATCGAGGCCATCGCATGATATGCTGCTATATTTACTTATAGCCCGGTAATTCGTCGTTGCTTTTTAAAGCCTTGTACGTAGTTAGTCATAAAGAAAATAAATCAGTTTACGGTATTTAAATAAATAATATATACATTTGCCTACATACAGTATGGTTTGTGTGTATATAGCTTAGTTAGAAAAGTATTGTAGGCATTTAGTACATTTTCTGTGTTTTCTCTACCTTTTGGAAATTGTGTTCTCTATCTTATATGCTTTGTAGCATTGTAGGTTAGATACATTAGTTAGTGATTGAATAAATTTAAACGCAGGTTAGATTACTAATTTTAACGATTTAAGTAATACTTGGTAATGATGGATATTAATCGGCTGGATTTTTTTTTCAGAATTCAAGAACGTTCTGGTGTATTTTTTGCTTTGGAATACTTCTTAATATACTGACTAAGTATTTTGGAATGCACGTGCACAAAAATATTTACCTACCTAGTAATTTAGATGGCAATAAAATTATTGAATAATAAATTAGAGTATTTTATTTATACTAGTTTATATCCTGCAGGCGAAAATTAAATTAGCAGTTCCATACATTTCAGGCGAGTAGATTTTTAATTTTGACCTATACAGGGTGATTTTGTTATCACTGGCAATACTTGCAGGGGTGGAAGTACTCATCAATGTGAACAACTTTTATTATAGGGCTAACTCTGATATCGAGTAAAATAATACGGTTGCTTCATACATTTTGGTCGAGTAGGTATTGAACTTTTGTATGGAACAGCTGATAATTTTTCATGATTTCACAGTTAGTCCCACTATAAAAGTTGTTCATTTTGATGAGTACTTCCACCCTTGCAAGTATTGCCAGTGATAACAAAATCACCCAGTATACTCTACACTAGAATTTCTCCCGCGGTTTCACTCGGGCGGACTAAGAAATTTCTTTAACTTTTTACCCGCTAGCCAATTTCGATGAAACGAACAGTATTAATTCCAAAAATCTTGAAATGACGATAACTTTTTTTTTGCATCATCCGATTTTGATTTAAAATGCCTATATTCTGCTCCAAATTATCTCTACCTGTGAAAACTACATGAAAATCCGTCCAGTGGTTCCGGAGATGTGCGCGAACAAACAGACAGACGGACAGAAAAGAATTAAAAAATCGCTCGCTTATGTTACTCTTCTTTAGTTACACCCTTTCTATTTTCATTAATTTTCTTCGATGTACAGACACCGGATTCTATATAGAAGATAAAAAATAGTACTTATCACATAGGAATTGATAGGAAGCACTTTAAAGTTTTTTTTTTTACTATGGATTATTTATAGGTGGATTAGTTATCAAATGCTGCTGCCGGAACGCACGGGAAGGTGTTTGCATGGCGATAGAATTTTCAAGTTAAGGGACTTGGTAGGTAGGTATCTAAGTACTCTACCGTCGTACTAAGGTTTCCTCACTACATTTTCCTTCACCGAAAGCTCAAGTTTATTGTTTGATTCAAACCCACGACCAGCGCCACGGCATTTGACGTAAACTACCACAGCTATCGTCGCCTTCATAACGGGCCGGGCTGGCGTGGTTGGTAACATAACGTATCTGTCACCACGCCACAGGTCGTGGGTTCGATTTCCACCAAGGTAGACATTTATGTGCATGAACTTGTCTGTTTTAGAGATGGGCTGAGTGATGATTATTAAATATCAATGACAATAAAATATCGATGACAGGAACAATGACTAAATCATCAATGATTTTTTTTTGCCTCATGATCACGGCACTTCATGAATGAGTGATGAAATTATCGTGGCACGGAACGTCGCTGTGAAATGATCATTATAGTTGTGTGTTATGTGGGTTGTATTTTTTTTTACCTTACTATATTCATGGCAGTCTGAGGCATTTATTAATCATAAAAATAATATAGATACGAGAAAGATGTCGACTATTTAGCATAATATCAAGGTTTTCACTGAATCTTGCAAGTAAATACCTGGCGTAAAAGTTTTGAAGGGTAATTGTGTTAAACTAAACAAAATTAAATTAAACTATGTAGAGGGTGGGAGTAAAGGAAAGTCTATATACTTCAACGTTATGTTTATTTAACTGTTTGCCCGACACGTTACATAAATTTAAGAGTAGCAAATGAACTATTAGGGCGCGAGAATCGAGAGCGGCAGTGACTGCGCTGAGAGCGATACCGGACGACCCTTAGATTCTTCTCTCTCTTGCGCTTCACCTGCGCGCGCATCTAGCGGGTGGCGCGATAGGTATCTATGTATACTAACTACGTTTTTTTTTTTTTTTGACTGGAACAGAAAGGTGGTGGGTCCAGGGGACCTTCCACCGCTACGCGGATTTTTGCGGTGAGCGCTGAGGGCTCTCAACCGCTACTTAAAACTACTATAAATTTAGGGCAACGGTAGCCTGAGGGTGCCCCCTGTGGGGCTCGACCTCGGCTCAGGACGTTGCCTGGGGAATATGGGAGGGCTTTAGCATGCAAATATTTATTATTTGGGGATCGGTCGGATTGCTAATATGCAGCTCGGACGAAGGACGACGCGACGGTCCTCGCCGGCGAGGACGAAATCTGGGTTGACGGTTGCGCATCTGTATTTGTTTCCGGGCTTCTTCAGCCTCGATCTGAGCTAGTACTAACTACGTACTGCGGCGTACGCAACGCCGAACGTTCTAGACCGCTTACGATGTATAGCGAGGGGGGAGCTTACCCCTAGTAGTGCGGGCGGACGGTCACACGCTACAACTAATCAATCATATTATAGAAAATTAAAATGCTCATCTTTAGCCGCGCTTTTGGTATGAAATGAATTTCATTTAATGAAAGCATTGTTGCCGTTCCGTGCGGCCAGCGCCGGGCGAAGTATCATAAACATTGCACTCCTTCTATCTCACTCGCAACGTCGCAGTCGCAACGCAACCTCATGTCACAGTCACACTGTCACAGAGAGCGCCCGCCTCCTGTATAGGTCTATTATTTTACTCTTTGGCGCCTGCAAAGCCCGTAATTTGTTCATTAGGTAATATAATGATATAAAATCATTGATGATTTTGTTGTCATTGCATGATGAAAAGTTTGGGATCAGATGGTCGTGTATGAGGAATGTCCCAGGATTATAATATTGATATTTATTATTATTCGCTTGAGCGCGTGCTGAAGTGGATATAAGCCTTAATACGCAGCGTAGGTAGGCAAGTGAACCGTATATTTAGTGACATATGGCAAAATTGTGCGCCGGCGGCGGCGCCGCTAGCTAACGCAATAGGGTTTTACGCCCATTTTTGAAGTGTCTCAATTCGATCCTAAGGTGCTAAAAATTACTAAAAAAAAAAAATGTATTCAACCGAAAAGTGCCTTAAAAATGTATATAACTTTTAAATTTCTTGCGTAATTTGACGAAAACCCTGGACCCCATGTTACTCTGTGTTCATGACGTCAGTTAATCATGTAAACAAATGCGCGGATAATTAGTCTATTGGAGCTATATATTTTTACAATTTAAAAATGATCCTTATCATTGATGTCATTGGTGTGCTGTTCCTGAATGCAAGAATATTAGTGGAAAAATACTGGACGAGTTGTGATTCAAGTGCCAGGAGTGCAAACTGAAATAACGATAATAAAAACTTGGTTCAAGAGAAGAGAACTATTGTCTGAAAAATCTCGTTTGTACTTTTGTGAAGATCACTAATGTAATAATAATAACGTTTATTTCTCACCATACTTGTTACATAACAAATCTCGAATAAAATACAGTAGTATGGAATTTTAAAATTAGTACTAGAATCAATCGGAATTATGGCGGGTTGGTACCTGAACTAGGAGGATCCTGTGTCTCAGGTTACCAACCCTCCACCCCTGGCCAGTATCTAATATAATTTATAAATTGGGATGTGTGAATATACGTGTGTGAGTGTGTGTGTGTGTGTGTTGAGTACCTATGTGTTCATGTGTGTAGCGTCTGAGTGAGTGTTAGGCGTTTACGGCTGTATGTAAGTCGCGTGTGTGAGAGTACGCGGAGGTGCATGTGGATATGGAAGTATTCAAGTTCCTAGTGATTTGTGCTTTATACTCGTAGATTTTTTTCTGTGCTATGGTAATCAAGAGCCGTTAGATATTTTTTGAGTATTGATTTTAACCGAAACTTAGGCATTTTGAAGATTTGGTTCGAGTCATTAACGAACCGATAAATTAATGGTCCCATGTAATATAGTTGACGTCGGGCGAACATTACGTTAAAAGACGGAACAGGTGTTCGAACTCTTCTTTTACTCTGTGAAATCTTAGATGGATCGATAGATTTATGGTGACGTAAGACTGCACAGTAGATGTATAATTGGCGAACTGAGAGGAAACGCGATTCTTCATAAAGTTTTTGGGTGGGGTATTTCCTGGGCTTATGGAACATGACCTTGATGATTGCACGTTGGGCTCTTTCCAGTTCTAGCAGATGAGTTGGAGCAGCTCCACCCCAAATAGGGCAGCAGTAAGATAGAACACATTGGCAAAGGGCATAGTATACATTGGTTAAGAGATTGCAGTCAGCAACTTCGCGTAGGCTTTTAAAAATTGGAAGTAGTTTACGTACTCTTTTGCTAAGAGACGATATATGCGGTTTCCAGTTTAAATGGCAATCTATGACAACTCCCAGGTATTTATGGGTATCGGTTTGAGCAATGGGAACGCAGTCACAGTAGACACTATTATCGCGTTTGCATTGGGAAGTATGAGCTTTAATAGAAAAAATTGACATTGGACTTGTTGCTTCCGTTATTCTAAAACAAATGTATTTTGTTTTAGTTACATTAATAGTTAGTAAATGCTCGTCAAGCCAATGCATAACTCGTTTGAGGCCCATTTCAGCAGATTCTTGGACATGTGACCATGTTTTTCCACGGCAAATCAATACGGTATCATCTGCAAAAGCCAGTACTTCCACGTTATCTATTTGCATTTTACAAAGTCTGTTCACGTAAGCCAAAAATAGCGTCGGACCGAGGGTACTACCCTGCGGAATTCCGTAAGTCACCGGAAAGCTAGTGCTATATGTGTTTTCTACTTTAACCACCTGACTTCTCCCCTCCAAATAGTCTCGGAGCCATTCCAGAACCATACCTCTTATGCCCATGTGCTCCAGAGTGCGCAATAGAATTGGTAATGAGACGGTATCGAAAGCTTTTTGGAGGTCTAAAAATATGGCAACACATTTTTCACCCTTGTCTACTGCCTTTGTAACGATATCCGAGAGCCCAGCTACCGCATCTCCATTATTTCTACCCGAGCGGAAACCATATTGGGTACTGGCCAGAATGTTTTTGCTTTCGAGGAATTTAATTAGACGAGTGTTAACTACTTTTTCCATAATTTTACTAATTGCACTCAGTAGTGATATAGGCCTATAGTTAGCAATTGTATCTGCGTCCCCACTCTTAAACACAGGCACGACAGCTGCTTTTTTGAAAATTGCTGGGAAAATCCCAGTTGTAAGACTAAGATTACACAGATGAGCAATCATAGTGCACAAAATCGTCCGAGAGTTTTTTAGTACAATATTTGGAATGTTATCGATACCTGGGGCACTACTATTCTTTAGACCCATGATAATTTTATTAATCTCAATAAAATCTGTTGGATCAAGGTACATAGAACTAACATTGCTTGACAAAATAATCTTTTCTATGTAAATATTATATTCATCTACAATATCTTTCACAAATGGTATACTATGGAAGTAAGTAGGTACGTTCGTTTTGACCAGTGCTGCCAATAATAATTTTGAAATTTCGCCGACTTTATTACGATATTCCGATAAATCTTGCATTTTCCTCGTCAGTAAAATTCGTTGAAAGACCTGGTGTAACATTAAGGTTATTAAAAAGCGAAATAAAAACATAGTTCAAGTTTGATAAAATAAAGTGCAACAATCTTTAAAAAGAACCGAAATCTATGTTATCTAAATCATCGTCACTATTTGGGGTCTCAGTCTTTCGGATGCAGTAGTAGTTGACGGCTGGCTATAACATTATTTTGCTCGCTGCTACCTTGTCTATGTCGAGCACTGACCTCCATTATACAAGTACGCTGGACAGTATATTTCTTTCGAAATGACAGTTGTTTTTTGTGCCAAATCAAAGCGCCCCCCTCTCGAGCGTCTCGGGTACTATTATTGACATTTGTTTGTTGCAAATGGCCGTCGTGTTGTTTTTGTGCGATTCTAAGGATTTACGCAAAAATCACGAATAAAACTACTTTGTGCACGTTTTTGTTATTTCGTGTTGTCTACGTGATACTTAAATCGTTTGGAGTATGAGAGTTTGCGTATTTTGTAAAACTCGCTATCAAAAATGCAGCGGGATAACCTTTCACAAGTAAGTGAATTTCATGGCTATACATTTGTTTAATTGCTTGTCTAAAGCTGTTATTACTATTTTGTTTTGAATAGTAAATGTTTTAATTCATATTTAGGTAAAATAGGAGCTCCATTTTCAATAAATATGTAATGTAAACAAATAAATAGGGCTGTAATGTTTCATATCGATAATGGGTCGATACTTCAGAGTTTGAATGTGTTTTACAATTAGTGTTTTCAACTATCAGACTTGATCATTTAAAAAAATGTTGTTGGATAAAAGATTCGATGAGCGATTTTTTGTAAGTAAATTAAATAAATTATTGTAAGTAAATCTGTTTGTTTTTTTTTAGTGTACACCTTTCCAAATGATCTCATAATATGTGAATATATCGCAGTTCCAATAATATCGTACATGTCGAATTGATAATCTCTTTTGTTATCTTGAAGTTGATAAATATAAATTATTATAAGTAATTTTTTGTGTTTTTTTAGTAGTACCTTTCCAAGTGATCTACAGGAACATTTAACGAATGAGGTTTTAATCCGTACCTAAGCCGGTGCCTAATTCATGATTTCATTATCATGCCATTATATGCTATTTATACTATTGTAACATCCATAGTTGCATACTATATATACTTTAAATATAAATGCGAAAGTAACTGTTTGTTTGTTTGTAATGCTTTCACGCCTAAACCGCTGAACTGATTACGATAAATTGTGCATACATATAGCCTATGGTATAGAGAAGGACATAGGCTACTTTTTATCCCGGGAACGCGGGTAAACCGGGAGGGACAGCTAGTACACTATACATACATTTGTATATAATATACATTTTTAGGCATAACTACCCGATTGTTAGCTGTTGGACAGTTGCTCCAATTTGCTACTACAGGTATAACGCTTAACTGAGTTGGTTCCTGCGGAAGTGGAGCGGTGCGGATGGGTGTTTTTCCATTACGCCAAATGACAAAAGATAATTAAAAATGTATCGTGCATAGCGAGACAGTAGTTCTAATACGTCACATGTCACCCCCTCCCGCACCACCCCACTACCACAGGAACCTACTCAGCTATGTGCTATGCCTGTGATTATTTATTTGTTAGTCTAGGGATTACAATATTTAAAGATTACGCGGACGAAATCGCAGGTACAACTTATGTCGATAAATAAAAAAGAAAAAACATTTTTTATCGATATAGACACTAAAATGTCCCGTCTCTACTATTAGTTCAGTGGACGCTCACGATTGCTATCAGCGCTAAAATGGCGAAAATCAAATGGCTTCAATAAAAGGTCGATGATATACTGTCCAGCGTACTTATATAATGGAGGTCAGTGATGACGAGGTACATTCCCGTACATGTGTAGTATTTACGAAGAAAGAGTTGCCATAATATGAGAAATAACAATTTCGTTTTGATTTTTGAAAAAAATAATTAAAATTGGATTTACAAAAATAAATCTGTTTTTCTTTAAAAAATAATCTTTTCTACTAAATTCTAGCCGTCAACATAATATTTCTTCCGTTTCTTCATAACCGAATCCGCTAGATATGACGGGAAATCCGTTACGGTGGCAACGCTGGTTTTGACTAAAGGATATCTCATTTGGCCCCGCTATATTTGTCTTTTTTTTGTCACATAGATGGATGCATTTGGGCTGTCAAAAGGGCTATCAGTCAAACCTTGTCCCACGGATTCGCGAAAACCATCTGTCAAAAATTATTCCTGGTTTTATTTTATTCCTTACTAAAATACTGAGAAATGACTTGACTCTGACGATAAGGGTTACCGTGAATTGAACAAAATAATCTTATAGCATATAGTAACGATATCTACTTTTTACGTTTTCACTACTAATCGGCTCAACCAATCTTGATGAAATTTTGCATGAAGATGGTGTAGTAAACCCTGGGAAAGGATATAGGATATTTTTTAAATCACATAAATCACTTTGTCTTTTGCCGTAATAACATAATGTGAGTTGCCCAAATCGATTAATGACTAAAAAAAATTTTTGACTTAATTTTTATGTAGGTAATCTAACTAATTCTTTTTACCCGACCGTTTTTTGTTATTATTCTAAATAAAATAAATTCTACAATTTACGTAATAATGTATGTATGTATGTATGTATGTATGTATGTATGTATGTATGTATGTATGTATGTATGTATGTATGTATGTATGTATGTATGTATGTATGTATGTATGTATGTATGTATGTATGTATGTATGTATGTATGTATGTATGTATGTATGTATGTATGTATGTATGTATGTATGTATGTATGTATGTATGTATGTATGTATGTATGCATGTATGTATGTACTGTGGAATGATACTCTAGATACATTATAATCAGTTATAATCCTTTTACGATGCATTGTGGCACAAAATCACCGTACCACAGACTGGAGTACCGTACAATTTGTCATATTTTTATATTTTGCGGGAGACGCACTCGCTACCGGATACATGGAGCACAGACTACGGCCGGGCGTCGATTGGGTCAGATTCTGACCCAAATGATCTGCGCGTATGACGAGCGCGTACTCGGTCTCTATAGGTAATATTTCTATGATTTCATGCATTCGTTTTTGGCTATAAACAGAATACGCCCGGCAGTTTTAATGAAAATAAATTAGGGGCTCCAACATTCATGTAAATAAGTGTTCATGCGCAACAGATTGTTGATCAACAAATCAAAGTTCATTTTATAACATTTCAAAAGGTTAATGTACGAGGTTTGAAAGCCAAAGTAAGAGTTTTCAGCTACTTATGTACGAGGAAAAAAGTTCTACAGCTGGTAACCCTCTTCAAGAGGGTTTTTTCCAAGTGTTGCCACCTTAGTGATTTTATCACTAGATTTAGTGAATTTTTGGAGTCAGATAGTGATATTTAAAAAAAAAAAAATTGTTGACTTTTAGTGATATTGATCGAAATTTGAAGAATTTAGAAAATACATACTGGCAACACCCTATTTGCTTATCTGTTAATTCCCCAGTTTATGTCAAAATAGCACTATCCTTTTCTCATACAGGAAAAATATAATTAGGCGTCTCTATTTGGTTATGCTAAGGGATTTCCCGACTAATGATGAGAACCTAGCGCGTATGTATAGTTTGAGTGTGTAAGTAATGTAGTTAGTAGTTGCTAGACTTCGTTTGTGAATTGGAATCGTATCGAGTTATTTAAGCAAGTTTTTGATGAGTGTTTAGTTATTTCGTATTGCCAGTTAAAAAAAGACTATTTATCAACAAAAATATCGATACAAAATGGCAGTAAGCACTCTCAGTAGCATTCTTTTTTATAAGAAATCAGTTGAAGATAATGAAGAAAAACAGTTACAGTTACGAGCTCCCGGCTTATGTAATTACTGCTATCGGGAGCAATTCTAAATACTCATAAAGTTTGACGAAACTGATGATCCATCTACATCTGCAAGTTATATGACTCTAAATCAAGATGATGAAGAAATACCAGTAGATGCATTTGATGTTGATTTTTAGCTTTTACAAATTATTATGTTATGTTTATTCTCTTTAATTATTTTTACAATAACATTATTTGTCATCAAAAGATGAAAGCTTGCGTGCTAAATGGTTGGATACGTTAGGAGGTGAAATATCTCTATATAATATATCTATAAAATAATCTACAGACCTACTGTTCTGCCCTCGTTAACAAAAGATGCCATACCTTGTGTAGTTGTGTCATGGTAAGTGCATTATTTATTGGTCCTATTCTCATATGCGTGTTCACAAAATACCTATCAAGTGACGATGGTTTTTGACTACTTCTTCATTACATGTTTTTAATTTACGTTATTGTTATTATATAGACTTTGAATCTAAAATAAAGCTTGTATTTCATTTCTATATTTTATTTTACAGCCTACACCAAAAATAGTAGCAGTATTAAGAGATATTACATTACAACTTACACATTAAAGCTTCGTTCCTCGTCCAAGTACTTTATCACATGAAAATATTGATGAACTTAGAGAACTAAATGCAGACAAAACACGGCTTGATATTATTGATGTTGGTACCCAATATCTTTGCCTAGCCCTAAAGAAGAAATTGTTAAAAAAGAGTGAAATTTTTGCATTAAAAACATGTGAGACGGGAGTCGGGACATAAAGATAGGAATTACGAAAAATTTGTTGGACGCAAGAATTATGATGAAATTCAAGCAAGCAATCTTTGTTAAAATAATAAAAAAATAAAAATGTTGTTATATTTTATTATTGCCTTGCTGTTACGTTGTTGTCCATCTACATTTCAAGGTGGGCGCGCACTAATCAGAGTGATGCAACCTGGCACAGTGCGGCCCTGTCAAATTCTATACGCGTCGGTTTAGCTCACTCTTTCATACAAATAATGATAGGTAGAATTTAGCCACGTAGTAGATTGCTGCGTCGCCCTCGTGCTACTCAGTGTACGCTCGCCTTAAACGCATGAGTTACATGAATCCCGTTAATGAAAGTTGTTGGACTAGGATCTATATTATTCAAAACAAATTACACCATTATTTACGCGTCAGTTATTAGTTGTTACTTTTTTTTAATAATTCTCATTTATGTAAGTGCATAATGAGAATTATTTCAAAGAAGTAGGTAACAACTAAGAAAAAAAAATTACAATCATAATTTTGTCCCCCAATGATGGAAGTGTTTTGGTCACCCTACTTAGAAAGAGATGCAAGCCTCTGGTTTAGAATCCTTGTCTGCACGTTTTTATTTCACAGTACTCAATCCTGTTTGGGTAATAAATCCATGACTATACTCTTTGACGATGGCATGGCAGGCAATTGGCATGGCAACACTGCTTAGTACTCAATCACGCACGTTTGTTTTTTTCATATTATTTTGCCGATTCCTTGCTGCTTGCTGCATAAATAGTGTTAATTTAATTTTATTAAGTTCGTTGATTGTTTACTTAGATTTTGTGCTTTGGACAATCATGCCATTACCACCTGCATTGGCAGCTCGCCTTGCAAAACGAGGTATTATAAAATCGAAGACTAATACGGATATAATTCCCAATACAGAAGTCAATGAAGAAATCATAGCAGAAGATTATGACAACAAGCCTGATGAGCACAACAACGATAAGGAACATTTCTGGGAAGGTATAGAAGGTGTCAATGTTGATCCCATCAAAGGTCATAAAGGTTGTCCTAATAAAAGTAACATTTTCCATGAATGTTCTAAATATTGTGTCAAAAAATGGAAACAAGGTAAAGTTAAACCTGATGATACTTACATGGAACACAAACGTAAAGCCTTAGAATTGTGGCCGTTGCCACCTGGCTGGGAAGAAGTTTATGACGAAGGAAGTGGGCAACATTACTTTTGGAATGTACATAATAGCATGGTGTCATGGTTACCGCCAGCTCACCCACGCGCGGTTCCTAGTGAAAGTGCCGCTCATTTACGCGAAGAAAGACTACTGAAGGAGGGTGATGAGAGTGATGACAGTAGTGAAGCATCAGATCAAGAAGTACCTCAGCAAACACATAAAGAAAGGAGACACAATAGAAGAGAAAGAGAGATGGTTCACCGCAGGGATAAGAAACGACCTAGAGTTAAGGACAATGATCTAGATCCCATGGATCCCGCAGCTTATTCTGATATCCCTAGAGGTAATTGGACCTCTGGTTTGGACAGTCACACTAAGACAGGTGTGGATAGCACAGCTTCTGGATCTTTATATCAGATGCGACCATATCCTGCACCAGGAGCTATATTAGCTGCAAATGCAAAAGAAAGTTCCCCACCACCTACTCCATAAATTTATTATAATCATCTATAAAAAAAATGTGTGGTATTTTTTGCTTACATATACTTATATGTATTTAAGTCTTTTATGCATTGCCCCTGTATTCATAAAATAGTCTGCAAAAATTTATAGTATTTCAGTCTTGTTCTGTCATGATATTTATTTTTATTTAGCTACTAGCAAGCATTAGTAAAAGCATTTATTAGTATGCAATTTGCATGAGGACTATTTGATATTAAATGTATAAGTATTTTAATGTATCGTAAAATCATATTGTATATCTACTACCTATATTCCACTTAATTCATTTAAAATATTCAGGTAGTTGTGAACACATAATTCTTGTAAATTTTACATGTAATTCCTAACAATACCATACCTTTTTTCCTGTTGGTGTTGAGGAGGTAACATGGGTTATCTTACGCTTACTACCATCATCATCATCATCGAAAACCCACTTCCGTGTGAGTGGGTTTGGTTTTCCGCACTTAGTCCTTGTATTGGACCATTGTACATGTCTCCAAAGGGCGTTTTATTATTTATTTTAGCCATCCCAACTCTCTCCAGAAGCAGATTAGTCCTCCCATACTTCTCGCTAGAGATCGTGGTGATCCCACGGTACCTTCTCTGCAACCTGGTGCCGAGTGCCATCTGCGAATGTGCATATCTGTGACCCACCTGACTTCTATGGCCTGCACCACCCACACATTCCGCCTGATAGACGGTGTTGAATATTCCCAGGGGTCTGGATATTCTGATGTTCAGGTCGTTTGAGAAGACACCGATACCAGTACCGGAGTTTTGTCTTCGACCCACCAGTGTAAATTCTCAGCTCTTCTGGGCCAGAAAAGTCGTGGGTTTCCTCAGTGAGTTGTATATGATAGTGTATCTGTAAACAGTATGTTTTTTGGATTCTATCATTAAGTGAGAGTAACATGCGTTGTAGTTATGTATTGATTTATTTTATGCGTGTGTGCCTAATTCTGGGATCCTTGCCTAGTGTGCCAGCTATGCTAAGCCTAAGGGCTGACTACCATGCCACATTTTTGGTTTTATTTCCACTTGGGATAAATATTGTCGAAAAATTTATAGATTTGATTACTCTGACTGAACTCAAAAATAATAATTTCAGAAATTTTCTTAGTATTTAGCCTCTGAGCCTGATCACATTTTCAAAACCTTTACCAATATGTTCCTAGACTTTGTTGTTACAAATAAGAGTTTTTGTTGATGTCCCTGGTTTATAAGTTTTGAGGTTCTAGCAGGGCCTCCTTGTAGAGCACCTAGTGAAGATTGATTGTTCCCAGAAATAGACAATAAATAGTCACCAAATTATAGAATTTTTCGGGTGGCACTTCTTGACAAGTTCACCATCACAGATTTGAATTCTTGAATCTGTCCCTATTAGTGAACGGTGAATTCTGGAAGCATCACATCTGAGCTAGGTGCTATAGTTCTTGGAGATACAGAATTCGCTTTGCCAGGAAGTTCCCGATCTGCAGGGCCATCTCAAATCCCTTGACTTTTGAACCAGAGATCGAAAAAATCTGATATTTTGTGACAAATTTCGATAAAATAGTGACAGGTCACGGATTACACTTATGAGTCTGGGTACAAATAACTAATTAAGATTGTATTTACAAGGACTTTCTGTAACATATCAATTATCTGGTTTGATAGTACAAGTTCTGTTCAGTTGAATGAACCCTGCATGTGCATTTAAGTAGGTATGGGATATTCATTGTTCACCGATTAAAAATTGTTGTCCCTGCAGCAGCTAATATCATTCTGTAAGTATGTCCATGTTAGAAATTGTCAGTATAGGCTTAATAAAACACTAATTTGATTTTCAAAATGTATTCTTGAAGTATTCAAAATGGCAATAATTGGGTGTAAAAATAAATAAATTTGTGACTACATATAAGTAGGTAAGTACTTAAATAATCGGGAATACAAAATTTTATATTTATATATTAAACCATCATGTAGATTTGTTTTTGTCATATACAGTATAAAAGTCGTAAAGATATTCAATTAAGTTTTCCTAGAGAAATGCTATAGAAATGCATTACATGCTTTCTTTTAAATTATTGTGACCTTACTATTGGTACACTAATGTTCCCCATACTCTTCACACTTGTAGCATATTATTAATATATTATAAGGTTTTTTGGGCCTTACTTATTTTGCACCTCAACACAATTTTATTTTTTACCTATTTCTAGAGTAGATTTAAAGTATATCCCATGTTAACGTAAATGTAATAAAAAATTATCACGTAAATTGTAGATTATAATATAAAACTGCATTTAATTGGAGCAGCCTTCGTGTCTTAGTTTCCGTTCACTTGTTTATTTTCCATAGACATAAGGACTAGTAAGTCTTCAGATGTCAATACTGCTATTGGTGTTTCTGTAAAGAACAATAAGATTTAGTTTTCTTTTTATCCAACTTATAATATAAAAGCGAGAGTGTATCTGTCTGATGCTAGGTTTTCACAGCTAAGCATACCACATTTTTATGAAAATTGGCAGAGTAGCTTGTAAGTCGACCCTGAAAATGAAAATGCTGGGAATAGTTCGTAAGCTATAGTTACGATAGCTGATAACATGTCTCTAATCAATTTTATACAATAGTGTAGAAAATAATATTATGTTATTAATATTACCTACTGATAACTTTTCACTCACTTTTCACTGTTTTTAAGTTAGGTACAATGTGACATGTAGTGAGTATGGTAAGTTTGATTTTTGGTTACATGCTTTGGGCGACAGAAAATGTATGATCATTAAATTACCTGCTTTAACAACAACTATATAAGGCGCTAAGTCGAGTATTCGGGAGATGAGACCGAGCGTAGCTTTATGCGCTAGATCCACTGTGTAATATTTCTTCACTATGAACTTGTCGAGAGGCTCCGAGGTGGAGCCCGACAGATTGGCGAGCCTGCGCCGCGCGTTATCAGCCGTGAACACTCCTTTAATTGCACTGAAATGTTTTAAATTGTTTTGTTCTGCATAACTTAAATTCATATAATTAATTGACGATTGACATCTGAACCTTGGGACATCAGAGTCGTGAGAGAAACATGCAAATAACTCAAAAACTATTAACTACAAATGCCAGGAATGAATTTCAAAATCATAAAAATTGAGAGAGCTCATGGAGTCCAGGGTTCAATGACAATAATTAAAACAGTAAGTAAAAACATTTACTTTTGACATCCCTTGTATACATTTCGGTGTTTTTATTGTCTTTAAATAGAATATTTATCAAACAATGTTATCCATGGTAATCATATCAGTGTCCTGTAGTGAGTGTAAGTGCTACTGTAATATAAGGGTGGAACTATTTTCTTGTAGCAAATTATCAAGAAAATATGTTACTATGTAAACATACACCACTAGAAACACAAACAGGAAAAACATTAGATAAAATCATTTAGAATGTTTGTAACTCAGGAAATTTTGACATGTTTGGTTTTAGTGCTGACAGAGAATTACTGTCTCTTAATTGTCAAATAAAACAGTTTCAACAAATGTTCAACAACAACTCTATACCAATTTATGAAGTAGGTACGTCAAAGAGGTCTTTTATTTGGATACGAAGTAGGTAAAAAATTACAAATAATATCCCAATTTACAAGACAAGTTAATCACCATTTGAAAATTATCTAACTGGCTACCTAAACTATTCGAGATTTAAAATAACATATTTGACCTTCGATTCATCCATTGTACCCTACGAATAAATAGACTTATTATTTATTCGTAGATTGTACCAAAATGTGACAAACAGCTGAAAAAGGGAGATATCCTCTTGTCAATCTGATCACTTAGTAAGTAGGGTATTTAGTTTTCGGATAGAACAAGTTATTTGTTCCACGCGTTAAGTTGTTGAGTATTTACATATTAATTTCAGCGTGTATATAGTTATTTTTTTACTTGTATAGGCTTGCGTTTGACTACAATCTCAACATGGTAAGTGAGTATCTATGTACCGGTAAGTGTTTGTTGGCGACAGATTTTCAACTTGATGGTGGTAGCCAGCCAGGCGGGTACTACAAAGTACCACTGTGCTAAGGTTTCCTCACGATGTTTTCCTATAAACTCAAGTTGATTGTAGGATTTGAACCCACGACCTGCGCCGCGGCATCCGACGTCACTACCACTGAGCTATCAATGCTATCATCGTCTTGAAGTTTGGTGAGTAATGTAGCACGTACAATCGTAAACAATTTCTATCTGTAAGTAGTCGCGGTGTCTTGACATACCGTACTGCCCTTGTCGTCCAATAACTTGTAGATACAGAACTTAAGATCATGTTAATTCGCGTGCACTATATTTTTTGGCGATACGTGACTGATGTTTGGGGGTGCAGTTCTTGGGGAACAATTGGGCAATGCTTAAATTGTTAATGCATTATACATACAAGCTAAAATAATAGGTATTTTCTTCGTGCCTGTACATTAGAAATACAATATCCAATAGAACACATTTCTAACATATTTGGATTTTTTGTCTGTTTGATTGAATAAGCATTACGCAAAAAATACGTCATGCCGAATGCGGTGGATTTTTAGGTCTATGTTGCTTTGTCACGTATTAGCAACTTGAGCAATCTTTATGCACACTATCCTGGTGGTTCTTGGAATGGAAACATTATTATAAAGGCCCATTTACACGATGCATGTTATTGCCTGTTGTGTTGCTTAAAATCAAATTGAAGCAATTAATGACCATCGTATATTTGCCTTATTCGTCTCATTTTTAGGGTTCCGTAGCCAATTGGCAAAAAACGGAACCCTTATGGATTCGTCATGTCTGTCTGTCCGTCCGTATGTCACACTTTTTTCCGAAACTATAAGAACTATACTGTTGAATCTTGGTATGTAGATGTAATCGTTCATAAGTGCCCTCTTAGGGCCTAAACTGAATAAATGGCTTTGACTTTGACTTTGAATCTGTGAACCGCATTAAGATTTTCACACAAAAATGGAAAAAAAAACAATAAATTTTGGCGGTTCCCCATACTTAGAACTGAAACTCAAAAAGGTTTTTTCATCATACCCATATGAATACTATGAATAGGTCTTCAAAAATGATAACGAGGTTTCTAATATCATTTTTTTCTAAACTGAATAGTTTGCGCGAGAGACACTTCCAAAGTGGTAAAATGTAACTTCTAAAATAAGAGAATGATAAAACTAAAAAAAATATATGATGTACATTACCATGCAAACTTCCACCGAAAATTGGTTTGAACGAGATGTAGTAAGTAGTTTTTTTTAATACGTCATAAATCGTAAACCGCAATTTACCTTTCATTCACTATAATTCATTAAAAAAAAAATTGGCAAAAAGCAAGGTACAGCACAAATAAAGGAAAAAATCTAAATAATAAAAAAAGTTGAAAATTAAAGGGTGTCCCCGTATACATAGTTACGCCAATTAACAAAGACCTCTGAGTTGTATGGGCGCTCATACAATTTAGAGGTCTAGCTATATTTGTGTAATAAATAAAATTGTGCATTTCCCGTGATGGACGAACCATGGACGAAGTTTGTACGGAACCCTCGGTGCGCGAGTCCGACTCGCACTTGGCCGGTTTTTTTTCGATACCTACACGTAAAATATGATTTAATTTATTTATTAAGTTACTATATTAGTATACCTACAGTGGTGTTTGTACTGTTTTGCGACTTCCACGCGAACGGACAGAAGCTTTTTTATGTCAGGTTGGCAAGTAGGCAGACGGTCCACCTGATGGTAAGTGGTCACCGCCGCCTATGAACATTAGCAATACCAGGGGGATTGCCAATGTGTTGCCGACCTAGTAGATAAATAAAATTAAATATAAAGGCGGTACCTGTCCACACTGAGTGCATTACAAGTATCAATTCAACCATAGTATCCCTTTATTAAAAGTTTTCTAAGATATTAACAATGGCTAGGTTAATATTTGGCTAAAATTCCTATTTATTGTTAACGAAAATCTCAATCGGTCTTCTTTGTTGTAAAATTTATCGATTCTACAGGAAGATGAGAGAGAGAGAGATGTATTTGAACTAAATATTTACCCTTTATCATCAACGACAGTGAGGACTGACACCCGACTCTGTTGTAAAACTGCAAGAGCGTCTGATGGCGTGCTTTTCAGTGTTATAGTCTTTGCTGGCTGCACCATATCCTCCGTTAATTGATTGCTCCACCATCTAGTTCAATGAGTAACACAAAAGTATTTATTATTTTAATAGTTATAGGTTGTATTTAAATTTATAAACTGTATGGCATTATTCATTGAAAAAAATACACAAACAACAAGTAACCACCCCCATTTTGAATTTTTAAAGTGATTTTCTTGCGTTTTGATTTATTACGTAATTTTTAGCTCCTTTGAGACGTAATTTGTATGTATATGGCAATGGATGTACGTAGTTATTAGGTATCCATTATGCTTTGAAAAATAAATAACAGATATTTTTAATTAAGGAACTAATACGTTAATTAATTTTGCATTCGAAACGTTATGGAACTGTGTATAGTTCCATACAGTCACAAAATTTCGTCTCGAAGGCGCTTGAAATTGACGTAATAAATTAAAATGCATAAAATTTCAAAATGGTGGAGGTCAATTATAAAGGTAGGTAGGTAGTTTTCAAGATCGTAATCAGTCTCCAAATTAAAACCATACTAGAAACAGTTTTAGAATATGAAAATAAGGTAGATTTTGTGTTCAATAAAACTCAATTGATAGAATAAAACTTACGAAACTTTATCATTGTTTAAAACTGGTTTGAAGTTCCTTGCCTCCATCCACTGATCCGAGATGAACTTAGTCATGTAGTTGCGTATACTGTCGGGGAGCAGGACCACGCACTTCTGGCCTTCCTTAAGGGAGCGGGCTGCTTGGATAGCACCCCACATCGCTGAACCGCTGCTGCCACCTACAACCATATTAAAGCGTTGCTTATTTACGTTCTGATGTCAATCTATCTATCTGATGCCAAATTATGCAGAGCTTAAACTATGTATATAGTATGTATATGTGGATAACGTAAATTTGTTGCAATCAGATTCAATTTGAAACAACCTCTTAATGTATAGAAATATAGTCGAAATTTGCAATGGAGCACTTGAGAGCCAGTCTGTATGGGTGTATAAATAAAGTATTCCAGACTGATTGAGTGGTTCACAAAGCTGATACTTACTGATCATTAAACCATACAATTTTAACGATATATTCCTTTTATAACGTTGGGGAGTGCTAAAAAAAGGATTTTCCAAAATTTTACCTCCAAGTAAAATAGGCGATCGCGAGGGAAATGTGTGGTGGAAAATCTTTATTGCTATTGAATAAAATCTAAATAGTTTTTAGGTTACGCAGTTTTTAGTACGCAGTGGTGGTTGAAGATTGTTCTTACATACTTATGCACCCAAAGCAGCACATAACGTATTTTACTACTCCACTTATTTTTAAGACTCCAATATTTAACTCACCGGCAAGAAGACCCTCTTCTTTGATAAGCCTGCGCGCCATTTTTAAGGATTCTTTGTCTTCCGTCTTCACCCATTTGTCTACGATTTTTCTATCAAGGGTTTTTGGAAAGAAGTCGTAACCAATACCCTCCACCTGTAATGTAGATTAATATAAAAATTGGAAGCTACTAAGCTACTTGTGCGTAGGCGTACCTACCTACTGATGATGATGACGACTTATTTTTTTACTTTGTATAGGCTTGTGCTAGACCACACTCTCACGATGGTAGGTGACGATGTGGCCAAAGGTTGTAAGCACACAAAGTCTAGAAGGAGCTGGCTCTTAAGTGCAACTGCCGGAACACACCGGTAGTTACCTGGCGACAGAGTTTCAACTTGAAGATGGTAGCCAGTCAGGCGGGTACTACAAAGTACCCTACAACCGTGCTATGGTTTTCTCACGGTGTTTTCCTTCACCAAAGCTCATTGTTAGATTCGAACCCACGACCTACCTCGCGGTATCCGACGTTACTACCACTGAGCTTTCATCGCATTAACATATTATTTTTACTTTGTATAGAGATATCTATACAAAGACAAGAACACGGGCGGGATGTGTCGAAAACCACTACAGCCTAAATAACGTCATAGTTAAAGCCGAGCGAGCCAAAAACATTGCATATTGCATGTTACTTTCGACTTTCACTACGCAATGGCTGAAGAGGTTTGAATAATGTAAGGCACATACCTAAATCATACCTCGATATATATATATATATACTTTTTATCCCAGGAAAAACTTTAAATCCATTGGGAAAACACTCAAAACACTAAATCGCCTCATTATAATCTCGGAAAAATGTAGGCACAAGCGATTATTATCAGTAGGCAGATTTTATTTCCTGAGCTATCGTTATTTATGTACCTAGTTTTCTTATCGATTCAGATAAAAACTGAGGAAATATGTTCAGGTCAAACAACATATTTTTACCAAATGACGTGATTTGATGTGAATACGATTCGCATTACTTAACCGCTGATAAGGGTAGGTATTAGTCGCTATAAACAGCGATAACTATCCTGTTTATACTAAATTCCGCTGACATGACCTGACCGATTGTGTGTAATTAAGATGATTTTAGCAATCATTCTGTCAACCAAAACGTGTTTTCAATTTCGCTATCAATAATTAAGATATTATTTAAGACTATTAGTATTATACCTAGGTAGTATATTGTGCTTTTTAGAAAAAAAAATGGTTAAAGGTTATCATATAGGGACACATGCAAATATACACTACCGAACTATACAGGGTTATTTATAAAACACCGGCAGTGCTTTAGGGGTTGGAAGTACTCATCAATATGAACAACTTTTACTATAGGACCAACCCTGAAATCACGAAAAAAAAACTTTTCATCAACCTTCAGATCAACCTTGCTCAATCAAAATGTATGAAAAGTTTGAATTTTTTTTCACGATATCAGGGTTGGTCGATGTTTTAAAAATAACCCTGTATATTATTTCATTAATAAAATATATTTTTATTAATATATTTTAGAAGCATAAGGGACTTGAAGAAAAAAAATCGGAAATGTCCAAGGTACAACAACCTTTACTTTGGCCACACTAATCTGTTGGCAAGAAAAACACTGTTTACTAATTAAAATCAGTTTATTACCTTGTATTTAGTAGGTACCTACAATGCTTATCATTGTATCACAAGAAACTAAAATCTAATCTCCAGTCTATTACTACATAAAATCAGCCTTTATTATCTTCATAATGAGATAGTAATGTATATTTCTCTCTTTGATTCCTTAGTTTCAAAATTAAATATCTTTTTTACATTATGTTGTAGATAATGTCGGCCAGCGAACAAGTGTCCAAGGTCCACAACACTGCACATTTATTAGTTTTTTTTATTTATACACTGACTTTTCAAAGTGAGCAAAAGTTTATAAAACCCATGATACCTATATTAGATTGTATGAAATATATTTGTCATAAATGTGCTATATTTAAAATGAACTGATCCTGAATCACTTAACACAAGTCCACATGCCACCAGTTCATTATGGATCTTATCGGAGCGTATTGTGATTGATCTCAGTACATTAAAAAGTCTAATTAGCATAGACTATTGTCGTTTTAGGTCACCATTCCGCATATTTGATTCTTAGATAAGCGTATCACATCACTTCGCTTCGCTGACTAACAGTCAAATGTCATGGTTTTCGTCTTTAAATAATACAAATATAATATATAATATAAAACACGTTATAAAAAAAAGTAAAATAATCGTAACAGATAATTGAGTGTATCACACAGTTATCTATTACGAATAACTTAAAATATATCGGAAGAAAAAATTCACCTACCTACCGTTTAAAATTAGAATATAGCAGTTTAAATAAAGCTGGCTGATATTCGAGCTAGCGCTGAGTGATTCTACACATCAAATAAATATGCCTCCATTTTACAAAACATGTAAGCGGATTGTTGATTATAACGAACGTTCCTATCGTTTTCGGCTCAGTAACTACCAAATAAAAATCACGACGGCATGTGTCGTAGTGTAGAAAAAGTTTGAACTTATTAATATTTTTTAATTCCTAAACCAAGTAAGATACAGTCTTGAAAATGTCATAATAAAATTGCAGTAGAGTTACAGCCAAAAAAGTAGGTTTAATTATACGGAACCTTCCGTGCGCAAGTTCGATTCGCACATGGCCGGTTTGCCACTACCGTGCCCCTGATATGACTTCGGATAAAACCGTGTATGAATTATCGAAATAAAAACAATATTAAGATAAGATGGTTCTGTAATAAAAATTACTAGGTAGGGCATCAAAACGTTTTGCCTCAGATGATAAATGCAAAGAAAACAATATTACCAATCACCTGCAAAGCTGTAAGATGTACCTATGGCTGGAGGTTCGCTACGTCAGCGATTGACGCTTATAAGTAAGAAATTGAGCTGATGCTTATGTATTAAATAGTAGTAGGTAATTAAATATGTTGCTTTGTACTGAATGCCAAGTGGCTGGTTACAGTAACATCATGTTTACTTGTCATTCATGGTTGCATTGCACAGTAGATAAGAGGATGATTCATAGGATTTATGTAATTCGAAAATATACATACATGTTTAAATATAGGCCCATTGGCAAATTAATAACTGGACTCATAGTCTCACCTCATAAATTTGAACGTCAGATACGTTCAGTTCGTCAGGTTCCGCGAGGATAGATCCAAAGGGGTCGACTCCCACCACGACGCAGTCGGGGCAGCGCTCCTTCACCTTGTGCGCGATGCCAGATATAGTGCCGCACGTGCCGGCGCCCAGCACCACCATGTCCACGTCGTCGTCCAGCGACCAGAGGATCTCTTCACCAGTGCCGTCGTAGTGGGCGAGGGGGTTGCATGGGTTCACATACTGTTATACAAATAGTGAAGTGTATTACACTATTGTTATAAAAATAATAAAAAAATATATATATTCTGGGACATTTTTCCTCACACACAGCCATCTGACCCCAAACTAAGCAGAGCTTGTACTATGGAAACCAGATAACTGATATACTACATATACTACTTTTATTTTGTAAATACATATATAGATAATTACACCCAGACTCAGGACAAACAGACATGTTCATGCACACAAGTCTGTCCTGAGTGGGAATCGAACCCACGACCTGCGGCGTGATAGATAAGGTATCTTACCAACCACGCCATCCGGCCCGTCAAATGTCTGTTAGATGTAATAAGATAAAATAAGCATTACTAGCGACCCGCCCTGACTTTGCATGGGTGCAAAGAGGTTTGTTGGTTGATACAAATTGTGAATCAGCTGATGTACAATTTGTATCGTAATATCCTTACATATTATAAAGCAAAGTCCCTCACCGCGTCTGTCTGTCTGTATGTTCACGATGTTCTCAAAAACTACAGAACGGATTATTATTATCTCTTAGGCTTATTCCACGGGGCGTCTTTGGTGAACCGAACTTTTTTGTGTAAATTGGCTGAAATATGATGATGATTGTTGACGATATCGGAAAATAAAATCATGACAACTGGGAACTTCGCATAAACCAATAGAGTTATAGTATAGTATGTATACATAATAAAAAAAAGTAGGCGTATATGCTCTGCTACCCGTGCAAATCCTAGCGACCCTTAGTATAAAAATATTTTGTGTGCATGTAGCTAAATACCTGGTTGAGAAGAACAGCATTTGGTATCTCCTTGGCAAGTCGGTGTGCAACCATGATATTGCTTTGGGGGTCATTCCAAGCTGCCTCAGTAGGAGTGCGAATTATTTCAGCTCCCAATGCAATTAGAGTGTTCACTTTCTCATCTGACATTTTCTCCGGAAGCACAATTATGCATCTGTAACCTGCATGAGATAAATATATGTTTATGAGGTGGATATAAATTCTGAATTAAGGGTTTGTTTTTTAAGTACCTGACACTACTAACTAGTAAATAAATATCCAATGGAGGTATATTTTCTATAAAAAATCTGTCAGTTTTTAGGAGTCTAATGAAAAATTGGAAAAAAAGATCACTCTTGCGTCTATATGTCATAGATATATTATAATTATATTTTTGATTAAAGATAGTCTATTATTATTACAATAAAAGGTTTTATTTATCAATTTGTCAGATTTCCACAATACAAACTCTGTTTAGTTTAGAGACATTTGGTCATGGTCATTGTCAGATGTTCCAGGTTATTTATCTAATATATAAAATTCTTGTATCACAGTGTTTGTCTGCAAACTCCTCTGAAACGGCTTGACCATTTTTTTTTGTGTATATTCAGTAGGTATGAGAATAGATTGTAGGCAATTTTTTTATACCATCACGCGGGGGACAGCTAGTTACCATATAAGAAAAACCTATATAAAATTTGTTTTTACCTTGAACAGCTGCAGCAAGAGCCAGCCCTATTCCAGTGTTTCCAGATGTGGGCTCCACTATGACTGACTTGCCCGGTATCAACACACCACTCTTTTCAGCATCTAATACCATTCTGTAGCCAATTCGATCTTTTACTGACCCTCCTGGGTTGAGATATTCACATTTTGCATCTATACATATGAAAATGAAATGAAAATATTTTGTATCCAAATAGACCTTCAAAAGCACTTCACAACACATGAATAATCTGACTCTAATACTCGGTTTGGAAGGTTGCTTTTGCTGAGAAGAGCCGGCAAGAATTTCAGCAATTACGCATTTCAAAACCAACTCAGATTTATTACATAAAATTATTTATCTAGTCTCAATGACAATATAATTGTGTGTTATAACAGGAACAAAAATAGAAACAAAATTATGTCTTGATAAATAAATAGATAGCAAATTCAAGCAGAATAGCCCCCATAAGCAGCACCTGTTCACAAGTATGTAGCATGTGGCAGCCATCACCCTCCTTATACATATACTTATAAGTTAGATTAGGAATTTTTGAAAACTTCAATAACTCATGCATGCAAAATGGGTTTAACTTAATTACCATGAGCCTGTGCAATAAACTCTAGTTACTTCTTTGTGAAAAAAGTTATAGTACTTAGATGAAATAGTAAAAACTTACACATTTCACATTTTATGCCTTCTGCCTTGGGTATATGATTGAGTTTCACTAGTGGTGTGTTTCCAATCACATGGAGTATATCAGGTTGCACTTTTTGATTTCTATCACTAAAAATACACACAATATTATCTCCTAGACTATTAATCCTGATTAATCTTATTAGTAATTTTAAAAACTAAGTATGTACTTAGGCTTTATGATTTATAGTTTCTTCACCCCCACTGGGGGTGAGCTGGATATTTTTTCCTGTTCTATGCCTTACAATTTTCTGGGACTGAACAATAATTTCCTGTAAATCCCCCACTAAATTAATTTTGATTAAATCCTTGACTCGCAAATGGGATGCACATAGCAAAACTACATATTTTTTATTTATTTTTTTATAGGCTTGTGTTTGACGACAATCTCACTATGGTAGGTGATGATGTGGCCGAAGGTGGTAAGCACACAAAGCCTAGAAGGATCTAGCTCTCAAGTGCAGCTGCCGGAACACACCAATAGGTGTTTGGCGACAGATTTTCAACTTGAGGGTGGTAGTCAGCCAGGCGGGTACTACAAAGTACCCTACCAACGTGCTATGGTTTCCTCACGATGTTTTCCTTCACCGAAAACTCAAGCTTATTGTAGGATTCAAGCCCACAACCTTCGCCGCGGCTACCGACGTCACTACCACTGAGTTACCATCGCCTTATAATACATACACTTACATATAAAAAATAGGTTTTCAAGAATTGCAAGTCAAGTTATTAAAATTATAATAGCTAGCTCTTTGATACTTATCTGTGTGGTGTTACTGTAATTTTAAGTCATTTAGCTACATGTAATTTTTTTGTAGGTATATTGTATGTTGTTATGTATTTTATAATATTTAAAAAATAAAATTAACAATTGTTTATTTTTAAATAAATGTACATACTGTGAATTTATTTAGAAATATACCTAATAATAATAATTAAAATGGGACGAGTAGAAATTCCCATTTTAGTGGTCCCGGGGGGCAACCGAGGCCACTGGGGGACAAAAATAAATAACCCGGTTCTAAGACTACTCTCTGACTGGTTTTACCAGTTGATGAATTATAGGGAAAATATTTCATAATATTACGATGATTTACTTACAGAGCCCTCACAATGTGCGGCATTTCTTTGAGGTTAAAGAAATCCTCTTTTGTATCAGTTTTCAAATTCCCGTTGTTAGACATTATGTTTAGTGAGCTAGATAAAAATTGTTATTTTTTAGTTTTGTAAAAAGTTAATTTGGCACCCAGCACAGTGTGGTGAATTTTAATTATTATATAAATTTTTTGATATATAAAAGGCGCAACTGTGGAAACGTCGTGGTCGGTACTTAATTATCACGTTCGCACGATAAATAATATAAAATTAAAAACTTAGTTATTCAAAAATGTGCACAAAAAGATTCAGCAGAGCAACTTAGAAAAAAACACCTGTAGCTGGCACAGTCTGATTAAATACAGTAATCTGTGGTCTGATTGACGGACTGAGTCTGACTCTTACTTAGACATATTACTTTATTTGTGGTCTGACTGACTGAGAGAGTTGAGTTCAGTTGAACCACAGAAGACTATTTTACTCTTTAAGTACTCGGTCGGTTTCGGTTATCATGGGAAGAACGAGCGAACTATGACAGCTATAGAGACGGGTACTGACTGATTTTAATCGATCACAAATTTAATCAATTTCTGTTTTGATTCAATTACTCGAATTTATATTGTTAATTTTAAAGTATACTAAAATTGTATTTCTAGATGTTTAATGTCCACTAAATCAAACATAAATAGGAATGCTCACATCAAAAAAATTAAAACTGAGAGAAATGTTTGAAAAATTTTGAAACTGTGGGTAACATACGTTCAATTACTTACTGTTATTAAATGTCCGTAATTCAAATATTATGACAATAATTACATAATCTTATTTTTTAACTGTGTTTTTATCGATTACGAATTATTCGGAATTATTGGAAAACTATGCTTTTACTACACTAGCACATTTGCGTTCCGTTCTAAACAGAAATAATAATAACTTTTAAAGATATAAAAAAATATATATTGTACCCCGCGGTTTCACCCGCGTTCCTTAGGGATCTTGTGTTTTCCCGAGATAAAAAGTAGCCTATGTTCTTCTCCATACCATAGGCTATCTGCATACCTTTCATCGCGATCGGTTCATTAAGCGTGAAAAGGTAACAAACAAACAAACTCACTTTCGCTTTTACCTTTAATAATATTAGTTAGGATAGTTAGGATTAGGATAGTTAGGATACGTAATTTTGTTTTTCGAAGTATATAAAATTTTATAATCATTTATACTCTGTCCATCCGTTTGGACACAGACATTGTTATTAAAAAGGCGAAAAACTGGATCTTGTTGAAACAACCGTATTTAGTACTAATACGTAGGTATCACTTACTACAATGGAACCCACATATTTTTAATTGAGATTTTAAAAATCTAGAAAAATCTATCCATTACATTGTCTCCGGCAGTTCTCGTCTCGCTATAGGTGAATACTTGCACAGAGTCACAATCTTGTAGGATACACGCTATCGTATCAATCGAAAGTTAGTGTAAATGCGGGTTCATAATTTGTTAAAATTAAGGATTTGTTTGTTACAATTTTAACCCTAGTCACAGGTAGGTGGCGGATGAAATGAAATAGATTTTATATTTAATATTTTTATATTTTATGTAGATAATAAAATTTGTATTTAAGTATGTAATTACTTTCTTAATAATAATATTTACATTGTGTGTGATTCATATGGGTATACACGTAATCAGTATTACTATGTGCTTTATAATATATTACGATTTACTGATGACTGATGATGTAGTCCAACATTATATCTGACGTAATAATACCTTTGGGAATATAATCTGAAAAGAAAAACATGATGAAATTAAACTTATCTAGTAATAACTTTGTGTGTGCTCAAAGAGTAATAACTCTAGCTTCCACCCTGCTTTACCCGCGAGAGATCTAGATAATGATTTCCCGGGATAAAAAGCCCCATAATATGTTTTTTTATTCAGGGTATAATCTATCTATATTATGTCTATGCTCCATGTTGCATGAGTTTAATCCAAATCTATTCAGCCATTATGGCTTTCCCATGTTCTCTAACAAAAATCAGCACTTTGGCTGGGAATATACTTCAGATTTAGTTTCCGATTGTCTGATCAGACTATCTGATCGTATTTACTCAATACACGTCCGATTTTTGCGTCAGACTTTCTGTACTAATCAGTGATGCCAGATCGGGGGGATTCCCTTCAAATTCGGGGGTTCTTTTCGACTCTGGGGGACTTTTGGGGGTAAAATAAACGGTGGAAAGTTTTTTTTATTAACTAAATCATTGAATTTTTATTTTTTTAAATTACCTTTAATAGGTGGCGAACAAGCTTACGGCCCACCTGATAGTATGCGGTTTTAACCAATTTGTTTAGGGGTTTATTTTTCAAAGACCTTTTTTTTACTTTGTATAGTGATGATGTGGCTGAAGGTGGTAAGCACACCTAGAAGGAACTGGCACTCAAGTGCAACTGCCGGAACACACCAACAGGTGATTGGTGACAGATTTTCAACTTGAGGGTGGTAGCCAGCCAGTCGGGTACTACAAAGTACCCTACCACCATGCTATAGTTTCCTCACGATGTTTTCCTTCACCGAAAGCTCAAGCTCATTGTAGGTTTCGAACCCACGACCTTCGCCGCGGTGTCCGACGTCACTACCACTGCGCTATCATCGTCTTAACCAAATTTTCGGGGAGCCAAATCTTTTTTTTGTCTGTCGTGATACTCTTCATTGCCTGTGTCCCACAGGCAAATAATATTACCATTCATTAAAATATATTCCTATAAATTACATTTTTAAATATAAGTTATAAAAAAATACATTTAAAAATATAAAAAATATATTATTATATATTATATTTATTATATTAATATGCCGTTCAATGTTGTAATATTTGCCCATTGTCCGAACCAAAACGATGCGTCCGTTCAGTGTCAACCCTAGAATCAACTGGCAAGTCGGAGGCCGAATCGGATGTCTATTTTGTCTCTATCCAGAATTATGCAGTACGCGCCTTCAGACAATCGGACCGGCAATAAAATCGTAAACGCCTCGCGCCCGATCAGACTATCGGATCAGACAATCGGATGAAAAAATCTGACGTGTATTCCCAGCCTAAAGCTTAATATTTCACAAACGGATCCCTGAATCGAAAAATTGTTTTCTTAAACCCGCAATATTTTTGTAAGACTTATCGAACAATACCCCACGCCATATGGGGTAGACGAGAAAAAAACATCCCCACTTAACGTGTAGAGGAGGTACCCTAAAAATGTTTTTTCAAGATTTTATTTTACCATTTTGTCGGCGTGATTAATATGTATAATTACAGCTTTCTAGTACTAAGAGTCTCAGGGTTAAGCTGCGGACAGAAAGACAGACGGACATGGCGACACTATAAGAGTTCCTTGTTCACTACGGAACCCTAAAAATATTCTACTAGATCAGTAGAATACTACTAGTAGTACTTAGTAGAATATTTCATTGTGAATATCTCCACTCCAAATTGATACATACATGTAAGAGGGTTTGCTCTGTTGTTGATGTAATATTCTTCAACAATCACCATGAATGGGGCTATGTCGAGGATTCTTGATGCAAGGCCAATGGTGGGGTTTCCTTTGTTGACAATTATTTTGTGATATTTCTTCATAAAATGTTTGTTTACAGGTTCGCTCAGGTTTATATTTTCTTCTCTCTTCGGATTTGTGGCTTCATTCCTCAAACTGTCCTTAGATATGACTCCTTGTAGGAAACTGTAACCAATACTTATCTAAGTTATGTTATTAATACTTGTAGAGTAAGAGTCAACTGCAAGAGCCAAAATTTACTTGCAAGATATGACCCTGTTTGTTATCTAACAAATAAACTGACATTAAAAGTTTATAAAAAGACTTATTACAAATATCCATACCCATCGTCGTTTACTATAATAGCAGTGTTGTGTTCAGATCCCATGGCTGCCAATGCGTCTAAGCATGATACTTTCTCCTTAACAATTGGTGCCTTATGCAACTTTAGATTTGATATTGACTGGTCCCACCACCTATAAACATTTTTACAATAAAACAAAACAGTATCTAACCTCTCGCTATTATAAGTAGGTCGACTGGTAGGGCGATGGCCGGTGAGACGCATAGGAATTATTATTAAAACGGTATAAAAGCATAACTCCATAAACCATCACCAAAGACGATGAAGAAACAAATATATATTTAAAATTAAATAAAATCATCAAGGTAATGTAATGGTAAGTTTATCTAAATAGTTTTATGTTTGGAATTAGATTTCCCAAACATGTTTCCTATTGTACAGTCTTGCAAGGCATCATCGTAAACCTTAGATAATGATTGTCCAACAATATGAAATGTCACTAAATAAAGGCATTATATCATACTTAAAAGCATGTTCAGGTGGTTTCTTAAATAGGTTGGCTTCCATCCATTGATCCGACACAAACTTGGTCATATAATTGCGAATACCGTCAGCCAGGATCACCACTACGCGTTTCCCAGCACCCAGTTTTAATGCTTTTGCTGCACTTATTGCTGCAAACATTGTTGCTCCACTGCTGCCACCTGTCGTGTAGTAAAAGGCGCGTTTAGATTTGGGAATTATCTTAAAGTATATTGTTCTTATCTCAGTGTTTGTTGTCTTACCACAAAGTAATCCTTCTTTCTTTATGATCTCCCTTGCCATATTAAACGATTGATAATCATCTGGTTTTTCAACTCTGTCGATGACAGTTTTATCTAAAACATCTGGCACAAAGTCACCTCCAATACCTTCAACCTTAAAATATTTTGGTAAAATTATATAAAATGGGGGATATACTTGACTTTGACTGGCTTTAATCGATTCCAAACGGTGGTTAGGTTGATAAAAAACATGTATATTTACTTACGAAAAAATGTTGTAGTTCGTTCAGTCCATCATCAAAAATAACGGATCCTTTTGGATCCACAGTGACCACGACGCATTTAGGACATCTCTCCTTCATTTTACGGGCGACTCCCGTGACAGTGCCGCCAGTGCCTGATCCTATTACCACCATGTCGATTTCTCCCAGGGCTGAGAGTAACTCTTCTGCTGTGTGCTCATAGTGCGTTTGAGGGTTGAGTTCACTAGAATACTAGAATTTAATTTTATGTGAGTACATATCTAGTAGTACCTAATAAAAAGATAAATGAGTAGTTCCGTATTTTAAATTGGCCAAAGTTAAAAAGTAATTTCATGGAAGTGTACGCTTTTATAATACCTACCTCTCTCAGTTACCAAGTTGACTGATTTTAAATTCAAATCATACTACATAAAGAAAGTTTTGAAAGCAAAAGCCTATTTACGAGGTAGCTCATTGATTACATTGAAGATAAAGATGTCTGGAAGTAGCTGCACTCTGCACAAGTGCATCTTGTTCATAGGACCTAGTTATGCAGAAAACAGCCATTATGGCATTTTTTCCGAAAATGAGTCATAAACACGGCCATACTAATTTCGATATGACGGCTTTTTTGCAAAGACAGCCATGTCGATATCTCTGTTTATCACGGAGATACGAGCCGTCTAATGCAGCCATTTCAACAAAAAAAAAATTTTAAAAACAGTCATCATTCTGTAAAATGCAACCAATTTTGAAACAAACTAAAATTGCCTATTTTAATACCTTTTTTGCAGAAGTCAGCCTACGTATATGGCTGTTTTTTACAAATTTAAAAATGTTAAGAGACATGTTTGAGTTAACGTAAAAGGCAGCCAGTCTATATTTGTTATTAGTGGTAGTTAGCTTTTTTTCAACAAAATCCAGGCTGTTTCAGCCCTAAAAAATGAAGTTGTACCCATTGTAATTTAATTATAATTAAAATAAAATTACAATTAATTTCAGGCACTTGACCCATATAAAACATAGGTACTTTTTTATCTAGGTACTTATTGCTTATATCACTATTTATTCGTTGAATAAAATTTCCCCGTTTATTCATTTATTAGAATAAACCGAGGCTCCGTTCACATAGGTGTAGGTTTGATATACAAAAGACTACCATCACTGCGTAATAATAAGAGTTACATAGACTGTGCTACCATTACCCCGGATTCAGACAAATATTTTTTTTTACAAAAGACGAATCTGGTTCTGAAACTTGGGTGTGCACAGTGCTTAAAACAACCAAAGCTACTGCTATACATGGATTGAGTTACGTAGTAACTATTTAGCAAACTGTGAGTGATATTACTTTTAAGTATTTGATGCCAGGCCATAGCTACTTATACAGTGATAAAGACTTTGGTTTTATTGAGAGAGCCTTGAAGTACAATCAAAAGTTTTATACGCTTGAAGACTACATTCAAATTATGGCTGTATGTAAAAAGAAAAAAAACCTCTCATAACTTGCCAATGAATGTTGATGATTTTTATTCGATTGAGACTAGAAAACTTCTTAGGGCCAAGTTGGACTCGCGCGCGAAGGGTTCCGTACCATTATCTATAAAAACGGCAAAAAATCATGTCTGTTGTATGGGAGCCCCCCTTAAATATTTGTTTTATTTTAATTTAATTATTTATTTTTAATGTGAATATTTCAAGCGTCTACCCGTTGCCGTTATCAATATCGAGCAAAAAAATCACGTTTGTTGTATGGGAGCCCCCTTAATTATTTATTTTATTCTGTTTTTTAGTATTTGTTGTTATAACGGCAACAGAAATACATCATCTGTGAAAATTTGAACTATCACGTCACGGTTCAGTACACAGTATACAGTCTGGTGACAGACGGACGGACGGACAGCGGAGTCTAGTAATAGAGTCCCGTTGGACAAGTAGGTAATAATAAAGTAAATTGGCTGTAAACAAGATAATTAAAAATATCAAAGGCAGACCAATATCATGTTTATATGAAGTTGATCTTCTGACTCACTTTGATCTGTACGATTGTTTGTATATTACTCGTAAAATATCTAATAGACGTCACGGGTCTAATAATCTAGAAAGAGAAGGTGTTTTTAGGAATCAGTTGAGTAAATTATGGTCAAAAATTTAAAGTCATAAGACATCTAATACCAGAGGACGCTCGACACTTTTATTTTCTCAATTTGACAAGTAGAGCACTGGAAATGACATTCGGGGTTATTCAGATCTGCTCGGTTGCGGTCCCATGATGCTAGTAATGAGCATAAACACAAACAATGTTTGTGTTTGTGCTTTGCCCGCGCAGACTTTATAAAAATTCTATAACTTTTTCCCGTTAGCCAACCTCGATTAAACAAAGCCTATTTGTTTAGGGTTTTAGGTTAATTAGACCAAGCTATGCCTAATTAACCTAAAACCCCATGAAAATCTGTTTAATGGTTTTGGAGCTTAGCATGTTCACACAGACAGACAGACAAAAAATACGTGTGGCACTCGGGGACTGCCGCGGTAAAGCTATTGCATAGCATTTTTTATCAGCTTATGCAATTATAATTATTTATTTATTTTTTATTTATGCAGTATTTTTTTCTTTGATATTAATAGATACCTATACACCTATATACTTTCTCACAAACAGCTGCTTACGTATTCGTCCGATTTCGGAGCAGCTCGTCTTAGGTTTTATTTTTATTTGATATTTACAGTATAGTGTAGTAGGCATAGCTTTTGCCCTGCAGGTTGCACATTAGAACTCATTAATGAACAAACTATTAACCTAGATAACTAACCTATACCCCGAGTGTAAACAATTGACGTTAGAAAACGCTTACTATCACGTTAGCGTTTACGACATTTTTCTATAGGAATCGGCACAGCGCCTCTCGCGGAATACTCACTCATGGAACTAATTCCTTCCATACAATTTTTTAGTAAACGCAAACGTGATAGTAAACGTTTATTTACGTAAATTCCTTACATTCAGGGTACTGGTAATGAACTTAACGTGGTTCCTAGAGTTAATAACTATAATCATGATTTATGCGTTACAAACCCTAGACAATTAGTTATTAACTACTACGATTTACCTCTTACATGATCTTAGGTTACAAACGCTTGTAGGATTTAAATAACAATAAGTTTGTTAATACACCATGCTACCACAATTATTGTATATTGAAGAATGTGGCATCTCAAAGTAAATGAAGATTAGGTATGTGGAAGCATTATATATATGACGGACCGGTTGGCGTGGTTAGTAAGATACCTTGTCTATCACGCCGCAGGTCGTGGGTTCGATTCCCACTCAGGACAAACATTTGTGTGCATGAACATGTCTGTTTGTCCTGTGTCTGGGTGTAATTATCTATATATGTATGTATTTACAAAAGAAAAGTAGTATATGTATTATATCAGTTATCTGGCTTCCATAGTACAAGCTCTGCTTAGTTTGGTGTCAGATGGCCGTGTGTGGGGAATAATGTCCCAAATATTTTTTTATTTATTATTATTATTTATTTATCACGATGGAGAAATTTATGTGGACACGAAAACAATGTAAGTAGTAGGTTTATGTGATCAATACATTATACAGGTGATTATAGGTATACGTTTAAAACTATCTAGGTACATTCCAAAATATAACTAGCGATATAAGAATATAAGAAAAATAAACTATTCAGGTACTCATTTACATTTTACATTCTACAATGGGCGGACTTATCGCTTAAAGCGACAAGACGACAACGCGTTTAGAATACTTTGGAACATTAAAAAAACTCCTTCGAAAACTTTTATCCTATACTAGCGACCCGCCCCGGCTTCCCACGGGTAGAAGAGCATAATATATTTTATGCCTACATTTTTTGCATCAGCTTGTTGCGTGGCAACAGCGGGCAGTGGAGCGCGGGCGGAGGTGGCTGCATCAAGCGAGACCCGTCGTCGTATCGCGTTGGTGCGAGACCGCTTGAATTTATTTTCTCGCACGTAATTTTTAATTTACGATAGCTCCTAAGATATTCATTTTAAATTATATGGTGTAAAAGAGTAAAATAATGTGCATGAAATGCTTAAAGCCTCTAACTTATTTAAAATTATAAGGATTAATACCGTATTTGTGTAAATAGCTTTCCAATTACTTACCGCTTTATAATTACCCATTTTTAGAGTTCCGTAGCCAAATGGCAAAAAACGGAACCCTTATAGATTCGTCATGTCTGTCTGTCTGTCTGTCCGTCTTTATGTCACAGCCACTTTTTTCCGAAACTATAAGAACTATACTGTTGAAACTTGGTAAGTAGATATATTCTGTGAACCGCATTAAGATTTTCACACAAAAATTGAAAAAAAACAATAAATTTTGGGGGTTCCCCATACTTAGAACTGAGAATGATATTGAGGTTTCTAATATCATTTTTTTCTAACTAACTAATAGTTTGCGCGAGAGACACTTGCAAAGTGGTAAAATGTGTGTCCCCCCCCCTGTAACTTCTAAAATAAGAGAACGATAAAACTAAAAAAAAAATATGATGTACATTACCATGCAAACTTCCACCGAAAATTGGTTTGAACGAGATCTAGTAAGTAGTTTTTTTTTAATACGTCATATATCGTAAACCGCACAAATAAAGGAAAAATTAAAAAAAATAAAAAGTCGAAAATTAAAGGGTGTCCCCATACATACAGTTATGCCAATTAATAATGACCTCTGAGTTGTATGGGCGCTTTTACAATTTAGAGGTCTAGCTTAATTGGCACCAACCTCAAATATGGTAAATAAATAAATTGTGCATTTCCCGTGATGGACGAACGATGGAGAAGTTTGTACGGAACCCTCGGTGCGCGAGTTCGACTCGCACTTGGCCGGTTTTTAAGTATTAAAATGGACATAGTATGTTATCCTTAAGAAATAGACATATGCTATCGCTAGGACTTTTCTGTAGACCTATATCAGATACACAATTCCTCCATACATCATTTTGTTATAGGGTTATAGGGTTTAGGCAGCGTTTTCGTTGAAAGCTCCCAGACGGCTTATTTTTTTCCGACACCTCCAACAAATATCATGATATTTTAGCCAATGTATACAAAAACTTGACAAATTATATACTAAAACTTTCCTCGACAACCACACCATCCATTGATGAAAACAGCATGAAAATCGGTGGAGTAGTTTTTGAGTTTATCACGAACAGACAGACAGACGCGGCGGAGGACTTTGTTTTATAATATGTAGTGATGGTGATAGAATATAGTACATAGTACATTTTACCTGGTCTAATGAAAGTGTATTTGGGTCGTCATTCAGGATTTTCTTCGCAACTGACATGAAACTGTCAGGACCATCCCATGCAGTCAGTGTTGGGGTCTGAACCACTTCAGATCCGAGTAGACGAATAGTGCTTATCTTTTCATCAGAATTCTTATCTGGGGTTACTATGGTGCATCCATACCCTGGAAATAAAAAATGTTTTAGACTGAAAATGTTTGGCGCTAATAGGTCTAAATAAGAATGGAATATTACCTATAATATGTATTTTGTATTTTTGTTCTATTTTGTGGTATCACAAAAATATGTTTGATTTAAAAAAATGCCTCTTTATCATTTAATTTGCATGGATTTGTCGAAAAAAAATTTTTTTTAACTTGTTTTATCACAGACATTATTAATTAAAAAGGAGGAGGTTCTGAATTCGACATTTTTTTTGTCATACATTGGTTGGGTCAAAACTTATCCTGTGTTTTTCTTTTCGCATTTCTCTATGCATATAAAAAGCAACGACTATATCAGTGTATCTGTTCCTTTATAAGTCCACTCCACGGAGTGTCATGTAGCTTTAATGGTTTTATAATCGAGGAAGGTTTTACGCCATTATGTTATATAACAGTTACCTAAAGTAGGTATTTCAAAGTCGCTAAACGGGAAGACAAGTTGTATGTAACCTTCGGCCATTCATTGCAATTTAGATAAAAAAATAATTTTAGCAAGTTGAGTTCTTGCTCAGTTAGTATATCTACGGAAATATTATACCTTCCTATTTATAGATAATAATTGCTGTGACAGTTCCTCGTTCACCATCATAATAATTTATCATACAATTATCATATACTTACATAATAATATATCATTGATATATCGATTCAATCCGAGGTAATCGTATAAATATTAATATCACAGAAGTAGCAGCTATTGAATTATTGTTACCGAGTTTGCAGGACTCAATCGGCTTAGCTTTAAAATTTGTGTCAGCCCGAAACACCATTTGCACGATTTGCCGAAACCGAACCTTCGGTCGGTCACTATGTAAAATACGTACGGTAGCTTATATGAGAAGCTAGTATATCATATCGGGATATAATATATTATATCCTCCTAAGCTTACTTTGCCGATACTTTAATTATGAAAATAATAAACTCAAGCAGACCACAAGCACCTGTTGACGAGTACTATAGACTACGACGACGACCTAAATACTTAGGTATATCGAAAAAGGTGTCGAAGAGTGATGATGATAATTATATTGATGTTTATTTACCCCCAACTGCTGTTGCCAATGCAATGCCAATTCCGGTGTTTCCAGAGGTTGGTACCACGAACCTAGTGCCTGGCTTCGCCTTGCCAGCGCTCTCTGCTTCTAGCATCATCGTGTAAGAAATGCGATCTTTTATCGATCCTCCAGGATTAAGGAATTCACATTTAGCATCTGGTTAAAATAGAAATTCATTATAAAATTTACCAAAAGTCTCAAGTAGCTTTTTTCATTAGGTTACAAAATATGGTGCTAGTCCACAAGCGGATAAATAAGTCCGTGGGTAATTCAGTGAGGTACCTTGAAATTGGAATGTTTTAATACTTACACATGTCACATTCGAGTCCATAGTCCTTTGGTATTTTATTCAATCTGACTAACGGTGTGTTGCCGATAGTGTGCAGAATGTTATCATATACTTTGCATTCGCGTCCGCTAAAATATAAACATTTATTGCAATGGAGCGATAATAACTTTTATTTATAGGAATCAGAAACATAACACCTATGTTTAATATTTATCAATAAGTAAGTATTTATTGTATCGAGTTAACATGATCGAGCTGAAACGAATAAATACTTAATTGTGAAAAATATAAATAAGAACATATCGAAGGTATAGTGGCAGTAGGTAATGTAGCGGACCTATATACTGAAGGTGAAGGCCGATGATTGCTTCTGCCTTATGACATGAGTGAGGAAAGGCAATTTTTTTTTTTTTTTGCATACTAAGATCTGATAACTTAAACCTACTGTAATTGTTATTCAATGGGGTAGGTTACCTATATAAACCAACACTATTATTTAAGTTACTATTATTTTGAACTTTTCACGCTTGGACATGCTGATTCATACGAAGTGGTACAACTAACGCCCTTTCTTGGTACACACACTTCCAATTATCGATCGGCAAAAGTATCATGACAATACGTAAGGCTTAATTGTTTACAACGAATGAATGTAGGGAGAAATACATATTCATGTGATGTCGATTTATTTGCTGAAGTATAGGATGCGTAGACGTGGGCGACACGATGTTGTATTCCGACGCGATTTTGTACCGACCAAGAGTGCCCGCTTAGTGCGGCCGATATAAGCTTAATGCTCAACTAAAAGCTCAATCGAGCAATATTTCTGCAATTATTTAATTTCCCAAATTCATTGCAGATCCTATGAAAGTTCAATACTTTTTGATGAAATAGTCACCCATTTTATATACAATTGAATTAAATAATAGATTCGATGAATTGTGTAGGATCTGCGTTGAACTCAATTTAGCAATATTGCTAGTTTCCTTTTTAGGGGTACTTATTACAGTAAAAGACTTAATCATATACTGGGTGATTTTGTTATCACTGGCAATACTTGCAAGGGTGGAAGTACTGATCAAAATGAACAACTTTTATTATGGGACTAACTGTGAAATCATGTAAAAATTATCAGCTGTTCCATACAAAAGTTCAATACCTACTCGACCAAAATGTATGAAGCAACCGTATTAAGTATTTTACGCGATATCAGAGTTAGCCCTATAATAAAAGTTGTTCACATTGATGAGTACTTCCACCCCTACAAGTATTGCCAGTGATAACAAAATCACAAGGTTGTATCTTTCATGAACAAAAAATGAGGTAAAAATTCATATTAATCAGACTTACCTTGATTTTGAATCCATTGTGTTTTATAGGTATTCTTATATTTTATTGGGATAATTTAAGATTTCTAAAAAACAAGTGAGTCAAGGAAAGGTTTGATAATAAATGTAGAAAAATAAGGATTTATATAATATGACCACGTTTATAATCTGATTAGATTATCAGATAACATTCGAGGGCATGGAAGTAATTGATTTTCTTTTTATGACTTTAATAATGACCTTCTTATTGAATTACGAGTGTCTATAGGCTACGGTAACCACTTACTATCAGGTGGGCTGTAAGCTAGTTTGCCACCTCTGTATTATAAAAATAAAATAATCACTACGTAATACTGGCTCTCTTAGCGGGCAGTAACGCAAGACGTAACCGCGTCACGACTAATTTGTTAACTGGTGCTGGTGCTACAATCCTTCACTGGATTCTATTTGATGTCATGAGCAATCAATTTAAGGCCACTTAACATATCTAATATAACTGAATAAAGGTGAATACGTGGATTGGGCTTTTTACTACGAATAATTTCCAATAACAAAGTTGTATATACAAATCGAAAATGCTTTTTTCTTTAGATCATTTGGTATTAATTTAAGGCTACCCATATCATGAAAAAAGTTTTTTCGAATTATGAATCCGATATTGCGAAAAAAATATCGATTTTTGTAAACATTCCTACATCTATCTACATATAAATATTAATATGTAAATACACACCTATAATAAAACCGTAGCTTCCAATACAATACTGTACATTGAAGAAAAGTGACAAACAATACTAAAGAAGAGTAACAGATCACAAACCAGCGAATTTTAGAATTATTTTCTGTCTGTCCGTCTGTTTGTTTCTTAATGCATGTCTTCGGAACTACTGAACGGATTTTCATGTAGTTTTCACAGGTAGACAGAGATTAATTTGGAGCAGAATGGCTTTGTTTCATTAAAATTGGATGTTGCAAGAAAAGTAATCGTCATTTAAAGATTTTTGGAATTTACTTTTAGAAAGTTACATAGACAGACATCCTATAAGGGTTTCTTTTTTCCTTTTTGAGTTACGGAACCCTAAAATGGGAAATTGCAACGCATGCCGGGGATTGTATATGTATGATAGTGATTTATAAAAAGTTAAAAAGCTTTCGATTTGTAAATGAAACATTGTTATTAAATATCTTTAAAAAATCTAGGCCAGTGATCCATGTATTTTGCCAATTGTATTTTGGCATACATACCTTATCTAAAGGAGGGGTTTACAGTTTGCTTGTACCAAACATACTTGTATAATCTTTTCACTGAATTTATACATATACCTATACTTATCCTATTTATATGTAAAGGTCACATTCAACCAATATACAATAATACTAGGCTATATATTTAACGAAAATTATAGAGCCGTATTCAGTTGCTTCGCTACCTAACTTCATGCACAACTGTAAAACGATTACAGTTTGAGTAGCGAGCTCGGTCAAAAAAATAAACTAGTTTTTTTTACGTGTAAGATAACTAACTAAGCTGGTAAACATGCTCTAGCTAGCTCCCATGCTGCCACATATTATTATTTAAAGTTCACTTACGCTTCAGCAATTGGATCTTGGCGCTTCATGTTGTCAGCATCAAATATAGAGTGGACCACTTGCTCGACGTACAGATGGATATGAAGTGCCCTTGCGTATGCGTGATATCGGACTGTGCGATGGGTGGTGCATAAAAATGCATTTCAATCTACGCACTTATGATTGGCATGACGTGCCATAGCTTTAAGTCTCATATTCCATTGACAACAATAAACCAAGGTAGCACATATATATACTGTGCTTAGTATGGGATCAGATGGCCGTGTATATTGAATGTCCCAGGATATTATTAATGCTTGTAACTTCTAGATATCACGGCCCGAGGACCTGTCCTTTTGGATGGCGTGCGTATATGATACGTTAATGTATTGGTATTTGTGCACTTAGCGGGTAGCTACTATATCTGCCTGCAGTATTGAAGAGATACGGGTAGATAGCACCTACTATTTATTATTTTCATACCGCTAAGGGGGCAAACAAGCATACGGGCCGCCTGATGGTAAGCGGTTACCGTAGCCTATTGACGCTTGCAACAGTAGGGGCTATCTGCGAAAATCTCTTTGCAACCTTTTTGAACCCATGCGATACTTACTAGGGAAAATCACCGCTGTTATAATTCACTTCCAGTGTGTTTGATTGTTGTTTCGCTATTTCAGGGTTGGTTTCATAGTAAAAGTTAAAGTATTGGGTCTTTGGGGAGGAATATGCTGGACTGGTTGCTGGGCCATTGATTCAGACAACGGCACGCCTGCCAAGTCATGATATTCCTGGCAGACGATGACTCGTTGCTAACTATATAGGTTCCCCAGGAAATGTCACTGAAATGTGACAATGGGAGCAACATTGGTGACAGTGAGCACTTCCAGCCTTTCGAGCTTATAGGTACTCACGTCCAGTGAAGGCGAGCCTGTGGCGGAAGCATAGATGCCGCTCCCAGGAGATCTTGGGTCCATGATGTCGTAATTCACCAACAGCTGGCAACACTAAGTTCTGCATTTTAATAAAAAAAAATTAAATACCTACTATGTTAGAGTTTGTTGCAAGGTAAATTAAATCAGTATGATTCAATAAAACGATAATTTCAATGTGTTCTGTTTATTAATGATTAACTGTAGATAACATGCTTAGTATAATCTAAATCCCATACTAAATGATAAAAATAATCCCCAAAACATAGTAAATTAGCGTGATTCTGTAAATATATAATTTATGATGTCGTCGGCTGTAACTACTCCTTCAGGTAGGAAATAATCTGGAAAAATAGAAAAATAACTTTCAATAACAATAAATTCATGATAACTATTAGTTAGTATAGTAATAAATATTAACTACCGATGTGTTCGCGCAGCTGCATTTGAGAACTAGTTTCCTCCTAGCTAGGCTTTGTATGCTTACCACCTTCAAACAGTGTATTGGCCTGCACAGTGCGTTGATCTTTTAACTGTGGTAAATACTAATGTCTATTATAATGCTATGCTGATGTTAGGAGAAAGACATGTAGTGCAATAACGAATCAACTTAAAATTCTTGAAAATCTTAAAATTAGCATAATTTTTGAATGGTTAATACGATTGTGATAACACAAACTATATTTTATATTGAGTTAGGCCATCTTCATAACAATAAAAATCCACCGAAAACAGCATGTACCTACTTTTTAATTGACGCCCGTACTAGCAAAGCAAACAGACAAAAATTGCAATTTCATTGGTTCGCCTTTAACCCCCCCCCCCCCAACAATTTTGGAGATACGCTTATAGATTTATTAGATTAGGTATTATGTCTACTTATGTCTGAAGCACGTATATCAGAAATACAGTTTTAGGTATTTAAATTAACCTTTATCGCCTACTGCGTCGTGACCATCTTTTCCAATGACGACAAATGGTGTTATGTCAAGAATTCGAGAAAGGAGGCCGATCGTAGGCATCCCTTTCTTTCCGTTCTCAGCCAGTGTGTAGCAGTGTTTGACTAGGTGTACAGTAACAGGATCATTGAAGTTGAAATCTTCAGACTTCTGATGCGGCAACTTGGTAGGGTTGGTTGCAAAATATCGGAAACTCTCTTTGGAGACAGCTCCAACAAACCATCTGCAATATTAGTTAGGAAGAGAAATAACAATTGAATTATGGAAATCATTCTGAAAGCTTCTAAAATGTGCCTGATTTACTCGTAGCTCGTTGTACAACATCTGCGTTATTATTAATCATTCATTCTTTAGAAATCATTAAAAATCCTTCACCACAGTTAGCTTTTATACGTCCAAGGAAATTATGGAACCCTCGGTTTTGCTGGTCTTACTCGCACTTGGTCGTAACTACCATTAGATTTTTATATTATGATTATATATTTTATATACTTATAGCTGTCCCGACAGACGTTGTCCTGTCCAACTCATACACAAAATTTCATCCAAATCGGTCCAGCCGTTTATCCTATCTCTCAAGTTGGACCAGACTGCTCACGGCGTGCCAATTTAATTTAAAATCGGTTAAGTAGTTTAGGAATCCATCGCGGACAAACATCGTGACAGGAGATTTATATATATTAAGATTAAGATTTAGATTAACTAGTCTCTAGTTTTTATAATTTAAACTTTTAGTTTTGTTTTTTCAACTAGGTTATTTTTATTTATTAATCAATCGTTATTTTTATAAATAGCTAAATAAACAAATAAATATTATGCTTATTTATCTCCTTTTTTTTGCATTCCTCTAAATACTGGGTGATTTTGTTATCACTGGCAATACTTGCAAGGGTGGAAGTACTCATCAAAATGAACAACTTTTATAATGTGACTAACTGTGAAATCATGAAAAAAATATCAGCTGTTCCATACAAAAGTTCAATACCTACTCGACCAAAATGTATGAAGCAACCGTATTAAGTATTTTACGCGATATCAGAGTTAGCCCTATAATAAAAGTTGTTCACATTGATGAGTACTTCCACCCCTGCAAGTATTGCCAGTGGTAACAAAATCACCCTGTATGTCCATGAGTGTATTTACAACTAATTAACATTGAATGGTAGGTAATGGCTACCAGAAAAAGCGTTTATTTAAACTAATTTTTTGGCAGTCCTTGTTGTTTTCCTAATAATAATATTTACCTACTTCATGATTTTGTTTGTACCTTCGATCAGTTCTATATAATATAGCTTATAGTTATAATTGGAAATATAAATATATAAATAAATATACCCGTTATCATTTACAACCACTGCTACATTCTGTGAACTCATCATGTTCATAGCTTGTGTACAAGTTGATTTTTCGTTTATCACGGGATACTTGTGAGTCGAATTCAGTTGCGTAATGGGTTGATTCCACCACCTACCAATGAAAAGGTATATAAGTTTAGTGTAAGTTAACAACTTTGAAACATTGAGTCGTTATTGTGTCTAATTTAATTTAATTGAAGCGAATTAAACATTTGCCGGTTCTTCTCAACATTGTAGGCAGACTTCCGAACCTATGGTAACAACTTTGATGTTCATAAGTCCCATTTAGGCTCTCCTAGAGCAGTTTCGAGGATGGCCATATCACATTATACTGGGTATAACGCTTGATATAATCACTCGTACAGAAATAAGTACAATTCTCATGAATACATATTATTCGCAACATAATTTAGTAAACAATAATACTTCATTGTATGTTGAGGAGGATCCATGAATAGATGTGCTTCCATCCACTGGTTGCTGACGAACTTCGACATATAGTTTCGGATTCCGTCAGGTAGTATAACCACAATGCGTTTACCAGCACCCAGATTTAATTTCTTAGCTGCTTTTATAGCAGCACTCATTGCTGTACCACTGCTGCCACCTAAAAATGTTAAATATAGCCTAATCATTTTCATGACCATCACAGTTGACATGAGACAGAATTAATGCTTTGAAAACAAAGTTTCAAGATGTTATCTCTTAATTTATATCGATCTAACCGCAAAGTAATCCTTCCTTCTTTGCCATCTCTCTTGCCATGAGAAATGATTCTTCATCAGTGACCACCTCTATGTCGTCGACAATAGACGTATCCAGCACCATCGGAACCCATAGTCCACCAATTCCCTCCACCTATGGAATTATGGAACATACAATTTCAATCAAATCTTCAGCGATTAGTATTAAGAAGGTAAGTACTTTTATTTTATATATAGGTGCTTTTTCTACTAACCAGGAAATCGTGGCTTTTAGCATGAGGATTGATCATACTCGAACCATCTGGTTCTGCTGCAACCACTTTACATTGAGGGTGTGCTTCTTTGATCCGATAAGCGACGCCAGTCAACGTACCTCCAGTTCCGGCACCCATGGCTAGCAGATCCACACCATCTAAAGCTGATAATATCTCTACGGCGGTATTTTCATAATGTGTCCTTGGATTGACATCATTGTCGAACTATAATGAGAATTTAAGCATTTTGATAAACTAGGAGTAAGCTGGTCCGACACGAAAAGCGCTTTTTGAGCTGAGTATGTGTCATTTTATTTTCTACCCATGAAAAATACCACCATAAATATGTACACACTTAGCAAAATACAGAAGAAATTTTCTCTTAAATATCGATTGAAATTTGATGGTGTTAACATCGTATTTTCGAACCAATAGATACTATTAGTATAATATACTTATGTTATCTCAACGTTGCAATCGTTTTTTCCCGAGAAAATAGCTTTCGAATATTATTATATATGCTTCTGACTGTACAAAGATCATTAGCCATTACTACAATATTATGTTTAAAATTAGTGAAGGCGCAGCATTTTCTCCTACCGTCCGCATCTGCCGCATATCGCGGTTCTTACCCTAATAAGTGTAAATAATTCATGTTTGCAAACACTATTTATTATCGACGACATTTCTCTAATAGGAATTGGTACAGCGCCTCCCGCGGAATCTTCAATACAAAATTTGAGATATACAAATGTGATAGTAGTGTTTGCTGACGTCAAATTTGTTACATTCCGCGTATACCAGTATAGATGTGGCCATTTGGATGATGTACCTATCTTGAGATAAGACATCTGTTTTATTTGTTTTGATCAGCTACATGGTCATACTACCGTGTGGGTGGATTTAATTTTTGTTTTAACTTACCTGATCCAACATAATTGTATTTGGGTTCTCGTCCCGCAATTGACGCGCAATCGAAATCTCTTCTTTATTTGTTTTTATTTGAATTACTTCAGCGCCTAGTAACATTGTCGTGTTCACCTTTTCCGACGAATTTTTATCTTGCGTTACTATAGAGCATTTGTTATCTGACGACGAATGTCGTAAAAAGTCGTCGTTAAAAGCCCATTATAATATGTTTTATTATTTACCTAAACCTAATATTTTGCCCCTTGTTTTCTTTAGATTAATTTATTATGATAACTTATATTCATTTAAAAAATAAGGCTGTATAAAAACATATAAAACATAATCATTCGAATTGCGATTAGTTTATCTTTTATATTTTTTTTAAATAACGAATTAAAATTTTAATTACATACCCATAAGTGCAGCATTGAAAGCAATGCCGATACCAGTGTTACCCGAAGTAGGTTCCACAAACGCAGTCTTCTCGTTGACTACTCCCGTTTTCTTCGCATCCTGTATCATCGCTAGAGCAATCCTATCTTTTATGGATCCGCTAGGATTCCAGAATTCACATTTTGCATCTAGAATATTGCCATATTTTATGTTCCATTACTTCTATTCTGAATATTTTTTACTAGTAAAATAAGCCGTATGTCTTTAGCTGCCTACTTGTTAGCCGAGTGAAGGCGAGCGCCAACTTGTAAACAGCCCACTTGGCTTGCCATGCCATTGCTATAGTCGTAGCTCGCCTAGAGTTTGTTTCACCAAAGAAATGCCATGGAATTAATGAAAATCGATCTTATTTCTTCTGTGATAGAGGAGGGTCTACGGGACTTCTTTAGTGAAACGAACTCTAGCTGGCCGAGCGAAGGCAAGCGGCAACATGCATTTATAGTTAATTTATCGTGATTTGACATCACTTGGGGTCGTTCTCCTCGACTCGCCTTATTTCGGAGCAGTCTCAGTTCTTTTGCACAAATCAAAAGCGCTCGCCTGCACTCGGTCAATCGTGTATTTATATTTGTCCATAGTCACTAGTTGGTCATTGATCGCAAGTCGCACTTGACCAACGTTAAACGTGTACACGGTAACACTCTCGCCTTGCATCAATTTGCCTGAACTCTTGTTGGTTGAGGCTTGGTTAATATGTATAGGTGTCATAAAACAAGCAGTTTCACCAGCGTTCTAAGTTTATAGGGATGATAACTAAAACTTTTGGATTTCAAACTACACCTCTGGCAATTTTAGTTTCTATAGTTACCCGTGCCGTGTAAACATAGCTAAGAGCCGGGGACAAGATAGACCCACATGTGCATTTTATAATATTTGGATGGATTATACAGTATAAATCGTACAAGCTACTCCAATCAGTACTTACAAATTTCACAGGAAAGTCCGTGGTCTTTGGGAATCTTATTGAGTTTAATAAGTGGAGTATTACCGACTAAATCCAAAACGCTCTGATAAACCTTATTATTGAATTTATGGTCTTGGGTGCTGAAATTTAAAGAATAGGTTAATAGAGATAATAAAATGGAAAGATTATTTATTTCTAAATGACTGACTTGAATATTGAAAACATGATATTTTTTTACCTACTTACATACTATTTAAGCTGGATGAATAATTGAATGCATAAAAATACGAGCAATACGACCATAGATAGGTATTCTTTATTCCCCAAAAGTCTCAAGGATATTCATTTAAACAAAAAATGTGGATCAAGCAAGACCATGTTGTAAAGACCATTTTCAGTGTTTAGTTACGCGGATTATCTACGTATTGGGGTTACATGTGAGATTATTACCATATCACTACCACGTTTTTAATTTTCTATATTAGAAAAGCTTACGTTCATAAACAGTAAAGTGGTCGATAAATATGATAAGGCACACAATGGCTAAAAGAACACTAACAACTGCTGAAACACATCGGTTGATGCTCGGTGGCTGATTTTCAACAGCTTATTGTGATGATTTTTAAAGATTGACTTACCCAGACCATCGTCCATTGCGTGATTCTTTATGCAAGAAATTAAACTTATTCTTAGAATCGATTAAGTTATGCATGGTTGGTCAGCAAGAGGAAGGTACAACACGATGAGAAGAATTTCTGATGTGGCATTTCCATCTTGATGACTACATATAAATATTGGTATTGTTTTACGGTCTAGTGATTTTACGATATTAATATTTAATATTATACAATTTAACTATCTATGGAATAATATATATTTTTAATACATTGACAATTATTATTGAGGTAATACACGCAATAAGACTTTATAGTCAAACAAGCATAACAAAGGTAATTGAGTTTTATAACTATTATACTATTCCATTTATTCGTATTGAATGTAAGGCAACAATGATTTTGTTAATACGTCAATTCCACTTCGTTTAATAGAAATCTCGAATAACTTATTGAGTATCTCTGAGCAAGGACCTACGTATAGTAAAGTGACATTAAAATAAATTCTTTAAACGTTAAAAACATTTAAAATATAATATTCATTATAACAGGGAAATTTGGGTAGATCGCTAATTACGCGCCATACTCGACGAATGCATCGCAGTCAACGACTTTTCTGAAGGATGTCATTGCAATATGGCGCGTATACGGTGCGGATAATATATAGCGTGGTGCTTGGTCGACGAGTATGTCGAGTATCTCGCGAAAAAGTCAGCAACAACAGGAAAAACACATCGAAAAATATTGTGTTAAATTAATTTATTATTCAAGACATACTTATCTATGAGTTTAACAAATGCCGGTCAATGAGAGGGCCATACATATATATATCTACGTACCAATTAAAGTTATAAAAGTAGATAACAAGAGAAATTATTACAATCGTATTAATTTTATCTAATATTTACATATTTAGGTATACCAGTCAGCGAACTAAACTACCATTACTAGTATTTTTTGAGTTCTAACATAAACACAACAATAGTTATTTTATTCGAAGAGGCTTGCTAATCTAGAAACAGTTCATATTTTTCGGTTCCAATGTGATCTTAATTTGGTTGGTTGAACACTTTATGATTAGTGCTTATTAATTTTTTGCAGCCTTTTGATGTCCAACGTGACTGTAAGAAATCATCATCGTAGGTGATAAACATCGCTAATTCGCTAACTTTGTCAAGGAGATTTTCATAATTTCACTATATAAAGTTATACAAAAGAATCATGGCGAGATATAATATCTTTCAATGTTAACCAGAAACATTGTATGTATTATATTATGTACCTATTACCTACATGAAATATGATAAAAAACAGTTTTTGGTCGTCTCGTGTCGACTTATATTTGATATATAATTTTTTTGATGTAGAATATCATATATTTGTTTGTAAAATAAAAAATAAAATAGATAACGTAAAACAAATTCTGCCATGGTCCTTTTAAAAACAAATAGGTACTATAATTTAATTTCTAAAATATGGTACAAATAACGAATAGGTAACAACACTGTATTACTAATGGCCATTCCCAATAACCTATCCAAGGATAAGTAAGGAATGTTACCACCCCACGGCATATATCTGTGTCTATCGCTTACTTCAGTTATAAATTTGTATGAAAAAGTAAAAGTATATGCGTCCCAATATCGTGTTGACAGCTATCTGTCTAATAAGTCTGTTAATAAATAATCTAATAGTAGGGATAGATGTTTGGAAAAGCATTGTTTACTAATATAGCACTTTAAATTATATCTACCTACTAGCACTTTTCATCATTTCATTATCTATTGGCAAATTATAAAATAAGGATCTAGGTTAATTATATTCGTCATGATATCGATGGCCGCAAAGTAAATACGAACATCTACGTTTTTGCGTTTTGTTTTTATTACAAAAATGAGCTTATATAAGCCCTATCTACAAGTCTGTATTAAAATTATTTCACATTTCAAAATTATGAAGAAAATTTGGAACGTAAATGAAGGCATCTACACATGATTTTTAAAAAGCATCGCAGTAGAAACGGACATCTGCCATTGTCAGCCTTTACTTCAGAGCTTCGACAGATGATTGAAACGTAAATAAAACTATCAGTCACTTGTCTCATTCTGGTTATGTAGCGGTTATCTGCGTGAACACGGTACTGCAAAAACTTTGACGTAGAAGAAGACATCTGCCTGATATCCGTTTATACGTTATGATCAAAAAAGCGAATGGGCGTAAACACGGACATCTGTCACTTGTCCGTTTCTTTAAATAACCTTAAAGTATTAGTAGTAGTACAAAATGAATATATAATTTATTCATAAATACAAAAAGTACCTATGTAGTGTATATATATGTAAGTTTTTTGCTATACATAGATAACCGTTATCGATGAATGTGAGACGCAATTCAAAGATAGATAGATATATACTGTCTGTCATCTATATCGATCCATCTCTTACTGAAGATAGAATATGGGGAATGGCCGTAAATGTATCAGTGTCGTTTGTGTATATTAAGATCACATCTATAGATATATATACACGCATTTACTTAAATGTTGTTTTTGTCTGGACTCTCGTTCGAAAGCTCAATAGTCTTCACTCAAACTACACTTCATCACACTTAAGTCACTTTGCAATATTTCACAATTGGAACAGTTTCCACAACATCATTATACCTGAACCTCTCGTTAGGTTCTATGGGTATATTTCGTTCACGGTTTATTGGCGTAGTTGTCATAGAGCCAGTCCCAGAAGCTTATTCGTTTCGCTTCAGGGTCAGTTCTAAGTGTGAAGTTACCGGTAATGTCGAGGTAACTAATTTGCGAGTTTTCGTTTACTGGTTCCCATTTAAAGTCTACGATGGTTTCGTAGTCAACTGGAGGAGTCGGATTCCTATGGAACAAAAGAAATTAAAAAGTATAATAATTTATTTTGAAGTCAAAGCCAAAAGAATGATGAGTTTCCTGATAATAAAAGCTAATGAATTTTATTTTTAAATATAATATAATAAGTAATATCTTTATTATTAAGTGCTTTTTCGACTCGACCGACTATCAAATGATTCAGTCGTACCCTGTTTTGGCGAAATTAGTCCACATTTGGACCATGCGTCTCGATACTGCCAGCTCTGTAGAATCGTCATCTAGTCTATAGTTAAGCCTCGAGAAGTAAAACAGGTATCCCATTTCGTCGCCATGACATGCGCCCGGGTGCGAGATGCCCAGCATACGTTTGAAGAGCCCTAGGGCTCCATCAAACGCGAACCGGTACATGTATGTGGGGCTCGTTCTGTTGGTAAGCGCTTGCAGACGCACTGTTTCCAAAACTGGCCGTAGAAACATTACATCCGTGAAGAGCTGGAAAAAAATAAACATTTTCAATTGTCGTAAAAAAATTCATTGTCAAAGTATACTTACAGGCTGGTCCAAGTATGATTATTAAAATCCAACCTTAAGGTTAAGTCTCCCGGCACACAGCATCATACAATTGTTTTAAAACATCATATGACTTCAGTGTGGGAGAACGTTAACCCTACTTTTGAAACGATGATAACTAGAAATAACCACTCTATTATATCACGTATATAGGTAGAGGTACTCACATCAATTAAGCTGTCGATATTCCGAGTATCGACAGGTCGTTGTTGGAAGTAGAAGGCCCTTATTGAATCTGATATCTTCTGAGTGAGGTTGTCGTTTTGGGAGAGCAGTTCGGGAGGGACTACTCGTTGGAACTCTTGGTCCAGCTCGCTTAGCAGCTTCGGGTCACGTTGAAGTCCTGGATGATAAATGCGTAGTGTTGTTTTGCATTTTCGTCATATTTACAGAGGAAATTTAATTTTACTAAACATTTTTTTCATTTAAATTAAGTAACTATAAGAAAGAAAATAATATGTCTTATCATAAACATAGCAAGAAAAAGTGTCAGTAGTCGAAGCACAACTACAGAGTAAGGTGGACGCGGATCTAAAATATTTCATAACCTGGCGTAGTTTGTTCGTCTTATGAAGTATATTCGGTGGCTCTCTTTTTTACTACGTAGATAGCCATTATTAGATATGTTGTTTAAAAATGGTATTTTGACGTAATAATAAAACAAAATGGTAAAAAAAATGCACTTTATAATTTAATAGTTTCTTAGTAAACATAGATTTACTGTTTTGTCGCCATTTCGGTGGCACATTTTATTTTTCATGATTTTCATTCTTAAATTATTAATTGCAATGTTCTACATTCCGTCAATTAACAATATATTATATACAATATTCAATAGCACTCTGTATAATTGTCAATACTGTACATCGACCTGTACCCTGAGTGTAAAGAATTGACGTATGTAAACGCTTACTATAGAGTTTGCGTTCACTAAAATTTTGTATGGAGGAAATTAGTTCCATGAGTATTCCGCGAGAGGCGCTGTGCCAATTCCTATAGAGAAATGTGGTAAACGCAAAAGTGATATTAAGCGTTTACTAACGTAAATTCTTTACACTCAGGGTACTGTACGAAATCTATGACATTATCATAGATTTTTTTAAAACTTTTCTTTTAATTTCTAACATAATTTTATAAATTCCCTTTTTTAAAATTTTATTTAATTGTAAATATTATAATCGGTGAAAAAGTGATAAATTATGCAAATAAATACCTCCTTATCTATTTTTATGTAACGACAATCTTATGTCACTATTACAACGTGTAGCAAGTAGGTACATACTAACAGCTGTTAAAATTTTGGTAAGTGAGGCATTTATACATTTACCAGGAAAGTGGCACAAAGTGAATATAATCGCATGTGTTATTTTATTATGTAAATATACGAGTAACAAGTCCGTAACCGAGCAGCGGCGGCGTGTTGAGTCGCTGTCCGTCGGTTTCTTTGAACGTCGTTAGCTTGTTATGTAATTTTGTTTTCATCACCAAAGGAAAGAGTCGTTAACGGATTTGTTATTATAATGTAATGAGACCCTTGTATTCAGAATCCTCATGTATACCCAATTATAGACATCGAAGTTTATTTTAGTTTTCAAGTTTAAGTTTTAATACTTAAAAAGGTTATCTTGCCGCATATAGATATATAGGTAGATAACTACATCTTCAATAGCAACGTACTTGGCTCGATCGGTTTTGTAAAAAAAAATAAACGTAGCATGGTCGTAGGCCTTTCTCTCACATACTCAAGGTGTTAATAAGTACGTACCTACGAGACAGTTAGACAGTTACCTACTATGAAGTTCTGCAAACATGCTGAAGTAAGTTCAGTACTGTATTATAAGTAAGTAATACGATTATAAGATATAGATCTAATACGAAATTCTCACATCCAACCCATCTCGTAATTGACCGCTTTTTTGTAAATAAATATGCTGTTTATATAAACTTATTTGGGTAAGGTCATAAAGAAGCCCTAGATCTTTTATAATTTCCAACCATGACATGAGCTTTCATGGCTACACATTGATCGTCTTTGCTTCACTGAATTAAGATCGTAATCATCATAAATATCTGTTTACAATATCAAAAACATTTTACGCGGTCATTATGCTTTTACGTTAAATCTTTTAACCGAATAAATCGGTGATGAATGATATAATTCTTTTAAGAATTTTAAAGTTTCGCAAATCGAAACGTGACGTCAGGGTTTTTACGTAAATCGAACACATTAGTAAATGTGAATCACAAAACATTAAAGTGAAATTGGTAATCGTTCCGTCACAGTATAAAGATGTAACCAGTACGGAAACGCACATGCGCATCGACGAGACCCCTAAGCGGTTTTCGCGGTGCTGTCAATAGTGAGTGCCGCGTCAAGACGAGTGGTCACCTACAAGTTTATTTCCGCGATCTTTTTAAAAATGCCACGAGCGTATTGCGTAGACGGCTGTTTGAACTCTGCTTCAACAAAACCGGAGCTATCGTTTTTTAAGATCATAATAAATTCGTAAAACATAAAACAAAATACAAATCTAAGATGGCGGCTGCAGTAGATTATAATATTACTAGATGAAAACCCGGCTTCGCTCGGGTGAAATGTGACTCATAATACACAATGTTTTACAAAATGTAGGTAGATATTTTTGTAGTTATCGGTAGTGGTTAGTTCGCCGTATCAGACTATCGGATCAAAAAAACTGACGTGTATTCCCGGCCTTAAAGGCGCCAGTTTTAGGTGCGTTCAATTTGTATACGTTCATAAACTGTTTGGAATAAAAATCTAGTATTACAAATCTCGTTGTTCAAAGTTACGAAAATTGCCTTAAATATAAAAATTACTTACATGTTACATAAAAATTGTTACTCGAGGGGGTCAAAAGTTACGAAAAATGTAAAAAATGTAACCTTCTGGCAACACTGTCTGACAGCTCAATCCAATTCCAATTTATATAAAAAACAACGGGAAACAAAAACAATAGGCTGTCAATAAAGGCTCATTTACACACAGAGAACACTGTCATCTCATGATTAGGCTGTATGGGCTAGAAACCTTTGCCTTCCCGAAATAAGGGATAACAAAAAAAAACTGACACTGACTGACAGGGATGCGTTCATTGAAAATATGGCGGTACTGTGCTCGGCCAATATGGCGACTGCCATTTGCACCATTAGAATTTAACAAAATACTAGACAATCCGAATTTTGCAGATATATGTTGTCGACTCGAATTTTTTTTTTTTAATGTTTTATTATTCAGGTAAGGTTTCAATCGAGTCTACCGTAACCCTTGACGGAATTATTAATATAGATTATCAACGATAACGTCATGGGTGTCGTTTTCATGGTTTTTGAAGGTGTTGAAGCCGTTAGTGCTGTCAAAATAGAAATCCAAGATGGCGGCTGCAAGAAATTATCAACTTTTTCATCATGGGTGTCGTTTTTATGGTTTTCGAGGGTGTTGTAGCCGATAGTGCTGTCAAAATATAAATCAAAGATGGCGGCTGCGCAAAATTATGATCTTTTTCGTCATGAGTGTCATTTCCATGGTTTTCGAGGGTGTTGAAACAGATAGTGCTGTCAAAATGTAAGTCCAAGATGGCGGCTGCAAGAAATTATCAACTTTTTCGTCATGGGTGTCGTTTTTATGGTTTTCGAGGGTGTTGAAGCCGACAGTGCTGTCAAAATATAAATCCAAGATGGCAGCTGCAAGAAATTATCAACTTTTTCGTCATGGGTGTCGTTTTTATGGTTTTCGAGGGTGTTGAAGCCGATAGTGCTTTTGCAGTCAATAGTTTGTAATTTATGAAGAATAAAGGTATTTTTTATGTAATGGTTTTTTAAATACTAGGTATCACACGCATTTTTGGGGTTGGTACTCGCCTAGCGCGTGCCCAACTGCGGCTCGCCTTCGTTCCCGCCAAAACATGTAAAAGGTTATGCCACAATGATAAGTTAGTGACCTACAAAAAAAAAAGATCTTCAAGCTGTGTCAATATCGAGTCGAGATTAACCGACACTATGAGATACCTATTTAAATTTTATTTGTAAACTAGCTATTTCAAGTCGATTAATTGGTCACTAGTCACTACAGAACATATAATATTTTAATAAAAAAAAAAACAATACGTTTATAAAAATAATATGTTTTATAAATATTAAAAGTGTCAACCCTATTGCTTCAATGGAGTGTAGGTAATTATTTTATCAACTAAGCTTAGTTTCCATACTGGTTACATCTTTATACTGTGGTTCCGTGGTACATGTCATCATCTAACCTAATCCAAATAGGGATTTGTTAACATGGTTGAAACTTCACGATCAGTAAAGAAAGTTGCCTTTGTGTTAAATACCTGTTATTTCTCATCAGTTTAATCAGTCTTCACGGTTTTCTTAGCTGTTTTTTTTAAAGGCAAGGCGTTGTATAGGAATTGTTTAGTTGGTAGGTACCTAAGTTTAGTAGCTTTGACTATTAAAAGTGTCCTCCTAGGGTCTGAGCTTAATAAATGGCTTTGACTTTGACTTTAGGGTATCATATTCAGTCATTTCCTATAGCCTATAGCTTTGCATACCTATACGATATGTACGGTAAGAACGCAAAGCGTCAAATGGGAAGGGTGACTCGTGATCACTTACTTCATGTAAAAGGATTTCCGCACTCAATCTGCAAATTGTTACTCATTAAATTGCCATTGGTTTACTCATGAAATAGTACTTTAGAGTTGTAACTATGATTATGAGCACATAATACTACTGCTAGTATTACAATAGCGCAGATTCAAATCATTGGCCCGTACATTAGGTATTCTGTGCCCGTTCCTACTAATCAGCCTAAACGCAGATAGTCTATGAGATGGAGAGGGATATAAGCTATTTTTTATCCTGAAAAACGAGTCAAACTGCGAGGAACAGTAAACAAATATCTACATACGTTTTCATCGAAGATATAAAACGCAACGTATATAGCGTGGGCGTGGTAGTGTTAAATTCATTCTTCATTAAGGCTCTGGTAATTAGTGGTAATTCACTGATGGATAAATCGAGGCGGAGAGGCCTATGTCCAACAGTGGACGTCTTGCGGCTGAGATGATGATGATGATAAATCGAACTCAAGGCCTATACTTACTTTAGCATTCCTGTGCCTTGACATTATCTTTACTTGCCTCATCTTACATCTTACTAATAATATAAAAGTGGAAGCGAGTCTGCTGTCGGCGTGCATTTTCGGGGTACCCGAGATGGCGATATCGCGATATCGCGAATCGCGGAGCACAACTAGTAGGTACATAATATGTAATTACAATGCATGTGATAAGATACTTGTTCTGGAAAATGTTGCTCGAATGCATATTATTACAGGTATTATAAATTATAATATCCTCGTAATCAAATTAATATATCCTGTACTTACTTAAATGACATTGATGGATACAATCACTGATTTATTTTAAATAGGTTACTCGAAAAACTTACGTCTAAAGAGTATGATGCCTTCTTGCGCATTATAGCCGGTAATTAATGGTACATCGGCTCCTGGAAACAGTTCCTTCGGTGACTTGGTGAGGAAGGCCCCGGGCGCTTCGGGTTCAAGAGCCGGCAGGAAGGGGAGGGCTACAGTGCTCTGCAAGTCAGCGGCCTTGTCCGGCGCTCCTGAGAGCCGTGCCCCTGCCTTCACCAGTAACTCACTAGGAGTAGCACGAAGGTAGCCTGCAATCAAAAAATTAAGTAAGTATATAATAGAAAAATCGCTTCGTTTTTGTACCACGTTTATCTTTTGGTTCCGACCAATGAATTGACTGAATTGAATAGCTGTTTAGGTTTACCATACTGAATAGATTACTATGAGACCAAATTGGTTTACCTACTTATGTAGACCTTAATACTGATAAACTTAAATAACTACCGACTAGGATTACGTCTGGCTACGTTTCAAACACATTATTATTGAGAGGTTTTTGAGTGTCCGATATAAAGACGTCTTGAACTATGTAGAGAATACTAGGGGTATTATATATAAATGTACGAACATGCTGAAACCAGTAGGGGTGATAGAGGTTACTTGTTTGGCTATGGAAAATATGATATGGAGAATATTATAAAAATATGATAATGAGGTATAATGTATGTTGAAAAAACTGTATGAATACATTCTGCAAGCATACATACGTCTGACGAAGTAATAAAATTAAAATGTTTATTACTCGAAACGGTAATAAATAAGCCGTAGCCGGTTTAATAAAGACTGTACTGAATTACATAAATCTCAGAAGGTCCATATTTGTTGGTTGGTCCGATGAGAAATGTAGAGATTATTTGTTGGAAATCACTCACTATGAAAACGATTTAATGTAATAATATTCAAGCAATAATGAGAAATTAATTTAGTAAATCTCTTTATTGCAGAAAACAGGGTAACACTGACTTGAAAGCCAATTCATTTGTAAATTTAGTGTACCTTTTGCCACATTATTACTTACCATGGAGAGATTACGGTCAAACAAGCTTGTCCATAGGTAGTAAAAAAAAACTTAAATAAAAATGTACCGAGAAGCTCAGCAGTGCTATTGGTGTCAATGCCGAGTTCTTTTCCAAGCTCGAAGGCGCGCGCGCGCGGCTCCGACGCCAGTGCCCATGGGGATAACGCCACACCACTTTCAGCGATGGCACCGTGGAACAAACCCTACAAGGGAACAGAGTCTTGATATTATTAACAGGCATTACCTTACTGTCAATGAAATTATAGCCAAAGAAATGCTTATATTTTAACAAATAGAAGCAATCCTGTACAGAACTCGAATAGCCCGGACATACCTCATTAGTACTTATCTAGTAATTGAATGGTGCATACATATATTAATTTTATATAGTGTAATATATTATATATTATTTGTATGACGCATTTTTCCTATGAAATTTTTATCTATAACCTTACTAATAATAATACCTTATTAATACTGCTGAAAAATTAAAACAGTGTGTAGTAGAGCCATCGTTAACTAAGTTTTTTCCTTACAACCGGTATTATATAGCCACCTACACATCAATATTTTACCTCAACTTAACTCGCATGAGGGAAACTGCCCTATTATAACTTTATACTTTTTAACGTTGTGCAAGATTTCGACCTTATACTTAGTATTACAGATGTAGATAGATCCTAAACCTGAAAGTCAAAGTCAAAGCCATTTATTCAGTTTGGGCCCTAGGAGGGCACTTATGAAGGTCGAATTCACTGAAGTTACCACCGGTTCTGAAGTCAGCCTTCAACTGAGAAGAACCGGCAAGAAATTCAGCAAGGTTACATTTTTTTTTTTTAATTATCTGACTATTGGCTATATTTTTTCAAAAACAGCAAAATGTACAATACAATATGCAATTAAAACAAAACAAAACCTACTACATCATATCAAAAGACAATGCCAGATTCTGGCCCACCCTTTTCATTAATTTACAAGAAATTTATATTTATGATAATTCTTGTTTGATAATATTACCCGTTGATAATTAACTGTATTTTTTGTAATACTTGCGGATAAAAAGTTAGTGATTAACGGATTTTTTTGTTTCAACTGTCTGTTTTTCTCGCAACCAGCTGCGTTTTGTTTGTTCGCATATACACGCCAATCGAAAAGATTTATTATATAAAAAATGTAATTAAAAATATCGGATTTTAACTTTATTTATTTTAAATACACGTAAGTAGTTAATTCAATAATGATTTTATGTAAAAAGGTATGAATATTATAATGTTGTATTAGAATAAATCTTCGCGTTAGGTGGAACCATACGTCATTGACATTGCCAATCGCTTATGTCAAAATGACAATGGCACACTAACGCACACATAAATAACTAAATAATTCCGTACGAGACGTGCATCCGTTGACGCCGGCAACGCGACACTGAGGTCAAGTCTGGCTAATTAGCTACATTTTAAGGCGACGATACGATATACGCAAAATGATGATTCTAAATTAAGTTTTTCTCTGTATTCTTTAAAAAATACATGTTAAACAAGATTGTGTGTTATTGTATGTTAGACAAAATTTCTATGATAACGTCAGAAAAAAATCGAGAATAAATTATTAAATTGAAAATGATTTTTTCTTCTTTAATCATCCAAATAACTTGAGAATATTAACAAACATTCTAAGACGTAATACAAAGGGAACTATTTTGTTAGGTACTGATCCAAAAAATTAACCTTTTTTTTATAAAATTAAAACGTCATTTTTAATAGGAATTAGCCTTTGTTCCTTCTCTCTCTCGCCCTTTAGTTTAGTGCGGGACAGGGTTATTTGCGTATATCGTCGCCTTAACGTGCCGCTTGCTAAACGCTTATAACCTATCTTTCACCTTTCTACTTATAATAACATTGGTTTTAGCCTAAAACTCATGTGTTCGAAACTCGTTTTGTGTTCATCGTGAAAAAAACAATAGCACTGTGGTAGAGTAGGCTTTGTAGAACTCGCCTGGATTCGGTACCAAGAGAGTAAGACCTTGAGAGTGGTCTTAAGTTGAAAATCTGTCGCCAAACACCTACCGATGTGTTCTGGCAGCTGTTGTGTGTAGGCAGCTACACTTGAGAGCCAGTTCATCCTAGGCTTTGTGTATTCAGCACCTTCGCCCACATCATCACTTACCATAGTGAGACAAACAATCTCAGGAAGGTAAGGTCAAACACAAGCCAACACAAGGTAAAAAAAACGAATGTGTAGGTATGTTGCAAGTTTAGATTTTATTACTAGGTATAGTAATAACAAACATTAGTGACAATAAAATTCACGATTAGCGAATAGAACAGCTGCTTCGTGCTTCGCAATACTCTTACTACGCAATACACCAATGATTCCAACAAACAACGTTCAAACAATTCATTCAGAATATGAATAGTGAGTTGAGAATTACGGCGAAAGAACTGGAGGTAGGTATGTGGTTTGTTGTCTCTATCAATATCAGTGAACAACACAATGATGGAGACATTTTTGGTTTAAAAAGCGTTTTTAGAGCCTATGTTAAAACAGAACAAAATCACCTTATGTTAGAACTGTAATAGTTTTAATTGTTGAATCCTTTTTATTTTGTAGAAATATAGGTCCTCTCTTTATTTCTTATTGTGTGTTATTATCTCAACTTAATTAGTAGTTTGGTTTCACTCGTAGAATTTGCATATACATTTTGAATTAATCTGTGTTAATCCTGGTTGCGTTTTTTGTAATACATATTGCTTTTTTTCAGGAAAGACGCCGCCCATACAGATAAACTTAAAAAGCAAAACCTTATGTAAATACAAAATCGTTAGAGGCGTTTCCGAGTTACACGAAATAAATATATATATGTAAAATAATTGCTCGTTTAAAGTTGTAAGATATTTATGTATTGTTATACATATTTGCAAATTATTTTATGTACCTACTTACTCATTAAGTATATAAAAATTGGCATGGTAAAATAATATTATAAAAGTTTTAGTGAAATATATGAGTAGAATTTACTTACTTGTGACTCCGGTGACAACATGTGTAGATGAACGGACACGGCACCTGCGGACTCTCCGAAAATAGTGATTCGCGATGAATCTCCACCAAAAGCTTCGATGTTGTCACGTACCCATTTCATCGCCATCACTTGATCCTTGAATACCAGTACATTTAATAGAACTAAGAGTTGGAATGAACTAAAACTAAGTACTTACTTAGTAGGTTTATAAATAAGTTTATCAGTCCAAGTAAACCCCATAATTCACTACTACAAAATTTTACATAAGAAATTGCTTATTGCATAGATAACTCTTTGATAGTAGCCTATCGAATTGTTAGTAGCTGATTGTTATTTAGGAAACTAATTAATAATATTTACAAAAATGTAACATCATTATGCATACATGCCGATAAGTGAAAGTATTTTATTTCTAAAATATTGCATCAACTTGGCATCAACAAATAATTTCTGTAACTTGTACGTGTCTTTCTGTACTTTAATAATTGCGAACTTGACCAAGATGTTTAAGCCATGAACACTTACGACACTACCTATTATGTAATCTGTCACTATTATTAGTAAATATTAATGGTGTTTTCAATCAAAAAACTACGTAGGTTACGTAACCTCTAACAATGGATTTCAGATACCTACCTCGAGTGAAATTGGAACAAAATAACGAATGCAGCGAGATCTGACAAGTTAGCCATAGGTACTTAATTTAATAGCTATAACGGATATAAAAAAAAAATACAACTCTCTTTTCCCTTTCGGTGGAATGCGAGCCTAACTTTTATCGCTTTTGCGATTTGTTAGAACACATCCTTCACATGTTTCCACAGTTATCATATCAATGAAGGAGAACATTTTTTTCCTAACGATTAAAATCAATTACATTTTTTATCTAAATACCTAATTTTGTCGTTTCTGTTCAAGAGATTTGATACCTTATCTTAAAAAGGCGAGTGATGAATTTTAGATACCTTACCTTTAGTCCCATATTCCCTGGAACTTCGTCATTCTCAAGGCTGAGGAATCCTAACGCTCCGAGCCTGTAGTTAAGCGTGACGAGCACCACTCCAGCACCGACGAGGTGATCAGGCCCGTAGAGGAACGCATTGCCAGACCCCACGGCAAATGCGCCTCCGTGGATCCATACCATAACTGCTAATTTCGGATTGTACCTAATTTGAACATATTTAAATTTAAATATCTGTGTTACTAACAGTAGGTTTATTTATTTAATTGTATCATGATGGATGTTATTAATTCATAGTAACTAATACCTACATCAAATTCAATCGAAGGAACATCATTTAATAGACTATGTAAGCTGTGGTAATAGCACACCGAAATACATCCTGATTAGTGAACCTCTTACAGTCCGACACTGGACAAAGGCATCTCACACCCAAGGCGCACTTCCAATTCTTCTTTCTGCTCATCCTAACTAGTCTACCCCATGAGATCGAGGCCAGGGATTAAATTCATTTCTTACCCAGAAATCTTATCAGGTAACGCCGGCGAGTAAACATTCAGGAACAGGCAGTCTTCGTCTCCTTTGTATGTGTCGAAAAGCATGAACCGATGGGGGCACACTGCGCCCTCCTCCAGAGCGTCTCGCACTCCTGACCACGACTCTAGAGGTGCTGGTGGACGAAACCGGAGAGATCCTCGAGGGGGCTGAGCGTACCTTTCATAAGTAACAAAATATAGTTATTCCCATATGTCATCAAAAACCTTTAATTCCAAAATAATAATAATGATAATAATTACTAATATTATGAAGAGGAAAGATTTGTATTTTTGTATGTTTGTAACACTACTGGATCGATTTCAAAAATTCTTTCACCATTACAATGCTACATTATCCCTATGCGGGTGAAACCGTGCTTGGGCTTTCGGTGAAGTAAATTGCGAGGAAGCCATATAGCACGGGCGGTAAAGTACTTTGTAGTACCTACCTACCCGACTGACTACCACTCTCAATCTGTCACCAAGCTCCTAGTATATCTATCGGTGTGTTCCGGCAGCTGCATTTGGGAGCCAGTTCTTTCTAGGCTTTGTGTACTTACCACCTTCGGCCACATCATCACTTATCATGGTGAGATTCTGGTCAAACACAGGCCTATAAAGTAAAAAAAAAAAACATAATTCTCATAAAAGGTATTACGATAAAGACAATTGATCTAACCAATTCTACCTTCTACAAAACTAGGTTACTATCAAAGGTCCTATGTGTAAAGTACTTAGGTCTATTTTAAAAGTGGTATCGAATGCAAACTGAGTTTGCCAAACTCATCAGTTTATCAAGTGAAGTAGAATGACATTCTTAATGTGAAAAAATTACCTAATTCCTTTGAAACTGTAATATGGAGTTTGGTGAACGGTTCTGGTGACGAGTTTGCGTCCACGCAGCGCGCCAAGTTGCGTCAAGACGATGGGCCCGCCGCCGACGCGCATGCGGTCTACTAGCGCGTGCACCAGTCGCGCCGCTCGCGCCGGCACCGCCTGCAGCCGACGCAGAGCATGCTTCAGCCCCACGGACTCGCTCACCGTGCTCGACAGCCGGCGCCAAGCTCCCGTCACCTTTTGTATAATATGACAGTTTAAGACCACCGATACAATATTGCCAATAAATTATAATATTATTATGTAAATGGACACGGGCGCGAAAGTAACGACATATAATGCGTATTTATATTTAATTATACACGATAAATGTTCCAATGGAAGACACTGATACCACAGCCTGTCATGTCATACCAGCTGTCCAATAACGAAAAACGCCTACTTCTCCGATCGCGAGTCCTCATAATCATGTCGTAAATAATTATGTATTAAGTATAACTGCATGGGACCGTTGCGTGTGCATAAATACAATGTTTAACGAATTAAATCAATTTCAGGTGAGAGCTCATTGACATGGCCAAGATTGGACCACACCAGCAGAAACTGTCTTACATTAATTGCGTGAGAGAAATGTAACATAGAGACAACACAAGAATTACAATGAGATTACGTTATAAGTTACATCTAAGTGTGTAGGCTACATGCATGTTTATTGCACTATTTTGTCTAAATGTTTGCAACGAATGCTAAACGGTTTCCGTATCGAACGAACATCGTCGTTCTCACAAAATCTTACAAAATCTAGGTTATCATAGCAATAGTATTTATGTACAAACAGTCAATTTGTTCAAGTCTAAGTTCCAGTAAAATAAATTAAACCTGAATCTCCAAATAAAGAAAATATTTATTTCTGGGTGTGAAACTACATATATATAATAGGTAGGTGCCTTATGGCTATTGTTTTTTGATTTCTCATATAAATAATCCAATGATGCTGTATTGAGAGGTTTTTCTCGAAGTATTCAAAAGAGGAGAAGTAAGGGAATTCTTTAAAACTATCTTGTCCTTCTCTGATATAGGATATGAATAATAATTACTTATTGATTTATTTAATATTTTTTATAAGGTGTGATAAAAAACATGATATGTCAAGGTGCACCATAATAAATAAAAAAAAACATGGGTGCATTAAATTCAGTAAGACCTTTACAACACTGTAAGTCCATATTTATTTAGTATTCGCCATTTTGAATGTTTAAGGAATGCTATCGATATTTAATTTATTACGTCTATTATAAGCGCCTATGAGATGAAATTTGTGATGAATTGTGGCTGATCTATTGTCATATTCAAATTCAAAAATCATTTATTCAGTTTAGGCCCTAATAAGGCACTTAAGAACGTTACAAATGATTCTACCACCGGTTCGGTATACACTTGGACTGAGAAGACTCCGGCAAGAAACTCAGCAAGGGACATTTTTTTTAGATCTTTGTTCTTTTTTATTTATGTAAAAATTTAATTACTAATAACAAAGTTTATAAAATTTTAATGAAATTTGTGTAGCGAACATTTCATTTAAATGCATTCTTGTCTTCTATAAAATCAGAAACTTTAGTACCCTTTCTTACATAACTTTTGTTTAACTAATTTTTTAAATCTATACACAGATAGTTCTTGAATTTCTTTGGGTACTTTGTTATAGAAACGTATACATTGCCCCTTGAATGAGTCCCTCACTTTGCTGAGCCGAGTTACAGGTACAGCAAGTTTGTGCTTATTTCTAGTGTTCAAGCTATGAGTATCGCTGTTCTTAGGAAAATTTTGTATATTTTTCCGAACATAAATTAAATTTTCATAAATGTACTGTGACGACACAGTCATAATATTTATGGGTTTGAATTTATCTTTAAGAGAATCTCTAGGACATAATTTATAAATTGCGCGAATAGCCCTCTTCTGCAGAATAAAAATTCTATTGATGTCGGCACCACTGCCCCAAAGGAGGATGCCGTAAGACATCAAGCTGTGAAAATAACTAAAATAAACTAATCTTGCCGTAGATTGGTCAGTGAGAGAACGAATTTTCCTCACTGCATAAGCTGCAGAACTAAGTCTATTCACTAAATAATCCAATGATGCTGTATTGAGAGGTTTTTCTCGAAGTATTCAAAAGAGGAGAAGTAAGGGAATTCTTTAAAACTATCTTGTCCTTCTCTGATATAGGATATGAATAATAATTACTTATTGATTTATTTAATATTTTTTATAAGGTGTGATAAAAAACATGATATGTCAAGGTGCACCATAATAAATAAAAAAAAACATGGGTGCATTAAATTCAGTAAGACCTTTACAACACTGTAAGTCCATATTTATTTAGTATTCGCCATTTTGAATGTTTAAGGAATGCTATCGCTATTTAATTTATTACGTCTATTATAAGCGCCTATGAGATGAAATTTGTGATGAATTGTGGCTGATCTATTGTCATATTCAAATTCAAAAATCATTTATTCAGTTTAGGCCCTAATAAGGCACTTAAGAACGTTACAAATGATTCTACCACCGGTTCGGTATACACTTGGACTGAGAAGACTCCGGCAAGAAACTCAGCAAGGGACATTTTTTTTAGATCTTCGTTCTTTTTTATTTATGTAAAAATTTAATTACTAATAACAAAGTTTATAAAATTTTAATGAAATTTGTGTAGCGAACATTTCATTTAAATGCATTCTTGTCTTCTATAAAATCAGAAACTTTAGTACCCTTTCTTACATAACTTTTGTTTAACTAATTTTTTAAATCTATACACAGATAGTTCTTGAATTTCTTTGGGTACTTTGTTATAGAAACGTATACATTGCCCCTTGAATGAGTCCCTCACTTTGCTGAGCCGAGTTACAGGTACAGCAAGTTTGTGCTTATTTCTAGTGTTCAAGCTATGAGTATCGCTGTTCTTAGGAAAATTTTGTATATTTTTCCGAACATAAATTAAATTTTCATAAATGTACTGTGACGACACAGTCATAATATTTATGGGTTTGAATTTATCTTTAAGAGAATCTCTAGGACATAATTTATAAATTGCGCGAATAGCCCTCTTCTGCAGAATAAAAATTCTATTGATGTCGGCACCACTGCCCCAAAGGAGGATGCCGTAAGACATCAAGCTGTGAAAATAACTAAAATAAACTAATCTTGCCGTAGATTGGTCAGTGAGAGAACGAATTTTCCTCACTGCATAAGCTGCAGAACTAAGTCTATTCACTAAATTACAAATATGTGGGCTCCATTGTAGCTTATCATCTAAAGTGATACCATACACAATAGATTAATGAAAGTATTTCTTTTACATTCACTGTATACATATAATTATACATAGGTTCCTTAATTAAAAATGTCCATTATTTCTTGATACGGAACCACTGTATGTATTTATATATTATTATAGGTAGTTGTAAAAACACAAGTAATATCTACATATAATACACACATAGCCATACTCAAAATTCATGAATCACAAAATTACGTCCCGTCGGCGCTTAAAAATGATGTAATAAATGAAAACGCAAGATATATCCGTTAAAAATTCAAAATGGGGACCATCCACCTTAACGAAAGATCAATCGAAGGAAAGTAAATCGATTGCATGCCTTTATTCGTAAGTTGAGAGTTGCAAAACTTTTCAGAATAAGCAATCTTGACAGCAATGTATTAACATTGCTGTCAAGATTGCTGAATAGGAAAAGTGCACCATCATAGAGTTTAATTTCAAATCCTAATTTTAGTACTCACCATAAAGTAAATATTGTTTATATATTTAATTCTTACTTTGTTAAAATTATAATGGAAACTTTAACGGCTACTACGCTAATTTAATAAGTATTTTCGTACTAACTATATAGGTATTAGGGTAAAAAATCTTCCAGAAAACCTATAATAGGTTTACAACAGCAGTGTTATCAAAAAACATTTTGCATTTGTTCATTAAAATATTCTCCTTCATAAATACTCTAGTCAAGTCAAGTAATTGTGGATTATATGATTTACACATGCAGCTTCAGACTATATAGTCACTAACACATAATAAAAGTTGATCATATTGATGAATACTTCCACTCCTGCAAGTATTGCCAGTGACAAAAAAATCACCCAGTATAATTATTAGTTCACGGGTGTACACATAATAGGTACCTAAATAGCCGAACATTTTATGAAAAACCAATCGACTGTCAGTTATTTTGCAATAAGCTCACATACTGGACGTGATTAATTCACTCTTGTATAATAATCCGATAAACCCATCTTCAGAATGTCGGCCATGACATGCAAGCCTATATTACGAAAATTATAACATTTACGGTCCCACGAAAAAAACAAAATATTACTTATTTAAAATTATAAATCTATAACTTAGAAGTCGTAAGGTATTCCCCTAATGACTTGAACTAGGTTTAATATTAAACAAGATAAACATTAACCTAAAATAAATGCAATTCGATGTCGATTAGAATATAATTTCATGTCTTATTCAAGTAAATATATCCTCCTCCGTAAATATGGCGAAAATGAAAAATCACCGTTTGTATAATAATATATTGCAGTACGAATAATATCTCGAACTTTCACGAAAAAACTCGCGAAAGTTCAAAAGTCTCTAGTAGGTACTAAGTAATTAATAAATAACCTGGGTGGGACATTCCTCACAAACGGCCATCTGATCCCAATCTAAGCAGAACTTGTGGTATGGAAGCCAGATAACTGAATACTATATGATACTTTTGTTTTGTAAATATATTCTTATATAGATAATTACACCCCCGACTCAGGACAAACAGACAAGACCGGTCCTATTGGAGATCATTAGGGGAGGCCTATGTCCAGCAGTGGACGGCTGAGATGATGATGACGCGCATTAAAATAAATAGGTACAAAAAGTAATTGGTAGTAAGTAAGTAGTTCGAATAAATCGTCCGAACATTCAATTATCTGTCTGCGCGGTTCAAATCACCATGGCAGCTCTTTGTGGCTACACATTTTTTAATGTTTTATATTTTGGTAAAATTAATTTCATTTTAATTTTATTTTTTACGATCTTTCTGGTACACCGGACTGAATTATTAAATCATCACAAAGTAAATTGTCGCTAATTTGAATGCTGAAATCTATACAATGGAGCCTCTTACTTTTACCGTTTAACGTTTTCGCAATATTTTGAAGGTACCTACCTATTGTAAATGCAACGATTAAGACTAATATGGTCATCAAATCAGCTGTTAGCAGCTCGACAGTTGCGTAAGTGAGAGGAACAGCACATCTATAACGTGAGCCGTATAAATACGGTTCACTTATTTGTTATTGCTTAATCCTCAAAGCTATATAGAATATATATGTATACCTATATAGGATACACTCTCTGCATGTTGCCAAAATACCTAAGCTTATTATAATACTGTGGTAATTTAACGCTACGCACGTAAAAACCTAAGCACCTAAATTTTAAGACACTGTTACAAATCACAGTAAACGTTATTTGCGTAAAAGGGTGTGTGTTTGTTAGGAATGTGTAACTGTTTTCATAAACAACAATTTATTTTCATATTATATATTTTATTTCAAACTCAAACTCATTTATTCAGTTTAACGTTCATAAGGCACTTATAACTCAGCAAGGCATATTTTTATAGATTTAATATAACATAAAACTTTTACCAAAAAGTCAATAGTGAACCCTTACAAGCTCTTAAAACAGAAGTACGGCCAGGGTCCTGTATATCTGAGCTGTCATTAGTGACACAAATATCTTGTGTGACCCACTTATCTACATTGCTTTAAGTTTAATATATTGAATAATAGATAGGTACAGTTCAGTGTTATGGACAATGAGCAATGATCTCAGTGTTACGTGAGAATTATTGTAATTATCTAATGCGCAATGTTTGTAAATAGCGTAAATGCACGTTACCATTTCTTGTCTATTAGCTGGATGAGGCTGGATCAGGCTAATTTAGTTTGAGAGCATCAAACATACCTAACTAAATATTATAGATTATATTTTAATTTCCTGCGTAATTATTAAAGAACAGGCGCATATGGAAAAGTTATGAACTTTATTTAACTTAGATTTAGTTTTCTGAAATGCTATTAATATTTATGGGTTTGACTCCGGTATGCTCAGTGAGATCAAAATTCTAGGAAATGAGAGCCAAATTTGATGTTTAATAATGACCATTTAGCATTTAAAAAAGTTTTTTAAAGTTTGGAAAGCTTTCAAAGAGTTTTTTCGTGTTTGTAAAATTCTTACCTTCATGGAATTAAGACTGTTGGCCGCGTTTGCGACGACGTCCCCCAGCGTCGCAGGCGGCAACGCATCGCTGCCCAGCATGAGCGCACACGCGAACACCAACACCGCGCGCCACCATCGCACACGCATCTTCAACGCGCACTACTCTTCGTTACGATTATAATTAGACACTGTAGGTGCAGACTGTGCAGAGACAATGCAGTCCTGATAGTCCACCAACCTCACAAACACTGTCTAATACTGCGGTTTTAATAGGTTAATGATTCGGTACCTTAAAAATCACTTAAAATGCTGCAAAATAATTCAAAATAGTTCGATAAGCTATTGACTTTGCGGATTTATTGTTGAGAGGTAGATACCAAACACTACATCATTGTAAATGGGCCGTATCACAATTCCAGGACAGTGAGATGGAAATGCCGTGGTCGGGGCTCTTCCCAAGCTCGGTTGACGTCACAGAAAAATATTATTGTTCTGTGGTTGACGTAGTACCGGTGTTTATTTATAAGTGCCAATTTGCTGGAGCGTGCAGCGAGTCGCGTTCGATGGTCTCGATATTATTCAACTTGCACTTTCACCGAGGTACCTACATTTAAACGCCACGCTCTGTACTATATATTACGACTACAAAAAAACGCCAAGGTGACGGAGTGGGTAAATATTTACTACGGGTGCAAAAGAATTCTCGCTAGATCATAGATGTCGTAAGACCGTGTAGGTATACATAGATTTATCCATAAAGTGGAGGCTTACGGGATTAAGGCTTACGGGATAACTTCACCTTATCCTATGACACGAGATGGTAAGCAACCAAAGCCTTTAAGTATTTTAAGAAATAATAAAACCTTCCTAGACCAAACGAATAGGTACTGCTCCCATACAAAAGACTTCAACGAGCGTATAGATACACTTTCTTATTTTTTTAAATTTAATTTTCTCAATAGGTTTTTTTACTTCTATTTATTTCTAAGTTTAAAAATTAAATATTTATATATCATTCTTTCCAATGAAATTGTTGGATGACGTAATAACGATATTTCCCGACGTAGTTTGTGACACATACAATCTTGTTTCACTCACAATTACCTACTAGAAGTAGCCTATTACTATCCATCTAGTCATAAATCAAAAGCCCGGAACCAGCGTTATGCAAGGCTTTAATGCAGTAAGTTGAGTTGTTACGTGATTGAAGAACCACATCCCTATAGGTAGCATATATAGTATCGCAGAAAACTAACTAGGTATAGTAGCGTTGATGGCTACTATTTATAATTTCCGTACGGCAGCGAACTGTTCGCATCCGAATGCTTCCGTGGTACCTAGATCTATCTATCTAATTGTTCTTCGCAGTACAGCTATAGATAGGTGTTAGAGGACGTAGTATATTCTAAGTTTACGCGCCAATGGTTGCGCGCGTTGGAATTTATTCCTTATTATAGGTGAAAATTAAGTATAGTGTCGTAAAATGTTTACACATTTCAAATATATAACTGCAAAATCTAATTTTACGGCCATAACCCTAAAATAGACGACTGGTGTGTCCTATCAATAACCACAGTTACAATGGGAGCAGACAGCGGATATCCCTAGGGGATCTCATAAATCATCATAAAAACCTCCTCCGTTTTTTCGTCGGTTAAAGATAAACAATTATGTGGTGATTTTATTGGTGTTCCTCTCGTATGAGTTTGAATTAGATGGTCACGGTTTAAAAGTCCTTGATGGCACTTTTAAAGGCATATTGTAATCGAAAATGTTGAGGCCTCTCTAAAATCAATGCAATCAAATTATTACTGCGTCTATAGACGTTACGGTAACCGCTGATCGGGTGGGCCTTATGCTTGTATTCCTCCACTTTAGTGGAATATAAATATAATATATGCTTGCATGCAGCTGGTGGCATTAGTAAGGGAGCCATCGTCTTGCATTCTGTTGGAAACTCCCGCAAATGTAAGTTAAATTCCTCATTGTAAATAATGGACAAAATTATAATAATAATGCATAAATTCTACATGTGAAAACTCAAATGACGTTTATTAAAATTAATATTAAAGCGCTGATAGCTCAGTGGTAGTGAGGTTGGATGCCGCGGCGAAGGTCGTGAGTTCTGATCGTTGAGCTTATGGTGAAGGAAACCATCGCACGGTGGTAGGGTACTTTGTAGTATCCGCTTGGCTAGCTACCACTTACCATTTATTATATTTATTTATTATTTATTTATTTACTTTGCGGTCAAATAAGTTTAAAGATAAAAGTTTTGACGATTACCTACCTAATGAGAAATATTTTACTTATTTCATTTTTATTTTTTCAAAGTCTAAGTCAAAGCCATTTATTCAGATTAGGCCCTAAGAGGGCACTTATGAACGTTGAAACTACTGAAGTTACCACCGATTCGAAAGTCACCTTCAACTGAGAAGAACCAGCAAGAAACTCAGCAAGGTTACATTTTTTATATATTTACTTAGTTGTTTTTTTTTTGGACTATCTGACAATGTTGGCTTTTTTCCATTAAGTACATGATCAGATTCAGAAAACCGATACCATAAAATTTGAGGAGATCGATTCTCTTGGTGATACTGAACAAACTGGAGGTCTGTGTATGACAAAGTGAGGGGTATGTACGAGTATAAGTAGGTATTGATTATTTTTATGAATTTAATCAAAACATATTTCGTTAATATTTTAATTTAAAAATCAAGTTTATTAACAACTGTTGTTGAATAGCATAATTCGAGGGGTGAGCATAAAGCTTGGTAGAAATAAATTAAACTGCCATTTTTCAAAATGCTCATGCCAGCGAAGCCGCTTTGGCCTAGTTCTATTATAAATATATATTATAAATGCGACAATGAGATTTTTTTCTTTATTAACTATATCTTGACGCCTCAACGGCACAACCAACCATGATGTGTTAGACTCTCAAGTAGCCTATGACATGAAGAGGCTAGTTTTTATCCCGGGAACACTGGTGAAGCCGCGGGTAAGTAGTCGTCCGTAGTTTTGACGGCGAGTTGGCTTGTTATATACACTTGACTTATTTGTAAACATTACCTAAAATGTAGGCACGACAAACGTACCTACGCAATTCGATTCGTTGGGATTAGGTACGCGCACTCAAAAAATCTGTAACCGTTTTAGCGTAAAACAGAACGTGTTGGTATGACCGGTAACTATATTAATGTCTTGTTAAGCACAGTTTAATCTAATAAGTAGTAACGTTACTGGTCGTTTAAGAGCGACCATTTGTTTTATGGCACGCACGCGACACGATGTCTTTCGATTCACTATCGGCGCCCGCGCCGTTCGCTTCGACCGAGCCTGAGAACTGTTGAGCTGTTACCCAACACCACCCACCACCACCGAACGAGACTATTGAATAAGTAGTCTGTTTCAATATTCAACTCTAATAGGACCCAGTGCAGACACGACCAGTCAAGACCACTCATCTTGATCTATACCTACAGCTAGAGTGTAACGAGTGGACTCGTCCCGGATCGGGAGCGAGTGGGACTTACATTCAATCAAAATAGTAGATTGTATCATAAGGGAGCAAAATTATATTTTTACGGCGAGGGTGTTTTTTTGAATCCAGAGCAAAGTGAGGGATTCTAGAGTCGAATCTCGAGCGTAGCGAGGGATTCTAGAGTCGAATCTCGAGCGTAGCGAGGGATTCTTTCGTAGAATCCTGAACGTAGCAAGGGATGCAAAGTACGTCGCCCGAGCCAAAAATATATTTTGCGCCCGAGTGATACACTCTTTTCATCACCCTCTATGAGAAAATAAAAGGCGCCTCATATTATGTTGTAATATTATTATTTAAAACATAGAGTAACAACTAAATTGAAATTAAATAGTATCTAATAATAAAACAACTAAAAACTTATATTTACATTTGAGACATTTTCGCAATTATGAAAAATTATTGTTAGTTTTATTTTTTTTATTTAGCCGGCGGCGCGACTATGGGCCGTCGTACCAGCCAGTCTTTATTCAAACAATATTTGCGTTCGATTTCTTTGGCGCTGAACACTAAGATGTTCCAAATCCAAAAAGTGCGCGGCAAAGATAATTGCGGCGCAAAAATTATCACTATAAAGAGGATTAAAAACTCATTGCTGCCCGCTAAAAGTTTCTTATAGAAAACACCACCTTTGGGTGCACTTAAAGTCGAACCAAGTCGTCCTTTTCGAATAGATGGAATGAAAAAGTATTGGGAATGGATGGTTTGCTTATGGTTCCAAATTCATTTCTTTTTTGTTAGATTGGCACAACTGTTTTCCATTTAGGCGCGGAGTTTGAGTTGTATCTGTTATTTAGATTAAATACAGTACTGTTTTTAGTTAGATCATATCTAGTGTGTATTGCGAATTTCATAATGGACAAAAACATCGAATAAAGAGTTTTCGGAAAAAGAATTTCGTGTTGAAGTTTCTGAAAATGTTACAGAAGGCTTAAGGTGAATCGACTTTATCAAAAACACGTGCTTATGAGTGATACAAAGCGTTCAAAAGTGGTCAAGATATGATGGAAGATTTGCCTCGCTCTGGTAGGCCATTAACGTCTTCAACTGAAGTTAACATCGCAAAAGTGAAGGAAATAGTGACTGAATATCCTCATTCAAGTTTGAGAGAGATAGCCGCTGGCTGTACTTTCTGTGTCTCACGAGTCGTTCCGTACGATTTTAAATAATCACTTGGGTATGAAACATGTTGCCGCTCGGCTAGCCCCAAAAGACCTGAATTTTCTCCAAAAACTCAATCACATAAGAGTCGCTGAGGACATGCTAGAACGAGTCAATTCCGACCCAACATTCATGAAACGCATTGTTACTGGTGACGAGACATGGGTTTACGAGTTTGACATGCAAATGCAAACTACAAAAGTGAACAAGCTTCGGAGTGGCGCCTTCCAACTGAACCGAAACCGAAAGAACCACGCCAAAGTCAAAGTCGTGTTGACCTTTTTCTTCGACTATCGCGGTGTTGTGCACTCGGAATTCTTGCTGGAAGGTCAAACAGTAAATAAAGAATATTATTTGAGCGTTATGCGGCGTTTAAGAGGGCAAATTCAACGAAAAAGGCCTGATTTGGGGAAAGACAATTCTTGGATTTTGCACCACGATAATGCCTTCGCACAAACTTTTTTTTTCTAAACTCAAATTATCACTTTGTGGCACCCGTTTTCATTCGACAGAAGACATAGGTAAAGGAGAATTCGCGGCGAATATTGAACTCAATTCCGGAAAAAGCGTTTAAGGTGACGCCGCGTTAATCCTAAGATCTGAAATTCAACGTGCTGCGTCCCGCTACCTACTATAGCGATCTCTCACAGAAAACCCGCGTAAACGGAAATGGCGTATGCGACAAAATGGTTTTTATTGTTAATTTAAAAACTACAAATATATTTCATAAAACCTATGTACAAATTATGGTATCAGTTTCAATTAATATATGTACAAATTTTGGAACTTCAAATCGATCCTCAATGTCGGTTAAATTGAAATCTCTTATTTTAAAGAGGTCTTTTTAAAAAATATCTTTTTGAAGTTTTTTACTTTAATTTTATTTATTTTAAATTCCATTTTTCTATTGGCGTTGACGGTTGCGACATGAAGCTAATGTGGATGCACAATTTAATTTTGTTTTTATTAAGTCTTAAAAAATATATTTAATTTAAGAAATCGTCTCAAGTGCTTTTTTTGATTTCCACCCGCCATAGAAACGCTAAAATATACGTGGCATATTTTCAGGTAGCGTGTGCCGCGTGTGGCAGATTCTCTATTTTCTCAACGGTCACACTGGGCTAGGTCAGTTCTCAGATTAAAGAACTACCTAGATAGATGATATTTAACCGAAACTTGCGAACACGTTCCTTCTCCTTTTTACAAAAGCAAAGTTTCATCAGATCGAAAGAGACAGGTATAGTGTCTGTAGTGGGTCGAAAACTATCGAATGTCGCCAGTTTGACTATACAATTCTACCTATTGATATATCACTTCTTAGTGATGTAGTGTGATGTGTATTTTTTTGCCGATTATCGATAAAAATTCCATCATAATAAACACCAAAAAAATTGTATTTCATATTGAAATACCTTAAGTTCTGTAATTTAATTATAATAGGATTGGTAATAAATTGCTTTTCGTGTGTTTTTGACCGTCTTTATGTTAACTTTATTTTTTCTGTCTTGTGAAGTCTCTTGTGTTTGTGTGTAATAAACTAAAAAAATATTGTTACAGGCAGGTTATTTATCATTACTTATATTGTAAAGCTGAAGAGTTTGTTTGTTTGTTTCTTGGTTTGAACGCGCTAATCTCAGGAACTACTGGTTCGATTCGAAAAATCCTTTCAGTATTGGATAGCCCATTTATAAAATGCGTTCTATGGAAGTAAAAAATAACATTTTGCAAATGTTTAAATGTTACATTAAATTATGTATTAATAATTGGTAATAATAACCACCAAAAACATTTCCATATGGCTCGCAATGTCAATAAGTTATCAGATCTCATTTAGAGCCAAGCTTCTAACTTTACAAGCCTTAACTTCACAAACTCTACACCTTAGTCAAAATATGTGGCTTGGCCGTTTCGCTACCGTCCGTCACTCACACACACATGGGCGTAAGGTGAAAAAATTATAGATGCAAAATAAATCAGATATGACTATTATTTATAATATGATCTGAGCCATCCATAGTAAAAACAATGGAACTAGGGAAATTCAATCAATGGGTTTCTTGACGGAATAGATGTACAATTGGACCAGATAGGTGGCGCTGCAAACGGGTAGAATGTCTGCCGGGCAACTAGTTTCTAACAATCACTAAGCAAATAGTAAGTTTTACAATACCTTACATTGTTGAGTATTTTTTATAAGAAACCGGGTCTGCAGTTTCCTTTTTGTATACATGTAAGTAATTAAATAATGAAATTAACTAAATAAAACAACCTATATATTATTAGTCGTTATAAGTAATATATTTATCTAAAGAAAGAAAAGAAAGAAAGAAACATTTATTTACAGGAAAATTACAATCTACAATAAGTATTTACAATCAATGTATAAAATACAAACTATGATATATAGAAAACATCCTCAAAGCCCTCGCTGCTGTCGATAGGATATATATTCTTTTGGCAAGGAACCACCCTGTAACTTAAACAAATATCGTGACATAATTTCGTTTTTTGTATCGACGGTATTTTTCAGAATTGCCAAGTGTTCATCTTCCATCTTTTGATGAAGTGCTTGGATAATTGTCTCCTAATCTGTATTTTTCTTCTCAAGTCTTTGACACTTTCGCTGTGTATTTTTCAATTTTCTGCCACGTCTTATGGCAATCATTTTATAATGCTGCGCTAGCTTTGTTGCTTGTTTAAGCTCAGTATCGATTTCTTTAATGGCCAGATTGGTATTTTCCGTTTGTGTTTTGCGACTCATTTTCGGAAGGGTGCCATGAAACTAAAAAGAAAAGAAAAAAGTTTGTAAATATTAACAAGAAAAATTTAAACATTACCGAAATATTTTTTTATGCGATGTTCCAAATCAATAGGGATTTTATGGTTATGTATATTTCTTCTTGCAGCCGCCTGTATTGCCTGTACGTCGTATGCTGCAGCTCATTTTGACAACAAGGTTGTAATAGACAGCCGCGATGAGGTCCCTTATGATTATACATAGGTATACTTCATAATCATAAATAATACATAGACCACCATAACATAAATATTTTCGTACACCGTAACCATAATAATTTACAAGAAAAAATTACCTTCCCGGAGTCGGGTAAAAAGATAAAAAAATATTCTTGTATAACTTTTATTTATAAAACATTTTTTTTTTATAATATCTTAATCTAATCTAAAATCAATAAGTCATAATCTTTAAAGATGTACTTACTGGTTGGCAAGATGCTGGTAGTTTTGGAAATATTGTTGGCAATGCGTGCGAATGTAATACTCTACGTTCATAGCCTTCACGAAAACAAGATTTTTCAAAGTGTTCAGAACATATCCGCGTATACTGTCTCCAAGTGTTGTCTTTTCTCACATTTTTTATCCATTTATTTTTTAATTCAATATCAGCAGGAAACCTGTAAATAAAAAATACATATTATAATAAATTTAAAAGTAAAAGTTCACTGACAAATAATGCAATATTGATTTCTAGGTTTGATTGTGGGATTTTTCGTAAATTCCCTCTTTTGGCATGCCATATTATTTGAGACCAAAGCAGAGTCCAATATCCAGGTTCGGCATGGCCCAATATGGAAAATTTGTTAAATCACATCGATTTTTAAAATCAGACCAATAACAAAGTTATTATTTAATTATATGTATATAAGCGCTCTAGAATATGTATTTGATTATACTTTTACTCTATCGATATAACATCTAAGAATGCACATCCCATAGTACATAATATGTCAAAACGTATCGATAAATTTTTATTTTTATCTTTATTTCTGAATTGGAAACTGACACATATTGTAGAAGCAGTTGAATCTTTCTATTTATATATGGAGAACTAATTTAATTGATACTTCCAGCTTAAAATGCTTTTTATAATTAGTTATGATTGGGTTGACTTACCGATGAAACGAGACTTTTGCATTATTTTCTTTCAAAACAGCAACTCTGCTAGAACAACCGGGCACAGTACACGCCATTGTTCATGAACTAAACGAAAACCGCACTCAAACACAATAATATTCACACTATGAAATTATTTTTGGCGAAATCCGAACACGAATGTGTTAACCAGCTGTGTAACAATCAAAATGGCGATTCTTGGCTGGTGGCGCGCGGTGTTTCAAGACGGTCGGAAAGGCTATCGCTCTCTCTTTTTGTCACATGAGATGTTTCCATTGAAAGTGTTGAATACAAGATAGGCTACTATATTCAACTTAATCTGATCTATCTAGGTAGTTTTTTAATCTGAGGGTCCAGTTAGTCTCCAGTGTTTCCACTTTTAGTGATTTCGCCCTTTTTAGGGCGAAACTATGTATTTCATGTACGACTTAGGGCGTTTTTTATTTGGGGAATTTTAGGGAAAATATAATTGGATGTGGTAACTCTATTTCTTCTATGCTCAATGGCTCTATCTACTAGGGGATTTCCCAAATTGGTTTCGTATTATAATCCGACAAATATTAGTTTACCTTTTGGATAGTACTAATTATATTTATTTGTTGTAAAGGACATTAGGAATTAGTAGCACTATAGTAATACGTATGTATATTTATTTTCGTTTGTTATATTTTCTAGTGGCCGCGAAACCATAGCAACTTGTTTTATTACTCATGTTTCATTGTTTTCATGGTTGAAAATGGAAGACAAGGGTGATGGTGATGAAAGTACATTCTTCATGTTCCTCATCTCAAGATAAAGGGGACAAGTCAGCTATAAGTAAAAAATATGTGCAAAAAAAAACGTCTTGGTTGAAGCATCAAGATTTTAAATCTTGGCGAAAGACATATGACAAAAGTGATACAAAAGCTTACTGTAAAGTATGTGATTGTGATATTGTGTGTGGAATGTCTGTCACACTAAGTTAAAAGTTAGAAATGTTAGCTAACAACTGCTCAATTTTGGAGCCAACTAGAGCCATATTCAGTGCCGCGAAAACGTGCAAAAGTAATGCTTCGGCTTCTGACTTTTCTAAATAACACAGATATGTTTGATTTTTGGTATTAAAATATGCAAAACCTTTTTTTAGTATATTATGCGCCCTAAATTAAGGGATTTAATAAAAAAATAGGTATTTTTAGGGATAATTTTTAAGGAATTTAGGGCAAAACCCAAATCTTAAGTGGAAACACTATTAGTCACACACACTGTTTTTTCATTCTTACGTCTGCAGTAAGTACCTACCTACCTACATACTATTTTCTTTGTTTTTATTTGGTATTTTGGAAATTCGGAATTTACCAATTGAAATAACTGAAGTATTCTCAAGACCGATTGGCGAAGGTTACTCTCAGACCATTTGGCGTCAACGATACTATTGTTGTATATGAACAACGCACGCAATGGCTAGTAATTCAACGCCAGGGCCAGCGGCTTCCGCACCTGAGGATCTTCCACCACCTTATTCCGCAGTCGTTGGAAATCTGCAGTATGGTTTCGTCGCTCCAGGCAACGAGCCGGGAGTGCCATATCTTCAGCCAAAGCAATACACCGCTCCTGGAGTTTATCCACACCCGACGATCACAGTGACGAGTACACAGCCACTATCTGGGGCGGTGCCACCGCCGCCTCCCGGTGTACCGGTTGGCCTCGTGCTGCCGCCCGCGGTAGGCAGCGAACCCACAACAATAACATGCTTCAACTGTGCAAAAGTTGTCACTACTAGAGTCGTATATACAACAGCATGGCATACGCATTTAGTTGCTGGATCCGTCTGTGTCATTACCATGTAAGTGTTTGAACTTTTTATTAACTATATTTGGAAATATTTCAAATTTAGTAACACTTTAATTAAAATATACCCACTCCACATTTAGACTTCATGGTTAGTAGCCTTTGCCTTTACCATAGGCACATAATTTTTCTAAGACCTAGAAAAAAATGTAATAGAAAATTCATTTACCACCATTGAGTGTGTCAAAAGATACCTTAATATTAAAAATCCCTCCTTCTAATTTAATATTAAGGTGCTCGGGATAAATAATAATTGGCCTGAGGGTGTATGATTATTTATTGATCCTGCAATTCCTGCAATAATATACTCTACTTGGGCAAAAGACACTGCATGGTGGTTGATTGTGTTTAGTTAGAATATAGTATTGGGATACTTGGTTTCTGTCACTGCATAATAATTCTATCTAAATTCTATGATATAAAATAAATATAATTCCATGAGTTAAGTGAGCACACAAAGACTAGAAGGAACTGGCTCTCAAGTGTCATAACACACTGGTAGGTGTTTGGGTACTGTAAAGTACCTTACCACAATGCTGTTTTCTTTACAATAACTTTGTACGTCTGTCTCGAGTCTACCTATCACTTCACAATTTCAAGAGTATCATTTAACAAGTTAGAGAGGTAGAGCATAGATTTATCGCTGCAAAGAGCAGCTCAACTGGGGAAATACCTCCACCTTACAGAATACCGCAGCCAAATAACTTAAAGTTGTGTTCCTGCATGTGAGTAAGGTTGCCAGAGCTTATCGGGAAGGGTTGGCAACACATGATGGTGTTGCAAGCTTTCATAGGCTACGGTAACCGCTTACCATCAGGCGGGCCGTATGCTTGTTTGCCGACAATGTGGTGTAAAAAAAGAATAGTGCAGGTTGTAAGGACAGTGGTATGATTACTATTAGATGTTTGTTCAAATGATGGTAAGGGGCTAGAATAAAAGCGTTTTGTGATTATACCCTCTGAGCTATCATTACCTTAAAACTTATTTATTTACAGGGTTTGTTCACTATGCTGCTTGGGGCTTGTGCCATACTGCTGAGATACATTCAAGGATGCCGAGCACTACTGCCCCAACTGCAATAGTTTTATTGGTAAAAGCAACAAATGCTAAGTAACTTAACATCAAAACGTTATAAAAAAAAACATGTGAAATATGATGACATCCTAAGAAATTGATTCAATGTTGAAATTATTATTTTTAAATTTAAAAAATAGTTAGTGTATTTTGTGATACTGAAATTATAGACAGCTCTTGAAAATCTTATTATGACAACATGAAATGAGTTAATAGTAAAGCTCCTTAAAGTCCTTTATTTTAATTTGCAAACTTATGAAATCTGATGTAAGTTATTTGTTGTTGTACTTTTATTAAATATGATTTAATTATTTAATATAAATCACTTGTGGTGGTGAATGGTGATTCAGACTGGAATGCACTTACAATCCATTCAAAATCAATTAAAAAAATTATTGAGAATTAGCAGTAGGTATGCATACTGTAAGTGTTTGTAATCACTTCTATTTATTAAGTAAGAATATTAATTTAACCCATTCCATTTAATTATGTATTACTATTTATTTGGAATTGATTGCCAATAACAGGATATAATCATTTAATAATAAGTTACTGGTAATGTAACATACTATTCTCTTTATAAAAAAAATATAAACAGATTTAATTCACTTGGTAGTTAAAGTAAGACTGAGTAAGAAAAGGCTAAATTCAAAATAAGAAAAACATTGTTAGGCTTCATTGAAAGTTGAGATGAACAAATATTGTGAAATCTAAAATTACTCTCACTCTTTGCATAGAGTGCATATGGAATTTTTTTATTCATGCATAATATATTTATTGTCTCCTTATTGGAAATCTAGTATTTAGTTAATTTATGATCTTGTAAATAGAGCCAGTATTTATTTATAACCATTAACTTTGATATTTTATGTTCCTTGGTATTATATAAATAAAAAAAAATTAAGCCATTTTTTACTGCAATATAATGTATATATTAATTAGTCTTTCATTTGGAATATCCGCTATTATTTTATTATGATGGAATCAGCAAAAATTAACATGGTAAAGTAAGCTTATCTTATTTGGTTATCAGACAAGACTGACAAGATAACTATATGAATGACTAACCGATAAGGACATAAGTTTAATGATAATAAATCAATATGACAATTTAGTGCTGACATATTTTTGTAGCCAAAATATTTATGTAAATCCAGAATGAATATAAATGGTGTGAACCCAGCACAAAATGATTCTAATGGTTTTGATTTTGCTGAAGTAAATGTGAATTGTGAAACAATTTCCTATAGAAGAGAACCACCACCTCCTTACACTCCAGAAGATTTAACAGTGACTAATCGGCCTATAATTCACCAGACCATAATCGTACAGCCCACTTTCAAAGATGGACCAATGTACTACAACTGCTCAAGATGTTCAGATAGGGTCCTCACTAAAGTAGTTCTAGTGAATTCAAGAAAAACACACATGTTGGCTGGTTTTATTTGTGGACTTACTTGGCAAGTATATTTTAACCAAATATGATATAAATATGTATAATTACTCCAATGCCACGTCTAGGTAGCCCAAATCCTAATCACTTGTTATCAAGTTCATTTAATTATAGCTGAGTTCTTTCTTTGTTTGTATATTATTGATAGTCATAGATCAAGTGCCCATTTTTTTGTAGATACATCATTAACTTCATCAACAATGTATTGAAATGCTAATAGTCTTAGGGCTTACGGCGATATTTACATCGTTGCATTTTATGCAGAAATCAAGCCGCTTTGCCCACTGCCCAGTGACCAATTTGATTGAATGATTTCATCCGAGGAAACACAAATTTCATCCACAGTCATCCACTGAAATTCAAGATGGCGGACCTTTTCCAAAATGGCGGCTGCATAATTTAAAAAAAAATTCCGATTTTAATGATTGGGGTATCAATCAATTCGTATTTACACCCGTAATCAAAAAAAATATATATTATTTAAAAAATTAAAGATGGCGGCCGAATATTAAGAAAATTGAGAAATTTTCAAAATATTTTTTTCCTTCTAAAGAAAATAACAACTAAATGAAACCTGATAATATTATCTACAAAATAAAAAAAAATGCTTGACAATCCGTCGAATAGTTTTTGAACTATACGCATTACAAAAAGCGCGTAACTGCGTTCCGAAACGGCCCGCTCGCGCCAAAACTGACAAGATGATATTTCTGTATTTTTGTGACATTGGCGGAATTGTGCTATTGGCTTCAGTCGCCATTCTATCAAGAAGAAGAAGAATATTAAAAAACCGGTCAAGTACGAATCGAACTCGTGCGCCGAGGGTTCCGTACCTACCCATTATACCGCCAAAATATTTTCTTTTATTTTCTTTACACAACAGCTTAATTTTATTTATTTACCTTATTTGAGGTTGGTGCCAATTAAGCTAGACCTCTAAATTGTATGAGCGCCCATTCAACTCAGAGGCCTATCTTAATTGGCGTTCACTATGTATGTATGGGGACCTTTAATTTTAAACTTTTTTTATTTTTTGGAATTTTCCCTATATTTGTGCTGTAAGGCCTAGCTTTTTCCAAATTTCGTGATTCTAGGTAAACGGGAACTACCATATAGGTTTTCGACCCAAAACCTATAGGGTAAGTACTTCTGGTTGACCTAGAATTGTCAATAGGGTATTACACCAATTTTTGAAAAATGTCTCAATTCGTTTCTAAGGTGTTTCTAAGCCACAAAAAAATACACAAAAATTTGAGTTTGGCAAGAGGATGGCAATGGCACAGAGGCATCATCAAGAATAAGGGCATTGCCCCATAAGTGGCCCGCTTGATATATGACACGGAGCGCGGGTTTATGTAATGCTGCCGATGTTGGTGGGATGCTGGTTACCAATTTATTTTTGCTGCACGTGTCGGATGGTGGGTCTACCCTGCACAGTGCAATGCAGCACATGCAAAGGCAGCTGCAAAAATGAATGGTATAAAATTTAATTTAATTATATATGTATATTTTGTTCTGATTTCATATGAATTTTCTTTTCTTTCAGTTCAACCACATCGGACGTGGACGATAAAGAGGAGAAATACATTTATTTATAGCTCATTAAATAAATTAAATATATTTACTGTTCTTTTTTAGGGTTCCGTACCTCTAAAGGTAAAAAAGGAACCCTTATAAATTCACTCTCTTGTCTGTCTGTCTGTCAGTGTGTCACCACCGATTTTCTCAGGAATAGGTAATACCAGATACTGAGGTCTATAGTCCCTATTAGGTGTATAAAAATCAAGGTCCTGAGTCAACACGATAATATTTTTCGGAATTTTCCCTTTACTTGTGCTGTAAGACCTTGCTTTTAACCACAATTGACAATTCTAGGTCAACCGGAAGTACTTAGCCTATAGGTTTTGGGTCGAAAACCTATATGGTAGTTCCCGTTGACCTAGAATCAGGAAAATTGGAAAAAAGCAAGGCCTTACAGCACAAATAAAGGAAAAATTCCAAAAAATAAAAAAGTTTAAAATTAAAGGGTGTCCCCATACATACATAGTGAACGCCAATTAAGATAGGCCTCTGAGTTGAATGGGCGCTCATACAATTTAGAGGTCTAGCTTAATTGGCACCAACCTCAAATAAGGTAAATAAATAAAATTAAGCTGTTGTGTAAAGAAAATATTTTGCCGGTATAATGGGTAGGTACGGAACCCTCGGCGCACGAGTTCGACTCTTACTTGACCGGTTTTTTTAATATTAAAAATAAAGAAATATCATCAGTTGTCAGTTTTGGCGCGAGCGGGCCGTTTCGGACGGCAGTTACGCGCTTTTTGTAATGCGTATAGTTCAAAAACTATTCGACGGATTGTCAAGCATTTTTTTTATTTTGTAGATAATATTATCAGGTTTCATTTAGTTGTTATTTTCATTAGAAGGAATTTTTTTTTTGAAAATTTCACAATTTTCTTAATATTCGGCCGCCATCTTTAATTTTTTAAATACTATATTTTATTTTTGATTACGAGTGTAAATACGAATTGATTGATACCCCAATCATTAAAATCGGTGCAGCCGTTTTCTGTCTATTTTTTTTAAATTATGCAGCCGCCATTTTGGAAAAGGTCCGCCATCTTGAATTCCAGTGGATGAAATTTGTGTTTCCTCGGGTGAAATCATTCAAATTGGTCCCTAGTATCACTGGGCAAAGCGGCTTGCTTTCTGCATAAAATGCAGTTTCATTTTGCTAAGCCCTCTGACTATAATAGTAATTCAAATGAACATTTTCTTCTTTTCAGCTGGTGCATGCTATGTTGTGTGGCTGTGATACCTTACTTTGTACCTACCTTCAAAAGAGTTGAACATTATTGTCCAAGTTGTAATACTTTTCTAGGGGCTTATTCTAAACTATGAGGCCTTCAAAATTTATAGCAATCAAAGAAAAATTAAGAACAATAATATAATTTAGATACATACTCATAAATATTATGTGATAACAAATTCAATATTGTATTATATCTCAAATTTTTTAAACTAACCCTTTGTATGTACTCTATTGGGACCCCACATGATCCATAATGAATTATATTCTGGGACATTATTCCTCACACATGGCCATCTGACCCCAAACTAAGCAGAGCTTGTACTATGGAAGCCAGATAACTGATATACTACATATAGTACTTTTCTTTTGTAAATACATACATATATAGATAATTACAACCAGACACAGGACAAACAGACATGTTCATGCACACAAATGTTTGTCCTGAGTGGGAATCGAACCCACGACCTGTGGCGTGATAGATAGGGTATCTTACCAACCACGCCAACCGGCCCGTCAATTATGTAAGTATCAAAAAATATTATACTGCAGTAAACTAAACATTTATAAAACCTACTTGAATATGAATTAATTCATACATAATTATGTATTCGAAAGAACAATCACACAAGTGTCATGCTCTGCTGACATACTTCTGACCAGATGAATTTAGAAACCGATAAGTAATTGTTCATCAAGTGTTGCAATCTTTAGCAGGATCATAGTTGCTGTATGTAAAAGTAAATAATAATAATTTTATCACAATTTTATTATGTATTCTGAACATTTTTCTCATTATTTATTAAATTAAAACATAAACCACTGCAATTTAACTATTGTATGGCACTTGTAATCTGAAACAGTCTGAGGCAATCTTCCACTTTCCATCCACTGCTACAATCAGGAAAGTTTGTTGGAATGGTTTCTTGGCATCGTCATTCTGATAAATCACATCACCACACGCTTGTATGAGGTAGGTTAATTTATTTGATACTAAATTTTCTGAAATAGGTTGAGCATCCAATGTCTTCAATACATGGTTGCTAGCAGGCAAATCCATCAAGAATTTCTGTATTTTGTCACTGCCGTTAATGCCGTTGCCATTCCAAACTAATAACCCCGTGTCTAGGTACAGCTTTGAAGTCAGGTGCCGGCTGTTATCCACTTGTTTGTAAAATACTCTTGTGAATTCTTCGGCTGTCTCACACGCATTGTCGACATTTTTTACAACTGCCTCCGACATATTAGGTCGCTTAATTAATGTACCACTCCTAAGTAAGGACACACACACAGTCTGTTAAACAAGAATATATATAAATTGGAGGGAAGGTAAATAAGCAATCAAACAAGCTATTCTACTCTTTTTTTCTTTGATTGCTGTTGTAGCAGACTGACTGACAGTCTGATATTGACTGACATGACATTTGACATTCATTGGCGACAGACAATGAGTCAATTCATTCTGACAATCAGGGTTATTCAGACTTGCTCGGTCGCGGTCCCGATCGGGTAGACACACCGATTGAGTAGGTTACTGAATAGGATGGCTCATATTTTTTCATTTTGACTTCCATTTGGAATGAGGCAGTCAATCGGTACACGAACGCAGCAAATGAATTCTGCGACTAACACAGCATAAGCCTAAATTTAATGAAATAAAATCGTCCTTTCCGATCGGAATGACAACCGAATGGATCTGATCTGAATAAGGGGGATTATGTGGTGTCAAGTGGTGTGTGTGTTGCAAAAGTGAAATTTAGAATATCTGTGATTGATTCAGTAGTCTTGCCAGCTAAAATTCGGTAAATTTTATACATTCTTCAATACGTAATATAAAATGCAATGAATTAAATATGAATGATAATTTTTGGCGGAAACTTGTTGCTGAAACTGTTTTCGTAAAAAAATACTTATCTCTAAAACTCTGATGTTGCGTTTTCATGTTATTCGAATCCTACAGTGAGCATGAGCTTTCGGTGAAGGAAAACATCGTGAGGAAACCAAAGCACGGTGGTAGGGTACATTGTAGTACCCGCCTGGCTGGCTACCACCCTCATGTTGAAAATCTGACGCCAAGCACCTACTGGTGTGTTCCGGTAGTTGCACTTGAGAACCATTTCCTTCTAGGCTTTGTGTACTTAACACCTTCGGCCATATCATCACTTACCATAATGAGATCGTGGTAAAACACAAACCTATACAATGTTAATAACAAAAAGCAAAACCGACTTCAAAGTGGGTTTGCACTAAAAAGTACCTACCTATAAGATAAAGATGTTAGAACTAAGAACCCGTTTTGAAGTCAGCGAAATAATTTGAGATTCTGGAACACGTGCTTCCTTTTCGAATGCAAAAGAGAGTTTGTTTTTGTTACCTTTTCAAGCCTAAACCACTGAACCAATCGCGATGAAATTTGGTACGCAGGTAGCCTCTATGGTATGGAGAAGGACATAGGCTACTTTTTTCCTCAGGAACGTGGGTGAAACCGCGGAGGATAGCTAGTTTATTATAAATGCGAATGTGAGTTTGTTTGTTACCTTTTCACGCCAAACCGATGAACTGATCGCGATGAAATTTGGTACGCACATAACCTATGGTATGGAGAAGGACATGGGCTACTTTTTTTCTCGGGAACGCGGATGAAAATAATAGAAAGAAGAATGAAAGAAAACACACACAACACTACATATCACACTAATTAAAATATAGAAACTATTAGTTTGCCGAAGAAATAAATTTTGTACAAGTAAAGTAAATAATGGTGGCCGTTCAACTAAAACTCACTCGTCCGGATTTTTTTTCCCATGTACTTCACTAGTACACTCAAAATGACAAAATGCCACCAATTTTTTTTATAACCGAACTTCAAAAATCCCGGCCAAGTGCGAGTCGGACTCACGCACCGAGGATTCCGTACAAACTTCGTCCATCGTTCATCCATCACGGGAAATGCACAATTTTATTTATTTGAGGTGTGTGCCTAAATTGTATGAGCGGCCATACAACTCAGAGCTCTTTATTAATTGGCTATACTATGTATGTATGGGGACATTGTCGTCGGAATCTTTTTGTGTTCCCGGAAAACATCGTGCGAACTTTATAGTATGTACCACCCTCAAGTTAAAACTTACAGGTGCCCTAGCTCGCCAGGCAATAAAAGAATTTAAATAGAAATTATGTGACACTAATATCGTCGGAGATAATCTAAAGAAGGAACGACATTTTTAAGTTTTAGTACTCTGAACTAAGTCAAGCATTTTTCTCGAAATTCGAAAGAGATCCTTTCTCGAATAATCCTTTCCGCTCGGTCCGCTCTATGTGGTTTGGTCACGTAATCCGCGGTTCGAGTAGGTTTGTTTCATCGAAGTTTTGCACCATGCTATATTATTTTGTTCTAATCTACAAAGAGGCAAAATAATATCCATAAATTAATAAATACAAAATTCTTCATCTGAGATTGCTTTCCAAAACAATCAATAGAATAATACAAACTATGTGATTATGAAATATTTTATTTGATAATGTCTTTATCTATTATTATCATACAAAGTGGCTTACGTATTGTACAATTCTAATTTATATACTACTGCCTCTGCTATAACATCATTCAGGACATTTGACACAGTAATTCATAAAAAAATTCATCCATCCATTAGTAGGTTATCCATACATTGTTGAGCCAATAAAAACCAAATTAATAATAGTAATAGAATAACGTGCAAATTATGCTTGTTTAAGCATTTTATTGTTTGATTTCTAGAAATTAACCAGTCTGCTTTTAAATTCAAATCTTACCCTAAGGCACTGCCAGAAAATGATTATGCACTAGATACAAAAAATATTTTTTTTATAAATTATAATTACAATAATATTCTAAAGAGTAAATAACATTCCTTACAATTAAGAATAGACAATCAATAAATAATTTCAATTTTAAAATATATTGTATGTCTACCAAAAATGATAGGAATATGGGTATGTCGCGAAATTTTATTTTAATTTTCTTAAATTAAACATTGCAATTTGAATTCAAATAAAACATAATTTATAGATATAACGTCGTAAATAAAATATAACTTGAATATTTAGTTTCACTTACAAGATCTTATATATTTCTGCATGAAACACTAGACTCAATTTAATAAAATAGTTTAAATTAGAATCATGATCACTCGAACATATTTCATCAGTGTTCGTAATGTAGTTGATTAAATAGATTATAAAATATATTCTAAGCAATTACACTTACAAAGATAGCTCCTACTGTCCCATTGAATCACTAATGAGGGTTGTCATCTCGCTCGGTAGAACACCAATCGATAATAGCCGGAGCTACTGCTGCGAATTATTCAATTTTAGTAAAAGACAGGTATGAATCGCAGCTGTAGCTCCATCCGTACACGATGTGTGTTCCGTCGGAGCAGACAAATCATAATAAAAATCATGAACCTATGTGTCGCATCGTACACAAATTAGCAGCACTTTAAAAAATATGAACATATGCAGTGCTCTTTCACATAATTAGACTTCCCATTGTATACATAACATCAAAACAATTATTGCTGCACATAACACGAAAACAATTATATTATTATTACTGCATTGATATAATTTTGTCATTATATATTACGGTAGAATAGAACTGAGTAGCCATCAAAAAAGACTTAATTTTAGACTCGTAATATACTGATCTACTCTACACATAAAGAGTCAAGTAATCTTTCCCAACTTTTATACAAAATTTGGTCTTGTAACTGGTTGGACACTGCATAAATGCTAAGAATTTCACACAACAAATCACTGAAAATCCTAAAACTATCTTGAGCATGTCTATGTTAATTGGGAAGCGAGTGTAGTGCGGACGTGATCACATTCACAGTGTCAAAATTAGAACCTATTGACAATGAGTTCATTGAAAATTATCAGTTCGTTAACCTAATAGTCTAATAGCCCATGGCGCGATCAAATGTGAATAATAAAGTCGTATGGCAAATACGGCTTAATAAAACCAAATGTGAAGTGTTGATGATTTCAGCCCTATAAAGGGATAATTATATAACTAGCTCCTTACAAAATAGTTATTATTATCGAATAAATGTAACATTGAACCTTGCGGCAGCTCCGAAGGTGGCTGCACAGTGTTACCTGTGCGCTCGCATATCAAACAGGTAGGAATGTCACCTCGAAACTGCTTTGCATAAGCTTGCCTGTCTTAATTGTTATTTCTTTTCTATTCCAACCTATAAAAACAACATTAATTAAATTGGAAGAAAAGTAATCACTTATTACAAATACATTTGTTTTTATTAGATCAATTAATCACCTGTAGTGGTCCATTACTCAAGTCCACGTTGAGCTTTTCTGATAAACCGGCCAATAATTTTTCCTACAAAATAAAATAAAAATTTATAGTACATAATCAGGACAATAAATACCAATGGTCATGCCTGTTAACTTCAGACTAGAATTTCAAGTATAATACAGCTCAAATAGAAGTGATCCGTAAATCCATACTTCCATACTATCCATCTATACTAATATTATAAAGTAATTCTGTCTGTTACCTTTTCACGCCTAAACCGCTGAACCGATAGTGATGAAATTTGGTACACAGTTTTTTTTTCATCCATGATATTGACAGCTAAAGTCTGTTTTTTAGTCCCAGATAGTAAATTGACAGGTCCTATTGTCAAACAAGAAAAATATGTTGCCAACTATTTTTTTATAGGGATTTCTCTGTCCTTTTTTTGTAACGTTTTTTGCGGTTTATCGTTTTTTAATTGTAAATAAGTTTATTGTTGTTGAAGTAAATATAATGCGTTTTTATATTTTAATGAATATTTATAATGGTTGTAATTATCTATATATGTATGTATTTACAAAAGAAAAGTACTATATGTAGTATATCAGTTATCTGGCTTCCATAGTACAAGCTCTGCTTAGTTTGGGGTCAGTTGGCCATGTGTGAGGAATAATGTCCCAGAATATTTATTTATTTATTATTAAAATAAATAAAATTATATGATATAATGTAAAGTGGTTCTAAAACATTTATATAAATTTTTCATGCACTGCGTTTGTAATTAGTGCCAAGCTCAAAAAAATATTTTATGCTATTTTCTTTTGCATTCGTAACTTTGTTTGTAAAGTGATCCGATGTATACTGTGTTTCATAGTGTTGTTATTGTTGAATTTACCAAGTTAATTATTTGTTGAAATTTTTGTAAAGTTTTTATATTGTTACGTTTTATTTAGTTGTGTTCATTTGTTAACGTTACTAACGTTACGTTTTGCATATGTCAAATTGCTCTCAAGGAGTAAATTACAATATTAAAAAAAAATACGTGTGGCACTCGGGGACTGCCGCGGTAAAGCTATTGCATAGCATTTTCTTATTAACTTATGCAATTATAATTATTTATTTATTTTTTATTTGGGCAGTTTTTTGTTTTTTGCTTTTTTTTCCCTTTATTTTCTTTGATATTAATAGATACCTATACACCTATATACCTTCTCACAAACAGCATACACACACATACATACAAGTTAGCGAACGCTTAACGTGTATGTATGTGTGTGTGGGAGGTGTTAGGTTTTTTTTTTATCAAAATTTCTTGATTCGGTCTCGAACCCCGAAGCCCGCGATAAAAGCTATACAATAGCTTAAAACAATACCTACAAATATTTTTCGATTCATATCGGTTGCGGCATAACACTATTTAAGAAATGGAAAAAAACATGCAACACTTGAAATGTCAAATAACTATCTGGGATTAAAAAACGGACTTTAGTGTAACTGAATTGAAATGTTTACAAACCTCAGTGAGCCGCTCGGCGTCCGCAAAGCTATGATTGTGGTTTGGTGCTTGTGCCTTTTGCAGCTCCTCTTGTAAAGAGTCTATTTTATTCTGCATCTGTGTGTCGAAATATACAATATTTGATTATTTCCATTTAAAACTCATACAACCCAACTAACATCACCATAATATCATAACTACATACCATCACCAACGGACGTGACTACACTGTTGAACGATCATAAAAAGGGATACATTTTAGATTTATATTTACCAAATAACCAAAAAGAGTAAATGACTCAACATAAGCTTAGATGTGAAATTTGTAGAAATAAAAACCATAACATTTTCATTTATCATTATTTTTAATGAGTATGCCATAGATGATGAGCATACAAAACTAAAAGATACTCTCACATCGAGAAACACTGAGGCTACATCATGGCAACACAAAAGCACACAAAGTGCAAACACATTGAAGACGTTTTTGTTTGTACCTCCTCTACGATGGCAAGCAATGACTTTTCAATGCAGGAGTATGCAAACGCCAGTGGTTCCTACATGAAAAAGTACAGTGTATTTCCTTATTATTATTTTCTTATAGAATGCTATTGGGGTGGCATCTTATTCAAATGTTATTGTTTAGAACGAACATACTGGCCTTTTCATTTCACTGGATTTGTCGTTTACATGTTAAAATTTGTATTGAATTCGTAAGATATCATAATTGGAGAATCAATGAAGGTCAAAATAAAGGACCACTTTTGACAATAGGTTGTCTCTACTAACCGCACTATGTTTGTCTCTTTTTGGCACATATATACGCTGTCAAATATTTTGATAATATTGATGGCTCTATTCGTAAGCTATCAATTAGTATTTTTTTGTTTAAAGTTTGAGATCAATTAACTACAAATATTGGTCAAGTATTTCTTTTTCATATACATATTTTATTGACAACATTTTATCAAATTAGCCCTGCAAGCATAGGATGCCTAGATAAATAAAATCGAAAAATCTGAAATTCTACAAAACGAGATCGATAGCATAGATAGAACTTAATCGACGTCTAGATAAATTCGACAAATCTCTATAATGTACAGTCTGGCTGGTTCTACAGTTTTATTATATGTATAGGTAGATATGATACCAACAATTTAGGCTCTCGAAAAAAGTTATCGAGGCTAGTTACATGCTCGGAGTTACCGATGATGACAGTCGATAAATAGATCGAGACATCGTAAGAGAAGATAACGTTTTGGTAATACAATGGCCTGAGTTTCGTACGATGATTTAAAAAGTAAAGATCCGTCTAAACTTTTGCTTCAATAAAATAATAATGTCAATTCAGGGCCTCTTGAAATGGCGTTTCAGGCCTACCTCGACGATGCTATAAAATACGTACATAGTTACCCTCGTCCTGTGTTCGTACCCAGTTATTATAACAGGTGGATCATTCCAGATTTATTTTAAAAAGTTCAGATAAGTTATTCATTCTTCAACCACGATCCTTTTGAACGTTTTGAATAGATGATAAATTCTATGAATACTCTTGTATATGTCATCGGATTAAAAAGTATCTAAAATGTATGTGTAATCTAGACAGATTACATGAGGATGAAATTTTTTTTTTGAACAGACGAGACCGTCTGTTCACAATCTTTCTTCAGTTTACAATATCGCTAGTATTATTTATTATAAACTAACTGTGTTTACAATCACCTACATAGTGACATATATAAGTGAATGGTTTAGTGCGAGCTCAATGACTTGTGATGGATATTGAATGAGAAGTAGATGACATCACCTGGTGCAGAGTTCGTTGGCGCAGGTCGTCGAGCTCGCGCTGCTTGTCGGCGAGCTGCTGCGTCCACTGCTGCTCCTCCTTCGACACGTTCTGTTGCAGGCGGCTCAACACTTCCTCCTGGTACATTATTAACTATTTCAAAACAATGGTATAAGCCAAAACTAGAACCATTTTTTGTGACACAAGTATCCAACATTATAAATACAAAAGATTGTCTGGATATTGGAGTGTATAAGGTTCTACTAAATTAAGTACGGTCCTTTTGAGGGTTGAACATCCTTGGTCATAAGTAGGTATTCATATAAATATATATAGAAAAAAACATCGTCATATACCCGTATACCTACAGTGCAGTGTTATTGTCCTTGGGCAGACAGCGCGTCTCGCAGGCTGTATCTACCTAGTCGCTTTTTGGATTTTCTCATTAACCATACAATAAAATAATTTTCTTAATATTTGTTTATGAATACTTATATAATGTTTATCCTCAAAAGCACCTTACTACATTTATTAGGACATTGTAAGATACTTTTTTTTCCGGTTCCAATGGAACGCGAAAATAGCCTCGGGACACAAGCTAGTTAATAAATAAAGCATATACTTACAGTGTCATCAATAATAGTCTTGTACTTGTCAACGAGCCCTTGTAGGTGTTCATTCTGTGACAGCAAGTCCTCGATACGCTCATTGTTGGCGGCCGACTCAGTCGTCGCAACCACCTTTTTCTGGACTTCTTGCTTTTCCAACTCTTTCTTGGCGAGTTCGTTTTTCAAATTGTCGGCGAATGTTTGAAGCCATTCGCGGCCCACTCGTGTTCCTGGCGCGGCGGTCGGACACGCAGCCCGGAGAACACTCGCTACTTCATTGTACTGGGATTCTTGAGCCTTTTCTATCGCCACCTGAGATATTTTGTATTTGTCTTAAATGCCTTTATGAGGTCGTATAGTGCCGTGAGATGTACACTATTCTACACCTTCCCACTTTTTTTACTACGTACATTTATTTTAGCGGCCATTTTTACCAACCTGAGGTAGTGAAAAATGGCACACTATTTCTAGCACCCAGGTGCAAGGTAGTGCAGGTACCCTTTCCTCTTTATCCCTATTGATATAGGTGTATAATTGAATCTAAGCTTTCATATTGTGCGACAAAATGTCAGCAATTAAATTAAATATTAGTTATCTACAACAAAGCGAAGCCGGCCAAAAATATATCGCAAACTTGCGCGAATGATACGTTATAATAAATATATTTGAATGGTCATTATAACTGTGTACAAATTGTAAAAGCGAAGCACTTACGCGTAACGAGTCTTGGGCCGGCAACGCACTTGCCGATTTCGTCTGGAGAGCCTTTTCCGCAGATTGTAACGCCTCGATTACTTTCCAGTTTTTAGTTCGCAACTCCTAAGCGCAAGAAGTCATATCAAAAGGTTAAATTGTTAAACAACAAGAAATTAGTTAAAATAGGCTGAAAACGTTTTAATACGAGTCATTATAAATAGAAGATGATGACTGACAATAATAATTATTAAAATAAAATAACTTCGTGAATTTTTGGGTCTCACACCGAGACATCTACCTTCCTCTTAACACGATGAGATTGGGAAAAAATAAATACCTTATTTTGAAGAACTCAGATAAAAATTGTGGTAACTTCAGAAAATTCCACCTCCCTAGGCCTAATTAGGTCGAGAAGTGGGTTCCGAAGCTTGTACAACAACACACGAGTACTAACATTATTCTTGTCCTGGTAGAGGGCGAGCTGGTCCCGCAGCCGGTCGAGCTGGTCGCGCTGGTCGCGGGCCGCGCCGCGCGCCGCCTCCAGCTCGCCGCGCAGCGCCTGCACGACGCTCTCCACCATGCCCAGTTCCGCCAGTTCCGCCTGCTTGGAACATGGACATTACATCATTTATTGAAATTAAACTTCTTTGACCGCGATAACACTCAAATTTGATTGCAACGTTTTATAATTGTAACGTAAAGAAATTTTATAACACATTTGCTCGTAAAGGGTCTCTTATTTCACCAATTTCAATATCGTATTGTATCTCATTACGTAATTGTGCGTTATTGTAATGTAAAACGCACGAGTTTCTTTTTTATAAGGTAAAACGCAAGGTTTATCAAGATGCTCCGTCTAAAACGAACGGTACTTTTTTAAATCTTAGCAAAGAGTTTTTATGTCAGAAAAGTGGTCAACATTTTATGAATAAAATTAACTTTGGGAGATAAAATATAATAAATAAACGTTTAATTCTTTAATTTAATTAATTTTGACCATAAATTACAACCATTTATCTGTAACAAAACACAAAAATATTAATTTACTTTATTAGTAATACTGGCTGTTTTTGTGCCTTTGCCTTTACAAAAAAAGCGCTGATGCGCGCGCATCGCTAATTTGTGAAACGTAATAATCAATTTTACAAATTGTTCAAATTTTTCTAACTGCTTTAATAAGTGATTAAAGATTTATTCGTTTAATAAAGTCCGAGTTTTATTTATTTCCCCTCAAATATGTTATAAAACGTCGAATGACATACGTGCGCTTTGATAATTACAGCCTCTGCTTTCTTGTAGCAATATCGCCTCGGCTGTAATTTTCAACTTACCGCACTTATATCATAATGTACTAATACTGACGCAAAAAAAAAAACCGGTCAAGTACGAGTCGAACTCGTGCGCCGAGGGTTCCCAACCTACCCATTATACCGCCAAATTATTTTTTTCTTTCACACAATAGCACAATTTTATTTATTTACCTTATTAGAGGTTAGTGCCAATTAAGCTAGACCTCTATATTGTATGAGCGCCCATACAACTCAGAGGGCTATCTTAATTGGCGTCAACTATGTATGTATGGGGACACCCTTAAATTTTGAACTTTTTTATTTTTTGGAATTTTTCCATTATTTATGCTAAAGGGAAAATTCCGAAAAAAAATAAAAAATAAAATTAAGGTAAATTTTTGTACTTACAAGTTTTTCGCAAAAATGTAAATTTGCCCATATCTTTTTATCATGTTGACTCAGGACCTTGATTTTTATACACTTAATAGGGACTATAGACCTCAGTATCTGGTATAAATTTCAACTTACTAGGTCCACCCGTTCCTGAGAAAATCGGTGGTGACACACGGGCAGACGGACAAAAGTGATCTTATAAGGGTTCCTTTTTTTTACCTTTTGAGGTACGGAACCCTAATTACGGAAAATATGTATTTGGCTAGAGAGAAAAAGAGAGAACTATAGTTTCACTTATTCACGTGTACCGTGTTACAGGCGCTCTTTATTTACAGATTCTATTTGGTGGTTTCATTACATATTATATGTAAGTTTGCCTCTCTGAGGTTGTCTTCAATTAATTTGGTTATTTATTTGTGTAAAAAATTTTGAAAAGGTGAGGGATAGAATAGACCAATAACTGCCCATTTTTAGAAGTTATAGTAGTACTAGCCTAACTTCAGCGGCAAACACGTTGCACCAAGCAGTTTTACGTAACGAGATCTAGTTATGAATATAATTACGATTTGTACATGTTAATAACATGTTGCCATGATTCTAAAAATGTCGAGTAATTGCTACTGACCTTGTGTTGTTCGTTATTATTAGCCGCGGACAGACCATTCTGTGCTGGAACCACTTTCATTTGTTTCAATTCCGCTAACTCCGATTCGCGTTCTGCCAACTGGTCCCGTAGTGAAGTCAGTTCGTTTGACAACTGAAATGGACAAATTAATATCAGTAATTTATCATCCACTATATAGAGCACGAGCCTCCCTCCCTACTAAGTCATACTTCATCACGCGGACCCGATCCTACTAATATTGTAAATGTGAAAGTTTGGATGTATGGATGACTGTGTGTGACTCAATCACGCATAAACGGCTCAATGAATTTGCATGAAATTTTGCACATAGATAGATTATACCTTGGAATAACATAAAGATACTTCGGGAACGCGGGTGAAACTGAGGGGCGAAAGCTAGTATTGAATAAAAATATCATATCAATTTCGACCTCTCATGTGTGGCCTGTTGCAGGGAAATATCGAACTATCCTATTTTACTGCATTTAAATTTCAACTTTGAACATATCAAGGATAAGGAACATTTTTGTACGTAGGCATATTTTACTCGCGTCCTTTTCCGATACGACAAATCGTCGACTCGACGTACCGGTGAGCAGACTGAAGTTAGCAGTGGTTTTTTAACATATCCGCATATTTAACATATTAACAACATTCAATTTCGTGTTCTATTTCACGCTTTTTAAGATTTCTTTCCTTGATTACCTGTTTGCGATATTTTTATTCTAAACAAAGTGAAGTGATAAATTTCTCAAATTGGTAGGTAATCTCAATGGTTATTTGTTAGTTCTATTGGGTAGCTTGAGTCTCGTTGTTGTTTAACAATACTTAGAACCATTCTAAGTGTGTGGGAGAGATTACTTCGACTGTATTATCATCAACATCAACATGTTTTAGGTACAGTCAGCGGCAAAAGTAGCTTGGCATTTTAGTACCCTTTCATAATAATCTATTGACATTTTCTTGACAGTTTGTATGAAAATTATGAATTGTGTAATGTGATACGGTACTAAAGTGCCAAGATACTTTTGCCGCTGACTGTACTTGAATAAAAATATCGACTAATATTTTCAACCAGTCAAATTCTCAATATTTTTTTTACTATTTTAACCATTATCCAATTACCATTTTTAACCATTATAGCCATCTCTATTTCACATTTGAATATGACTTCTCTCTTGGGCGAGATTCCTTCACTCAGAAATTCAGAAGTACGAGTCAGTGAACCTCAACCATCATGATAAGTATGAAGGTAATATTATTTTAACCTAAATAATAGAACTATGTGAACCTGTTGCTTTTGTTTCTCGAATTCCTCCTTTATTTTATCTGCGTTGCTTTCTGCCGCTTGCGCACGATTCGCCTGCCTCTGTACTTCGTTCTGTAGTTCTGCCATAGCTGCGAAATAAATAAACACATATTAACCACTGACAACTATTTATTGGTACACCATATGTAAAAATCACAAAGGCCTTATCACTATGAGCGATCTCAACTAGGCAACTTTTGCATGGAGAGGACTTAATATAAATATAAGTATACATAATACACATACTACTAAGTACCTACTGTATCATATCATATTAATGTAGATCTTGTTTATTGATGAGGGCAACCAATTAGCGGTCTGTTAGGGAATCATGATGGTAGGTGGTATAACAGGGACATGCAGGGCACAGTGTAGTCCGGCAGCTGCACTTGAGAGCGAGTTCCTTTCTAGACTGTGTGCTTCTGTATCATATCATATTAATGTAGATCTTGTTTATTGATGAGGGCAACCAATTAGCGGTCTGTTAGGGAATCATGATGGTAGGTGGTATAACAGGGACATGCAGGGCACAGTGTAGTCCGGCAGCTGCACTTGAGAGCGAGTTCCTTTCTAGACTGTGTGCTTAACTCCATCGGCCACATCATCTCTTACCATGTTGAGATTGTGGGCAAACATTTATTTATTTAACATCTATCATTAAAGTGAGACCCTAATGCGACGTAACCCTATCTAATACAAAAAAAAAAGAAAAAGTGATAACAATAGTTCTCTCTAATGTTTTTGCGTCAGAAACTCAAAATCGAGCTTTTAATTATAGTCTCATCGCGCTCAATTAAGTTTAACATTAAGAGTAAAAAACTGACCAGCTCCTCGTTCCTGCAGCTGGCGCAGCTCCTGCTGCAGGTGCTGGTCGGCGCGTGCGGCGCACTGCCTCTGCTGCTCCAGCTCGGCGCAAGCGCGCCCCGCCTCCTGCAAGCCGCACCGGTACTTATTATAATATAACTAGGTACACCGTACACGTCATCGCTTAAAAAAGTCGAGTCTAATCTTTGCGTTTATAACTTCCACCCGATCATCATTATCATCGTCAATAGTCACATATTACATATACGTCCCCGCCGCTGGGCCCTAGTTGGATCCTCCTCAGTGCTGGGATGTAAATGCCAACTGAGGCTTCTTGTTCTAATTCGTGCACCCAGCTCTGCCTGCAGCGCGACCACCTGCTGCGAGAAACCCGCCTCCGCCTGACACATACACGTCGGTTAGGTACCTGCAGCTGCTGCGTCAGGTCGGCGGCGTGCTGCTGCGCGTGCATGTGCGCGTCGCGCGCGGCGGCCGCCTCCACGCGCGCCTGCCCCGCCTCCACCACGCGCGCGCCCAGCTCCGCCTGCAGCGCGACCACCTGGTGCGAGAGACCCGCCTCCGCCTGACACATACACGTCGGTTAGGTACCTGCAGCTGCTGCGTCAGGTCGGCGGCGTGCTGCTGCGCGTGCATGTGCGCGTCGCGCGCGGCGGCCGCCTCCACGCGCGCCTGCCCCGCCTCCACCACGCGCGCGCCCAGCTCCGCCTGCAGCGCGACCACCTGGTGCGAGAGACCCGCCTCCGCCTGACACATACACGTCGGTTAGGTACCTGCAGCTGCTGCGTCAGGTCGGCGGCGTGCTGCTGCGCGTGCATGTGCGCGTCGCGCGCGGCGGCCGCCTCCACGCGCGCCTGCCCCGCCTCCACCACGCGCGCGCCCAGCTCCGCCTGCAGCGCGACCACCTGGTGCGAGAGACCCGCCTCCGCCTGACACATACACGTCGGTTAGGTACCTGCAGCTGCTGCGTCAGGTCGGCGGCGTGCTGCTGCGCGTGCATGTGCGCGTCGCGCGCGGCGGCCGCCTCCACGCGCGCCTGCCCCGCCTCCACCACGCGCGCGCCCAGCTCCGCCTGCAGCGCGACCACCTGGTGCGAGAGACCCGCCTCCGCCTGACACATACACGTCGGTTAGGTACCTGCAGCTGCTGCGTCAGGTCGGCGGCGTGCTGCTGCGCGTGCATGTGCGCGTCGCGCGCGGCGGCCGCCTCCACGCGCGCCTGCCCCGCCTCCACCACGCGCGCGCCCAGCTCCGCCTGCAGCGCGACCACCTGGTGCGAGAGACCCGCCTCCGCCTGACACATACACGTCGGTTAGGTACCTGCAGCTGCTGCGTCAGGTCGGCGGCGTGCTGCTGCGCGTGCATGTGCGCGTCGCGCGCGGCGGCCGCCTCCACGCGCGCCTGCCCCGCCTCCACCACGCGCGCGCCCAGCTCCGCCTGCAGCGCGACCACCTGGTGCGAGAGACCCGCCTCCGCCTGACACATACACGTCGGTTAGGTACCTGCAGCTGCTGCGTCAGGTCGGCGGCGTGCTGCTGCGCGTGCATGTGCGCGTCGCGCGCGGCGGCCGCCTCCACGCGCGCCTGCCCCGCCTCCACCACGCGCGCGCCCAGCTCCGCCTGCAGCGCGACCACCTGGTGCGAGAGACCCGCCTCCGCCTGACACATACACGTCGGTTAGGTACCTGCAGCTGCTGCGTCAGGTCGGCGGCGTGCTGCTGCGCGTGCATGTGCGCGTCGCGCGCGGCGGCCGCCTCCACGCGCGCCTGCCCCGCCTCCACCACGCGCGCGCCCAGCTCCGCCTGCAGCGCGACCACCTGGTGCGAGAGACCCGCCTCCGCCTGACACATACACGTCGGTTAGGTACCTGCAGCTGCTGCGTCAGGTCGGCGGCGTGCTGCTGCGCGTGCATGTGCGCGTCGCGCGCGGCGGCCGCCTCCACGCGCGCCTGCCCCGCCTCCACCACGCGCGCGCCCAGCTCCGCCTGCAGCGCGACCACCTGCTGCGAGAGACCCGCCTCCGCCTGACACATACACCACACATCACGTACACAGTTGTCATAAGTGCCATCATAACTTTTAAACCACATTATGATGCCCTGTTAATAGGGCTTCTTGCCAACTTAGGATTCTTAAGGCGAGCTTCGAAAGACTTGAAGCAGTATAAATCGAAGATAATTATTTTTAATGCTTTGGTACGAAGTATTCTAGAATATTCCAGTGTCATATGGAATCCGTTTTACACTGTGCACTCGGAAACAATTGAAAGAATGAATCGCTCTTTTACTCGGCATCTTGCTCATATGTCGCGTAATATAACTGATATCGCAGTAGGTATGAAGACAGACTAATCTTTTTAAAAATCGATAAGTTATGTGATCGTCGGCGCATGAATAATTTGTCTTTCTTATTTAGACTTGTGAATGGTGTAGTGCAAAGCCGAGAATCACTTGGGCAGGTGTCCTTTCGCGTATCGAGACCTAACACTCGATTTCTTAGCAAGTCTTTTTCATGTACCGAGGCGCAATACCAACCTCGGTCGTCCTTCCCCATCTGTTAACGCACGCACATCCCTAGATGGAACCGGTTCGGGACTCCATCTTGAACAACCGAGTCGTGACATTCGCCGGCCCACCGGCAAAAGAGAAACACGTCACCGCGCCATCCACACGTACGCGCTAGCTACATAGCTTTATCATTTTTGCATTATTAATGTAGTTCAACTTGATTAAACACAGTTTGTTAAAAGTGCTCTTTATTGCCTCAAGACCTTCCTGCCCATTTTGGTCACTTACTTACCGGATAACGGGATCAGCGAGACAATTACGTGTTGCTTACGTGCACGACCACAACGTGCATCGAGAACAAAGAAAGGTCACCTTGACGGCATCAAGCACGACTTACATCCAAATCAAGCGTAAGCGCATCGGTGAAACCAGAAGCATATTCAGCTGTATTCATCGAGCAAATCTACGAAAACAACCAGGGGCGCGGCCATCTACAATATTAAATTGAGAAATACCTAACCTATTTTAAAAGGCGAAAGAAGATCATAAGAATTGTGGAGGATAAGAACTACCTATACCGTAACACTGTGAGTTCGTTCCATATTCCCTTCTAAAACACATCCTTATAAATATAATCATTATCTTTATTCCCATACATATTCTTCCTTACTATCATTAGAGGTCTTGAATACTCCCATTATAGTAAATAGACTAGCATCTGCATTATTGCTAGTGTATTATACTCGCTTACACATACTTTCTTATGCTTTCAGCTTTGATGTGCGGTCACCCGGCATTCGATCGCTCGAGTGCCGTCCGTGACACGTGGTCGAGCTAAGCTAACGGTACTTCGCGTATTGCAAACAGCTGGGCATTTTTTCATTGCACATTTCTCGCGCATCCTGCACGCTTTAATAATTTAAGTACTTTCTTTATTTTAAATAATCTCACCCTTCCTTCAATCATTATTCTTCATTCTTATTCCATTTAATTCTTAAATAACGAACATGTCCCTAAAAGAATTAAGAAAAAAACGAGCTTCATTTAAAACAAAGCTCACTCAGTTTCAAAAGTATTTAGCAATCCTCAGCAGTTGTGATAAATTAAGTAACCTTCAAACTGGTGAACTTAAAATAAGATTAGTGAAATTTCATGATATGTATTCCGAATATGATTCGATACAAATAGAAATCGAAGGTCTATGTGACGTTTCAGCCGACACCGAGGCAGAATATCAAGATCGTGAGGAGTTCGAGTCGGGTTACTTCGCCGCGATCGCGAATGCCGAGGACATGCTGAGCAGGGCCGCGGCTACCTTTGCGGGACAGCCGGACGACGCGTCAGCTGTTACGGGTTCTAGTACTGTCCTTGCAGGTAGGCCAAGCCTCAAACTTCCTACCATACATCTACCTACCTTTTCTGGACGATACCAAGACTGGCTCGAATTTCACGATACTTACGTTTCACTCATTCATTCGAGTAAAAGCATTCCCAAAATTAATAAATTTCATTATCTTAGAACGGCTTTAAAGGATAGTGCCGCTCAAATTATAAGTTCATTAGACTTTTCTTCCGGCAACTATGATGTCGCTTGGCAATTGTTGTGTGAACGGTACCACAGCAATAGACTTCTGATACATAATCACATACAGGCTTTGTTTGATATGGAATCCATAACAAAAGAGTCCTCAACCGCTTTGCGTAATATTGTTGATACTGTAAATAAAAACCTTAGAGCACTCAATACATTAAAACTCAAAACAGAACATTGGGACGTGCTTATCATTTACATGGTATCCAGTAAATTAGATGCTGCAACCTCGCGAGAATGGGAAACTCAGCGTAGCCTATTGAAGGGCATGCCTACCCTTGATGATTTTAACTCATTTCTAAAAAATCATGCAGATTTACTGGAGACTATGGAACAAGCTCACCCCAAGCGTAGACACAGTGAACCTTCACAGGTTCGCCCAAAATCATTGGTAAGCCAACATGCACCTTCCAAAGGTTTCACACCTTACACTTGTCCTTTTTGCAAGGGTAATCATGCAATTTATCAGTGTCAAAAGTTCAAATCATTACCTGTCAATACCAGAATATCAAAGATAAAACAGTTAAAGTTATGCATGAATTGCTTGCGTCAAGGACATGAACACAGTAAGTGTAGACTGGGTCCTTGTAAAATTTGTAGTAACTACCACAACACTATGCTGCACACAAACGAGTCGCAACACTCTCAACAAGGGCAAGCCTCATCCGCCACCGAGGGCAATTGCGTAGTGTTGTCTATGCAAGAGGAGCCAGATCCTCATGTACGCGAACATAATCATGAACAGGTACCCACACACACTAATAACATTGCAATGTCATCAACACATCACAGTCATGTTTTATTGTCAACAGCACTCATTAAGGTCAAAGGTCATGATGGAAAAGAGCATCATGCCCGTGCTTTACTCGATAATGGCAGTACATCCAGTTTTATAACGGAAGGTTTATGTAAAAAACTTGCACTGCCAGTTCAGTCAACAACTACTTTCGTTGAAGGGTTGAATCGAAAGTCATCACGAATAACCAAACGCTGTACGACAACAATCTTATCTAGAACAGACACATCGTATACAACTGATGTCAGTTGCTTTGTGGTTCCTCAAATAACACAGCTACTGCCTACCACACATATTAACATAGAATCGATTAACTTACCATCCAACTTATTATTGGCAGACCCTACATTTCATTCACCATCTGAAATAAGTATGTTATTAGGTGCTGACATATTTTGGGACATTCTTGGTACAAATCGCATCTCGTTAGGTAAACATATGCCCACATTTAGCGAGTCAAAATTAGGCTGGCTAGTGTCAGGTGCCATAGATACACAATCAAACAATATACATAACACAAATCACAATACAGTCCATTGTCACTTTTTACACGATGTTGAGCTAAGGAAACAACTTGATATTTTCTTTGAATTAGAATCAGTAACAGCGCCTCATCACCTTACAAAGGATGAGAACGAGTGTGAATTAAGTTTCTTAAAAACAACTATACGTCAACAAGACGGTAGATTTATAGTAAATATACCATTAAAACAATCACCTGATACATTAGGTGACTCTCATGAGCAAGCGTTAAATAGATTTCTTTCATTAGAACGAAGATTCTCTAGAGATCCTATATACAAGCAGAAATATACAGAATTTATAAAGGAATACATAGATTTAGGTCATATGTCCTTAAACGAAAATAATACTGACGAACATACATACATATTACCTCATCATGGCATTCTAAAGGAATCTAGCCTTACCACTAAAATGAGAGTAGTGTTTGACGCCTCCGCCAAGTCAAAATCAGGGTTATCACTTAACGACATTCAACATGTTGGTCCTACAGTTCAGGACGACTTAATTAGCATTCTAGTCCGCTTTAGGCAACACAAATATGTTGTTACATCAGACTGTGAGAAAATGTATCGTAATGTGCTTGTCTCTGAAAGTCAACGTAGCTTGCAACAGATACTTTGGCGCTTTAATGTCACTGAGAACTTACAAAGGTATAAGCTTAATACAGTCACGTATGGTACTGCGTCAGCACCATACTTAGCGACACGTTGTCTGCAGCAATTAGGACATGAATGTGAAGATCCATTAGTTCGCGAAACTATACTACATGACCTATATGTAGATGACTATATCAGCGGTCATGATTCATTAAATGAACTCATACGTATATGTAATGGCGTAATTAATCAGTTAAAACAGGGTAAGTTTTACTTACGAAAATGGAGATCAAATAATGCGCTGATTATAGATCAAATCCAAAGTGATAACAGTAATGATGAGTTACTTAAGCTTAGTAGTGATTATCCCGCTAAAACGTTAGGGTTACTTTGGAATAGCAAATCCGATTCATTACACTTCACTGTCAACATTAACATAAACAATGAAAGGCAAAATAAACGCTCCATTTTATCCACTATTGCACAAATTTTCGACCCTTTAGGGCTTATCAATCCCTGTATTTTACACGCAAAAAATATATTGCAACGGTTATGGGCTTCTCAGATTTCATGGGATGACAATCTTCCCCTTGAAATCGAATTAGATTGGCTAACATTTTTAAAAACTCTTCCACAGCTCAACAATATAATAATCCCACGACGTGTGCTATGTGACTCACCCACACGCATCGAACTTCATGCGTTCAGTGACGCATCTCTCAAGGCGTACAGCGCCTGTGTTTACTTACGAGCCATTTCTCAGGACTCTGAATCTGCTACATTCCTAGTCATGGCAAAGGGTAAGGTTGCACCACTTAAGAAAACAATGACAATACCACGTCTAGAGCTGTGTGGAGCATTGCTAGCCAGTAGACTGGCACAAAAGGTGAAAAAGGCATTTCGTTTAAAAATAGACAATTGTTATTTTTGGTGTGATTCGACTATAGTTCTTGGCTGGATTAGGGCACCGAAATCAACTTTAAAAATATTTGTACTAAACAGAATCAATGAAATTACAGCATCCACGGAATCCACTTCATGGCATTACGTGCCCACAGATTTAAATCCAGCAGACATAGGCTCTAGAGGTCTCAGCGCCTCCCAGTTAAAAAACTGCTCCTTATGGTGGTCGGGTCCCCAATTCTTAAATGATAAAGAAGATCAATGGCCTAAACAACCCTCATATATGAAAGACATTAAATTACCAGAAACAAAGATTGATTGTTATCTGTCCTCTGATAAAACATTTGAATTTACATCTCACTATTCTAGTTTTATTAAATTACAACGTGTCACAGCGTACATATTACGATACATTCATAACAGCCGCAGACCACGTGAAATTCGAACACGTGGTTATCTTAAGGTATATGAACTTAGAAATTCAATAACATTGTTATGCAAAATAGTACAAATAAAAATGTTTCCTAATGAGTACGCTGTATTAAGTAATAACAAACAACTGCCGACCAAATCACAATTACTTAGCCTAAATCCATTTATTGACAACGATAAGCTGATGAGAGTTGGTGGCAGGTTACAAAATTCTAATTATTGTTACGAAACAAAACACCCTATTTTACTCCATGCTTCACATCACATTACCAAATTAATTTTCGAACACTATCACAAACTACTTATGCATGCTGGACCACAATTATTATTAGCTACAATTCGTCATAAATATTGGACAGTAAGTGGACGAAATCTAGCTAGGAAAACTGTACATAGTTGTATCACATGTTGCAGATTTTCAGGTAAATCTATCCAGCCAATCATGGGTAATTTGCCTAAAGAGCGCCTTCAAGCTGAACATCCATTTAGTAACACAGCAGTCGACTATGCGGGGCCCATTCTATTGGCCGACAGAAAAGGTAGAGGCTGTAAACTTGTAAAAGCATACATATGTGTGTTTGTTTGCTTGGCTGTAAGGGCAGTTCATATTGAACTTGTTACAGAATTGACTACTGAAGCATTTTTCGCCGCTTTAAAAAGATTTATTGCTCGCAGAGGTAGACCTGCCAACATGTACTCGGACAATGGCACTATCTTCGTAGGTGCTTACAATGATTTATCCAGATTCCTAAAATCTCATTGCAATGACTTAAGTTCCCAGGCGTCTGACCTTTTTATAAACTTTAAATTTTCCCCAGCTTACAGCCCACACTTCAACGGCTTAGCTGAAGGCTCGGTAAAATCTATAAAACACCATTTAAGGCGAGTATTATCATTGGCTCATCTGACGTATGAAGAAATGAACACTGTTCTTGTACAAATAGAAGGGATTCTTAATTCAAGGCCTCTAACACCGCTATCTAGCGATCCCAATGACCTCATTCCTCTTACTCCAGCACATTTCCTTATTGGAAGAACTTTAACTATGTTACCTTCTCTACAGGTGCTGGATGAAAAAGCACAGATTTGCACATTATCGCGCTACCAAAGGGCACAAGCGCTTGCAGCTCATTTCTGGTATAGATACTATAAAGAGTATATTTCAGAACTCCAAAAACGCAACAAATGGCGCAAACAAGGAGGAGAGCTGCACATTGGAGACATGGTGGTTGTGAAGGACGACCGCCTCCCGCCGAACCGCTGGCTGCTTGGGCGAGTGACTCGCCTGTATCCTGGCACTGATGGTATCACCCGCGTCGCAGATGTCTACACATCAGCAGGCACCCTGAGAAGAGCCTACAACCGCCTCTGCTGCTTGCCACCTGAACCAATGTTGGAACAAGACGTTCCAACGGGGGGATCCTGTTAACGCACGCACATCCCTAGATGGAACCGGTTCGGGACTCCATCTTGAACAACCGAGTCGTGACATTCGCCGGCCCACCGGCAAAAGAGAAACACGTCACCGCGCCATCCACACGTACGCGCTAGCTACATAGCTTTATCATTTTTGCATTATTAATGTAGTTCAACTTGATTAAACACAGTTTGTTAAAAGTGCTCTTTATTGCCTCAAGACCTTCCTGCCCACCATCAGTAAGACTATGTTCTTTTCTTTATACAACCAAATAGTTAAGGATCACTCTGACATCAAGTTGGACATTTTTAGTGTAAAATGTTGTATCTTTAAGCGCAAAATTCTGCGCCTTAAACAATAACATTACAAATTATAATAATAGAGGTTAAAGTATGAAATTGCCGTTTTATTGTAATAGGTACTTCGAATTGACATAGAACGATCATGGTTTGAGATTTTTGAGTGAAACTTTTTTCACATGGTACCTATGAAGTTCTTCTTTTAAAAAATGTGCAACAATCGATCACCAGAGTTCTATCGAAAAGGCATAAATGACCTTCCTATTAGATGGCAGCAATGTATAGATAATAATGGTAATTATTTTGATTAAATAAATATGTCAAATTAAAAAAAAACTATTTTCAATTTTTCAGTACAAATCGGCAATTTCATACTTTAACCCCTAATATTATATATACTTTGCACTTGGTTTTGTCCTTTTTATAAACATACTTGGATTTTCACAATACCAACGTCATTGTAAACAACCAATGTTGAATACACCTACAATAGATGTCGTACAAGAACTGTGTCTCATAATACTGTACTGCCAAGTTCCTGTATAGACATTGTTGGTGTATCTTATAAATAAATAAATAAGATGGCGCTAAGTTTGATGCATAGTTACAATTGGCTCCACATAAGTATGACTTTGTAACCAGCTTTTTTAAATGTAAAATAAATATATTCGTAATGAGTTGATGAGTGCATGTAATGAGCTTGTAGGCGGAAAGATACTCACCTCAGACAGTCTCTGGATGTGCATCTCCATCTGAACCCGCTGTGCTTGGGCCTCGCCTTCAGCTGCCAGCTTGGACTGGAGCTATATAAAAGAATAGGTACAACATTACAATATTGTGTTTGTGTGTGTGTGTAAGTAAGTGTGTGTGTGTACCATCAGTTTGTCCTTTGCGAGGGCGTGGTTGTCGTCGAGCACGCGCTGCAGCCGCGCGTGCAGCGTGGCCGCGCCCGCCTCGGCCGCCGCGCATGTAACGTGTGTGTGTGTGTGTACCATCAGTTTGTCCTGTGCGAGGGCGTGGTTGTCGTCAAGCACGCGCTGCAGCCGCGCGTGCAGCGTGGCCGCGCCCGCCTCGGCCGCCGCGCATGTAACGTGTGTGTGTGTGTGTGTGTGTACCATCAGTTTGTCCTGTGCGAGGGCGTGGTTGTCGTCAAGCACGCGCTGCAGCCGCGCGTGCAGCGTGGCCGCGCCCGCCTCGGCCGCCGCGCATGTAACGTGTGTGTGTGTGTGTGTGTGTGTGTACCATCAGTTTGTCCTGTGCGAGGGCGTGGTTGTCGTCAAGCACGCGCTGCAGCCGCGCGTGCAGCGTGGCCGCGCCCGCCTCGGCCGCCGCGCATGTAACGTGTGTGTGTGTGTGTGTGTGTGTGTGTACCATCAGTTTGTCCTGTGCGAGGGCGTGGTTGTCGTCAAGCACGCGCTGCAGCCGCGCGTGCAGCGTGGCCGCGCCCGCCTCGGCCGCCGCGCATGTAACGTGTGTGTGTGTGTGTGTGTGTGTGTGTGTGTACCATCAGTTTGTCCTGTGCGAGGGCGTGGTTGTCGTCAAGCACGCGCTGCAGCCGCGCGTGCAGCGTGGCCGCGCCCGCCTCGGCCGCAGCGCATGTAACGTGTGTGTGTGTGTGTGTGTGTGTGTGTACCATCAGTTTGTCCTGTGCGAGGGCGTGGTTGTCGTCAAGCACGCGCTGCAGCCGCGCGTGCAGCGTGGCCGCGCCCGCCTCGGCCGCCGCGCATGTAACGTGTGTGTGTGTGTGTGTGTGTGTGTGTACCATCAGTTTGTCCTGTGCGAGGGCGTGGTTGTCGTCAAGCACGCGCTGCAGCCGCGCGTGCAGCGTGGCCGCGCCCGCCTCGGCCGCCGCGCATGTAACGTGTGTGTGTGTGTGTGTGTGTACCATCAGTTTGTCCTGTGCGAGGGCGTGGTTGTCGTCAAGCACGCGCTGCAGCCGCGCGTGCAGCGTGGCCGCGCCCGCCTCGGCCGCCGCGCATATAACGTGTGTGTGTGTGTGTGTGTGTGTGTGTACCATCAGTTTGTCCAATGCGAGGGCGTGGTTGTCGTCAAGCACGCGCTGCAGCCGCGCGTGCAGCGTGGCCGCGCCCGCCTCGGCCGCCGCGCATGTAACGTGTGTGTGTGTGTGTGTGTGTGTGTGTACCATCAGTTTGTCCTGTGCGAGGGCGTGGTTGTCGTCAAGCACGCGCTGCAGCCGCGCGTGCAGCGTGGCCGCGCCCGCCTCGGCCGCCGCGCATGTAACGTGTGTGTGTGTGTGTGTGTGTACCATCAGTTTGTCCTGTGCGAGGGCGTGGTTGTCGTCAAGCACGCGCTGCAGCCGCGCGTGCAGCGTGGCCGCGCCCGCCTCGGCCGCCGCGCATGTAACGTGTGTGTGTGTGTGTGTGTGTACCATCAGTTTGTCCTGTGCGAGGGCGTGGTTGTCGTCAAGCACGCGCTGCAGCCGCGCGTGCAGCGTGGCCGCGCCCGCCTCGGCCGCCGCGCATGTAACGTGTGTGTGTGTGTGTACCATCAGTTTGTCCTGTGCGAGGGCGTGGTTGTCGTCAAGCACGCGCTGCAGCCGCGCGTGCAGCGTGGCCGCGCCCGCCTCGGCCGCCGCGCATGTAACGTGTGTGTGTGTGTGTACCATCAGTTTGTCCTGTGCGAGGGCGTGGTTGTCGTCAAGCACGCGCTGCAGCCGCGCGTGCAGCGTGGCCGCGCCCGCCTCGGCCGCCGCGCATGTAACGTGTGTGTGTGTGTGTGTGTGTACCATCAGTTTGTCCTGTGCGAGGGCGTGGTTGTCGTCAAGCACGCGCTGCAGCCGCGCGTGCAGCGTGGCCGCGCCCGCCTCGGCCGCCGCGCATGTAACGTGTGTGTGTGTGTGTGTGTGTACCATCAGTTTGTCCTGTGCGAGGGCGTGGTTGTCGTCAAGCACGCGCTGCAGCCGCGCGTGCAGCGTGGCCGCGCCCGCCTCGGCCGCCGCGCATGTAACGTGTGTGTGTGTGTGTGTGTGTACCATCAGTTTGTCCTGTGCGAGGGCGTGGTTGTCGTCAAGCACGCGCTGCAGCCGCGCGTGCAGCGTGGCCGCGCCCGCCTCGGCCGCCGCGCATGTAACGTGTGTGTGTGTGTGTGTGTGTACCATCAGTTTGTCCTGTGCGAGGGCGTGGTTGTCGTCAAGCACGCGCTGCAGCCGCGCGTGCAGCGTGGCCGCGCCCGCCTCGGCCGCCGCGCATGTAACGTGTGTGTGTGTGTGTGTGTGTACCATCAGTTTGTCCTGTGCGAGGGCGTGGTTGTCGTCAAGCACGCGCTGCAGCCGCGCGTGCAGCGTGGCCGCGCCCGCCTCGGCCGCCGCGCATGTAACGTGTGTGTGTGTGTGTGTGTGTACCATCAGTTTGTCCTGTGCGAGGGCGTGGTTGTCGTCAAGCACGCGCTGCAGCCGCGCGTGCAGCGTGGCCGCGCCCGCCTCGGCCGCCGCGCATGTAACGTGTGTGTGTGTGTGTGTGTGTACCATCAGTTTGTCCTGTGCGAGGGCGTGGTTGTCGTCAAGCACGCGCTGCAGCCGCGCGTGCAGCGTGGCCGCGCCCGCCTCGGCCGCCGCGCATGTAACGTGTGTGTGTGTGTGTGTGTGTACCATCAGTTTGTCCTGTGCGAGGGCGTGGTTGTCGTCAAGCACGCGCTGCAGCCGCGCGTGCAGCGTGGCCGCGCCCGCCTCGGCCGCCGCGCATGTAACGTGTGTGTGTGTGTGTGTGTGTACCATCAGTTTGTCCTGTGCGAGGGCGTGGTTGTCGTCAAGCACGCGCTGCAGCCGCGCGTGCAGCGTGGCCGCGCCCGCCTCGGCCGCCGCGCATGTAACGTGTGTGTGTGTGTGTGTGTGTACCATCAGTTTGTCCTGTGCGAGGGCGTGGTTGTCGTCAAGCACGCGCTGCAGCCGCGCGTGCAGCGTGGCCGCGCCCGCCTCGGCCGCCGCGCATGTAACGTGTGTGTGTGTGTGTGTGTGTACCATCAGTTTGTCCTGTGCGAGGGCGTGGTTGTCGTCGAGCACGCGCTGCAGCCGCGCGTGCAGCGTGGCCGCGCCCGCCTCGGCCGCCCGCGCCGCCGCCGCGCCGCGCGCATGCTCCGCGTTCAGGCTCGACCTGCCCAGCGCCACGCAACACAACACACGAGTTAGCTACCTATCTATACTAATATAATAAAGCTGAAGAGATTATTTGTTTGTTTCTTTGCATAATGCCATGAATGCAGGTGAAACCACGGGAGACAGCTAGTTATATATAGGTTATTTTAAGACGAAATAAAAGGTGCCTTGCCGAATTTCTTGCCGGAGTCTTCTTAGTCCAAGTGTATTCCGAACCGATGGTAGAATCAATTGTAACATTCATAAGTGCCTTATTAGAGCCTAAACTGAATAAATGAGTTTGAATTTGGTGTTAAAACTACGGAAATTTAGGCGCTCATTGTGCGCTAGGTAAAAAAAATCACACGGTCAATTTCCAGCCTTACAGTAAAATATTGTCTAAAGGTTAACTCCTTTAGACAATATCATCATAAGATCATCGAAAATTAGGAGTATTCTAAATTTTAAACGTATTTAATGGTCTATGTATACGTCTCTAATATATTGATACGTAGATATAAAGAGAGAATAGTTTTCAAGACACATAGTCCTCACCTTAATTCTTTAACTTTGGCATGTAGAGCTTTAGATGCCTCTATTTCTTCAGCAAGAGCCTTTTCCTTATCAGCCAGCTGCTTCTTCATTTTTTGCATTGGATCATTAGGCCCCTATGAAAAAACATATTGGATATACAGGTGCCCCACCCAGAGAGAATGGATAATCCTGTAACATCTATAGTAGGGCATATTATTTTTTATTTTGAGTCCCCAATAGCCCTACTATTTAGTTCAGTTACGGGATTACTTATTCTTTCTGGGGCACTCTGTCTGTATAACTCATGTAATATGCAGATACGCAGATTGAACGCAATAAGTTAAACTAAAGTGTGTGTGTTTACCTCGGTCCATTCGGAGTGTTCAGGCAGCGGGTCGTGGTGCTTGTTCAACAAGGCGTCGGTCAGGATCTGTATCTCGGTGCGGGACAGCACGGCCTCGCGCACCACGCGGACCAGCTCGCCCACGTTCACACCGCCACTGTCACCCGCTGCTTGTCACAACATATTATATTTATAATAGTTTTTTTTTTACATTAAAAGAGGTTGAGGACATCACTCATTCATTTATGAGCTAAATCTAAAAGTGACGACCAAACAAGAATATGTTATAATGTGTATAATGGAACTTATTCCGTTAGAATATTATTCTATTTATTTGTTACAATGAGACTATTAATAATTGTCAATTCGAAATATTGAGATTTCATACGTTTTCGTTAAAGGAATGAGTGTGGCGTCATAAGATTGTTTGATTTTTTATACAGCGAAACGTCATCATAGACAGGTTGTGTCAGGTATCTGAATTTTAAGTCCATCGGATATTTGTTTGAAATATTTTTCTAATACCTACTGCTTTTTACAGGGCCTACTGGTATAAAAAAGAATAACTCTAGAGCCTTGGTTTCATAGGTAAAACACTCACAATCATGTTTATTGGCATAAAAGCCATTATTTTAATTAGACTTCTGTTATTAGTTCGTTTATAACGTAAAAGTTGTAGTTGAATTGATTTATTATTATGTCAGTATGCTATGCTGATATTTTGGTGTGGTATTACCACACCAAAATATTGTTATTTCATATCCACGCGAACGCAATCGCAGGCACAGCTGTACAGGGTGATTTTGTTATCACTGGCAATACTTGCAGGGGTGGAAGTACTCATCAATGTGAACAACTTTTATTATAGGGCTAACTCTGATATCGAGTAAAATAATACGGTTGCTTCATACATTTTGGTCGAGTAGGTATTGAACTTTTGTATGGAACAGCTGATAGTTTTTTCATGATTTCACAGTTAGTGCCATTATAAAAGTTGTTCATTTTGATGAGTACTTCCACCCTTGCAAGTATTGCCAGTAATAACAAAATCACCCAGTATAGTGATATTTGTGTTGTTCTTCGTCTTTTATGCGGACGAAGTCGCAGGCAGAAGCTAATAATACAAATAATTTAATAAACTGACCCATAAGTGTGAGCACATTAGGCTCTGTTTTCTTCTTTTTGTTTTTGTTAGCGGGGAGCGAGGGGGCGGGTGAGGCGGGGGCGGCGGCGGCGGCGCCGGTCAGCGCCTGCTTCAGCAGCTTGTCAGTCGTCAGCTCGGTAGGCTGCGGTGCATTCAGCGGCGGCACCACCTCCTCACGAGGAGCTTCCACCACCACTTCCTCGCTTATTGACTTCTTCTCAACCTTTTTAGCTGTTAAAACAGTGGTGAATTTAAGTAGGTAAGGACCATGGTAGGCCACATGGAAAGAATCACCTTCCTTCTTACCAAACATTATATATCGAACTATATTGAGAGCTCTGTCATCGATATGACTTAGATAGTTTCATAATATGTCATACCTTTGCGCTGTTCTTTAGGTGCTTCACCACTATTATGGCGTTCACGAGACACTTCTTCTTTGACGACTTCCACGGGAGCTGTTGGCTTGGCCGTACACTTCAAATTCTTTGCAGATTTCGACACTTTGCTCTCTTTCTTCTCTACTACCTCTTCTTTTTTCTCTGGTGTCTATATATAAATACATCATATACATTTCAGTCAACATACATACAATGATAGTTTAACAATTATTGTGAACACAAATAAAATCAAACATGATGTTTTATTTTAACACATGCATAATAATTATCAATTTTATTCAAAGATTAATAATTAATAGTTTAATATTTTATGTTTTGATTTAGGTTAATTTTAGGTCTTATCACTAATTAGTTAGGTTCAGAGAGAGTCAAGGTAAACACATTCAAAGTGCAAAAATAATTGATTTCTGTACAGAGATTCTATGGTATAGAGCAGTAACTAGACTGACTGAAGTAGTTATAAACTAAAATGATGCACAATGTGAAAATATTATATTGGTATATTATATTGCGCAATTTTATGATATCATAATTTTGGTTAAAATAAAAGAGATCACCAATTTGAAATAAATTATCTAATGAGACTCTATCGATGATTTTCGATCTACTACTGTCAACAGGATACCTACATCTACATGTCACCTATGAACTTTTACCGTTTCAACGTAGGTATAACGTTACGCGATTTTGTCATTGCATCTTACAATTTTTACACATATTTACGAAAAATTTGTACAGGATTTAAAAATAATCAAGCATATACCATATTTACCATGCATAACAAAATAAATAATTTATAGTTAGCCAAAAATATATTACCCAATAATATAATTTCACTCATAGCCAAATACATAAGCCATTCTATCATCAAACTAATAAAAGCATAAACAAATCCCAGAATACGAGTACCACAACTAATATACATACAAATAAAACACAAGAGACGATCATATTGGTGCTGCCAAGTTAGACTCACTTTTTCAGCAATGAGTGTTGAATGCAACAACTCAAAATCGTCCTTGGGATGCATCTCTTCAAAATGGTTTGTGACAGTGTTGTCAGCCAAAGCGGGCAACATGCTGGGATCGCTTACGCAACTTGGATCCTCTTTGTTTATCAGTATCGGCTTTACTTTAGGATCCTTGCCGCGTTTGCGAATCTGCATAAATATTTTTCTAAATGTACATAAAGATTTTATATTTTCAATGTTTTTTTCTTTTCTATACCACTTTAGTAATATATATGCCGCAACCATCAGATTAGCTATCCCATGTGTTGACATCAAAAAATTAAGCTTGCTGCGTTGTTTAACTGATCATCCATCTATTTTTTAAATCGGATTCAATTACTTTTAGTAATCTATCGGATATATCGGATCGGAACTACTACACAATATATAAAAATACTGTACGTTACACTTTACTAAAGCTAGTGAGTTTCGAAAAACTTTCTGTGATAAAATCTAGTATTTAAATATCGGTTAAGAGCAAAATACCAATTTGGATTTAATAGATTTAAATTATGAGGGATTTCAAAATATTTTATCTTAAAGTTTAATATTATTTAAAGAGTAGTAGTTTTGTGTAGCTGGAACGGAGGAAGCACTGGTCTCGAGCCACCTGTTTCAACATTCAGACATTTTATTTGAATTGTGCGCTGTTCGCTGGCTAGATTCAGTAGAGCCAAACTAACATAAAAAAAGCTGAGTGATATTATTTGTATTGAGCATAGGTACCTATAAGAGGTACTTCGCACCACATCAGCGGTTGCAGTTTTGTAATGCGCAGATTAGGTCGCATAAAGGAATACTGCTTATGAGCAATTCTTCCTGCTTACTTGTCTTTAGGCAGGCGCAGTCGTTTAACATTTTAATTTGCCTCTGTGCAAAGACGGGCCCTCGTATAGTTAACGATGCCGAACTCAGTGGCGGTTCATTACCTCCTAAGCCTTCGGAGAGACATAGATACACTCAAATTCTAGCGTCTATGTGTTTAAAGTGTTCTGAAAACTTTTTCACCGGGTGCCATCGTCTCTTTTCTACCATCGCACCTCTCGCCGGCGATTTCGAGCTCACAGTTTCTTTCAGTGCTACGACATCTCAAATGTTAGCGCTACTACTGCGTGAACGTCTTCGATTTTAAAAGTACTCTTCAAGATTGATAATACGATAATTCCCATATTGTAAATGACCATAGGCGGCGAAATACACTTACTGTCAACGGTGGACCGTCTGTTATTGTCAAATGTACAACTTATTATACGTTTGTACATCTTATTCTAACTAATAATATTATCCTAACCCTAACAAATATTGTAAATGCGAAAGTGAGTTTGTTTGTTTGTTACCTTCTCACGCCTAAACCGCTGAACCGATCGCGAAGAAATTTGGTACGCAGATAGCCTATCTTATGGTATGGAGGAGGACATAGGCTACTTTTCTTCTCGGGAGCGCGGGTAAAACCGCGGGAGACAGCTAGTACGTTATAAACGTGGTCGAAAGACTGATTATGATTATTATTATATTATAGAAAAGAAATAATATCGAAAAGAGTTCGCTATAGATTTTATAGCAGACAATTGACTTCGAGAATTTATTTATTGAGGTAAAAGTGACCTCGGAAAACTTTGGACCTACACCTCAATAGCAATAATGTATGTATGTAGTTGATATACCACTGGATAGGGCCTTTCAAATGGACTGTTTGTTACTATTATGACTAAGGTCAAGGTGTTCGAAGCTATTTTGTAAGAAAAGACAGAAACTTATCATATTGTAGAAAAAAAATTATAGTTAATATTCTTTCTGTTAATGTCACTAGAACGTAGTGATTATATCCTCTTTCTCACCCACCCAAGTGCCAGAACATGTTAAAACTTTCGTCACGGCATTTGACGTCACTACCACAGAGCTATCATCGCCTTTTTATTGTTTACATTATGGATTCCTACTAATATTATAAATGCGATACCTAAGTAGTTTGTTTGTAATTCAATCACGCCAAAATGATAGGAATAAAACATAGGTTTTAAATCCCGGAAAACCATTAGATCCCTCGGGAATACCGGTAAAACCGCGGGACGCACACAACACTTATGTATTGATAATATTATTATATATTATATTTACTTCATTAAGGGCTTAAATTACAGGCACTAGTACAGCTGGTAAATCGCCCTGCACGACTGACGGCGCCGTTGACGCGCTTCGTGCACGCTCACTCCAATAAAACATGGAATAAACCCATCCAATGGTCCCCGAACCATATCCCATACATTTATTTCCCGATATTGTTCCTTAGTAAAATTTAATACATAAAAATATACATAATAGCATCATGCCCCCATACATAACAAGCTTAATACATTGCATTATATATTAAAGAAGCAGGAATATCCCACTGAAACATACACATAATATACTATCATTTCCTTTTCATAAAAGTATTTGCATTGCACTTTTTTTTTTTTTCTTTCTGGAAAACAAACAGCAGAACAAAACGATAATACAAATTAGCCTTAAATAGTTTTCACTAGTAGTTTAGGTAATATTATCCTATGACTTCTCTTGGATCCACACATTTAGCAAAAGAGGTAGTCTTGCAATACAAATACCTTTATAATATCAGTGTGGCCAAATCATAATGTTCAGGGTATAATATATTTAATAAAGAAGAAGAACCTCTTCATCCCAAGCATGCCAATTGTACCAATTCAAATTATTGTCTTAGAAGAATTTTGTAGGAAGTCAGGAAACCACTTTCCCATGTAGCCAAAATGGAACACCTTTGTTGCCCATAATGTTACTTATAATATCTCTTCCCAGAACTCAGCATAGTGCAAGTGTGTAATCTCACTACCTTGGGATTTACCAGAAAGCTGTGTTGCATACACAGCAATATTAATTCTGTGTATGGAATATAAGGAATATAAATAGGCTATGGTAACCGCTTACCATCAGGCGGGCCATATGCTTATTTGCCAACAATGTTTTATAAAAAATAATAATAATAAATATCCTGGAATATTCCTCACATATGGCCATCTAATTCAAATCTAAGCGGATATGGAAACCAGATAACTGATATACAACATAGTAATTTGTTATATGAATATAACCATGCCGCCAAAAAATTGACTACTAATTAAATGTCTAAAAAAATAGGTAAATATACTAACTTTAACATGTATTGAAATACCACAAAGAACTGAAATGTATAAATTTAATGTTACTAAAAATAAAGCTTAGTAAAAAACTGGCCAAGTGCAGTCGGACTCGCACACAAAGGGTTTAGAACCATTATCTCTAAAAACAGCAAAAAAATCATCATGTTGTATGGGAGCCCCCTTAAATATTTATTTCATTCTGGTTTTTAGTATTTGTTGTCATAGCGGCGGCAACAGAAATACATCATCAGTGTATTAAAGTTAAAATTAACTGTCTATCTATCACGGTTCATGAGATACAGCCTGGTGATGGACAAATGGATGGACAGAGAGTGAAGTCTTTGTAATAGGGTCCCGTTTTTACCCTTTGGGTATGGAACCCTAAAAATCATGGCCAGTTTTGAAATTTATGTTCTTGATGGAATGTATTTAAGTATTTAAATTAACACAAATCTGTTTAATATTCTATTCAAGATTTGAGCACTAAAATACTATCAATATAATGTAACATTACCAAAATATGTACAATTTATCAGTGTATTAAATATTTCAATTGGGACCTTTAAATTTTAGTTATTTGGTTAGAATCAGATTTCATGGAATAAGTGATGTAATGAGGAAGAAATTATTGTGATGAAAGTGGCACCATTCACAGAAATAAATTTCTTATAACATACATATGTATTAGTAAAATATATTAACTGTATTATAACATGATTTGCAATTCCTGGTCTATTATCTAAATAAGTAGTTATGGGATGTGCAACCCATTCATGAGCCAATGGGTTAAGTTTATAGTTAAATATGAAAAATTCTTGGTCTGATTGAACTTCGATTATTTTCCCACCACCAATGATGGGGACATTATTGCAAGGAGCTTTTTATTTTGACCACTATGCTTATGCCAACTCATTTAAATAAATTTTTCAATTATTTACATTTTATAAGAACATACCTTTACATTAGGTGGTGTATCCCTAGGTACATCTACAACCACTGGTGGGCAGAAATCAACATGAGTCTTCAAGACTGGTACAGGATCATCTTCACTACCACTTTCAGCCAGTGCCTCACTATCAGGCTCACTAGCTGTTGTCACTGCTGCATTCTCCTTGCTCTTTTCTTTCTTTGCTAACTAAAAAGTAATAATTTTTTTTTGATACTTGGGTAAAACAATTTGTTGTAAAAAATATAAGTAAGAAATTAGTAATAATACCTTCTTATTGGCTTTTTTATTGCTTTTCTTGGGCTTATTTTTATTTTCAGCAAGAGCAAGTAGCTCTGTGGTAGCACGGCGTTGTTGAGCTATGGCTTCCTCATAGCTGGTTCCAGAATTAGAAAACAGACCCATGAGAAGTAGCACAGCAATACCAGCAACTGCCACTCCTCCCAACACCAGCAATGCCTGCAGCTCCATTGGTTCTGCCGCACGCACCTTTTAATAAAAATATGCAGTAATTCTAAAACATTTCAAAATGCTTCTGGATTTATCATAGATTTGAGATAAAAAACAGCTTTTTACGTACACGCTTTAGTGTAACCAAGACGTAAGATAACAGAACCAACGATGTTTATTTGGTTTAGTTTCTTATAACAAATATAAAGTTAATAAAAAGTACAATTCCCACGATAGTTGAAAATAGTTTTTTCGCAAATAATTGGAAATAGTGCCACAAAATGAAGGTATCGGCTGACACGTAAGCAATGACACATGTCAAAGGTTAATGACAGGACTTATGAATGAGACTTTCGCTCAACTCGGATTCACAAGAGGAAAATAAGGAAATAATACAGCACAAATAATTAATATAAGTAGTTATGATCTTTCTCGTGGAAAACCTAAAATGTTATCTACTAGCAGCCTTATTTAAAATTAAGGCAATCAAAATTGTATTCACCTGTGTCTATATATTTAGAAGTAGGTACCTGTGTTTCTTTAAAACTTTAATAAGTTCAATTTACCACTTTTGTGACGATTGAGGTGCGTCCCTTTAAAGAAAATAGGTTTAAATAAAAAAGGGCCGATATCTTCTTGACTTTTTATTTTCGAGACCGCCCGGTAAGTGAGTGATGTCCAGATTGTCCAAAACATAACATAGACTATACATTACATACAATGTTGCCAACTCGGATTTTGAAAAAGACCTAGGCCAGATTAGAAAATTACGTAGAAAAAGTATGATTTCCATATAGAAAATACGTAGATCTACGTACTTTTTTTCTGAGTGAAATGAAGAGAGTAGGGTAGGTAAAAGTGAATAAAACGACAATTTATATGACCCTAAAAGTAGCAGACAGCAGACAAACAAAATAATTTAAAATAATAATACTGTTAGCAAACAAAAAAGTCTATGAATTACCACTTGTAGATAATTTAAAAAAGTTTGCTACTTTCAGTCATCATCAATTTATTTAAATTATTCAATTTTAATTATCATTTTCAGACAAATTAAATTTGTACATATATTAGGTTGGGGAAAAAGTCTTTTCACATTATAGTATATATGCACTTGTAATAAAATCTCTTTCACTATACTATTTGTATCTGGCTGGTTTTGGTATCATTAAAAGTTTAAATTTTAAGGAACATAATTCCAAATTCAAATTAGGAAAATGTGTGATTTTCAATTGTTTTTCGTACCATCAAGATGAGTGAATCTAATGAAGAAATACGATACATTTTAAAATTTTACTACAAAAAAGTTAAAAATGCAACGCAAGCCGCGAAAAAAATTTGCATGTTTATGGACCTAGTGCAGTGTCTGTGAGAGTAGCACAAGTTTGGTTTTTTCAATCCGGAAATTTTGATGTCAAAGATGCACCTGGTCGCCCTATTACGGATAAAATAGATGCCATTTTTGAAAAAGTGGAGCAAGATCGGCATATCAGCAGTTACAACGTAGCTGAAGAACTGGGAATTGACCACAAAACAGTTTTGGCGCATTTGAAAAAAACTGGGTACACAAAAAAGCTCAATATTTGGGTACCTCACGAGCTCACTGAAAGAAACCTAATGAACTGTGTACTCATTTGTGATTCTTTATTACGACGTAATGAAACCAAACCATTTTTGAAGAAGCTGATAACTGGTGATGAAAAGTGGATCACGTACGACAAGAACGTGCGAAAAAGGTCGTGGTCAAAGGCCGGTCAGGCTTCACAGACTGTGACGAAACCCGGGTTAACTCGCAACAAGGTGCATCACCTTGTGTGTGTGGTGGGATTGGAAGGGCATTATTCGATTCTGAACTCTACTGCAAACAACTGATGAGATTAAAGCAAGAAGTTGAGAGAAAGTGGCCGGAATTAATCAACAGAAGGGGTGTGGTTTTTCATCATGATAACGCTAGACCTCACACATCTTTAGCCACTCAGCAAAAATTAAGAGAGTTTGGCTGGGTGGTATTAATGCATCCGCCGTATAGTCCTGACCTTGCACCTTCAGATTTCCACCTATTTCGGTCTCTTCAGAATTTTCTAGGCAGTGTCAGGTTAACATCACGAGAGGACTGCCAAAACCACTTATCGCGGTATTTTGATCAGAACTCCCAAAATTTCTATAGCAATGGGATCATGTCCCTACCTACAAGATGGCAAAAAGTTATCGAACAAAATGGTACCTACATACTTTAGTTAAATGTAAATAAACTATATTAAAAAATGTTTTGAATTTTTTTTAAAAATGCGAAGAAACTTTTTCCCCAACCTATTATTTATCAAAATGTTTCGATATCTTGGTTCGAAATATTTTTCTTAGGTTGTAAGATTCACTTTTACGGCAAGACGTTTCGTTTTACACAGTCACATGAGTCACAGTTCTATGGAATGGACACTTTGTTTTTAAAATGAATAGTGCGACGTGTTCAGTGGCGAGGCGAGTGTGCGTAAGTATGAAACGGAACGTTTATTATTGTTTTTTCGCGAAAGAAAACGAAATTATGCCCATTCAGTCTATTTTACAAATATGAACAATTTTGACAGAAAATACGTAGATTCTGGGACTAAAGTTCGTAGGTTTGCAGGAAAGGCTTAAAATACGTAGATCTACGTAAAAAGACGTAGAGTTGGCAACGTTGATTACATACCTCAAAACGTGCATACGTAAAAAAAGAATTCAGAAAAATCGGTATTTGAAATAAAATCGATAAACTTCAATTCAACTTTGAACGATGGAACGAACGGTAATTATATAATGAGTTTGGTAGATGATTAGATATTTTTTTATCAATGGGGGATGTCTAATGATCATCAGCTAACATCATTCGGACTGAATATAATGATAATTAGAACGATGTTCCTTATCGCACGGTACGGACTTGGTAGATTTTTCCGTTACGCACGACGCGTTTCCGTCACGACCCTTACTTCCCGACCTATCCGTCTTTAGTGTAGACGGTTTTTGTTTGCGTTTGTTTAAGGCCGGGAATATGCGTCAGATTTGTTCATCCGATAGTTTGATCCGACTATCGGAAGGCGTTGGAGCCATTACTTTGTTTGAACATATAATACACGTCCGATCCGATAGTCGGATCGAAGTGTATTGAATGTTCACCGGTTCAGATTATGGGATCCGACTATCGGATGAAAAAATCTGACGTATATTCCCGGCCTAAAGGCGGTAATCTCTGGAACTACCAGTGAGATTTGAGTCAGGGGGGTTTAGGGGAAGAGTTGGGGGATGAGGGGGGGGGGATTTGGATGGTTGAGGGGATGAGGGTCGAGGGGTGGGGGATTTTGAACGCAGTTCGAAAATCCCGTAGTCAACGAAGTCACGACCATTTCTTTAGTGTAGTCGGTAGGGCGTATGCTATTGGCTGTGCCAAGTCATAGGTGCGCGCTTCTTCGTTCCAACTGAGTGTTCCACGACACTCACGATTTTTTTTATTTAGGTTTAGGTTGAACTTTATTCTCATAAGAACTTACATTAGTTCACTTACAATGAGATACATTTTAACTATTATTATAGATGTAAGTCCTCTGGCTTGAAAGACACACTAAAATAAGTTTTAAACAAATTGTTTAAGTTTATGCCGAATGTTGTAAAGTTTTGTTTTTTGATATAATTGTTTAGTCGGGGTCAGATAATGATAATGAAAAAGGGTTTTAATTATTTTATTTTGTGTACGTTGTAGTGAGTTAAGATTAGTTTTAGATGCTGTACCCCAGATATTCCAGATGTGATTTTACTAGTGAGCTGTATATCGTCGAACGAACTTTGTATGGAATGCAGTGAGCTACTTTTCTTAGTGCTCCTTAGACTGATGTCAGTTTGCATTTGATATGGTCAATATGAGTAGTCCAGGTGAGTTTATCGTCTATCCAAAGACCAAGATACTTTTCTTTGTGTGATCGCTGTATTATTGTGTTATTAATTGTAAGTTTCGATTATCTTACCGAATGACTCAGTTGAGAGCCCGACCGGAAACGTCAAAATATGTGACATTCGATGTCTGAATAGCAATTTATTGAACCGATCGGCACATTTCCGGAATAATGACATCCGAGTGGGTCTGAATAAGGGTGAATATGCATCAACCGAAACGATTTGTGCCATTTGTGGTAAATATTTTTTTTACCGTAAATAAAAAGACGACGACCTGAATAAATTATAAATAATTTAAATAATATTAATTCATGCATGAGTTGCTTACTTTAAATAGGCTTCACTTTATAAGCTGAATAAATAAAATAAAAATAAATAAATATTCCTGTTCAGCCTTTTGGCTGAAGAGAAGGATGTTATGCAGAAGCATGACTTCACTTAGAGGTCAAATGAAGGACAAATTATTTTAAAGTAAGTGAAAATAAGCACAATATTGGAGTATTTTTCATATAGGTAAGGCCCCCGGTATATGAGGAGTGAAATTAATACAAGAGTTAACTTTTTTGGCGACGTATGTAACGTCACCAGTTATGCTCCCTCCATGTAATGTCCGACTGAAGCTTCGGCTTCAGCTTCGGCCACCTTTGGCCAAAAACACCATCTTCGCAGCCAAAGGTAGCAAGCGCCGATTTTTTTATACTACATAGGTGAATGAATGAATGAATGAATGAATGAATGAATGAAAATGAATGAATGAAGGAAAATATTTTTTATTCAAATAGGCCTTCACAAGCACTTATGAATAGTCTGACTCTAACGCTCGGTTCGGAAGGTTGCTTTTACTGAGAAGAGCCGGCAAGAAACTCAGCAATTACTCTTTTCAAAACCAACTCAGATTTATTACATTAAATTATTTATCTAGTCTCACTGACAATATATGTGTGTTATAACAAAAAAGAAAAGAAACAAAATGATGAGTGACATAGTTAATAAATAGATAGCAAATTTAAGCAGACCAGCCCCCACAAGCAGCACCTGTTCACAAGTATGACGCATGTGGCAGCCATCGCCCTCCTCGCACATATTGTAGGGAAGTGAGCGACCCGCCACACGACGCCGCCGCAAGCAAAGGCCTCAAAGTGAGCATGACTACCTTAAGCTTGCTAAAAAGAAAAACAATTTCACGGAATATGAATAAGAACACACTTATAGGGCAAAAAAAAGTGTATCATAATAACAATATTAAAAAAAAATAATATACATACACAAAAAGTAACAAATCTACCAAGCATTATCGTCTTTTAAATAATCATTCACAGTATAGTAAGATTTTTCAATTAAAACAGCTTTAATACGGTCCTTAAATCTTAGTGAAGGCAAATTTAAAATTGAAGTAGGGATTTTGTTATAGAAGCGTGCACCTAGTCCTAGAAATGAACCTTGCACTTTTTGAACAGGCACAGAGAGAGACTTAACAACTTCATGTCTCAAGGTTGGCAACGCGTGAGTGACACCCCTGACAGGGAAAATATAATATTGTAATTTCTTTGCCAGTGGTGTTATGAGCGTCTATATGCTACGGTAACCACTTACCATCAGGTGGGCCGTAAGCTTGTTTGCCACCTAAGTAGTATAAAAAAAAATAGCTTTCCAATTTACCGCTTTATAATTGCCCTTTTTTTAAGTATTTAAATGGATATAGTATGTTAGTCTTAAGAGATAGACATAATATGCCATCGTGGACATTTCTGTAAACCTATATAAGATTACACAATTCCACCATTTACATCACATTAATGAATGAAAATGAAAATGAAAATATTTTTTATTCAAATAGGCCTTCACAAGCACTTATGAATAGTCTGACTCTAACGCTCGGTTCGGAAGGTTGCTTTTACTGAGAAGAGCCGGCAAGAAACTCAGCAATTACTCTTTTCAAAACCAACTCAGATTTATTACATTAAATTATTTATCTAGTCTCACTGACAATATATGTGTGTTATAACAAAAAAGAAAAGAAACAAAATGATGAGTGACATAGTTAATAAATAGATAGCAAATTTAAGCAGACCAGCCCCCACAAGCAGCACCTGTTCACAAGTATGACGCATGTGGCAACCATCGCCCTCCTCGCACATATTGTAGGGAAGTGAGCGACCCGCCACACGACGCCGCCGCAAGCAAAGGCCTCAAAGTGAGCATGACTACCTTAAGCTTGCTAAAAAGAAAAACAATTTCACGGAATATGAATAAAAACACACAATATGTTATCACTGTTACCATTCACATGTTTATAGGGCAAAAAAAGTAAGTGTATCATAATAACAATATTAAAAAAATTATGATAATATATTACACAAAAATTGATATACATACACAAAAGTAACAAATCTACCAAGCATTATCGTCTTTTAAATAATCATTCACAGTATAGTAAGATTTTTCAATTAAAACAGCTTTAATACGGTCCTTAAATCTTTGTGAAGGCAAATTTAAAATTGAAGAAGGGATTTTGTTATAGAAGCGTGCACCTAGTCCTAGAAATGAACCTTGCACTTTTTGTAGTCTATAAGCAGAGGTCACAAGTTTGTGCTTATTCCTAGTATTGATCGAGTGTACTTCACATTTTTTCAAAAAATCGCTAATATTTTGATGGACAAATAATATGTTTGCATAAATATATTGAGATGCAACTGTGAGTATGCCGATTTCCTTAAACTTATCTCTGAGGGAAGTTCGAGAGCCCAAATTATAAATAGCTCGCACTGCCCTCTTTTGTAAAATAAAAATGGTTTCTATATCAGCAGCTTTACCCCAAAGTAAAATGCCATAGGACATGACACTATGAAAATAGCTAAAATAAACTAATCTAGCTGTATCTACATCTGTAAGTTGTCTAATTTTCCTAACTGCATAAGCTGCCGAACTGAGCTTCGCCGCAACAGATGAAATTTGGGAGCCCCATTGTAATTTTGAGTCCAAAGTAATCCCTAGGAATACTGTTGACTCAACAAGATTGAGGGCTTCATTATTTAACATTAAATCACAGTCTACTTTTTTTACATTTGGTAATGCAAATTTAATGCATTTAGTAATGTACCTGTAAACCAATTTAATACCTTTGTTAATGCACCGTTTACATCGTCATAATTGGATTTCAGTCTATCAACACCAAAAATCAGTGAGGTATCATCAGCAAACAGTACAATTCTACAGGTATTTTTAACATAAAACGGAAGGTCATTAATATATATATTAAGAATAGAAAAGGACCCAGAATAGAGCCCTGCGTTACACCCATACGCACAGGAGAACCAGACGATTTAACCCTATTTACATCGACACTTTGAAGTCTCTGCCCAAGGTACGATTGCATAAGATCAAGTGCCACGCCTTTTACCCCATAATTTAGTTTACGTAAAAGTGTTCCATGATCAACGCAATCGAAAGCCTTGGATAGGTCATAGAACACACCAATGGCATTCTGCGACCTCTCCCAAGCATTAAAGATATTTTTTAAAAGTGTTACCCCAGCGTCAATTGTAGAACGACCTTTCGTAAAACCGTACTGCTCACTATGTAATAGTTTATTTAAATTAAAGTGTGCAAGTAATTGCGATAAAATTATTTTTTCGAATACTTTACTAAGGGCTGGCAAAATGGAAACGGGCCTATAATTAGAAGGATCTCTAGGATCTCCGGTTTTGAACAATGGTACTATTTTACTATGTTTCATCAAATCTGGAAATTTACCTGAATCTACACATCTGTTAAAAATTAAAGCCAAATAGGGAGCGATATCATCCATGATACCCCGCAAGACAGTAGCAGATATATCCCATAAATCACCAGTGCGTTTAACTTTCAGACTCTTAAAAGTTTTTAAGATGTCATGAGATGTTATATGCCTAAATTTGAATAAGTCATCGCACTCAGACACATTGTTTTTCAATATTAGTTCAGCGTCTTCTGGTGAGGAATTTAAGGAGCTGGTGGTAGCTATAGGTATATCACTAAAAAACTCATTAAATGCGTCTGCAATTTGACTACTTTCACTAATAATTTTATTATTTATATTTAATTCAATACTATTATTATGCTTTTTACTCTTTCCCCTTTCAGAGTTAATAATGTCCCATGTTGTTCTTACTTTATTAGTTGATTTACTAATTTTATTTTTTAAGTAGATGGACTTAGCTGAAGCACAAGCTTTCTTGAAAATTTTTGAATAATTTTTAACATACTCAATTAAAAATTGATTTTGATTAATTTTTTTCATACCATACAGCTCATACAACTTAGTTCTACTTTTATAAATACCAACTGTTGCCCAATCGTTAAACTTAAGGTTATTATTTTCTTTAAAAGTCCTTGGTTTAAAGGTATTGTCAAATTCCTTTCTTATAAAACCAAAAAGTTCATTATATAGACAATCTGGTTCGTCCTGTGCCATCTCAATAGAAACAATATTTTTGTTTACATTTGTTTTGAATCGAACCATGCGATTTAAGGTAATAGGTCTACATGTTATTTTATGGGGGGTAATCTCGTTTTCATTTAATAAAACCACCTTTAGACCGCAATGATCCGAAGTTAACTCACTAATTACAGATTGTTCAAGTGCATCACAGCTGCAAAACATATTATCGAGGCAAGTGGCGGACGTTGCCGTGATTCTAGTTGGCTCACAGAATAAATTGTTTAAATTAAAAGATTTGAACAAATTAATCAGTCTTACTGTTGTAGGTGAATCTACTAATAAATTCACGTTAAAATCTCCACATACTATAATGTTCTTGTTGCCCGTTTGAGCTTTATTAAGAACGTCTTCTACGACTGATTCAAATAAACTAAAGTCACCTAAAGGGGGACGGTACACGCAAACTATAACAAATCGCTCCAACTCTACACAAGATAATTCAACAGTGCGTTCGACTGACAAGTCTACAATGTCTTTGCGATCCTTACATTTAATATTACTTGAAACTAAAATTAAACTTCCACCGTGTATAGCTGATTTTCTAACGAACGCACTTGACAGTTTATAATTAGGAATATTGAGCAATAGCTCATGGTTTTTTATCCAATGTTCAGTTACACACAAAACATTTACATCATGGTAATCTAGAAACAGTTCAATTTCTAATTCCTTGCCAGCTATGCCCTGTATATTCTGATGTACAATATTTAAATGATTGAGCTTAGCTTTTGTCGTATCTGAAAACCCTCCCCGGACAACTCGTTATCACCAATAACACCAGTGTCAAAATCCCGAACCAAGCTACTAGTAGCTTGGTTATAAATGTGTAAATTACCGGCTAACAATGTAGCGATTTGTCGCTTAAACTTAATTGGCAGATAGAGTGTATCTTTTGTCAACTTAAAATTAGATATAAAATTGTTCATGTCAAAATAAAACATGGCGTCACTATGACGATGAGTTAAATTGTAAAGTGTCATATTCATATCATATAAGTGGCACACAAGCATGAGCGAGAGCGCGATGGATGTGGTGACGCGCGGGGTGTCACATCACACTGCGTTGTGGATTTGCGTGCGTTGGCCAGCCGGCGCCATCGCCAATCAAAACATTGAAATTTTAAGTTACTATATGATAAATTTTATTTTATCTTGAACTTAATTTCTTAGCATTTTTTAACCTTCCGCTTCGGCCAGAAATCGACCTTCGGTCGGTCGGACACTCCCTCCATGTGACTTTCTATTATATACGAGTGTGTGTATATTGTCGGACGTGACGTTACCAGTTATTAAAAATTGATTTTTTTTTAAAGAAAAATTAGATAGAAGCCTAAAATGGTTTCCGAATCAGCATAGGTAACCTAGTTTAGATACTGACTGTGAAGCAGCAATGCATCATAATTATATTATCTTTGGAGCAGTATCAACATCAATAAAGATGGCTTTACGGCTGGCCGTCATGGTTTCGAGTACAAAAGACTCAAAAACTGTAAATTGGTGCTTCTCTAGGGTACAGCACTACACTTTTCCCAGTTATATATTTTTTTACTTTTCTAGAACAGGCAAAGGGTTATAATAACCCAGCCTCAACTTATTTGATATCTTAAAAATATAAGATACGGTCAAGTCAAGTCAAGTTTTTTTTTTTTTAATGTTAAATGGGCTTACGTTTGGCCATCGACTGACCCCAGGAGGAGTCAAGACGGGGCCGAGGATGCAGCACGCTTGCCCAGAAAAAGCCTATTCACTCTGGCCTTGAAGACATCTAGGTTGTAGGTGTCAGGAAACACAGACCTCGGAAGTGAGTTCCACTCCTTCGCTGTTCGTATGAGGAACGATGAAGCAAAGCGTTGTGCCCGTACAAGCGGGATGTCAACAACGTATGGATGGAAGTCCTCCCGACGTCTTGTGGTTCGATGGAGAAATGGGGACGGAGGAATGATGTTGTATAGTTCCTGTGCACACTCTCCAAAATAAATTCTGTAGAAAACCGACAGGCACGATACCTTACGTCGATGTTCAAGGCTCGTTAGTTTCGCATCGGTCACCGAAACGTTGCCAACGAGTCTCCTGGCACGACGGTCTATTGAGTCAAGAGCATCCAGCTGATACTTAGCGGAACCATCCCAGAGGTGGCAGCAGTACTCCATGCACGACCGGACTTGTGCTTTGTAAAGTTGAAGCAACTGTCCCGGCGTAAAGTACCGCTTAACCTTGAAGAGGATGCCCAGCTTTTTAGTAGCGGTTTTTGCCCTTGACTCAATAGAACTACCAAAGTTAATTTTAGTAGTCAAGGTTATGCCAAGGAGATCAAGCCTGTCGGTTATCGGCAGGGAAATGTCCTGAGAAGTATGACAACTCGAATGGACCTATCGCTCAAGAAATCTGAAATCCAGGCACACAAGCCATTAGGAATTCTTATGCCAAACCCTATCAAAAGCCTTGGAGATATCAAGGGAGACTGCAAGAGCTTCTCCGTATCTCTCAATAGCTTCACTCCAAAGATGTGTGGCATACACAAGAAGAACCAGTTGTGCCAATGGGTACCTTTGCTGGACCACATCTACCGTAACGCTTAGGTGTTCGAATAGCTTTCCTGTCTCCTGATCACCGCTGTGCGATCGGTAGACGCAGGCATAGACAATTTGCTCCGCACCTGTGCCAACCAGAATCCACAAGACTGAAAAACCAGATTTTTCAAGGCCACGGAGACGCTGACAGTAGATATCATCGCGAGCATACACGCAGACCCCAGTGTGGGGTTTGAAATTGTGCTCCAGGGCGTACCCTGGGTAGTCGAGGTATGCCGCATCAGTCGGACATCTGATCTGCGTCTCCGTGAGAAAGAGCAGATGAGGCTTGGACGTCTCGAGATGGTGATGGACGGCGTTGATATTTGAGTGCAGGCCTCGAATATTAGAGAGGTGCACGTGAAGAGAAAGGATGTGCAACCGCTGTGGAACTCTTCTACTCTTTCTTGCCATTTTCATTAATTTTGGGGAGTGAATAGGCATGGAGACGGCAGTTGAGTACGGCATAGCGCGCGGAGCCATGCGACAACCATAAGATCGATGCACGGATGGTTGCCTCGCTTGGAGACCGCGGGGACGCCCGAAACCCCCCGAAGTGGCCATCGGGTCCTTTCATCCGGTCGCCAACCGGCACGATGGAGCACTTCGGGATTTTTCGCGAGGTGGCGGGGCAGCCTTTCGTAGGTGGCTGGCCTACTACTTGGGCCCCCTACTACCTGCGGTCGGCCAGCGGTGCACCGTGCTTCGGATCCCACTGCCCTCAAAACGAAACAACCGGCACATCAAACTCACGGCGCCTTGACCGGCTCACTGGCACAACACAACTGCTCAGACCCGTCTCCATATTTGGCTTCCCCGAATATCACACCGGAACACGGCGATAACCGCTTGGCGGTGAGGCTTTATTCGGGGGGTGGTGACAAGCCACGGCCGAAGCCTACCACCAGAAGTGTTGCTCGTTTAGCACCACCCAGGGATCACGTGTAGGGTCTCGAGGGTATACCTACGGACGCGAGCAACTCCAATCCCTAAAAGCGTGAGTCAAAGAAGCCAGGTTTCAGTAAAACGGTGGCCGGACTACTAAAATTTTCACGGACTTTTTGAGACAATCTAAACTGTTACAATACATACACCCATTCATTTCACTTCCTTTACGTGAAATGAGTGCACTTGGATTGATTCTGATTGAATAAAAAGCTAACCGATATTATTCAATAAAACTGAAAATACTCCGATTCCATGATAAAAAACGAAAATGCAAAATATCTTTGCAAGTTCCCAAAAAGTATTTTCCTACGATACCCATGTGTAAAGTATATAAAACAAAGTCGTTTAGGTACACCAAGGTTAAACCCAAACATTTATAACTTAAGAACGGCTGGGCTGACTTTGATTTTCTATGATATTTTGTTGGATTTATCTCCACCCCGAATAGCATAATAACTATTGAAACATCAGTTTTTTTTACATACCGGGAACGAGAGTGAAACCGCGGGAAACATAACTTAAAAAGATACGTGATAATATTAGTCTGCGCAGTCTGTGGTGTTGATATCATGGCTGAACTTTGACAGATGTCATGTCAGCTGAATGAAAATAAAGTCAGCTTTCATCATTTCTTGTTTCATGATTGTACAATTTTGTCAATTTATAACAGCTGTCTATAATTCAGTATAATTCGAATATGTGTACATAATCTTTGTTAAATTTATTAGGTTAAATAATTTTTGTGTGTATTATAACACTACTTGTTTAAAAACGTTAGGAAGTGTTGAGTGACAGTAATACCTTGAATAATTTTATTGAGGAATAATGTCGATTCCTCCACTCGTCTGCAGTACTCCTCCACCACCTGATCAGTGCGAAGATGACAATGATCATGAGGATTTCGGTTTACAATATCATTGTGAGTTTTGATATAGTATATATTGAGAACAAACAAGAATTTTAGATTATCTTCTTAGCATAAGTGCAACTGCCTCATCATCATTGTTTATAAAATCAAAGACAATCTGACGTTTGACTGAGTAGATGGGTTTGTTTTTATTTATTAGGATGAATTGGATCACATCCTCATTGAATAATCAATGTTAGCATGTACTTAGTATGTTTTTTTAAAACCAAATTATAACATTTTGTTGATGTAGGGATACTTTATACTTTAATGTTTATTAATTACAGTATCACAAGACAATGATGAGGATGAAAATTATGATTATGGAAATTTCTCATCATATAATCATTATGAAACAGAAATAACTGTCAAACAAATAGAAACACCCAAGGTAAACACAAACATTGAAACAGATAGCAAGAACATAAAAGAAACAGAAGATATAATTGAAAATAAGATTGAGGAAATAATTGAAGATAATGAACAGTTCACTGTATGTAATGATATTGGGACCAATATAAATATTGTGGACAAATTAAAATGTGATGAGGATATCAATATTGAAGATTTAAATTTAATACTTGATAAAGAATCTATTTGGCCCAATACTGAATGTAATGAACAACAAATAGTAATAGAAAATAATAATACAGATAGGTCTGTAAAAAACATAGACATCCCAAGTATAAGTGATGAAATTCAAGATAATTTAAATGATTGTGTATTACCTAGTGATATTGGAGATGTTGTTATTACTTCAAAAGTCACTATTAATAATAATTCAGATTTAGAATTGGATACTTATATTGATGAAACAATTGAGGAAGAACCATCTATCAATCCTGATATAAATAAAGATTTGCATGTTGTAGTTACAGATGTAGAGTTATCTCAAGAAGAAGCATTTGTTGCTATTAGGAGATATTCAATAGAAAAAGAGAATGTAGTTGATGATGAATTTGATGATTTTAAATTTAATAGTCCTGACATTAGCCCTGCTAGTTTTGTTGATAATTGTGAAAATCCATGGGGAAATAAAAACCCTGATACTACTGTTTTTGGAGATTTCACAGCTAATTTTGATGAAAATATCATATCAGAGAAGTCAGTTTCATTGGAAAATGATGGAATATCCAATAAAAATCACCTTGAAAACAAAGTAATGCATGAAAGTTATGATGATGATGATGATTTTAGCGATTTTGATGATTTTAAGTCGTCCATTAATAATTCTGTTGAAAATAAAGCTGGGATTGAAGATTTGATAGTATCTCAAGATGTACCTGTGCTAAATTTGCACTCGGCACAAAATGAACATCAAGTTATGGAAAGTATAAACAAAGTATTGAGTTCAGTATTTCAAGAAGAAATTATTGAACCCGAGAATGAATTTGAAGGGAAACTTGAATCTTTACTTAGTGAAACCTGGGGTCATATTATGGAAACCGATGTGAGACAACCATACATTGTAAATTGGAATAACTCACTGGGACAAAAAACTCTCTTGAGAGCTTTATGTATTGATTCTAGGAATATTGTAAGTTTTGTTGTTGAAAATTAAAGTATTCAAAAAGTGTTTAAAAAAAAATTCAGTTGAACATAGAACTTCCTCCTTTTTGAAGTCGGTTAAATATATTTAATAATAGCATTTATTCCAGTTGTTTGGGCCCAAGTGGGGTTACAATATGCCTAAATATGCGGCAAACTTAACTACCGCCCCGCTACAGCCACAGAAACAAGTAGCAACATCAACTGTCTACCAGAGTGACACAACAAGTTCTGATAAAACTGCAACCAAACCCAACAATTGGGGTGACCCCTTCACTTCAGATGGACAGGAGTGTAAGTGTGACATTTCTTATATGAAATTACTAAAGTATTTTGTACTTATTTCATAAACAAACTGTATAAAATGTGTAATTCAAAAATGTTAAATCAATAGTTATTCACAAACCACAATTCCGAAACTGTATTCACCAACAATATAGTTAGTATTGTATTATGTTGTTGAATTGTGGGATTGGTACAATTTGTTACTAAACCAATATTTTTTATAAATTCCAAAATAATAACAGTATTTTTGAAGTTTCGGTAAACATACTCAACCTTTTCTGATCTCTGATTATAAAATGCAAAAGGGAATGAAAACTAATTCCAAACATGATAAGCTTTTCAATATTGTTTTCTCACCATTGTAAATTCTTTTGCATGTCTTGCACATGGAATAATACACCCACCTGTAAATTTTCACATAACCCACATCCTATAGTCACCTATGCGGAATCCCTACTCCTAGATTTAGAACACCTCATGGCCACCCTAGACCAAATGGCTCACAATCATTCCACCCTCAAAATATCCGAATTACTTTCACATGGTAAGTTTATTATAATAGCAAGGATACTGCAAGTAAGTCAATTGATTTAATTGTTTAATAGTTAAAAGACTACATTAAAAATAACTAATATAACATAAGTGCCCATTGGTCGGAATTTAGTTGGTTTTGCAGCTCATTATAACATAGGCGCTTATTTACGTCGCTATGTGGTCAAAAGTCAATAATATCGTTTCATTGTATATGGAATAACTACTTTTTTTAAACATCTGAAGTTGACTGAATATGATTATGAAATAATAGATGGAATAGAATAGGTTACAGTGCATGTATACACACATTTCTTAAATTTAGTTTATGTTGTTTGGCTGGCTACCAATCAACTTCAGGGTTCATGTTGAAAAATTTACATGTATAAAACAGGTCTAAAAAAATAAATGCTCTAAAGTGGTAATTAAAATAACTAGAAAGAATTAAATAGGAATGGTAGTTGATATAACCGAAAGTGTACCCTTTTTGTAATTCATACCTACATTCTGGACTGTAGGCGTTGGATTCCAAAGTTATTTTACTTATGTAGACCCAATATTCGGTTTGGTTTATATTTCGTAAATGATAAAGAATTATACCTTTGGTAGGTTAAGATATATATTTTTTTTAACTTTGTATAGGCTTGTGTTTGACCACGATCTCACTATGGTAAGTGATGATGTGGCCGAAGGTGGTAAGCGCACAAAGCCTAGAAGGAACTGGCTCTCAAGTGCAACTGCCAGAACACACCAGTAGGTGCTTGGCGACAGATTTTCAACATGAGGGTGGTAGCCAGCCAGTCGGGTAGTACAAAGTACCCTACCACCGTGCTATGGACCCACCACACAGCTATCATCGCCTTAAAATCTATGTATAAGCGATATAGACTTAACAATCCCATGTTAAGGGCGTTTGAATGCATTCGCAATCTCTAATAGTTATCGCAAGCAATTTAATAGTAATCCATGATGCCTATACCCAACAGTGGGTGTATGTGGACTGATAGAGGTGTAGAGGTTGAGCATAGCGATATGTCGCTCTAAGAGCAGCTCGACTGGGGAAGTACCTCCACCTTACAGAATACCGCAGCCAAATAACTTATAGTTTTGTGTTCCTGCGCGTGAATAAAATCCCCAGAGCTCATCGGGGAGGGGGGAAGGGTCAGCAACGCGCGAGCCATACCCCTGGTGTTGCAAGCGTTCATAGGCTACGGTAACCGCTTACCATCAGGCGGGTTGTATGCTTGTTTGCCGACTGTTGTATAAAAAAAAAACTCGATATGAAAAATTCTTTCAGTGTTGGATAGCCCATTTATCGAGGAAGGCTATAGGCTACTTTTTATCCCGGGAAAACTCAAGATACCTCGGGAACGCGGGTGAAACCGCGCGGAAAAGCTAGTGTATGTATAAATGCCATCATCGGTCACTAATCAAATAAATTTGGTATGTTTCAGCTTGCAATACAAATCAACCTGCTGTCTCAGAATCAGATCCAACTGATGTATTTGATTCTGCATCAACAACAAAATCTGATAAGATATTCTCGAGTACTTTAAATGTTCAACCATTACGTCAAATCAATTTACCAGACACCCATATTTTCACACCCACCGATTCAGAAACTCCAAGATCTAAAACAATACACTATGATTCTGGGCTTCCAGTATTATTACCCAAGCCTGTTATGGACAATTGTAAAAACCAGTCAGAACATTTAACTTCGGAAACTATAAGCAGTATTGGAATAAACAATGAGGATAATGATAGTGAATACTGGGATTTCCAACATTTCAAAAGCAAATCTAATGACAAGTTAGCTTCAAAGGAACAAGATAAGAAATTAGAATCAATGGAAGCAAGTAAAGAAGATACTGCTTCAAACAGTTCATTACCGAAAGCAGTACAAATTTTACAACCAATAAAACTGGAACCTATTATGCCAACACTCAATTGGCCTGATCCAGGTGAAGTCAGTGAAGTATTTGACGATTTCTCTGATTTTGTGTCAAATTCAACAATGAATAATGATAAAACAATCGATACTCTTATTTCCGAGACGCAAAATAAGATAACAATTTCTGAGTCTCCTAATGCAACTGACATCAACATTGAAAGAGAAAAATCCAAAGATAGTAGCAGACTTGAAATATCGAATTCTAATAATGATATTTCTTTTAATGACGAATTTGATAGATTCCAATCTACCATACCAACATACAATATTAATAAAGCAGATACAATGAATACTCAAAGTGTAAGCTCCACTCAAATAGTAGATTTCGTATGTGCATTTCCCAAAAACGAAGTTAAATCCGATACCATATCATTTTCGAATGAAACAAGACTAAATAAAGCTTTATCTCAAAATTTTGGTAATGTACCAAGTAACACTGAAATTACAAATAAAAGTCAAACTACAATATCTTCTGGGTTACATGGTAAACTTCTGCAACCAATAGCAGCAAGCTCTAATGTGACTACCACACAAAATCAACAAAAGTCTGGTCAAATTTTACAACCTTTATCATTAGAAAGTTACTCACAAATCAATTGGCCAAGTCCAGGAATCGATTTACAAGATTTATCAAGATTCAACCCTGTTGAAACTCTTCAATCGTTAAAAACAGATTTAAGTGTAAACAACCAAGTCAAAATGACGTCACCAATGCATAATCAAAACAGCTATGTAAACAAACAAACACCTGATGACGATGTATGGGGTGACTTTGTCTCCAGCAATCCCATCAAACAGCAACAGTCGCTACCAAAGAAATCACCAACTTACGCTGATGATGATGAATGGACAGAATTTGTATCTAGTCCAAGTGTGAAGCCACAAAATGGCTTGAATACTATCAGCCTCAACGTTCATACAAATCTGAAGTTGCAAAAATCTTCAAATCAAAACAAGATTTCCATAAAAAATAATCAAATTCCACTTGACATTCCGACATTAAACTACATAACACCTAAAGCAAGCAACCATGATTCTTGCAACGATAGACACTTCCAAAATTTATAACATAATTACTATTCCGATAGAAATAATAATAAGATACATACCATCTTATTATTTTTCAGACAAACTTTTAGTAGAATTACATATCGCAGACAACAATTCACATCAATTATAAATGGTAGTATTCTAATTTATCTAGTTGTTTGGCAGCATTACTACTCATTCATTAAAAACTTGGCTATAAAATGTCTGATAAACATATCAATCAAATCAACTGAACAACTAGAAACCAAAACAGAAAGGTGTTTCGTTTAAAACTATACTACTAGTACTAATGTCTCGAAAACCATCTAGAATAGCTCAGAGTGATCACACCATGCGGAGTATGCGAAGCGAACATAGGTGTAGCTTAAAACATGCTTCAATTTTGTTCGCTAACATAATGTTAATTATAATAATATATATACATAATATGTATAAATTCCGATTTTTTTTATACAAATCGTGAAACAAAATGCAATTGTCTAAGCGAACAAAAACCTATCGCTAGTGTATTATATATCTATACAACATGTTCCTTTTGATATCCCATAGCTCTTGAGTATTAATGAGACCATGTCAAAAAATCAACTGGCATATGAATTATTTATCAATTATATTTTTTCGTTTTCATTTTTCATACAAAATAATTCGATTATTTATGTAAAACACCCTTACGTTAAATATGACAACGTCGCATTTTCTTACCTTATTAATTATTGGTTTGAATCATAATGAGTCTTGATTGATGTTATCTTCGAAACTATGTATTTTTGGAACCTTTGTTCTAGGACTTTTCTAACCTTAGAGTTATGGGACATCAAAAGGAACACGTCGTACCTATAGCCGAGGCATGCAGCAAGCAAACGTGTAACTGCAGCAGTATGTGAATTTCTGCGTAAATAAATTATGCGAAACAGCTTTCTGTGATGTAAATATTTTGTGAACATAATCGTCTGCGCAATGATTATCTGGGAAATGTTTTCTGTGAAAAAAGAATCGACGAAAAGTTTATCTGAATTATACTGATGGATTTTCTCAGTTGTCATTCGTTGTCAATAAGGAAACAGATAATGGTTTTTTTACTACTTATATGTATATAGGCTTGTAATTGACCATAGTACACCTTGGTTGATGTGGCTGAAAGTTATAAGGAAACCGACTGAGGTGCAGTTGACAGAACTCACTGGTTGGTGCTTAGCGACAGATTTTCAACTTTAGGGTGGTAGCTACCAGACTCGTACTACTAAGTACCCTGCCACCGTGCCAGCTATGGTTTTCTCACGATGTTTTACTTCACCGAAAGCTCAAGTTTAAGTAGTATTCGAATCCACGACATTCACCACGGCATTCGACATCACTACTACTGAGCTATCATCGCTTTAAATGATAATAATATAGTAAGTAATCAATTACTAAAACCTAACGGGAAACAAAAAAATCGTATGGCAAACACAACTGTTTTCAAAAAGGATGACAAGTGGAAAGATCCACTCGTATAGGTCGTACGTACCTAAGGGTCGAACCTCAGCTGACCGCCTGGCAACGAAAATTCCTGTAACTCCATCTCTCTCTGCCGCTACGTTGCCGGGCGGTCAGATGTGGTCAGACCCTAAACCATTATAAGTGCATTATATGTAGATATATTATATCAATAGTATGACAGGTACATATTTTATAAAGTAATATATTATGTACTTACCTAATGTTTTGCGTCTGGATCCCATAGTACAAGTTCTGCTTAGTGGATCAGATGGCCGTGTGTGAAGTAGATATATTATTTTCATTATTTATTGCAACTCTGTACTTAATAGATAGTATTAACTGTATTTAAAAATGTAAATATGGTGGTGGTGTAAGAATAGATTGTATTAATTTGAAAAATATTTAAACAATGTATTATTTTATTTATAGTATGAAAGATTTGTTTTCCTGTACATACCTATAGCTATAGAATTATGTAATGCCAGCAAGCTTGCACACTTGACCTGAGTTGACTCAATTGCAATAATTTATTAGATTGAGAATACCTTTGTTGATTATGATTATAAAGGCTACGAGATTAGTTATTTAATTTTACAAAAAAATACTATTGCGTATGTGAAAGTGGTCAGAGTCCCGTCCCTTAGTTATTATATTAGTAGAGCATATTATAATGTATTTATCCTTATTTAATATAATTGTTTATTTAGCAACAGAGCTGAATAGTAGAATATAATATGTTATTGTGCAAAAGCAATAAATGATATAAAGATAATATCAAATGTTGGTTGATTATTTTAATTTCGATATGTATAAAATGTACATTTTACTGATCTTGTAAGAATTTATCATCACATCACAGTAGTATTTTACATAAGAATGTTTTAGGAACATACTACTCTGTCAATAAAGTACTGGGAAATGATCAATAATACACAAAATGTCAGTTATTCATCCAAAGTTATTTTATCACCTTCAAAGTAGATATGCTCCTTCAGAAACGATACACTTACGCCAACGTTAATTCAATTATCAAAACATTTTTAAACACTTTTTCTGGAATTGAGTTCAGTTCTCGCCGCGAGTTTTTGGTCAAAACTGGTTCGTTCACTAAGATGACCTTGTGGGAAGGCGCATCTATGAATATCGTGGTGAAAAATCCAAGAATTTTCTTTCCTCAAATCTGGCCTTTTTCGTCGAATTTCCTGTCAACGCCGCATAACGCTCAAATAATATTCTTTATTTACTGTTTGTCCTTGTTGGAAGGCGCCACTCCGAAGCTTGTTGACTAGTTTGCATGTCAAACTCGTAAACCGATGTCTCTTCACCGGTAACAATGCGCTTCATGAATGTTGGGTCGGAATTGACTCGTTTTTGGAGAAAATTCATTACCATTATTTGAATTTGTAGTTCAATGGTTTTGGAGTTTTTTTTTTATCAAATACTAGCATTACGTCCGCGGCTTCGCTCGAGCAGACTTCATAAAATTTAGATATCCATTTTCATGACCGTCAGTTCCTGGAGCCTTCAGAACTGGGGCCGTGCGGTCCTGACGGTCATCCATTTTCCCGTCAAAAGATAAAATAAAAACCTATAATACCCTAAGCAAGGGTTAGTTAGGTACTTGTGAAAATTCCATGGTTGTAGAGAAAAAGTTCTATGGTTTTAGAGATTACTTTAACTGGTCAAATATGGTCTTTTACCATTCTGTTACTGTTTCTACATCGCCTCCAATCGGACACGCTGGTTCTACAGTTCTATTAAATGAAGTATCTATATATCAGGTTGCGAGAGCCACCTAGATTCATATTCATAACTTGGGGCTTGCAAGAGACCTGCTTTCGTTAGTCCAGACTATTGTAAACAATTAAAGTGACGCAGTTTTAAATTAAAGAAACCGATTGAATTTAACAATGTTCGTTCCTATACAACGTGTTGTATGTTTTACAACTGTTCATAATATTGTAAATAATGCGATTAAACACTTATATAATTTTGAAACATTATTTTATTACAAATCCCTTAGTAGTTAAGCATCATGTTTCATGTTCGGTATCTGATTCGTCCATGTCATCCATGTGAGTGCCAATAGAATCCTTGTCATCGTCTTCGAGCTGAGTGACAAACTTCGGTAAATTATTCTCCATTGTTATTCTGAATTGACACTGTTCGAATTCTGGCCAAGATATAAATCTGGAACAAAAGCAAACATTTAGACATGCATGCATGACCATTCATTCAATCTACTACTATAAGAATAAAAAATACTTTCATATACCTCGTAGCGAAACTCCTTTGAAATCAAAATAGTACGAATTAAAAAAAATGTATTTAGCGCGTAGGGTCACAGAATAATAAATACTAACGTAGGGTGGTCATAGCGGTAAAGACAATATAAAATATAACGTTATATGTATTTTATACTATTATCATGCATTTACATAGACCATCCGTGCCTCTATCCTAATGGGTAAGTGGATCACCAAAACTTTGAAGATCCAAATTATGTATAAATTGGGGTTATAGTTCTCTCAGTAGATAATTATGTTTTGCGCAAGCTATGCTATCGTACGATATTGTGTCTCCAGTTTCAATTTAAAAAAGCTCCATTATTCGTATACCTACTGCATACCTACACGAATCGATGTAAATATATTTGTAACTAGCTTTACCGCGCGGTTTCACCCGCGTTCCCGGGATAAAATATAGCCTATCTTACTCGGTGAAGATGTAGCTTTCTAACGGTGAAAGAATTTTTTAAATCGGTCCAGTACTTTTTGAGACAATTCGCTACAAACATACTTACATACAAATCTTTCCTCTTTATAATATTAGTATAGATGGCGGTTTTGATAAATGAAAATAATATCGTTCATCCCGAAAAAGGTCTAAAAATCATAACTGATGCAAAATCGACAATTTAAGACGAAAATAATTTAAAAACATTTTCATGTTCCTATTTGGGTTGAACTATTAATCTACCATAAAAATACCAGATTTTGATCATGAAGGTTTAGCGGCAGCGACGAGCTAAGTTAGCTCACAAAAACAAATATAGTGAATGGATATTTTTATAGAGATCCAAGACAATAAATACAAAAGCTTAAATTTATTCATGACATTTCCACACGACAGCGAGCAAAGCCATATCAAATGGCGGCCGGCCGGCTGCCTGGCGCAAGTGGCCGCGCAACCGCGCACTCGGTCGTCGTCGGTGTGACGTAACGCTACATCCCCCCCCCCACAGGTGCTTGAAAAGCGTAGATTCGAACTGGCGTCCGCGGTCAGTAACGATATCCTTAGGACATCCAAAACGAGAAAACCAACCGGATACATTGTTTTACACAGAACGTACATACGCCATTGACAATAAATATCCAAACTAGAGAAAACAAACTAGATCAGTGTTGCCAATATAGATGTAGAATAATCAACAATAGTAAATAAATACTCACTTTTTAAAGACTGTGAGTTTTTGTCTCAGATTTAAATCACCAAATTGCGTGAAGATGGTCATATGAGGTAGCTCAGCATCATCTTTTCCTGGTGACAATAGTTTATTGGTGTCAGGAGGGTCCTGTCCTGTTATAAGCCATACACCGCAACCTGGTATCCATTGTCTGAAATTGATATTTGATACAAAACTAGCCTTCCGCCCCGCGGTTTTACCCGCGTACCTCTAGTTTACCTTATCCTTAGGGGTTGAATTTCCAAGAATCCTCAGTGGATGCCTACACTGTATAAGGTATCTATGTTCATAATTTCAAGTCTCTAGGTCCAGCGGTTTGGGCTGTGCTTTGATATATCAACAGTCAGTTTACAATTTTATATATACAGACAAGCTTTCGCCCCGCGGTCTCACCCGCGTTCCCGTGGGATCTTATATTTTCCCGGGATAAAAAGTAGCCTATGTGCTATTCCAGACTATAATCTATCTTTCTGCCAAATTTCATCTAAATCCGTTCAGTAGTTTTTGCGTGAAAGAGTAACAAACATCCATCCAAACTTTCACATTTATAATATTAAAGTAGGATATGCTTTATATCTTAGCATTTCTAATTTGATATAGGATATATATTGAGAAACAAACAGCAATACATACAAAAAGTACAATTTGTCTAAATATAATATAGGTATTATCTATCACTGACGATGGTATCGAACAAAATCACATTATAACACTCACTCTAACATTGGGATCACTCTCGTGGATTTAGAAAACATTTGTGGTTTAAAAAAATACCAAAGTAATGGTAAATATTCAGGAGCACAAGGTAAGTTTTCTTTCTGAGTTATATTAACAAGATGTAAGCTGTATTCGTCCATCTGGAAGGATAGATAGATATTTTTAACCTTATTTTATTTTCATGACTTATTATTTGGGCATTTTCACCCGTTCACCATTTTCTTACTTCTGGGGCACGAACCTATGATCTCCAAATTTTTTTTTTACGGTATTAATTTATTTCGTCAATTTCAAGCGCCTATGAGACGTAATTTAGTGATTTGAGAGCACGAGGCGTATGGCAATAGATTTAAATGTAGTAGGTATTCATTTTGCATTCAAAATGACTTATAGAACGATTCATTGGTTCCTTAATGACAAATATTCGCTATATACCTATTGCCCATTTTCTGGCTTAGGTACTGTATTTTTTTCCAAAATCTATGAATGCGGGACGAAATGTCTCCAAAAGTTAAGGACAATCAATCTTCCCAGAATGTTTTCCTGTAGCTACAACAGCTAAGGTACCTGCCTTTACTGTTCCGTCTCAAAAATCCATCCTTTATATAATATATATATTTGGAAATTTATAATTTTTAACAAATACATTCGTAAAATATATAATACAAAAAACACTGCATATTCCAAAAAAAATATATAATAGGGTTTACACCCATTTTTGAAAAGTGTCTCAATTCGTTCCTAAGGTGCTAATAAACCACAAAATTTTTATTCAATCGATAAGTGCCATAAAAAAACCGACCAAGTGCGAGTCGGACTCGCGCACCGAGGGTTCTGTACAAACTTCGTCCCTTGTTCGTCCATCAAGGGAAATGCACAATTTTATTTACTTACCTTATTTGAGGTTAGTGCAAATTAAGCTAGACCTCTAAATTGTATGAGCGCCGATACAACTCAGAGGTCTTTATTAATTGGCGTAACTATGTATGTATGGGGACACCCTTTAATTTTCAACTTTTTAATTGTTTTTGAATTTTTCCTTTATTTGTGCTGTAAGACCTTGCTTTTTGCCAATTTTTTTTTTATATTTGATTGATTGAATGAAAGGAAAATTGCGGTTTAAGATTTATGACGTATTAAAAAAAAACTACTAATTAGATCTCGTTCAAACCAATTTTTGGTGGAAGTTTGCATGGTAATGTACATCATATATTTTTTTTAGTTTTATCATTCTCTTATTTTAGAAGTTACAGGGACACACACACACATTTTACCACTTTGGATGCGTCTCTCGCGCAAACTATTCAGTTTAAAAAAAAATTATGTTAGAAACTTCAATATCATTTTTAAAGACCTATCCATAGACACCCCACACTTATGGGTTGGATGAAAAAAAAAATTTGAGTTTCAGTTCTAAGTATGGGGAACCCCCAAAATTTATTGTTTTTTTTCTATTTTTGTGTGAAAATCTTAATGCGGTTCACAGAATACATCTACTTACCAAGTTTCAACAGTATAGCTCTAATAGTTTCGGAAAAAAGTGGTTGTGACATACGGACGGACGGACAGACAGACAGACAGACAGACATGACGAATCTATAAGGGTTCCGTTTTTTCCATTTGGCTACGGAACCCTAAAAATGAATTTAAATTTTCAATTTACGCGCATAATTTGATGAAAACACTGGACGCCATGTTTCTCTATGATCATGACGTGCTTTGGTCTTTGTAAGTAAACAAATGCGCTGATATTGGTCTCAATTGGAGTAATATTTTTTTATAATTTAAAAATGAGCTCTTATCCTTTTCATTGGTGTGCTGTTCCTGAATGCATGACTACTAGTGTAAAAATAATAATAATAATACTTCAGTTGACACTTTTTAGATAACTTACAGCACCGTATGACGTCATATAATGGCGGCTACTGTTTCACTTGTTTAGAAACAGATTAATGAAACTGAATACTTTGAAATTAATTTCAAAATTAATTAAGTTATTTTATGAACTAAAACTAACATTTTCCGACTGCTTATTGCCTAAGCTATCTAAATTGTATATTTTTAGATTTTTTCTCATTTAGAGTAAAATACCCTATTTATTACACAGCATCGTACGGAGGGAAAGTTCGTACATGTGATATAGCCGTGGGACGCCCTATATATCTTTTGATAAAAAAATATCATACCATTGTGACTCTTTTGCTTTTAGGTAGATGAGTCCATGGTAGGAAATGCACTTTAGGTACACTGGCTAGTATTTTGCAGTTGAATAGCATCTGGAACAGTGCTGGAATACTCTTATGTTTGCTGAACTGCACTTCACTGTCTGTAAGAAACTAAAGTATTGACTAAGATAAAACATCTAAATACACATTTCAGTCATACGTGAATTGTGGAGCCGCTCCAGATTTTCAAAAGAAACTAAGATATTTAGTAGTGTTAGTTGTGCTGATTTTGTGTGCCCAATTCTGGAGTTATATGTATAAAAAGTTATATGAATATTTATTTATTTATTTATCCTCACTTACAACTACTTTAATAATATAAAAGTTTATTCTTAAAATCTATAGTGGCTCCTCTATATACATACGTTCATAAATATACTGGGTGATTTTTTAGTCACTGGCAATACTTGCAGGGGTGGAAGTACTCATCAAAATGAACAACTTTTACTATGGGACTAACTGTGAAATCATGAAAAATTATCAGCTGTTCCATACAAAAGTTCAATACCTACTAGATCAAAATGTACGAAGCAACCGTTTTATTTTACGCGATATCAGAGTTAGCCCCATAATAAAAGTTGTTCACATTGATGAGTACTTCCACCCCTGCAAGTATTGCCTGTTAAAAAAAGAATCACCCTGTATGTGTATACAACTAAGAATAATTACTACCGCTAATAAATTATTACTTTCAATGAAAATTGTATTTAATGAGTCGATATCTTTGGGCTCATTCATACCTGGGTCGTAATAAACATACCCCGGTGATTGACATAATTGAAAGATTTTAATTTAAATAAACAGCTTTTTGTGTTGTAATTCTGAGTTAATTGATAGCACTCACTAAAGTTAATTTGATGATGAATCAGACGGTGATTTACAGAGTCTAAAGGTATCGATGTATGCAGGTTAAAAAAAGATAAATTTTAAACATAAGCTCAATGAAATTGTTTGAAATAATTTATGGGTAGGTTATATCTCAATCTCTGGTTAAAAATGTTTTTAAGTAGATAAGTGATAGTATTTAATACTGTACTTCATAATGGTGTCCTGGCATAGTAATGAACAGGTCGGGTCTTCCCAGTTGATCAGTCGTATTGTGAAATATAATGTTATTTATCAAATGCTTCACAAAAGATAGCCCAGGCATAGCACCTATGATCTTTACTATCTTGTCTGAAAATATAAATTTGAATATTAATCAAATGTAACAATATATTATCCGAAACGATCTAAATTTTAAAATAATACTTAGATACAAGCGAAAGAAAAACAAAAAACGAAACTACTTGCACAAATGAAAAAAAACAATATGCCCCAAATCACTGCTAAGCGGAAGTGTGCCAAGAAGGCTGGCAGCATTGCCAATTCTTTGGGCAAAGTAGGTCATGTCAGCCCGCTTGTCGCGAGAAGCCTCAAAGCGTCGAAAGGAGACCTCTTTGAACAAACGATGAGTTACAACCTCAAACGCCGAAAAGGATAATCTTCTGTAGACCAGCATACTTGCCACCCTTGAGGCACTCTTGTTGTGCAGCAGCAGTAACGATGGGTACAGTCTCTAGAAGGTGGGATGGCGCGAGAGAGTTGACGAATGTAGCGTCCCACACCAGGGGTCTTCACATCTTCCAGGGCACTAAAGACATATTGTTCGGTCTCATGTCATCGTCGCGTACCAGTCTGTTTGGTCGTGAAAACCTCCCGGCACTTTTACCGCACGAAGCCAGTGACCTAGCTCATCTACGTGGTCTCTGCTCAGCTAGCGATGTGGGACATAGTATATTGACCCCAAACGGAGGATGTGCATAACCTAATGGTGGAGTTATCTAATAAGGTGCTCGTATTAGTTGATGGAAGATCATTTAGCCAGTGCCCAGACTCCCATTTAGCTATAGCCAGGAGACGATATCGCTCAGCAGTGCTGCCAGATGTCAGCAAAAGAGAAGCATATGGCAGCCTACTCTGTGGCTCGTAGTTTGTGAATATTTCGACAATGGTATATCTATTCTTGCCTCAGATAGGAGCTAAACGTCAAGGTCACCAAGTGACGGATTTAGAATATTTCTTATGAGAGCTCGTACACTATGAACTGAGCGGAAATGTCACTACCAGTAGTTTCCGAGATACACGAAATAAATTTATATATTTGTACTAGCTGTCCCGGCAAACCTTGTTCTGCCCTATTTCGCTAAAACAAAGTAACATTGATTTTTTTTATGTTAATAGGTGCCCCGACAGATTTCGTTCTGTCTAACGCGCCTTTGTTTTGTTTTGATTGACATTTAATGTTTGACAGCTGGGGACAGAGTGGTTTGTATTGTAAAAGAAAATTGTTGTTTTTACTATTTTCCTCGTATTATTTACTTTTTTTCTCTTCATAAAAACCTTCCTCAGACAGACTTCATCAAACACAACAAAAAAGAAATCAGCCAAATCGGTTCAGCCGTTCTCGAGATTTGCTTTTTTTTTTTTTTTTTTGGACTGGAACAGGAAGGTGTTCGTCGAGGAGTTCCAGTAGCCGTCACCGAAGTACAACTTCAGGTCGCTCCATCAAGTCCGGAGGTAAGGTCTCATCATGACTAACAAAACGAGCCCAAACTCGGCTCACCTAGTACAACTCGTCGAGGAGTTTCAGTAGCAGTCACCGAAGTACACCTTCAGGTCGCTCCATCAAGTCCGGAGGTAAGGTCTCATCATGACTAACAAAACAAGCCTAAACTCGGCTCACCTAGTACAACTCGTCGAGGAGTTCCAGTAGCAGTCACCGAAGTACACCTTCAGGTGAGTCCATCAAATTCGGAGGTAATTCGAAAAAATATAAACAGCAATAATAAATATTTTTTGTAGGTACCATAATTTTATTACAAAGAAATACGTAAAAAAAAATGAATCCTTCAAAGTATCAAAATGAGTTCACTTGACTACAATTCTCGCAGTTAGTCGTGCAACTCGTGCGTACACTTGTGTGTGTGACCCGTGTCAATGTAGTAGTTCGATTCTCTACCTATCAATTTTGCGAACGCGTCCTTAATTGGCACCAACCTCAAATAAGATAAATAAATAAAATAGGGGTTGATCGTAGAGGGTTGAAAATGTAGGGTTGTATGTATTTTTTGATGCTGTATCATAAAAAAATAAAAACAAAACATTTTATCTAAAAAATAAATTTAAAAATATTGGGGTGGACTACCCTTAACATTTTGGGGGATGAAAAATAGATGTTGTCCGATTCTCAAACCTATCTGATATGCACACAAAATTTCATGAGAATCGGTCGAGCCGTTTCGGAGGAGTTCGATTACGTACCCCGTGACACAAGAATTTTATATATTAGAAGATACATACGAGAATTGCTCCTTTAGTTGTACAATTTAAATTTTATAATTTCATGTTTATTGTAACAGCTCTATCACATAAAGTTAAATTATAATCAAGTGTTGCACTAACCATTATAAATGAAAGAAATCGCTTCAGCAATAAGGCCACTGTGATTTCAGAGTCAAAGCCATTAATTCAGTTTAGGCCCTAAGAGGGCACTTATAAATGTCGAAACTACTGAAGTTACCACCGATTCGGAAGTCGCCTTCAACTGAGAAGAACCGGCAAGAAACTCAGCAAGGTTACATTTTTCATATATTTTGATTTTTTTTTTGGACAATCTGACAATGTTGGCCTTTTTTCCATTAAATGTTTTACAATAATTAAAGAAATATAATACGCATAAACACAAAAATGAAAAAAAAAATAACAAGAAAAATAAATAAAAAATAATAACCTTGAACTAATAATTTTTTTTATTAAAATTTGAACTAACAAGTAAGTACCTACTGGCTTTTGTGTAAAAGTATGTACAAGATGCACTTGTGCAGAGTGCAGCTACTTCCAGACATCTTTATCCTCAATGTAATCAGCTACCTTGTAATAGGCTTTTTCTTTTAAAACTTTCTTTATGTGTGATTTGAATTTAAAATCAGTCATCTTGGTAACTGAGATAGGTATTTTATTATAAAAGCAAACACTACATCCAAGAAATGACTTTTTAACTTTAGCTAATCTAAAATATGGAACTACTAATTTATCTTTTTGTCTTGTATTGATATTTGTTTTGTTTACTTATTAATTTTTTTTTATGTGACTTTTGTTTTGTACAGCAATAAAGAATATTTGACACTGTATGCTGCCAAATACTTATAAATAGATATTAATAAATAAGTAACAGATTTTACCATTATCCTTAGTTGCTAGATCACCTAGTAATTCCTGTATTCTATTGCCTTGGTCCATTTTGTCTTGGAATGCCAGCTTCCACATACCAAAGAAATCTGCTATTTTAAATTTGACTCTTCCTGGGTATTGATCTTGCAATTGCTTTAAAAGATAATATTTAAATGGTTACAAATATATTATATATATATTATATTTTTTATTCTAATAGGCCTTACTCTTTTCATAACTATCTTAGATTTATTACAAAAAAACAAAATGTAATAATAATATCCTGGGAAATTCCTCACACTTGTTTATTATTTATCTAGTTACACTGACAAAAATGTGTGTTATGGCAGAAAAAAAAAACAAAATGAGATTATGGAGATTACAGTTTCATCTTAATATATTTATGAAAATAATATTTGTGCATCAAAATATTGGTCAAATTTGTGAAATAATTAATGTGCTCTCTATCAATACCTACTAGATATAAGCACACACTTGTGACCTCCGCTTATAGACACCAGAAAGATTGATTTTTTGACTAAGTTTGCCCTTTTATAAACCAAATCTCTACTTCAATATTGCTTTTACAAAAATTTAAGGACTGTAGTAAACTTTGTGGAAAACTAATTGGAATGCGGAGCATATGTCAGTGTGGTTAAGTTTTTCAAAATTGTCCTTAATGCGCTATGCTAATAAGACGGTTTGGGAAAAATGATCATACAGTACTTATTAAATCTTTAATAATAATATGTTGACATTTGTGATGAAAAGCTACATTCTGACCACAGACTTACCTTCAAGTAAGGTGCAAAATGGTTTGACATTTCATACATATAAATATGTCTAGCATTGCAATATAGCAGCTCTGTGCTCAAGAAGCCCAGTCCAGGGTTCACTTCAATTATAGTGGAGTCAGGGCAAAGGTAATTATTTACTGTTTTCGCAATTTGTTTGGCTGTACTCTTATTTATTAGATACATACTTTCAGGAGTCTTAAATTTTCTAAGCAATGATTTGGGTAATTTATTTTTTATTTCGCGACATTCTGGAGAACTTTCTAAATAATTTACGACATCGGCAGCAATATTAGGTGCCGGTTTCACGTTACTTTCTTTGCTTGTTTTGTGGCGTAGTCGCACAATATTACATCTTTGAACATTCTGTATGTAATGACATCTAGAAATCATTATAGAAATCTATTTTTATTAATATAACAAGATTCCAAAGAGGTTAAAATCACTATTTACTTTTCAAGATTCATTCATTAATTCAGCGGAGTAAAATGACATTTACTGTGTTACTACCAGTTTATGATTACAAAAAAATTGTGTTGTGAAAAAATGTTTCAAATCAATCACTAATTCATATCAAGCACTCACTTATTACGTCGTGAATCATTTTTTTTTTTATTTACTAAGAAATTTCTCAATTAACTTATAAAATCATTGCGAAACAATGATTTAGTATCCATTAATTACTAAATTGAATTTCTATTTCTAATTATTATTAATGTTAGTTCACATTAACTCTGTCCGAGTAAGCTGTATCACACTGAACGCATCACTATTACAATAAATATAGCAACATTATTTTACAAAGTGCCATAAGGACCTGTCAGTTTACTCCGCTGATTCGACTTTACTTGTAAGTTGTACAACTTGTAAATATGTAAATAACCAAAGCAGTGTGACCGTTTTGATTAAGAAATATACCAACAAAAGCTGCAACGGCTGCAAGCACTAAAAATACTAAAAAGATAATTCGATGATACCAAAATCCTACAAAAAAAAAAAAACTTATTTTATTTATTTATAATGAAATGTGTTTTATTTAGAATATTTGAATCAAAAATATAATAGGTTGGGGAAAAAGTTTCTTCACATTTTTTAAGAAAATACAAAACATTTTTTAATATAGTTTATTTACATTTAACTAAAGTATGTAGGTACCATTTTGTTCCATAACTTTTTGCCATCTTGTAGGTAGGGACATGATCCCATTGCTATAGAAATTTTACCACGACAAGTGGTTTTGGCAGTCCTCTCGAAGGTGAAGGTGCAACTTCAGATTTCCACCTGTTTCGGTCTCTTCAGAATTCTTTAGGCAGTGTCAGGTTAACATCACGACTATACGGCGGATGCATTAATACCTCCCAGCCAAACTCTCTTAATTTCTGCTGGGTGGCTAAAGATGTGTAAGGTCTAGCGTTATCATGATGAAAAACCACACCCCTTCTATTGATTAATTCCGGCCGCTTTCTCTTAACTTCTTGCATTAATCTCATCAGTTGTTCGCAGTAGAGTTCAGAATCGATGGTCCTGCCTGGTGGTAACAGCTCATAATGAATAATGCCCTTTCAATCCCACCACACACACAGCATCACCTTGTTGCGAGTTAACCCGGGTTTCGCCAGTCAGTGAAGCCTGACCGGCCTTTGACCACGACCTTTTTCGCACGTTCTTGTCGTACGTGATCCACTTTTCATCACCAGTTATCAGCTTCTTGACGGTACGAAAAACAATTGAAAATCACACATTTTCCTAATTTGAATTTGGAATTATGTTCTTTAAAATTTAAACTTTCAATGATACCAAAACCAGCCAGATACAAATAGTATAGTTAAAAAGATTTTATTACAAGTTCATACAAAATTCGAAAAGACTTTTTCCCCAACCATATATTGTAAATCAACGGTGTAATCGTTATTACTTCATTTATTACGTTTTAGCATCTCCGCCGAGAGTTCAAATGAAGTACTACCATCAGGTAAAATTACACTTAGAGTTCACACCATAAAAGTCTCGTGGAATTAATTAAAATCGATCTTATGTCTTCCACCATAGAGGTGGGCTTTCGGGACTTCTTTGGTGTCACGAGTTTTAGATACTTAGGTAACTTAGGTACCCTCACTGTCCACTGTAATGTATTATTTTGTTACGTAGTTTTTCAACTCAGTATGTTTCATTAATGATGCAATTCTACTTAAAAACGTCACTCCATAAGCTACAGTTTTCGTAAAGTTTTCACTATTATTATTTTTAGTCAACCAAAAAGAATATTCTGGGAGGCGTTCCTATTTAGGTATGTATGTATATTTATTCATCGTAAAACCAACCCCCCGTACCTACGTAGTACTGGCTTTATTGGATCAAAAGGGCTTTAACGAGCCTGCGGGTATCACACAAATACTTATAGCAGAAAACAGGCAGAATAAACAATCAAGTTACGATCGATACGATCAATAATTTTACGTTTTAGGAATACTCTAAATCTGTGAAAAATATTAATTTAATTTCATTCACTCATCATGTTAAAAGAGAAAGATTATACGAAAAACTCAATGCAAGCATAGTAGGAGAGCGTAATTTAAAAAATACAGCTTGACTTATTTGGTTGGACTTGGTGAAAATACCAAAATAGTTAAAATTGTACCAATATTATACAAAAATTTTGGTATATAGCTATGTACAGTACTTTGTACAAACATGATTATATTGTTCTAAAATATTAACAGAAATCATTGATCCATATCTGTTCACCCCAATCAGGCAATCAGTAAAATCACGGAGTAAAATATCAAAATCTCAAATGGCCCTGATGAGCACTTGCAATTTACTACCCATCTTAAGGGAGTATCCCAATGGCTCAATGCCTGAGTGGGGTGGAACTTGCCCGCAGCCTCGGAGGTCTATTACTACTATTTTTTATTATTTATTTTTTATTATATTTATATAAATTAATTGCATTATGTGATCAATTAGTGTTATTCAATTCAACAAATCAATTATTATTGACTAATTGGTAATTTTTACCCGACTGTGCCAGAAGGAGGGTTCTGTTTTTCGAGTGTATATATGTATGTATATTTGTTTGGCACGATCTGTAGCCTAAACGGCTTGATGGATTTTAGCTTGAGAGGTATTGTTAGGTTCGTCTTAATTGTCAGAGTGACACTGGGTACCTACATCAAAATTGAAAAATCAAAATGATGGAAGGTTTTAAAAGGTTTTTTTTTTTAAATTATTATACATTCCCAAACCTTGAAATTTCATTGAGAATGTATTTGGTTTTAATGGTATCAAATTGCACTAGATGGAGAGCTCATTTTCAAAAGTGAAAATCCTTACTAATATTATAAATGCGAAAGCTTGTGGGTATGGATGGATGGATGGATGCTTGCTACTCTTTCACGCACAAACTACTTAACGGATTTGGATGAAATATGGCAGAAAGATAGATTATAGCCTGGAATAGCACATAGGCTACTTTTTATCCCGGGAAAACATAAGATCCCACGGGAACGCGGGTGAAACCGCGGGGTGAAATCTAGTTATAAATAAAACACAGGCTTCGATGGTACAAAACCGTCTATCAAAGCTTTCTCTCCTGAGCCATGGATCTAGAAAAATAGGCGGACGCTACCTCATAAAACAATTACTGATGCACCCATAGTAAGCCAGCTCGCTTAAATGCATACAAGTCCGGTACGCACACATTCACACCAAACCAAAGAGTAAAATAATAGACCTATACAGCACCACACTAAGCTGGCCGCCCGCCATTACACTCCGAACCACACACACACCACAGTTTACCATTTTATATATGTCACCGGAAAATAACAAGATCCGCAAGTCCAGTCTCCCTAAAATCAGTGTTCTTGCGGAATTTATCAGAAAAGAAACATTTTTTTTAGTCATCAGAAAAGCAATAAATGAAATATATTTTACGTTATTTTAAAGTGTGAGATTTGAAGTTTCCAATACATAATTTATTTTTTAATTTGACGCCACTTTTATTAGCTTTGTGAGGCTTTAAACATACCTCTATTTACGTTCCACGCGTAGAGGGTCTCATTCATGCACACGCCACGAAAAAAATATAACAAAAACAAGAAATGTATTCAAATTACATTTGTCGGCAAATCCTCTACAATAATCTTATCTAGTTACTTTTTTTCAAAATCGTCTCAATTTCTTATTTTTAAAAAGATATAAATTTCTGAATTTGACCCTTGCAACATATATTTTTTTCTATTACAAAGTAATGGTTTAGAGAAATCAAACTTTAACCACTCCGAAAGCAACTACTTATCTGTCGAATAAAAAATATAAGCATTCAAAAAATAATTTGAAATAAATTTACCGAAACTAAACAAATAAAACATAAAACGCATCAAAATTCCATTCAATTCCGCTGGGAATTGATAGCCGTTCGTTGTAACATGAATAACGAAATTTTAAAATTGATGTTTGTTTACATTGTCTGTTTGACAAGGCATTATGCCTTGATCACACGTACCGAGCAAACGGGCGAGACAGTAAAATGTTTCTCGGCCGAGACAGTGATGTAAGCGAGTAGCTGTTCACAGCGCTCGGCCGAGCACTCGGCGCTATGTTTATACCGAGTACTACTACCGAGTACTCGGCCGAGAGCACTGTCTCGCCCGTTTGCTCGGTACGTATGATCAAGGCATAACGTTCCGTTCTTCACGAAAATTGAAAGTGTTAACTAACCTATATTTCAAAAATAAGATCGGGTTAATATGTCCATAAAAAACCATTTTACTATAAAATTTGATTACTTTTCTATTGTAATGTAATAAAATGAAATTTTTCTCATATATTTCAGAATAAAATTAAATGGAATTGGAAAATGGCAAGAAAAATCGATAATTATCGGTTTTAATACTTGTATCGGAACGCAAAGGTAATGCTGAAATACTATTTGAGCAATACTTTGTTAAGAGCGGTTTGAGAAAATCCAATTCTCTGTTGTGAAACAAAAAAAACTTAAGTACGTCTCAAATATTTGAGCAAATCTCTACTTATTATTGCTAGAATTCTCAATTCAGAAACCGGCTGTCCAATAAGTATACTCGTAGGTAGGTAGGTATATCTATGCGTATAAATATCTATTACTATATTCGGAAGCTAGTAAATCCTATTACCTTCCCCTTGAAACACTCTGTTCATTAGTGAAAACCCAAATAAAATCCATTCAGTACACATACAGACAGACGCGGCGAGTAATTTGTTTTGCAGTGATGATAGATGAATAAATGATTCGTGATCAGAGATGTACAAAATACTTTTCGAAAAGTATTTAAATACAAAATGCAAATACTTTTTTAATATTGTATTTCAAATGCAAGATACAAAATACTTTTGCCTTTTGTATTTAAATACTAAATACAAAATATGTATTTTCAAAATACTATATTGAAATAAAATACTTTATGGTAAAATTACTGGTTTTCTTTATTTTTTAAAGATTTTAAAATCACAAGCTCTTCAAAAAGAGCATCAACAATTTGTTTTGGCATTTTTTTAAAGGCATTTCGAGCGAACAACACAGAAATAATGAAATAGCTGCCAACACTGCAAAACGTAACAGTGACTTTGAGGATTGTCAAGTCAATAATATATGAGGGACCCCCTCATATATTATTGGTCAGGTTTTATATGCGTTTTGTTTCATCTGTCATTTTGCGCATAGACTTTCAAAGCTGCTGCGCCACTAGTGGCCATTTTTTGTTTTTACTGAATCGCGGAATGCTTTAGAAAAATGAAGCTAAGAATAAAAAAGTATTTTGTATTTTACAAACCATTTTACAAATACAAAATACGTCTCGAATAGTATTTCAAATAAAATACAAAATACAAAATTAAAAAAGTACTTAATTACAAAATCCAAAATACGTATTTTGTATTTTGTATTTGTATTTTAAATATAAGTATTTCAAATATGTCACAACTCTGTTCGTGATCGACTTGATACCATTCGGTGCCTCGAGGATGCCAGGCTGTATAAAATAAGGAACCGTAGAGGAAATAAAAGCAATCAAACATACATTTTTCTTTGAATGAAAAATCATAAAAATATTATCTGTTTTATTCAATTGAATGAACATTAAATTTAAAATAAAAATTGTATACTTATATGCATATTTTATAAAACTAGCATAAACATGTTGAGTACGTACTCTCCTTTAGGACCAATCAATAGTATAATGCACTTATATCAGGGGTTCCCAAACATTTTCAGTTCGCGGCGCACTTACAGGTTTAGTATTTTGCCCTAGCTAGTCGAAATAGGGTAGGTACAAGGTACAATGATACTTGGTAGATACGCACAAAAATGACAACATCTACAATATGAAACAAGAGTTTTTTATAACTTACATTGATAATTTTATTACTTGCTGAAGTACATACAGATTTTTAAAATCTCACTACCAATGACAAAACAGACAATAATCGATGAGATTCATTTCAAAAACAACTTTTGACAGTGGTCATAAGTACAACTTTTTTTGGAATACTTAATATTTTTCATATCTAAGTCGTATTGAAATAGGTTTTTAAAAATATGATTGAACCCTAAAAAAATCGCTAGCTTGAATCGTTAGCTATCTAGAAAACGAACGTAAGTAATTCCTTTTGTGAAAATTATTGTGTTTGTTTGTTACCCTGTGTATCTATAGAGTAAGTAATTGAGCAATAACTTTCAATCTTCAATATAAGTACCTGGATAACCGAGTTTTGCTCGTTTTTTTTTTAAACGACATTTTCCAGAAATGAAACCTAGCTAGATCGATTTATCATCCCCGAAACCCCCTGCATATTAAATTTCATGAAAATCGTTGGAGCCGTTTCCGAGATCTAGATTATATATATACACTAGCTGTCCCAACAGACGTTGTCCTGTCCAACTCATACACCAAATTTCATCCAAATCGGTCCAGCCGTTTATCCTATCTCTCAAGTTGGACCAGACTGCTCACGGTGTGCCAATTTAATTTAAAATCGGTTAAGTAGTTTAGGAATCCATCGCGGACAAACATCGTGACAGGAGATTTATGTATATTAAGATATATACATATATACAAGAATTGCTTGTTTAAAGGTATTAGATATACATATATATATATATATACAAGCATTGCTTGTAAGGTATTAGATCAAGTACCTACCTATAAAATAAATGTTACAAGATCCGGCTTCTAAAAAATTACTACCTACGTATCAAGAAATACACGCAATTATATTCAGGCAGACCCCTATTTCTAAAATATAGGTAGGTAGGTCAAATTTCAGAAACCTTTTTACATCCGTGGGTCCTAGAGGCTTACTATCAACTCTTATTGCGATTCAAATGACGACCTAAACTGAGTTGTATCGCTATTTCATACCATGACATTCTTTTAGCGATCCAACCAACTGTCATCATGTTCGTAAATGGTTTGCATTTGGTTCGTTTAGTAATTTCGTTCATTCATTTTTCGTACCATGACGGCAAATATCAACCTACTCTGGACCGCTCAACTGTCAAAGTAAGTAAACCAAATAATGTTACTAATCTCTTGGGTAAGCTGAAGTTGTTAAAAGTGATAATATACGTAGTTTAAGGTATTTTGTGTTATTAAATAATATGCTATAATGCTAAATAAGTGAAATGAAAGTGATTTACCAATAGTTTCTTTTTAGATGTCTGACGAGTTATTCGTTTTTGAATTCATGGAAAATGATGAAATAAACAATACAAGGAGACAACAAAGACGTATAACGAGAAAACAATCGGGTTTGATTTGATTGTTTAGAAGATGCAGAATTACCGCAAAATCTCACAATTAGGTTTCAAAACGTATCGCATACGGTTCGAGTAAAAGAGACGGACTTATGTTATGTCTGTGTAGCGTCATCACTTTCTAGCAAAATGCGGATCAGAGACAATGTCGTTCATTCATTCCTCCATATGCGATTTTTTTTAAGACGTTTCATGGTACGAATTTTAGCGGTTCTGTTTAGGAACCTACCTAGATAGATTGAATTGCGTCGCAAATGAATCGTTTAGTAAAAGTTGATAGTAGGTCTCCTGTTTGGGCGTTCTAGGTGACACTAGCGATTGTAGTTTAGTTAGACTGTACTTTGACCAACAAAAGGTGCCGAGAATCAGTATTTATAAAATAAATTAAAACTATTTATACTGAACTAATATTCCAAATCTAACAGTAAATTCTAATTTTTATTAGGTATTATATAAAAATTGACCATTTGTCTCTGTGTAGGAGGACCTACCTACACAAAGGGTTGATAATTGTAATGAGATTTCGAAGTGGATAATCAAGGATATTCACCACATCATACTCACTCCATTGATCTTTTTTACGTTAAATCATATTTATTTTTATCACATAGAAATGTAGTGAGGTTTTATGTAAGTCGAGTAAGATAATATGTAATATATTTAGATATGTATGTAAGTATATGTATATTCATATGTATTAAGACTTAAGACAAATTAATAGGAATTGGTCGATTATACTGTATAATCGAGCCGTACTACGATAAAACAGTTAGTTCTATTAAAATAATGCAAATTCTACAGGTTCAATTTTCGTATAGTTTTATTCAGACTATTCTTACGGGCACTTCGAAACAAATGATATCTTTATTTGCACTTTGTAGTGCCCAATGTACCTTCACATTTATTGAGGGATAAATTGATAAAATAGGAAACGAATCCTTGTACACATATTTAGTACCTGCCTTTAAGGGGCAGGATGATTTATCCCCACTCTCTGTAAAAATCTTTTCGCAAATGGGTTTTCCGTCAACTCCAATAAATGGTACGTCCACGCCGAATATATCTGCCGTCACCTTGTTCGTAACAACTTTGATATCCTTTTCTGAAAACAAAATTATAAGTATTTAGATGGAGTTACATAGTACGTACGTCAGTTGGATAGGTAGGTACTTGAAAATATATATATGTATAAGTATACAGGTTGAACCAAATGAATTGTGCAGTGATTTTTACGCAAGTTAATCGCGTGTTTTAACCTTTCCCGTGTCCTGTAACATTACTTACGAGGTAGGTACGAGTGTTTTATTGGAATATCTATTATTATTTTTAATTTTTAGTTGTGTTATTACATCTAAATATGGCTATTTTTCGTATTTTAGATTTTATTACAATTTTCTGTCTTTACCCATCAATATTTGACGGGGTAAGAAGAACATATAAAATTTTCGATCTAACCCCGTTTCCAAAAGTTATACTATTAGTCAGATGTTCTCAAACTGTACCTGATAAGATATGTATACAAAATAAAATATTAGGTACATATGATTATATTGTAAGTACCTACATAAAGTATGTACAAGAATATCGTTGGTACAAAGTACGAATAAATTAATTTTGTGCTTCAGCGACTACATAGGTACCTACTGTCTTTGAAATATTTACATACCTATAATAAATTATTGTTTTGTTTCAGCCATTATAACAAAACGGATGCACATTAATTAACCGCAGCGGTACTATTTCGAAAGAAAATTTTGTTTCGAATTATCTCTGTACCTGTTAGCAATAAAATAATTTATTTTATTGATAGTGATGTATTATTTCAGTACCTATACCTTTAAGTAATTAAAGTGGCGGTTTGAGAACCTCTACTTCAATCTTTCTCCGGTGGGGTAAGATTGAAATGTATGTTTAAAAAAAAACGTTATATTTTTTTTATCTGGAGGTGTTTTGACAAAACAGGCGGCTCTGAGTTTTCAGGACACTTCAACTATAGACTAGTGACCATCAACGATGTCTGATATTCTTTTGAACAATTTTAGAAACTATTTCGATCTTTCCTCACGACCCTTTCGTCTTCCCCCTGTTTCATTCTCGTGATATAAATATTTTAAAAAAAAAACTGCTTTGGAACAGATTTAACAGGATGTTATCAATATCATAGAAAAATATGGTCTTTGTTCTTTACTCACTATAAATATAAATTTAGAATAAGCTTATATGTTCTGTTCTACAAGACATCAAATACAACACTGCTCATCTCATCAAAAGCCGTTCGATCTTCTCCCCACTCACCCTACCTGGATGACCTAGCTTTGCTCGGTATTATTTTATAAAACGACGTTTTCTAAGAAAGGCGTAAATAGTCGGCAACACATTCGGCAAACTTGTACATTGATTCAAATCGGTACATACAGAATGATTTTTTTGTCACTGGCAATACTTGTAGGGGTTGAAGTACTCATCAATTTGAACAACTTTTATTATGGCACCAACTCTGATATCGCATAAAATAAAATGGTTGCTTCATACACTTAGGTCGAGTAGGTATTGAACTTTTGTATGGAACAGCTGATATTTTTTTTGTGATCTCGGAGTTAGTCCCATGATAAAAGTTGTTCATATTGATGAGTAGGTACTTCCACCCCTGCAAGTATTACCAGTGACTAAAAATCACCCAGTATTAGACTTCATCGATATGGTGTATTCATTTAAGTATTACTTACCTGGCATAAATTCAATTGAGATAAGCTGGTTAGAGCCCTTTTTCAAACGGCAGGGCGGACGTTTGCACGGAGACAGCTGTACACTCTCACTCAATCCTTCAGTTGTATGCCCTGAAAATATAAAAAAAAAACATTTTTTTATCGGAATACACGCCAAACCAACGTAAGTACCTACCTACCTAAAGAGAGATTTCAAAGAGAGTGGTCCTCGTTTTTAGGGTTCCGTAATCCGGTTTCCGGTTCTGTGAACCGCATTAAGATTTTCATACAAAAATAGAAAAAAAAACAATAAATTTAGGGGGTTCCCCATACTTAGAACTGAAAGTCAAAATTTTTTTTTTCATCCAACCCATAAGTGTGTGGTGTCTATGGATAGGTCTTTAAAAATGATATTGAGGTTTCTAACATAATTTTTTTCTAAACTGAATAGTTTGCGCGAGAGACACATCCAAAGTGGTAAAATGTGTCCCGTCCCCCCCTGTAACTTCTAAAATAAGAGAATGATAAAACTAAAAAAAATATAGATGTACATTACCATGCAAACTTCCACCGAATGTTGGTTTGAACGAGATCTAATTTTTTTAATACATCATAAATCGTAAACCGCAATTTACCTTTCATTCAATCAACTCAAATATAAAAAAAAAAATAGTAAAAAGCAAGGTCTTATAGAACAAATAAAGGAAAAATTCTAACAAATTTAAAAAGTTGAAAATTAAAGGGTGTCCCCATACATACATAGTTACGCCAATTAATAAAGACCTCTGAGTTGTATCGGCGCTCATACAATTTAGAGGTCTAACTTAATTGGCACCAACCTCAAATAAGGTAAATGAATAAATTGTGCATTTCCCTTGATGGACGAACAATGGACGAAGTTTGTACGGAACCCTCGGTGCGCGAGTCCGACTCGCACTTGGCCGGTTTTTTTATCTAAACCGTAGAAGCAGCTAAGTAAATTGTCAGAAATAGCAAATATGTCTTCATTCTTTCATTGTTATTTTAAACATTAAAAACAATTTCTGTACTTTTTCCAACACACGAGTGTATAATACCTACGTACTTTCAGTTGGGTTCTAGACAATTGCATTCAATTCTATCTTACTACGTACGTAGGCATTAGGTACATAGAAGATTCATCGCGCTTGTCACCCTTCTAACCATTTTTTACTTTGCAGCATAACCCTAATATTTATCGTTAATCATAAATAGCTCTAATAAAAGCCACATAGTTTTTATGCTTCTAGTGCAGTTATTGAGTCTACGACGCGTTACGAACAAATAATCATAATCTAACAATACCTAATTACACCTGCCTATCTATCTATCTTCTATAGGTACCTAATGGTACAACGTATTATATATGTATATGTAGGTAGTACCTACATATACAGGGTGATTTTGTTATCACTGGCAATACTTGCAGGGGTGGAAGTACTCATCAATGTGAACAACTTTTATTATAGGGCTAACTCTGATATCGCGTAAAATAATATGGTTGCTTCATACATTTTGGTCGAGTAGGTATTGAACTTTTGTATGGAACAGCTGATAATTTTTTCATGATTTCACAGTTAGTCCCATAATAAAAGTTGTTCATTTTGATGAGTACTTCCACCCTTGCAAGTATTGCCAGTGATAACAAAATCACCCAGTATATAAAACGTTGCACCATTTATAGCTCAAGTCAAGACCCCAACGGATTTTCTTGGGTTTGTTATTTTGTTAATTGGTAGGTGAATACGTGTGAATACGTTTATCGACTACTTTTTATTGTAAAAACTTGTGGTAAATTATAATAAATCTATATAGGTATACCCTTATATCTCGTTAATCAGCGGGCAAGTTACATCATTATTTCAATTTATTTACTAAGTAGGTACTTACCTAAGTACCCAAAGAAAAATAAAGTAAACCTAACAACTTATTCATTATTTAAATTTATACTTGCCAGTGTTTACAAAGAGAGGTAGGTGACTATAGGTACTAATATTAGACAATTATATGTCACGTCCTCCAGATAAATACCACTACTCAATGTACCTGCTAGACATCGCGTGCGTGCTATTATGTATCTGTGGCATCGCATAATATTTTGAGCAAGTTAAAAATAAAAGTAGTTAATAACTTGATGACTATGGGCCTCTTACACCACCCTCATGTAAAGTTTCGAGTAAGCTAACCGCCAGTTAAAGTCACCCGTAACATCATGTGCGAATTTCACGACGTTCGAGTAGCAATAATCACAAGATTAACTGACTCGTAACTTACTTGCCACGACATCTGCCAGTTAAAAGTTTTGTCCGTTGTAATTTTGAGTAGGTATCTCATCAAATAATTTATTTATTCAGGTTTTATTTGACTTGATTGATCATCAATTGGATGATGAGTATTTTTCTACTACTCATCCTCATCATAACACCTATAAGGAGGCGCGCCCTGTGTTCGCTTTGTTTGTAGTATGAAATTCATTAGGGATGATGCAACGAACACGAATAGTATTATTTTACAGGTGATTATTAAGACTATACCTACATTTAGATATAATTAGTATACCTATTACCTGAGGCTTCCCAACTTGTCACCATGTGGCGATCCACTGGCATATCGGCGAGAAAACCAATACTTCTAGCAGCTTAAGAAATTAGCTCAAAATATGTATCTCTCCATGTAGACTATGAACGTCTATTTTCAACGGCGGGTAAGGTATAAACAAAGGACATGATCATTGATCATGACATTGTCGCCGAAAAACTTGCGAATTCTTGCTTTTCTTAGGAAAAACTTGCCTGTCGTTTATTTTAATTATTAGGTTAAAATAATGATATGTAGGTATTTTTAATCACAATTATTTTATATTCGTAGTTAATCGTATTCTACGAATATTAATTTGATAGGTATTCGTATTCGTATTCACTAAAATACTATTCGTTGCATCCCTCTGCAAATTATATCTAAAATAATTTAGTGATTATTTACTCCGGCAGCTGCATTTGAGAGCCAGTTGCCTTCTAGACTTTGTAAAGGTCGGCAACATATTGGCAAAATCCCCTTGGTATTGCTAATGTCCAGTCCATAGTCGATGGTAGCCACTTACAATCGGGTGGACTGCCTGTTTGCTTGTCAGCCTTCTTACATTAAAAAATACTTTGCATAGGCTTGTGTTTAGGTAATCACATCTCACCACGTAAGTGATAATGTGGCCGTAGGTGGTAAGCACACAAAGCCTAGAAGGAACTGGCCCTTAAGTGCAGCTGCCGGAACACACTGGTAGGTGTTTGGCGACAGATTTCCAACTTGAAGTCGGTAGCCAGCCAGGCGGGTACTATAAAGTATCCTACCACCGTGTTATGGTTTCCTCACGTTGTTCTACTTCACCGAAAGCTCAAGCTCATTGTAGGATTCGAACCCACGACTTTCGTCACGGCATTCGAAGTTAATAGCACTGTGCTATCATCGCCAATTCTTCTACAAATAAACCTATTTATATAGTCTGACAGATAAACTATTTAGAAATGCCCGGGTAAGCTTAACCTACTGCCTCCCAACACTGCAAAAACAAAGTATCTGTATGAAGTTCTCTATTCGCGGGTCACTTGTAGAGCAAGGCAAGCTACAAATTACGCCCTACTCATACTCTATAAGCTTACAAACAACATTGTAGGTACCTGTCCTGCCCTTGAACAGGTAGGAAGGTAGGTACCTTGTGTGCGTTACCTTGGAGTGGCACTGACTAATCTTTGTTTAACAAAGTTAACACGACACTGAAAACTAACAATCTCAACCTCAATCATTGTAAAACTATGATTAACAACTGTGGTTATCAACCCTTGACTATAATACAAACAACTGCGGAATAACAATACGTGAATAATAACTAGAGTTCTTCAAGCGTCGCAAGTACCTATGGTAGTCTACAGAGGACTAACATATTTTTGGCGTTTAGGGTTGAAACTCTGGGGCCTTGGGGACCGGAGGCTCATTGCTTGTTTAAAGAGGTCTCTTTTCGACTGATTGAGGCTTCCCGTGACAAGAAGGCTGGCTTATATTTTGCCCAAAGAATTGCCATTGCCATTCAGCGTGGCAATGCTGCCAGCTTTTTTGGCACGCTTCCGCTCGGCAGCAATTTGGGGCAATTGCATATATCTATACCAATATTATAAAGCTGAAGAGTTTGTTTGTTTGAACCCGCTAATCTCAGGAACTACTGAAAAATTCTAAATGCATATTTTATGAAATAATGTACATACCTCATTGTTAGGGTTCCGTAGTCAAACAAGGAAAGGGACCCTTATAGTTTTGTTATGTCCGTTTGTCTGTCACACACACAACTGCTACTTCCAAAATTTAGCATATTATAAGTACGATGAATTTAAAAAGGAAATGTATCACCGGTATGTAGGTTTTACTACGAGTAGTTTATGAACAAATAGTCGATGGAAGTCTTCTGTATAATATACAATGAGAGCTATACAGGGTGATTTTTTTGTCACTGGCAATACTTGCAGGGGTGGAAGTACGCATCATTAGCGTAAAATAAAATGGTTGCTTCATACATTTTGGTCGAGTAGGTATTAAACTTTTGATGGAACAGCTGATAGTTTTTTCGTGATTTATATCCCGGAAAAATACAAGATCCCTCGGGAACGCGGGTGAAACCGCGGGGCGGAAGCTAGTAATGGATAAGATTAGGGTTGGAGTACATAAGAGGAAGTTTGAATGTACCGCCAGAGATTGAAAAGTTGAGAGGGAACCGCTTGTCATGGTATGGCTACGGATGTTACGGAACTTCGACTCCGACTCCGATGTGTTGGAACTTCCGATTGATTGATCGTACACCTCCGGTTCCAACTTTGGTTCCGATACTTTTAAATCGGAGTCATTCGGAGGTCGAAGGGGCGGCGGCTGCAGTCAACGTGTACGAATGTGTCATGGATTAATATTTTACTGTTACTGTGATTCTTTTTGTTTGTGACACCTACCTATATTATATAGGTTTATTATTTTTATTTAATTTAAGAGGCTGACTGATTAATGTTTGTACTATTTTATTTTATTGCTTGCCCTTAAAACATATTTCTTATGCCACCATTTCCGAGTCCGCCTCCGCCTCCGACTCTGACTCCGACTCCGACTCCAACTCCGACTCCGACTACGACTCCGACTTTGTTTCCGATAAAACCACCTCCGTAACATCCCTAGTATGGACTCCATGGACACATGTTATGAGGATGGATGAAAGTCATGTTACTAAAAAAGAGTTATACAAGGCCCGATCTAGCTATTTAGCCGCTCCAAGCAAAAATAAATTTCACCGCCCTTTACATACACAAAACCATATAATTCTTGAGCTAGTTTTGTTAGGGGATGCTAGGTATACAAGTACCTTCATAAAATACGTGGTATTGTTGGGATTATACCTACCTATAATATTCACGTCAGTCTATTGGGCCTTCTGAAGAAGTACCTATACGGAAGTTGATGAGTGCTTTTTATGTTAGTAAGTATACAATGTATGTCTTTTAAAGAATTTCATAGATACTACTGAATGCATTGATATGTTTTTAATCGACATAGTTATGTACCTTTCCACTTTATTATCATCATCATCAACCTATTGCGACGAATCGTATCAGATTTATCGATACCGAGAAAAGTATCGACATTGTTAGGTATCGAGTACTTTTCAATATTATCCGAGAAATTTCGGAACTTATCACCAATGAGACACTTAATGATGTGACTTAAATTTTGTTAAAAGTATCGAATACTTATAAAAATATCGGAACAAAAGTATCGTGTCCAAATATACTTAGTATCGTAATGTAAGTATCGATACTACTCAGGTATCGGTACTTTTTGCGGATCCCTACTTTTTCTTTCTTTCTTTCGAACTAAAATAATTCACTATCCAACCTGAAGTAGGTTGGAAGTTGGCGCATAAAAATCTCAGCCTGCCAACTTGGGTGGTGGATGGCTAATGGCTAGGTTGAAAGATAGGAATAAATCAATTTTGCCGCCCCTAATTTTTTGCCGCTCTGGGCAAATGCCCGGCTTGCCCCCCCCTAGATCGGGCCCTGGACTTATAGGTATATGAATAAAAAAGTGAATGGATATACATATACCTACAGGAAGAGGAAGACCGAAGAGGTGGAAGTATTGTGTATAGATGATATGAGTAAGAAAGGAGTGAATGTAGATATGATGGATATAAGGGCCGAATGGAAGAAGAGTACCTATATAGGTAGGTATTGCACCGACCACAAATAATTGGGACTATGGCAGGAAGATGATGATGGTACTGATGCTTCCTATAAATACCTATAAAAGTCATTATATGGCGTGCGCTGCCAAAACTATTGATGATACTATAATACTAATACTCATATTCTAAACATGTATTACCTACATTATTTTGTGACAGACATTTTTGTGAGTAATGATGACTCACAAAAAATTCCGCGAGGCCTACCTATAACAAAAACTTGAAGTACTTGAACCTCTATTTTTAACCGACTTCAAAAAAGGAGGAAGTTCTCAATTCGACTGTATTTTTTTTTTCAGCATACAGCTGGACACTTCAATATACCCCTTACCCTATATTAAACGGTTCTCCTTACCTCTGCCCTCAATACCTGACATAAAAACACAGTATAAATTCCTAAATATTTTTTTTAATTAATTAAAAGAAAGAGTAAGAAAGTTAGGTATATACCTAATTAAAATATGTGTAGGTATCTACTTATAAGTACATTTTATGGAATTAAATAAGATTCAATATCAATTGAATAAAACCGCGGGGAATAGCTAGTTACGATCTCTTGTACATTATTAGGTACTCTTATTACAAATTATACATAAAATGCGCCTTTTAAAATAATTAAGCCTATTGAACTACAAAACAAATTATTAATTAGGTAGTATCAATTCGTTCAGTAATATCATACTAAACATAAGGGCACTAAAGTAGCTACACTTTAGTGCCCTTATGTTTAGTATCAAAGTATTGTGTTCTAAATTTACTCAAAATATTTATGTATTTAAATGGATTTTGTTTTCCATGAATCTCAAATCATTCCCTATAGCAATTTTTGAAGTTTCCTTGCTCGAACCTCCACCTTATATACCTACGATTTTATTTTATTTTCACACGGATACCACTCAACATACCTAATGTACCTACCTACTCATAATGACACCGATTCGATTTGAGTAAAAAAAAAAACTTCGTTTTAATTTAATGGAAAGTTTACGCATGACTAACAATTCGAGAATGCCAACATTATTTACTCACAACCTACACTCAAAGCAACCCACCCAAAGTAAGATTTAATATATCGGTTTTCTCCATAGTTAGATACTTTCCCAGTTAAGTAGAACTGTGTATGAATTGTATTGTAGTTCATCCACTGTACAGCTAGTATACGAATGTTAACAAAAGAGAACATTTCCGAGAATGCCTACTTACTTAAGAAACAAGTTTATGAAGACAAAGGGACATCTGTGTTTCCTTATTATATAAACTCATTGCCATTCAAGTGTAGATTAAAGACCGCTAAACATCTAAATAAAATATGTAATATGCACTTAGAAGTTGGATATTTTTGTATTTTAATCCGTATGATTTGCACACATGTGATAGGAAAAAAATATCTGCTGATGGTTTTGGATATAGGTATCTATCCAATTTCTTATAAAATGATTTGCCGACGAAGCTGGTAAATATTACAAACGTAAGTACTAAAATTGATTTACACATCAGCTAGTTTCAATGTTTTTGAGAACGTAATTGTGACGAAAGTGGGTCATCAAATAACGGACTTACGTAAAAACTAAGACTTACCTGGGCATTGCTGCACATCAGTGGCGGTGGCGAGGGAGAGAAGGGCGAAGCACACAACTGCACTCAGTGGAACCATGTTGACGTCTGATCACTGATGCGATCGATCGCTCCGTTAACAAACCACCAGTTTTGAACTACTACACATTTATACTGCAGCTACTAAAGTCTAGCCTTATCTTATTATAACTGAGCCAAGGCTTATAGTGCAAAAACTATACTTGGAGTGCGTGTTGTGTCGTATGTGCAAGATGCGTTGGTCTGCAGAGTTAAGTATTACCTACATAATATTATTCTGTACCTACTTACAATGGATGGACTATGTACCGCACACGGAGTTGGTACCTATGTGTCTTAGAAATACGTATTTATGGAGAGTAAGTCTAATAATACATAATAAATCTCAGAGTTTTATTATCGGTTTGTGATGCAATACAATTTATGTTTGTGTGAATTGTGTTGTAGGTAAGTAGATGGAATAAAGTAATATATAATAAAGGAAGATAAATATCATGCACTCATAAGCATATTGGTAGTCTTTGTTTATGCATTCTTACCGTTTTTATTTTAATCACAATGGCGTTTAATTAGTGAGCTACGTTTGTCTAACTTTGAACTAATACCACAGTCTATATGACTTTTTACGCTGTGCTAATACTAAGTACGTACCTACCGCATATATACCTAATTAGGTAACATAAGTCATTTTGGATAAGTCATAAATCCATGTTAAGTATGCATATAATAACGAAAGCCATCCTGATAAATGAATTGTTCAATAATAAATATATTATTTCAACAAACTAAGCAACCTAAATATCCTGGAACATTCCTCATACATGGCCATCTGATCTCAGAGCTTGTACTAAGTATAAAAACCATATAACTGATATACTAGATACCTAAGCTATTATACTACTTTACTTTTCTAAATATACTTATACTTATTTTAATAGATAATTACACACAGACTCTGGACAAACAGACGTGTACATGTACACAAATGTCTGTCCTGTGTGGGAATCGAGCCCACGACCTGTGGCGTGATAGATATCATACCAATCACATCAACCTGCCTAATTAGGTAGGTACTTATATAAATAATCTACCTAAATGAAAAAAATAATTCAGAAGGAAACGTAATGTAAATAATTCTAATAATACTTCGGTTATTCTACGACTGGTGTGTGTAAATAACACAGATTGTCCTACCGAAATACCGAAAATTTTAAACAATTTAAAATTATTGTTGCCAAGCCAAACTTGGCTACCTACATTAACTAATGTAGGTAAGTATTTTTTTTATACTCAAATATTTGTTGTGTTGATTATAAACAAAATTTTACTTAAGTAATTTTAGTTTGATTACTTATTTCTAAATCTATATTTTTTTCATCTAAAATTTATGTCAGGTTTTGGTTCAGTATTATTCGCTATTCGGTACGATATACCTACCTATGTAACAAATTACCAGCAGAGCATATTTACATTTCAACTACACCGTATACGTGAAACGAAAAAACAATAGGTATTACGCCGTCTTTCAACTAAAAAAACTAGCTGACAAAAACCTAAACTAAAGGAGCTACATACAATAAACCTGGGAGAGCCTCTGCTCTTTTTTACCCGATTACATCAGAGAGGACGGATTATGAATCTTGTTGGTTTTTATATGATAATGTATATGTGAGATAGTTTGTTACTTCAGACACTAAGCTACTGAACCGATATTAACAAAATTAAATGAGATAGATTATCATATAGTTATGATGTCACGCCAAATTCAATCAGGATGGGGGAGTAAAAATGTCACAACTAAAAGATAAATAAATGTACATCGTGATTGGTATTGAAAGGGTTATGAGAATTACATTCCTATATTTAAAACACAGTGGTACTCAAGTGGTAGTATTTTAAATAATGCCACTACCCTGTTTATGTATTAAGGAAATATGTCATTTCAAAAATACTTTTATATAAAATCTTCAGAATCACGACATAAATTCAAGTTCCAAACAATAGATTGCAACTCAATACAATAATAATAATTATGATTATTAGATACATACCTAATAATACCTATTGTATGGCAATAACTATTTATAATAATGTTATGTAATCCATCAATAAAAATGTTATTGACATTGGACAATTTTTATTTTATTCTGTGAATGATGTCTACACGATATTCCAGATTTAGAAAAATTACAGTTTCTTAAAAAAAAAATATTGTTCTTACCTACATACCTACTTAATTTAACATATAAATGTGTAACATAAATTACAGCTTTTTTTAATAATATAATTTATTTTGTTTTATTAGGATTTATTGTTACAATAGTATAATAACAGTAATTTTAATTACCTATGCTAATCGTACAATCTATTTAAGGTAAACACCACTTGCATGAAAGTTATTAGAAAAAGTAAAATAATATTATCTAAGTATCTATCTAATACCTTTAAACGAGCAATTCTTCACTATCACTACATAGTATAAAACAAAGTCTATAATATTATAAATGTGAATGTTTGGATCACGCAAAAACTACGAAATTTGGCAGAGAGAAATTTAACAGTGATACGAAGGAGGAATTAATGGCACAATAGGAGCACGTGGCATTATTCGCGGAACTCTAAAACCAAAACTACCTACTAAGTAATTGCGGACAGTCTACACCGGGTCGGCAAGTAATGAAATGAAATGAAAATATTTTTTATTCAAATAGGCCTTCACAAGCACTTATGAATAGTCTGACTCTAACGCACGGTTCGGAAAAGGTTGCTTTTACTGAGAAGAGCCGGCAAGAAACTCAGCAATTACTCTTTTCAAAACCAACTCAGATTCATTACATCAAATTATTTATCTAGTCTCACTGACAATATGTGTGTGTTATATGACAGTAAGGGAAAAAAAAAATATATATATCAAAATTATGAGTAACTTAGTAAACAAATGGATTGCAAACTTAAGCAGACCAGCCCCCACAAGCAGCACCTGTTCACAAGTATGACGCATGTGGCAGCCATCGCCCTCCTCGCACATATTATAGGGAAGTGAGCGACCCGCCACACGACGCCGCCGCAAGCAAAGACCCCAAAGTGAGCATGACTAACTTAAGCTTACTACAAATAATACAAAGAGAAACTATTTCGAGAAATACGAATTATAAAACACAATATGTTATCACTGAGACTATTAACAGGTTTATAAATCAAAATAATAACAATAATAGTACACAAAAGTAACAAATCTACCAAGCATTAGAGTCTTTGAAATAATCATTTACAGTATAATAAGCATTTTCTACTAATACAGCTTTAATCCGTTCCTTAAATTTTTGCAAAGGCAAATTTAAAATTGAAGTAGGGATTCTGTTATAGATGCGTGTACTTAGTCCTAGAAATGAGCCTTGCACTTTCTGGAGTCTATAGGCAGAAGTTACAAGTTTGTGCTTATTTCTAGTATTGATAGAGTGCACATCACTTTTTTTCGAAAAAAGACTAATATTTTGATGCACAAATAATATATTTGCAAATATATATTGAGATGCAACTGTGAGTATGCCAGTTTCTTTAAACTTATCTCTGAGGGAAGTTCGAGAGCCCAAGTTATAAATAGCTCGCACTGCCCTCTTTTGTAAAATAAAAATTGTTTCTATATCAGCAGCTTTACCCCAAAGTAAAATGCCATAGGACATGACACTATGAAAATAACTAAAATATACTAATCGAGCTGTATCTACATCTGTAAGCTGTCTAATTTTTATAACTGCATAAGCTGCCGAACTGAGTTTTGCCGCAACTGATGAAATTTGGGAGCCCCATTGAAGTAATTTTGAGTGGGGTCCGGATACTGTTGAAATTTAATATAAGTGCAAGGTAAAAATGTGTACCTAATGTGTTTTTATTGTAAAACACATTAGGTGTAGGTTGTTTGGTTGCATTAGTAGTAGGTTCCATACAAAACTGAACTTTTGTATGGAACACCTGATATTTTTTTCGTGATTTTACAATTAGTCCCATAGTCAAAGTCAAAGCCATTTATTCAGTTTGGGCCCAAGGAGGGCACTTATGAAGGTTGAATTTACTGAAGTTACCACCGGTTCGGTAGTCAGCCTTCAACTGAGAAGAACCGGCAAGAAACTCAGCAAGGTAATATTTTTCATTTATTTTTTTATTATCTGACTATTCGCTATATTTTTTCAAAAACAGCAAAATGTACAATACAATAAGCAATTAAAACAAAACGAAAAATACCGATATAAAGTTAATAATAAAATGTAACGCAAACAAGTTCTTATTAAATAATAGCGAATACGCTAATGGCTAAAACTAGAAAAAAAAAACATGCAAGGTGCACCTGTGCAGAGTGTTACTATTTCCAAACATCCCTATCTTCAACATAATGAGCCTACCTTTGAGATACCTTGTAATAAGCCTTTTCCTTCTAAACTTTCTTTATGTAAAATATAAATTTAAAATCGGTCATCTTGGTTACCGAGTGAGGTATTTTATTATAAAAACGAAAGTAAAAGTTGTTCATATTGATGAGTACTTCCACCCCTGCGAGTACTGCCAACAACTAAAAAATCACCTGTATAACGAAGTTGAAAGGCTTTAGAATAATAGTCGACCAAGTTGTTTTTTGCTTTTTATTTGTTTTTTAATTATAAACGATATGAGACTACATTATAAGTAATTATGATAAAATATTCTAAGCAAATAAATTAATTTTCATTTTCCAAAACTAATCGTACATAAGAAATTAATTCTTCATTTACCACAATAATACAAATTTTGTATTTTTGTTGTACCAACATAAGTAGGTAAATAAAATTATAATTAAAAATAGCAATGATTTCCTTACCACATAAGTAAAAAAAAATTAAAGATTCAAACTTAAACCCAACTACACAAATGCTGAAAACGAGAGAGAATAAAACCCATGGATCGTAAGGAAGGCATTGGATTACATTTTTAAAATAAACATAATTTAATTAATTATTATGTTTATTTTCAGCATTTGCGTAGTCGAGTAATAAGTTTTTATTCGAGAAAATAAAATAATCTATTCATTATATAAAGTAGAGACCAACGATTTATTTCAAGAATCGACTCATTCATATTATGAAAAGAGAGAAATCTCCAATATGCAGCGAAAGTTAGATAAGTGAACATTTTAGAAGTTATATTTCCAAATATTAAATTTTCAGATAAGTGTTTGTCATTTTTATCATCAAGCAATTTCAGTCGATTTGTGTTTTTAAGTTAGTTTGTTATCTACTTTATTTTAGCTGGAACTTCAAAGCATATCACAAAGTCATCACCGTCCTTGAGACCCCAGCGAACGCGTAAATTTGTAGTAGGGTAGAAAGACTCAATAGGGAACACATGGGTTAAAACGTATTCCTGATGAGCCTCTAGCGGGCAGTTAATGGCCTCACCGGTGTCGGCGCGCTTCACATGCCCACACGCATCGGTTTGATCTACTCCGATGAATGGAAGAGTAATGTCTCCTATGGTTGCGGAAACTACGTTCATGATTGTATTTGCTCGCTTTTCTGAAAATGCAAAGTTTATTTTATTAATCCTACTTAATATCATAAATGTGAAAGTTTGGATGGATGGATGGATGTTTGTTACTCAATCACGCCAAAACGGCTGAATGGATCTGGATGAAAGTTGGCAACGAGATAGATTATAGTCTGGAATAGCACAAAAGCTACTTTTTATCCCGGGAAAACATAAGATCCCTTGGGAACGCGGGTAAAACCACGGAGCGGAAGCTAGTAGGTAATATATATGCCGAAAGTTCATCCTAGGAAGACAAATAAAGCACTGCAACTGTATTAGACTGGAAGTTTCTGCTCGCAATTATGTGTGCGATATGTGTGGATTGAACCTGTTTTTTTAAAATCTTTATTATTCCAAAATTGATAAGCCACAGACTCAGGTAGGTACCTACATCTTTGAATCGTACATGTTTGTACTTATAAAGCTAAGGTCTCAACAGAGGTAGCACATTGAATGGCAAGCGCTAGCCGCTAAACGTATCACTCCGGTGTGGCCTTAGCCTTAGCACCTTATTAGATACTTACTTAGTTGGAATTTGATGACAACTGTGGTGTTGGTTCCCTTCGAAAGTTTACAGCGGGTCTTGCCGCAAGGTATTATCTGGATCCTTTCACGAAGATCTTCGAACGAGTTGCCTGTAAATACAAAGGAACTTTGTAATATTTTTTTATGAAAGACATTCATTTTTTGTTAGAATTACCTATACTTGTGTCAAGATAACGATTTGACTCAACTTAAGGTCAAGTTTGCTTGGCCAGCAGCGAAGAGCTTTGAGCCTAAATAGACAACGGCATGGTCGACAGTAACTGCCCTGCATTTTTGAATGCGTAGGTACCTATAAGTACAACATTTCGTGTATGTGCCGTAATACACAAAATTTCATGTCTGTGCTGTTGACCGTTCCGCAGAGTTCCTTTATCTGGAGCTAATCCTGGATGTCGATTCAGGTCATGCTTACCATAAAAAAAAGCTCCATAAAAATGCATTGACATCCGATTTACATGCACGTAAAATTTCAGCTCAATCAGATACTGAGAAGTGGGTCAAATTTAACTTGCAAGATTTGATTACCTACGACACCGTTAATAAAAACTTGTAAAAAAATAGCACAATTTATTTATAAAGCCGCGCGCAGCTTAGATCCGCCTAGGCGATAATAGATATATGTGCGAATGTTCCAATATTCTTTTATTTTACTTTTGACCTTTTAAGGCGTGAATGAATTTCACGCCTTAAAAGTAATAAATCCGGCCAAGTGCGTGTCGCACTACGCACGGTGTATGGGGATTCCAAAGCATGTATGGAGGAGCAAGGTGGTAGACTCCTCCATTGAAAAGGGAAGATCTTCCGCCAGGCTGGGTCATCGTGCCTGGGGACCGCGGTCCAACTGTAGTTGTTGGAATCTTGTGTATATGCAAAGTTGACAGAGAACTTTGTCAGTGCGATGTAGAATATTGTTGCGCCTCTATCCACTGATAGCGGAAGTCTTGATAGATGTCGCTACATCACTCCCTTCCTAGACCAGAGGTCGATGCGTTGTTGCTGCGTCGTTGCTGATGTAGCTTGCAAGTGCCAGTGCTGCTCAGAAGTTTGCGGGAGTCGAGACTGAGCGAGGTTGCTGCGACGGGTTGAGCCATGGTAGTCCACGTGTGCAGAGACTGCCACGCCGGAGAGTGAAGAGCCGGCCGATGAAGATCCGGACGTGGGCTGCGGTAGACTGTGCAGGCGATGAGTGCTGTCACTGGGAGTGTGCCTTGCAGGACCAGGTAGCACGGTGCGTCGGCTGCGTTGGAACTGGTTGAGGCGAAGCTGGCTTGCTGTGTGACTCAGCTGAGACCAGGTGCGGTGGGCTTGGAAGTGATGGAGATGGGAATTCCAATCACGTCGGGGTCACCAATATGGAGGAGCAAGGTGGTAGACTCCTCCATTGAAAAGGGAAGATCTTCCGCCAGGCTGGGTCATCGTGCCTGGGGACCGCGGTCCAACTGTAGTTGTTGGAATCTTGTATATATGCAAAGTTGACAGAGAACTTTGTCAGTGCGATGTAGAATATTGTTGCGCCTCTATCCACTGATAGCGGAAGTCTTGATAGATGTCGCTACACATGTATAAAGTAACAAGTTAATTAATTTCGGGACCTATATTTTATTATTGTTATTATTAAGTAAGAGTTATTGCGCGGGGTATGCGGTGCGGCTACCGTGAAACATGTTTCATGCGGCATGCCACCAAGGGAAATTTTGCCCGAAGAACAATTTATAAGCATATCTTTGATGTGAAAAAATATTTTAATGTTATGGCAACATTGATTGACTTTGATGCAAAATAGGTTATATGTATGGCAACACTGACTATCGAGTCTGTTGCTATCTTTGCTCAGTAACTTGTTGGAACTCGTCAAGTGAGGTGCGTGTTTTTGCGGGGAAATTTTCGTGCAAATTTGAAACTAAATTCTGCGAGATGGCGAAAACACAGGTTAGTTTGATTCATAACATGTGATAGTAAATTATTTGTAGAATTTATTAATGCTAGTCTCATTGCGTAAGATCTTTTAAAACTAAAGTTATGATGATGGGCAAAGTTATCTAGTAATGTTCCGACCTACGATTGACAACATTGCCCACCATCAAAAAAGGCTTAGGGTTGGCACATTACGAACGCTTGAATTTTTTTTTCGTTTTTAATTTACGGCTTCTGCTGATCTGCTGAGCTTATTTAATTTTAAATATATATTAAGTAATTAACTAATAAAATTCAAAGATGGCATTAGTTATTGCGTACTGGTACTGAGTACCTGCTCCATGGTACGTTATAATTTGAACATTTTTATTATTCTAATACTGGTCGATCCCGTAGCCTTATTTGTAGTATGCCTGCCTCCGAAATAGGATCGCGGGTTCGAATCCCGCTCAGCGCAAACATTCATGTGATGAACATGTATGTTCGTCTTGTGTCTGAATGTTGTTTCTATGTAAGTATCTATTTATCTATCTTTTATGTATAGCAGCCGTCTGGTACCCATAGTACAGGTTCTGCTTAGTTTGGGATCAAATGACCATGTGTGTGATGTCCCCACAATTTTAAGTATTTATTTTATTTTATTATTACTTCTAACATTTTTTGTTGCATGGTTTCTTTCAGAAAAATAAACATAAATCTCGAATTCGACAGAGGAAGTCGAGACGAATAATTGGATCCAGGTTATATAAAAACTACTCTGATGAAATGTTAAAACTTGCATGTGAATCAGTAGAATCAGGCCAAATTTCTTCACGAGATGTAATTTAATTTGTCAATCAGTCAGACGTTATAATAGTAATGAACAATTGTGATATCAAAAAATATGTGATGTATGTTGTTATTGCGGGGTGGATTTAGACGAAACACTAGTAGATAACCACAAAAGAATATATTTCTGTTTTAAAACTTTATAGGATATATATTAAAGGATATAAATTAAAAGTGGGAAACACCTAATCTTGATATGTTTTCTATTGATCTCTACATAAATATGATTAAGGTGTGTATGTGTACAAATTTAGAAAAATAGACGTGACATCACTGATGGGATGATTAGATGGGACATTAATTTGTGAATCAGTGGAAAGTTAAAAAAGCAATAATTAAATCATTACAATTATAGGCCACTAATAAAAAATATCCATAATATTTCATTATTTTTTTACCTTATGCGAATGAAACAAAAATATCTTAATTTAATTTACCTACCAAATACGAGTTACTTGACTTGGTCTCTATCAGTAGTACCTAAGTATCTACTTTATCAAAAAAAGTGTTAGTTATAATTTCAAATTTTATTAAAGCGTGGAACATTTTTCTTTTTATTTACATACTCTTTGTAGAAAGGAAAACAAACAGAATATTTTTACCATGTGCCAACCCTAGCAATTTTAAAAGGTGAAATGTAGATTGTATGAAAAAGATAAAAAATTACAGGGTAATATTGCCCAGTCATTTTTTTAATAAACTTTTCATAGTGTCGTTTACATTCCTAAAGTAAACGCCAAGTACTCTTTACCAAAATTCTTGTACTGGTTTTTATGTCATCTGCATAAAGGCCATATTTGCGTCAAAAATCAATGTGGACAAAGTTGGCTAAAAGTCCAGATAACTTCGCCCGCCAACGAAATCGAACAAATATAGAATTAATAGTAATAGTAAATAAATGTTGAATAATATTAAATTTAGCTATACTAACACATGCACATAATCTTACAGTTGTTGCTGATGAAGGAAAATACTTATGTCTACATAGAAAAATTGTATTAAAATTGTAATAATTTGATAAAAGTGGGCAGAGTTGGCATGTTTCACGGTACGGTTTGTGGAGGAGGAGTACCTACTTACTGGCGATGACGCACGCGTAACTCCTTGGCCGAAATTCTAAAGGCCCAATCAATATCAAAGCCATTTTTTTTTTATTTGAATGCGCTCTCGTTTGGCTTCTGACCCGTCCAAAGACGAAGACGAAGCCTAAGATGGAGCACGCTTACCCAGAAGAAACCTATTCACTATGGTCTTTTATTTGCCATTTATTCAGTTTAAGCCCTAGGATTTCAGCAGCGTCAACGTTTACTGAAATTCCCACGATACGAAGTCCTGTCCTCCTAATTTCACCATATTAGCAGTTTCGTTTTCATATCTGACGTAAAAACGTAAGTCGTATAATATCAATGGTATTTTATTATCTACCTCTCATCCTTCTGTCAATTAATTCATTTCGTTTTATTTGGTAGCTTTGTGTCGACTTTCGTAATATTTTCCATTTGCGTCCCATGGTAGCAGTCGACAAAAAATTCACATTTATTTATAGTACCTACTTCATTTTGGGAAGTATTTTAAGCTCAATAATAAATAAATGACATGAAATAGTCATCAGAAAAGCAATAAATGAAATATATTTTACGTTATTTTAAAGTGTGAGATTTGAAGTTTCCAATACATATTTTATTTTTTAATTTGAATAAAACATGAAACGCATCAAAATTCCATTCAATTCCGTTGGGAATTGACAGCGTTCGTTGTGTTAATATTTAGTTTCGGTAAATTTATTTCAAATGATTTTTTGAATGCATATATTTTTTATTCGACAGATAAGTAGTTGCTTTCGGAGTGGTTAAAGTGTGATTTCTCTAACTTTGTAATAGAAAAAAATATATGTTGTAAGGGTCAAATTCAGAAATTTATAACTTTTTAAAGCAGTTTAAATAAGAAATTGAGACGATTTTGAAAAAAGTAACTAGATAAGATTATTGTAGAGGATTTGCCGACATATGTAATCTGAATACATTTCTTGTTTTTGTTATATTTCTTTCGGGGCGTGTGCATGAATGAGACCCTCTACGCGTGGAACGTAAATAGAGGTATGCTTAAAGCCTCACAAAGCTAATAAAATTGGCGTCAAATTAAAAAATAAAATATGTATTGGAAACTTCAAATCTCACACTTTAAAATAACGTAAAATATATTTCATTTATTACTTTTCTGATGACTAAAAAAAAATGTTTCTTTTCTGATAAATTCCGCAAGAACACTGATTTTAGGGAAACTGGAGCCTTAAGCAACTGCGAGATACATACAAACTAACAAAAACCGGTATAAACGGAAACGGATGTAATTGCAGCTTTTTTGTATATTTTTGTCGTGTAGCTGACTGGCTAGAATAATGCCAGATGAATGAAGGCCATTTTTTTTTTTCGTTGTGCTTTTAATCTACGATCAGTAATGATACTATAAGCAGATGTTTTGTGAGCTCCATGTCAGGTCGAGTGTGTCCTCCAGCGAGGGCAACTACTCGTTTTAATTAAGGATTTCTTTCCAATTGAGGCGTTTATTGTAGCTACGTGCTGTCAGAAATGAAGGCCATGAAGATTTAAAAAGTAGCGGCCATCTTACGAATTAGAGTTCGCGCCACCAACCAAAGAAGTCCCGAAAGCCCCACCTCTATCACAGAAGAAATAAGATCGATTTTAATTAATTCTAATTCACGAACTCTATATTTGCGAAATTGATATGTTTCTGCTCCGTCAGTTAATGTGTTTCGTGCAATGTGGCCTCTCTGCTCTCCTTAATAGTGACCTATCTTAGGAAAATGCTGGGACCACTGTTCATCAGTTTAAAAAGTGTTCAAAACTCACTAGTTTTTAAACTGTTTTATTTAATTTTTACTAGTTATATGGTTTATGAATGAATGAATGAAATATTCTTTATTGTATTCACCATATACATACATACATACATGAGAAGAAAGGACATATAAAATAATAGAGAATACAATCTATGCGGCCTTTTCGCTTAAACGATCTCTTCCAGGCAACCTTTGGGTAACAGCTATGATATTCTGTACTAAAATTCGACAGTGAATTCACGCAGCGACTATTCTCTGTCTCACTCGTGAAACTCGGTAATCAGGAGTTCACGAGTGAGACAGAGAATAGTCGCTGCGTGAATTCACTGTCGACTTTTAGTACAGAATAACATAGCAGGAAATAAATAATATAGTGGCATGTAAACTATGTAAACTGATTAGTTTTTATCAATTAAAAATATTAATTATATTATAATACTAATACTTACTACATACAAACAAACCTCTTTCAGAACAGCGAAGAATTTAGGAACTGCCGGAACCGGCAGATGAAAATCGTAGTAGATAGATAGTCTAGATTGGGTAAATATCTAATGATTCCGAAATCCGTCAGCCATTAAAATATGTGTCTTCCATTTCCTTCTTGGCCTAACCCACAGGCCTAACCTACTAAATCTGACGGCAAATCCGTCAAGTTGACTACACTGACGGGCCGGTTGGCGTGGTTGGTAAGATACCCTATCTATCACGCCGCAGGTCGTGGGTTCGATTCCCACTCAGGACAAACATTTGTGTTCATGAACATGTCTGTTTGTCCTAAGTCTGGGTGTTATTATGTATATATGTATGTATTTACAAAAGAAAAGTAATATATGTAGTATATCAGTTCAGTTATCTGGCTTCCATAGTACAAGCTCTGGTTAGTTTGGGGTCAGATGGCCGTGTGTGAGGAATTATGTCCCAGAATATTTATTTAATCTCCCAGAATATTTACACTACAGAAAAAAATTAGGGGAATTCCCTACAAGTTTCGAATTTCTTTAAAATGAGCTGCCATAATTATATCGCGTTGCAAATTGTAATTTTTTTATTCTGAAGGTGGGAGAAATTTTCAGTTTAAGATATGCTGATCTGAGTCCCTGAGCTTGAGGGCCCCGGGGCACGGCACGGCCTACCTAGTAGCCTACAAATTCTACGTAAAGTATACGATACTAAACTAAATATATTACAATATCTAATCTCTATCTTCTAATATATAAAATTCTCGTGTCACAGTGTTTGTCTGCAAACTCCTCCGAAACGGCTTGACAAAATTTTTATGCATATTCGGCAGGTCTGAGAATAGGTCGTAAAGTATATTTCATACCGCTACGCGGGTGAAACCGCGGGGGACAGCTAGTAGTATATAAAATACATAACTACATAAAATAAATATAGATAGACATGCAAATAAAATAGCATACTACTTAATACTAAATATTGTCAATAAATAAAAGAAAATAAAAAGATCAAAGAGAGTGATAGTAGGAGAATATTTGCGAATAAAAAGTTTCAATAGTCTGAGCGTGTCTGATTTTATTTATTTGGACCATCAAAGTATATACATTATTGAAAACTTAACTATGTACATTTTTTTTAAACTAAACGTAAATACGATAAGCACCGCACGCAAAAAAAAGAAATATGAACATGTCTAATGACTTGAGGTAGAGTAGAAAGTTCCAAAGGCAAACAGCTTGCACAGTGAAAGACTGACTAAAAGTTTGGGAGCTGTGTGAGGGAGTATTGATGCGAAGTTCAGAAGACTTACGAAGACCGTGATTTTGGGTATATTTGAAGTGTTCCTTAAGATATATGGACCTTTGGCATTAAATAAAATAGTATATAAGGTTGAAAATATGTGAGTATTCCGGCGAAGGCGAATAGGGAACCAGTTGAGTTGAGAACGAAACTGAGAGACGTGGTCAAATTTGCGCAAGCGAAAAATGAACCGTATGCAAAAATTTTGGAGCCGCTCAAGTTTAAGCTCCTCAGTTAGGTCAAGGACGTCTAGGTAGCTGACATCAACATAATCGAGATGCGGTAAGAGTAAAGACTGTGAGAGCATTATCTTGGTGTCCATGGTTAGGAACACGGAATAGGTAATTTACCTATTCCGTGGTTAGGAAGTTTAGGAGGTTTACAGGATGTATTTTGGGTTTACATTCCGGTCTACTTTATCACACCGAAAACATGATTTATTACACGAAAACTGAAACACGGAAACACCTACACATCTCCGCAGGGTGAGGAGGTATGATGGAGTAGGTTTTCCACCTCTACCTGATCCAACCGTTAAACTCCCACTTTGTGCGATTCGAATCTAATGCCTACCCGCTTTTTGCACACCTGCGACCATGGTAGGATTGTGGTTTTCATAAAATTTCCGCTATCGATACTAGTTTTTATAATGGCCAAGCATAATTTTATCATGATTTGATGGCGGACTCTATGCTAGACTCCATACAAAAATGTTGGCTAGAACCTCTTTCATCCACATTAAAAATCTTTTAGGTATAGCTACAAATGTCCATTAGCGACCTTGTCCATGTGAAAAAAAAAGTTAAACTTCATAGGTAGTAATTAACACGACGTTAATATAAGCAGCGACATACCCTATATAGGTAGGTACGTCTTATCAGTCTCATCCAGATTCTCCCAAAAACTAATAAGTAGGTAATTGTATTTAGCTTACCCGAGCATTGTTCTGAAGGTGTGACATTTGTATCAGTCCACACAAATGCAATACCGATGGACATAAATATAAGAACGTTTATAATATTATTCATATTAAAAATCTTTTTTTGAATTTATTTTTTATCAAATACTACTTATCTACAGCGGAAGACGTCTTCTCGCTTGTGCTCAAATTTGACAATGATTTTTGTTGCAAGGAATCAAGTTGCCTTATTAACAATGATGAAAACAGGTTTGCAAATGCGGTTGTCTGAAGGTCAAATTTGTAATTCTCTAAATTATGATTTTTCTTATGTTCCATCCGGTTTGCAAATGTAATAACTACTACTTATAGGGGAGACCGGGGATAGAATTAACACAGCTTGTTGAGTCAACAGTATTCCTAGGGATTACTTTGGACTCAAAATTACAATGGGGCTCCCAAATTTCATCTGTTGCGGCGAAGCTCAGTTCGGCAGCTTATGCAGTTAGGAAAATTAGACAACTTACAGATGTAGATACAGCTAGATTAGTTTATTTTAGCTATTTTCATAGTGTCATGTCCTATGGCATTTTACTTTGGGGTAAAGCTGCTGATATAGAAACCATTTTTATTTTACAAAAGAGAGCAGTGCGAGCTATTTATAATTTGGGCTCTCGAACTTCCCTCAGAGATAAGTTTAAGGAAATCGGCATACTCACAGTTGCATCTCAATATATTTATGCAAACATATTATTTGTCCATCAAAATATTAGTGGTTTTTTGAAAAAATGTGAAGTACACTCGATCAATACTAGGAATAAGCACAAACTTGTGACCTCTGCTTATAGACTACAAAAAGTGCAAGGTTCATTTCTAGGACTAGGTGCACGCTTCTATAACAAAATCCCTACTTCAATTTTAAATTTGCCTTCACAAAGATTTAAGGACCGTATTAAAGCTGTTTTAATTGAAAAATCTTACTATACTGTGAATGATTATTTAAAAGACGATAATGCTTGGTAGATTTGTTACTTTTGTGTATGTATATAAATTTTTGTGTAATATATTATCATAATTTTTTAATATTGTTATTATGATACACTTACTTTTTTTTTGCCCTATAAACATGTGAATGGTAACAGTGATAACATATTGTGTGTTCTTATTCATATTCCGTGAAATTGTTTTTCTTTTTAGCAAGCTTATGGTAGTCATGCTCACTTTGAGGCCTTTGCTTGCGGCGGCGTCGTGTGGCGGGTCGCTCACTTCCCTACAATATGTGCGAGGAGGGCGATGGCTGCCACATGCGTCATACTTGTGAACAGGTGCTGCTTGTGGGGGCTGGTCTGCTTAAATTTGCTATCTATTTATTAACTATGTCACTCATCATTTTGTTTCTTTTCTTTTTTGTTATAACACACATATATTGTCAGTGAGACTAGATAAATAATTTAATGTAATAAATCTGAGTTGGTTTTGAAAAGAGTAATTGCTGAGTTTCTTGCCGGCTCTTCTCAGTAAAAGCAACCTTCCGAACCGAGCGTTAGAGTCAGACTATTCATAAGTGCTTGTGAAGGCCTATTTGAATAAAAAATATTTTCATTTTCATTTTCATTTTCACAGGTAATTCCGTCTATAAAACTTTACAACAACAGCGAGACGAGTCGTAGGTACAGTCAGCGGCAAAAGTAGCTTGGCATTTTAGTACCCTTTCATAATAATCTATTGACATTTTCTTGACAGCTTGTATGAAAATTATGAATTGTGTAATGTGACACGGTACTAAAGTGCCAAGATACTTTTGTACAAGTAAAGGGAAAAATCCGAAAACCGTTTGTATTCCGGTTTTTTATTTACAGGGCGACCTACGGCTATGGGACAGAAGGAAAATAAGTACCTACCTAGGAGGTAGGTATTTTAAATTTATTTTAGTTCTATTCTCTATTCTCTATTAGGAGCAAATACAAAAATAAACAAAAGTATTAATTTTTCTGAGAAAATTCACAAAAACCAAAGCAACTCCCCGTGTAACTATTTATTAATCTCTGTCCCCGTGTCACAACTCTCCTAGTACCAAGTAGACGTGGGCGCAGCGTTAAAAAAAGCCAGCGGCGGCGCGCCAATCAAATTTAGTCAGCGGTGGCGTGGCAATATTCTTCTTTTTTTTTTTAATAGCCCAAATTGTTCTACTACAGTATTATAACGCAACATGACTCCTCCTTCCTTTGTTTTTCACTTATCTCTATTTATGGCAACATTTAATGTGGTAGCATCCAGGACTTAGCGCTTATAACTTAGGAGCATAATCATTAACGTTATTTACGGGGATTATTTAGTTAATTTAATAAATAAAACAATGATCGAAATAAACATAAATGAAATGAAATGTTTATTCATCCACATAGGCCTTCAAAGGCACTTCAAAACAATTTTACAATAAATTAAATTAGAACTTGCAAATTTTATAATTGTCATGGATGAATATATAATTTTGTTCACCCTGCTTGGACTCAAGCGAGATCTTTTTGCAGTTTTTGCTAGTTCCATTTTTAATAAATACACATTAGATTTTTATTTTTCATACCACTATGGCGGAAACAAGCATACGGCCCACCTGGTGGTAAGCGGTTACCGTAGCCTATTGACGCTTGCAACACCAGGGGCATAACACGCGCGATGCCGACCCTGCAAAAATATCTTCACATCTTTCTTGAAGAAACCCATGCTGTACTCCCTTGGGAAAACCTCGGCGGGGAGCTCGTTCCACAACTTGAGCGTTCGTGGTAGAAAGCTCCTTTGAAGCCGCACTGTACAAGACCAGTTTGGCTCCAATGTGTGAGAATGAGCTCCCCGTCGATGGCGAGAGGTGCGATGGTAAAAAGTAGCCGTGGGCATCAAGTCAAACAATTCCTCAGAACACTGTCCGTTGTACAAGCGGTAGAACACACATAAGGAGGCAAAGTCTCTCCTAAGACCCAAGGGCTCTAAACCGCTTGTGAGTTCGGGATCGTCGACAATTCTAATGACACGCCTCTGAACCGAATCAAAAGGACTTGTGACTTATAAAGTTGCAGTCTTTGCCCCGATGTGAAGTACCGCTTAGCTCTGTTGAGCACACCGAGCTTCTTGCATGCCAGCTTAACCTTGTCATCCAAGTGACTACGGAACTGAACGCCACTAGAAATGTCCACGCCAAGGATCCCGATGCTCTTAGAGATGTTTAGGGACGTGTTCTGGAACTGTGGAGCCACAGCAAATGGGGTTTTCTTTGCGATGAACGCGCAGGCTTGTGTCTAAGAGGGGTTGAAAAGGACTAGGTTTAGTCGATCCCAATCGGAGACATTAGAAAGTGTACTCTCGATTTCAGACACAAGTCGTTCGTGACTTTCCTCCACCATGGCACGAGGGATATTTGCACGACCCATGTAATGGGCGTCCCCAGTACTGTCGTCCGCATAGCAATGAATGCCGTTAATAGACAGCATATCATTGATATGCAACAGAAACAGTGTCGGGGACAGCACAGAGCCTTGCGAGACGCCAGCGTTGATGTCCATGCTATCGGAGCAACTACCGTCAACGACGGCTCTTATCCATCTGCTGGACAGAAAGCTGGCGATCCATTTGCATAATCCCTCGGGAAGCCCGTATGCTTTCGCCACCACATCTAGGCTTACTGCTAATGCCTCACCTTGAGTCTCAATGGCGAGTGACCAACGGTGCGTGAGGTACACTAAAAGATCTCCAGTTGAGCGACTGTGGCGAAAGCCATATTGTCGGTCGCTCAACAAGTTGTGATCTTCTAAGTATCACAGGAGTTGCTTGTTGATTACAATTCATTGGAAGATATTCCAAATAATTTAATTTAGAACATGTGACAATAGAGGCAACCTCTAGCATAACCTGTAATAATTCAATTCAATTTTTCTCCTGCCCAGTATCTGAAATTAAGATTAATAATCATAAATGTAAAAATAGTAATATGGGGAACCCTATGGGGACAGTAATTAATAGTCACTATTCCTTTCGAATCAAATGTCTATTTAAAGGAAAGAGTTCCCACACATATACAAGTACAGAAGAACGATACATGAAATATTTAGACGAGCACACGGATAAGAGATAGTCACTAGACTATCTCTTCTTCTTCATCCGTGTGCTCGTACACAATAGGGTTTTATAGAGTGAAAAATATTAACGAGAAAGCAATGATAGCAGTAGCCTTAGTATGTAGCGAAATCAGGCGTGCGAGTATTTCGGAAGCTGTGATCGGACTGCAGAGGCGAGTCAATGTTATATGCCCGTAGCGCGCTGCGCCGGCGGCTCGGGTCCCGTTAACCGAGAACAAAAGGTAGGCTACGTCATAGCGGTCAAGCGCGAGTCAAATTCAGATACAAGCTCGCACGCTCGGATTTGCTTGTGCAATTAAATTTACAAAAATGATAATTACTAAAAAGTTGGAAACAATAATAATTATACACAAATATCACTTATAGTCGCTACAGTAATATTAACTTGGTGCATCAAAATATACAAGGAATGAAGGGCAAGGAATTAGAGCTGGAGTTATTCATGAACTGTAATAAAATTGATATTCTATGCATTACTGAGCACTGGTTAAAGGCCCACCAGTTCATGTTCAACTTCAGAAACCACCAAGTTGCTGGTTCGTTCAGTAGAGAAAATTCAATACATGGTAGCTCACTAATAGTAACACATAATAATTTAAAATTTAAGGAACGAAAGGATATTCAGAGCCTGTCTATTGAGCGAGCTATTGAAAAAGCTTGTGTAGAGTTTGAGCAGTTCATTGTTATGAGCGTATATAGACCCCCTACAGCATTATTTAATTTGTTTGAAAAGCATATGGATGAAGCATTGTGTAAACTTAATAAAGTTAATAAATATTTAATAATTTGTGGAGATTTTAATATAAATTTATAGGAAGATAATGTATTATGTAATAGAATATAATCTCTTTTCCTGTGCTATAATCTTGTAAATCTTTTTTTGGAACCAACTAGGATAAGTTCTAGTTCAGCAACTTGCATAGATAACATATTTACAAATCTGCAACCAGTTACTAAATCAGTCATTGTCAATTAAGTTCCGATCATTGTGGTCAGATGGTCTCCTTTAATATACCTAGAAAAAAGGTGATAAAAAAAGATATTAAGTGTGTTCCTATGAGTGACAGTCGCCTTGAAAAGTTTAGAAATAATATTGTCAGTAAGTTACCATACCTTTCTTATAATGATAATGCAACTTTACAACTCAATTTTCAATCTCACCAAAAATGAGTATAACTCCATATTTACTTCTAAAATTGTTAAACAAAAAACAGGTATGGTTTTTAATGATTGGGCGAAGATTGGTGTTCATAGAAGTAGGAAAAGACTGTACGAATTATATAGTGAAAAACCGTATAATCATAATGCTGTTTTTCAGAATTATGTGAGAAATTACTCTAGAATATTTAAACGCGTTTGTGCTGCGGCTAAATCAATACACATTTGAAATAAAATTAAAAATAGCCAAGATAAAATCAAGATGACTTGGAAAATTATTAATATTGAAACTGGAAAAGTCAAAGTACGTAATCATGAGTTTCGACTTATGATTAATGATAAAATAATTGAATCGGATCGAGATGTTGCTGCCGCGTTTGAATCATTTTTCACCAATATTCCAGTTTCAACTACCAAATCTCTTGATTCTTCACCAACCCTCGCTCTATCTTTACTAAGAGAAAATGTAACAGAATGTGCAGTCGATTTTCATTTTTCCCCTGTTAACTCTAGTGACATACTTAAAACTTTTAAATCTATAGATTTGAAAACTACTGTTGATCTATGGGGACTTTCCTCATTTGGCTGTCACTTTTAATAAATGCATTGATTGTGGCGTATTTCCTGATCTGATGAAACATAGTAAAGTAGTGCCTTTATTTAAAACCGGTAGTACATCTGACCCCACTAATTTTAGACCGATGTCTGTACTACCGACGTTTAGTAAAATTTTCGAGAAAATTATACTTAATCAATTGTTGGTATATTTCAATAGTAATAGACTGCTTCACAGTAAACAATTTGGTTTTACTAGGGGTCGCTCGACAACCGATGCTGGTGTTGAGCTTATTCAGAATATTTTTGACGCCTGGGAGGAGTCACGAGATATCGTCGGTGTCTTTTGTGACTTATCCAAGGCATTTGATTGTGTACACCATGAATTATTGATAAGGAAATTACACCACTATGGTATTAGAGATATTGCACTCAGTCTTTTGAATTCATTCTTGAGTGATAGAATTCAGAGGGTTGGTGTAAATGGTAAAGTTTCCTCTGGATCTTCAGTAACGATGGGCGTCCCACAAGGTTCTATCCTGGGAGACCTTTTCTTTTTCTTATTTACATCAACGACTTGCCTTATCTTGTAGAAAAAAAACACGATATAGTATTGTTTGCTGATGACACTTCACTTCTTTACAAAGTGAATAGACATAATTTTAATTCTTCTGACGACGTAAACAATGCTCTTTCAGTAGTCGTTGATTGGTTTAGTATTAATAATTTATTGCTCAACGAGAAAAAAACCAAATGTATCAGATTCAGTCAACCCAATGTAAAACATTTGGGCACAGACATTGTAATTAAAGTCGAAAAACTGGATCTTGTAGAAACAACCGTATTTTTAGGTATCACTTTAGATGATAAGCTACAATGGGGCCCACATATTTGTAAATTGGTGAATAGACTTAGTTCTGCAGCCTATGCAGTGAGAAAAATTCGTTCTCTCACTGACAAATCTACGGCAAGATTAGTTTATTTTAGCTATTTCCACAGCTTGATGTCCTACGGCATCCTCCTTTGGGGTAGTGGTGCTGACATCAATAGAATTTTTATTCTGCAGAAGAGGGCTGTTCGCGCAATTTACAGTTTACGTCCTAGAGATTCTCTGAAAGACAAATTCAAATCTATTAATATTATGACAGTGCCGTCACAATACATTTATGAAACCTTAATCTATGTTCGGAAAAATATACAAAATTTTCCAAAAAACAGCGACACTCATAGCTTGAACACTAGAAATAAGCACAAACTTGCTGTACCTGTAACGCGGCTCAGCAAAGTGAGGGACTCATTCAAGGGGCAATGTATACGTTTCTATAACAAAGTACCCAAAGAAATTCAAGAACTATCTGTGTATAGATTTAAATAGCTAATTAAACAAAAGTTATGTAAGAAAGGGTACTATAGAGTTTCTGATTTTGTGGAAGACAAGAATGCATTTAAAGGAAATGTTCGCTCAACAAGCTATTTCAAAACAACTTTATAAACATTGTAATTAGTAATTAAATTATATTACTTAAAAAAAAAAACTATAAAAATATCCCTTGCTGAGTTTCTTGCCGGAGTCTTCTCAGTCCAAGTGTATTCCGAACCGGTGGTAGAATCATTTTCATTGTATTGTAACGTTCATAAGTGCCTTATTAGGGCCTAAACTGAATAAATGAGTTTTGATTTGATTTGATTTACAAATAATGCGACTGGCGAGTGGTTTTGCCCAGTGACCAATCACACGCTCGTAAGAGATCACGTGACCATTATTTCACGCCGCGCAAAATGACCGGCGGCGGAGGCGGCGCGCCGGGTAGACGTGGCGGCGTCGCGCCGCGCCGGCGCCCATGTCTAGTACCAAGGTAAGTTGTGACAGCGCTCGAGGTGAGTTGTGACACTTTAGTAACGGTACTTTTGGTAGAGTAAAAAAGAACAAGTAATCACAAAACAGCTATAATCATCATCTTTGGCTAATTAAATGACATAATTATCAAAAATTAACATAAATAATCATCTTTCTAGATATGGCACAGATATAAAAAAAATAACAGTACCTACTTAATATTACTAATCTGACACACTACAATTATGAAACTCTTATTGTAGCTCTCCCACCGTACAATCTTCATGTGACCATCCTTTGCACTCGATGCATTGCACCCATTTTTCGTTAGGCTTGCTATTGGCGGGCTCGAGGCAACATAAGCAAAAACATTAACAAATAGGTTTTTGGATTAAATATATTTTAATAATCGTGAGTGTGCCAGAATAATAATTTATAACCTCCAAACCGAAAGTAAACCCAATAAAATTATGTTGCTCTAAATCTTGAAAAGCCGATGCAAATTAAAAAAAATATTACAATAACGCTATAGTAATACATATTAAAAGACAGAATAAGAAAGTTATGATCAAAAAATTACTTTTGGTAGTTTTTTAGACGACAGCGTCACAATAACTCAGCTGCTCCTCGTGAGCCGTCGGTGAATATTGAAACAAAATGGCGGTACAGAAAACAATAAAGGGGGTCTACTATAATATTTTATCTTAAGATCATGAGACAGCATTATACTATGAATATTATCGTATCTTCGCCGTGTGTGACCCCCTATAATGTGCGAGGTTGACAGCTCGCCAACGGTCACTGGTACCGAGAAATCGCAAGCGTCACAACTCTCCTGTCACTACCCTCCTCGGTCTCCCTATTTGCGATTAATGTTTAATTCTCTAAGTATAAAATAGGTAGGTACCTACCTAGTACTATTAATTCTTATAAAATGTGATTTTTCATTGCAAATACCTACGCTAAAAACTTGTGAACAGATTGATTGAAACGATTATAATATGTGGTTTGACGTTCGGTGACCCCGGTCTACCCTAAGTATGTAAATAATTTATTAGCAGTCTAAAGTGTACAAAATCTAAACAGTGATAACCTCACTAGGCATAGCCTGTATCGAGGCTATCAGCATACAGGATTGCCTGATAGGACTATGCTCACAATTACAGAATATTAAAACATAATTTTGGTAGGTAAGCAAGCATACTAACGAGTTATATATGCATAATCATTTATTCATTATAATTTTCGATTTTCACTTCCTCGTTTTCTCAAGGTTGGTTGTTTATTGTATCTAGTGATGATTGTTTACGGCAGCATACGGAAGTGCGGCGGGCTCGTGCGGGACGGAGCACAAACAACTCGAAATCAACTACTGTACAAATATTAAATGTTTAATAGTCTTAAAATAAGTTTTACATTAGGAATCTTAGGTGGATATTTTGAGATAGGCCGTGAAACCCGAAAACGTTGCGAATTTATGGTGGACAAAAAAGTTTGAAAAGGTTATCTTAATAACTCTAACAAAGCATTCAATCGGCTATATACATTTTATGGATCATTGAAACACAATCTAATATCTAGTTTTTTTCATTCATTAATTATATTTTAATCCAAAAACTAGCAAACTCAGTCAACAATCACCTGTGATAAGATTACGAGAAGACATAGTCATCATGAGGCAATGCTAGGTTACAGTTAAAAAAACCGCTCAAGTGCGTGTCGGGCCACACGCAATGTAGGCTTCCGTAGTTACCCATCACAATAAGAATGAAGTGGGCTTTTTGTTGTTTCAAAACCTTTGTACGAAAGAATTTGTAGAAAGAAGTAAGAAGAAGAAGAAAAGAATTTGTACGAATTTTTTACTTTTATAAGTTGGTCGACTATTACTCGTAAACTTGTAAAGCCTATTTAGCAGTGATAGTTTTCCTTTTAAACATCATTATCAATATATAGGTACCTACTACTACTACCGTGAATTTTTTCACATATTCAAAAACAACCATTTAGCTGGCAGTTGGGGGGGGGGGGACACTTGACTCTAACAAAAAATTGCACTATAAAACTTAATATTTCACAAACGGATCCCTGAGTAGAAAAAATTTCATAAACCCGCAATATTTTTGAAAGACCTGTAGACTTACTATCAACTTTTACTAAACGATTCATTTCCGACGCAAATCAATCTAGGTTCCTAAACAGAACCGCTAAATTCGTACCATGAAACGTCTTCAAAAAAATCGCATATGGTTCGCCTACGGAGGAATTAATGAACGACATTGTCTCTGGTCCGCGTTTTGCTAGAAAGTGATGACGCTACACAGACACCACATAAGTCCGTCTCTTTTACTCGAACCGTATGCGATACGTTTTGAAACCTAATTATGAGATTTTGCGGTAAGTTACGGTTTTTTTTATGACATTTTTACCAAAAAACAAGTGAATTAATTACGTCTCAAACTTTTAAATTATACTTTATTTTATTAACCTAGCCATCGATGATCAAGAGGACTTAATATTATTGGACTTGATTTTAAAACAAATAAGAATGTTGACTTGTCGTAAAAAATAAAAAAATCTAACACGAGCTAAGAACGTAACCCTTGTCCAAATATACGATCGGATACATGCACATACTTATGTTTTGTGATATTTTTTCTAAAGTGGTATTGTTGAATGATTATAATATATAGGTTAACATTCTAAACGTATTTTTTATAGTTATTCTTATTAAACTTGGAATAACATTAAATATTCTGGGACATTATTCCTCACAAACGGCCATCTGACCCCAAACTAAGCAAAGCTTGTACTATGGAAGCCAGATAACTGATATACTACATATACTACTTTTCTTTTGTAAATACATACATATATAGATAATTACACCCACATTAAATAAATATTTCAAAATTTACTGTTTACATCTCTATATCGATAAAATTGCAGCAAAGTATCCGAATATGTAAACGCGGTAATGTTTGAAATATCAGCGAGTGAGCTTAATTAATTTAGTATGAATTCAAAAAATATGAATTTGTCACAGCTAAAAGAAAAACTATAAATTACATTAATTTCATTTTTTAAACATTATTTAATAATACGAAATACCTTCAACTTCGTAATTTATCACTTTTTTGCAACTTATCTAGAAAACAATTCAGTTTTGGCAAGATATTAGTAACTTTATTTGGTCTGCTTACTTTGCCGTCATGGTACGAAAAATGAATGAACGAAATCACTAAACGAACCAAATGCGAACCATTGACGAAAATGTTGACAGTTGGATCGTTATAACGATGTCATTGTTGGAGGCCGTATAGCTTAATACTGGCATTTAATCTATTCTATATTTGAGTGTGTTTATTTGTTTTATAATATGTCTGATTGTGTGCCTTTTGACTTTGTGATTATAACTGAGATGTTCTACACTCTGCTGGAAATTGTTTTATTTCTGATTTCCATCAGGTTAATAGATTAAGGGGGCGTGTTGGAGGCCGTATAGCTTAATACTGGCATTTAATCTATTCTATATTTGAGTGTGTTTATTTGTTTTATAATATGTCTGATTGTGTGCCTTTTGACTTTGTGATTATAACTGAGATGTTCTACACTCTGCTGGAAATTGTTTTATTTCTGATTTCCATCAGTCATGGTACTAAATAGCGATATAACTCAGTTTAGGTCGTCATTTGAATTGCAATAAGAGTTGATAGTAAGCCCCCTGTTTAGGTTCTACCAATCAAATCGAAATACCTATCAGGGATGTCGAAAGATTGGAATATTAAGATTTTTTGTAATACAATATTTATTAAAATGAAAACTTTAAAACAAACAAAACAAAATCAATTTTACCAATCAACATATGCGTAGGTATACGGTCGTTACGGCATACGCGCTTACACACGCGCTACATTTTGCGCTTCAAAAAACAGGACTCGCGTACACGAGCTTCCAAAAACGAGCTTATTACATGCGTTGCGTATAAATCGCTGGTCTGAAACAGTCTCTCCCAAAGCGCACCATTTCTTCCGGTTCCTTGCCATCCGCATCCGTGTTCGCATCCAACCCAGTCATGCCATCTTTTTGATGTCATTAGCCCATTGGGCCGGGAAGCGATCCATATTACGCTTGCAAAGACGCAATCTCCACTCCACCACTCTGTTCTTCGACAGACGTGTCCGGCCCATTGCCACTACAGCTAGCTTAATCGTTCAGCTACATCATAATGTCGGTAACATTGATTCTTTGTCGAATCCAGTGAGTTTACAAATAGGTACCAGTGGCAGCTTCTTATAAATAACTAGCGACCCGCCCCGGCTTCGCACGGGTAGCACAGCATATACGCCTATATTTTTTTTATAAGCATGTAGGTATAACGTTCCCAGTAGGTATAATAAAAAGCTCCCAGTCGACATGATTTTTTTCGACATATTCAACAATCATCGTCATATTACACCCAATTTTCACAAAACGCCATTTTCTCGCTCGTGAAACTCGGTAATCAGTAATCAGTACCACGAGTGTAAACAATAGGGTATTTTACTCCATATGAGAAAAAATAAAAAAAAAGTACAATTTAGATAGCTTAGGCAATAAGCAGTCGGAAAATGTTAGTTTTAGTTCATAAAATAACTTAATTATTTTAAAATTCATTTCAAAGTTTTCAGTTTTTTTTATCTGTTTCTAAACAAGCGAAACAGTAGCCGCCATTATAATGACGTCATACGGTGATGTATGTAAACTAAAAAGCGTCATATTATTTTTACACTAGTATTCATGCATTCAGGAACAGTAGACTAATAAAAAGGATAATAGCTCATTTTTAATTTGAGTGTAAAGAATTTACGTAAATAAACGCTTACTATCACGTTTGCGTTTACTAAAAATTTGTATGGAAGAAATTAGCTCCATGAGTATTCCGCGAGAGGCGCTGTGCCGATTCCTATAGAAAAATGTCGTAAACGTTAACGTGATTGTAAGCGTTTTCTAACGTCAATTGTTTACACTCGGGGTACAGAATAACATAGCAGTCGGGTCGTCGATTGCAGCAAGCGAAGCGAGGCGCTTGAATTTTTTTCTCGCGTTCGTAATTTTTTTGCGATTACTCCTAAGCACTAAGATATTCGTTTAAATTATATGGTGTTAAAGAGTAAAATATTTTGCATGTAATGCTTAAAGCCTCTAAAATGATAAGGATTAATACCATATTTTAATAAATAATTCATATTCCATTTCTGATTCCGCCGTGAAATAGTAATGCACTTGTTTTACTGTGTTTCGGTTAGGAGGGTATGGGAGCCGGTGAAATTACAGGCACAGAGAGAGACTTAACAACTTCATGTCTCAAGGTTGGCAACGCGTGAGTGACACCCCTGACAGGGAAAATATAATATTGTAATTTCTTTGCCAGTGGTGTTATGAGCGTCTATAGGCTACGGTAACCACTTACCATCAGGTGGGCCGTAAGCTTGTTTGCCACCTAAGTAGTATAAAAAAAAATAGCTTTCCATTTTACCGCTTTATAATTGCCCTTTTTTTAAGTATTAAAATGGATAAAGTATGTTAGTCTTAAGAGATAGACATAATATGCCATCGTGGACATTTCTGTAAACCTATATAAGATTACACAATTCCACCATTTACATCACATTAATGAATGAAAATGAAAATGAAAATATTTTTTATTCAAATAGGCCTTCACAAGCACTTATGAATAGTCTGACTCTAACGCTCGGTTCGGAAGGTTGCTTTTACTGAGAAGAGCCGGCAAGAAACTCAGCAATTACTCTTTTCAAAACCAACTCAGATTTATTACATTAAATTATTTATCTAGTCTCACTGACAATATATGTGTGTTATAACAAAAAAGAAAAGAAACAAAATGATGAGTGACATAGTTAATAAATAGATAGCAAATTTAAGCAGACCAGCCCCCACAAGCAGCACCTGTTCACAAGTATGTGGCAACCATCGCCCTCCTCGCACATATTGTAGGGAAGTGAGCGACCCGCCACACGACGCCGCCGCAAGCAAAGGCCTCAAAGTGAGCATGACTACCTTAAGCTTGCTAAAAAGAAAAACAATTTCACGGAATATGAATAAAAACACACAATATGTTATCACTGTTACCATTCACATGTTTATAGGGCAAAAAAAGTAAGTGTATTATAATAACAATATTAAAAAAATTATGATAATATATTACACAAAAATTGATATACATACACAAAAGTAACAAATCTACCAAGCATTATCGTCTTTTAAATAATCATTCACAGTATAGTAAGATTTTTCAATTAAAACAGCTTTAATACGGTCCTTAAATCTTTGTGAAGGCAAATTTAAAATTGAAGTAGGGATTTTGTTATAGAAGCGTGCACCTAGTCCTAGAAATGAACCTTGCACTTTTTGTAGTCTATAAGCAGAGGTCACAAGTTTGTGCTTATTCCTAGTATTGATCGAGTGTACTTCACATTTTTTCAAAAAATCACTAATATTTTGATGGACAAATAATATGTTTGCATAAATATATTGAGATGCAACTGTGAGTATGCCGATTTCCTTAAACTTATCTCTGAGGGAAGTTCGAGAGCCCAAATTATAAATAGCTCGCACTGCCCTCTTTTGTAAAATAAAAATGGTTTCTATATCAGCAGCTTTACCCCAAAGTAAAATGCCATAGGACATGACACTATGAAAATAGCTAAAATAAACTAATCTAGCTGTATCTACATCTGTAAGTTGTCTAATTTTCCTAACTGCATAAGCTGCCGAACTGAGCTTCGCCGCAACAGATGAAATTTGGGAGCCCCATTGTAATTTTGAGTCCAAAGTAATCCCTAGGAATACTGTTGACTCAACAAGATTGAGGGCTTCATTATTTAACATTAAATTACAGTCTACTTTTTTTACATTTGGTAATGCAAATTTAAGGCATTTAGTAATGTACCTGTAAACCAATTTAATACCTTTGTTAATGCACCGTTTACATCGTCATAATTGGATTTCAGTCTATCAACACCAAAAATCAGTGAGGTATCATCAGCAAACAGTACAATTCCACAGGTATTTTTAACATAAAACGGAAGGTCATTAATATATATTAAGAATAGAAAAGGACCCAGAATAGAGCCCTGCGGTACACCCATACGCACAGGAGAACCAGACGATTTAACCCTATTTACATCGACACTTTGAAGTCTCTGCCCAAGGTATGATTGCATAAGATCAAGTGCCACGCCTTTTACCCCATAATAATTTAGTTTACGTAAAAGTGTTCCATGATCAACGCAATCGAAAGCCTTGGATAGGTCACAGAACACACCAATGGCATTCTGCGACCTCTCCCAAGCATTAAAGATATTTTTTAAAAGTGTTACCCCAGCGTCAATTGTAGAACGACCTTTCGTAAAACCGTACTGCTCACTATGTAATAGTTTATTTAAATTAAAGTGTGCAAGTAATTGCGATAAAATTATTTTTTCGAATACTTTACTAAGGGCTGGCAAAATGGAAACGGGCCTATAATTAGAAGGATCCCTAGGATCTCCGGTTTTGAACAATGGTACTATTTTACTATGTTACATCAAATCTGGAAATTTACCTGAATCTACACATCTGTTAAAAATTAAAGCCAAATAGGGAGCGATATCATCCATGATACCCCGCAAGACAGTAACAGATATATCCCATAAATCACCAGTGCGTTTAACTTTCAGACTCTTAAAAGTTTTTAAGATGTCATGAGATGTTATATGCCTAAATTTGAATAAGTCATCGCACTCAGACACATTGTTTTTCAATATTATTTCAGCGTCTTCTGGTGAGGAATTTAAGGAGCTGGTGGTAGCTATAGGTATATCACTAAAAAACTCATTAAATGCGTCTGCAATTTGACTACTTTCACTAATAATTTTATTATTTATATTTAATTCAATACTATTATTATGCTTTTTACTCTTTCCCCTTTCAGAGTTAATAATGTCCCATGTTGTTCTTACTTTATTAGTTGATTTACTAATTTTATTTTTTAAATAGATGGACTTAGCTGAAGCACAAGCTTTCTTGAAAATTTTAGAATAATTTTTAACATACTCAATAAAAATTTGATTTTGATTAAATTTTTTCATACCATACAGCTCATACAACTTAGCTCTACTTTTATAAATACCAACTGTTGCCCAATCGTTAAACTTAATGTTATTATTTTCTTTAAAAGTCCTTATTTACACATTACACATAAACATTTACACATATACATTACATATTATACATCATTTTGTTATATCTCTGAGAGTTAAGACAGCGTTTTCGTTGAAAGCTCCCAGACGGTTTTATTTCCGACACCAACAAAAATCATTATATTTTAGCCAATGTATACAAAAACTTGACAAATTATATACTAAAACCTTCCTCGAGAAGCACTCTATCCATTGGTGAAAACAGCATGAAAATTGGTGCAGTAGTTTTTGAGTTTATCGCGAACAGACAAACAGACAGACAGACAGACGCGGCGGAGGACTTTGTTTTATAATATGTTGTAGTGATAGTGAAGTGATTCTCGGAAAAACTTAACCACATGCGAGTTCAAAAGACGTAACTTTGAAAACCATGTGTCTCGTTTCTTCTGCTGTGAAACCATCAATATATTATGTACTACCGTGAATACCTACGGCTAACGGTTACGTAAAAGGAACGTAACAATTTGCGCCAGGGCTGTACTATTAGGTATGTATCTGTGGCCAGGGGCAAAATTCGGCAGAAAACTATAATCTCTCTCTATACATATTGCAACCCATAATTATATTGAAATACACGATACTCAAGGACGTATTTTATGACAAACGGTTCATTTTAAAAAAAACAGTCAGTAAGTCTCGATAAAAAAAAAATGTGAAGACGTAAGTGGGGGTGTAAACTAAAACCTATTATTTAGAGTATTTTGGCCCTTACTTTAGTGACGTGAAATAGTACCTAGTGCAAAAATATAAAGGCTGGCGTATAACTTCAAAATTTTTTTTTTAATACAGTGTTGAATGAAAGGGTAGACAAATAAAACAAAAATATAATTTTCACTGTGTAATAAAATCAGTAGGTACTCAGGTAACTCGATAAATAACTAATATGGTATACTTAATTATGATCAAGTAAAATGTAACGGCAAAAAATCATATTATATTGCCAAAAATTTTAACAAAAAATTAAACCGACTACAATACTAAATATTATGAAATAACGATGTAGTGGAACTGTAAACTGACTGTATAATTAAAATTAGGTACCTAGATACCGTATTGAAGTCAGCGAAAGAATTTTGAGGTTCTGGAACACGCACTACTCTTTCCCTGACTTCAATACAGTACCTAATTCAAGGACGTCGCCGTCGACGTTTTTAAAACACCTAACGCCCATTTATATTCTAAACTGCTTAAAATTGCACAGAATTACTTTTGTATACCAGCTCACAATACGAACGTAGAGAGTCTTTTCGCTAGTCACGCAGCAATGGACGAAATAAAGAAACTCGCTAAACATACACACGGTTTCTTCTCTGATCAAAATCAAGTATAATTTCAAGGACCTGAGTGGTTCCGACTTTTACAAATTCTTGTTGGAAAAGAAAAATATTTTGATAAAATATTATTGGTTATTCTAAAATTCTAAAATATTATAGTTAGTTATTAGTAGTATTAGTATTATATAATAATTTGAATGATGCCCAAAACAAGAGCTTTATTGTTTTTGTTACCATAAAATGTCAATTGTTTGTTGCTAAGCTATATAAATGAATAAAAATTATAAAGATGTTTTTATTTTTGTTGCAAAAAATATTTTTTCAGAGGTGTCCGGGGAAAAAAACATATTTTGCCCAAATGTCCGGGATTTTTGTCGTGTTTATCCGGGGTCGGCAATTTAGGTGATGGCAGCCCTAATCACATCTAAATAGTTGCTGTGACCACATAATCAATATGGACATCAGAAAGTTTTTTGGTGAGTATCACTTGCGTTTAGATTTCGTATTTTCCGTCCGTAAAATAACGTCAATTGATTTGATTATAAATGCTGATTTTGCATCGGTTTTTAAAATCACAAAAAATCCGTTTCTAGGCACGATATCCGATTCTTAAGGGTCGTCAGTTTAAACCAAAAGGAAAATTGCTCAATTTAATGGCTCAATCGAAAATAGGACCGTATTAATGGTAATAAAGTAGGAAATAGCTTAAAGTAGAAAATTGTATGAATGAATATCGGCGGTGCCGATTCGGCACAGTCGGCTCGCGTATGCTTGAGACTCCGGCACGTGCGTGTCGTCGCGCCCGCTCTAGAGTGCTCGAGCGAGGATGCCCGAGACCGCGCGAGCATAGCCGCGGCGGTTAAACCGCCCGAAATAGCTAGGACTGTTGATATAAAAAATATCGTTGACGCTCGTCCTTGCGCGGGCTCGAGCCTGCCGCCGTCTTGAAGCGCATTTATGCTTTCAATGTGAATTGCGGACCAGAAGAAGTTGTAGCTATTTCAAATATTTTGTTTTGCAGTTTTAAAAAGAAAGAAACCTGAAGGAGCAAGCAGTGACAGCGATGATTCCGTGGGTGACCTGGCGAGACCTAGCACATCCAAAGAACCGGACTTAGTTCCCGACTCTTCGATAAATGACTGCAACGAAAATGACATCGGTAAATTTATTGGACAAGCATCAATGTTATCGACTGAAATGAAGAAAGAATTGCTTGAAAACACTTGGTCTCCGTCTGCGACGTATGACTTTGCGGAAGACGCTAAACATTTAAAGAGGAAATTCAATTATTCATGGTTGGAAACGTACTCTCCATATCGCCTATTCCAGGCACCAAAAAGGAGCCTTTTGTAAATATTGTACGTTGTTCCCGCCAAATCCAAATTCTTTTAGAGGCGTATTAGGGTCATTTATCATAAGGCCGTTTTGTAAGTTCAAAGATATTCACAAGCTTGCAAAAAGCACATGGAAACCCACTTCCATAAGATGGCACTGGAAGCCGCTAAATCATTTCTTGGAAGTGTGCCTGTAGATTTACAACTCAACAAATACTCCCAGGGCATTATTGAAGACAACCGAAAAATTATAACATCTATTATTTACTGCATTACGTTTTGCGGGTGGCACGACTTAGCTCTGAGAGGAAAACATTATGGCGAAGGTATTCTCGAGGACTTATACAAGCTACGAATTGACGCGGGAGATTTAGTTTTGAAGAAACACATTGAGCATGGGAAAAAGAATGCAAGCTATCGATCGATTGATATTCAAAATGAAATTATCGCAATTTGTGGAGATGTTATTAAGGCAGACATTGTGAAAAAAGTAAAAGAAGCAGAAGCTTATAGTGTGTTAGCAGACGAAACAGCTGATATTTCCGGTACTGAACAATTATCGATTGGGCTGCGATATTTTGACGAGGAAGCCAATGAGGTCCAAGAAATGTTCGTCGGATTTGTTGAGCTGAAAGGTCTGGATGCGAAATCTATTGCATATTGCATCGATGAGTTTCTGACAAAAGAAGACCTTTTAATCCTGCTGATAAATGCGTTGGTTTTGGATTTGACGGTTATTCGACGATGTCCGGAAAAGAAGGTGGAGTACAAGCGATCCTGCGCAAAAAATATACCAAAGCATTGTTCTTTCATTGCTCGTCCGATAAACTGAATCTGGTAATAAATGATCTCAATATTCTTCCTCAGTTTTATAATTTACCAAACATAAAAATTTAAGTCGAGCTTTGGCAGCAATTCTGGCATAATAAACCAAACTCAACAGATCAAACCGCTGTTGATATCCTAAAAGAAGCAAAAACCTTCTTTCCCAACACGGAAAAAGCGTTGAAAATTTTGATCGCTCTTCCATGCACGACGTGTACGGTAGAGCGATCGTTTAGCAGCCTCAGGAGACTAAAAACCTGGCTAAGAAGTACTATGAGTGAAAATCGCCTCAATGGTTTGGCCATAATGAGTGTGCACTGAAAACTTATACATGGAAACTTACAAGATTTTAATAATAAAGTGGTCGAGAAGTTTACAATGAATCCCCGCAAATTATGTTTTATTAACCTAATATAAACAAACAACGACCACTATAATATTAAAATCTGGTAATTTAAAAAAAAATACGCTGTACACTTATTCAAATTCCTTTTTATCCTATTTTTCTAATAAATGTTATTATAACTTATTTACAAGTTTTTTATTGCATAGTCAAGAGCTCGTGCTCGTGTAGCTTTACACATTGGACTCTGTACTGTCACAGAATATATATGTATATAGTACTAAGATACTGTTGTTATTACAATCGCTGTTGATGTAAGGCTCGTAGTACAAGTGAAAAGCTTCATGTGCTGTCGACTTTACCTACAATTCATACCTACTTTTCTCATTCATAGAGAATGAGAAGTATGCGCCATCGGCTGGCGACGCCCTTGACCTAATTAATAATTAATTCAGTTTACAGTTCCACTACATCGTTATTTCATAATATTTAGTATTGAAGTCGGTTTAATTTTTTGATAAACTTTGACCATGATTAAACCAGCTTGTATGGCCCTGTGTCAATCTGTACCTAATATCGTATTGCATTTCTGTATCCCCATACATACATACATACATACATACATCCTCTTACATCATCAGAAATGGCTCAAGTACAACATTTAAGGGCGTCACACACGGCGAAGATACTATAATATTTTATCTTAAGATCATGAGACAGCATTATACCTCTGTGATTATACTATGAAAAGAGAAGCAACGACCTACCTTCACTTTACTTCTCTTTCACTGGTATAGCACTGTCTCATATTATAATAATATCTTAAGATAAAATATTATCTTATCTTCGCCGTGTGTGACGCCCTTTATGCTTTAAATTGAAAGAGCCCAAATAATGATAATATTGAAGGTAGGCCTCTCGAAACTTAGATTATTCCACAACAAGTTTATATAGTGAAGCAAAGGTAAACACAGTGAGAAATATTTACATACTAATGACCATCTTCACAAACACTGTAGTATAGTTTTATTAACTACTAGCTTCCGCCCCGCGTTCCCGAGGGATCTTATATTTTCCCAGGATAAAAGTTACCTATAGCCTTCCTCAATAAATGGGCTATCAAACACTAAAATATGTTTTCAATTCGAACCAGCAGTTTCTGAGATTACCCCCTATAACCTCACGAACTTTACTTGTTTATAATATTAGTATAGACTAGGGATAAAGATGACACTAGAAGATACTATGAGGTGTGCAAAACTGTAAAATGCCTTTAAAGCAAATAGGTAGACTATACAACAAACTTAATAAGCAACACTCCACCTATAAACTACTTAAAATTTAATGAATAAATAAAATGAAAGACTGGCATTTAGAATTGTACTGAGATTCAAGAGACAGAACCGATATTGTTCTGGGCCTACTATTTGTCTGTTTGTTATGGGAAGGCAAAATAAATACACACACACACCTACCCTATCATGTACGGTCCACAATTTTGTCGTTTAAGATAGTACGGCTATCACATCAAACAGTTTCAATTAGAAACCGGTTAGATGTCAGAAAAATATTCTCATAACTTTTTGCCGTTCTGATGACTGCATATGCAAACAGTGCTTCATTACAAATGGAATCAATTTGGACAGCATAATATATAAAAAAAAGAGTCATTTCGACGCAGTGGATTAAGCTAGTAACCAATAAAGAACACTATCAAATTCTGGCTACCTATTAGGTATTGCATAACAACAGTTGAAAGTTTTACTGGGAACATTGAGAAAAGCTTCTTTTAAGTTGCCACAGTTGGAGGGTGGCGCTTCACTGAGATACCTGTCCATGTTGACGAGCAGTGTCTTCGGTGGGTCTGATCCCATAACGTACTCGTCTATAGCTTGGTATATTGCCTGCAAAAAATAATGCACATATTATAGGTACTGAAAAGATACACAAAAAAATATTGAATGCCACCTTGATTTTGACTCGCCAACCTAATAAAGTCATTATTTTCGTCTTAAAGCGTATGATATTGAGGTTGAAAGGTTGATTAATAGGCAAAGAGTGAATGTGCGGTAAGGTCTGATGGCATATCGGCTAAAGTCCTCAAACATGTAAAAAGTATATGTGTAATAGTGCACTTGCGACGATGATAGCGTTTAAATTTAAGGGGAATTATTAACCGCACACCTAATAATCTATATGTACACCAAATAAATGAATACACTACTAATTAACTGAGTATCAAAACTTCTACCTACAACAAAAATATTAATTACATATCAAAAATACTAACTGTACCTACATCAAAAATAACAAATGCGCATCTAATAAACGAACACGATAGTCTAAAATATAACTTCTAAAATCTCTACCTATTCAGAAACGACATGGATAGTTTAGGTTAGAAGTGTATAACTATCGGGAAGTGCTGCTACCGATCGCCATACACTGCGTGGTTATTTTTTCTTTAATGTACGTATAGTATATTCTGTTGGGAAAAATTGTCAATTTTTGATGTGCATTTAAATACTACCCATAGATTTATTGTGCGCTAGTTATTATTAGATATGCATTCATAAAAAGCTCCACTTTTAAATAAATAGCTACGCGTCACGAACATAAATTGTTGCTAAATTATAATATTTTGATATAACTATTTTACTGTGCAATTAGTATTTTTGATTAGGATTCGGATTTTTTTAAATACAAAAGGAAGATTTTTTGATTTGCAGTTAAATACTACCCTAAATTTAATGATCGACCGTCATATCCACCTTGTATATTAAGATTGCTGTCTCATCTTAAGGGTATTTTTGAGTATCTAATCTATATCTAGTACTGTTTAGGCTAAGCTATAATGTTAGACCTTATTTTGTCAAAATAAAAATAACACTAGTATTCAGTCCGAACGGATATTTGTTTACGTTGCCTGATTCTCATTGAGTACTTATAAGTTATTTTTATATAAGTTTTATAACGTACTTGTTTTACGTAAATGATAATGATAAATAAGCACCTGAAATGCTGGTTGCTTTTGATTATGGAATGCCTTGCGGCTTCCGTGTAGCAGGAAGACGCCGCGCGCAGATGCATCGGCGCACGCGTCGCCGTACATGCACTGGTCCGAGCGGTAGTTGTAGCGACACGACAGCACGCGCACCGCACGCTCGTGGTAGTGGAATATTATATTTATTATGTCCTTATAAATAATAACATCATACATCAATAATCAGATAAATATTGTGGTTTAACAGATTTTCTATTACGAGAAGTTACATAAAATAGTGAAAGTGTCAAACTATCAACTATTTAGCGGTCTGCAGATATATTAAGTGCAAGTGTTATACTGATGCCGTGTTACATGTTCCCAAGGGATTAAAATTATGAATTTTCACTATTAATTAGATCCAATTATCTGTGATGTGCCACATGTGAAGGCGGAAACAAATTAATTATCGAACGCATCTATTAGCCGCGGCTTAGTGCCGAGACAGTGTTGTGGTGTGTACGGTCGTTCGGGCATCCAAACGTCGGACGCCGCGAACACAGTATAAAGATGTAACCAATATGGAAACTAAGCCTAGTTGATAAAATAATTACCTACGCTCCACTTGTTTTTTTTATTAAAACATTCTGTAGTGATCAATTAATCGAATTGAAATAGCTAGTCTACAAATAAAATATAAATAGGTAGGTATCTCATAGTGTCGGTTAATCTCGATAGTTTAAAATACGGAAAACAGTTTAATATTGACACACAGCTTGTAGATCTTTATTTTTTGTTTGGTAGGTCACTAACTTATCATTATGGCATAACCTTTTACAAGTTTTGGCGGGAGCGTAGGCGAGCCGTGGTTGGGCGCGCGCTAGGCGCGTGCCAACCCCAAAAATGCGTGTGATACCTAGTATTTAAAAACCTTTACATAAAAAATACCTTAATTCTTCATAAATTACAAATTATTGACTGCAAAAGCACTATCGGCTTCAACACCCTCGAAAACCATAAAAACGACATCCATGACGAAAAAGTTGATAATTTATTGCAGCCGCCATCTTGGATTTACATTTTGACAGCACAATCGGCTTCGACACCTTCAAAAACCATAAAAACGACACCCATGACGAAAAAGTTGTTAATTTCTTGCAGCCGCCATCTTGGACTTACATTTTGACAGCACTATCGGTTTCAACACCCTCGAAAACCATGGAAACGACACTCATGACGAAAAAGATCATAATTTCGCGCAGCCGCCATCTTGGATTTATATTTTGACTGCACTATCGGCTACAACACCCTCGAAAACCATAAAAACGACACCCATGACGAAAAAGTAGATAATTTCTTGCAGCCGCCATCTTGGATTTACATATTGACAGTACTATCGGCTTCAACACCTTCGAAAACCATGAAAACGACACCCATGACGTTATAGTTGATAATAATATTATAATCTATTGCAGCCGCCATCTTAGATTTGTATTTTGTGTTTTACGAATTTGGAATGATCTTAAAAAAATACTCCGGTTTTGTTGAAGCAGAGTTCAAACAGCCGTATACTACGCAATACGCTCGTGGCATTTTAAAAAAGATCGCGGAAATAAACTTGTACATGACCACTCGTCTTGACACTCACTACTGACAGCACCGTGAAAACCGCTTAGGGGTCTCATCGATGCGCATGTTTGTGTGAGTGAGCCGTTTCGACCGTTTGTATGTAGTTTCCGTACTGGTTACATCTTTATTCTGTGCCGCGACGTAGGTCGTGGGTTCGAATCCTACATTGAGCTTTAGCTTTCGGTGAAGGAAAACATCGTGAGGAAACCATAGCACGGTAGAGTACTTTGTAGTACCCACCTGGCTGGCTACCACCCTCAAGTTGATAATCTGTCTCCAAACACCTTTGGTGTGTTCCGGCATCTGCACTTGAGAGCCAGTACTTTTTAGGCTTTGTGTGCTTACCACCTTCGGGCACATCATAACTTACCACTGTGAGAATGTGGTGAAACACAAGCCTACACAAAATAAAAAAAATATCCGCGACTTACGACTTCAAATCTGTGCAGTTTAGTATTTTTTACTATGTAGATACCAATAAGATGCATCAGTTAGCCGCGGCTTATGAACAAGTCCGATAATTTGTATCCTTGATTGAGTAATAAACATATCCACGAAAACTTCTGCATTTATAAGAGGGTCTTATTTTTACTATGTAGATACCAATAAGATGCATCAGTTAGCCGCGGCTTATGGACGAGTCCGATAATTTGTATCCTTGATTGAGTAATAAACATATCCACGAAAACTTCTGCGTTTTATAAGAGGGTCTTATTAGGTATTGTAAGTATGTTATTAATTAAACACCTGATCGCCCCAAGGTATAAACAGTTTCCATTTCAGCATAATTGGAGTCACATAGTCCACCCACCCAAAATCCCTCATTCTTGTTAAATTCATCAACATTACACCAGAATTTAGTCCTGAAATAAAATGAAAACATAAATATATATTCAAAACAAATAAAATCACATCACATAAACATTAGCATATTCTTATTTTAAGTATTCCAAATTAAACTGGTGACGGAAAATATCATAAATTTACATGAGGGTCTCTTCTTGTTTTGTTAGCTTGTCTCTTTGATACCAATAGATAGACGAGATGGGATATCACAAGTGTTATAATCTATGGTACTACAAGTTTAGTTTCAAGCTTAGGTACCATTAAATTAATTGTTACACCACATTATATCTAAGCTTTAATTTAATTATAAAATTATTTCATAACATACCATATTTTCCATAAAAGGGATGCTTTGCAAATCGTGGATACCAAGATATATTAGGGTTATCATCTTCTAAAGTCATTGCAGATATTTCTGTACTATTGAACTCGGAAAAGTAATTCCAAAGCTCTTCTATAGGGCCCAGAAACAATGTGTCCGTGTCAACATAAATTAATGAATCAATGTGAGGGATTAAATTCTGAAACAAATACTGTTTTCAACATAATGATCATAGTACAAAAGCTGCTTTTAGTGCTTGTCTGAATTTAATTTATTACCTAATGTAAACAGATCATAAAGGCTCCTTTTCACTATGGTATGTAATATTGTATTATATCCTGAGAAATACATTATATCCCACAATTGGTCTTCTCACTATGCAATCATGGACCTCGAAAAAAAGGTGGACGCCACCTCATAAAACAATTACTGAAGCACCCACAGTAAGCCAGCTCGCTTAAATGCATACACGTCCGGCACGCACACATTCACACCACACTAAGCTGGCCGCCCGCCATTACGCTCCGAACCACACACACACACAGTTACGTCGCCGCCATTTTGGTGCTTCAATAGTTTCTTAGCGGCCGCCTTTTTTTCTAGATCCATGTATGCAATATAATTATAAAACATGTTCCTTTTGATATCCCATAACTCTAAGATAATGTGCTATAAGTAAAAACAATATAAAAAGACCTAGAACTAGTGTTCCAAAAATACATAGTTTTGAAGATAACATCAATCATAATTAAATTAGTTAAAAAGCGGTCACCTGTATGATATTATATTTTGCGACATTGCCAAACTTACGCAGTAATAAACCAAACGTAATCATTCATATTTAAAGCTAAGACATATTACATAAATAATTGTGGCTTTGTTCAATTATTTTGTAATAAAAATGAAAACGATAAAAAAAAAGTAATTGAAAAATAATTCATATGCCAGTTGATTCTCTGACATGGTCTCATTAATACCCTAGCTAGAGTTATGGGATATCAAAACACGTTGTATAATTGACAAAAACTAAGATGGTGCTGCCAGTCCATTTTTTTAAATATGGGTGGGTGGTTTAATAAGATAAAAGCAAAACTCATTGACCACACCTTTGATGGTGATACTCTCAACCAAATCAAAAATGCGTAGACACACTCAAGGCACATATTGCACCATCCTGTATACTTACAATATTCATCAGAAATTCCCTAGAATATTAAGCCAATAAAACCAACTTAAGGCGCTGACAACAGCTAAATGGCCTTGAGAAATTGAAATTTTAGCCACGCCCCTCTACATCCCCAATATATATAGCACGTATAGCACAGCATAGCGCCACACACGAAGACGCGGTAAAACGGTGCACTTTTTCGGCCATCATCCAAACAATAAACAAGTACAAATATATCTATGAAACTAACACAACTAGATGGCGCTATTATTGATAGTATAAATATGTAATTACAACTAGCTATAAAGAAATAGTAATAACCGAGTTCTCAATATATTTTAACCTAGTTTTGTAACTTTTCTATTTTATTTCCATCTTTCACACCATTATTTACAATAGTATGTACCTACTAATTTTAATGAAACCGCTTCTCTTATCATTTTATATTCGCGTCGCCCGTGTGGATGTATAAATGTTTTTTAATAAGAAATAAGAATGAAGAAAATAATGTACAAAATTCAAAATATACAGCTAGGTTTCATTTTTAGAAAACGTCGTTTTACCGTGTTTTCAATCAATGAGAAACTGCTACAATTTCATTAGAATACGTAAATTTCGCCGCTAACAATATGTGATTAATAGCTCAGGTGGGAGATCGTGCGATCCTTGAACTAGATGTCCACGGATCTAGTCCTGTTGGCGACTTATGTTTGATTACTTTTTTCGATATGATTCATCCTACTTTTGTAACTTTTTCATCTTTCACACCATTATTTACAATAGTACCACAGCGTAACAAGTCATACAGTGGTTTATCGCGTTTGAAGTCACGCGAAATGCCGCTTTTGTGTAGACATTCGTCATTATTCGTAGTATGTGTATGTAGAACTAATACCTAACATATTTTTTATTGTTTATGACCTTTTAATAATATAATAGGATACCAAAATAAAAAAAATGAGAGAGAGAAATACTGAGATACTTATTCTTTTAAAAACTACAAATGCGAAACTGAAAGGTATTTTCAACATTTGGATTTACTAATTTTCAGATTGCGATTGTTGAATTTGACGATGTAGTCAATTCTCATACGTAGAAATAATTTTAATAAAAATTCAGACGGGAAGCAGGACCATGGTCTTGTATTAAAATTAATGTTCTTTAGCTGTTGATATAATTGACTTCTAATATTATTTCCAACAAACGTTGTAAAAGTTGTCTGTAAAGTGTCTTCTAATTTTTGGCAGTACGTTAAAATACTAATACATAATAGTTTGCTAGTAGTTAAATTAGGTCGCGCAGAGATATCACTACTCCATATTCGTAATCGGCACCCCTGAAAACCATGAAAACGATATCCATATTGATTTTATTTAAAAATTCACGTCCGCCATCTTGAATCTCGAAATATGTTATATATTCGTAATTGGCACCCCTGAAAACCATGGAAACGATACCCATATACATAGATGTTATTTAATAAATTCGCGTCCGCCATCTTGAATCACGAAATATGTTATATATTCGTAATCAACACCCCCGAAAACCATGGAAACGATACCCATGTACATAGATGTTATTTAATAATTCGCGTCCACCATCTTGAATCACGAAATATGTTATATATTCGTAATCAGCACCCCCGAAAACCATGGAAACGATACCCTTATACATAGATGTTATTTAATAATTCGCGTCCGCCATCTTGAATCACGAAATATGTTATATATTCGTAATCGGCACCCCCGAAAACCATAGAAACGATTCCCATATAGATTTTATTTAATGATTCGCGTCCGCCATCTTGAATCTCGAAATATGTTATATATTCGTAATCGGCACCTCCGAAAACCATGGAAACGATACCCATATTGATTTTTTTTTTAATTCGCGTCCACCATCTTGGATCTCGAAATATGTTATATATTCGTAATAAGCACCCCCGAAAACCATGGAAACGATACCCATATAGATTTTACTTAATAATTCGCCTCATAATTGTACAAAATTCAAAATATATAGCTAGGTTTCATTTAGTCGTTTTACCGTGTTTTCAATCAATGAGAAACTGCTACATTTTCATTAGAATACGAAAGTAAATTTCGCCACAATATAGAAGTAATTAATAGCTCAGGCGGGAGATCGTGCGATCCTTAAACCAGATGTCCGTGGTTCGAATCCAGATGATGTCTCCAGTTCCATTCATTTAATATCCTCTTTTTCAAGTTCCTTCTTTTGTTTACCAAAATAAAAAGTATTAAATACCAGCGCACAACTCAATCATCCAGGTACTTTACATTCATTATAAAACATGGTGTCATCACATGGATTTGAACACACACATCCAAGTAGTTATAGGTTCTTGACCTATAACCAGGACCGCTGAGCTAACAATGACATGACTTATGTGATGAAAATAAGAATCTTTCTCGGTCAGTGATGCGGCACGACAAATTTTATTCCCAATGCATGAAAGATTATAAAATTAATCAGTTATTATGCCCTTTTTGTGGTAAGTAAATCTTTAGTTTGAATACTTTTTATGCGAAATAATACGACGAGATCATATTGTAAAAGTTATGTAATGCAATTCATTTTCCCTCCAAATATTGTCATTTAATTTGATAAAAAGTTATAATGTGAATAGGCTGAATACATTCATAAATTACACTGCAATCTAGCGGCAGTGATATGACGCTTTGACAAACACAAGTATTTGTTTACTTTTATCATTGTCAATCACTGTGAAATAAATTGCTTACTACCTTACTTTATTCATCAGGCATTGCACATTTTTTTTAAAAGATATTTTACCCATTTATGGATGATAATGTTGAAACCGCGCGCTCGGAAAAAAAGTGGTATAGGTCCGTCTAGCAACGCGGATCGCCGCGGAATGCGAGTGAGGGCAAAGCAAAATACGCAAGTAACGTGACAGAAGAGTGTGGCATAATGTTGACTCCTCCCCCTAACTGCTCCGAATTAATAACGTAAGCGACATTTATAAAAATAATTAATTATGTACAAATAAATTCCTTATTCCAAAAACTAACGAAATAAATCATTTTCTAATTATTCGAACAATATTAATGTAAAATATCACATCGAAAAATACATTCATGTATAGGATAAATTTGGGAATTCCTTGATTTTCAGAGTTGTGTTTGGCAATTTTTTTTATCGAGGCAATGAAATGAAATCGTGTTTTGAGATTAATAAATTTGTCATTTATATCCTTGAGTATCGTGTATTTAAATTTCAATACCGTACATTTAGTAGGATTAATATAGGTTGGGTTGCAATAGAGAGACTTTAGCTGTTGTCAGCGCCTTAATTATGTGGCTCTGCAAGTCAACTTTACTCTGCAATTGCTATTGGTAGTAGGAGCAATTATATTATATGTATATAGTATAACATTATTGTTATTTTATTTTTAACTTATATTACCTACCCAACAAAAGACCAGCATTGTTTATTTCAAATACTATACAGGTGTACTATAACTGTGAAATCATGAAAAAAAATATCACGTTCCATACAAAAGTTCAATACCTACTCTAAAAAAGTGTATGAAGCAACTGTTTTATTTTACATGATATCAGAGTTGGTCTCATAGTGAAAGTTGTTCATTGATGAGTAATGAGGATCAGTAACGTTTTCAGTTGAGTATGCAGATTTGTAGAGCTAAGCAATCCTTAACATACAGTGCAAAAATTTTTGTTCTACGACAAAAATTGACGAAGTTATGACCAAATTACTAGCGAAGTTCACTGAGAGGCCGCCGCGGTAGCCGTGACGTCACGGTGACGGTCGCCGCCAGTTAGCCGTTGGCAGCAATAAGGCGCGCAGTGTTTTGTTTGGTTAATTGTGACTTTGAAACAAATTAAGTGTCCAATTTGTATCTAATTCACCTTATTACCTATGTATAAATATTTTATAGTGCCAAAATGTATAAACACTTCTTTTAAAACGCCAGAAAAAACTGTTTTTTAACGTACTGAAGGACCCAAAACTTCGTAAAAAATGGTTCTTATTAGTTAGGGGCCGTCCATTAATCACGTGATGTTTTTTTAGCATTTTTTAACCCCCCTTTCCCCCTTGGTGATACGAGGTTTAAGCCTACCCCTCCCCTCGACCCACCCAAAATCACATGTATTTTTAGTATCTACAAAGAAACTTAAAATTTTTGGAATATTATCTTTAAATACATGTATAAAGTATAATCTAATTTTATTCTGGAAAATCGCAGCGCACTGGGACTTCGTTTGTTGCCTGGCAACGGCGAGTCAAAGTCACACTACACGCCGCGTTTCGGTTTAGAAAACGCGCGTTAGACGAAAAAATAAATACAAGTGATATCTTACTACACCCCCCTCCCCCCTTGTGATATTTCGTGATTTTTGCCGAACCCCCTCCCCTGCCTTTCGAGCCTCATGTGATTAATAATAATAATATAATTCGTTTATTCAAGTGACTATGACTCATATTTGTTAGTAGGCTTATAATCTAAGTGTTAGTTATTAATATAATTAAATCTACAACCGAGTGTCGCCCTAAATATGCAGGTGACAGCACCGACGTATGTACGGGCAGTCTAGTCTGTCCGCTATCATTGCCAGGACGGTGTTAGCGCTGGCCCGCACCCTGCGTACTAGAGACGTGCATCGTTTGCGCATAGTTGCATAGAAACAAACTGTGTTGTGCAGTTTGGCGAAACTATTTTTTTGTACCTTAGGTCTTAAGTTTTTAGTGCATAAATAAAAAAATAAAAAAAGCAATCGGTGCGCGCCTCCGCAAACATACCCGAAGCACTACAGTAGCGAGGCAGCAGATTGTACTGGACGCGGAGGGCACTGTACGATTTCTGAGTGTAGTCAGCCCACAGGCTGCACGTATAGAATGACGTACAATAAGTTCTGAATAACGTCACTTTCGCGTCCTTGGAGCATCGTACGAACCTGCGCGCTATCATATTTGCTCTCACCGACAAAGCCCTCAGTTCCCGCTCTATATCTGCATTGTCCTTGAGGTTGGTTTGGAGTATGTGGCCTAAGTATTTAAATTGTTGCACTCTGGTTATAGGAACACCGTACAGCCGAATATCGGGAACACTTATAGGTGATATTTTACCAGCCACAACCATGTACTTACTTTTAGTTACATTGTATTTTAATCCATGGCTGAAAGCATAATTCTCACATGTTAATAAAAGCTTTCTAAGACCGCAAACCGAAGCACTCATCAGCACCATGTTATCCGCGTAGCTTAAATTATTGACACAGACGTCGTCGATATGACAGCCGACATGCTGACTGCTGAGTGCCACGACCAGTGCGTTCACATATAAGTTGAAAAGTGCGGGAGAGGTCAACCCCCCCTGCTTCACCCCACACTCCAACCGGTATGGCTCGGATAAGGCTCCCGCCCACCTGACGCAGTTGACCTGGTGTCCATACCAGTACTTAAAGATGCTCATAAGTTCACATGGTAAGTTAATGCCCTCGAGCTTTTCCCACAGAATGTCGTAGGACACCAAGTCGAAAGATTTGGACAGATCAAGGAAACAGGCATAAACTGGAGTCCTTCTAGTTGTATAGTATCTGACAGTGTGCTTGAGACACAGTATAGCACTTTCAGTAGAGTAAGGGTCGAAAACCAAACTGATTGTCATGCAACACGAGGTACTTGTCTAACTGTGACTCAAGCAGAGCGTCAAACACTTTAGCAATGACCATCGCGAGAGAAATAGGTCTGTAGTTACTCCTGTCGGTTAAGTCACCCGTTTCACCACGCACAGTGAGAAGAACATAGCCAAGACTCTTGATATGTGTGGCCCAGCAAACTGAAGATGCTCAATACTAAGGCCATCATGACCGGGTGATTTACCTTTAGATATTGATTTGATTGCTCTTGTAACATCTTTTGCCGAGAATCTAGTCCCTACCCCTATCTTCACGGTACACTTCTCAGTACTGAGCACCCTCCGCGCCGGACCCAGGGGGGAATGTACAATAAAATGGTCCTTAAATAGATCCACAATGTCCTTGGGATCGCTCATACCGTCAACGCTCACTGGGAGGCCAGGCCGAGCGTTTAACTTATTAGTGTTTTTCTAAAAACCACGAAATTTCTTTTTTAAGTGTTGTGAGGCTAAGATATCCATCTTAATTTGATCTTTGTGATCTTGACACCATCACCAATGGACCAATGGATGGCCCCTTATCTTTAGGTCTAAACTGTTAGTGGTAGGTAGGTGTAAGAAAGAATGAATGTAAAGTATAGGTAAAGGAGAACTTATGAATAAAGTGTTTGTAGTATCTTGATAAACGAATGTTGTTATCGTTCATTCATATCTAGATTATTTCGCGGATGACTTTATAACCTACTTGCGCTTTATTTAAGGCTCCAGTCTCCCTAAAATCAGTGTTCTTGCGGAATTTATCAGAAAAGAAATATATTTTTTTTGTCATCAGAAAAGCAATAAATGAAATATATTTTACGTTATTTTAAAGTGTGAGATTTGAAGTTTCCAATACATATTTTATTTTTTAATTTGACGCCACTTTTATTAGCTTTGTGAGGCTTTAAACATACCTCTATTTACGTTCCACGCGTAGAAGGTCTCATTCATGCACACGCCACGAAAAAAATATAACAAAAACGAGAAATGTATTCAGATTACATTTGTCGGCAAATCCTCTACAATAATCTTATCTAGTTACTTTTTCAAAATCGTCTCAATTTCTTATTTAAACTGCTTTAAAAAGTATAAATTTCTGACCCTTGCAAAATATTTTTTTTTCTATTGCAAATGGCTTAGAGAAATCACACTTTAACCACTTCGAAAACAACTACTTATCTGTTGAATAAAAAATATATGCATTCAAAAAATCATTTTAAATAAATTTACCGAAACTAAACAAATAACACAACGAACACTGTCAATTCCCAGCGGAACTGAATGGAATTCTTTAACTTTATAATATTAGTATAGATTAATTCTTTCTTACACCTATCTACCACTAACAGCTTAGGCCTAAAAATAACTAATAAGAACCATTTTTTACGAAGTTTTGGGTCCTTTGGTACGTTAAAAATAGTTTTTCTGGCATTTTAAAAGTGTTTGAACATTTTGGCACTATACAGTATTTATACATAGCATAGGTAACAAGGTGAATTAGATACAAATTGGACACTTAATTTGTTTCAAAGTCACAAATAACCAAACAAAACACTGCACGCCTTATTGCCCACCAGTAGTGGCTGCGACCGTCACCGTGACTTCACAATGCATCACGTAACATTGATTTTACCAGCAGGAACAGCATATGTTTTTTACTTAATATCTTCGTAAGTAATGGTCCGATTTGGATAATTCAAAAAGATATATCATTCTTATGTAGTAAAGAATAACATGCGTACTAGTTCTATTGAATTTGCTATAACTTTACTGATCCTCATTCCACCCCTGCAAGTATTGCCAACGACTAAACAATCACCTGTATAAACCATGTTGATTAGAAGACTAATTTATGGCATAAACAACATTTACAAAACATATTGTAACACAGTTTTTTTTATCACAAATGTCATGTACATTTTTATTTCTAACCATTATAAAAAGTTATGTATTTTTAAAAACAATAAAATGTTGCACATAACTTACTGGCATAAAGAGCCGCTGGGCTGCACATTTACTAAATAAGTTCATCCAGTCTTCTCTGTGGGCTTCAGGAAAATTAATTTTATGTAGTTCATAATCAAGCAAATTATTTGTCAAAATCTTCCACTTGTTTAATATAATAATGAATTTTTCACGAAGATTATTGTCTGTGAAGATCACAAAATGAACAGGTGCTTTTGTGAAGAGTAAAACCGATTTTATAACATTCATTGATTCATTGAATCTTGAGTCACAAACAACAAATGACAAAACAATTTTTTTTTGCAGTCTCCGATTATCTTCGCTGAAAAAATAAAATATTATGATATAATTTTTAAGTAAATTAATTATCTACTGTTCAATAAAATAACGGTAACTACGGTAAGTACTTACTTTATCAATTTCAAGCTCATGGAGTGAGCGTAATTAGTGCGATCACTAATTATTTTCGAATACATAAAAACAAATGTAATACAACTCACAATAAATAACATCAAAACTTTACATGGGAGCTTCCTCATTGCTGCTACAATAATGTCTAGTACATCTAGTATGTAGTCACACAAATACAGTATTTTGTATTCTATTTGTATTTAACACTAATTCCTCACTACCAGTCAAGTCAGTACCACAAAAGTACTTTGTGAGATCTGTGTCCACCACTACCACGAGAGATGCTACCACTACGTCCACTACCAAAGTCACTACCATTCAGTCAGTCACTCACTACCCAGTGCTGCCAGATCAAAAAATCAATTCACCGCTAAAACGACACAAAAAGCGCTAGATTTCACGATTTAGACGCTTTAAAAAAGCGCTAGATTTCGCGCTAAATTTACTTTTCTTGAATAAAATTGCTACACTGCTACATTAGGGCCAGCTTCATCAACGTTTATTTTCTGACTATATTTTTCGGATGTCCCAATCCTTCGCAGGACATCGGCTGGAAGCTCATAATTATAACAATTGCTATGAACAGCAGTTAGTCCTGTACAAATCATTTAAATGACATTAATTGTTTTTAAGTGCGACGCGAATACACGTTCGATGTTTGAATGCGGTAACACTGAAAATCATGAACGAAAATTTAAATATAGGGGATTCCCTCGTCTATAGACTATCGGTCATGGATTTATTACTCAAACTAACTAACTAACGTTTAGGTAATATATCTATGCTATCGGTAATGTAGACTAACAGTGTTGCCATGACATACAAGAAAAAGTAGAGATTACAGGGCATTTCCGCGCCCATAAACTATCATATAGGAAAAAGCGCTAGATTATCCACCAGGCGCTAGAAAATTAAAATGCCCACTAAGCACACCAAAAAAGCGCTAGATCTAGCGCCCAAAGCGCTAAAATGGCAGCACTGTCACTACCACAGAGTATTTTTTTATATACTAAAGAACTACTCGCCACCCATTAGCGGTACCGTACAGTGGCGCCTCTATATTCGCCTAACGAAATGCTTGATATATATAGGTGTTCCCGCCTATTAAAGGTCCTCCCAAAAAAACGAACGTTTCGAAAATAAGATAATAGGGATGTTGACTGTACTCAAATAAAAATATAATTTTGATGCGAAATAGTAGTTTCTATGAAAGAAATCCTAAAAAACACAATATTTTTCCTTAACTTTACTGGATATATTTAATATTTAATTTACAAAATCTATAAAAATCACTCATAAGTCACGTGACGACAAACGCCAATCAGAGCGCATGACGTCACTCGTTCCCAAACATTACTAAGCGTTGGCAACAGCTCATAAAACATCAAATAAATTACAAAAGCGATGATGTTGAAATGGTCTCAATGCACCAACTCTATTTTTGGTATAAAGAAGAAGATTGTGACGATTTTTTACTAAAAGCTGGATTGTCAATTGACGAAAATACCTTAGTAGAAATTGAAAAACTGACAAGAGATCAGTCTCAAAACAAATTATGGTTTGAGTTGCGATATGGCCGGATTACTGCATCTAAAGCTCATGATGTTAGTAAATGCAAAACCCCAGATGGCAGTTTAATAGCGCAAATTATGGGAGGTAAGCTACCTGATACCTCTGCAATGAAACGTGGACGGGCGCTTGAAGACTGTAAGGAGAATAATAGATATTAAACTTGGAGTTAAAATAGAAAAGTGTGGCCTATTAATAAGTAAAGAGTACTTCATGGTTGCTGGGTCACCAGATGGGATTTGTGATGAATTTGTCATTGAAATTAAGTGCCCTACGCGTGCTGATGTTTATAAGAACTATGTTAGAGACCAAAAACCCACAAAGAAATATTATTGCATTGCCATATCCTTTATGGTAAAACGTCTTCTTGAAGCACGAACGCCTCCACTGACCTCCATTATACAAGTACGCTGGACAGTATATCATCGACCTTTTATTTGAAGCCATTTGATTTTCGCCATTTTGGCGCTGATAGCAATCGTGAGCGTCCACGGAACTAATAGTAGAGACGGGACATTTTAGTGTCTATATCGATAAAAAAACGTTTTTTCTTTTTTATTTATCGATATAACTAGTACCTGCGATTTCGTCCGCGTAATCTTTAAATATTGTAATCACTAATAAATAATCCTTACTTTCGTATTAATAATATTAAAGGCATAGCACATAACTGAGGAACCTATCCTGTGGTGGTGGGGTGGTGCGGGAGGGGGTGACATGTGAGGTATTAGAACTACTGTCTCGCTATGTCGATACATTTTTAATTATCTTTTGTCATTTGGCGTAATGAAAAAACACCCATCCGCACCGCTCCATTTCCGCAGGAACCAACTCAGTTAAGCGTTATACCTGTAGTAGCAAATAGGAGGAACTGTCCAACAGCTAACAAATGGGTAGTTATGCCTAAAAATGTATATTATATACAAATGTATGTATAGTGTACTAGCTGTTCGTCCCGGTTTCACCCGCGTTCCCGGGACAAAAAGTAGCCTATGTCCTTCTCCATACCATAGGCTATCTGCATGCACAATTTATCGTGATCGGTTCAGCGGTTTAGGCGTGAAAGCGTAACAAACAAACACACAGAGTTACTTTCACATTTATAATAAAAGGCAAAATAATTAGGCACCAGCTTAGGTACGGATTAAACCCTCATTCATTAAATATTCCTGTAGATCACTTGGAAAGGTACTACTAAAAAAAACACAAAAAATTACTTGATAATAATTTATATTTAATCAACTTCTAAAAAGAGATTATCAATTTGACATGTACGATATTATTGGAACTGCGACAATATATTCACATATTATGAGATCATTTGGAAAGGTGTATACTAAAAAAAAACAAAAAGATTTAATTACAATAATTTATTTAATTTACTTACAAAAAATCGTTCATCGAATCCGACAACATTTTTTTAGATTATCAAGTCTCATAGTTGAAAACACTAATTGTAAAACACATTCAAAATCGAAAGTATCGACCCATTATCGATATGAAACATTACAGCCCTATTTATTTGTCTACATTACATATATATTGAAAATGGAGCTCCTATTTTACCTAAATATGAATAAAAACATTTACTGTTCAAAACAAAATAGTAATAACAGCTTTAGACAAGCAATTAAACAAATTTAAAGCCGTGAAATTCACTTACTTGTGAAAGGTTATCCCGCAGCATTTTTGAAAGCGAGTTTTACAAACTCTCATACTCAAAACGATTTAAATATCACGTAGACAACATGAAATAACTAAAACGTGCACAAAGTAGTTTTATTCGTGATTTTTGCGTAAATCCTTAGAGTCGCACAAAAACAACACGACGGCCATTTGCAACAAATGTCAATAATAGTACCTGAGACGCTCGAGAGGGGCGCTTTGATTTAGCACAAAAAACAACTGTCATTTCGAAAGAAATATACCGTCCAGCGTACTTGTATAATGGAGGTCAGTGAACGCTTCGCACTTTTTTCTTAGCAAATTAGCTAAAACTATTATTTGCGACACTATAACATGCTTTTCTGCACTAATAATTTCTGAGACTGATTTAAAGTGCCGTAATAGTTCACAACTTTTCGACAAAACCTGTAAGTCGTCAAGAGTCAAATTTGGTGTGCTGGGATATTCGGTGGCATTAGTGGATATCAAACTTTTCTTTATCTGTAGTATCCTTTCAAACATCAAAAGTAGAGTTCCATCGAGTTATCACGTCTTGCTTTACCTTTAATTGGTTTTCGCCAAGTTGCTTCTCAGTGGCCTTTAGGCGTTCACTAGCTAAAACGCTCCTTTTGAAAAGTTCTACGATGGTTTAACTTTATTTTGTATGTCCTTTATTTCTGTTAAACCTGCTTGCACAATCAGATTTAATGTGTGCGCAAAGCACGGTACTTGCTTCGATTTTAATAGCGAAATAACTACTTGAATATTATTAGCATTGTCAGTTGTAACTGACACTACTTTTTCAATTATATTTCAATACCGATAGGCCCAATAGGCCCGACAGACGTTGTCCTGTCCCAAACTCGATTACGACGCCATCTACCGGGTCCAATTGTATTTTCAAACCATCCAGGGACCCGCTCAAATATACACACAAAATTTCATCCAAATTGGTCCAGTCGTTTAGGAGGAGTTCAGTCACATACACACGCACACAAGAAATATATATATTAAGAATATGTGCATTTTTTTTATTTAATCGGCCAAGTTTTGTGCCTTAATGTTGTTATTGTCAACAAAATGAGCTGTTACGGCGACGTACTGTTGATGAGATGCAGAGTTCCAGGCATCTGTTGTAAGGGCAATATATTCCGCTTGTATTAATACTTTCGCCATATCTTCTCTTACTATATTATAATATTTTAGTAATATAGCATTTGATAAAGTCTTTCGAGTTGGAACTACATACGAAGGAGATTACTCTTGAACAAATGCTCTAACTAAATGAATAGCTTTCGATGATTGTAAAAGGCAAATAATTTTTAACAATTATCTGAAGGAGCATCTTATTTATAGTTTCTGTTTTCTTTAATGATAGCGGTTTGGGAAAATATTCACCAATATGTTTATTATTAGGAACTAAAGGTCGACGATTCGTAAAGGCAGTTGTTGGTAGTAATTGCGTTGAACCATCGGGGCAGGCTGAAGACGAAGACGTAGATGGAATGGCCGGTTCAAGATGTGTCGCAACACTAATAGCGTTGGTGTTTGTATTTAAAGCAGTGTGATCTTCCTGAATACCAGCAAGTACAAAGAGATGGGCTGATTTTAAATGTCTTGTTAAATTATAAGGATCCGCCCCTTTATGCGACAGTATTATCGTGCAAATTGTACATTTAGCTTTATTATCTCCCAAATCCGTAAAAAACTCCCAGGTCTTCGATTTTTTTGCTATTGGAGCCATAATAACATTAAAAGTAGATACTTATTACAAAAACCATCACGACTTGAAATAGTGTCCATCAAAGAGTAGAATAATTCGGGGGGGAAAGAGAGAGGACGCATAGCGCCATTTTTTAGCATATCCGTTGAACTACATATATACATACACACCTGTAGATATAGTTATCTATTTCTTTATACCTAATATATTTTTAGGGATTGGATTTAGATCAGAAGATGCATTCTAAAGTTTCTCAGTTTTCTAAACATTAGTATTTGTTTTATAAGATTCGTTTTTAAAATATCACAAGATAATGCTCATTAAACTAAAAGCTTCACAATTCTGAAATAAAAAGATTTGTAGAAAATTAACATTATTTCTTTATTTTAATATGTTTATGTTTATTATAATATATTTGAGCTGCTACTTTAACTTCATCATCACCATTATAAGTTAACTTACCAAACAAAATTCGATTGATAGATCTGCACCAACTATATATTAAAACGTTAAGAGTAACATCTAGGAAATATTGTTTTAAAGCTTCGTTGTGGGTTTTACAATTAAATGGAAACCGTACAAATATTTCTGTAAAATACCTCATGGTTCTTTTCAGTCCTACCTTTGGTACGTCTTGTTTTAAATATGCTACACATATTTTTTGTACTTCATAAAAGCATTCATCCAACTGCTCGGAAGAATAACATAACCACTTTTTATCAATTTTATATTCCTTTGCTCTTGTATAAGCATTTCTTTGTGTGTTTTCAGTGCATAAAACTGTTTTTCTACATTCTTTACAATTTTTAATTATGTTTGTGAGACATTTTCTCAAGAGCCAGCCACATACATAATTTCTTTGACCTAAGTCACAATCTAAATTTTCATTACACAAAATTTCATCTCTATGTGGAATTTCTACATGTTCTTCAGAAACATCAGTTTCGGGGGCTATTATATATGTTATGTATTATATTCCTTAACGAAAAACTCTAAAGATTAAATAAATAAAATAAATATTCTGGGACATTATTCCTCACACACGGCCATCTGACCCCAAACTAAGCAGAGCTTGTACTATGGAAGCCAGATAACCGATATACTACATATACTACTTTTCCTTTGTAAATACATACATATAGAGATAATTACACCCAGACTCAGGACAAACAGACATGTTCATGCACACAAATGTTTCTCCTGAGTGGGAATCGAACCCACGACCTGCGGCGTGATAGATAGGGTCTCTTACCAACCACGCCAACCGGCCCGTCGATTGTAAAAAACAATTGACGTCATCTTCACATTTTGCCTGTGCTGAATGAGGAGCATTCAAATTATATCTGTAGTAGTCTGTGGTCACTACAAAACAAAAGTTGTAAATAAACCGAGAAATAAACTTATAAGCAGTGCTGCCAACTCGGATTTTAAAAAAGGCGTAGGCCAGCAGAATAGAAAATTACATATTTTTTTTGTGAAAATGCAGACGGTAAAAGTGAATAAGACAAGTGTTTTCAGGCAAATTGAATTAAATTTTTTATTGAATTGTATAAAATATTCCTACAAAACCTCGCGTTTTTTTTTAACCATTTTTCGTGTTCTTGATGTTGCTTTTCATTCAATTGAACGCAGAAAACAACGACATTTGAAATGTTAATAATAAATGTGCAAATTGAGATAATAAAGGAAACATTTGAGATGATTAGTCGATTACTATGTGATGCTTGGCAACCCCACCCAGAGCAAACGATACATGATCCAAGGAAAATAGATAGTCGCGCTAGGGATGGGGAATACGGGATTCTCGTGTTTTTGGATGCGCTCTTAGGTCCTTTTCACAAGACAGAACTATAAGTCATAAGTCACCAAGGTCAAAGGATTTTGAGTTTTATTGGTTAACTAGAGTTCGTACACGAACGAAGTCCCGTGGAATTAATTAAAATCGATCTTATTTCTCGTAAGATAGAGGTGGCCCTTCGATACTTCTTTGGTAGCGCCAATTTTATTTATCTTTGAGCATTATTTATGTATGAGATTTTGACGTTGGTTGGATGTTTTTTTTTTTTTTTACTTTGTATAGGCTTGTGTTTGACAACAATCTCACTATGGTAGGTGATGATGTGGCCGAAGGTGGTAAGCACACAAAGCCTAGAAGTACCAGATACTTCTCTCAAGTGCAGCTGCCGGAACACACCAATAGGTGTTTGGCGACAGATTTTCACCTTGAGGGTGGTAGCCAGCCAGGCGGGTACTACAAAGTACCCTACCACCGTGCTATGGTTTCCTCACGATGTTTTCCTTCACCGAAAGCTCAAGCTCATTGTAGGATTCGAACCCACGACCTTCACCGCGGCGTCTGACGTCACTACCACTGAGCTATCATCGCCTTAAATAACATGATTTTTTAATGCAAGTAACATTTTATTGCATAAAGGGGACACCGTTATATTACTAATTACTTCACTCTTTGGGGGACACTCATGCACTTTGCTCATGCATGGGACACTTTAGTATTTAGTGACGCATGCGTACAATAATTACTACTTCCAATCTCTGCGAAAATGGTACACTCGTTTTCATAAAATGATGGAGCCCCGAGATGCGAGAGAACCTACACTAGTATAGTGAAAATGAATGCGTATAACGTGACTTTTCAGACCGTGATGAGTTTTTATAGAACGTCCACCATTATTTATTCAATACAAGTAACATAGGTACCTTACCTACATTCATTCATTATTTTTTCTTGTATATAGGTACCTAGTTAAGTTTTGAAACATTTAAATAATGATCGTTAGGAATGGTCCTCCCATCCCGGAGATAGTAACTTGCGTGACTGTATAGTGTACAATATCAAACATATTAAAATAGTCCCCCCAATTCATTAATGAGCAAAAAGTTCCACTACCATAGCCGATATAAATATATTCACGACTGCCATTAGGTACCTACTATAAATCTCCCATTAAAATAGATTCGTCGTGAGAGCCTAGCAGTTTACCCATAGACTTGCATTTTCCCACAATTCGGTACATGCAGCATTTCTATATATTCAATACGCAATACTTTAAAAATGAAACTCCAAAAATTAAATGCTTCTAGATTTATTGTTTTGATACCATCTTAATTAACAGAATGTGCAATTCAGTTCAATAAACCTGTTATTGTACCTATAATCATAGAACAATAACGCTCAGAACCCGAGTAGGCCCAAGCGGAGTGAAGCCATTACAAGTTAAAGGCTAAGTATGATGTTTTTCGTCGCGTCAGTTGTCACGATATAGCCTCATTATAAACAGCTCACATTATTTTATTTAAAAATTACTTACTTTACCTACAGTGAAAGGGTGTCACAACGTGTCTCATAATCACAATAAGGAATGAATGTAACTACAAGATCCTTACGAACACATTAATTTTAGTGCTTCGATTTCGATATCGGTCTGAGCGCTATTGTTCTAAGCCTATAATATTTATACAAATGACTTAGAACTAGTGTCCGACCGAAGGTCGATAAGTAATACTAAGAAATTGAGAAAATTTATAATATACCTTAATGATTTTAAAACTTTTCAATTTAAAAGTCTACAACGTATTACAACAAACCCCGGGCGTCGCCACGTCGCTAGGTCCATTGCGCTCTCCCTCAATCATAACAGTTCGTTCAATTTCGGCGCTACCTAAATTCGAAAGTTTCGCCGAAGGTAGATTTTTGGCCGAAGTTAGCCGAAGCTTTGGTCGGACACTATTTAGAAACCACATGTGGTTATTTTTTAAATATCTTTCAGTACGCTGACGACTTAGGTAGGTACTATTTTAGGATTACCAACACGAACCAACACTCATAAATCGACATTTACAAATATCCAACGATATTAGTTATTGTAAGTTCTTAGTTCTTTTGGGCAAATCTGTGTATCATACATCCACTTTATACTGAGTAATACTTGATTTATCTGGAAAACTTGTTCGCAGGATGAACATGTTGTTAACCTCTGGTGTAGAATCTAATGTTTCTAAGTACCCAAACCAATAGATCACCAAGCCAGGCCCGAATCGATTCCAGTAACACCTTAGTTGCTCTTTTAGATATCCAGAATGATTTTCTTCATCTCCAAAGAGGGCTTTACTTTCAACCCAATTTACAACAAAACTATCCACTGCTATTGGGACATCCAACTTGAAGTCTGGTGTTTTGTCATATCCACGTGATCTCAGTATGTTTTCATCAGAAAATGTTATATCCATCAATCGTAGCTCTCTTTCTAATCTTAGCTCATACTCCAAACCAATTGACCTGAAAAAGGTCATAAATTATAACCTGATCATAGAATTATTACCTATAGAAAAAAGGTTTTCAAACAACGCTTGCTCGGAATGCTAGCCAAAAATTTGCTGTACAGGCTGATTTTTTAGTCACTGGCCATACTTGCAGGGGTTTAAGTACTCGTCAATCACAGTCAATATGAACTTTTATTATGGGACCAACTCTGATATCGCAAAAAATAAAATGCTTCCTTCATACATTTTGGTCGAGTAGGTATTGAACTTTTGTATGGACAGCTGATAATTGTATTTTTTGTGATCTCGAAAGCTAGTCCCATGATAAAAGTTGTTCATATTGATGAGTACTTCCACCCCTGCAAGTATTGCCAGTGACTAAAAAGTCACCCAGTATACTTCTCAACAACCTTATTAATTATAGGGAGTATCGTAATTGGACGGTAGTTGCCAAAATCTTGCCTATCTCCTTTTTAGGGTTCCTTACTAAGACTTCAAAGTCAAAGTCAAAGCCATTTATTCAGTTTAGGCCCTAGGAGGGCACTTATGAAGGTCGAATTTACTGAAGCTACCACCGATTCGGAAATCAGCCTTCAACTGAGAAGAACCGGCAAGAAACTCAGCAAGGTTACATCGCTGTATGTTCGTCCGTCCGTCTGGCGTCCGTCTATCTGTCACCAGGCTGTATCTCAAGAACCGCGATAGCTAGACAGTTAAAATTTTCACAAATTATGTATTTCTGTTGCCGCTCTAACAACAAATACTAAAAACAAAATAAAATAAATATTTAAGGGGGGCTACCACACAAACGCTATTTTTTTGCCCTTCAATTTGGGTGCTATCTATATGGTAGTTCCCGTTGACCTAGAATCACGAAATTTGGCAAAAAGCAAGGTCTTACAGCACAAATAAAGGAAAAATTCCAAAGAATAAAAAAAGTTGAAACTTAAAAGGTGTCCCCATACATACATAGTAACGCCAATTAATAAAGACCTCTGAGTTGTATGGGCGCTCATACAATTTAGAGGTCTAGCTTAAGTGGCACCAACCTCAAATAAGGTAAATAAATAAAATTGTGCATTTCCCGTAATGGATGAACGATGGACGAAGTTTGTACGGAACCCTCTGTGCGCGAGTCCGACTCGCACTTGGCCGGTTTTTTATGTATGGGTCTTACAATTCCAGCTTTAAGCTCATTGGGATATATACCGGTCTTTACACTGGTTATGATGAGATGTGCAATTAGATAGGCAAAATTTTCACACTGCAATTGAACATCTGATGGCCTAATACCGTAAATTCCTTGACCTTTATTGGTTTTAATTTTCTGTAAAATTTTATATATAGTTTTAGGTCGTGGGTTGCTATGGCTCATTGAGATATTAACCTGTACACTGTGATTATTGTTGCCCATTAAATTCTGTATACAATTAGTAACTATCTTTTTAATTTCGTGTTCAAAATTATGTGCAAAAATATTAGCTAAATTTTTACAATTATATTTACTATCACTAAATGCTTTTTAAATTACACTGTCTAGTGACAATTTTATTCTACCTATAATACTATTTACTATTTCCCAATTTTTTGGGGTCCTTACTATTTGTACATATTAGACTAGACTTTTCAATAGCTTTATTTTTTTATTTCTTATTTTATTATATTCTAATATTAGTGTTTTGTTATAGCTGTCTTTCTTTAGCTCAATTAGTTTCTATTTTTATTATTATATTATTTAACCATTTATAATTATTTCGATTTAAACTTACCTATACCTTCACATAGCGCAATTGATCCGTTTTTGATTAATAAGTTTGTAATGGAAATCAGTTTTTTTTTACAACACTGGAAGCAGGGCGGAAGCTAGTAATAAATTAAAATTGTTGAGGATAAAGCTCTTTAAAATAGTTACTCACTGTTTAATAACATCGGCATAGGGTCCATACTGATTATCATTTATTATTCCCTGAAAAAAGAATAACATGACATTATTAATAAAACAAGAATAGTCACTGCATAAGAAATAGTGGGTTGTTTATTAGTTTATCATTTCGCGATACTAAGGCTGGGAATACACGTCAGATTTTTTCATCCGACTATCGGAAGCCGGCGAACATTCAATACAATTCCATCCGACTATTGAATCGGACGTGTATTGTATGTTCAAACAAAGTTATGGCTCTAACGCCTTCCGATAGTCTGATCAGACCCTATACTCTATCTCCCAACTCATCCGACTTCCAGTTTTAATTTTGTTGCTGACTCTAGACACTCAGACAGGCCGGGTTATGGGCAGCAACAATTTTTAATTTCAATTATTACACGGTAAAATAGAGAGTTAAGCTAGCGTGGACATAATCAAATTTGACCCAATAAAAAAAATAGATTTTGAATTATAATTTTTTTCTTCTATAGCGTTATTATAAATGATAATCAGTATGGACCCTATGCCGATGTTATTAAACGGTGAGTAACTATTTTAAAGAGCTTTATCAGCATCAAGTTATCGACAAATTTACCTTTATTTGTTCGATCAATTATCATTCATTTAGACGATTTCACGCTATCTTAACATAAAGGTAGGATTGTTGCCGATTTTTCGTGATCGGTTTGAGCAACAAAATTGATTGTATGGCAACTAATTAGCAACAAAAAAAACAACAAATTTTGGTGTTTATTTTCGCAGATTTTACACCGCTAGTTTTTAAGACCTTATGTTCTCTCTGCTTTTTTTTTCAAACAAGTTTTGCCTTTGTTACCATTTGCTAACAATTACCTACAATAGTTCACTTTTGCTGTGTAGTATAGTATCGTGCGCAATTCGAGTAAGGACCTAATAATTGAAAGAGAAAAAAAGAGAACAAGGATCAGGTAGTCTGGAACCAGTCCTAGATACGTACCAAAAACACTTGATATGCTAAATCTTTATCCTCTATCAAAGTAGTATCTTTAATGCATTTTTTGGCCATTGTTGAATCAGAGTATACTCCTTGTAACAGTGATCTTGCAAACAAAGCAGGACTTATTCTTTGACTATCTGAAAGCCTGAAATGCAAACAAGTAAATATTAAATTTCAAAAATATCCAAAACTGATTGAAGTGGATTAATGTCTCTAATCCAAAACATTCAATTATCTACCCACATGTTAATTTATACGTACCTATACAGGTGACTTTTTTATCTCTGTCTAAATTTAAATATTATGATGTTAAGTGAAAATAAGAAATTAACTATATTTTCTTTTAGTATCTCTCAGTACTAAAATATTGAGATATAGCATCACAAAGATGTACAAAAAAAGTCCACGTTTATGGATATTGCACGCCGTACACTACGCATGCCCGCGGCCATTAAATTTCATTGATAACAATTTTAACGTTGTATTTCCAATTTCACGTTTCAAGTCAAGCACCATCTTGTTATTTTACGCTATTGTTGGATGTATCGATTTTGTCCTTGATCGTTTTAAATGAACATCGAACAAACAATCATTTTTTTGCGACAATCAAAGACAAACGACGAACAAACGAATAAGCAAAAAAAAATCACAAAAGTTGATTTTCCCCCGCCAACTTAAGAGAGCTCACTATTTTTTATGATTAAAAAATATCGATATTTTTCTGATATCTTATCCGATATTTATGTAACTAGCTTATGCCAGTGACATTGCCTACTTGTATGTTATCTGTTAGGTACTGTACTTTTCAATAAATATAAAATAAAATAAATATTAGTGAAGATCAGTCATTATTCAGTGAAAGTTCACTAATTAAGATGGTCAAATTGCACACGCATTTAATATTTTTTTTGTGATATATGTATGCTTGTTAAATTTCACTAAAAGACACTGAACTAATATTGAAAAACAATGCATCTGAGAGCAATAAGTTATACAAATTAAGTTATATACACATAACACCTCATGACAAAGTAAAAACTTTTTAGAAGTTAGAAAGTTAAACACACTCATTTATGGGCTATATCTGTAACCCCTTGTGCTTGGCTAGACATGTTATGAGAAATGATATGACATCTAGTAGATGTGAGATATCATCTACATCAGTGGTTCTTAACCGGTGGTAGGGGGACCACTGGTGGTCCCTGTGAAGCACCCAGTGGTCCACAAATCCATCGAAAAATATCACCAAAAGGTTAAGAATCAGTGATCTATATAATATGACATTAAGTTACAAACTGCTTACTGCAATATAACATTTTCTTTGACCTTATCCAGCATAATCTCTTCATAGAATTCATGGTATTTACTCGATATTATGGGAGATTTTCTATAACTCTGCTTCATGGATCTCTGCACTAGTAATGATATAATACTACCCAATGTTGATGGCGGTAAACTGAAAGTAAATTTATTGATTATTTACAAATCTTTTTATCTTTTTTTTGAGCAGGAACAGAAAGGTGGTGGGTCCAGGGGACCTTCTTCCACCGTTACGCGGACTTTTGCGGTGAGCGCTGAGGGCTCTCAACCGCTACATAAAACTAAATAAATTTAGGGCAACGGTAGCCTGAGGGTGTCCCCTGTGGGGCTCGACCTCGGCTCAGGACGTTGCCTGGGGAATATGGGAGGGCTTTAGCATGCAAATAATTATTATTATTTGGGGATCGGTCGGATTGCTAATATGCAGCTCGGGCCACTTAAATGGGACGAGACTGGGAAGGACGTCGCGACGGTCATCGCCGGCGAGGACGAAATCTGGGTTGACGATTGCGCATCTGTATTTGTTTCCGGGCTTCTTCAGCCTCGATCTGAGCTTATAATAGTTGAATTTATTTTCTAGCCAGTATGAGGAAATCTTATGAGCGCAAAATACTAAAAACAGAAACTAAGGGGTAAATTTTGAACACTAAATATAGGTTGAATAGATCTAATGTATTCCCTAAGTAGAGTAGGTCATACTTCATTGAACAACAAAAAAATAAAATATAAATGCTGGCGGAACCGCGGAGAGCGGAAGCTACTAAACTATATTTTAATATTTTTTCCATATTCCGTGTACTATGGACCGTGTATCACTAAAGGCGTCAGCTGAAAATCAGCGCTGCTGACCAAGTCAGTAGCATTTTAAGCTGAGCTGAATATCCTTTTTGGCGGCACAGAAGACAACATTTAGCTTTTATCTTGTTTATTGAATTTCTTCTTTCTATATAATTATTACATTTATGTTTAAGGGGTTCCATGCAGAAATTACGGTGGGCAATATTAAAACCAACAGTGAAAAAGCACTTTAATTAACTTTAATCGGTGAAGTACCTACCTACTAAATATATCTACTTACCTCTTAAATTTATTTTTTAATTCATTTTCAGCTCTACGGCTAAAAGTTGTGAATTTGTTGAACTCTTCTACTATAGCGTTGTAATCACCAATTTTAATGGGCTTTATTCCAATCATAATTGTAATATTTTATAATCAGAAGAGAAGATGGTACATACCATGGTATTAGGTACTAAATATTATACAAAACAACAATCAATACCAATCCAAGATTAGAAAGAAAATAAAATAAAATACCTAACTCAACTCGCCGAGTGCTGACAAACCTGCATATTAGGTTGGAAATACACGTCAGATTTTTTCAAGCCGGCGAACATTCAATACAATTCCATCCGACTATTGAATCGGACGTGTATTGTATGTTCAAACAAAGTAATGGCTCTAACGCCAGATCCGACTATCGGATGAAAAAATCTGCCGCGTATTCCCAGCCTTAATCGTATACAGTGTGACCCACGTGAGACCGTTGGTTGAGGAGAAAATAAAATAGAGAAAAGAAAGTGTGACCGTTGAGAAAATAGATAATCTGTCACATGCACACAGCACGCTACAATCTAAGGCTACATTCATCATAACTTGTCCCCTTGCCTTTATGTTGGCACTATTGATTGACAATAATATGACAACCATAGATATATTTTGGGTAATAAATCCATGGTGACAAGACAACAATAAAATGGAATAACAGGGCTACCAACTTTTGAACGAGAGGGGACAAGTTATGATGAACGGACTATACTGTTCATTCAGTACACACACACAGCCACAGTAATTAGGTAATTTTTGTTTTATCAATTACTCATTACGCATTACGTAGATGTCTAACAAATTCAGCTAGCTAGGCTAATAAAGTAGTTCCGACAATGACCCGAGCAAACGTGCTGCCCCCATTTTGTACCATGAAATTGATGCGCGTCATTGCGCGTATCGTGACTTTTCAGAGCCCTGAGCCCCGAGCACGAACATCTATCGTAATCGCAGCGTCATCGTGTCGAGAGCCCTAACTCAAATTTGTATGGGAATTTGAAAATCGAAAGGTGCCAACAAACGTTAACGGACCTGCAAATCGGTAGCACGAACACATTTGACAGTTGCTACGTTTTCTGACGCCACACTCGTGAACGTTACGAATACGCAGCTTGGTAGAACTTGGTACTTGGTAGCCGGTACCGGCCGGAACATATTTTGACGTATGGTATCGTTTACTCGCTATGACTCGCTAGCCAGCTATCGTCAACCGTCTAGCCGCCATTTTTTCAGTGTTCCTTAATGTTATTCACGTATAAAATGGTAGATTTGAATTTAGAAGTAATAAATAGTAAGATATTATTGTGACTCCGAAGGATTTGTGTTTTAGCAGTGTTGATGGATTGGATTTCACTTAACTTAAACTATTGACACTTAGCTTGCATTACAAATCTTATTATAATAGGGTATTACACACATTTTTGAAAAGAGTCTCAGTTCGTTCCTAAGGTGCTAATTAGCCACCAAAAAAAACTCAAAAATTTTATTCAATCGATAAGTGCCATAAAAATGCATTTAAATTTTACATTTTCAAATTCCGCGAGTAGTTTGATGAAAACGCTGGACGTCATGTAACTCTAGGGTCATGACGTTATTTGGTCTCTTGTAAGTAAATAAATACGCTGATATTGGTCTCAATTTGACTTATGTAATTTTATAAATTAAAAATGAACTTATTATCCTTTTTATTAGTGTGCTGTTCCTGAATGCATGAATACTAGTGTAAAAATAATAATAATAGTACTTCACTTAACACTTTTTGTTTCAAAAAGTGACAAAAAGTGTCACCGTATGACGTCATTATAATGGCGGCTACTGTTTCGCTTTTTTAGAAACAGATTAAAAAAACTGAAAACTTTGAAATGAATTTTAAAATTAATTAAGTTATTTTATGAACTAAAACTAACATTTTCCGACTGTTTATTGCCTAAGCTATGTAAATTGTACATTTTTAGACTTTTTTCACATAGAGTAAAATACCCTGTTAAGACAAGCCGGCCAGAGGAAATAATAGTCCTTTCCTTACTTGGAGAAAAGAAAGTTTATTAACTTCCTACATTAAATCACAGTAGGTAGGTATTATGTAAATTGCTACTTGCACTACTTAAACCGAACATTAAATTATTAGTTATTTATAGTTATAATTATTATTGTGTTGACATTATCGTCGAGAGAAAATCTAATACAGACTCTCAACCTGACAGCACGAATTGCGGGAAAACTAACCGCAATTTATCGTCGCTGCCAACCATTACATAATAATACTGGCGCGTTCGGAAACACGAACGCCACACCACCCCCCTACGCAGAAACGAAGCTACGGATCAAAAGGAATTTTAAAACGCACTTGCCTACCGGAGCGAGTTGTCACAGGAGGCTTCTGTGACCCGGAACATGGACGGGGCAGTGGAATTAGCCGTGATGTAGGTAAGTGAATTGGCGACCCCCCTGCCGTTGGAACTATAGGAGTAGGAACGGTTACTGGTGGTTTGACGCAAGGCACGGCCGTGGTCTTCGCTGGAGGTGAGGCGCATCCTGGCTCGTCAAACGCGACAAACGCTGGTTTTGTTCTATCGACGCTCACCTCGACTCTCCTGCCTGAAACGTTCAAGACAATTGTTTTGGAGGTGCGACTGAGTACCTTATAGGGTCCGGTGAACGGTGGCTGGAGAGAACGTCGAACAGAATCGTCGCGAAGGAAGACGTGGGAGGCAGTAGCAAGATCTCTGAAAACGAATGACTTAGGACGTGAGTGCCGTGACGGTGGAGTGGGCCGAATGGCCACCATCGTGCGGTGGAGCCGTGCCACAAAGTCATCGCTGACACTCTGTGTGAAAGCGCTGGATGCCAGAAGTTCACCCGGCAAGCGTAGCGGCTCTCCATATACCAAATCTGCTACAGAACACTTCAGATCTTCTTTGAATGCTGACCTGATACCGAGAAGGACTAGTGGTAGAGCCCTGTTCCACGACTCCTGATGGCACATCAACGCAGCCTTTAGGTGACGGTGGAAACGCTCCACCATACCATTTGCTTGTGGGTGGTAGGCCGTAGTTCGCACCCGTTTTGTGGCGCCAAGGTCTAAAAGTTTATTAAATAGTACAGATTCAAACTGGCGGCCTTGATCAGTAGTGACCGTAATGGGCATGCCAAAGCGCGCAACCCAACCGCGAACGAAACAGTCGGCTACCTCTTCAGCAGTAATAGTTACCATAGGCCATACCTCTGGCCACCTTGTAAAACGGTCTATTGCCGTTAAGCAATAAAATTTACCGTCTGAAGCGGGCAGGGGCCCGATAATGTCCAGATGGATATGCCTGAACCTTCCAGAAGGAGTAGGAAAATCAGTAAGCGGGGCTGAGACATGACGCGTAACTTTGCTCCTCTGGCAAGCGAGACAGGCGCGTGCCCACGCGCGACTGTCCTTTGCGACACCAGGCCACACGAAACGATCGGTGACAAGGCGTGCGGAGGCTCGCGCTCCGGGATGGCTCAGGTTGTGGAGCCGCTCAAATGCTGGACGACGATGAGAAGGTGGGAGGTAAGGTCTGGGTCTTCCGGTTGATACGTCGCAAAGTACTGTGACCTTTGTTCCAGGAATGAGAGTCGGAACCAATTTCAAAGAGGAACTGACACTGAGTGAGCGCAGTTCGTCGTCTGAGTTTTGAGACCTAACTAATCCACTGTACTCGTCATCGGAAAAGGTGATCATCTCGATCCGTGACATAGTGTCAGCGACGACATTGGATTCACCACTGACATGTCTAATCTCGGTTGTAAATTGTGAAATATAACTCAGCTGACTAAGTTGAGTTGGCGGCAGTTTCTCGCGCTTTTGTGAGAAGGCATGTAACAGTGGTTTGTGATCTGTGTAAATAACAGTATGTTGCGCTTCCAATATGTGACGGAAATGTTGAACTGCGGCGTAGACTGCCAGTAGCTCACGGTAGTAGGCCGGCCAAGTGCCCTGCTTCTCAGATAGCTTTTTGCTGAAAAATGCTAGGGGTTGCCAGCCTAAACTGGTATTTTGTTGGAGACAGGCCCCTACCTGTGTGCTTGAAGCATCTGTGTAAAGTCTCAACTCAGCGTCTGAGATAGGGTGCGAAAGTTGAGTGGCGCGAGACAGACTGTCCCGGCACCTGTGAAAAGCCTGCTCTAGGTCTGGAGACCAAGGCATTGGCTTGGCACCCTTGAGTTTTGTGGCCGTTAAAAAATCTATAAGGGGAGCCTGATCCTCGGCAGTATTAGGAAGAAATTGCCGGTAGTAATTAATCATTCCTAGGAACCTTCTCAGGCCTTGCGCAGTTTTAGGGAGAGGAAATTCTTGGAGGGCAGTGATTTTGTCCTCTGGAGGACGAATTCCTTCTTTAGAGACTGTATATCCAAGGAATCGAACCTCGGATGCCCCTAAAACACACTTGGCAGGGTTGACTACTACGCCGTAGTTAGACAACCGCTGGAGGACGGTGCGCAGGTGTTCAGAGTGGAGGGTAGGATTGGGAGAAAAAATTAATATGTCATCTACGTAAGGAAAACAAAATTCTAACCCTCTCAGAATCTCGTCTATAAATCGCTGGAACGTCTGTCCAGCATTTCTTAGCCCAAAGGTCATAAAGGGAAATTCATAGAGTCCGAATGGCGTAATGATGGCAGTTTTGCACACGTCGTTTGTCTGCACGGGAATCTGCTGGTAAGCCTTTACCAGGTCTAAGGTGCTGAAGATGGAGGCACCGGCCAAGTTGTGACCAAAATCTCCTATATGTCGTACTGGATACCGATCCGGTATCGTACGAGCATTCAGAGCTCTATAATCCCCACACGGGCGCCAAGTCGCATCCTTTTTGGGCGCGAGATGGAGTGGTGAAGACCAAGAGCTCTGAGACGGACGCGCAGTACCTGATTGTACCATAGCGGTAAACTCCTTCTGGGCCGCGCGGAGCTTTTCCGGCGCGAGGCGGCGTGGTCGACAGCTGATTGGAGGGCCTTCAGTGGTGTTAATGTAGTGCACCGTGTTGTGTTTAATTTGCCTGTCTATCCCAGGTGGACGGATGACATCTGGAAATGTAGACAGGATATCATCATATGGTGAACCAACAGATGTAATTACACGGATACTTGGCTGACTGGTAGTCGAAAGATGGGCGCAAGCAACCAGCCCGGTGGTGCCGTCAACGAGGCGCTTGGTCGTGCAGTCGGGCAATAAATGATAGTAAGCTAGGAAATCTGCACCAATAATAGGGACGTCCACGTCTGCCACCACGAAACTCCACTGCAAATCGCGCCGAAGTCCAAGATTCAGTGTCAGTTGTATGTTACCATAGGTGTTAATTAGGCTACCATTGGCAGCGTTAAGTTGGTAAGTAGTACATGTACGTCGGTTTCTGCAGTAACGTTTCGGGTAACAACAAATATCGGAGCCAGTATCGATAAGGAATTGACATTTTGTCTCTTTATCAATAACAAAAAGACGACGACTTACCAGAGCGCAATCAGCTGTCACCGCTACTGATTGCTCGGGTAGTTTTCCGGATGAGATGTGCTACGCCATTCACACGGAGCGATGCACTTCAGAGCCTTATGTGCGAAACGGGTGTGGTACCAGCATAGCCCACTTTGCCGGGTACGCGAGCGTGAACGGGAGCGTGCGCGATTTCTGCTGTGACCTGCACTGGGAGAAGCAGATAAACTTGCTACCTGACTAGTTAGGTAAGCAACGTCTTGCTGTAGCTGTCGCAGCAGTTCACTAGATCCGTCTTCGACGGTGTGAGCGTTGTTCACGGAGCGGACATGGGGGGCGCTGGTGGCCGTTATATCGTGCAGTTTGTCTGCGAGGTTGCCAAGCTCTTCCAGGCTAGCATTAGGCTGAGTGACCAGAATGGACTGTGTCTGCCGAGGCAGTCGGCCAGCCCAAATAGTTTGGAGTAAGCGCTCAGGTACACCACCTGCTGCTAGCGTCTTCAGATGACGCAGGAACGACGAAGGTTTTCTATCCCTTATCTCTTCTTTTTCTAATAATCGGCGCACCTTCTCTTCATAGGACTCGGAAAATCTGTTGATAAGGGCCGCTTTTAATTTAGTGTATGGCTCTGTCTCAGGTGGTTGTAGTAATATTTCCTCTACTTCTCCAGCACTTGAAGCATCCAATTGAGCAACTGCATAGTGAAATTTTGTTTGTTCACGAGTTATTTTATTAATATGGAACTGGGCTTCAAGGCTGACGAACCAAAGGGCAGGACGGTCGGGCCAAAATGGAGACATACGTATTGACACTCTATTAACTGCCAGTCCCTGCTCTTCGGGTACCTCAGATATTTTGTTGTCCGTCATCATGCAAATTCAACAAAAAAATATATTATAATAATGAAATCTTAATATAATAGCAATTGTAAAAGAAACAGAAAAAAAAAAAAAAAATCAAGATATTTATAGATGTTAATCCAATAAAAATAAGATATATATATTAGACGTAGGAGTTGTGGTGTTAAAGTCCTTGTTTCCGAAACGCATACCCTTTTATTACAATATAATGAGCGCTATCAGCTAATTTAATTTATAATATAAAGTAGTACAAAACTGAAACAAAGTATTAAAAACACACACAAGAAATAAAAAATTACATTCGCACAATCACCATAAATAAAGGTGTCTTATCCAATTAACATGAAAAGGAAAGAAAAAAAAATCACATATAGACATAAATCCAAGTGGTTAATATTTAAACACTGTATATGTAGCATAAGTTGTAAATATGCTAAAAAGAAGTTAACTTTGGATTAATATGAATAATTGACAAAATTAATCTAATATTATCAATTAAAAATAATAAAGATAGCAATTTAAAAGCTTTGATAACACCATACACCAGTATTTTAAAATAATGTTATTAAAATTTTATTGTTCCAATAGTCCCAAAAGCTCAGTCTTGATTAGCAATAAAAAAAAATGTACCTGTTGGTCTGATAGGTGGCGTTACTCACTCACCTCGACTTGCTCATCTGAGCATACTCTATGGTCGAGCGAGTGAATTTCATGTTCACTGTGTAGGCAAGTATTACGCGTCGATTGCCGCCAATTTCATGCTCATGACGGGCGATCGTTGCCTGTGTGTAGTGCAGTCGGTTAATACCACCAACCGACGCTGTAGATATTCCATCGAGCTCCTGAGGAAGTTGGCTTGCCTGACTCACTGCTGCATGGAGCGATATCTACAGCGTCGGTTGGTGGTATTAACCGACTGCACTACACACAGGCAACGATCGGGGTCACCAATGTTAAGACAAGCCGGCCAGAGGAAATAATAGTCCTTTCCTTACTTGGAGAAAAGAAAGTTTATTAACTTCCTACATTAAATCACAGTAGGTAGGTATTATGTAAATTGCTACTTGCACTACTTAAACCGAACATTAAATTATTAGTTATTTATAGTTATAATTATTATTGTGTTGACATTATCGTCGAGAGAAAATCTAATACAGACTCTCAACCTGACAGCACGAATTGCGGGAAAACTAACCGCAATTTATCGTCGCTGCCAACCATTACATAATAATACTGGCGCGTTCGGAAACACGAACGCCACAACCCTATTACTATGAAGTTTCATAATAAACGATTATAATATAATTACTCTCGAATGCCGAGGTTGTGCGTTCAAATCAAACCTTACAATGAGCTTGATCTTTCAGTGTAGAAATCAAAGTATAGTGGTAGGGTATGTTGAAGTACTTACTCTATGTCTGGCTACCACTCTCAAGTTGAAAATCTATCACCAAGCACCTATCGGTGAATTTCGGCAGTCACTAGTTGCCTTATAGTCTTCGTGTATTTACTACCTACAGCCACATCATCATTTATATCATGGTGAGATGGTAATCCAACATTTATAATTAATAAAAAAAAATACATAATATGACGAAGAAATCGCACGAAAATATTGTTAAATCTAAATGGCTGATTTTCGCATAGTATTAAAAAAAGGACACGAGGCTTCCCTATTGAATGTTTAGAATGTTGTGATTGATCTCACAAAATTAATGAATATGATTATAATTATAAATATTTAAACTAAAAATTATAACACTTTTTTATTAAATCATCATACAAAAAAAAATGTTACCAACCAATACCTACTCCACGTGAAAATAACATTAAGGAACGCTGTCACTGAGAAAATGGCGGCGAGACGGATGACGCTAGCTGGCTAGCGAGTAGACGATACCATACGTCAAAATATGTTCCAGCTGCCAAATTCTATACCAAGCTGCGTATTCGTAACGTTCACGAGCGTAAAACGTAGCGTAAAACGTAAAAAAAAAGTGTGTGTGTGTGCAAGTCACACATGGTAGAAGTGAAACTTCTGAAAAGTCCCTGATTAAAATTCTGACGGAAGCAACGCTTACTAAAAACAGCTAGCTAACTTCTTACCTTTATATTTTAAGATGTCAGACATTAATTCAAAATTAAGAAGATAAATAAGATAAATGGCTAGGCTGTATGAGCTAGAACCCTTTGCCTTCCAAAATACGGGAAAACATAAAAATTTCTCCCATACGTCGATAAAGAAGTTAGCTAGCAAAAAACATTGGTTGCCATGGCATCCAATGTTTTTTGCTAGCTAACTTCATACGATGGCGCGTAACGGAAGAATGTGACGCGTAACGAAAAAATGTTACACTAAATTTTTTTCCAACCCCGATAAAGAAGTTTCACTTCAACAACGTTAGTTTCAGTGGCGTGCCTAGGGCTTTAGATTAGGGCAAGCCCAACCTATATTTTTGTGGGTTCTAACCGTTTGACGTAAAATCCATCTAGTTATTTCTTCAATCAGTAATCTTAGTCTTCAACTATCAGTTGATCCTTGAGGGTCCTTGAGGCGAGTTAACCAAAGCACACTGAAGGCATACTACTTCTAGATAGATTATTTAAATCGTCATAACCGGACGTATTCCAAACATCGTTTGTATCGTTCGAGAAAAACAAACAGCTCCAGCAAAACAACTTGTTCAAATGAGAACAGCCCGCAATCCAATTTGTTTTATAAATAGATCTACTGAATTTACGTTTGTGTCCCTTGCTCTGAGAAATACACAGGTCAGGCGTTGGTTTTGGTGAAGTTATCAAAACTTTTTTTTGAGAAAAAGTCAAAGATTTTACCTTGCCCTGGTCGAGTAACGCTTTAATACACCTCATATCCTCACAACGCACTATTTCTTCCATTTTTAAACACAAATCTACTATCTAGTAAGTATTGCAATGAATCGACAACAAACAAAACTTTTCTTTCAACTCAAACAATCCAAAACAAACAATTTCTATGCACTGAAGTTGCAGCGAAACGAAGCTATTTTACGATGTACACGAGCATGCGCAATACTCGCGCCAAAAATCCGCAGACAACTTCATGGTAAATCAATGCTTCGCCCGTCCATACTAATGTGCAGTTTCGTAACAAAGTAGCGCTATTTTCACTATGCGTAGTTTTCATAGGTTAGAAAGAGAGATGTGCAAGCCGCCGTTTTTGGGCTTGCGTTAGCTTTGCAGACGTGCGTACGAGTGGGATGGAAGATGTGGAATATTGTGAACGTGTGTGCTGTACGCATGAAGCGGCGCGCGTGTAGTAGTGAGCGTAGCCGGCCGCCGGCCGCCGGCCGCTGTGTTCGGGGTAGTTTACCTACATCGTATGACCGCGCGAACTTTTTAGCGCGAAATTCAAATTATTCGATGTTTGTTACGTGTGGGTATAAGTTAGGCAAGCCGGGCTTTTGGGCTTGTATGAAGGTACCGCCACTGGTTAGTTTATTAATTTTAAACAAAATCCACAGCTCTTAAATTAAATATTATGTTAGTTCTCTTGGTAGTTTGTGGTAGCACCTGTCAAATGTGTTCGTGCTGCCGATTTGCAGTCCTTTAAGGCTCCAGTCTCCCTAAAATCAGTGTTCTTGCGGAATTTATCAGAAAAGAAATATTGCTTTTTAGTCATCAGAAAAGCAATAAATGAAATATATTTTACGTTATTTTAAAGTGTGAGATTTGAAGTTTCCAATACATATTTTATTTTTTAATTTGACGCCACTTTTATTAGCTTTGTGAGGCTTTAAACATACCTCTATTTACGTTCCACGCGTAGAGGGTCTCATTCATGCACACGCCACGAAAAAATATAACAAAAACAAGAAATGTATTCAGATTACATTTGTCGGCAAATCCTCTACAATAATCTTATCTAGCTACTTTTTTTAAAAATCGTCTCAATTTCTTAACTGCTTTAAAAAGTTATAAATTTCTGAATTTGACCCTTGCGACATATATTTTTTTCTATTTTGAAAAAAAGTAACTATTATGTTTTCCCGTATTTTGGAAGGCAAAGGGTTCTAGCTCATACAGCCTAGCCATTTATCTTATTTATCTTCTTAGTTCTCACATCTTAAAATATAAAGGTATGAAGTTAGCTAGCAAAAAACATTGGTTGCCATGGCAACCAATGTTTTTTAGTAAGCGTTACTTCCGTCAGAATTTTAATCAGGGACTTTTCAGAAGTTTCACTTCTACCATGTGTGACTTGCACACACACACACTTTTTTTTTCATTTATTGCTTTTCTGATGACTAAAAAACAATATTTATTTTCTGATAAATTCCGCAAGAACACTGATTTTAGGGAGACTGGAGCCTTAACGTTTGGCACCTTTCGATTTTCAAATTCCCATACAAATTTGAGTTAAGGCACTCGACACGATGACGCTACGATTACTATAGATGTTCGTGCTCGGGGCAAAAAGTTATGTCTCAAAAAGTCCAAAGTAAGTCACAAAAGTATTAGATAGAACTGCCACTATTTTACTAAACCTATGTGAGAGTGGTATAACGTGAAGGACTAGTTTACATAATAACTCGACTCAACACTGGCAAAACTTTTATGATTCAGTTGCCATTCTAAAAAATAAGAAGAAGAAGAAGACAGTTATTTCGTCGTTGGTACATTTTTTGCGTGAATGCATACAAATTGGTACCTAGTAGGGCAGTCCCGCCCGCCCGACTGATAAAATTATAAACGGTACAGTGGTGTGTAGTGGTTGGTTACCTATATAGTGATCTATGTTATATAGGTACCTTTGTCTTTGGGTACGTTACCTTACTCATCTGTGCCGTGGTTAATTTTAATAATTCCTAATAAAAAATAACACTCGACGATGGTTGTCGGTGCATTTCCCATTGCGAAATTGTCTGTTTTATTAGTTAAACAGATAAGTAAACCCATCGCAAATGCATGCAAAGTGCGGGCGAAGAATAGTCCATTTTTCAGGACTTACGTTTGTATGCCTCCGGCTCAGTGTAAGTTGTAATATTTTATATATTAGTAGGGCTGCAGTGCAAGAATAGTTTTATTTATTACTAACTTACCGCCCCGCGGTTTCACCCAACACTGTAGGTGTTCATAAACGAAGTGGTTTAAAAGCTCTTTGGGTGTACAAGTATAGCAAAATTTAATTGTTCAGTTGTATTTGATACTGTAGAATCACAGGAATGTACTTATATACTTATGAAGATATAATTGCGTTACAGTCTACAATTGGTGCGAAGTGAAGGCAAAAATGTGGATTTTAAACTTAGGCAAACCAGTTAACATTCCTGTTCTGAGTCAAGAAATGGCCATTGAATTAGGAGCCAACCTCTTAGGTGAAACTGTTATATTTGTCATTGGTGCTGGATTACTGATAGTTGAATACAACAGGTATTTATGTTCAGTATTCAAGATTTCAAGTTATTCATTTTAATATCTGGCATTTCGCCCATAGCTTCCTCATACAAACATTATAAAATATCTTCATCTTTCTTCCTTTCACCTGATTTCGAAGAAATAAAGCCTATTTGAAGCATCTATCTAAGCTGCATTAACCTGTGGAAACTCTATGAAAATCCATTCAGTGGTTTTGATCATTAGTGTGTTACAGACAGACGTAAAAAAAGCTCTGTATGCATTTAATTAGTCCTCCTTTTTTGGTAATAAAATTTAATATACAGACACACTGTTTCTACAGATTTATTATATGTATAGATAACTACTGTCATCTATGAACATACTATTTGTTTAATTATTCAAATTAATCATTGTTAAAATGTGATAATGTTATTTTGTTTAGGCAAAGCAAGAAAGAAACTGCAAAGGAAGCCAAGCGTGAAGAGGAAATGAACCACATTACAAGCACAATAACTGATCTCTACTTTACTATTCAAAAACAACAAACACAACTGAGGGAAATGGAGAGAATTATTTACTCTATAAGTAAGAAATCATAATTTTAAATATTTTTATGTGGAAATAATTGGAATCAATGACATGATCCAGTGTGAAAGAAACCAATCATTTTGTTAATTAATTGGTAAAAATAACCTTGTTTGATGCGTCATATAAGTTTGTCTATTGTAACATCTTGTTTATAAAGTTCATTACAGTGTTTACAAGGTACAAAATGTAATAAGTATTATTTAGGTCTATCTATACTTTCACAACCACATACATGATTAGATAATTATCAAACCCATTTTTTACTGAATTTACTCAGATGATAAAATCAATTTTTAACTTGAAACCAAGAATAAGCTATTACCCATTAATTAACATATATTGGTTCATGTCAATGCTGGGTTTTATTTCAATACAAAATGCCCATTGATGTTTATATACCAAATTGTGACTTTCAGGTGGAGATAAGCCGACTGTTCCAACACCTGCACCTAAAGAACCCTCAGGGCAACCTCCACCACATACACCAGCAGTGCCCACTCCTAAGAATATATCATATGAAAGATACAACAATATTGTAATTTCACCAACCACTCCTTACCCTAATGATGGGCTTATTTTAAAGTCTCTGAATTATATACAGATGGATGCTTTTAGTTCACTGTTTCCTAAAATGAGTAATGATAGGAACAATAAAGCAACACAAGAAAATCCAATAACTATTAAGCATGAACCAACACAAGCAATCCTTTCGTCTGCTTTGTATAATATTGAGAATAATTTTAGAAGTCTTTTTTAAAATCAGTAAAAATGTGTTGTAAATATTTTTTGCAAGTAGGTAGTTGTTATTAGTACTAACCATATTTTTTATTTATAAATGTTATCGAATCATACAGTAAAATTATTTAAACAAAAATGTTGAAATTTATTTCTGTAAGTATAATAAAATTGCAAGAGGATAAGTACTCTATTATATTGTTCATGTTAGTGACCGACCGATGTTTTGGTTTCAAAAAGGGGAGTAGGAAAATAGCGTTAGTAATGTTCGGAACAGATTCACTCCTTGAATGTAAGCTTGTTTGTCGAGCCGAGTTTGAGTTCGGTTCGCCAACAGCCCATGACCAATATCATGTAACATAGAGCAAGATGCCAGGTTTCGCAATATGTGTATACGCCATACGCAAAATGCTAGTTTGATGAGGCGGTGATAACTCTGTGGTAGTGATGTCGCATACCGTGGCGAAGGTCGTGGGTTCGAATCCGCTAAAATCTATAGTTTCCCTATTCGGTGCTCCGTCACGAACTCACACTCACGAGTCATAGACCAATATCGCCATTTATACTAATGAATTAAGATTTCAAAGAATTCTATAATTTTCTTGGTAGTTTACCAGACCATACAAGTTGACATAGGTCACTGGGTAGGAGTCTGGGACTGTTGGACTCGAGTACCTATAAAATATAGTCGATTGGTTTGGCTGCTGGTGACCTGGTGGACGGATCACGGACAGCTATGTCCATAAGTTAAATGAAACTGGTGCGTGATCGAGCGTATAATTACGTTCTAAGTTTGTATCTGATACATGGAGCTTGATTGTGAGCAATGATTGCGAGACATTATTTCTCCTTGATATTTTGTGAAAAAAATATTCCTTAATTCGAAGACTTTATTTTGGTAAGGTAGAACGAGCTGATGGTTCTCTAGTGTGGGATCCCCTCGTTTCGTCAAATTCAATAATACTCTCAAATGAAACGTCACACTTCGTTTCTTACCTCCGACTTCTTCTTACTTCTGACTAGCCGTCAGAAGGGGGCTTTTAGGGTTCCTTACAAAAATGCAAGACATAAAAAGCAGTAAAAGTTACTGAGGTGATATTGAATGTTCGGGTCGCTGGTCTTATTCTTAAGGACGCGTTCGCAAAATTGATAGGTAGAGAATCGAACTACTACATTGACACGGGTCACACACACAAGTGTACGCACGAGTCGCACGACTAACTGCGAGAATTGTAGTCAAGTGAACTCATTTTGATACTTTGAAGGATTCATTTTTTTTACGTATTTCTTTGTAATAAAATTATGGTACCTACAAAAAATATTTATTATTGCTGTTTATATTTTTGCGAATTACCTCCGAACTTTATGGACTCACCTGAAAGTGTACTTCGGTGACTGCTACTGGAACTCCTCGACGAGTTGTACTAGGTGAGCCGAGCTTGGGCTTGTTTTGTTAGTCATGATGAGACCTTACCTCCGGACTTGATGGAGCGACCTGAAGGTGTACTTCGGTGACTGCTACTGGAACTCCTCGACGAGTTGTACTAGGTGAGCCGAGTTTGGGCTCGTATTGTTAGTCATGATGAGACCTTACCTCCGGACTTGATGGAGCGACCTGAAGGTGTACTTCGGTGACTGCTACTGGAACTCCTCGACGAGTTATACCAGGTGAACCGAGTTTGGGCTCGTTTTTATTAAAACAACAAATAAAACGTTATCAATTTTTTATTGTCAGAACTCGGCTCACCTAGTACAACTCGTTGAGGAGTTCCAGTAGCAGTCACCGAAGTACACCTTCAGGTCACTCCATCAAGTCCGGAGGTAAGGTCTCAACATGACTAGCAAAACGAGCCCAAACTCGGCTCACCTAGTACAACTCGTTGAGGAGTTCCAGTAGCAGTCACCGAAGTACACCTTCAGGTCACTCCATCAAGTCCGGAGGTAAGGTCTCATCATGACTAACAAAACGAGCCCAAACTCGGCTCACCTAGTACTACTCGTCGAGGAGTTCCAGTAGCAGTCACCGAAGTACACCTTCAGGTCGCTCCATCAAGTCCGGAGGTAAGGTCTCATCATGACTAACAAAACGAGCCCAAACTCGGCACACCTAGTACAACTCGTTGAGGAGTTCCGTAGCAGTCACCAAAGTACACCTTCAGGTCACTCCATCAAGTCCGGAGGTAAGGTCTCATCATGACTAACAAAACGAGCCCAAACTCGGCTCACCTAGTACTACTCGTCGAGGAGTTCTAGTAGCAGTCACCGAAGTACACCTTCAGGTCACTCCATCAAGTCCGGAGGTAAGGTCTCATCATGACTAACAAAACGAGCCCAAACTCGGCACACCTAGTACAATTCGTTGAGGAGTTCCGTAGCAGTCACCGAAGTACACCTTCAGGTCACTCCATCAAGTCCGGAGGTAAGGTCTCATCATGACTAACAAAACGAGCCCAAACTTGGCTCACCTAGTACTACTCGTCGAGGAGTTCTAGTAGCAGTCACCGAAGTACACCTTCAGGTCGCTCCATCAAGTCCGGAGGTAAGGTCTCATCATGACTAACAAAACGAGCCCAAACTCGGCACACCTAGTACAATTCGTTGAAGAGTTCCGTAGCAGTCACCGAAGTACACCTTCAGGTCACTCCATCAAGTCCGGAGGTAAGGTCTCATCATGACTAACAAAACGAGCCCAAACTCGGCTCACCTAGTACTACTCGTCGAGGAGTTCTAGTAGCAATCACCGAAGTACACCTTCAGGTCGCTCCATCAAGTCCGGAGGTAAGGTCTCATCATGACTAACAAAACGAGCCCAAACTCGGCTCACCTAGTACTACTCGTCGAGGAGTTCCAGTAGCAGTCACCGAAGTACACCTTCAGGTCGCTCCATCAAGTCCGGAGGTAAGGTCTCATCATGACTAACAAAACGAGCCCAAGCTCGGCTCACCTAGTACAACTCGTCGAGGAGTTCCAGTAGCATTCACCGAAGTACACCTTCAGGTCGCTCCATCAAGTCCGGAGGTAAGGTCTCATCATGACTAACATAACGAGCCCATACTCGGCTCACCTAGTAACTCGTCGAGGAGTTCCAGTAGCAGTCACTGAAGTACACCTTCAGGTTGCTGCATCTTTTTTATAGCGAAATAAAATCGAATGAAAATCTTACCTCGTCAAGTATCAAATTTGGTTTATCGAATATTTTGTGTTTGTACAGCGATCTTTTTCAACTCGAGCTGCTCTAAACAGGCGATACAGGTCCACTCTCGACGGCGGCCGCGGGCCGACTAAAGTTTCATTCAAAATGCTTGTGAAATACATCAGACGAGTTTTATAACTAAAATAACCCTTAATCCAACCGATTAAGATTCAACCAGAATAGAAAAAAATGTGAAAAAATAAGTTTCGCTTTTAATTTTTTCTGCGACTATTTATAGCATTTAGATAAAAAATAACTCCTATCGTTAAGAATTGAATATGTTTGCCTACATATAGTATTTTTCGAAATAGTGAAATATGTTTATAATAGCTAAAAAATGTACCTAAACTCAACCCGGTATCGATAATTTTGTGGAAAATGGCAACGACAGATCGATTTTACATTATGAGAAACTAAAATTTTCAATAATAATGTAACTATTATTTGAAGATGAAGAACCAATCTATACGAGGTAGTTATTAGTTATATTGGATTTTGTTTGATTATGCCATAAAATGTACCGAAAAACAGCTTAATTTTGCCTGATATGCGAACGCGCCCTTAATAATTGACAAATAACGTAAAAAGAGTGAATAGGCATTTTCTGGGCAAGCGTGCTACATCCTCGGTCGGCCTCGTCTTGACTCCTGGGGTCAGTCGATTGCTAAACGTACCTAAGCCCATTAACATAAAAATTGGTGAAATTGGAGTGTAATGGCTGACCTACCCAGCCTTCCTTAGATACCAAGAGATGGTCTAATAATGGTCGCATTGTCGACAGACCAATTGCTACGTCAACAGAAGTGTATGTTGTACCTACCTACTGAAAACGTCCAACCAACTATTGCTCATAAACTAGTAAAGCCTTCATACCTGATATTGATACTTTATCTTATTTATCATTACCTATTATGCTATTACTGTAAGTACTTAAAATATTTTTAGAAACAGTTTTGCGGAAAATAAATTAATTTAAAGCTTAATATTTCGTTAACGAACCTTTATTCCAAAGAAGTGTTTAAGATAACCCACAATATTTTTAAAATACCTTTTTAACGATAGCCCATTCGAATAACCCCTAAAAAATATTTAAAATACCTTTTTTAACGATAGCCCCTTCGAATAACCCCTAAAAAATTTATTCTGCGATTTTATTTGATAACTTGTTTGCGTCATAGATATGAATATGCAAAATGTAGCTCGATATCACTTGTAGTCTTCGAATAAAATGATCATGACAGATAGACAGATGGGCATAACGAAACTATAACGGATTCTTCTTTGACTACGGAACTCTAAAATAGAGCGAAGACCGAGACTCAGAAATGTTTTTCTATTTTTCTATCTCTTTTGATTTGGGTTTTGAATGAATTAGCTCACAGTCATAGTCACGTAGATCAATAGTAAACAAATTTAATGTTCTAACCACTCATTCATATAGATACAGTCTTGAGGTGTCACAAGCCCAGTAGAATAACACTTATGAATTAGGGGACAAACTCCACATGGTACTTGTACTAATCCTGGGGATGGTATGAGAGCCTCAATTGCACGATAAACCCTGCTCCCATCTGGGTATACGCTGCTTTCTGCTTTGCCATCGTAAACTAATGTATTGAGAATGGTAATCACATCTTCCACATCAAGTTGAACCTGAGAAAATATAAATACCTTTTATCTTGGTCTTGCCTAGTGTAGTATAATAGCTGTAAGAAGAATCATGTATTGTAGAATAAGTTGGTCAGTACTAAATCATAATAAAATATCTAGCTCGCGTGTCGTAGTGTGTCGCCGCAATTGATTGAATATTACTTTTGATATTACATAAAATTATTATAGACTAGCTTTTTGCCCGCGGCATCATTCGCGTAGTATTTATAACATTTCTATAGCTTTTTTCCCTTATATTAACTTTTTAACAGAATAAAAGTAAATTCCAAAAATGTTTAAATGACGATAACTTTTTGTGTTCCTGCGCGTGAGTACGGTCGCCAGAGCTCATCGGGGAGGGAGTAAGGATCAGCAACGCGTGAGTGATACCCACAGGTGATACCCCTGGTGTTGCAAGCGTTCATAGACGGTAACCGCTTACCATCAGGCGGGCAGTATGCTTGTTTGCGGACTATGTTGTATAAAAAAAGGAAATAATCGGGATAAAACTATTCTATTTTTTAAGTTGGAACAAACAACACATTTTGATTTAAAAAAAAACCGTTAAGATCGTATAAGTAGTTTCGAAGTTCGACGAGGACCACTGTGACATGGGAATTAATTCTACAAAACAAATATAATAATAAAAAAGTGTCAGGTGGTTGAATAAGCTCCCAAAGCATGTGAACTGTCAAAACAGGCAGGCCTATTAGATTGTGACAACTTCACCTGCTTTTGTTTGCTGTGAATTGCACTCATTATTTTAGTTGTTGCTTGCATGTTTCATTGGTCTAATTTCTTATATTAAACAATACAAAGTATTATGTTGTTTTCATCCTGTGATGTAAGCTTCAAATGCGAAAATAAGAAGTAAGAACTTATAACTCAATTGTCTTATTGAAATGAAATGAAAATATTTTTTAAACAAATAGGCCTTCACAAGCACTTAATTCCATAACTTTCCAGTAGGTATAATCACAGAATAGCAAATAGTATATATTATATATGTATAGGTATGTATAATGTTCTAAATGTAAAAGAATTTATAGATATTAGCTTAAAGCTAGGTGAGTTTCTATCCTAGTAGTTGGTACAAGTGTCGCAACGGTTTATAAGCGCTCGGCAAAAGTGGTGGGGGTGTTTGCGCAGGTGTACACTCGCGCACAAAAATCTTTATACCCAGAATTTTATAATAAGTACCAAAGGCATACTTCAGCACGTTTCTTAGTCGATTTTGCGATTTGACTGTAATATAATACTCACTAAAGTTAGGTAATGATAACGATAATAATTAAAAAATATTAATATTATTTATTTTATTTTATCCATATTACCAAATTAGCCTTATCTCTATGCAATAAAGTTCATCTGTTCAATCGATTGAGAATAATATGTAGATTTAGATGAACCTTATTCCAATACCAAGTTGACTTCGGATCATGAAACAAAGGATATACCACATAAAATAACTTGTAGGCCTATAACATTAAATCGTATCGCCCAATTCAAAGATAATGTAAATCAAAATATTGTTTCTGTTAAAATGTCACAGGATGAACCAGATAGTCTTCACAGTACTTAATCTCTTTTATATTATAAAAAAAATAAAAAAAATATGGTTTTTAAAGCCAAGTCCTTTAATGACTAGGCAACAGTAGGTATTTACAGAAGCATAGCTAAGTTGTATGAACTGTATGGCATGAAGAAATACAATGAAAATATTAGTTTTTTGAGTATGTTAAAAAATATTCCAAAATTTATAAGAAAGCTTGTGCTTCTGCTATTTCCATATACTTAAGAAATAAAATTAATGTATTAAATTTGCACTACCCAAAGTAAGAAGATTAGGCTGTATAATGGGGCACCCAAATATCATGTCTCGCGGGGAAGCTCAGTTTGGCTGCATATGCAGTAAGAAAAATTAGACAGCTAACAGATATAGATACAGCTCGATTAGTTTATTTTAGCTATTTTATAATGTTATGTCATATGGCATTTTGCTTTGGGGTAAGGCCGCTGATATAGAAGCTATTTTCATTTTGCAAAAAAGAGTGGTGCGAGCTATTTATAATTTGAGTTCTCGAGCTTCCCTCAGAGATAAGTTTAAACAAATTAGTATCCTTATAGTAGCATCGCAGTACATTTATGCAAACATATTATTTTTACAACAAAATATGCGAACCGTGTGTTAGAGTCTGACTATTCACAAGTGCCTGTGAAGGCCTATTTGAATGAATAAATTATTTCATTTCATTTCAATGTCATATGATTCATTTTCATATCACTCTAGCTACTGCCACAGGACCCATGCTATATTTTATAAACTATAAGCTTTTAGTTAGGTATTGATATACGCAAAGAACTTTAAAACATGCAAACAACTTTGCATAGGAAGGACAGGCATTGTTTCACTACTCTGATGATCAATCAGATCAGAATAAAGATGATCTTTGGCATAGCTTACTTTACTTATTCCTAGATCAGTTATATACTTTTGCACTTCATCTGCAGTAGCATATGTTTGGGTTCTGCCTATGATGGGGCCCTTTGGGTTATTTTTTAACTTGTCAGCTCTCTGGTGTAGAAATCTGAGACATTGAATATTGAGTATATCCACAAATTCAGACTCAAAATCCTGATCTTGATACCATGCTCCTCCAGATATTGACCGGTCTGGTTCCAAATTGAAAAGCATGTACACTTTTTTCTTTGAAGCCTGCAATTTTTTTTTATAGATTAAATAATAACAAGGTATTTTCTAATGTAATTACTGAGCCTATTTGAATTTCAGTGATTGAGTGGGTGAGTGAGTGAGTGAGTGCTATATAAATTTTGTATAATATGTAGGTAGATAGGAGAACCATACTGAGCTTGATTATAGACAAGACAAGAATGAGATCAAACATATCATAGAAAAGTAAAGGAACTGGGGTTCTATTAGTATTGGCATGGAGATCAGATACACTGTCTACCACTACACAAATTGTGGATTTGATTCCTGTCCAGGATAAACATTTGTGTGCATAAACACTGTTTGTTCTATAGAAGTATAATATGTAGTAAATCAGTTATCTAGTATAAGTAGAAGCTCTGCTTAGATAGGGATCGTCCAAGTGTGAATGATGTCCAAGGATATTCAATTTTATTTATAAGGACCAGACACTCTTCCCTCTAAGCTATTATGATAGCATAAAACTACCAGTACTAGAGATTGCAACCCGGTATGTTTCTCAACCCGGCCGGGCCCGGTTGCATATGTCGTCAACCCGACCAGGTCCGGCCAGGTTGTGTGTTAGCGATGAAACCTTTAAAGTATTTTATGATTTTTTTTCTATATATGAATGGAAAAAGACAATGATTCAAGGTTAATATTTATTTCAAACTGGCTTATGATCAGTCAGATCAGTCTTATGAAAAGTAACATTAGTATTAGTAATTATTCATTTTTATAAGTTTAAACAAGCAGGTCTTTCTCTTTACTCCTTATAGTGTCTATTCAAAACACATTATTAAAATAAGAAACTAATAACATAGCTTAAAGTACTAAACGTGTCATAACAACTTAGATAAGATAGATAGATAAACATTTGTAGCTTTGGTATAAACGAAACAAATTCTTAAAGTAAAGTATTTACTTTTAGCAGTTTAAGAATGGCCGGGCCCAGTGGGTGCCTAAAAGGACACCGGGCCCGGTTTGCAATCTCTACCTGATAGTACACATAACAATACTTCTCAGCAGCACTAAATTTATAATCTGATCCAAACTAATAACACATTTCAAAAACAAAATATGCATTCTCTCCGTATTGAGAGGGAGGTGCAATGGGGTAGGGAAACCAACTCTTACCACCTGATCTAATCCTCAACTACCCTAATTCATGCACACAATGTAAATGCCAACCCAAACAGTAAGTGAATTTGACTAGTAAGCAAAATTATGACAGCTACAGAAATGACTAGGTTTTGCTACCAAAAGATGTTTTTTCACTTACATTGACACATTTTACAGCTTTTATAACTTTCTTACTTTCAAGACTTTTCAACACTTTAGTAAGTTGTGTATTAGCAAGGTTTGATCGCACTCTTATATCACGTATCCATATGCCTTTATTTCCAGCTTCTTCTATTAAATTAAACACCACCTTTTCTTCGTTATCGGCGCCCTTCACTGCCTGTTTACTGGTTTGGGCCTTAATCCTATAATGATTAAATGATTTATGACTTAATATTCATATTAACTATTCGATATAGGCAGACGGACACTTTACCTGTACAATAAAGAACCACCTTGATTGAATAAATCAAAATATTCCTGTTGTAATAATTCATTGACTGTTTTGACAATTTCTGCGGGCGAAACGTCAGGTATTGCAGCAGTTATATCTTTATGTGATATTCCTTTTGCATTTTTCTTGGCAATATGTAATATTTTATCTTTTATTGTTTCCCCTGAATTAAATGCACTCATTTTTAGATTTTCTTCGCCACTCTCGGTAGAGAGTATTATGTTCCTTGCTTCGCCAGCAACGACCACAACAATATTATTAAATTACGCCAGTGTTGACAGATCCAATCACAGATTACTTACTATTGTATTGGTAGGTATGTTCCGATATACACTGGGAGCACTATTCAGTGCTCTTACTGGGGAGAAATTCGTTCCGTTATGGGACTCCACGAACGACGAATTTCTTGAATTTGCCGCAATTTCTCAGGTCACGTTTCGTTTGCCAGACTCTAATTGTTAATTTACTAATTGTATGTTGTTTTACTGATTGTTAATATTTTATATTATGTAGTTATAAAGGAAACTAACTTATTTTTTTCTATCATAAAATCAAAGGTTGGTAGAAAATTTTGCGATTATGAGGGTAGGGCCGTTCCTTGTTAGTGGTTTTAGAAGTTGAATCTGGTGGAGAGCTAGTTTAACTGTTGGCAACACTGGTGGGTGAAGGATGCTCAACTCAGCTGACTGACACATATACAGTAATCTGTGGACTGACAGAATAGAGTGAGGTTAATGACAGACGGATGTCAGTGTCACAGATTCTGATGTCCTCACTATTCGTCATTCACAGCGATTAGTTAGTTAGCAAGCAAACACTCTGTTTAGTGAAAATTTGTGGTAAGAATTGATGAAATCTATTTCGGAATAGGTTTATGCCGTGATTAAATAGTCTATTCAAAGGGTACTATCCTCTTCTTCGAGGTATAGTACCTTTTGATTCATTCTATTTTATTATGAACGGATTCAGCGGCATCGTTGTTCATAACTCCGAGGTGAACAATGAAGATAATAATGGGATGAAGCAAAATTCAGTGTCTATTGGCAGACCAACAACATCAAGTGCCCGAGACGGCTCTGACGAATTGATCGATCTCAAAGGTAAAGTTGAGTCGCGATTGTTGTCTATGTGGAATAATGTGAAATTTGGATGGACAGTAAAATTAAAAACAAGCTTTTCTAAAGAATCCCCCGTTTGGCTGTTGGGGCGCTGCTATCATCGTAAGTTAAGTCCTTCTGGCTCACTCGAATCTTCTACGGAAATCGGCACTGATGCCACAGTTCAGCAACCAATGGGCCAGATTTATGGTGAAGGTATTGAAGGATTCAAATCAGATTTTGTTAGTAAAATATGGATGACTTACAGAAGAGAGTTTCCTGCTATGTCCGGCTCCACCTTCACCACTGATTGTGGATGGGGTTGTATGCTGAGAAGTGGTCAAATGTTGCTTGCACAAGCATTAGTTTGCCATTTTCTTGGACGTTCTTGGAGGTGGCTACCAGATAAACCTATACAAAATGCTACAGAATTTCAGGAAGACTGTTTTCATCGTATTATAATAAAATGGTTTGGAGATAAATCATCAGTGAATAGCCCTCTTTCCATTCATCAAATGGTTATCCTGGGACAAGCCTTAGGTAAGAAGCCAGGAGACTGGTATGGTCCGGCATCTGTAGCACATTGTTTAAAGGCTGTCATGACTGCTGCTTCTAAGGAAAATTATGAATTTGATAACCTGGAAGTTTATGTTGCTCAAGATTCAACTGTGTATATTCAAGATGTATACTCACTGTGTAGATTACCCCATGGTTCTTGGAAATCCCTTGTACTTTTGGTTCCTGTTAAGTTGGGTACTGATAAATTTAATCCCATTTATGGACCATGTCTGACATCACTTCTAACATTGGACTTTTGTATAGGTATTATTGGTGGGAGGCCTAAGCATTCTTTATATTTTGTTGGTTATCAAGATGATCGGTTAATACACTTAGACCCTCATTATTGTCAAGAAATGGTAGATGTGTGGCAACCAAATTTTTCTTTACAATCATTTCACTGCCACTCGCCTAGAAAAATGCCACTTAGTAAAATGGATCCTTCTTGTTGTATTGGATTTTATCTTGCTACTCAACATGACTTTGAGACTTTTATTAATATAATTAAGTCATTTTTAGTCCCTCAAGGAGTCTCCGCAAATTATGAATACCCAATATTTACTTTAAATAATGGATCATGTAGTACTGTAATGGACCCGCCTAATATTAGATATTCCATTTATGAAACGGAACAAAATTGGGTGACCCCACACATTCAAGATAGTGATACAGACATTGAATCTGAGGAATTTGTGTTAGTGTGAATTGAATATTAAACATTGTACATTTATGTAGGTAATAAAAGTTATTAAATACTTAATAGTTAAATATTATGTTAATTATGTGGCTTAATAATATTGTATTAAAGTAATTATGTACTTATTTAATTGACAAAATTATTAATTTTATTTTTCAAATACTTCCATTGAACAGTTCACAATGATACTGTTAGAAAAATGTCTGAGACAAACATTTTAGTTGAACCCTTTTAGGGTTTCAAAGCATGAACACATAGTAGTAGTGTTCACTCAGTTGATTTTTCAATATTTTTTAATAAATATATTATAATAAAAATATCAGCTGTTTCATACAAAAGTTCAATACCTACTCCACCAAAATGTATGAAGCAACTGTTTTATTTTACGCGATATCTAAGTTAGTCCCATAGTATAAGTTGTTCATATTGATGAGTACTATCACCCCTGCAAGTATTGCCAACAACTAAAAAACGTTTTTATTTCTTTTGTGAAAGGCCCGTCTGTCTAAGACAAGCTACGCCACTGCTTAGGTAGGACCTACCATCAATCTCTATCCACTGATTTTTGTTGGTTCTATTTTTCTAGCGAAAAACCTAGTCAAATTCGTTTTTCCGACATTTCATATTGCAGCCAATTTCATGAATCACTCCGTCTATTGGTGAAAACCGTATGAATAATGGATTTCCATTCAGTAGTTTATCGTGCTCAGCGAGACAGACAGTCGCGGGGCGGGGGGCCTTCGTTTTATAATAATATGTACCTAGTAAGAATAAATAAATATTTTCTGGAACATTCCTCACACATGGCCATCTGATTCCAAAACTCTGCCCAACCAAACTAAGCAATAGTAAGCAAGCAGGCAGAGCGAGCTTGTGACATGGAAGCCAGATAACTGATATAATATTAATAAGCCCGTCCGTCACAGACGTAGCTATAATATATATTAATATGCCGAGCTATAATATATATTATAGCAAGCTACCACATACGGGAGCTATACGATAATATATATTTTGCCCTCACTCGGTCTGCGGTCGTCCTTGCAAGCGCACGGCTTTGAAGCTTATTTTCTATACAGGTTGTTCAAATTTTGAAATAACACTATAATCAATCTAGGTACCTAAATGAATTCGAAAAGAGCACTACTTTTAGATCTAATTTAAAGGTCCTCAGAGGATGATTCCGATGCTGTATTTGATACGCATGTTGCCTTGTCAGGAACGAAAAATAGAACAATCTGGGTAGAGTCGCATATAAAACTAAAGAGAACTAGAGGCGAATTTAATTTGTTTTATGATAATAAATAAATAATGAATAAAGCACAGTATTTTAGAAGTTTTTATTGATCGGCATATTTCAGTAAAATTATTTTTAGCAAAATTAAAAATAATTTTATTTTTTCATTTTTTGTTTCTTATGAGGGTACTATACACATCTGTTTACCCCCTAAAACCGTACAGGCGTAATGTTATGTTATAGAATGGTGAAACAATATATAGGCATAAGATCACAGTGATCGCGGGTCATTTGCTGTTTGCTATTGAAGAGTTCTATTTACCTCCGAAGATCTTCATTAGATGCTAAAACCTTCCCTGAAAAAATATACATTTAATACTTAACGAAAACCCAATTCAAATCGATCAGTAGATTTTGAGAAAATGCAAACATAGTTACATACATATTATATACATACGGGTCGAATAGAGAACCTTCCTTTTTTTAAAGTCGGTAAAAAAATGATATACGAAGGAATGACACAAACATGCGAAAAAGTAAGCTCTGAAGAACATGATGTACATTCAAAATATATCGTAATATACCATAATGTATCGTAAGATACCATAATATATATTAATATACGATAATATATATTAAGATGCAATCATATATATTACAGTATAGTTTGGTGACGTCACAGAAATATATATTATAGCTGCGTGTTTGGTCATGGTCACTCAAAGATTGTATTGAAAATATATCGTAATATGCAAGCTATAATTTATATTAATATATATTATAGCTACGTCTGTGACGGGCTTTACTTTTCTCTTTTGTAAATATATACGTTTATATAGATAGATAATTACACCCAGACTCACGACAAGCAGATGTTCATGCCGTGGTTCATGCATGCACATATTGTAAATGTCTGTGTTGCATGCACAGACTAAGTAGAAATACTACGTATGTTGCATGGGAATCGAACCCACGATCTGTGGCGTGATAGATGTATCTTAATGCTGGCTCTACCTTGTGTGGCCGGTATATTTGCGTATTTGTCTGCTTTGATGTGCCTTGAAAAACCGACAGACGTGCGGATACGCGTGTTTGTTAACTGCTTGTTCGCCAAATAGGCAAAGGCCCGGATATTTGGTGAATAGACCATCCACACATAGAAGTTATTTTTCAAATACGCCTATACGCATAGCCATGTGGGGTACTGCCATTAGATGTTTCGTTCAGTAATTATTAATCATAACTCATATCTTTTGGGGAATACTCTTGTCTCCTACAACTCGACATTTTAAAGGATACCCCTAGTTGATTCGCTTATCTTTAAAAGCAAGAATTCGGATTCGTTTTTTTCATTCATTTTCATCATTTTAGTAGATAAACTTTCTCTGCGTTTGCCAATAGCGCAATGCTTATTTGCCAAAGATAAAATACCGAAACTTAGCCAGTATGTCGTCAGATGAAGAATCGAATGAGTACAAGACTAGGTACAACAGTTTTATAGAAAAGAATCGGTAACATTTTTTTCTGGCTGGCTGCAAGAAAGTCGTAAACGTGCAAATTATGCATATTGCAAGACTTGCGTGAGAAATGACAAGGATATTATATATATTTATTACATCCGGGAAAGACGTTGTTAAGAATCGCCATTTTGTAAGACTTGTGTGAGAAATGACAAGGATATTATACATTGCGTAGGAATTTTAGAAGAGTGAAGGACCACCGGCCTTACTGAGGGAGCTGAGACTCTTTAAGCTCCAATTGACAGAAACACAACTCACAGTAATAATAATGATAATTATATTACTTTCTAATTAAGGTGTTATAAACCATGTAAAATTGACAATCTCAATTTTCTCAGTGACCGTTATAAAATCAAATCATATTTTATTACTTATCTGTTTTGTGCCAGTACTACTAACAAGGTACATAAATACAAACCAAAGAGTATACCTACTTTCAACACTCCTCCTTAATCTTAGGTTATGTATCAATACAGTACCTAAATACTTCAGTACAAAACAACATCTTAAAAAACAGTCGTCACTCACTCTAAGATTCATATCCTTCATTCACCATCACTCACTCAAATTCATTTCTCTCACACAGAACTCATATTTGCATTTTGGTAATACCTTTGTAAAGATGTCTGCAGTCATTTTCTCTGTCTGAAGATATTTTAGTACTACTACTTTGTCTTTTAGTGCTTCTCGTATGAAATGAAGTCTCACATCAATGTGTTTAGTTCTTTGATGATGAACTGGATTTTTGGCAATCTGCATTGCTGATTGACTATCACAATGCAGAATTATTGTTTCATCTACTCCAATAATCTCGGAATATAGTCTCTTAAGGAATATAATCTCTTTGCAAGCTTCTGAAAGCGCTACGTACTCTGCTTCGGCACTTGATAAAGCAACTGTCTTTTGTTTCTTGCTCTCCCAAGAAATAGGTGCTCCTCCTAGAAAAAATACATATCCTGAGTAAGACTTTCTGTCGCATATGTCTCCTGCATGATCAGCGTCAACGGGTCCCGAAATGTTTTCTCCTTTCTTTGTAAAAATTAGCTTATAGTCAGCCGTTCCCTTTAAATATCTTATAATTCTCTTGGCAGCTGTCCAATGTTCACTTGTGTAACAATTGTTAAACTGACTTAAGTATGATACAGCATGACTTATATCAGGTCTTGAGCATACTGCAAGAAACATAACTGAACGAATCAGTTTTTGATATTTATATTCTTTAGACGGTACAAAGTTCTCATCAGTTGGCTTAATCAACTTGTGTCCCATCTCTAGCGGCGTCTTGACTGGTTTACAGTCACTCATTCCAAATTCTTCGAGAAGTTTCTTAATATAATCTCTTTGATCCACCGTTATGGTTTTTTCTCGTTGATTAATTTTCATACCCAAAAACATATCTACTTTTCCAAAATCTTTCATTTCAAACTTTGTTTTAAGTTCCTTTTTGACTTTGTCTCTCTCATGTAAATTATTATAAAATATCAATAAATCATCTACATAAACGGCAATGATTACAATGTTCTTCTTTTGTTTTCTAATATAAACACAGGGTTCATATTCAGATCTCTTAAATGACATTTTGATTAAAACTTCATGGAGTTTCTCATTCCATGCTCTTGGAGATTGTTTCAATCCATACAAAGCCTTTTTAGGAAGACATACATGATCTTCTTTTCCTTTTTCTTCAAAAGATCTAGGTTGTTTCATATAAACAGTCTCTGATAAATTTCCATTCAAGAAAGCTGTTACTACATCCATTTGGTCAACAGATAGATCATTTTCAACTGCAATTGCTAGCAACAGTCTGAAGGTGCTATATCTAATAACAGGTGAGAAGGTTTCTTGGTAATCTATTCCCTTGACTTGAGTGAACCCTCTTGCCACTAGTCTTGCTTTATATCTCTCTTTTCCCCCTGGTTCCTTTTTAATTTTGAAGATCCATTTAGAATCGACAACATTAACATGAGGGTTGACTTTTGCTAGAGTCCAAGTATCATTTTTCTTTAATGAATTCAGCTCAGCATCAATAGCCTGTTGCCATTTATCTCTATCATGTCTAAGTAGTGCTTCTTCTACAGTAAGCGGATCATCGGATTGTTCTTCCATAGCATGATATAGAATGAAATCTGAGAAGGATTTTTTCTTTCTCTCTCGAAGAGGGTATCTCCTATCTTCAATTTCATCATCAACTTGTTCAGGTAGCTCTTCCTGATTAGTTGTAGCTTCCACTTCGACTGTATTTTGTTCAGATGAAGAACCTCTGTCTTCTTCTTGATTAACTATTTCTAAAGAATCGTTCATCTCTAATTGATTCTCTATATTTCGACACTCTAAGTATACATCTGGTTGCTCGGCTGGCGGTAGATTCACCTCAAATCGATATGTCAGTGAAATCAATTCTTTTATTTCTTGTTTACTCTTCTCTGCAGATAGATTTAACATATTCTTATTTAAAAATTGATCTTCGAAAAACGTTACATCTCGTGATTTGTAGAGTTTTCCATCTTTAAGGTCTACTAACCTATACGCTTTTGATTCAGTTGAATATCCTACAAAGGTTAACTTCTTGCTTTTTGCATCCAACTTAGTGCGTTTCTTTGTTAATATGCATGAAAACTTTACATCCAAAAACTTTTAATTCACTTAGATCGGGCTTTCTCACAGACCACGCTTCTTCAGGCGTCATTTCCTTGACAGCTTTTGTCGGGGATCTATTCTTCAGATGAACAGCAGTTTGAACTGCTTCTGCCCAAAATTTCCTGTCGAGACCAGCTTCTTCTAGCATACTTCTTGTTTTTCCATTATGGTTCTGTTGGCTCTCTCAGCGACACCATTATTCTGAGGAGTATATTCACACGTCAGTTGATGACAAATACCCCTCGCTTTACAAAATTCATTCATCCTCTTATTGACAAACTCTTTGCCATTATCAGATCTGATAATTTTTAACTTTTTACCTTTTTGACGCTCCACCAGTTTAACAAACTCTGAAAACTTCTCAAAAACTTCTCCTTTTGTTTTTAAAAAATATACAAAAGTTTTTCTAGTGAGATCATCAATAAATGTGAGAAAATATCGCAACCCTCCGTATGACTTCACACTCATAGGTCCACAAACGTCACTGTGAACTAGCTCCAAGATTTCTGTTGCTCTGCTAGCACCAGATCTCTTGAATGGCTTCCTTGTCTGTTTCCCCATCAAACAAACTTCACACTCTAGCTTCAGAGTTGTGTTGGGAAAACTTATCCCAGATGCCATTTTGTCTTTGAGTAATGTAAGGTTCCGCAATCCAAGGTGTCCCATTCGCCTATGCCATAGTTTCAAATCATTTTCTTTGGAAACTACAAGAGCTGAATTATTTACTGTAACAAAAGATTTAAATCTATAAATCCCATTCTCACATTTACAGTTGTAACTCATGTTTCCTTTTACATGGCATTCACTCCTATCATAAATATCACATCCATTCTCTGAAAATATGACTACAAAGTTTCTATCTACCAAAGTATTCACACTTAATAAGTTAGCTGACAAACCTGGAACATACATCACCTCTCTTACACCAAAAGGTATTTTACAATAATTTATAATATCACCGTAACCTCGACCATATAGCTTTTGACCATTTGCTACATTAACTTCCTTAAAATGATTAAAGTCTTTATAGTTCGAAAGCCAATCCTGTCGTTTGGTCATGTGTGATGAAGCACCTGAGTCGACAACCCATTCACTTTCTCCTTCTGTACTTGTAGTAAATGCGGTGAGTAATGTTTCTTTCTTGTTTGTCTTATTCTTCGGATTATTAGGACATATCATAGCTTTATGTGGCTCTCCACATATAAAGCATTTTAACTCTTTCTGCTATATTTCTGATTTGTAGATTTCCGTTCTCTAGAAATTAAAGCAGTATTCGACGTTGATGGTTGCTCAGAGTTCTCTATTTGTAACAATTTCGTCTTGACGTAATCTGATGTCAACTCAATATTCGAGTTCTCTATGGTCATTCTTAAAGGTGTGTAATCTTCAGTAAGGCCTTGAAGTATCAAAGCTGCTAACATCTCATCGTCAACTTCTTTGCCAATGTCTCTTAACTGTTGAGCTACTTTCATTAATTGGGTTACATAGTCCCTAATATTACTAAATTGTTGTAATTTCAGGCTAACGAGTCGTCCAAGTAATCTACACCTGTTGTTGACACCATTGTCTTCAAATGTTTTAACTAATACTTCCCATGTATCTTTGGTAGTCTTGCATTGTCTCACATGCACAAGTAAATCTGCATTTATCGTTAGACAAACCTTAGCTCTGGCTTTTTGATCATGTCTGACACCTAGTACATCTGTGATCTCTGGTGTTGTTGTAACATATTTCCACAAATCTTCATGTGTCAGGTATAGTTCCATTTGAAATTTCCATGTTGAAAAATTTATAGACCCTTCCAGTCTATTAAAAGTTGGTAAAGCACTCATTGCCCGACTTTCTCTTGAGTTGTCTCCGTCCATAACTTATAAAAATCACTTACAAGTAAAATAGGTGGCCCATAACCTGAGGGAGCTTAGACTCTTTAAGCTCCAATTGACAGAAACACAACTCGCAGTAATAATAATGATAATTATATTACTTTCTAATTAAGGTGTTATAAACCATGTAAAATTGACAATCTCAATTTTCTCAGTGACAGTTATAAAATCAAATCATATTTTATTACTTATCTGTTTTGTGCCAGTACTACTAACAAGGTACATAAATACAAACCAAAGAGTATACCTACTTTTAACACTTACGAATCACAGGAAGAAAATACCAAACTCACGTTCCGAGGTGGTAAGGATTAGGATGCACAGTACCTACCTCAGTTGCAGCTGCATGCTCCTTTTTCTTGGACTTGTATGCCGGAAGCGGTTTGCGGTAGCGGATTTATATATTCTGATTCCAATTTGTGTAATTATTGTATATTTTTATTTTTCTTCTTGAAGCGGTATCAAAGTAAATTTTCAGAATGACATTAATTTTCTTCTGTCACACCACAGGTGACACGGCAGCCAGTATCCATTGTATGTCATTATAAGGAGTTTCTATGTTTTCAAAGGTACTGTGCGGGAGCGGGAAGGGTATGGGAAAGAACGTGAGTGCGGTGAAATGATTATTAAATATGGCGTGAACATACATATAAGTATATTTATAGATTACATCCGGGAAAGACGTTGTTAAGAATCGCCACTTTGCGTTGCGTTCTAAATGTTAAAATAAATTACATATTATGTAGTTATATTTTAATTTTAAGTATTTTCCTGTTGCCATACCCTACCAGGGTCCTTGTAATGATAATGGTAAGTTAGGTTAAGTATAGCTGTACGAACTATTATTATTTACATTGTGCAATAAATAAATAAACAAACATCTCCTATTATTTAACAAAGTTGATGTTTAAAGTAAACATATTGAATGTTTTTTTCTTCATATACCGATTATGGTTCATAAAGGTATAAATCTACCGATCGTAGACAGAATCGATATTTGTGGGCAGCTCTACAGATTCGTATTTTGACTTTTGAGACTTTTGTGTCAACTGTCAAAGTCAATGTCAAACTGTTTTCTGTGAGCGGTTGTTGTCAAAATGTCAAGTGGTTGACTGTGGTTGTCTTGCTTGTCTGTCGTCGCGTCGCGCTATGCATGCACTTGTGCAGGAGTGAGTCGTAAGCGTGACTAGCGTGATACGATAGATTGTGATCAATTTAGATGATGGAAAATCAAATTAGATGCTATGATGATATTTCGGCTGAATCATTTGATGTGGAAAAAATAATTACTGACTCATCATCAGATCAGGTACATCTATAACTATAATGAAGACAGAATTTTTAATTATACTCCTAATAAGTATTATAAAACTGGATTAACTTCTTATCTCACAATAAGGTTACTCTTCCATTATTTCAGATTGACGTTGAAACAATGGTTCTTCGGATTTACAAACAATTTGAGAAAGATGCATCAATAGACCCAGATTTACCTATTTTAAAAAAACTAACCCACATTAACGTTTTGAAAAATTGGCTAAATGGATTACCTAAGAGTTATGAATGTCTTGACGCAAGTAGAACATGGTTAGTGTACTGGATTCTTCATGGTTTATGGCTGTTAAATGAAATGCCTGACAAAGAGACAATGTCTCATGTGGTACAGTTCTTATCCCAATGTCAGCATGAGGAAGGGGGCTATGGTGGAGGACCGAGACAGTTCCCTCACCTTGGGACCACATATGCAGCAGTCAATGCACTCAGTATTATTGGCACAGATGAGGCATATGATTCAATAGACAGAAGCAGTTTGCAAAAATTTCTTTGGACTGTCCGTGATGTTGATGGTTCTTTTGCCCTGCACAAAGGTGGTGAACAGGATATTAGAGGTGCCTACTGTGCTGTCAGTGTTGCCAAGATAACTAATACATATACAGATGCTTTATTTGACAAGACTGCAGAGTGGATAGTCAGCTGTCAAACTTATGAAGGTGGTTTTGCTGGGTGCCCTGGCATGGAAGCACATGGAGGATATGCCTTCTGTGGAATTGCATCTCTAGCCTTGCTAAATAGAACTGAACTATGTGATGTGGATTCACTATTGAGGTGGTGCGTTAATCGTCAAATGCGTGTGGAAGGAGGATTCCAAGGAAGGACAAATAAACTTGTTGATGGTTGTTACTCCTTTTGGCAAGGAGCTGCTTTTCCTATTATCAGTGCAATTTTATCTCAAGGTAAGTTAAATCCTACTATCACTACATATTATAAAATAAAGTTGCCTGCCGCATCTGTCTGTCTGTCTGTTCATGATAAATTCAAAAACTACTGAATGGATTTTCATATAGTTTTCACCAAAAGGCGGAGTGATTCATGAGGAAAGTCTAGGTTTATAATTCATAAAGGTTTTGTTTAAATTGGCTGAAATATGGCAATGAATGTTGAAGATGTTGGAAAAAATCAAGCCATCTGGGAGCTTCATCGAAAATGCTGCCTAACCTGTTTAGAGTGTATAACAAAACAATGTATGGTGGGTTTGTTTCTCTTTTATAAGTCTACAAAAAGTCCGTGATGGCATACCTATATCTATCTTATATGGATAGCTTAATATAGGGTGATTGCACTAGTTTTCGTCCAGTTAGTTGAGTGCCAGCTTTGTGATAAAAAAAAACAAATGTTCTACAAATGTAATATCAATAATAAAATATTTATACTGGATGATTTTTTAGGCAATACTTGCAGGGGTGGAAGTGCTCATCAAAATGAACAACTTTTATTATGGGACTAACTGTGAAATCATGAAAAAATTATCAGCTGTTCAATACCTACTCGACAAAAATGTATGAAGCAACCTTTTATTTTACGCGATATCAGAGCTAGCCCCATAATAAAAGTTGTTCACATTGATGAGTACTTCCACCCCTGCAAGTATTGCCAGTGATAAAAAAAAACATCCTTTGTAATGCTTATTAATATAATAGCTTTTGCTAGTTTTCGTCCAAAATTGTTATTTGTCGACCATTATGCGCGTGAGTTTTCGAACACGATATGATATTTTCAGATTCAGATAGATAAATTGCATATTTAAATAAATAACCAATATATAATAATAATAATAATTACAGCCTATATCTGCCCACTGCTGAGCACAGGCCTCCTTTCACGAATAATGGTGAAAGGGGAATGGGCAAATACTCCACCACGCGTGCCCACTGCGGATTGGTGGAGGTAGGCTAATGGTCAACCTACTGTTGGAGTTGTCAAGCCACCTAGGAGGTCTCCAACTAGCACAATTAAGTGATAACCGGGACCAACGGCTTAACGTGCCTTCCGAAGCACAGAAACGCTCAAGATGAAATACCACTAGGCGGTCACCCATCCAGGTACCGGCCAAACTGAACGTTGCTTAACTTTGCCGATCGGGAACGGCTAATCAAGCTACGCCACGAGCGCTTCAAATTATTAATTGCATTTTATCATCATAAAAGTAAATAGTCGAATACTGATACTTAAATACTTTTATCGTACCTATCAGTTTTTGACCACGTTTATCGTTCACATAAAAGAAATGGTCGAAACTTAATTGACGCAATTTTCAGTTTTCGTCCACGTGATAATAAACTTTTTTATTCATTCAACGCATACTATTTAGTGGACGAAATCCGAATGTTTGATAGAGTAGCCAAACAAGTTTCTTTAAAAATAAAATCCATATTGTCGGGGATGATGAAAACCACAAAGATTGTAGTTATTTTAATTTGCAAGTTCTACATGAGGCGCCGGGTTTTCAGGGTACAATAACAAGACAGCATCACAGATAAAAAAAACTATGAACTGATACAGAACAACATTATGGCAGTCAGTGTTGCCAACTCATAAACTAAGAATCCCCCACACATATTTCTATCATATAATTTATTGTGAGTAATCTAAAGTAATTATTGATTATTTCAGTTTTCGCCCAAATGGTCGAAAACTGACTTTTTAGAAGAATAATTGAGTGTTCACTATTCGCCCACTCAAATTTCACTAAATACACAAAATTTGCACATCATATATTCTCCATGTTTTAAATAAGTTCTACAAACAAAAGCCAATAGTACTAAAAACAGTCTAAAAACGTACCGTAAAAAACAGAGACACAAGCTATTGTGTCTCTGTTTTTTTCCGCAATGGCTCCTAAATACTCGCAGCATGACAACAAACCGCTAATTGATGTTGCTTTTATTCGAGTTGCAACTTATTAAAAAACATTTTAAGTTATCAGCTCGTATTGTTTAGGTATTAGGCGCGTAATAAGTATAAATTAGTTTTATTCGTTGTATTTACATTCATATTCTACGCGTTTGTTTGAAAGAGCTCCGTGAAATGGGCGAATATAGGAGCTGAACGGAAAACTAGCGCAATGACCCTACCCATTCTAACTTCTAATAGTCCCTTCCCATATCTTGATACAATGTTTTACTGTAAAGTTACTAGTAAAGTTGATGAAAAAAAAACGGAAGTATTTTTGGGAAAATTTAAATAAAACTTAAAATTTCTCGCAAACTATGGTATTTACAAGGTCAAGTGTATAAACCATATTGTAGCGCATTTAATTTTGCTTTTTATGACACCCCACACAAGCTTACATGTGACATCTTTCTGTTGTATACGCAATAATCTAAACGCGGCAGCTGCCATTTTGATGACGTCATAACTGGTGACTTAACCACGTTAGAAACTGTCTCCCGATGGTTTTTTAGTCACAATAACGTGCTTAATAACATACTAATATATGGTGGTGGTTTCATCAAAAACACCTTTTGGGCCTTATATGACTCTAAGGAAAGGGACTATAAAAGAAATATCACATTATAATGTAGTATATAGTCTATTATATTATGTACCTTTACACCATGCAATTTAAATTAATATCTTAGGAGTTATCGTAAATTAAAAATTACGCGCGAGAAAATAAATTCAAGCGATGCGATACGACGAACGGGACTCGCTTGATGCTACCACCTCCGCCCGAGCCGAGCTCCACTGCCCGCTGTCGCCACGCGTGACAAGCTGATGCAAAAAACGTAGGCATATATATTATGCTCTACTACCCGTGCGAAGCCAGGGCGGGTCGCTAGTAATAATCTATACTAATATTATAAAGAGTTTGCACACGCTAATCTCAGGAACTACTGGTTCGACTTGAAAAATTCTTTCAGTGTTGGATAGCCCATTTATCGAGGAAGGCTAGGCTCGGGAACGCGGCTAAAACCGCGGGGCGGAAGCTAGTATAAAAGAAAAGTTAAAAGTTTGACTATACCATAAAACCAGTTCTAGTTCCATAAACATAAAACTTGAGGTAACAAAAAAAATATTGATGAAAAAATCTCCAAATTGAATGACAATTTAATTTGTATGGATTTTGAATTTTTTGTCAAGAGATGAGTGTAACAGAACAGAGATCCAATCACAACTTAACAAATATTGTTTTTTCTCTTCCACTCTAAAAATACAGCATGCCATTTAATCACCTTAGGGACCAGGGTCTTAAGATTTCTTTCTAAGGGTTTTGGGCTGCGTTTTACCAGAGATGCGTAGCGAGGGATGTGTTTTTTCTCATTCTCATTCATTCATCATGGATCTCTACTTTTTATTGATACGCGTATGTGGATTTTTAAATTAAATTATATAAATAAGTATTCATGGCAGATTTTCTTTTCAGAAAATAAGGAATTGATAGAAACAGTATTTTTCAATCAAAGTGCCTTGCAGGAGTATATCATCGTTTGTTGTCAGTCACGTGATGGTGGCCTTATTGACAAGCCAGGGAAGTGAGTACAATTTAATATACCTAATACAGACAACAAGTTCGCATCAATGTATGAAGATCATAAGAGATATTTCTTCATCCCGTAGGGGTAAACATGTACATACGCAACGTGATAATTTCATCTGAGAGACAAGCAGTTGTCCTTATCGTTTGTTTCTGACAAACTGAGATAAAGACAGTTTCTAACGGGAAAACGAGTCAGATCATTTTCTCGTGGCTTACATATTATCCGCCTTTCAGAACACACCTATTGACTAAGCAATTTATAGTATATTATGATACAAGTGAGCTAAGTTGCTCATTACGTACGAGGCTGTGAGTTGAAGCCCAAGCCGTAGTAGCTCGAGTGTAGAGCGAGCTCACGAGTTTCATACGACTTTTTTTACATTTGCGATGAATAAACAAACAGTTTTTACCATTGGATGGTAAAAATTTCGCTGTCACAGCGACAAATACGTTACGATAAACAAAATATCAAAATTATGAGAAATGGCGCGCAAGTTTTTGAACTGAAACTTCTATAGTGACAGAAAAATCCTAATACCCCCCGTATTAGGATTTTTCTGTCACGAAAAAGCGTTACGGATGTGACGTCACCAGCCTCTTTCTATTATATACGAGTGTTTGAGTTACATTGTTTAGTTATTGCAATTTTGTAATGGAGATTTAAATTTTTTTGTTGAACTTCGTACCCGGCGGGGTAACCAGAGTCTGATGCTGGAGCTGGAAGGTGGCCATAGGAACTCCGCAATGAAACGATTCAAACGCCGTCGAGTTTAGACTCGTATGATTCGTATTGACGAGTACTTTGATCCTATATGGTAACCAGGGTTTGATGCTGGAGCTGGATGGTGGCCATAGGAACTCCGCAATAAAACAACACAACCCCTTCGAGTTTGGGCTCTATTGATTCGTATTGACGAGTACTTTGATCCTATATGGTAACCAGGGTCTGATGCTGGAGCTGGAAGGTGGCCATAGGAACTCCGCAATGAAATGACACAACCCCATCGAGTTTGGGCTCGTTTGATTCGTATTGACGAGTACTTTGATCATATATGGTAAACAGGGTTTGATGCTGGAGCTGGAAGGTGGCCATAGGATCTCCGCAATAAAACGACACAACCCCGTCGAGTTTGGGCTCGTTTGATTCGTATTGACGAGTACTTTGATCCTATATGGTATCCAGGTTCTGATGCTGGAGCTGGAAGGTGGCCATAGGAACTCCGCAATAAAACGTCAAAACCCCGTCGAATTTGGGCTTGTTTGATAAAATACAATATTTTTAAATAAAAAATGAATTCATTCAAATGTAGCTACCTAACCTAACCAAATCATAATTTGCAGTAAACCTGCGACCTTCACGCGCCAAATGGATGGTCAATGAACATACAGCCTACTTCAGAATTCAAATCAATCAAATCAAATCAAATTTTTTATTGCATTATTACAGGTAAAAAAAAAAGATGACAAAAATATGATATTTGTTTCACTGTAACATACCTAATAGGTGTGCAATTATTCTGTAATTAATTGAGTGTTAACAACTACAATTAAAATGGATTATTATTTACATTACATTTTCAAATAAATTATAATATAGCTTTCTTATAAATAAATGTTTTTCTTTCTTTCTCTCAAAATTAATAATGTCCAAGTCGAATTGAAGTAAAATTATAATAATATGATACAATGTCAATGATAATAATTATGTCAAGCAATTTATCTCCACTCACTCACAAAACATAAACAAAATATTGAAATGATTCATCCTTAAAATAATCATCGACACTATAATAGCATTTATCTAGAAAAATCTTGCTTAGCCTATCTATAAAATGTGTAAATTTTTAGGATTTTAGCGATTCGAGTAATTTATAATAATAAAGGTCATTTTTAAAATTTATCATTCTATAAATTTAATAGTCATGTAGACAAAGTCAAATAATTTAAATAATATAAAAAATAAACTGAATTCTAATACATAACAATTACAACCATTTAATTAAATATAAAATTTTAATAACATATTTATATAATGAACTCATCAATTTTATAATAACATTTCTCAATTATTAATTTAGAGAGTTCTTTTTAGCAAAGGCATGCATTTTATGATATCAGGTATTTTATTATACACTCTTGGAGCAATACCAAAAAAGCTCTTGTTCATTAAAGCTGTTTTACACTTTAAGTGGCACAATAGGTTCATATATTGAGTACGCATTGGTTTCTTTTTTCCTTCAGAAAATTTTTGAAATAGCTGTGGATTTGTTTTTACGAACAATGCAGTTTCCAAGATATACAATGCTGGCAGTGTTAATATAATATAATAATTATAATTTTAAATGATAAAATGCAAATATTTTAAAACAAATTATTGTTAATTATGAATAATTTGATTTAATAAATGTTTGTTTGACTTAATTGAAGACGTACATATTTATTTATTCCAAAAATATATATGGATTTTCAGCGGCATAAAATCTCTTTGTTGTTACAAAAAAAAAACTGTATTACCCGGTTAAATTGAAAATACTCGCATATAGTGCACATAACTTAAACTTTCTAGTGATAATCAAGAATGTAATAAGCAGATTGACGTTTTTAATGACCATTACTTAAAATTTAGAAATCAAATTCGAAATATCCTCAATTGAGCATCTCTTTAACCTTGCATGTTTTTTATTAATAATGTTCCATTTAAAAAAAAATTGTTAAGACAGTATTACCTCGGTTTGTTTTTGTTTTAGTATTTATGTTATTATCTTCTGTTGTCTCTGTGTGTATGTATCTTGAAGTGGTTAGATATATATTATGTTTTAGCTTTGCTTACGACATGAATGTCATGCTGTGTATGCACTCTTTGGGTTTCAATCTAGGTTAGGATCAGTTTAAAGAAATGTAAAGCTTAATGATAACTTGATTGTAATCTGTTGTGCGTACCTACCTAATAAATAAATAAAAAAATAAAATAAATAAATAACTTGTAGTAAGGTACTAATTTAACTTTGTAGCGATAATTCTATTACGCACATGTGCGGTAATATTACTACGCACGCCACGCTGGATTTTACATGTTGGTTTGGTTTGCAATTGACAACAGCTGACAGACGATTTTGGGCGCTGTGAATTATATGATTTAGCCGTGGCGCAGATAAAGAAATTCAATTTTTAAAATTTGTATCTCATCACAGTGCACCTGCGACGTGATTGCCTAGCTAGACCAAACGGTACAAATTTTACTTACAATTTAAATGGGCCATTTATAAATCTAATAGTCTTAAAATATTATTTGTAAATAATTATTTATTTTACCTGTGTAGTTTTAAAATAATTTAATCGATTGCTAACTTCATAAGTAATGGAATGGCTGACTTGGCTTCTCTCGGTATCTCGAAACTTTTTCTGTCTCAAAACTCAAAAGTTTTGATAGACTTTTTTTTACTCACTAGCTGTTCTTGCTGTTTGACCCATGTTCCCGCTATTAAAAAAAAAACGATGTTTTAAAAGATTTAATAGTTATTCTGCTATTCGGGGCGGAAACAAATCCAACAAATTAAAGATCATTAAAATCGGTCCAAGCCATTCTTGAGTTATCAATGGTGTAACTAAACCGACTTTGTTTTATAAGTACATATCTATATATATAAATGCACGCTTATATTTATTAGCTTCTTTTGTATGTAAATAACTAACGAACTAAGTATACCAAATCTAGGAATTCGATTTTAATCTACCTCTACTATTTATCGATTGTTATTGTTTGTTTTTTTATGTCAGCAGGTTTATAAGCAGGCAGACGGCCCACCTGGTGGTAAGTGGTCACCGCCCTCCGCCTATAGACCATAGAAACACCAGGGGGTTTGCCGATGTGTTGTCGACCTTCAAGAGCTCTTTTTACGCCCTTATTGAAGAACCCTATATCGTAGCGCTGGGGGAAAACCATAATAGGGAGCTCATTCCATATCCGAATGGTTCGCAATAAAAACGACTGAATCGTTGTGTTGGACGATCGAGGTTTAATATTTTCTAGCTACTTTAATTTACAACAAAAATACAATCTATATTATAGAAAACGAGGCTACAGTTGCTAGCAATCAGCATGATTCCCAACAGTCAGGTTCCTAGTATTCAGTTTGCTTATGTTTGCGCAAACGATGATACGTTACGCCATATTATGTAGGTTGACCTATTGTTTGTTTTGTTGCAGACACAAAGACATCTACCACACTTGCTACACGCTCAGTGGACTATCAGTAGCACAGCACAGCACTGGAGTCGGAGATCCTTTCATTGTGGGGTCCCCTCAGAATGAACTTAACCGAGTTCATCCTTTGCATAATGTTGCGCCACACCTTGCTTATAATGCTATACACTACTTTATAAGACATCCCCCACCAGTAAAAGATAAAAACTAAAAAAATAGGTTACCTCTATCTATTTTTACCTGTATTTACTTAGATTACTATTCTAATATCTATAATGTATTATTATGTCTATTAAAAGTCAGTGTGTCATAATTTTTTTCACTCTTTATAGTTCCGTATCTCAAAAGGGAAAACGGTTAGTCTGTCCGTCTGCTTTATGCCCCACATAAAGCAGAGATTGAAAGATTGACGTCCGTCGAGTTGGGGGTTGATATTTTTTTTACAGAAAGTTTACATTATTATAAGCACACACGCAAAGTTTCAACATGCGGAGACGCGTAGTTTTTGTTTTTATTGAAAATCAATTATTTTTGCAATTATTACGTCAATCCCTACCATAGATTATATAGAATTCTCGCCATTAAACGTTTCGTTTTACCTACGGGTAAGTTGTCATACGTTCGCTTCGGTAACATTTAATTTTATATAAATTTACGAAAATAATTATATTTTGTACTCTAATAACTTCCAAAATCTATTCCTATTCAGAAATTACCCGTAAACTAGGTTAGAAGTGAGCGATCGCCATACACTTCGTGGTAATTTTATTTTACTGCACGGGGAACCCCCTTCATCAGAAAAAAATAGGGACGTCGTGGTTATTTTTTTGTTTACTGCACGGAAACCCTTTTTGGATTAAACAGAAAACTAGGTTAGGTTAGGTAGGAATTTTAAAAACTGTAACCATGGATATCTCCATAACCATGGGGTACCGCGGGGTGGGGATGGTACAGGGGGTAGCCCTCTCCTCCCCTCTCCCCTACCCCCTCCACCACCCATAAATCAATGGTCCATAATGGAAAGTTTAATCGGTTATGTTTTCGTCTTTACGTTCACTTCGGCTTTTGCAGCCTAAAACACACAAAGTGGTTGGATTCGTTGGATAGCTGCTCCCTTAGGATGCTCCCATAGATAGGTAGGTACTGAATTAACCGACTTGATTTACATTCGATTTCACAACGGCAGAAGAATGCGTTGAGACTTGTGCATTTTATTACATGTTATATTTTTGATGGGATCTCATTTCTTTTTGTCGGTAGTCCTCCTTTTTTCTTTTTGGGTAACAAACAAAGGAAATTTTAGACGAAAACCGCAAACTTATGTGTAATGAGTAAACGCGCTAATGAGTAGCGGTGGGCGTTGCGACAAGGAACCGTTTTCAAAGACCGTTTTGTGTTCCGCGACGCGACGATGGATCCGTTTCACGTCCTGGGTCAAAACAGTCTTCGTTGCACAAACCAGTCTTCGAAATATTAGTCGTGAATATCGTTCTTCTTGTCTTTTCACGTCCGGTCGTTCACTAAACAGTTGCAGTTCTCTAATAATCCAATGAAAAGTGAACTTTTTGTCAACGAAATAAAGACGATAATTTATTACCAGTAAAATTATTCACTATCGATGCTGTCGTTGGCGATACGACGTTTAAATTCCTGCACGCTTATAATCATAGACGTAAAGTGCAAAGACGCTCAGCATGAATAATGAATCAGGTACTTTTTCTGGGATTCGAGCCGGTGCGCGCGTCATTTCATTCAAGTTCATTTTATATTTGTGTAAAGTTACGAATTAATTAGTCAACCATTTCAATCGATGAAACGAAATCGCAAGATAAGTTTCGTCCATGAAGCCGGCTTCAAACCAGTTGCAACGAGAACCGTTTCGACGACTAGTTTTCGTTCTAAGAAAACCGGTTGCGTTTCGTCGTCAAAAAAATTGACAACGACCCACCACTACTAGTGAGCGCGCGCGGCTGCCGCTCAATGCGGAACATCAACTACCGTCACACACACACATGAGCGTAAGATGAAAAATTAATTGATATAAAATAAATCGGATATAACTATTATTTGGTAATATGACCAGCTGAGTCTTGAGCCATCCATTGTAAAAAAATGGAACTTGGGAAATTCAATCAATGGGTTCCTTGACGGATTAGATGTACAATTGGACCCGAAAGGTGGCGCTGCAAACGGGTAGAATGTCTGCCGGGGCAACTAGTTTCTAATAATCACTTAGCAAATAGTAAGTTTTACAATACCTTACATTGTTGAGTGTTTAAAAATTATCATTTTTTAGAAGAAACCGGGTCTGCAGTTTCTTTTTTGTATACAACTAAGTAATTCAATAATGTAATGAAGTAAATAAAAACAACCTATATATTTAGTCGTTTAATTTCTCACAATAATTATATTATCTACAATTTTAGTCATAATCATATTTTAATCACTATTTTCCTTAAACAGAACAAGTTACAATTTCACCGTGCGGTGCATAAGCTTTTTTGCATTCATGATGAATACGAATTTTGAGATAGAAGTCCACAACTGCTTTGATAATTAAATGTAAATGATTGTTAAGTACATAATTGTCATAACCATCTGTCTGTCTGTCTGTCTGTCTGTCTGTCTGTCTGTCTGCCTGTCTGTCTGTCTGTCTGTCTGTCTGTCTGTCTGTCTGTCAATTTAAAAAGTTGAAAATTAAAGGTGTCCCCATACATACATACATAGTTACGCCAATTAATAAAGACCTCTGAGTTGTATCGGCGCTGATACAATTTAGAGGTCTAGCTTAATTGGCACCAACCTCAAATAAGGTAAATAAATAAAATTGTGCATTTCCCGTGATGGATGAACGATGGACGAAGTTTGTACGGAACCCTTGGTGCGCGAGTCCAACTCGCACTTGGCCGGTTTTTTTTTAGTTAAAATTTGAACTTGTTCAGGTTATTATTTTTTATTTATTTTTCTTGTTATTTTTTTTTCATTTTTGTGTTTTGCGTATTATATTTCTTTAATTGTAAAACATTTAATGGAAAAAAGCCAACATTGTCAGATTGTCCAAAAAAAAAAACGAAATATATAAAGAATGTAACCTTGCTGAGTTTCAAGCCGGTTCTTCTCAGTTGAAGGCGACTTCCGAATCGGTGGTAACTTCAGTAGTTTCGACGTTCATAAGAGCCTAAACTGAATAAATGGCTTTGACTTTGACTTTGAATAATAAAACAGGTATATTTATTAAACATGTACACGTTTTCGTTTTGATTTAAAACTATTTCCAAAAAATGTTATGAACAATATACTGGGTGATTTTGTTATCACTGGCAATACTTGCAAGGGTGGAAGTACTCATCAAAATGAACAACTTTTATTATGGGACTAACTGTGAAATCGTGAAAAAATTATCAGCTGTTCCATACAAAAGTTCAATACCTACTCGACCAAAATGTATGAAGCAACCATATTATTTTACGCGATATCAGAGTTAGCCCCATAATAAAAGTTGTTTACATGGTGAGTACTTCCACCCCTGCAAGTATTGCCAGTGATAACAAAATCACCCTGTATACCTACAGGTACGGTAATGGCACTGACCTCCATTATACAATAATAATGGAGGTCAGTGGGTAATGGCCGTTGTTGGCGGGAGCTCACAACAAGTGTTTATTTACATGAGATCACTTAATCAACTGAGAGTTAAAACTGTCTATCAGTTATTATTAAATTGTGAATAAATAATTATTGCACTAAAAATGGCCGAAAACTGTATAGACAGGAGACCGGCTATAAAAAAAAATACGTGTGGCACTCGGGGACTGCACGCGGTAAAGCTATTGCATAGCATTTTTTATCAACTTATGCAATTATAATTATTTATTTATTTTTTATTTAGGCAGTTTTTTTTTTCTTTGATTATAGATATCTATACACCTATATACTTTCTCACAAACAGCTGCTTACGTATTCGTCCGATTTCGGAGCAGCTCGTCTTAGGTTTTATTTTCGTTACGGAATTTCTTGATTCGGTCGCCGCGCTCAAAGCCCGCGATAAAATTATACAATAGTTTAAAAAAAAAAACACTTGTTCATATGGACAAGTATTATTATAAGTTTATGAAAATATTTGCACAAAAGCTTGATTACAATTATTATTATAAGTACTAGACTCAATAAACAACAAGCAGTGGAGTTTTCACAAACAGCATACACACACATATATACGCCTTGACGCCTTGAAGATTTCGGTTGCAAGGATTCCGATTTTTCTCAACAATGACTGAAGCGAAATGACTGAAGCGAAATGACTGAAGCGAACGATTGGTTAACTTTTATAACATAAAATAATTAATCAAAAAGACCTCTTTAAAATAAGAGATTCCAATTTTACCGGCATTGAGGATCGATTTGAGGTTCCAAAATTTCTACATATATTAATTGAAACTGATACTATAAATTGTACTTAGGTTTTATGAAATATATTTGTAGTTTATAAATTAAACAATAAAAACCATTTTGTCGCATACGCCCGTTCCGTTTACGCGGGTTTTCTATGAGAGGTCGCTATAGTAGGGAGCGGGACGCAGCACGTTGAATTTCAGATTTTTAAGCTTAACGCGGCGTTACCTTAAGCGAACGCTTAACGTGTATGTATTTGTGTGTGGGAGGTGTTAGGTTTTTCCGTTACGGATTTTTTTCGTTACGAAAAATATTCTTGATTCGGTCGCCGCGCTCAAACCCCGAAGCAAAACAATAGCTTAACAAACCCCAAAGCCCGCGATAAAAGCTATAAAATAGCCTAAAAATTTTATCTAAAAAATAATAATAAAAAATTGGGGTGGACTACCCTTAACAGTAAGGGGGATGAAAAATAGATGTTGTCCGATTCTCAGACCTACCCGATATGCACACAAAATTTCAAGAGAATCGGTCAAGCCATTTCGGAGGAGTTTAACTACAAACACCGCGACACGAGTATTTTAGATTAGCTTTAAATAATGATAAATTAGCTTTAAGTTATTAGTTATACGCGGAAACTTGTAATTAGCCATTAGTATCTATTTTTTATTTTTTTTACCTTTTGTCTAGCTGTAAGTTTTCCGAAAATTGTAAAAATTAAATAAAATAAAAAATAAATATTATAAAAAACTAATTATTATTTAACTTATAAATCAGTCCCGCATAGTAGAAATGGTATGTAGTAGTAATAAAATAACAACGCCACTGAAATATAAATTATAATTATTAAAAATTTACATTATTAAAATGTAAATATTCTAATAATAAATTAATTTTCTACTGAATTGAATGCGTGTCAGTCATCCAATACCTTTGAGGAACGACACTTTTATGTCTAGCTAGTGTCAAGAATTTCCCAGTTTTCATTGCCGTTGTAGGCGTAGTCGGATATTTTCATTTTATCCCGTGCTCCCGAAGGCCAACAGCCGTGTTGCATGATTCGGCACACTGTGCTTACAGAAACACCTAAAACAAATATTGCATGGTATTAACATAAAATAACATAAAACGTTGAATGAGAGCTTTGCTACTATTAATCTTAATTATAAAACCTCTATTAGAGTGGGGAAAATATGTAAAAATATTTAAAAATAATGTCTCGTAACATTTAGTCAGTTGCTTCAACTAATACTGCTTAGTCATTTATAAGTAAACAGTATTTCGTAATATGCAATAAAGTACATCAACATTTTTGCCTAAGTTTCAAGATTATTTAGTCGCGCTATAAGTTCATTGGTTTATCTCCTTTGAGTATCTAGTTTATCTCAGTATAACCACAGGTATAACTTCAATGATGGTAGTAGTAAATAGGTATTCGTCCTTTTCGGGACAGGCAAAGGTCTAATTTAAGCCATACAGCCAATTCTTGAGTCTTGGATTTTTAAATATCGATGTCTTATATGCTTAAATATAAAGGCTAAAGCCAGTGTATATATGTATAGTAAAATGACGGACTATTTGTGACGGCGAAAACACTGACAGACGAAGAACTAAGTGTGATCTTATAAACCTCCTTTTTCCTTTTGAGGTACGGAACCTTAAAAAGTAGATGGTTTAAAATTAGAACAGTTTTTGTATGGACTTATCAGAGGAATTGCTTATCTGAGGTTTATCCAGCAATTGAAAAATCGGCCCTTATTAGTTTAAAATACTCTACATATATGCAAAATTTGATGTAACGTATTTGATTTACGTACCTATTTCGTGACTGATTTCATTTATTACTTTATAATACTTTTATTTATTTGAAATAAAAAATATGTGGGGAAGATGTGGAGAATATTGATTTTATTCACCCCAAAATTGGGGATTTTCAGCCAGGTTTTTGGGTAATCCAGACCATGGACATCGGCAACACTGATAGAGAGTGAGGCGCACAGGTGAGGCGTGAGCAGGCGTGAGCGAACAATAAGTACAAGGATAAATCAATAAAGATACCTATTTTTAATTAATACGTGATAAAGATGATGCCGGGTAGAATTGGTAACATGCCTATTTCTTCTGAAAATCCTTTGGGTCTTTCTTGGCACGATTCGGCGTGGATACCATTACTAAGCCCATCCAACATAATGGATTATTTTTCTGAGAGATCAAATCCCTTCTTTGATCGAACATGTAATAATGAAATTGTTAAGATGCAGCGTCTGAGTATGGATCAGTTGCAGTAAGTATATTTGTATATCTTCTTTTTGTTTATTATAAAAAATTACTAATGAAATGCCGTCATATTCAGTTTTATTGAAGGAAAGATCTGTTCTAGGAATATGACAGGATTAGAATACATACTGCTTCATGTTCAGGATCCCATCTTATATGTGATTCGTAAGCAACATAGACACAGTCCTACACAGGCTACCCCTCTGGCAGACTACTACATAATAGCAGGCATTGTATATCAAGCTCCTGACTTGGCTAGTGTCCTTAACTCCAGATTGGTATGTTAAACCTTAATATTAGAAGTCACGTCATCAATAACCATTGTAGCCTAACACAGGCGTAATATCTGTTGTAAAAAACAATTATGTACACATCACCACTTTCTCTCCCTTTCCACTTGCAATTCATTTAAAAAGCAGATCATGTACATATGTAATGCTTCCAATACTGTTTGTTCTTAACTCACGGATACATGATAAGCTTGCTGCCAGCAAGTAGCAAGCTTAAGCATTGATATTAGGAACACTAAAAATTTTTTTGTCTAATTCAGATGACCATGATACTAAAGATAAAATCATCTGCATCACTTTTTCGTCGGTGGGCTGTGAAAAGTTCGTAAATGGCAAATTTAGTGAAAAACTGTATTAGTGGTTTTTCGTTTTCACCTTATGTTTTATTCCTTCTGTAAAATTTGGAGCAATGCACTTGCAAGGATTTCATAGCCCGCCGACGTTTTAGTGTGCAGGGTAAAAATGGGTATTTTGCTTGATTTTACATATTCTAATACTGCTTATATTGCTTGTTTTAAGAAAATCATATCAGTTTAAAAAAAAATATGATGGTTAACCATCTCAAAAAGTCAATTTCTTTAAAATATTGTGCCAAAATCACGCCCACCACATACATACAAGTGATCCGCTAGGAAAGTGTTTATTGTAATATTAAGCTGTGACTATACCTATTGCCTGCAAGTACATTTACTTCTACCTACTTAATCAGGTGAATGAGTATATGTAAAATGCACTCATTCAACAAATTATAATAGCATACTAACCTACCAAACTAGGCGCTATGTACCATTAAAATTTACAACAAGGAGATTTTAAGATGGGAGACTTGAGCTAAGTCTTAAATTATATATGAGATGTATTGAGAAGTTAGCATTAACTGCAATATTGGATTTTCAAGATATCATTTATTTATTAAACCATTTTTTTTTTCAAAAAATATAAGTAACCTGTATTATTGTACCAATCAATAGGCTGAATAACCATCAATCATATCTTGCAAAAGATGTTCATGTGGCAAAGGAATTAAAATATAATTTAGAGATGGTATAAAAAATTTTTGGAGTAGATAATCAGTGAGGATGGTAGTTTAATTATAATTTCACTTAAATATCATATATCTTTATAATGTTTCAAATTCCTAGGTGTAGCTACTAATCTAGTTACTATTTCAGCTGTCTGCAGTGCATCATTTACAATGTTCCTTTGAAGAAACTATGTCATACTCAAAGTATCACCCTAGCAAAGGGTATTGGTGGGATTTCAAAACAAATAAGTCTGGTTTGTTGCATTTTCAATCCATCCTAATTAATTATTACAATGTGTAATACTTACCTTATAATGTGTATTGTTGTAGAAGATTGTAGGTGCTTATAATTATTTACAAACAAATTTATTGCATTTTACAGGCTTAAGCCCATTCAATGCTGGACAACCTGCACCTAAAGATGTTTCAAGTGCACCAAAAGAGGAACCATCAACATTATTTCAACGGCAGAGAGTGGATATGTTACTAGCTGAGTTAGTGAGACAGTTCCCATTGCCAGTAACTCAGACATCTCTTAGTCAGGTGAGTCCGATTGACCAATTTTTTTTTTATATTTAACTAGTTATTTGCCCGAAAATAAGTTATTACCACAGCGTAAAAAAACATACAGTGGTCTATCGCGTTTGAAGTCACGCGAAATGACGCTTATGTATAAGCATTCGTCATTGCTGCATTGTGTCCCATTCCATCCCAAGCGAGCGTATTTCTACGTGGTAAAAAGTTTTCTTCTCAGGAGGCAGTACAAAATGCTTTCACACAGTTTGTCGAATCTAGATCACCAGAGTTCTTTCGCAAAGGCATAAATGACTTTCCTATTAGATGGCAGCAATGTATAGATAATAATGGTAATTATTTTGATTAAATAAATTTGTTAAATTAAAAAAAAAAAACGAATTCAATTTTTCAGTAGAAATCGGCAATTTCCCTAATATATGGGAGAGTGGAATCGCCCTTTTTTAACATGATACCATGACATGATAACATGACAACTTCCATGTGCCCTTACTACTAATTCTAATCGATTCCGCACAAACCTGATTAGGGTTACTAATTCTTACGGAATAGTGTCCCATTCTTGTGAAATTGCTATTCTTCGTTGTGGGCACAAGATTTGTCGCATATTACAGCTCTTTTTAAATTGTCCCAAACGTGCTCAATCGTATTAAGGTCCGGGCTGCGTACTGGTCAATTCATGGTACGTATCCCAACAAATTGGCAATATTTTCGAACTTGTGCAGCGGCGCGTGCGGTCGAGCATTATCTTGCATTAGAGTTAAATTTTCGCGTATGAATCCCATGTAAGGTACCACGTGAGCTTCTAAGATCTCAGTTATATAGCAATCTACCGTCAAACTCCCTCTATTACCGTTTTGATGAACCATGTCAACGAACACAAGTTTCGTTCACCCGTTCATCGATATGCCACCCCAGACCATACACGAACCGCCTCCAAAAGGAACACGCTCCTCAATGCAACTTTGAGCATATCTCTCCCCACGTCGACGATAGACTCTTTTGCGACCATCTGCTCCATATAAACATGTCTTACACTCATCGGTGAATAATACGGAGAGCCATTGCTCTTCAGACCAATTTAGGTGTTCACGCGCAAATCTTAAGCGAATTTGTCTGTGAGGTGCAGACAACTGGACCATTTGCTGGTCTAAAAGCGGTGATAGCCCCATCCTTTAGCATCCTTCTTATTGTTCGTGCACTCACGTTTACTCCACGCACTTTATTCATCTCTTTTTTGTTTGATGTTAACTGACGTGAGGAAATGAATTTGCAAGGAAGTTTACACGATAAATCAGTCATCGTTCGTTGATACAAGCCTTACCGCACCAATGCCACAATTTGTGTGGCTTGTTCGGACGAAGTCCTATCCATATTATTATACCTAGACTCTTGTTGAGTTAAAAAGACTACCTATCATTAACAATCAATTTAAACCTTTACTCTAATAACACGCAAATCTGAAACACGCGTATTTTACCGGCTTTGTTAATTTGTTTTGCTGCAGTTTCATTTTTTAATTTTGTTTTTTTTTTATGATTAGATTTACATAAATGTAAAAAAAATGCATACTTATTAAAAATATTCATTTGAAAGAAATCCTGAACTTTGATGCAGTTTATGTGTCCGTCAGTGTAGTTGTATAATATTGTATAATAAAATTGCATAAGTGTGAGTACTGTGAACTTACCAGCTAGTTAATTAACACGAATAACGCGATGTGGATGATTTAAAAAAACCCAATGCGTTGTAGTTTGTTTTTCGCTCGATGAGCTTTTTCGTTATTTGACACACATAATATAATGAACAACAATATTGTTTATTATTTCAGATCAATGGTATTACTGTGAAGAGTGAAAGTTCCAATGACAAGAGTGGAGATAAACCTGGAGAAAATAATGTAGGCAATGTCACAATAAAACAAGAACCCTTGGATCACAACAACACAGACATGAACAACGGCACTATTCAAGTACAAACTGACATTAAGACTGAAATCAAACAGGAAAACATGAAACCACCACCAGAAAAGAAACCAAGAGCTTTGTAGTTTAATTATTTAATTATTATTAATAAAATAGGTACATACTTATTCAAGGACTGTTTTACCATCTCTAAAAACATCATAAGCCGTCATATTTACTTGGTGTTTCTTTATATGTAAAAAGATTGACAAATCTACAATGAGCTTTCGGCGAAGGAAAAGATTGTGAGTTTTACTTAATTAAGAATTTCAGATACCAGATATAAAATACTTTCTGGAATGGTATCTGAAATACTAGATATAAAATACGTATCTTTGAAATACATTTTAAAGATAAAATACTTATGATTACTAATACACTTCTCATCAGAAAAATCGAAACACTACTGCAACACCTCTGAATTTTAGTTTTAAATGAATTTCGTGTTTAGATTAAACAAAAAAAGTAATTATGCTAGATTATTGCGGATATTATAAGGTATCGTTTAACGAATATTAATGTTTAAAATTAAAATTGTTTAAATATAGTGTTTTTTTCAATAGGTATTTTTCTCCCTTCAACAAGAATTTGTAAAATTTTAGAAAACGTACCGTATGGAAGCAGACATTAGACCCTGGGGAGGAAATACGAGATACTGGATAAACTTTTTATAAACTTTTTTTTGTCTTACGTCTTCGTTTCAAAAAGTTTACAAAAAAACTTTGGAAAATACATTCCTACCTGTTGAAAAAACACGATAGTTAAAGGAATTTGATTTTAATTTGAAACATTAATATTTGTTAAACGATACCTTATAATATCCGCAATTAACTGGCATTACTAAGGCTCCAGTCTCCCTAAAATCAGTGTTCTTGCGGGATTTATCAGAAAAGAAATATTGTTTTTTTGTCATCAGAAAAGCAATAAATGAAATATATTTTACGTTATTTTAAAGTGTGAGATTTGAAGTTTCTAATACATATTTTATTTTTTAATTTGACGCCACTTTTATTAGCTTTGTGAGGCTTTAAACATACCTCTATTTACGTTCCACGCGTAGAGGGTCTCGTTCATGCACACGCCACGAAAAAAATTAACAAAAACAAGAAATGTATTCAGATTACATTTGTCGGCAAATCCTCTACAATAATCTTATCTAGTTATTTTTTTTCAAAATCGTCGTATTTAAAATGCTTTAAAAAGTTATAAATTTCTGTTAGTTAGGTATAGTTTCGGTAAATTTATTTCAAATCATTTTTTGAATGCATATATTTTTTTATTCGACAGATAATTAGTTGCTTTCGGAGTGGTTAGTGTGATTTCTCTAAACCATTACTTTGTAATAGAAAAAAATATATGTTGCAAGGGTCAAATTCAGAAATTTATAACTTTTTAAAGCAGTTTAAATAAGAAATTGAGACGATTTTGAAAAAACGTAACTAGATAAGATTATTGTTAACATAAGATCCCGCGTTCCCGAGGGATCTTGTGTTTTAAAAAGTAGTTGTGTGGGATAAAAAGTAGCCTTCCTCGATAAATGGGCTATCCAACACTGAAAGAATTTTTCAAATCGAACCTGTAGTTCCTAAGATTAGCGCGTTCAAACAAACAAATTCTGCAGCTTTATAATATTAGTATAGATAAGTCACATCTCTGGCACAGATATGTAAATAGTTACTACGTAACAGATAGTTCACTCTCTAACAAATGTTGGTACTTGCATTTTATAATAGCCTACTCTTCACGGCTGAGCGCGAAAATGTACCTTATTGTTCGGGCGGAAACTTGATATCGGTTCTCAGCTCCGCGCGGTCGCATGGCCTTGAAGCAAAAACAACGCTAGGGCAGCCTCTTTCGATAAAAAAAATATTTTACAGTTTTGGGTAAAATAAAAAAAGCGTTATACTTTTTATATTTATTGTCTCGTGTGTAATACAAATACAATATTTAGTTAACTATAAATGTGCAATTTTAATGTAATGACCAATATTTTTTTTGCGCTGTTAAATTCCCTATTATTAAACCATTTTGTAAGGACACCTACTAAATAAATATTTTATATCTGTGATTACAGTATCTTTATAATTCATTATGAAACGTTTATTCAACGAAATCAATGATTTATGAAATGAAATAATTTTATTCATTCAAATAGGCCTTCACAGGCACTTCTGAATAGTCAGACTCTAACGCACGGTTCGGAAGGTTGCTTTTACTGAGAAGAGCCGGCAAGAAACTCGGCAATTACTCTTTTCAAAACAAACTTAAATTTATTACATAAAATGTATCCTGCAAGAGCGAGCGCTACACCCAAGCATTGTCGTCATTTAAATATTCATTAATGTTATAGTATGCCTTTTGCACTAAAATGGACTTAACACGTTCCTTAAATGTATGTAAAGGCAAATTTAAAAGTGCAGGAGGGATCTTATTATAGAAGCGTGTACTCAGTCCCAAGAATGAGCCTTGCACTTTTTGGAGTCTATAAGCAGAGGTCACAAGTTTATGCTTATTTCTAGTATTAATAGAGTGCATATCACTTTTTTTTACAAAAAGACATATTTTGTTGTACAAATAATATGTTTGCATAAATGTACTGCGATGCAACTAATTTGTTTAAACTTATCTCTGAGGGAAGCTTGAGAACTCAAATTATAAATAGCTCGGACCGCTCTTTTTTGCAAAATAAAAATAGCTTCTATATCAGCGGCCTTACCCCAAAGCAAAATGCCATAGGACATAACACTATGAAAATAGCTAAAATAAACTAATCGAGCTGTATCTACATCTGTTAGCTGTCTAATTTTTCTAACTGCATATGCAGCCGAACTGAGCTTCCCCGCGAGACATGATATTTGGGTGCCCCATTGAAGTTTTGAGTCTAAAGTAATCCCTAAGAACACTGTTGACTCAACAAGATCGAGAGATTCATTATTAAGCACTAAGTTACAGCCATTTTTTTTTACATTGGGCAGTGCAAATTTAATACATTTAGTTTTCTTTGCATTTAAAACTAGATTATTTACAGTAAACCAATTTAATACCTGGACTAATGCACCATTTACATCGTCATAATTGGATTTCAGTCTATCAACACTAAAAAGCAGTGAGGTATCGTCAGCAAACAGCAAAATTCCACAGATATTTTTAACATAAAAAAGGAAGATCATTTATATAAATTAAAAATAGAAAAGGACCTAAAAGAGCCCTGCGGCACACCCATATGCACAGGAGAACCAGATGATTTAACTCTATTGACATCAACACTTTGAGTTCTCTCCCCAAGATACATCAGATCAAGTGCTGCGCCCTTAACTCAACACAATCAAAAGCTTTAGATAAATCACAGAAGACTCCAATAACATTCTGTGACTTTTCCCAAGCGTTAAAAATATTTCTTAAAAGTGCTACCCCCGCGACAATGGTTGAACGACCTTTTGTAAACCTATACTGCTCATTATGTAAAAGTTTATTCAAATTAAAGTGAGCAAGTAATTGCATTAAAATTATTTTTTCAAATTCTTTGCTCAGGGCTGGCAAAATGGAAACTGGCCTATAGTTAGTAGGATCACTAGGATCTCCCGCTTTAAACAATGGTATAACTTTACTATGTTTCATTAAATTTGGAAATTGACCAAAATTTACACATTTTTTTAAAATAAAAGATAAATGGGGAGCAATGTTATCAATGATACCCTACAAAACATTTACAGATATATCCCACAAGTCACCAGTGCGTTTAACTTTAAGATTTTTAAATGTCTTGACGACGTCATAAGGTGTGATATGCCTAAATTTGAATAATTCACAGCACTCTGATACATTAGCTTTTAATAATAATTCAGCATCTATCGGCGAAGAACTCAAAGAGCTGGTCGTATCTACCGGTATATTAGTAAAAAATAAATTAAAGGCATGTGCAATTTGACTATCTTAACAAATCATGTTATTATTAATATTTAGCTCGATACGCTTATTACTGTTTTGAGATTTTCCCCTTTCAGAGTTGATAATATTCCAAGTAGTTTTAATTTTATTGTTCGATTGACTAAATTTATTTCTTAAGTATATGGACTTAGCAGAAGCACATGCTTTCTTAAAAATTTTGGAATATTTTTTAACATACTCAACAAAACTAATATTTTGATTGTATTTCTTCATGCCATACAGCTCATACAACTTAGCTCTGCTTCTGTAAATACCTACTGTCGCCCAGTCTTTAAACTTAATGTTATTATTTAATTTAAAGGTCTTGGGTTTAAAAACCTTATCAAATTCTTTTTTTATAAAATAAAAGAGATCACTGTAAAGACTATCTGGTTCATCCTGTAACATTTTCACAGAAACAATATTTTGATTTACATTATCTTTGAATCGGGCTAAACGATTTGATGTTATAGGCCTACAAGTTATTTTATGTGGTATATCCTTTGTTTCATTTAAAAGAACTACCTTCTGACCACAATGATCCGAAGTCAACTCGGTAATAATAGACTTTTCAAGTACATCGCAGCTACAGAATACATTGTCAAGACAAGTGGCAGAAGTTTCTGTGATTCTAGTGGGCTCACAGAATAAATTGTTAAGATTAAATGATTTAAACAGATTAATTAATCTTAGTGATGTAGATGAATTTACTAATAAATTAACATTAAAGTCACCACATACAATTATACTCTTATTACAGGTTTGAGCTTTCTTAAGAGCATCTTCCATAACTAATTCAAACAAATTATAGTCACCTAAAGGGGGACGGTACATGCAAACTATAACATAACGCTCAAGCTCTACGCAGGACAACTCAACAGTGCGCTCGATAGATAAGTCTAAATTGTCCTTGCGGTCCTTACATTTAATGTTACTTGAAACTAAAATTAAACTACCACCGTGTATGGCTGACTTTCTTACGAACGCACTTAACAATTTATATTTAGAAGTATTAAGCAATAATTCATGATTCTTCAACCAATGTTCGGTTACACAAAATACATTAACATTGTAATATTCAAGAAACAATTCAATTTCCAATTCTTTGCTAGCTAGGCCCTGAATATTCTGATGAACAATATTTAAATGATTGAGCTCAGCCTTTGTCGGTAAATCTAAAAACCATCCCTAGACACCTTGTTATCGCCAATAACACCAGTGTCAACAGCCCCAACTAAGCTACTTGTAGCTTGGTCATAGATGTGTATATTGCCGGCTAACAATGTAGCAATGTGTCTCTTATACTATAATGGCAGATACATGGTATCTTTAGTCAACTTAAAATTAAATATAAAATTATTAATATCAAAATAATACATGGCGTCACTATGACGATGAATTAAATTGTACAGTTTCATATTAATGTCATATATATGCCTATTCTGTTCTTGAGACAACAGATTAGAATAAAGGAAGGCACATAACACAAATTTACATTTATAATGGCTGTGCAAGTCAAGCAACTTGTTAAAACTAATGAGGATATCTTTTTTCGGTACGGATAAACTATCTCCACAAAGTATATGGTATTCCGATGTAAACTTTCTTCGTCAGCAGGTAAACAAAAAAAGTAAAATTCTTATTTCTCCTCTTGCTACATCCAGGTACCGCACACAAATTACCACCAGCCATTTCAATTTATAATAACTCGAGAAATAATTTCGAGCGAGAAAAAAATTGTAGCGAGCGGCCGCAGCTGTACGTACGCGCCACTCGGCTGGTGGCAACCTACTGAATTCGGATACCGGGAGTACGCCCGGTCGGTAGGCAATTATAGCGCGCAAGTACATGGAGTGAACTAGACCTGTCTCTGGAGTCATCCTATTCATTAGACTATGTACTCAATCGGTTTGTCTACCCGATCGGAATCGCAACCGAGCAGGTCTGAATAAACCCGAATGATTAAGAAGACTAGTGTATTTATTGATCTGAGGCCTTGCATTAATGGAATACTAGCTTCCGCCCCGCGGTTTCATCACCCACGTTGAAATGAAATGAAATAATTTATTCATTCAAATAGGCCTTCACAGGCACTTGTGAATAGTCAGACTCTAACGCACGGTTCGGAAGGTTGCTTTTACTGAGAAGAGCCGGCAAGAAACTCAGCAATTACTCTTTTCAAAACAAACTTAGATTTATTACATAGAATTTATCCTGCAAGAGCGAGCGCTACACCCAAGCATTGTCGTATTCATTAATGTTATAGTATGCCTTCTGTACTAAAATGGCCTTAACACGTTCCTTAAATGTATGTAAAGGCAAATTTAAAAGTGCAGGAGGGATCTTATTATAGAAGCGTGTACTCAGTCCCAAAAATGAACCTTGCACTTTTTGGAGTCTATAAGCAGAGGTCACAAATGCTTATTTCTAGTATTAATAGGGTGCACATCACTATTTTTTACATCATATTTTGTTGTCCAAATAATATGTTTGCATAAATGTACTGCGATGCAACTAATTTGTTTAAACTTATTTCTGAGCGAAGCTCGAGAACTCAAATTATAAATAGCACGCACCGCTCTTTTTTTCAAAATGAAAATAGCTTCTATATCAGCGGCCTTACCCCAAAGCAAAATGCCATAGGACATAACACTATGAAAATAGCTAAAATAAACTAATCGAGCTGTATCTACATCTGTTAGCTGTCTAATTTTTCTAACTGCATATGCAGCCGAACTGAGCTTCCCCGCGAGACATGATATTCGGGTGCCCCATTGAAGTTTTGAGTCTAAAGTAATCCCTAAGAATACTGTTGACTCTACAAGATCGAGAGATTCGTTATTTAGCACTAAGTTACAGCCTAATCTTTTTACATTGGGTAGTGCAAATTTAATACATTTAGTTTTCTTCGCATTTAAAACTAGGTTATTTACAGTAAACCAATTTAATACCTGGGCTAATGCACCGTTCCGGAGGCTCTTATCGTTTCCTGGGATAATAAATATAGGATCTATCTATGTGCCAAATTTCTGAGCCGTTTATGCGTAATTGAGTACCTAACAAACATCCATCCATCCAAACTTTTTTCTTTTATTGGATTTTAAGAGGCATTTTTTTGTGATGGACTATTAGTACATATTTGACAGTTAATACGATGTGGGTCTCTCAATTGCACTTTAGCAGCTACATCCATATTTTGAAGCATACTGAAACAAATAATTTTAACGTATATAATTGCTTCCTTTGGACACCTGAGTAGATAAACAGTCTGTGCTTTGGAGGTACGATGTTAATAAAATAGGTACTACAGTACGTAATGTGTACCTGACCTATGTAGGTATAACCCTTTCATTAAAGAAACGAATCTTAAATGGCGGCGCTAATCATAGATAATACACTATAACTGAGATAGATAGGCCACTCTCAAAACCATAATTTTTGCTTAACAAAATTAAAAGGTTGAATGCGGGTTCTCTATTCTACCCGTCGGTGCTATAACCCACACCCTTACGAAAGTGGCCAACTAGATCATACATCATTTAATTAAAATGTTGAATGGATCATTACAGCTTATAAATTGTTAGAAACATTTTTTTACATTATCAAATTCAAAAATCATTTATTCAGTTTAGGCCCTAATAAGGCACTTATGAACGTTACAATTGATTCTACCACCGGTTCGGAATACACTTGGACTGAGAAGACTCCGGCAAGAAACTCAGCAAGGGACATTTTTTTTTATAGATCTTTGTTCTTTTTTATTTAATTTATGTAACTATTTAATTACATATAACAAAGTTTATAAAATTATAATGAAATAGTTTGTGTAGCGAACATTTCATTTAAATGCATTCTTGTCTTCTACAAAATCAGAAACTTTATAGTACCCTTTTTTACATAACTTTTGTTTAACTAATTTTTTAAATCTATACACAGATACACAGGCGCAATACAATCAATTATAGAATTAACAAGTTTAACGGAAAGTCCCCATAGATCAACAGTATTTTTCAAATCTATAGATTTAAAAGTTTTGATTATGTCACAAGAGTTTACAGGGGAAAAATTAAAATCGACTGCACATTTTGTTACATTTTCTCTTAGTAAAGATAAAGCGAGGGTAGGAGAAGAATTAAGAGATTTGGTAGTGGGAACTGGAATATCGGTGAAAAATAATTCAAACGCGTCAGCAACATCTCGGTCACATTCAATTAATTTGTCATTAATCATGAGTCGAAACTCCTGATTATGTACTTTGACCTTTCCAGTTTCACTATTTATAATTTTCCAAGTCATCTTGATCTTATCTTGGCTACTTTTTATTTTATTTCTAATATGTATTGATTTAGCCGCGGCGCAAACGCGTTTAAATATTTTAGAGTAATTTCGAACATAATTCTGAAAAACAGCATTATGATTATACGGTTTTTCGCTATATAGTTCGTACAGTCTTTTCCTGCTTCTATGAACACCGGCCGTCGCCCAATCATTGAAAACCATACTAGTTTTTCGTTTAACAGTTTTAGAGATAAATATGGAATTATACTCATTTTTGGTAAGATTGAAAATGGAGTTGTAAAGTAGATTTGCATTATCATTATAAGGTAGGTATGGTAGTTTACTGACAAAATTGTTTCTAAACTTTTCAAGGCGACTGTCACTCATAGGAACACACTTAATATCTTTTTTTATTACCTTTTTTCTAGGTATATTAAAGGAGACCATCTGACCACAATGATCGGAGCTTAATTGACTAAAGACTGACTTAGTAACTGGTTGCAGATTAGTATATATATTATCTATGCAAGTTGCTGAAGTTATCCTAGTTGGTTCTAAAAAAAGATTTACAAGATTATAGCACAAGAAAAGGGATTTTATTCTATTACATAATACATTATCCTCTAATAAATTTATATTAAATTCTCCACAAATTATTATATTTTTATTAACATTATTAAGTTTACACAATGCTTCATCCATGTTTTTCAAACAAATTAAATACTGCCAAAGGGGTCTATATATGCTCATAACAATGAATTGTTCAAGCTCAACACAAGCTATTTCAATAGTTCGCTCAATAGACAGGCTCTGAATATCCTTTCGTTCCTTAAATTTCAAACTATTATGTATTATTATTAGTGAGCCATCATGTATTGAATTTTCTCTACTGAATGAACCAGCAACTTGGAGATTACTGAACTTGAACATGAACTGATGGGCCTTTAGCCAGTGTTCAGTAATGCATAAAATATAAATTTTACTACAGTTCATGAATAACTCCCGCTCTAATTCCTTGCCCTTTATTCCTTGTATGTTTTGATGCACCAAGTTAATTTTACTATTTTTACATTCGGATTATTATTTTTATTCTTAATTTCAGATATTGGGCAGGAAAAACTTTCAAATACATTATTACAAATTATGCTAGAGGTTGCCTCTATTGTCACATGTTCTAATTTAAATTATTTGGAATATCTTCCAATGTATTCAAACTATTTGGAATAACTTCCAATGAGTGTAAAATATTATGCTGCTCAATAGAAGCAGCCGTCTATGTGGCCAAACATTTGGCCAAGTTAAGTATATAAAATGATAGAGATTCTGCTATCTGTCTCATAAGATATTTTAAAAGATGAAAGCTATCTTATTATTATTTGAGTCAAATAAAAGCTTTTACTCAAATAATTATTAATATCAATAAAATGAAATTTGTCACTATGACGACATGTCAAAGTATGCATGGTAATATTTAAATTGTCTTAAAGTATTTTCCGTCTGTGGCACACTATTAATATAGGGAAATGCATACATCACAATTTGTTTGACATTTATTAATGATAAAGAGGTAAAGTATTTGATTAGAGTGTGTTTGTTTGCATTTCCCCTTCTTCCAATTAATATGATCAAAGTTGTATTTTCTGCAAATTTACTGGTAATAATTTTCTCCAAAATCTGAGAATAAGATGCACCGGGCATACAAGTATTTGTTATAGCCTGACCTAAGCATTGGCTAAGTTGTAAACCCATGCCTCTTCCCATTTCATCACAAACATAACAATATTATTCATATTAGGTACATATTTATTATTATCCTAAGTGCGAGGCCTGCCATCTAGTAATATTTATAACTTTTTCAAGAAATTATATATCCACTGACACTAGGTAGCAGTAATTTATATGATCTTGTTTGTAGATAATATTAATTTGGACCAGTCATTTTTCTGCTCAACGCAAGTACAAGCCGCCATTTTAGATGTTTCTTTATTGAATCGGCTTATATGTATATATAATCACCTCGAAGCAAAATCATCGAAACCTAGTTCTAAGCCCAATTCTAAACCGAGTTTGTAACCAGAATCAAAACTTGGTTGGAATGTGCCAGCTTGCCCATCTGCAGCACCTTCCAAGTAACCAATCTGCAATAAAGAAATTAGCATTTAATTCTAAATTTCCTGTACTTATCACCAGTAGGTCTACTAATAATAAAAATAGGGCAAATTAAGTTTGTTATAGTAGGTACCTATCTTGAAAATAAGAAGAACTTGTGTTTTAAACCTGTTTAATAGGGTTCGATTTTTGAACCTTTTCGACCCCCAAATGAGTTTTCGTTTATGTTGACCCACAGAAAACCGATATCGACCACTGGGAATCCCTGCCTTAAAGCATTATCTCTATATTCACCAATTTGATAAAAAAAATGTCATCAATGAACTTTACTTTGTTGATTGACTGCATCGTACGTGCCCATGTGTTTACTTGAATATTCGTTTTATCTTCACACATTTTTAGAGCACTAGTAGTGGTTTTCACTTGACTTCTTGTTTATCAGATATGTTTATTTCACACAAATTCACACAATTCCATTCATAGGAATTATTCCTCCTGTATAGGTCTATTCACAGACTAAGTAGAGATACTACGTATGGTCTATTATTTTACTCTTTGATATATTCACAATAATATTATTCATAGCAGTGTTGCCAGTAAAGATGTTCGACATTATGTCATTTCATTGAATTTGGTTAGGATTGTTAAAGTTTTAATCGCTTACAAATGTCAATTTAACTTTTATGTTAAACAAATTTTATTAATCGCGATCGCGAACATGTATTCGTCAGTATGGTAGTTCCTTCCTTATAGCAGCGGAGCTGTCTCGTGTTCAATAGGGCCGGTGGATATGCAGCTTCGGCAAGACCCATACAGGTCCGACGGACATGCAACCTGGATCCGTTTCCGCAGAGCCGGATTTGCATCAGGATCCGACTCCGCAAAAAACGCGGATCTACCCATCTTTAGTTGCCAGGGCCCTTCCTTGAATCGTAAGTTACGTTACGTTTCCTGAAATGTTACATTTTTGCTGAAAAAGTTACACTATTGTTTTTTTTTTTAATTCACGTGTTTTTGGCTTTGAGTATCTAGGTTTTTGGGGTCGGATGTTGGAGGCAAATTGATGTCAGCAACAGGGCACTTTTTCGTTTGCAAATTTTCGGCCTGAGGTTTCTAGGTACTTGGTTGACAAATTGGTAGTACATAGCATAGTACGGCTCTTCGAGCCTGACAATAATAACCTAAATCCTTTCCGGAACTTTGATTGATTTCGGAATGGACAAAGAGAAGTTAAGTGGTTATTACACTTATCCGATTTAGGACTCCGATTTAGGTAACTAACTAGTGATCACACTTACAATAAATTGAATCCTAAATCGGACAGATGACTCGAACCGCCGCGCCGATGCGATTACACTACCCTAAATCGTACACAATTTAGGATCGGGACCTTTCAATCGCACTAAATCGGAAGCAACTGCTCTAACTACGATTACACCTGATTTCAGATTTAGGAAGTAAATCGGATAATGTAATAACCACTTTATTTAAAAACACCTAATAGATGCTCGCTCATATTATCGTATCGTTATCAATTGGTAATTATTAATACATTTATGATAAGCACTCGTATCACGATTATTTGAAAATCTTTTTGCTGCTAAACTTACTTACCAAACAAATGTAATCATCGGAACATCACTCAAGCACTTTTCTGACAGTTATACCACAACAAACAATAAAACAACGAAACAAAACAAATCTCAATAATTTTTTTTTTTTTTTGGAGCGGACTAGCAGGTGGTGGGTCCAGGGGACCATCTTCCATCCTTACGCGGACTATACGGCGAGCGCTGAGGGCTCTCTGCCGTGGCTTAAAACTAAATAAATTTAGGGCAACGGTAGCCTGAGGGTGCCCCCTGTGGGGCTCGACCTCGGCTCAGGACGTTGCCAGGGGAATAGGAAAGGACTTTAGCATGCAAATAAATTAATTTATTTGGGGAACGGTCGGATTGCTAATGTGCAGCTCGGGCCGCTTAAACGGGACGAGACTGAGAGGGACGTCGCGACGGTCCTCGCCGGCGAGGACGAAATCTTGGTTGTCGGTTGCGCATTTGTGTTTGTTTTCGGGCTTCGTCAGTCTCGATCTGAGCTAAGGTGGTGGCATCGTCTGGTTCGCTGAACAATAGTTTATTTTATTTTTCTAGCTAAGTAGCTACGAAACCGCGAACTGGCGAAGAAACGTGCGCGCACACGCTCAAGCAAGATCAAGTTTTAATCCATCTAGGCAGAATACGTTTCATTTTGTCATGGCGCGTTCCATTCAAACCATCTCTGATGGTCAGTGTTGCCGATGTCCATGGTCTGGTATACCCAGTAATTCCCCACATTTTTATTTCAAATAAATAAAAGTATTACAAAGTATAAACATAAAATAAAAGTAACCATGTAAGAAATGAAATCAGTCACGAAATAGGTACGTAAATCAAATACGTTAAATTTTGAGTTTTGACATGGAGCCTTATAAACACAATAAACAGTCAACAGTTGTCTGCATCATTGCATTTAATACTTGTATACCTACTCGTAGTTCATTACGAAGACAAACTAAAGTAACAAATAGGGATTCTCCAATACCTTTTGATGATCATGAATGTTGCCATAAAATAAACTCTAAGTACTAAAAACTTCCTGCCTGATAAGTTGAGTTAAGCCTAATCTATGTGCAGTTCTAGTGTAAGTGTCTAAATTCCCCGCCTATACCCGCGATTTCATCCGCAAAATCTTTACATATTGTAATCCACTAACAAATATATAATCCTTACTTTCGTATTAATAATATTACAGGCATAGCGCATAACTGAGTAGGTTCCTGTGGTAGTGGAGTGGTGCGGGAGGGGGTGACATGTGACGTATTAGAACTACTGTCTCGCTATGCACGATACAATTTAATTATCCTTTGTCATTTGGCGTAATGAAAAAACACCCATCCGCACCGCACCACTCCACTTCCGCAGGAACCAACTCAGTTAAGCGTTATACCTGTAGTAGCAAATAGGAGGAACTGTCCAACAGCTAGCAAATGGGTAGTTATGCCTAAAAATGTATATTATACAAATGTATGTATAGTGTACTAGCTGTCCCTCCCGGTTTCACCTGCGTTCCCGGGATACAAAGTAGCCTATGTCCTTCTCCATACCATAAGCTATCTGCATGCACAATTTATCGTGATCGGTTCAGCGGTTTAGGCGTGAAAACGTAACAAACAAACAAACAGAGCTACTTTCGCATTTATAATAATAGTAGATTATACAACAACTGAAAAAAAAGGGAATTTAATTCGAGGGACTAAGTTGGATCCCGAGAGCAGCGAAGCGGAGCGAGGGAAACAAGGACCGAGATGAATTATTTTTTCACGAGTTGTGTGATCTTCTTTTTACCTATGACTGCGAGAAAATAAATAATAGTATAGTATTTATCACATTTTATTTTATAATCGGTAATAAGAGAACAATTAATATCGGTAATAATAATTATATTTTCTCTCTGAATGATTTTTCTTCTTACAACTAGAAATATCCTCTTTGCTTACAACTAGAGATGGGCTGAGTGATGATTTTTAAATATCGATGACAGGAACTATGACTAAATCATCAATGATTTTTTTGGCCTCATTTTTGTCGTCGCTGTGAAATAATTATACATTATAGTTATATAGTAAGCCATTTTAGCTTACAATATCATGGCAGTCTAAGTCAGAATGACAGTTTTTACATCTCCTGTATAGGTCTATTATTTTACTCTTTGGTTTACATATACGTGGATGACCTCAGATTAAAAAACTACCTAGATGGTAGTTTTTTTAATCTGAGTGGATGACACACAGTATACTGGACCTAGTATATAATAGTAATCTATGTACTGGACTGCGTTCCGTTTTAAACAGTACCCAGTATAGCTAACTATAAAGGAACGGCTTCTCCTCAGTATACTAAATGAAGTCACACCTTACAGTGCTTGCAGTGTATATCGGAACATACCCATCACTTGACAGCATGTTTATTTGAAAATATAGCTCGATTTTGTATTGGGTTATAGTTTGTGAATAATAATACAATAAGTGAAAAGGATTCTATCAGAAAGTGCGCTGAGCTTTATATTCAAAGATATAAAATATACAACATGCTTCAATCTTAGAATAATAAAGATTCTCAGCCTAGCTAGCCTAGTTGACAACCTACATGTGATTTATAAATCTAGGCCATAAAATACTAATCAATCCATCAGTGAATAAATACTCGATAATGAAGGGTAGAAAAAATTTCGGTAAGCGAAAGAATGGTTCACTACAAAGGCCTACAAAGAAAAGAAAAATTGGTATGGAAAATCAAACAGTTAGCAAAAAGGCTATTTTTAATCGATACAAAAATGTACAGAAAATAGAGGCAGAGCTGGATAGGAAAAGACTAATGGAACGAAAGCTGGCACAGACACAGGTTAGTTATTCTGAGAGTGACGAAGAAGTAGATGTTTACGGACAATTGCTGTCATGTTTTAGAGTGAAGAAGCATAAAACCGTAGTTGATAGTGATGAGGAGACAGAAGGGTCTGCATCTGACGAGGAAATCGAAATGAGCAGCAAAGACGTTTTACAATCAGACAGGAAGTCCTCAATGCTTGCACTAGAGGAAAATACAGAATCCGAAAGCGATGTAGATGTGAGCAAACACAATAATGAAGTGAGTGTTATTAATGAGTTCTAATAATTATTAGTCAGGGCTGCCATCTCTAGTGTAATTAACCCAGACAAAGAGATTGTTTGCGTATATTGAGCAAATTAATCTGATCATCCTTAGGTTCTCATCAAAAATTTATTTCTAGACATTTTATTAAGTTTGTTAATTTTAATATTTATTTATATAAGAAACCAATTCTTTGGGCTTAGACTTAATATTTAAAGATCAATTGAAATTTTACTAAAATTATCCATATTGGAAATGTTTTAACAAGCCCACAAACTATTAATCATCTATATCTTTAATCGTTTCACCTGTGTTTGATGAAATATAAAGATGTTTTCTGTCTTATAATATTAAATTACCTATATAAGGTATACTTCAAAACCCTTTCAGCCTATCATACCCAAGTAAATTCCACTATATTTTCCCCTCTTACCTACTTAGGGGTTGAATTTTAGAAAACCCTTTCTTAGCAGATGCCTACACTTTATAAAGTATCTGCCTGTCCAATTTCAAGTGGGGTTTTATAGTTCCTGAGATATCATAATTAGTGAGTAAGTGATATTTCACTTTTATATATACAACTAGCATTCTGCCCCGCGGTTTCACCTACAAACCCCTATTTTATCCAATTAAAATTTCAAAACTCCTTAATCCTCTGCAAATTTTCTGGAGTTTGGGCTGTGGGTTGATATGTCAGTCAGACAATTATTCTTTTGTGTATACCTATTTTATTATATTTATGGGGAACATGGAGAATAAATATAAAGTAAAAAGTGCTCACCAAAATGCTATGACTCAGTAATTGTGAATTGTGTTCAGATGTAGCCACAGCAGTAACTGTGTCATGTGAAATTGGGTATGCATGGTCCTACATGTATTTTGCCAGCTTTTTAATATGCTATTGGGTTTATTTTTCTTAAATTAAATGATTGTACCTTGTGTTTTCAGGTTTTAGAAGATGATTTAGAGGCTGAGCAAGATTTATCAAATGATCCTTTCTCTAAGCATCTACAGTTTGAATTGGGAAATGAATTACTTGTCTCTCTCACTAATTCACCTCCAAAAGTGGACCGTATTAGCAAAACTTGGCCAACTCTTGGCAACCTATCCATAATCATACCAAAACCTGTTGAGACTTCTTCAAAAAAAGCTAAGCCAAAGGTTTCTATATTAGAAGAGAAAACTTTTGCAGAAAATGGAACTGTGCCACTTGTTATAAATAAAGTAGATTTTCAACAATTAGGTATAAAATCTCAAATACAAGGAAATATTGTATCAGCAAATAAAATTAATTTGATCAAAAGAGATTTGGAGTTACATGAAGTTTTTACTCCTCTACAAAAGGAATTATTTTCAATTATTAATAATTACCAAGATTTGTATTATCCAGAGCGATCATTTACCAATGCTGATGAAGTGCGGTACATGTACTGTCTCCACGTCGTCAATCATATGCTAAAAACGAGAACTAAAATTTTACATCACAATTCGAAACTATCTAAAAAACCTACTTTATCTGATGAATATAGGGATCAAGGATTAGTGCGACCTAAAGTATGTACTCTGGAATATCTTTGCTTTTCAATTATTATGATGACTCATAAAAAAATATAAATATTATGTGTATTTTCAGGTTGTAATATTAGTTCCATTTAAAGATGCCGCATACAGAGTTGTAAATACAATAATAGATATACTAGTCCCAAAGGAATCTGGACAGGTACTAAAAAAAAAAAGATTTGTAGATGACTTCACTGGCGGGGAACTTCTAATGCCCAGAAAGAACCCAAAACCTGAGGATTATGAGTTGTTGTTCAGTGGCAATACAGATGATACATTCAGACTTGGTATGACTGTTACAAAGAAGACTCTTAAGGTAACTAATATTAAAGAATTGGTTGGGTCCTCTCTTGGGAATTGTAAAGCCACCATGACAGATTTTCTATCTGACATAACAACAGAACGCTTTTTGCATAATAATTATTAATTTGATATTACACATGTTTCAAATATTCACCTTTACTCTTACTTACTTTACTGTCACTGGTTGAGGCCTCTCCATTTCTGCAAACGTACGTCGTTTATTTGGGCCCTTGTTGAGTTAAGAAAGCCAGCTCAGCTCTTAGGGTACTTGACCCCTTATATCCTTGTAGTGGACTTATCTAGAAGGCTCACAACGATAGTACTATTTATGATTCTTGAGGTATAGTTTATTTGTGATAACTCTATAAGTTGAAATAAACTAATGGCATAAAGAAATTCCAAATTCGTGAGATAAAGACCGACAGTAACCTAATGGCGCTCCGTTTTAACCTTTGGGCACGGTACCTTAAAAAAACATACCTTCTCAAAATGCGCAAGTATTCGGATATTTCGATCAAGTACCGGATTCTTATTCGGATGCAATCCTCAAGCTTACAGCTTAGTTTTATATTAAACTAGCTGTTTCCCGCAATTTCACCCGCGTACCTATATATATTTTTTCCGTCAAACATTTTCTATTATACAAACTTTGTCCTGACAATAACGAACACAAAAAAAAACCGGCCAAGTGCAAGTCGGACTCGCGCACCGAGGGTTCCGTACAAACTTCGTCCATTGTTCGTCCATCAAGAGAAATGCACAATTTTATTTATTTACCTTATTTGAGGTTGGTGCCAATTAAGCTAGACCTCTAAATTGTATGAGCGCCGATACAACTCAGAGGTCTTTATTAATTGGCGTTCTATGTATGTATGGGGACACCCTTTAATTTTCAACTTTTTTATTTTTTTAGAATTTTTCCTTTATTTGTGCTGAGACCTTGCTTTTTGCTTTTTTTTTATATTTGAGTTGATTGAATGAAAGGTAAATTGCGGTTTACGATTTATGACGTATTAAAAAAAAACTACTTACTAGATCTCGTTCAAACCAATTTTCGGTGGAAGTTTGCATAGTAATGTACATCATATATTTTTTTTAGTTTTATCATTCTCTTATTTTAGAAGTTACAGGGGGGGGGGGACACATTTTACCACTTTGGATGTGTCTCTCGCGCAAACTATTCAGTTTAGAAAAAAATGATGCTAGAAACCTCAATATCATTTTTAAAGACCTATCCATAGACACCCCACACTTATGGGTTGGATGAAAAAAAAAATTGAGTTTCAGTTCTAAGTATGGGGAACCCCCTAAATTTATTGTTTTTTTTTCTATTTTTGTGTGAAAATCTTAATGCGGTTCACAGAATACATCTACTTACCAAGTTTCAACAGTATAGCTCTTATAGTTTCGGAAAAAAGTGGCTGTGACATACGGACGGACAGACAGACGGACAGACGGACAGACAGACAGACATGTCGAATCTATAAGGGTTCCGTTTTTTGCCATTTGGCAACGGAACCCTAAAAAAGAATTGTCCAATTTGGTGCAAACGTTCGGAAGTTATGCGCGTACATACATTTCGGCGATTCATTTTTATATATATAGATTTATTATTTTTGTTATAGTTGTATACAGATTTCTACTCATCGGACATTATAGTGGCCTCACCCTTAGGGTTGCGTATGATAGTGGGAGCGGAGGGAGAAGACGATCGAGAATACGACTTCTTAGCTTCTATAGAAATATTGGTCATGGACCAGGCAGACGTGTTCGTCATGCAAAACTGGGATCACATCCTCCACATTCTTGACCATTTTCACCTACAACCTAAAAAGACACATGGAACGGACTTCTCTAGGGTCAGATCGTGGGCTGTTAATGGATGGGCAAAATACTATAGGTATGTCTGTAAAAAATCTATACAATACAACTTGAAGGTATCTTGACGGGTGTGTACTTGCCTATCGAATGTTCGATTACACTGAGATTCCATAACTAACTTCGAACCGTGCGGCATCCTGAGTTTTAGTGAATGTAATAAGAGACTCAGAATTGACTTTTCAGTTAAATAACCGCAAAAGTCTGCGCACTGAATATCACAATTTATTCATAAAAAAACTATTATGTAATTTCTGATCAGGTTCTCGATGAAACCTCAGTGTTTATTGTGACGTGTCTAAGAATATGTTTATCCAACAGACAAACAGTGGTGTTTTCTTCAGTGCTGCTGCCTGAGATAAAATCAGTTATCAATAAAAAATGCCACAACTACGCCGGGAAGGTTCTTATAGAAAATCCCATTGATGTAGGCAGTATTCAGCAAGTTTTGCTGCAAGTGCCTCAGGTATTTCACAGGTATTCATAAATATATATAAATTTTTGCGTTGAATTAGTTTCAATATTTAAAAAATATGGAAAAGAACGAAAACGTCATTTTTACACCTAGTTAGTTAGTCTATGTGTCAAGTTTTACCCTGATCTGTTCAGCCGTTCTGGCGTGATTGAGTAACAAACATATACGATCCAAACTTTCGCATTTATAATAGTAGTAAGCACAGACCTATAATCTATAGTAAGACTACCAATAAATGTAGGTATGTTAATACATTTTATCTTTCCAGATTCAATGCTGCTAACCATTTGCTATCTGTTGAGGCGAGATTTGATTACTTTGTTAAAGAAATACTTCCAAAACAACGCGACACTTTGACGAGCCACACACTCATCTATGTTCCCAGCTATTTTGAGTATGTTCGGTTGCGTAACTATTTCAAGAAAGAAGATATTGGATTTGTTCAGATATGTGAATATTCTAAGGTAAATAATATCACTAGACTAAGTGCTGTATTGGTATTCCACCCATATGTTCTTTGTGATATCCCGCATATTAGACCCCAACGATTTATTTCCACATCTATCAAAGGAAAGAAACACGTATCCTGTCAAAGCCATTTATTCAGCTTAGACCCTAGGAGGGCAGTTATGAAGGTCGAATTTACTGAAGCTACCACCGGTTCGGAAATCAGCCTTCAACAGAGAAGAACCGGCAAGAAACTCAGCAAGGTTACATTTTTTAATATATTTTTTATAATCTGACTATTGGCTATATTTTTTCAAAAAAAGCAAAATGTAGAATACAATATACAATATACCTTGTGTTTCCTGATACTTACAACCATCGTCCATTTTTAGGGTTCTGTGCATCCGATGAAAAAACGGAACCCTTATAAGAACACTTTCGTGTCTATCTGTCTGTCTGTCCCAGCATAATTATCCTAATCTACTGGACGAGGAATGTTGAAATTTGGCACGTATACGATATGCATATTATGTATAATATGTTTTCTTACATAATACAAATGTTGATCGCTAACTCGTGCGCGCGGCGTCGACGAAATCCCTGACGGATGAATGTCGTCATCATTAAGAAAATACAAAATTCGTTGTGTGCGTTCGGCGTGTTCGACGCAGAGAAGAGAGAGAGTAACATTATAGATTATTATGTCATAAACAATATTTTATTTTGCAGGATGGAAAAATAGCGCGGGCTAGAGACATGTTTTTTCACACGGAAGCACATTTCGTATTGTATTCTGAAAGAGTTCATTTCTTCAAGAGATTGCGAATCAAAGGAATTCGGCATATTATATTCTATCAACCGCCAACTTATCCGCATTTCTATTCGGAAATGTGTAACTTAATGCAGGTAATTATATTATCATCCAAATAATTAAAATAAAATAAATTTACAGTAGCGATTCTTTTTGGTAAATTTTGCCATGCCATTTTGCCGTCAGTTTGGTTTTGTGCAGTGTCTGTTGTCCTTATTGACCGCATTCACTAATACATACGTAGCATTGTGTTACTTGTCAGTTTCTTTACTCGCCTCATTCCCAACTCGTCTTACGGACATTTAATACACTAAAGTTAGAAAAGTATTTCATCACGTAATGAGTAATGTAAGGAGCGGAATAGTGTTCATACATACATACATACAAGTAAATAATATTATATGTAGATTGTAGGTATATAATACTTACGTACAGAATGACAGACATGACAAAGTTTATTATACATTAGCTGTTACCGGCAGTTCCACCCAGTTGTGTCCAAGATCCAAACTACCTTTCTGTCAAATTCATCAAAATCGGTTCGGCTTAAACATAACTTTATACCCTATCTATAGAAAAAGCACTTTCCGTTTTTCCCGTATTTTCCAATTTTCTAGTCAACTTTTTCAATTTTTCTTTTCCTTAAAACCTTATTCAACGTAAATCATTCCAGCCATTCTCAAGTAATGTGCTTGCCAACGAACAGCATTTAATTTTATTTATATAGATTAGCTTCCGCCCCGCGGTTTCACCCGCATTCCCGAGGGTCCTTATGTTTTCCCAGGATAAAAAGTATCTTATATTTTAATCCAGAATATATTCTATCTGTGTGCCAAATTTCATACAAATACGTTCAGTAGTTTTTGCGTGAAAGAGTAACAAACATCCAGACATCCATCCATCCTCACAAACTTTCGCATTTATAATATTAGTTAGGATATACGTACAATGATGCTCGGTTGTTGTCCAGAATCCGTATGAACCTACTAACCAAAGTCTACCCAATCGAATTTCGATCGGTACAGGACCGCGTTATGTAGGCCGCTACTGTCATCTACATCCGCATCAAAGATATAATTAATCAATATGAATAAAATGCCAATGCTTCCTTACTTCCTACTAATATTATAAATGTGAAAGTTTGGATGTATGGATGTTTGTGACTCAAACTCGTATAAACGGCTCAATGGATTTGGATGAAACATAGCACATAGATAATCTGGAATTCTGGAATAACATATAGAATACTTTTTATCCCGGAAAAACATAAGGTCCTTCGGGAACGCGGGTGAAATCGCGGGGCGGAAGCTAGTTGATTTAGATATATAAAAATTAAATCTTACGTACCTACTCAGCGACTACTATTTTTTCGAAAACTGTAAAAGCTGAAGTTACTTACTCCAACAAACTTGAACGGTCTCCTAAGAACGTTTGTCTGTAGCTCCAAGAGTTAAGGTACCTAGTTGTCCTTAGTGCCCCGTCTCACATTTTCACGCAACATAGATTACACCCAGACTCAGGGCAGACAAACATGTTCATGTTCACACAAATGTCTGTCCTGTGGGAATCGAATCCACAGCCAGTGGCGTGGCAGCTGCGCCAACCGTCCCGCGCAGATGACTATTAAATATTGTACATTTGCTCAACAGGAGTGCAACCAGAACAAGTACGGCGGCAGCGAGTGCAACATGACGGTGACGGTGCTGTACTGCAAGTATGACCTGCACCAGCTGTGCGCGGTGCTGGGCGCCGCCCGCGTCGCCAAGCTGATGAGCACCGATAAAACCGTGCACATGTTCATGACGGGAGATTAGATTTGCATGATGCCTTTGTATGTAAATAATTTTGACAAATAAACAACGTCTGTAACTTAACTGTGCTTATTATTTCAAATAACACCTAATAAAATGTCCTAAAACCTTCACTATACTTGTAGAAAGTACGTTCAGTATTTTGGTATTTTCAGTAGAGTTGAAGCTTTGTCCCCTCGCGACACGCGGCATATAAGTACCTACCTAAGTCACAATTGAACATTTTTAGTTTAGCATAACAATGTAGAACTCTAATCTCTGGCTAGGGCCGTACCGTCCCTATGTGCCAAGTGTGCGGCGCACACAGGCGCCAAGACAATAGGGCCGCCGCCATCGAAATTATTTTTGTTACACTTACACAACAACATATTCATTGTAGTGGAGTATCGATTAGTAGGTACAATAGGCGCAACATATGCCTTTTAAATAACAGAACATATATTGCGCTTATTGTAAAAGTCTCCCAAGATAATATGCACGTTTGTGGTTTAATTTTACGCTTTGGGTTTTAGCTCACATTAGTTACGAGCTCAGCGTTAAAATCAAAAGAACCGCCGCGCGCCGTGAGTTTGTTTGAATGAGTTTATGAACGCAACCCGATGCGATGCGTGCGACGCTAGCGGGGTGGTGTCACAGGGATTCCCCGACTTTAAGGAACGAGAGAACCAAAACAATTGTACAATCCATCCCACCTTCCAGACACGTCTGTAGCTGCCGGCACTGCTGCTGCACAACAAGAGTGTCTCAAGCGTCGCAAGTATGCTAGTCTACAGAGGTCTAACATATTTTCGGCGTTTGGGGTTGAAACTCTAGGGCCTTGGGGACCGGAGGCTCATCGCTTGTTTAAAGAGGTCTCTTTTCGACTAATTGAGGCTTCCCGTGACAAGAAGGCTGGCGTATATTTTGCCCAAAGAATTGGCATTGCCATTCAGCGTGGCAATGCTGCCAGCCTTTTTGGCACACTTCCGCTCGGCAGCGATTTGGGGCAATTTTTTTATTTATAAGTAAGTAGTTTTTAGTTTTTAATTTTAATTTCATTTAAGTAGGTATAGATTAAGGTTATTTTATTATTATCTTAATGTGGACAAATAATTATTCAACATAAATACCAAAAAATAAATTTAGATAAATTGAACAATCATTCAAAGCCAGCCATCCAGAGCCATATAAGTTGAAACATGAAGATTCGTGAAAAAAGAGCCGTTTCATAGGTTTCGCACACAGGCGCTGTGGGGGGTCGGCGCCGGCCTGTCTCTGGCCATATATTATTCTCGCGCTTTCGACATCAAAATGTATTTAATTTCTTTGTAATTTGATAAATAAATAAAACATGAAGTGGGCTGAATAAATATTTCTTTGTGTAAATTAAATTACAAAACGGTTATAGATTAGTATAATGGGTGAGTAAATAATAAAACTATTTTGGTACCTAATAAATAATTTAATAATTTAAAAACAGAATGTTACTTTCTCTGACGCCCGAACTAGCAATCAGATACATTTATAAATCTATAATATATTGGTGTTTCCTTTCAGCCTTCTGATGCCATTGGCGACAAAAAAATAATCACTATTTAGGTCCATATGTAATGGAGCGGCATTGTTTACATAATAATTTATAGCCTATGTATAATTTGCCTAATTAAAGTAAGGTAAGTATAATTATAATAATATAATAAGCATTTGGCCATTCTTATACCTATAATAATTTCCTACAATAGTTTTATATACTAAGGGTATTGTAATTATTTCGTATGTGGTGTAAATAACTTTTGAGTAATCGTCATGTAATGTTGTTAGTTTGGTTGAAGGTGCCAATGCCATCTGAAGTCCCGTCGTCAATATGTTGCGACGTGGAGTCTGGAAGGGCCGTTGTCACGTCTGATGTAGAGGTGTTGGTTGCGCTCGAGTCCGTACTTGATTTCGTAAAATCATCGAAGCTGTTAACGGTTGTGGACTGAGTGACAGCGTCGCTCACTGTGGTATCGCCTCTTCCTGTGAATAAAGTACAAGTTTATTGAATTAAATAAACATTTTTATAAATATTTAAGATACATCAATCTCATGAGTCCGTAAAAAATAAATGGGTCCGTATAAAATAAATAAACCCGGGCTTTTATTATATCCGTCTCTTCCTCACAACATGTAACGAAAAGAGACGAGCTATCTGTAAATCCAGGGGTTTACAAGACTCGCTTTAAACTATCTCACGTAATGACACAGTCAAAGTTGATACACACGTCACAAGTTATGTGATTTGTGTGACCAACTCTAAAAACAATTCAACAATCTGCTGTTCCATACAAAAGTTCAATACCAACTTAACCAAAATGAATGGAACAGATAGCCTTTCACAAGCAGTTATGAAAGGAGGTAGTACATATTATGTAAGTATTTGTTATTCTGTGCACTCGGTTCGGTTGGTTGGTTTTGCTGAGAAAAGCCGGATATAACCTACCCATATTATATACGCCAACTTTTGAGATAATTGGCCAGTGCAATATTTTTTCAATATTATAGGATTATACATTAACTCCCCCATTCCACTAAATAAATATTTTAAAAATCTTGGAATGCAAACTTTATAATCTGCTACGAACAATATTTATACTTACATAAATATTATTTATATTGTTCGTAGCAGATTAACAAATCACCAAATTTCGTATTTCTCTTTCTATTCACAAAGAAAAACTGGCCAAGTGCGGGTCAGACTCCCACGCCGTGTAATTTTCTTATAAAAAGTTATTTGCATGACTGGTCAAAAAAAATCTAACTGCATTACATACTAAGTTAGTTTGATTTTGATGATTTCTAAAAAACTACTAGCAACTACACTATATAATTTTGAACCCCTATTTCAACCTCCTAATAAAATATATATTTTTTAATTAGCAATAAGTTTGGGTAAGCAATATTCAAAACTATTCCAAATTTCACATATTCTGAAATCAAAACTAAGACCCCTATTGACATATCGATAAGATAGAAACTTGCAAAAAAAAGTAAGTGATTAATTCAAAACTCAATTTCGGCATAATATACGGCGAAGTCACTATGACTTGCAAATGGAATCATTTTCGACAACGTAATAATTATTATATCTATTTAGTTGAATGATAATAGTACCTATTTATTATTATTCGTTAGCGCAGAAAGTATTCTAACGATGACTAAAAATATTGTAAACATCAATAAAATACAGGCCTTGACCAAACCATCCGACATTCACAATATAATAAGGTGTTTAGAGTCGCTCAATTTATTGCATTTGTAGCTCTAGCTAAGTTCTATATGATTTCAACACGCGTGCGAAGGACATTACGCAGATTGCGCCAAATCACAGACTTAGTAGAGATGCTACGCCAAATGATAGCTAATGATTTACTCAGCAGTAAATGCATATCATTGGCTTTTTTTTTCCGCGTTTATTTTCTTGTTTTACTTATTTTACGACAAATTCTGCAAAATATTAGCAACGCAGTGATTTTTTTCAAAACTTTATTTGTCAAAATGCCTTGTGAATCTCTAGCTAGACTCTAGCTAGAGAGTCACACATTTTGATATAGCTTGTCCCTAGATTATCAAGATAACTCCAACCGGCCGGCATCAATCTTCAATAAGTACCTACCGCAATAAAATCTAAGGTTAACTTAAAACAAAATAATTACTCCTGTCAAATGTAGTTTGAGGGATAGGTTTACTTTAATAATATGTAGGATATAAGGTAATTGTTTAATCATTAGAAAGTTATTAATATAATTAACAATGAAAACGTGGGTGTATGATCATGTTATTGCGATATTAAAATTTATTGTGCAATAATGTGCTCTTAAATCTACTACTCTCATAGTATAGGTACCTATAGGATAAAATTTAATTGTAAAGATTTGTAATGAGCTTTACGCCTACAAACTGCATTAGCAGTTTGGCGACGTTATGGTATGTGGTATAGTTATGGGTATAATGGGTAAGTATAAATAAATGAAAAAATTGGCCGCGCAGAGACGTTATGTAAAGCCTTTTTAACCGACATAAAAAAAGGAGGAGGTTCTCAATTTGGATGTTTATATTTTTATTTCGAAATTACAGACACTTCAATTTTATTTGGTGTATATTGGTGTATATATGATTCACAACATTCAATGGTGTAAAAAATAATTGACTGTCGAGAAACTGACATCCGATTTATCTTAATTATGCCTCAATTCTAAAATAACTCGTGTTTGTTGATAATGTACCTCTAATTGTCAAATACCTGTCATTGATTGATAGCAATGTCCTATCAATTCTATTAGTCCGATTTATAAAAAAAAATATATGAAAATTTCAGACATCAGAGATAAGGTGGTATAATAAGCTATATTTATACAAAAAAATGCGACTGACTGAAGTGACACCATTTATGGGTTCTCTTTTACCTTAAAGGTACCTACCTATACTTACTTAAATCTTTAAAAATATTGTATATCCGATCACTAATCCTCAGAGTTTTATCATTTCTAAAAATTAAAATCCCATTTCTTTAAATCTCGTGTAGTTAATTGGCTTTATAGTTTTTACGAATTTTCTATTCCTATGATAAGGTAATCTGAATCACATTCTATAATAAATAATAACTAGGTATTTACGTATTGTTTAATTTATTTGTAATGGTTAAATAGGTAGGTACCTACCTATAATATATACTTAGAATACCTACATAGACATACTATTAAAATTAAAGGAGATAACGATATAAAATTATAAATACAGACTCTGCATACCACGCACACAAACAAATAATTAACTGTTTGAAACTACTAATAATTAAAGTAACACACAGCTGCGTGTGTATTTTATAAATATTATTTTATTTGCTCAGAAAACTGAAATAGCGCATTGGTCCAAGGTTGCAAAGTACCCGAACCACAGATATCTAAGTGAATAATACTCACTGTGAGTACCTACCTATCATACGATAGACTGTGTGTGACTAGGTATCCTAATCTGTGAGCAGGTACCTAAGTACCTACAACATTACCGTAGGTAGGTACCCAACAACGCAAACCAGTGCGAGTGCGACGCATAGGTATCTATTTAAATACAAATGTGCGCGGATTCTAAATACGATAACTTATATACATTTTTATACCTACCTATAATTTATGTAGGTACGTTGTTCGGTGAGCTATTCTGGGCAGTTCGACTGAAATCGTTAGTGATTTATATGTTTTATTCCATGATCAGTGAATGGCCGATTGCCGGTTATTGTGACCTACAGTTATATTTAGAGTAAGTAGGTACCTAGTAGTAGTGTTCTGGCTCTTGTATGAGGCGCTTGCATCGATGAGTGTTATAGAAAACTTCATCTATTAATCGTAGGTACTTATAGGTTTAGTTAGCATACAACGGTATACAAGGTGTTTTTGTACCGAGTCTTCGAACTTGAATCGGGAATAATATGAATATTGAACATAGGTATTAGAACCAAATCTTTGTTTGATTTTTTTATTTTATTATTCTGCAGACATGGACAACAAAACGTACCTATGTTAAGTTAATTTATTAGTAAGTGTAAAGACCCTGTTCGTGTGTTTGAATGTGGCAAAAGGAGAGGAGTACAGTTATATAGATCGGTATGCTATGCATTATATAAAATTAATTACTTACTAGCGACCACCCGCCCTAGCTTCTCAAAAACCCCTATTATTGTAATTTACAAAAACAATATTTAATTGTTATGGGAATTTTCGCTGGGGTTGCGACTGCGACCCCAGGGTTGAGAAACGATGATTTAGAGATTAGAGTTAGATAGATAATGCGATAATATATAGCTGTTCAATGAGTTTGACGACTCCGTACAGTAAAACTACCTCGTATATAATGGGTCATTTTAGCTCCTTGAGTAACAATCTACTATTTCCCGCCCCCTTTAGCTCTATGGGAGCCTCCCTTAAAAACATTTAAAAAGATTTTTTGACAATTTGTAAGGCTTTGGGTCAACAAGATGCTTCTGCTGTGAAAATTTTAATTGTGAAAAACAATGTAGCTCCAACCGTTTGGCTGTAAAATAAAAACTATGTGACACACGACGGACAGACGGACACGTGAGTGACAGTAATAGGGCTCCGTTTGGACCCTTCGGGTACGGAATCTTAACAAGGTGATTCCTAACCAGGTCTAAGGTGGTAAGTATATAAAGTATAGAAGGAAACTAGCTCTCAACCGCTGCTGTAAATATTTGTAGTATGAATTAGTGCTCAAGGACATGAGTCGTTAAATATCTGTTAAGAATCAACGAAATAAAATCGGATTGGGCCCTCATCGTCGCATTTACTTTTTTTCTCAGATATCAGTAGGTACACTAGAGCCTACGAGCTAGCGAACAGGCATACCATTCCTCGACTTTGTAGTTCGAAACCCTAAATAGAACACTAAGTGGTATAAGCTTCGATCAACAGTTCCTTATTGTTGATCGAAGGGTATAAGAAAAAACCGGCCAAGTGCGAGTCGGACTCGCGCACTGAGGGTTCCGTACAAACTTCGTCCATCGTTCGTCCATCACGGGAAATGCACAATTTTATTTATTTACCTTATTTGAGGTTGGTGCCAATTTAGCTAGACCTCTAAATTGTATGAGCGCCCATACAACTCAGAGGTCTTTATTAATTGGCGTTCTATGTATGTATGGGGACACCCTTTAATTTTCAACTTTTTGATTTTTTTGAATTTTCCCTTTATTTGTGCTGTAAGACCTTCCATTTTGCCAATATTTTTTTTTATATTTGAGTTGATTGAATGAAAGGTAAATTGCGGTTTACGATTTATGACGTATTAAAAAAAAACCACTAACTAGATCTCGTTCAAACCAATTTTCGGTGGAAGTTTGCATGGTAATGTACGTCATATATTTTTTTAGTTTTATCATTCTCTTATTTTAGAAGTTACAGGGGGGACACACACATTTTACCACTTTGGAAGTGTCTCTCGCGGAAACTATTCAGTTTAGAAAAAAATGATGTTAGAAACCTCAATATCATTTTTGAAGACCTATCCATAAATACCCCACACTTAAGGGTTTGATGAAAAAAAAATTGAGTTTCAGTTCGAAGTATGGGGAACCCCCAAAATTTATTGTTTTTTTTTCTATTTTTGTGTGAAAATCTTAATGCGGTTCACATAATACATCTACTTACCAAGTTTCAACAGTATAGTTCTTATAGTTTCGGAAAAAAGTGGCTGTGACATACGGACGGACAGACAGACAGACAGACAGACAGACAGACATCTATAAGGGTTCCGTTTTTTGCCATTAGGCTACGGAACCCTAAACACGCGAATTAGAAGTACCTAATTAAAATAAATGACAACATCTTTCTTACAATGTGCATGACCTCCTAGATGTTACCTACTCGCAGAAGTAATTGGATTCGGGACTCGCTTATTAAATAAAGCATGCCACTACTAAAAACCAACTGAAATGTATATCCATAACAATATAGCAGTTTATTCTACCGTATCTTGTGTAGTGTAGTGTACACGACTATTAGACAGACAAACAGATAGACATGTAGACAGAGATACGGACAGACAAACATATAGCTTATTGAACATACTTATATTGTTGGTACAAGGACAGTAAGTTTATATTATTTATTTATAAATATAAGGAAGCAAGGATAAGCTGAGGATAGATCCAGATTCATAAGTGCTAGTTAATTAAGGATTTTGCGGTTTCAGTTATTGTGATTATAGAAAATTAACTAAGTAACTATCGACAAACTGCAATGCTGTTTGGCCGATTATACTGAAGTGGATATTTTGAAATGTGTTTCTTTTGGTTTCGAAAAAAAGTACACTTGACTATATTATTATGTCATATTGTTGGGCTTTCTATGTTTTTGGAGCAGGACTAGAAGGTGGTGGGTCCATGGGACCATCTTCCACACTTACGCGGACAATAAGGGCTTTGTATGGATAATCAAGACTTCTTCGATAAGGAGATTCAAATAAAACCTTGACAATTTTTTTTATTTTTTAATCTAAAACATATATTCCGTAAATATGTGTTCCGGCAGCTGCACTTGAGAGCCAGTTCCTTCTAGGCTTTGTGCGCTTACCACCTTCGGCCACATCATCACCTACTATAGTGAGATTGTGGTCAAACAGAACACAAGACTATACAAAGTAAAAAAATAAATAAAAATATATATATTTTATTTTGAGAGTAATAAAACCTAAATAATATAAGAGAAAGTATAAATAAAACAACGTGTTTATAAGAGAATTGCAAAGGAAGCGTGTGGGTGATGTGACCTACCGGTGTGGGGCATAAAGCATGTGGGCATTGGTGTAGTGCTGGTTTGCTGCTCTACTGTGTGAGGCACCTTGCGCTGCGCGTAGTGCGCGTCCTTGGGCTCCCAGAAGAACACGTAGTAGAGCGAGAGCATGATGGCCGCGAGGGACACGCAGAACACGTAAATGATGACGGTGAGCACGCGGACGCTCTTCTTGTCGCGCTTGCGCTCGTATAGCGCGTCCAGCACCACCTCGTGGCCCGAAGCCGTGCCGAGCCGCACGGAGCCAGCGCACGAGCGCATGCTGCCCGAAGTAAACGATTTGCCCGACATAGGTACTCCTCGACGCCCTCACCCCGAATGCACCACGGCACCACCGCACCGCCTGCGCCTCAGCGCCAAATCCAGGTAAGTGGGCCACACTTATTGATATGCCCCAGTTCTACCGATGCGCCGCGGCCGAGTCGCGATGTTGGGTCACGCCGCTTGTGACTGCTGCTTGACACCTCCTGATGCAAACTGTTGTTTCATTATTATGGCGCCCGCTTCGGACTTCATTTGTTTATCCTTTAATTTCACGTTCGGCAAACGTGAATCTATTCCAGTTCCTCTGACGTAGCCGTACGATCGCGATTCGTCTGTCATGGAACCGTCCCTGAACTTTCATTGTTTCATTAAACGAGCGATTACGTTTTCATCAAAGCTTCATCGTACATATTAATCTAGTCGTAAAACTCGTCGAGAAACTGCCACTCGGGCATTACTCATTCATTACGCATAAACTGCCCAAGTACAATTTTTTATGTACGCGTACACCTATAATAATCACTATCGAAGAGGACCTGCCTCGTTAACGCGGGTGAGTTTGCAGAAATAATATGCAAACAAAGTCAATTTAGAAAAGGTGACACGTAGTTATAACAATAGAGTATTGACAGGGTCGACAGGCGGGTGCTTGACACCGTTGTTGCGGGTGGAACCGGGCGGCATGCGGCAGCGAGGGCGGCGGCGCGGCGCACTGCTGTACCGGCGCGGTGCGCGGGCGGGCGGCGAGCGAGAGGTGCGCGTCGCCCGCCCGTACCCGCCCGCGCCCGCCCGCCGTCATTCCTCGCACATCTATCTCAGCGCGCCCGCCCGGAGACACCAAAATCAATAAGCGAATTATTTATAACAATAAAAATAGGTTTTAAATCATGCTGGCGTATTTCGGCTTAGCGGCTGGTTTGAACTAGTTTGATTTGAAGCAACATTATTTATTTCTCAATAATATGTATAGTATAAGTATATCCGACCTTAAGTCGCTCTCAGAGAGAGTTGGACAAGCCTCTTTGCGAGAAAACTTGGCAAAATTTATTTTTAAATTTTTCTTCTAATTCGGACCGCGCAAGCTTGTTAGCTGCCTCTGAGAAAGAATCAGGTCACTGGTTGCAAGCTATTCCATCTACAAACATCGGTACTTTGTTAGATCGCATCACTTTGAGTCTATCCATTTGTCTCCAGCTTAGTTCCAGGACCAAACATCCTCATCGCTGCCGTTGCGGAGACCTAGTCAACGAGCTCGGCCACCATGGGCTTTCGTGCTCTTTAGGCGCCGGTGATATTATCCGTAGGGCTCTTGTTGTCGCCAACGTGCCTTCTGCACTAGAACCAGTCGGAATTGCGCGTGACAACGGCAAGACGCCGGATGGTATGAATTTGATCCCGTGGAGTTGCCACGTGTGTTGATACACTTACGCCTTCCCACATACTGGCGACTTGTAAAGTCGCTGGGGCGGCTGCGACCGGTGCTGAAAAATCTAAATTAAAATAATACGCTTGTATTGGTCCGAATTATTTGTTCATACCGCTCGCGGTAGAAACCTTGGATCCGTGGGGGTTCGAGGCTCGCCGATTTGTCCGGATTTTATCATCCAAGCACAACGAGGCTTCGGGAGATCGACGGGCTGGGAGCTTTTTCCGCCAACGCACCTTGGCCATTCAAAAAGGGAACGTTGCCAGCCTATTGGGAACCTTGCCCATCGACAGGTTTGAGGATATTTTCTATATATTATAGTTTGTATTTTATAACAGATGTGTAGATTTAGGTATATTTCCAGATTTGATGAAACATAGTAAAATAGTACCATTGTTCAAAACAGGAGATCCTAGGGATCCTTCTCTAATTATAGACCTGTTTCCATTTTGCCAGCCCTTAGTAAAGTTTCGAAAAAAAAAAATATCGTAATTACTTGCTCACTTTAATTTAAATAAACTATTACATAGTGAGCAGTACGGTTTTACGAAAGGTCGTTCTACAATTGACGCTCTATAATGCTTGGGAGAGGTCGCAAAATGTCATTGGTATGTTCTGTGACCTATCCAAGGCTTCCGATTGCGTTGATCATGGAACACTTTTACGTAAACTAAATTATTATGGGGTAAAAGGCGTGGTACTTGATCATATGCAACCATACCTTAGGCAGAGACTTCAAAGTGTCGATGTAAATAGGGTTAAATTGTCTGGTTCTCCTGTGCATATGGGTGTAGCGCAGGCTCTATTCTGGGTCCCTTTCTATTTTTAATTTATATTAATGACCTTCCGTTTTATGTAAAAAATACCTGTAGAATTGTACTGTTTGCTGATGATATCTCACTAATTTTTTGGTGTTGATAGACTGAAATCCAATTATGACGATGTAAACGGTGCATTAATAAAGGTATTAAATTGGTTTACAGTGAATAATTTAATTTTAAATGCATTAAATTTGCATTACCAAATGTAAAAAGTAGACTGTAATTTAATGTTAAATAATGAAGCCCGCAATCTTGTTGAGTCAACAGTATTCCTAGGGATTACTTTGTACTCAAAACTTTGGGCTCCCAAATATCGTCTGTTGCGGCGAATCTCAGTTCGGCAGCTTATGCAGTTAGGAAAATTAGACAGCTTACAGATGTAGATAACAGCTAGATTAGTATATTTTAGCTATTTTCATAGTGTCATGTCCTATGGCATTTTACTTTGGGGTAAAGCTGCTGATATAGGAACCGTTTTTATTTTACAAAAGAGGGCAGTGCGAGCTATTTATAATTTAGGCTCTCGAACTTCCCTCAGAGTTATGTTTAAGGAAATCGGCATACTCACAGTTGCATCTCAATATATTTATGCAAACATATTATTTGTCCATCAAAATATTTGTCATTTTTCGAAAAAATGTGACATTACACTCGATCAATACTAGAAATAAGCACAAACTTGTGACCTCCGCTTATAGACTCCAAAAAGTGCAATTCTAGGACAAGGCACACGCTTGTATAACAAAATCCCTACTTCAATTTTAAATTTGCCTTCACAAAGATTTAAGGACCGCATTAAAGCTGTTTTAATTGAAAAATCTTACTTTACTGTGAATGATTATTTAAAAGACGATAATGCTTGGTAGATTTGTTACTTTTTGTGTATATATATTTTATATGTTTATATGTTTTTGTGTTATATGTATTTTTTTATATGTTTACATTTTTTATATGTTACTTACACTTTTTTAGGCTCTGTCTGTAGGTACCTAAGTCATTATAACTGCTCAAAAAACAATATTTATTTGTCAGTACTTCTAACCTACTTCAAAAAAAGGGAAGTTCTGTATTCGACCCGTATGTATGTTTGTATGTCCGCGATTTTCTCAAAAAATATCTACTCATCCATGCATATTATTCAAGGAAGGTTTTAGTGTATATATATGTGTATATACCTATAATCTATTAGGATCTGATGAAGATCTTCGGAGATAGACAATGAAACAAACAGAAAATGACCCGCGATCGCTGTGATCGAATGTCTATGTATTGTTTTCACCATTCCATAATAACATCACGCGTACGGTTTTGTATAATACACCCTCATAAGAAACTAACAATGGAAAAATAAAATTATTTTTAACAAAAAATAATAAAAGTTCTGACATCTTATTTTATATTTTTTGTGCAAACTCACTTTGAAGTCGGTTTTATTTTTTGTTAAAATATACTTATTTATTTATTTAAGTATAGGAACCGAATATTATACACAAATTGCACAATTTAGCAAAGTGCTGTAATCTGAGCGAATTACTTTATTAATACTAGATGCAATGCAATATCGTGCTAGTAAATTAAGTAGTATCTAGTGAATTAAGAGAGTACTTTTTTTTTTACTTTGTATAGGCTTGTGTTTGACAAAATCTTACTATGTTAAGTGATGACCGCCACAGTCGCTCAACTTCTTTTAGTGTATCTCACGCACCGTTGGTCACTCGGCATTGAGAGTCAAGGTGAGGCATTAGCAGTAAGCCTAGATGTGGCGAAGGCATTCGATCGGGTCTGGCACCGTGCTCTTCTATCGAAGTTACCAGCATACGGGCTTCCCGAGGGATTATGCAAATGGATCGCCAGCTTCTGTTCAGCAGATACATAAGAGCCGTCGTTGACGGTAGTTGCTCCGATAGCATAGACATCAACGCTGGCAAGGCTCTGTGCTGTCCCCGACACTGTTTCTGTTGCATATCAATGATATGCTGTCTATTGACGGCATTCATTGCTATGCGGACGACAGTACTGGGGACGCTCATTACACGGGCCGTGCAAATATCCCTCGTACCATGGTGGAGGAAAGTTGCGAACGACTTGTGTCTGAAATCGAGAGTACACTTTCTAATGTCTCCGATTTTTTCAACCCCACTAAGACACAAGCCTGCGCGTTCACCGCTAAGAAAACCCCATTTGCTGTGGCTCCACAATTCCAGAACAGGTCCCTAAACATCTCGATGAGCATCGGGATCTTTGGCGTGGACATTTCTAGTGGCGTTCAGTTCCGTAGTCACCAGGAAGACAAGGTAAAGCTGGCATCCAAGAAGCTCGGTGTGCTCAACAGAGCTAAGCGGTACTTCACATCATCGGGGCAAAGACTGCAACTTTATAAGTCGCAAGTTCGACCTCATATGGAGTACTGCTGCCATCTATGGGCGGGAGCACCTGGATACCAACTTGGGCCTTTTGACTCGGTTCAGAGACGTGCCATTAGAATTGTCGACGATCCCGAACTCACAAGCGGTTTAGAGCCCTTGAGTCTTAGGAGAGACTTTGCCTCCTTATGTGTGTTCTACCGCTTGTACAATGGACAGTGTTCTGAGGAATTGTTCGACTTGATGCCCACGGCTACATTTTACCATCGCACTTCCCGCCATCGACGGGGAGCTCATCCTCACACATTGGCGCCAAACTGGTCTCGTACAGTGCGGTTTCAAAGGAGCTTTCTACCACGGACGCTCAAGTTGTGGAACGAGCTCCCTGCCGTGGTTTTCCCAAGGGAGTACAGCATGGGGTTCTTCAAGAAAGGTGTGAAGAGATTTTTGTCGGCAGGGTCGGCAACGCGCGTGTCATCACACGCCCCTGGTGTTGCAAGCGTCAATAGGCTACGGTAACCGCTTACCATCAGGCGGGCCGTACGCTTGTTTGCCACCTTAGTAGTATAAAAAAAAATGATGTGGCCGAAGGTGGTAAGCACATAAAGCCCAGAAGGAACTGGCTCTCAAGTGCAGCTGCCGGAACACACCATCAGGTGTTTGGCGACAGATTTTCAACTTGAGGGTGGTAGCCAGTTTCATTTCAAGTCAATAAAATAATGTTGCATAAATTACAATACAAGGTCCTTTTTAGATTTTTCAACTCAACTATCATATAATGCGATTTGAACAATTAAAAAAAAAAATATATTATTATATTACTTACGGAAAAAATATGTATATGAAAAATTAATAGTTATCTAAATCTGTAAGTAATTTCAAGAACAAATTGTGTTGAAGTCGGTTTATTTGTTAAAAGTTAATATTATTTTATCAATTTTCAGTTTCTTAGGTGTATTCAATACCTTGCAAGATTTGTTACTGACCGAGGATACGCATATCCTACTAATCCTACTATCCTAGAGTTAAAGTTTGTATTTTTGGATGTTTGTGACTCAATCACGCATAAACGGATGAATGTATTTGGATGAAACTTGGCACATAGATAGATCATTCCGTGGAATAACATATAGAGTACTTTTTATACCGGGAAAACATAAGATCCCTCGGGAACGCGGGTGAAATCCCTGAGCAGAAAGAAGCTAGTTATTCATAATTGTCGACGATATCGAATAAAATATTTCAAACGCGATATTCTTGCACTTTTCTGTTGAGGAATTTCATCATATCTTTTTTTGTCCAAAGGCTGACAAGCAGGCAGGTGGTGCACCTGATGGTAAGTAGATACCGTCGCCTATGGATATTAGCAATAGATACCAAGGGGATTGCTAATGTGTTGCCGACCTTTATAAAGCCTAGAAGGCAACTTATTCTCTAGTGAAACTGCAGGAATACACCAGTATGTGTTTGGCGACTGAATTTCAACTTGAGGGTGTTAGGCCGCCAGGCGGGTCCCACAAAGTACCTACACAAAATTATAAAATTTCCACCACTTCGTAAAATAAGTTTAAACTTTCCAAATCGGATGAGCCATTTTTGAGAAATCGGTGACCTTACCTACATAAAAATATACCTGCCAATACGCGTCGAACGTAGAACCTCCTCTTTTTATAAATTCAGTAAAAACTGATCAAGAATGGTACAGAATCATGTTTTGTTATCTCTAGATATCAAATTTGAGAGCAATCAGCATTTATCGAGTAGTTCAAAATATATTCGTATTCAGAGACTACATTGTAGGTAGGTACCTACCTGGATTATTTGAATTGTTGGTTCACATCCCTAGTTAAGTTGCGATGACAGCTATCAAAATGGGCATATTAGATTGTGACTACTATTCAAATTCAAATTTCATAATCAAATTTAGTTATATATTTACAATCAATGTATAAAATACAAACTATGATATATAGAAAACATCCTCAAAGCCCTCGCTGCTGTCGATAGGCAAGGTTCCCAACAGGCTGGCAGCGTTCCCTTTTTGGATGGCCAAGCTTATGCGTTGGCAGAAAAAGCTCCCAGCCCGTCGGTCTCCCGAAGTCTCTAATTTTATACTCTAGTTATATATTATTATTCTATTTTCCGTAGACAATGTTGATGTGTGTAGTTAGGTTTATCGATCGAAGATTTTGTTAATTAGGTTAATTTAATTACTTAAGTACCTACTAACCTATTTAGTTTCTTTTTTATAAAATAAACATATGTATGGATAATGTGTACGTAGGTCGGGCGTGTTTCATGCAGCCGATTAAATTGGGTAACCAGCCAAATTGGTTCCCAAATATTTGAAGCCTACTCAAAATGCGCAGATTATCGGATTACGGCTTATCCGGATTGCATTCCGTATATACATTTACACTAGACTATTATCTTACAAAACTAACTGTGAAATTCAGTTGAACGAGGTAATTGATGCTCAGTTCTGGCACAATTGGGTTAAGCTAATTGGATTACAGGAAACCCCACGTGTCAAACCCAATATTATATGGTTGTTGTTGGATTGTTCACCCACTATTAGTATTTGAATAACATTTTGTGTAGACAAGTTCTTTTCTTTAACAATAATGTTATGTACTAGATATATAGATGTGTAGATCACTCACATTATAAAGAATAATAAATTATTTAGCTGTTGGTAGCTCTCTCAAGTAAATTCTGTCACCTTGTCGGTATGTTGCGGCAGCAGATATTTTACAATCATATAAAGCTTAGTATAAAAGGATCACGAAAGACATTGAGAGTCTGAACAAGGAACACTTTCTCATTGCTATTCCTTAGAACAACTACTTAAGTACCTAATGTTTATTGTTTCTTACTAAACTTGTTATTTCGAAATGGATAATTTATATATTTAGTACCCTTTAATATCTAACTACTTTAATTTTCTCTTAAATAAAAACTGTTAAATAAGAAGTACCTACCTAATATTATATCTACCTTCACTTATTTTTTTTACGATTAGGTAAAACTTGTGAATGACCACAATCTTAGATACCATTGAAGTGATAATATGGACCAGGGTGGTAAGAATGAAAACCACACACCGGGAGCTTACCAGTACCCTGAGTGTAAATAATTGACGTTAGAAAACGCTTACTATCACCAAAAACCATCTATATAACATGTTAGCATTTACGACATTTTTCTATAGGAATCGGCACAGCGCCTCTCGCGGAATACTCGTGGAACTAATTTCTTCGATACAATTTTTTAGTAAACGCAAACGTGATAGTAAGCGTTTATTTACGTAAATTCTTTACACTCAGGGTACGAATCTCAACTCAAGCTACCTACCTCACTGTTTGTAGTTGGCAAATTACAGATTGACAGATATAGGTTACATAAATACTTACTCATTTTCTCAACAACAGCTCTTGTGGTTTTACCATGTTCATTTGTTACTCGATAAATATATCTGATCCTACGAAAAGATACAGGGTAGGTATCTAAAAACTGCCTATTTTGATTACTACACTCATCCAAACCTACAAAGTAATTTCCATTGAAGCAGGGGTTTTCTAACTTATTTTTGGCCTAAATTGAATAAACTGAATAAATAGCTTTGACTTTGACTTTGATAAGAATGTTAATTATGCATCATAATTACCATCAAATAGAATAATGGTGAAAATTCAGGTTGGAGAGTTTTATTGATGACCAGATTCAATGTCACAATATCCACTAATAAATCACTATTTATCAAAATAATAAAGTCACTGTCATGCCGTACATATCGACTTCGAACGGGTCAGTACCAATAAACGGGTAGATTCAGTCATGTAACACCAATAATATAAGCAAAATGATTCCAAGTGCGAAACATAACGTAATAAAGATGAATTTCATTTCATGTTTTTTATTCGAAAAGTTTATGTTAAATGGGCTTACGTTTGGCCATCGACTGACCCCAGGAGGACTAGACCAGGCCGAGGATATAGCACACTTGCTCAGAAAATGTCTATTCAATCTGGCCTTGAAGACATCTAGGTTACAGGTGTCAGGGTAACCAAACCACATACACCACACATAATGTTTTTTGCATATTAAAGATTATTATTAGTTTAAAGTTAATAATTCGTACGAATTAATATCAGCTAATTTAGTTTAATTTTAAAATAATTAATAAAGTTGCGGCATAAGATTACTTATTTCGGTTTATTGGTAAGTAAAGATTCAATTAAATAAATCAGGTACCCATAGCCTACCTATGCTTATTTATAGCTGTAGTAGAGTAAAAATCATCATTCATTAGGCCATTTAAAATTATTTTCCTATTCATCATTTTATTTGTCTCTTCTTTTACAATCCATCACCGAAAGCTCAAGCTCATTGTAGGATTCGAACCGACGACCTTCGCCGTGGTATACGACGTCACTACCACTGAGTTATCATCGCCCGAAATCTTTTAAATCTTTCATATCCGTAGATGCATTACTTCTCGTATAATCATAATATTTCCCTCTATCTAAACAACTTTTTCTTTGTCGGACCTAATAGATATATATTTACGACTATTTTCCGTCCCGCGGATTCACCCGCATTCCTTGGATGAAAAGTTCCTTGGGATCTATTTCAGGACCTCAAGTATATAACTATATTATTATGGTAGTTATAGCAATCATATGAAAATTCGTTCAGCCATTACGGAGTTGGGTGGTACTGGTACAACACATACGCGCTTTAGTAGAGAGATAGGTAACTAGGTAGGTATAGGTTGGATTAAAATTTTTGCACATGTTTTTTAAAACGTACCCCTTACACACCTTCGTAATTTCAGGTAAACTGTACCTAATTGCACTTTAATTTGTATAAATTGACCTGGGGCGCCGGGTATTGCAAAGATACGATATGTTGGCCAAACTATTAGGTAAGTGATTATTGTGAACACGCATTTAATTAACTGACACTGCGTGGTCCGTATCGACATCCCTGGAGAATTATTTACATAGTCGATACGTTCGTATTATCTCTTTGTCCATTACACCATCTATGTTCAAAATAAAAAGCATTTACACTAAAGTTCTTTCTCAAATTTTAATCAGGAACTGATTATCTGTTGTTTGATGGGCCGTTTTGTGCGGTAGCTGTTGTTCCGCTAAATGAAAATTCTATTGCGTTTTCCGCAGTCTTACCGTTGAAGTTGTAGTTGAGGGTGGTATCTGCATAGTCAGTGACGTTGGCTCGCCTGGCGCTCACCTCCTGCGGCTGGTGCACCGGCGCCGGTGGCTTCCACACACATACGTAGTACACGGACAGCAGGATCGCAGCCAGCGACACTGACAACAGGTAGGCCAGCACCGTCAGAACTCGCACCACCTTACTCGCCGGCTTCTGTTTGTACGAATCCCGGACCGGAACTCCTATCTCCTCGGACGCGCTGTCTTCTTCCGTTTGACCACTCTGACCGCACACCGACATTGTACTACGGCTACATGTTACTCTGGGGAGTAGTATTTTCAACAAAAAAAAAATGTGTCCACGTGCGGGGCGGGCGGCGCGTGTTCTATCCGCGGATGGGTGAGGCGAGTGCGGTGAACGAGCGGCCGCGTATATCCCGGCAAACGACCGAACGTCCGGTGCGCACCTCCCGCACTATTTCGCTAAACCGATCAACTACACACGTCACTGATTTACAAATGCTACGAGTATCTAAAATTTTATACCTTTCCGAATATACTCCATAATATGGTTCTATTCGCATACAAGCGATGCCTATTACTTAGAAAGCTTTAGACCTTAGATACACACAAACCTAATTTTAGCCTGTATCTGTAAACGTATCTACCACAAACATCGGAGATGTAAACCAGATTATGCAATTACTATTTATGGTAACATTTAAGAGTCCGTTAAATGGCGCATGCTAGATTCTATTTCATAAAAAGCTTGGATTTTTCCGACTGAAAGAGTAGGTACTATTTTCTTCATAGGGACAACCTATGAATTCGATATCGATAAAAACAAATTACTTACCTAGGTAGGAGTAGGTAGGAGACGTCTCTGTTACTAAATTACCAAAATATGGCAGTTTACTCATGGACAAAAAATACTCAGTGAATAAATGTCTACGTGTATTCGCCTAGGTACTTCGTATTATCTGAGAATAGGAAAACTGCATTCGATCTCTTGTTGGACCCGGGAATCTATCAAATATAATTTTGGGATTCAATTTTATTAAGTATACCTACACATTACGTAACTATCTGTTTAATTAAAGTAGACCATACAACCTAAGTACTTGTATTTAAAATCAATGTATAAAATACAAACTATGATATATGTATAGAAAACATCCTCAAAGCAATCTACTTGTATTACTAGTCTAAAAAGAGAACTAAGTATCGAAACTGCGATGATGATGATACAAATCGAGACAATCGTTTGCGAAAAGGAACTAATTTTCATAAATTTCTTGTTAATATTTCAATAATGTCAGATTTCATTGTCTTGTCTTTAGAAAAGAGACATTGTTCATTGGACAGATTTGGTCAAAATCAAATCAAAATCAAAACTTATTTATTCAGTTTAGGTCCTAATAAGGCGCTTATGAACGTTGCAATACAATGAAAATGATTCTACCACCGGTTCGGAATACACTTGGACTGAGAAGACTCCGGCAAGAAACTCAGCAAGGGATATTTTTATAGTTTTGTTTTTTAAAATAATGTAATTTAATTACTAATTACAATGTTTATAAAGTTATTTTGAAATAGCTTGTTGAGCGAACATTTCATTTAAATGCATTCTTGTCTTCCACAAAATCAGAAACTCTATAGTACCCTTTCTTACATAACTTTTGTTTAATTAGCTTTTTAAATCTATACACAGATAGTTCTTGAATTTCTTTGGGTACTTTGTTATAGAAACGTATACATTGCCCCTTGAATGAGTCCCTCACTTTGCTGAGCCGCGTGAGAAATAAGCACAAACTTGCTGTACCTGTAAGCAAGTTTGTGCTTATTTCTAGTGTTCAAGCTATGAGTGTCGCTGTTTTTTGAAAAATTTTGTATATTTTTCCGAACATAGATTAAGTTTTCATAAATGTATTGTGACGGCACTGTCATAATATTTATAGATTTGAATTTGTCTTTAAGAGAATCTCTAGGACGTAAATTGTAAATTGCGCGAACAGCCCTCGTTGTAATAAATACTACAAAAATCCTTACAGCATTTATGTGAGCTTTAGTCGTTTCGGTCCGCACAGCGTTCGGACCGCGGACCGAAAAACCTACAATTTTGTTTTGTCCAGAAGGGGTCGATTTAATCCGCAAGAATTAATGTATATATTTACTATGAATATATTGTATGTTTACCACTGGAGGTAATGAGAACACTACAACAATTTGAATATATATTTTTTTCAAAAATACCTACAAAGAGGGATTATTTTTCTATCTTCAACATATTAGTCCGAGAGCCCGTTAGTTTGATTTACCTACTTATCTTAACAAAATGAGAGCATTTTGTACGGGTCTTCGATCTCTTCCATGCATGTGTCTGTAATGAATCTGTCGTTGGCATTTGTGATTTACTTCACTAATCTTCATCGGCCTCTTACGAAATATGGATACCTACATCTAATGGAAATGTATGCCAACGTCCTTTAGTTGAGACGACGATGGATAGCATTTTATTTAATTTTACATTAAACCAAAAAAGTAATAATGCTAGATAATTGCGAATTAACGAATTTTAATGTTTAAATTAAAATTATATTTGTTTAACTATTGTGTTTTTTCAATAGGTATGTTTTTTCCCTTTAATTAAGAAGAATTTGTATTTTAGAAGCCTAACTGCATGGAAGCAGTCATTAGAGCCCGGGGAGGAAACTATAACTATACTCAATACACTTTTTATAATATTTTTTTTGTTTTACGTCTTCTTTTCAAAAAGTTTACAAAAACTTTGGAAAAAGCATACTACTTGAAAAAAACACGATAGTTAAAGGAATTTGATTTTAATTTGAAACATTAATATTTGTTGAACGATACCTTATAATATCCGCAATTACCTGGCATTATTACTGTTTAAACTGTTTAATGAAAAACAAAACATAAAACTCATTCAAAACTTCAGAGGTGTTTCGTTTTTTTTATGAGAAGTGTATATTATAATGTTTAGTTCATAAATTTTCCAAATTTGTGAGCTTACCACCCACCCAGGATCGCAGTGAGTTCATCCATTAGACATAATTGGATTGTTGCCCGCAATATTGTGCGGACATCGCAATATTGTACAGACATCGCATCGTAAGTAGGTACATACTATGTAGGTAGGTACTGACTGGAATAAAAGTGTGCTTATGTACCTATTGTCCCTCAAAGACCAATCAATCATGCCGGTAATCGGATGAGTGAATTGCTGCCATGGGACTTATTAAGTGAGTACCTAATCTACGTGTATGAGGTGGTCCTATATCCATAGAGGTTCTATTAGTATAAAAAGCTGTAACGATGCGACCCATTTTCCTATACTTTAAATTGTTTCTGGTCTTATTTTATATTACATATTTTTATATTTAATGTATGGAACATTGTCCTCAAACATCTGTCATTCTTGACTTATTATTTATTACTTGGAGAGACATCAAGCTTTTAAGATTTTTTGGCGGGAACTTGCGAAGTGACGTTGCGTTTTCGTTTTATTTTCATGAAATCGGTGTATTTTGAGTTTTATTGAATGATATTGGTGGCGTTTTGTCCAATAAAGATCAATACAAGACCACGAGTGAAGTGAAATTAAATGAATGCGTGTATCGTGTATTCATGTTGTCTCAAATAGTCCACGAAAAGTTTTAGTAAAACAGCCACCAATTTACTAAAACCTGACTGACTTGACTTGACTATACTTACTATACTAGATTTGGCTTTGGCCTATGTTATATTTGGATATCAGAAATAATAATTATTGATTTAAAACAAAGAAATACTATAGGTTAGACTGTATGTATGGGCTAGAACCCTTTGCCTACCCGAAATAAGGGAAAAAACAAACAAAAAAACAAGCTTTTATTAAATCAATTAATTAAATTAAAGGTATTACTAAATTACGGTATTCAATAGTGTTTACAATATAATATTGCTTAAAAAGTATGCTAAGTTCAGGCTCGTAAGAGTTTTAGTTGATGTGTAACTTAAAAAAGAAAGGATTTATTTATGAAACCCATTTGGGGTAAGTTTTATAACATTTTTACTATAAACCACCTCTCTCCAATTATCATTTTTTCTCATCCGTTTATTGCACTGATACTCATTCACCAATAGAAAATGGCAAAGGCAACCAGTCTGGCTTGCCTACATGTGATAACTTATATTACCTTCAAATTGACTATAATGACATTTTACACAAACTGAAAACACTAGATACCACTAAGGGATCTGGTCCAGACGGCATTCCACCGTTGTTTATTAACGCCCTATCTTCAGATTTTGTTGCACCTTTACACATAATATTTAATGAATCCCTGAGTTCTGACATTTTCCCCTCGAAATGGAAAATGGCTAAAGTCGTCCCAATATTTAAATCCGATGATGACGCCTATGTAAAAAACTATAGACCCATATCTATTCTTTCCACATTCGGTAAAATTTTTGGAAGCTTTAGTCTGTCCCCACATTCAACGTACCTAAGTTCAAAAAATATCTCGTTCTACATGCTCTAACCCAGTGTCTTTCGTAGAGATTTTATCGGAAGCTGTTGATGGAAATCAGCAAATAGACATTATTTACACTGATTTTAGTAAATCTTTTGACAGGGTCTCTCATTCGATATTAATAAATAAATTATTAATGTACGGGTATTCCGGGTCCATGTTAAAATGGTTCCGGTCATATTTAAGTGATCGTAATTTTTTGCTGTTGTTTGTGGTTTTGAGTATTCTAAATACTTACCAAATACTTTACCTTTTTCACGATTTCAGGATTGGTCCCATAGTAAAAGTTGTTCATATTGATGAGTACTTCCACCCCCTAAAGCACTGCTGATGTTTTAAAAATAACCCTGTATAGGTATACTTATTACTGCTTTGAATTTTATGTATAATAGCTTTCCGACCCGCGTTTTCACCCGCATCCCCCTCCTCCTACCCCTACCGTACATACTTGAATTTCGGAAATCCTTTCTTAAGTAGGTTTAAGTTACAATAAGCCCTAATTAATAAGTTTGATTTCCCAATCAAACTTTTGCACCTTGCTTTTGCAACATTTGCAAAAAATCCAACCTCTAAGGTTGTGAAAAGGTGAAACCTTATTATAGAGATTAAATTTTGCAAATATCAAATCTCAATCCTTTCTTAGCCAAACACGGCATTCGGGCATACAGCCAGCTTATACACAATGTATGTGCCATTCCAGAGACCGCGGCGGAAGGTGGCAAAATTCTTTGGTCACGGGATGTCTAGATGGACTCATGACGAAGCAGATTAATAAAAATAAAGCGTGTTAAAAATACACATAAAAGAAAGTATTTCTTGCTTAGGTATATAAATGATCTATCTATTGGAATATGACATACATTTAATTTAATTAAGTACGATTACAATTTACTTTTGTTGCGTTCAAGAAGTTTTTGCTTGAGTGCACGACGTAATATCTTCCCAGATGGGTTTTTAGGTATCTCTTTCACGAATATAACACCACCGTGAAGTCGAGTTGCAGGCGATAGCTGATGTAACAAAATAATATACAATTATAATAAACACTTATACAGGTTTAATAATTCACATGAAGTAGATATAGGTAAGTATTTGCAAGGGTTATTATCACAATTTCTTACCCGTTTAGCAGTAAATTCGAGTAGTTCTTGTTCGGTGAGAGTTTTTCCGGGTTTGATGACTACGAAGGCCGTGGGCAGCTCGCCTGCCACCTCGTCGGGCGCACCCACCACGCCGCACTCCGACACTCCGCTGTGCTGCAGAACTACGCTTTCTACAGCTGCTGGTGGTACCTACATTTAATTTGAATATGTCTAATATTAATAATAAACAAACTCACCCAAACCAGTCTCAAGACTAGGTTTGCTGCTCACTGCCGCATATTGCTAATTATTTATTCGGTTAATGCCGTAGACTTTATCTAAGGTTAAATTAACACAGTAAATTAACTGCAGGGAGTGTGGTTTTCAGACACTTGAGAGTAGGTAGACCTACACACTAAGTACCTACCAAAATATTATATCTACACACAGAAAATACTGACACTGTGATTTTGTGTTCATAAACATGTCTGTTTGTTTGTCTGTCTTTAATTATATCTGTATAAGTACCAATCTATATATGTATTTATGAGAAGTGTAAGTACCTATTATGTAGTATGTAGGTACTTCTTTATCTGGTGTCAATAGTAGGACTAAGCTCTGCCTCGTTTAACCTCATCGATTAACGTGGTTTAACTATGAAGTCATCTGTGGTGTGGTATCGGATGGCCGTGTGTGGTTTTATGATTTTTGTATAAATTTTAGTAAATAATGTTAGACACCGCTCCACCGCTACGAGTTTGTTTATCAATTAATTAAAAAAAAAACTTGTATTAACTTCAGTTGCTAAACCAAATATATTAACTTTGACTTTGTCAAAAATTGAGCTGGTATCCTTAATTGTATTTCTTGAGTCTTGGATTTTTAAATATAAATGTCTTATATACTTAAATAAAAATCAATACCAATATCATTCAATAAAACTCAAAATACACCGATTTCATGAAAATAAAACGAAAATGCAACGTCACATCGCAAGTTCCCGCCAAAAAGTCCCGCTAGTATCTTTATTATGCCGAAGATGGTTTAATAGTTTCAAAAAATACAAAAATATATATATTTGACAGTTTTGTTTATTTTGGGTATTGTCTGGCATATTTTTATTTTTTACTAGCTTCCACCCCGGGGTTTCACCCGCGTTCCTTAGGGATCTTGTGATTTCCCGAGATAAAAGTAGCCTATGTTCTTTTCCATACCATAGGCTATGTGCATACCAAATGTCATAGCGATCGGTTCAGTGGTTTAGGCGTGAAAAGGTAACAAACAAACTCACATGCGCATTTATAATATTAGTTAGGATTAGGATAGGATTACCTACTATTGTTTATTTTATTTACTTTATTGAAATTACGTGTTTTTGTATCAATTTCTGCTAATGTAAGTAAGTATGTTGTATAATTATCTAAAATTTGGTTATTGTATGTACCTAATACCTGTACTGTTTGTCTGTCTGTATTGTCTACCTGAAATGAAATAATTTATTCATTCAAATAGGCCTACACAGGCACTTGTTCTAATCACCTATATGTACGTTGCCCGTGGGTAGGCGTCGCTGAAAACCAGCGTTGCGGCGTTTGTCGCCGTAATTTTATGCTGAGCGATCACCTAATTTTGACACATGTTGTTTTGTGAAACTTTATTTTATATCCATACTACATATATTTCTTTCTTTACCTACTTGCAAGCTCTGTAACAGTAGGTATTGTCAGAGCCAGTAATATCTATGATAAATACGCCATGCAAGCATGATAAACAAGTTTAGTGTAAAAATTGAAGGGCTATCTTTAGCTATAAATAATTATAAAATTAAAAAGATATCCAGTTCACATAATTCAGTTTATATATCCTCTTGGTAGATATGATAACACTAAGTATATAATTTATTTATACGACTTATAAGTCCATATTATCACGATCTAGATAACGCATACTTAAAGTATTATTATCATTTATTTTGTAAATATTACTCTTAGGGGGTAGATAAAATCCTGCCTAGGGATAGATAAATAAGACATACCTACTCGAACGGAAACAACTATATAGTATTTTTATTAATGGATGGAACCTAGGATGCTCTTCTTCACTGAACACATTAGAAACTTACCTGGTTTCCTTTATATTTAATGAGTTCTTTAAGTCGATCGACGATAAAGAAGCATCCATCCTTGTCGTAATACCCGATGTCTCCAGTTTTGAGATACCCCTCACTGTCCAATATGTCGCGGGACGCAGCATCGTTGCCGGCATAGCCTTTCATCACTATGGGGCCTTTCAGGCAAATTTCACCATTTTCGTTTGGTCCAAGTTTCTTTCTGGTTTCAATATCAACGACCTACCAATTATGGTAAATCATAATTAATTAGATACATACATTGTCTATCTCTCTAATACAGTTCCTGTCTTTTCCATAAGAACACATTAGCACGAACCCAGGGCCCCGGCCTGATATATAGGCCGTAGGTCACAGAGTAAGTAGGTATATTTTCTTTTTATTAAGGTTGAGTCTATTGTTGTTATTATTATTTTTATAACTATTTATTATTATATATTAATTTTTTATTATATAAATTAATAATACATGTAGGTACTATTTTACAAACACATTTATATACTTATTATTATTCATATTCGTGTCGTCACTCTTCCGGTTAAGGCTCTGCCAGAATACCAGCGTTGCACTGCTACTTACGAGCAGTGTAACATTATGCTGAGGTAGGGACCTTTTGACCCCGCGCAACACACACTAATTAGTTTAGTAGTATTTATGTAAGAACCTATTAGTTTTAAGACATTCACATGTGTTGCGACTTTGTGGGTCAATAAATAGTTTTTCTTTCTTTCTTTCTATATATGAATATATTTTAGTTCTGGTCGTAAAGTCATCAATACATTCTGATGATTTAATTTACGTTTTGTTTTGCTTTCTAAAAGGGCACCAAACTTCGTGTGCTCAACATGTGGCTCAACGGCCCCTGCATGACCACATTGGGCCCTGTCCTGTCTAGCTGGAAACTATCGAAAGTGTCTAAGTATATGGTGTCCATAGTAAATATTTAAGTTTTATAAGATCTTTTTAGCTCAATCGCCGTTGGGTAAAAATTAAAAAGAAATATTTATGAACGTCCTTTAGAGCATTTGTTTTTTGCGGTCCGAATCGTCCCCAAAACAACATTTTAGATTTTTCTAAGACAAACGACTAAGACCCAGTAGGAATATTGTAATAAAGATATTGGCTGTTGCTAGTCGTCCGCTAAACGGATGGGGGACTTGAATTAATAAAATCCTTCCGTAGTTGATTTTTTTTTATTAGTTACTTTTAAATTGATATTCCTTAATATAATGGTATCTGATAAAAAAAAAACCTATAACCTATAAGTTTTGACTGAGACAGTTTCAGTTTTGACTGTTATCTATTCTTCTTCTTCTTCTTCTTGATAGAATGGCGACTGAAGCCAATAGCACAATTCCGCCAATGTCACATCCGTTTAGCGGACGACTAGACACTTCGAAAGATATTTTTTAAATATCAAAAATGACAGCTTGTCATATACCTACCTTTACTTTAACGCCACGTAAAGGGTAGCCACCACTGCCTGGTTTCCTAGGGACACTGTCATCTTCGACGTCTTTCGTTGCAGACAAAGAAGTTTCTGTCATACCATATGCTTGGAATATTCCTTTACAATTAGGCATACTGCAAAAAAGTTTTCATCGTAGTAAGTATTCTTCATAGAATAAGAAAGTACCGATGCATGTGTAGGTAAGTAAGTACCTTATCTACAAAGTATAACATACAAATATTGTTCACAGTAGGTGTGTATACTGGTGATTTTGTTATCACTGGCAATACTTGCAGGGGTGGAAGTACTCATCAATGTGAACAACTTTTGTTATAGGACTAACTGTGAAATCATGAAAAAATTATCAGCTGTTCCATACAAAAGTTCAATACCTACTCGACCAAAATGTATAAATGTTCTGGGACATTATTCCTCACACACGGCCATCTGACCCCAAACTAAGCAGAGCTTGTACTATGGAAGCCAGATAACTGATATACTACATATACTACTTTTCTTTTGTAAATACATACTTATATAGATAATTACAACTATGAAGCAACCGTATTATTTTACGCGATATCAGAGTTAGCCATATAATAAAAGTTGTTCACATTGATGAGTACTTCCACCCCTGCAAGTATTGCCAGTGATAACAAAATCACCCTGTATATATATATGTATAGTAGGTACCTACATATATGAGTAAGAAAAATGTGATTGCCGAGCTGACGGATATAAGGGTTGAATGGAAAAGTATACCTAAATATAGCACCGACTCCCAATTAATTGGGAATAGGGCAAGCATATTATGATAAATGTGAAGAAAGCAACTTTATGACCTGAGATAATTATAATAATTACCGCTGTAAAGCTTGGTCGATAGTTTCGGAGCTGAGCGGCGCCGCGCCACACCAGACAGAAGTGATCGAAGACATGTCGTACTTCAGGACTAGTGGAGACTTCGCTAGGAACACCACTATAGGTGGAACAGCCACTAGAACATTTATCTAAACAAATATACACAAAATAAGAAATTGTACTTATTTGCATTTATTATTGGTAAACTAACTCGCTCCGCGGTTTCGCCCGCGTTCCCGAGGCATCTTATCTTATCTTATAAAGTATCATAAGTACCTACTGGGTGATTTTTTAGTCACTGGCAATACTTGCAGGGGTGGAAGTACTCATCAAAATGAACAACTTTTATAATGAGACCATAATGCGACTAATTGTGAAATCATGAAAAAAATATCAGCCGTTCCATACAAAAGTTCAATATCTACGCGATCAAAATGTATGAAGTGACTGTTTTATTTTACGCGATAATTATCAGAGTTAGCCCTATAGTAAAAGTTTTTCACATCGATGAGTACGTAGATAGAGGAGTCACGATGAGTACTTCCACCCTTACAAGAATTGCCAGTGATAAAAAAAATCATCCTGTATATGTTACGGAGTCGAATGGTAACAAACATCTAAACATCCAAACAAATATTAGTAGGATAAATAGGTAAGTACCTACCTTAAATTCCTGAATATCACTTAAATACTGTAGTGGATTGAATCCCACCAAATATACTAATAACTTCTTGATCAATATATAGTTTATGGTTGAAATCAATCCATAGGCATGATACCACGGGACTATTGTTAATAACCTTGTGTTTTCGTTATTTTCACCAAATCTAAAAAGATAAATACAACGTTATACTTTATCTTACCATAAAAGCGCCATGTAACACCCTCACAAGATTTTATGGTCAAAGTAGTGAAATACTTGGTAATTTAGGAAGAAAATAAATACCTATTATTACGTAAATAAATTAAATGCATTATCTACTTATCTATGCTTTGTAAAATTATATTTTGAGAAGATTCGGCAATAAACTGAGCAATAACTCTTTTCAAAACGAATTCAAAATTACATAAAAATATTTTCATACCACCTGCTCGACAATGTCACGATCTCAACGTAAAGTAAGGCATTATAAAAAATAAAAAAGGCGATTGTAAAGAATGTGAAACATAAGACGGTGTTTGTTTGGTATTATTTTAACCGTAGATATTTGATGTTGGATATCCTTAGGGGAGGCCTATGTCCAGCAGTGTACTTCTTGCGGCTGAGATGATGATGATGATGATGATGATATTTGATGTTGACACAAAAATGTCGTCGAGCGATAGTGGTTTTACTCAACGTTCAGAATTCAAAACGAGACCCAGACACAAGTTTCTGAATCTTTAAGTACCTACTGCTCAAATAAACTATAAAATGTTCCTAGCAAAAATATTAGTTAGTCTGTCCCTCAATATCTGAACAAATATCTCCAATATCAATATTAACTTATAATTTATTTAAATTTTAACTTAATAAATGCTTTATTTGTGTAGCCTAATTTTCATTGTCTCGCAGAAGGTATGAAAATAGAGTATTCACCTCGAGGATAAAGCCTGTCTTCACCTTGGGCGGCTTGAACCCCTCGCTTCACTCAGGACTCTACATAACTCTAGAGTCCCTCGTTTCGCTCAAGGTCCAATATGCCGCTCGTGACGTAAGGCACTGCTTTAAGCCCTTGGTGCATAATCTACTATTATTCAAGTAGATTTTTCATCTCTTATGCCAGTGACCTAATTCCGATACTTAATTAAAGGTAACTGGGTCTACCCCGGGCTGGACAGAAGGCAACTTACTCAAAATTTGCCAAGGCATACAGAGCATTAAAATGTGTGAGCATTACTCCCTTGGGCAGTCCCGTAGTGCCGGACGAATACAGCAAGAACACTGTATCCGTCAGTCCGTGAACCTCCTCAGGCTCGTACTGCCGCACATCTGCTTGCACCGCCATGTTGTTGTAAGTGATAATACTATGCTCCATCGGCTGACCATTGAATTGAATTATCTTGCATGTTCCCGAGCTTGATTTAATGGTTTCCAAGTTTATTTTTAGGGCGGCCTCCGAACAGATAAATATATTTGGTCGAGATATGTTGATAACGTGAGTCATTTCATCTAAAAGAAACAATTAACAAATCGTTTACACTAGTTGGCGTAATTGGACATTACAGGTGACTAAAAATATTGGGGTGTAAAATTACGGCCTGTGAGATTTTTTTAGGGCACATGTATTTACCAACTTATTTCACTTATATACCTATTCGGATGGAGCCTGTGTAATGACTTTTACACTTTTGAGTTTATTAGCCTATTAAGTACCTACAGTTTTGATATTATTGTTATATAGTTAACTTCCGATAATGAGGTGTTGGCATATCGCACAAGTATGAGTACCTACATTATCCATTATTAGAAGAAGCCGACTGAAGCTACCTTTTGTATATTGAAGATTGAGCGGAGTGATAGTAGCACCGCAACAAATAGCGCCAAGTACGGCTGAGACGTACTCTTCCCTATTTTCGCTACACACAGCGACTACATCGCCCCGCTTCACCCCCATACGTTTCAACCCAGTGGCGACATTGACCGTCTTTTGTAATATGTCATTGTATGTAATTTTATGACCGGTCTCGCCATTTATCTGAAACGCAAATATATTTAAATTATTCTGCTGCCAAACACCTAGGTGCCGGTGTCCCGGCAGCTGCACTTGAGAGCCAGCTATGTTATTCTGTACTAATTTAAGTAAGATTAATGTTTTTCTCGTAAGATTCCCAACTGGCTGACAGCGTTTCCTCTTTGTATGGCCAAGTATGCAATGAAAGGGTATTTTTTATTATTGGTTTAACCGCAACGGTCACCGGTATGTGAGATGGCGCAAGTAACCAACACAATCAAATATCAACCAACACAAGTGGCATCCCACGCCAGCGGCTTGCGACACTCCACAAAGTCATGTTGGCGCGTTGGAGACGAGCCCTAATAATCAACTAGGTATATGGCGTGAAATACGGCCGGCGCAAAGAGCACGAAAGCCCATGGTGGCCAAGCTCGTTGATACCTATACAGGGTTACTGGTAAGTAGAACTGATTTTTTCAGGACGTGGTAGTAGGGGTCACTAGAATCCAATTTGACTATAAGGTACCCTGGTCTAAAGTTAACCATTTTCGAATATTTGAATTTTTAATAGTTGACGTGCAGAGTCGTGAAAACCGGTTTGTGATACAGAATGCGGGTCTGACTGTTATACTTTGGATCTGACTACCTGAGTCCTTTATTATCGAATTTTTCAAAAGATCGTACATAGATGCCCTAATTATTGTAGGGTAAGTGGGGGGAAGATCGAACGGTTTTTTGATGAGATGAGCAGTGTTGTATTTGATGTCTTGTAGAACAGAACATATTCACTTATTCTAAATTTAGATTTATAGTGAGTATAAAGAACAAAGACTATATTTTTGTATGATATTGATAGCATCCTGATAAATCTGTTCCAAAGCAGTTTTTTTTTTATAAAATATTTTTATCACGAGAATGAAACAGGGGGAAGACGAAAGGGTGATGAGAAAAGTTCGAAATAGTTTCTAAAATCGTTCAAAAGAATATTAGACGTTGTTGATGGTCACTAGTCTATAGTTTGAAGTGTCATGAAAACTCAGAGCTGCCTGTTTTATCAAAACACCTCTAGATAACAAAGATATAACGTTTTTTTTTAACATATATATTTCAATCTTACCCCACAGGGGGAAGATTGAAGTAGAGGTTCTCAAACTGTACCTGATAAGATATGTATACAAAATAAAATATTAGGTACATATGATATTGTTGTACATAAGTACCTACATAAAGTATTTACAAGAATATCGTTATATAGGGTGATTTTTTTATCACTGGCAATAATTGCAGAGGAGTACTCATCAATGTGAACAACTTTTACTATAGGACCAACTCTGATATCGCGTAAAATAAAACAGTTGCTTCATACATTTTGGTCGAGTAGGTATTGAACTTTAGTATGAAACAGCTGATAATTTTTTCGTGATTACACAGTTAGTCCCATAATAAAAGTTGTTCATTTTGATGAGTACTTCCAGCCCTGCAAACATTGCCAGTGACTAAAAAATCAACCTGTATAGACCTGTATGACTTTTGGAAACGGGATTAGATCGAAAACTTTATATGTTCTTCTTACCCCGTCAAATATTTATATGTTCTACTTACACCCTACCTTTTTGGATAGCTAAAAACATGTAGATCTTTTTAATATAATCTGCACAAAAATTTGCCAACTGTACTTAGGTAGATATTTTTGAGAAAACGTCAATATAAAAAAAACTTTGAGGGCCTACCGCTCCAGCGTTAAACTACATTTCTTATGCTTTCCAAGACTATTGTGACTTAATAAGTTATTTTTTACAAAAAATACCGAAAGATCTATAAAAAGACACGTTAAGTATTTAAAAAATATCATAAAAAATCGACTTCAAGTTGGCACTTTCATAAAAATACTATGAATAATTCAAATATCTCGAAAGTGGTTAACTTTAGAGCAGAGTACCTTGTAGTCAAATTGGTTTTTAATGACCGTACTATCACGTCCTGATAAGATCAGGTTTACGTACCAGTAACCCTGTATAACTTGTATTATGAACCTTGCCATTGGAAGCGGCGGCAACTTCGAGGTTTTCTATATATTATAGTAGTTTGTATTTATGTTGTAAACTAGCTGTCCTCCACGGTTACACCCGCGTTCCCGAGATAAGGAGTACCCTATGTCCCTCTCCAAACAATAGGCTTTTATACCAAATTTTATAACGATCGCTTGCTTAAAAACTTCCTTCATAGAGCGCTCCGCCCCCCGCGACACCGAGCAGGGCACGCAGGACTCGGCCGGCGCGCGGCGCGTAACGCTCTATGAATGAAGTTTCTAACTAAACTTAAAAAAATAATATCTTTTTCACTTCAGTAGCTCAAACATGTAGGTTTTGCTGCCTGAAAATGCGATTTTGCTCACTGAGTGAGACAAAGTAACTTTTTAATTATTTTTTTCAGAAAGCCGCGAATATCTTATTCAGCCTTGGGTTAATCATACAATTCGAAACAATCACACTCTATCTCTTTCCCGCCATTAGAAAGAGAGAGAGACAAAGACTAGCCCTTTCGAAGTTCCGATTTTGAATTCAACCTCAAAGACAAACACGTTCGGAATTTCGTACTAACTAAAGAAATTTTGCAAAAAGATAATTATGTCTTTTGATGTAATTTATTGAATTTTTAACTTATTGTTGTATTTAAACGAAAATAAGTAAGTATTTACTGCAAATAAAACTGATATTTAATTTGTAAATATTTACTATCTCCTAAAGTGTTCTCGCTGCTGAAGTGAAAAGTTATGTGTGTTACACGAGAGCAAAGTTTTTTGCATCTCGTGCCTTTGATACCTTCACTTGCTCAGGATTCAAAATCAGCACTCGCAGCAAAAAACGACTTTGCTCTCTTGTTGCACAAATAACTATTGTTTTTGTGAGTCGATGAAATAAACGCTAAATATTATTTGGGATAGAACTTAATACCTAGATTCATAAACCAATCAATGGTTTTTGCGTGATGCGTGCTCAAACATACAGACAAACAGATAAAAAGACAAACATACAAAAATTTGAAAAATAGTTTTCATTATGCTCTATTACTTATTCCTAACAACTTCTGCAAACTCTACAAACACGGCAAGTCTACGATTTTATTTTAGGTAAGTATGTATAGATATAACAAAATATTACGAAATATATTCTAAGCACTTAAACATATTGAAAGTCACAGAATAAGTAAACGCACAAAATATATATCTATTATACTTATTATTACCTACTTTAGACAGATTTTTATGCATAAGTAAGGTACTTACCAAAGCGACTCTACCATCTTCACTATCACATATTTCTCTTAATTTATCTATCACATACTGTCCAAAAGATAAATGCGCAGGAATATGTAAAGCTGGTCCACCGTACACAACATTATCGACTATCATTTTCTAATGTTTCACTTAAGTTTGCTAGAACAAATATTAATTATGTAAGCAACAAAAACAACACAACACTCCTTGACTGTTTGACACAGAAATAAAGTGGTGATTATAGTTTGTGTCCATAGTCCATAGTGGTATCAGTCACATCACAGCTCATCGCGTGCTGCCATAAATTATTATGATAATAACGTAGAACGAGAAAGTACAGTAGGTACTAAGTAAAGTTCGTTCCACCAAAGAAGTCCCGAAGGCCCACCTCTATCACAATGAAATAAGATCGATTTTCATTAATTCCACGGGACTTCTGTGGTGAAACGAACTCTACAGCGGGATGCACTCCGCCCGTATTATTGATTTATCATAGAAAAATATGTTGATGTAAGAAATGAAACAATTTAACTTTTATCTGACTATAGGTAATAGGTACTTTATTTGCATATATAGTAAAAGTGGTCGATGGACCATGAGGATCAGAATCTCGATCTATTATTGAATAAAGAATTATAAATATGCAGTACTAATGATGCAATCATCCTCCTACCAAAACAATTAATAACTCTAATCGTTCACCTTTGTGATAACCTTATACCGAATTCCAAATCCGACAACACCACTTAGCTACTTAGGATGTCATCATGCGCCATAACCAAACCCATAACTAGTAGCGATAGTAACCAATGAACATACCAATACTAAAGACTAACCCTTTTGAGACATAGAGACAGTGAGCTTAAAAATACTAGAGTAGCAACGCCTTACAAACATTTCTGAGAAATGCATAGCCACTAGCGATTTCAAAAGACGTACTTAAATAGCTCTGAAAACCATGTTAATCTCGTTTCTTCTACCGTCAAACTAATTACGTCAAAACTAGACAGGGACACTTATAAGATCTTTTCATAGAGATAAAAGTAACAAGTAAATTAACCGTTGTAAAACAAAAAAAACGTACTGACAAACAAATATAACATAATAGCTTCAAATTAATTAAAAAGGTAATTCAAAAGATATCATATGAATTTAAAAATGTTATCAAAACAAAACACTAGAAAAATAATTACCTACTGTTTGGATGTTTGAATCTTTGATAAACCGGCTGAATGGATTTGGATGAAACTTGGCACTAGATTGATCATACCCTGAAATAACATATAGGGTAGGTACTTTTATCCGGGAAAACATAAGATCTCTCGGGAAATAGATAAATCTTAGTAGTTCTTAGGTAGATCCGGTAGGTTGCGCTGTTGTCAGGGGTGCCAAATTCATGATAAAAAATAATGGTTTATTAAAGTACCTATAAGGTATTCAGGACGCGTCATAATAGGTATACTAATATCGATAGTTAATTTGATTTTGAAACGCAGCCAAAGTTGATATTCTAACGTGCGCATAGAGTAGTATGTAATGTAAGTAACTAATAATATAATCCCAAGATACTATAAAAAAAATTAAAACACATGTTTAAAAAATCTACAAAATTAGCAGACCAAAAACTTGAAAAATTCGGATTTTTTTTCTATCTAATCTATTTTTAATATGCATTTATTCTCTAGCTTTTCAAAAATCACAAATAAATATTGAAGGGTTTTTATTTTCCCGGTTACAAAAAATCTTTAATGCTGGATAGAAAGAGTGCCAATATCAAGTGTTTGCCCCTGTTGAAAAAAAATGAAACGTTAGATAGCAAGGGCGCCAATCTCAAGTTTTTGACCCGGTTCGAAAAAATCATAGGCTGTGGGGACTGGCTGTTGTTGAGATCCAGAAAAGAGTCTGCTAGTTATTCAATAAATAAATATTCTGAGACATTATTCCTCAGTCCTCACACATACACATCTGACCACAAACTATATAAGCAGAGCTTGTGCTATGGAAGCCATTATAACTAATATACCTACTTCATAATAATATAGGTGCTACTTTTCTTTTGTAAATATATACAAACTTATATGGGTAATTACAGGAAAGTGCGGCCGCCCACAGAATGCTTTTCTGACACTTACACGCAAATGGGTCATATGATGTTGTTACGACTGTCACTAAACTATGCTTAAGAAAATACAGAACCATCTGTGAAAGTCCTGTCGGAATCGGATTAGCAGTTTCCATGATATGAACATTATTAACAGGTGTCAGAAACGCATTCTCTCCGCGGCCGCACTTTTGAATACCCCGGCGTAAGATCCCCGGATTCAGGACAATGTTCAAACAAAGTTCATACAAATGTCCGTCCTGAGTGGGAATCGAACTCAAGTTTCTGCCAAAAAGTTCCGCTAGTCTAGCATCGTATTATTACCTACAGATTTCTAAATGCTAAATGCTGTCCGCGTAAATATACAGGTGTAAGGGACGGTCCTCCGCAAACTGACAGGGTGCATTAAGCTCCTTCCTTATTTTGAATCATACTCCATCGGAAATTTTCTCCAGAAAATGATCTTTTTTTTATCGTTTTCAGTTAATTTCCTTCCATAAAAAATATTATAAGAATTCCACCAAAGAGTTTCACATACGAGAATAAATAAGCTGACTGATCGAACCTCCTTAGAAGCGCTTTTGTTCAATACGTTTGTCTCACTTTAATACTATAGAGTAAATGAGACGAAAGATGTAGTTCTAATTTTCACCACGTACATGTGGCGCCATTTGCTAATTCGCGCCATTTTCATATTAGAAACGTCAAAGAAAGTAAGTATGTTTCATTACATATTGTACTGTTTTCTCTCGCAAATGTGTTGAAAAACATTGTATGACACACGTGCGAATTTGGTATTTACAAACTCGTAACTATGGTTAGGTTAGGTACATTCGTCTACTCGTTTGTAAAAACCAACTTACCGCACTAGTATCATAAATAACTATTTCCTTTATTGCCTTGAGAGCTACATAGTTTTGTTTCGTTTATTTTTGCTTCTTCGAATTTTACTACAACAGATCGGGTGGAGTGGCGTTGAACACTAAAATAATTTATAATATGAACGTAAAAGTTTAGTTGTTTACTTTTTATGTGTCACAAATACATTTAAGCAGAAAAGAAAAACAGATATAAAATTACATTTTGATTGTGAATCATTAATGAATGTACCTGTAATTTAGTATTTAAACCAATCGACGTCGGTTAGTATTTCTGGAAATATCCAATTTATCAAAGTGATCCGAACATATAACCGAATTCTTATCTGGCTTATAAAAGTCATCTCTTCTTTCTCTGGCGACAATCGAGATCCATTCTGCACACGTGGATTGCTAGGAAAGCTAAAATAAAAAAGGAAAGCTAAGTATCTAATGAGAGTGCAGATATCTAGTTGCTTATTGTCGATCGATTTATTCAGTTTAGGCCCTAGAAGGGCATTTATGAACGTCGAAACTTCTGAAATTACCATCAGTTCGGAAGTCACCTTCAATCAGTTAAACCGGCAAGAAACTCAGCAAAATTACATTGTCATATTTTATATATACCTACCTACCTATTTTGTATTTTTTTTGACAATCAAAACAAAAACGTTGTTTGAAAACCTACTTTGCACTATTCTGCAGGTAATAATTTGATGCCTGCTAGCTCTTATAAAGTAATCATGGATCTAGAAAAAAAGCGGACAGTTGGCCGCTAAGAAACTATTAAAGCACCAAAATGGCGGCTTAGTGTGGTGAGAATGTGTGCGTGCCGGGCGTGTATGCATTTAAGCGAGCTGGCTTACTGTGGGTACTTCAGTAATTGTTTTATGAGGTGGCGTCCGCCTTTTTTTCTAGATCCATGAAAGTACCTAATATGCTACGAATAAATAATTTATTCGAAGGTAATAATGTCTTAGACTCTTAATTGGTTATTACACTACCCTATTAAGAGAGACTAATTAGGAAATCGGAAGGTGTAATCGTAGTTAGATTCCGATTTAGTGAGATTGGATGATGCCTACCGCACTATTCCCTAAATAGTTTACTAGAGTCCGCGCCACCACTGAAGTCCGATGGAATTAATAAAAATGGATCTTATTTCTTGCAACATAAAGGTGTACCTATCGGACTTCAGTGGTGGTCTATTTAGAGTTTCTCTAAATAGTGTAGTGTAATAACCAATTTATCCAGGAGCATCAACGAAGAATGAAATGATACTCGATTTTATTTCTTTTGTGATGGAGACGGACTTCTTTGGTGGCGCGAACTCTAATAAAAAATATATTTATTGACCATGGACCTAGAAAATTTGACATTTGTTATTGACATGGCTCTAGAAAGTAGAAAGATAAAAAAATATAAAAGGCTATGTAATATTTTACAATGGACATTTAAGTCATATTTACCCTCATAAAATGTAAAATTTATTTAAATATACGTTTGACCTGGTCCTTTTAAAAAAAAAAATAAGGGTATTTCGACTTGTTATTAAGGGTAATTTTTTGAATTGCGTTGGTAGCCCTGATTATAATTATTTTGACATTTGAATTAGCGTTGCCGATCTGGGGGGAATTCCCCTTTTTGGGAGGAATTTCGCATATATGAGGGGAATAAAAGGGGAATTTAAAACAAATGTATAATTTTTACCTTTAAATCTAACGAGGTTGAATGGGCTACGATTCTTTTGCCTTTCGCATAAGTTGATAAAAAAAAAAGTTTGTTTCCAAATTTAAAAGACATTTTAATTGTCTTGTTAGTTAGTTAGTTTTACCGTTCTCGAATGCATCTGTTGAACGCGTATTTAGTTCACAAAAAAATATTAAAAATGATCATAGAAATAAACTTAAAACTGAACCGGTAGTTGCTCTCATGCAAACAAAAGATGCCATGAAAGATTGTGTAAAATTTGAGCTGACTAAAATTGTTAAAGGTGAACTTGTTCAAAAAATAAATTTATTGGTTTGAAGTTGAATAAAGTTTTCAATGGTATAACATTTTTATTCTTTATTTCCTACAACATAAACATCGAGGGGAATTTTACTACTAAAAGGGAAATTTTTCAACATGACGCTGGAATTTTACAAAACTAACTCTGGCAACACTGCATTTGATTGATTGAGTTTAGGTAGCCAAGCCAGCCAGGTTATTCTTTCTAAGTAGGTACCTACCTACCGATTATCACCGATTTTTAGTTTATATCTTGGACTATCTCTCTAATCCGAATAAAGTGACAAAGTCAAAGTGATAATTAGTTACGCTTAGGTACTGGAGAACCTAAGACAAGTGTCTATTTATTCAAGGCATAAAATAACGATACCATGCCGGTATCTGTACATAATAAAGTTGTGTCTGGACCAGAAGAAAGACAAATCCCAGCGCATTTGTCTTATGGACAGTTTATATTTGACCAATTAAAAAAAGGAGGAAATAAAATAGCTCTTGTAAGTACCGACCTATGACAAAACCTAACCACATAAAAAAGTAATGTGCGGTCGGGCGACCCCCGCCAGGAACGAAGTTCAATATTATGTATAGATACTAATATTATAAAGCGAGTTTAATTGGTTGAACGCGCTAATCTCAGGAACATTCAAGGCGATGATAGCTCAGTGGTAGTGACGTCGGGCGCCGCGGCGAAGGTCGTGGATTCGAAATGTTCGAATCCTACAATGAGCTTGAGCATTCGGTGAAGGAACACATCGTGAGGAAACCATATCATGGTGGTATGGTACTTTGTAGTACCCGCCTGGCTGGCTACCACCCTCAAGTTGAAAATCGGATGCCAAACACCTATTGGCGTGTTCCGGCACTTACACTTGAGAGCCAGTTCCTTCTAGGCTTTCTGTGCTTACCACCTTTGGCCGCATCATCACTTACTATAGTGAGATTGTGGTCAAACACAAGCCTATACATAGTATAAAAAAAAACAACATTTATAAATACATAAAACCTTCCTCAAGAATCTTGGGCTATCAAATGCAAAAAGATTTTTTCAAATCCATCCGGTAGTCCCAGAGATTAGTGCCTTTAAACAAACAAGCAAAAATCTCTTTGCTTTTTTTTGTCTGGTAACTCCTGCTGCAAGCTCCGTAAAGGAGCTTTGTTCCAAAAAAATTATATGCAGTTATTAATGTCTTAATTTATATTCCAGATTAATGCAGAAACTGGAGAACATGTGACATATGTAGACATATTACAAAGCAGTGTAAACTTAGCTGTTCACCTCCAGCATTTGGGCTTAAAGAAGGGAGATGTAGTAGCCCTTAGCAGTGAGAACCGATTTGAGTTTATTTCAGCTGCCCTTGCTATTACTTATTGTGGAGCTGTGTTATCTACACTCAACATAACATACTCTCTTGGTAAGTCTTAATTTACTTTTATCTGGAAACAATGAGTAGGTAATTTCATACCTGTAGTGTAAACTAACCTACCCCTAGGGCTACTTTCTGATCCTTGGCGACAGGTTTTCCCTCAATTTTCACTGTGGCATCAGACTTCACTGACACTGTCTGTCAGTTATCATTGCCTTGAAATGTGACAAAAAGATACTAATATAGCATGACCAAAAGAGATATCCTGAAATGGGTCTATTAGATTGTCATAACTTTAGCCTATTAGATTATACTACAAAATGCACACATAAATATTTTGTATTGGGATCTTAAAGTATGTTTTAAAATTCATTTAAAACATACTTTGGCTATAAAGACAGATATATTTATGGTTTATTACTGCTGAAAATATTCAAAATTTGCTTTTTATGCTACAAATTTATTATGAATGATGACCAGTGATTTTCTAATAAATAAAGGTACATCTTAACAAATGATAATTATTAGGCTAACTTTATGTATATGTACCTACCTATTTCATGATAATGGATACATTTTTTAATATTAATGTTTCAGCTGATTCTTTTTGTGGTGTTTTAGTATAGAGGTTGAAACTAAATAATGTTTTTATTTATTTGTAGGAGAGATGACACACATCTTTCATATAACCAAGCCAAAGTTTATTTTCACATCGCCAATAACAGCCCAAAACATACATGACTGTTGCCATGACATGCCATTTGTCAAGAAACTTATTATATTTGGTGATTATGAAGTTGTCCCTGGCCTTATGTACAATGACATGATCAAGAAACATGTAAATGTGAATGACTTCACTCTGGTTGATGTGAATGGTATTGAAGACACGGTAGCCATTATGTGTTCTTCCGGAACCACAGGCCTGCCCAAAGGTGTCATGCTGAATCATATTAATTTTCTTACACTGTCGGTTCATATGAAGTAAGTTATCATAAACATTAATAGCAAGGTTACCTTATAAAATATACTAACATAGGTAAATAACTGTGAACCTTGGTCATTCTAACCATGGGGCCCTATTGTATAACTTAGCAATCCTTTAAATGAACAATGTATTATATTCCTTATAAATTAGACTTAAACTACATTTCTTTCATATTGAATGATGTGTGTGAAGGCCATTTGGTCACAGTCAGTTTGACCAGAGCCTGGCTTTTTAATATTGTTCTCTCAAAGCGATCTCGATAGGTGATAAGTTTAGTGGATATAGGAGCAGATGAACAATAGAATAGGTTAGGCTAAAACTGCTTTGTGCCACTTCTAACATGGGGCAACGTCAACACATCGGTACCGAAACCTCATCTGACGTTACATATCATGGCGAATATCGCTGACAAAAAAGCTATGTTGTAATGAAAACGCGCGAGCGACCAGACGCACAGTGCGTTTTGAAAATACATGGACAGTGTGGACACCCTATGTCAAAAGTTGGTATTTCGATCTGATCCAAACGCAGTAAAAATGGATATCAACCAAAACAAAAAATTAAGTATGTTTTTCGTCACACAAAACAATTTTTTTTCTCGAAAACTATCCACCCGACAGATTTCTTTCCAGAACATAAGCTGTTGGGCTAGTTGATATCTACTCTTTAAAAATAAAATAAAATGCGCAAAGAAATAAAAATATATATATCGGCTGTTAAGTCGTGCGGCCGCAGGCCACCGCATGACATGTGTTTTTTTTCAACAAGTAGGTGTTTTTTCCAAAAAAAAATTGAAAACTTTTTGAAACGAAGATGTAAAACAAAAAAAATTGCACTCCGGGAGTGCCGACAGATGAGAAAACTTTTTTTTTTTAAATCACAATCTATACTGGCTGATTTTGTTATCACTGGCAATACTTGCAAGGGTGGAAGTACTCATCAAAATGAACAACTTTTACTATGGGACTAACTGTGAAATCATGAAAAAATTATCAGCTGTTCCATACAAAAGTTCAATACCTACTCGACCAAAATGTATGAAGCAACCATATTATTTTACGCGATATCAGAGTTAGCCCTATAATAAAAGTTGTTCTCATTGATGAGTACTTCCACCCCTGCAAGTATTGCCAGTGATAACAAAATCATCCTGTATATATGTTGCTGTAACGCGCTAAAAAAGTTTTCACTTCAATAAAAAAAAGAAACTAAACGTCAAACCGTCTCATCATAACGGTGTCGCGTCTCAACGGTGTCGCGAGTCCAGAGGTTTTACCTCATCTAAAAATATGCGTACCGCGCTTAAAGAAGTTAACACTTCAAAAATGTTTTTAAAAAGTGTATCCAGTATCTCGTATTTCCCCACGTTTTTAAAAATTTTACAAATTCTTCTTAAAGGGAGAAAATATACCTATTGCAAAAAACTCGATATTTAAACAAATTTAATTTTAACTTTAAACATTAATATTCGTTAAACGATACCTTATAATATCGGCAATAATCTGGCATTATTACTTTTTTTGTTTAATGGAAAAATAAAATATAAAATTCATTTAAAACCAAAATTCAGAGGTGTTGTTGCAGTACCGTTTCGATTTTTCTGATTTGTATATACACTTCTCGTGTATATACAAATCGAAAAAAAAAGTGTGTTTTTCTCCATACAGTTTTTCTTTTCAGAATAAATGTTGTTAGTTTAGTTGTTACCTGCTGTATAAAACTTTTGACCCTATGTCCACCTATTTTCAAAACGAAACCACTGTGAGACGAGCTGATCGCGCGCTATTGGTTTCGAGGAAACTGCTGCGGTAAAATGAATGACCGAATTCAATTCGTCTGTATTTCAACTTTAGTAGCAAGTGTACGACTAAGTGATACGTACGAATTAGTTTGTAATATAAATTACTACGTTAGAGTTGAAAAGTAGTTTTTATTTTGTTGCCCCATGTGAGAAGTGGGTTGGCTGGTAATATTTTTTACATAACCTTTGTAGGTATTATTTAGAGACATCACAAGAGTTACGGAAGCATGAAATCAAAACTAGTTTGTCTTTAATACCATGGTTCCATGCATATGGTTTTATTACAACGTTAGCTGTGATGGCTATGAACATGGAAATAGTATTCCTTGTAAGATTTGAGGATGAGCAATATTTGGAAACCATACAGAAATATAAGGTAGTGTTATACTTTATAACAAAATTAGGTTCTTCCCCCGACGGTTTCACCCGCATTCCCCGGATGAAAATTAATAAATTAATTTCTACTGTTTTTAAATTTTTTCGCAGTAACCCTAAATATTTCCGTAATAAAAAGTATAAAGCCTAGATTACTCTTAAAACTCCTGTAACTGCTAATGAAAGTCCTGTCAAGATAGCTTCAGCCGTTTCGGCGATAAGCCGACATCAACAAACAGACAGACGAACAAAAATTTAACCCTTAACAAGTGCGTGTTTAGGTTTTGGTAACTTGCAAATAACTATTATACTTATGTGCTCAAGAAAGAGACTTTATGTCGAAATTGCAGACATACTTCATTGTGTTTGAAACCTTGTCCTCCTGACTTCTTACATACCTTCGGTAATTGATTTTTATTTATATAGATTATTATTATACAAGGTCCTAACAAAGTAGATGAGGTCCTTTTGGGGGATGAATGTATAGGTTATAGGTATTCATAAAAAAATATAAAAAATAATATTCCGTTGTATGGTTTATGGGAAAAACAAGAAATAAACATTATACGTATTCACGTATTAAAAAGAGTATCAATTAAACCAAACCAATAAATACAATAGATACTAATTATATCAAAATGTGACATTTTGAATACCTAGTTGTACCGTATTTGGTTCTATTCCACTAACCCCGACCTACCGGCCGATGCGCTTGGCGGCGGCCGCGCAGACTGCGCATTGTAGCGTAATATAATATTGTCTCAAATAAAAATAAATAAAAGAAACGTAATTTTTTTTTAAATTATATTATTGTATCACTGATTATTTTAGTTGGTTAATGGTTTCAATTAATGCTTTGTAGGTACTATTGTTATGTTTCGGAATTTTTGGATATTCTCAATAACCAAAAATATGGGAAAATATGTTTCTAATATTTTTTGAGGAATACTTAAGACCTATAACATTCATCCCCCAATAGGACGTTATCGACTTGTTAGGACCTTATAATAATATGTATTATTATAAGTTTAGTTCATAGTTAATTGATCTTATAATTAACAAACCGTAATAATGTTTCTCACTCTTGAACTGTTTTTTCCATACTAATTCGTGTATATATTTTTTATCTACGAACATAACTCTAGTTAGAACTCTCTCGTACATAACAGTCTCTGAAACTTTCCTAGGTAAACATGACAACCATTGTCCCACCCCTGGCTGTATTCCTTGCGAAACATCCACTCGTTTCCAAATATGACTTGACATCACTCAATGAGGTCTGGTGTGGGGCGGCACCATTGTCTATGGAAACGCAAAAAGCTGTTTGTGAAAGGTAAATCTCATTCATTCTTTAAATTACCGGTTAGTGCGAGTTGGACTCGCGCCCTGAGGGTTCTGTTCTAAAACATTGTACATCCCCCTACATCGATCTACATCATGGTCATTGTTCCAACTGCAAATGTAAGTTTGCGAGTATCAAAATATATGACAAATGGACGTATCTTTTAATTGCGTTGACTTAGAAGCTTGAATATTTTAAACCACTAAGGGACTAAACTCCGACGAATCGTCGAATTTAGGAAATTTCAAATTGAAAAAAAAAAATGGTCTTGACAAAAGATCGGATGTAGCAAAGTGATCTTATAAGGGTTCCGTTATTCCTTTGTGGTACGGAACCCTAAAAATGGTACTAAAGTAAAATCATGTTTACAGGATAGGTATACGCCACATCAAACAAGGATATGGGCTTACAGAGGTGACAATGGCCTGTTGCGTAGACCTAACTGATGGTGAGAAAATAGGGTCGTGTGGACCTCCAGCTCCTGGCATGAAAATTAAGGTAAGTAACATTTAGCTAATCTAATTTGTTAATTGAAGTGAAACTTCTTTATCGACGTATAGGAGAAATTTTTGTAGCAAATCGTCACGTTTTTCGGTTAAGCGCCATGTTGCTTTTATTATGTTTTCCCGTATTTTGGAAGGCAAAGGGTTCTAGCTCATACAGCCTAGCCATTTATCTTATTTATCTTCTTAGTTTTGAATTAATGTCTGACATCTTAAAATATAAAGGTATGAAGTTAGCTAGCGAAAAACATTGGTTGCCATTTTATCGACGTATGGGAGAAATTTTGTAGCAAATCGTCACGTTTTTCGGTTACGCGCCATGTTGCTTTTATTATGTTTTCCCGTATTTTGGAAGGCAAAGGGTTCTAGCTCATACAGCCTAGCCATTTATCTTATTTGTCTTCTTAGTTTTGAATTAATGTCTGACATCTTAAAATATAAAGGTATGAAGTTAGCTAGTGAAAAATGTTTTTAGTAAGCGTTACTTCCGTCAGAATTTTAATCAGGGACTTTTCAGAAGTTTCACTTCTACCATGTGTGACTTGCACACACACACACTTTTTTATTTATTATATACCTACACATTATAATAAATTCAACATAATGTTAGGGTCAGTTACCCTGACTCATGCCAAAGTCGTATTTTCAATTTAACACAGAGGACAAACATCGGTGTGCATGAATATAAATATAATAAATAACTATGCACGTAGTAATGAAACTGTGAAACACAGGTCAAATTAATGAACAAAAGCTCAGGGCACGACAAAACGTTGCTGGAAACACATACAACATGCGTGTCTCAGATCTTCTCGTGTCTCTCTTACTTCAAAGAGGATTTGCTACTATACATAAGATAGTACATATTATATATTATACTTATACATATGGCACTATTTCTCTTTATTACTTTATTTCAGAAGTAATATGTGCCAAGAAATTTTAAAGGCCTAACAATTGATCGATTTGAGTTTAGATATGCATTAATTAGGTATTTTTATTAACACAGGTAAAATGATTAATTGAATTATAAATTATTTGTGTACAGGTGATAGACATAGAGAATGGTAAGCAACTTGGTCCTGGCGAGGCAGGCGAGTTGTGGATCAAGTCACCACTGCGCATGAAGGGGTACATGGGCGACCGCGCGGCCAGCGACGCCCTCGTCGACGCTGCAGGATACATTAGGACTGGAGACATCGGCCACTACGACAGAGATGGATACTTCTACATTGTCGATAGACTTAAAGAGCTCATCAAATATAAAGGATTCCAGGTTTAAAAAATAATACAATATCTCTAAGCTATAATCTTCCACCAGTTTATATGAATTACTGTCTGACTTTAAAAAAAATATAAAAATTAACGTTTTTGTTTTTTAACGTTTTGGTTGTTAACGTGTCTGTACATTGAAAATAATTACCAAAAACTGATTGGGGGTGATGTAGGATGAGTACAACAGAATGCAGAGACTTTTGCATCTGTTTGTCAATTTGAACACGCTAATCTCCAAAATCTACTTTCATGGGGTTTTTCACAAATAAATTAATCGTAGCTTGGCGCTTCGAACGGGCTTAGATTTATTGGAATCGACTGACTAGGTGAAAATATCTCATTTGATGAAGCCTGCGCGAGCGAAGCCGCTGACGAAAAGCTAGTATACAGTAAATTATGTTTCGTACTCAAGTTGTGTAATCAAATACATGAAACAATCGCCAAAGACTGGCCGTTAGGTATTGAATTCTCACGCCAAATAGTGTAGATAAGATAGTTAGTACAAAAACTTAATAATAGACAAGAATTTGTTTTTATCTATAAATCCAAAGTTCAAGGGCTTTTACACGTCGCCAAAATTAAGTTTATGAGAATTAAGTCTTACTGATAATTTGTTGCTATCTATTTTCTCTAGGAGGGGACAACCTCTTCTGCTGGTACATTGTAGTAGGAGTCACAAACAACATACATAGGGTTGAGTGGTTTAAATCACATGGTTCTTTTATAATCATTGATTAAAATCAAAAAAAGCGTAGGAAAACCTTTTTTCGCCCTGAGGGCTCTCTACAACTAATTTTCAAGCAAGTGTGAACAAGTATGAAATGTTAAACCGTTATTACTAAAGATGGTTTAAAGCAACTCTAGTAAAAGCCAGTTTTTAAATATATTCGTCCCTTTCTAATATCATTTAGCAGAAATGATACGGAGCCATCTTAATAAATTTTGTTACATTGTCTTTTTGTTTAAAATTTCAATTATTATATGTTTTGTTGTTTGAGTATCTCATGTAATGGTTTTCTCCTTTTGAAGACGGTTAAAGATCAAGTGCATTGCGCTTCCTTCCAGGTAGCTCCGGCGGAACTAGAAGCTTTGTTGCTGCAACACAACAGCGTAGCGGACTGTGGCGTGGTGGGCTTACCCGATGAGCTGGCTGGTGAACTACCCCTAGCGTTTGTGGTGCCCCAGCCGAATGCTAAAGTTACTGAGAAAGAACTCATAGACTTCATTGCAGCCAAGGTAATAATAATTATTATTATCGATTACGATATAATATTAGCGATAATATTATTTACAGGCATGGCCATGTAGGTGTGTTAAAGCGATATTCTAGTACATATAACGCTAGCTCAGATTAGTGAGAACCAGAAAGAACCAGAAAAAATACAGTCCTTGCGACATAAACCGGTTTATTACGATTTTGTGTGTTTATGCCGCCATAGTAATGCCGTCAAAAATTAATCGCTGTGAGTGCAATTAAAACACTGGCCCGAGTTTTAAATCCATTAAAAGTCTAAAGCCAAAGCCATTTATTCAGTTTAGGCTATTTTTTCAATAAGATGAACAGGCAAAAATCTCAGCAAGGCTGCATATTTATGATCTGACTATTAATAATTTTTCAAATGTTTTACAATTGCAAAATATACTAAGATTAAAAGGAAAAGTCGTCTGTAGTGATACATATACTTAAACAGATAAATAAAAGACCTCTTTGCTTATCGATATTGTTTATATCAAAAGATACAATAAATACCCATGTCGATATGAGATTATTTACATAATCCCTTGATATAAACCAGATACGTATTTTTATCAGGTGTCACCAGCGAAACATTTACGAGGCGGAGTCATTTTCACAAAGGAGATACCGAAAAATGCTTCAGGCAAAATTCTTAGACGAGAACTCAGAAAAATGTTGCAACAATATAAAAGCAAGCTTTAAATACACCAAAGAATAGATTTTATACACTTACATTTTATATTTTATACATAAGGTACCATTTGACATGACATATTTATATTATTATAATAAGTATTATGCTGCGTACCTACATAATATTATGGTTTCAACTTACTATTGTTCTTAATTTATTTAGATTTTTAAATGAATATTTATTCACTTTTAATAAGCAACTTCTAATAGCTAGGATTAACTTCTTTATCAGGCATTATTTCTCATAACGTAAGACGCTTTATTCTACCGTCTACATTCCATATCTTGTAAAATGGCCTGTGTTTAATCATCCACATTAACATAGGCCCGATTTTTCAATAGCCATCGGGCTGTTAACTTGAAATTCAGACTGATTTTGTATGGACTTATCATAGAAACATCCAAGATTTATCCAGCGATTGAGAAATCGACCTTAAAACGATTGTCGTATCTTCGGTCTATCGTTAAAAATGTAAGATAATTTTAGTTAACCACGGTCTCAATGTTGATGGAAACGGGCCTAAAGCCGTACGCGTCAAAGTTTGGAATGGTTTGTATAAACTCCTATAGATACAGCCTTGCCCGCATACCTATTCGCCTTTCAGGAAAATTGTTGACTACGGCGCAAACGTAAGAATGGTGCAGATAAGTAAGCAACCAACTTATTAAAGCGATCGTCTTAGGAAAGAAGGTATCTGTAAATTATGATCAGATATGAGATTATATGTAATTATAAAGAGAAATAAAATGATGCTGTGATTTATTGTAGTAAACTTTGTAATTTTGTAAATACAGTTGCAATTTAACAGTTCATAGTATTTTATTTACATTTGATATTTCTCTATATACATGGTACTGTACATAACACTAATTATTTATTACTTAGCTAATGTTTCCTTCAATTCTTGAGGTATTCTACTGAGAGCATAGTTGTGTAGTTCATCATTGACGGCGGCAAGAACGCCAGTCTTATTGGGATGCGATACTGCACCTCCATACTGGTAGAAGTTTCCGAGAATATCGGTAAGTTTACCGCCAGCTGCGGAAAGTATCGCTTCGGGCGCACAAGTGTCCCATTTCTTGCAGCCACTGCTTGCAAAAACATAAATCGAGGCTTTGCCTTCCAATAATTGCAATACCTATAACAAAAAAGTGGAAGTGAATGGCAACTCATTACATTGTTATTTATTGTGTCGCAATAAATTAAGGTCAGTCACATGAGCCTTGCTTGCTGCATTTACCTAGTTATTTCTCTAGTCAGGGCAAGGACAATGTTTTTGTTATAACACGAATCTAGCACTTAATCATTAAAAATATTTATTTATTTTATTTCCTTATAACTTTGAAACTCCGTAGAAAAAATAATTTCCAGATATGAGAGTGAAGAAAATTTTTGCTATTGGAATAGAGGTACTCAGCAATTTTTACAGACCCTAGGTCATCTCTTCACGCAGGGTCACCTGCATCCCAAAACTAAGCAGACATAAGAAAACTGAGAAAAATGTATGAACATATTATGAAGACTATGAAAAAGACAAATAAGTACCTTATATCCAGCTCCACCAACTCTGACAATTTGAGCTGCATTCATAACTTGCAATGCTTTCTCTACCACGGGATTAGAATGACTCCTTGTGGTAGTAATGATTAAGGAATCAGGAGGCGGGGCGGGGGTGAACCCGCCGACACCAGTTTCATGAAGCCCCCATATAGTTCTGCCCATTTTCTTCTCGCCTCCAGCTGTTGTTTTATAATATGGCTGGTGTATAACACCGGCAACTGGCTTTTCATTGACGGATATACCAATTAGGACAGTCACATGTTCAAGGAAACCTGTAACAATTTTTAATCAATAACAATTCTTATATTTTAACAATTGGAAAAATTAACACTTCATGCATCATGCCGTTCTAAAGCAGCCATTTACAAATTGTGAAACCTTGAAAATGAATGGTGGTCATTTACTGTTATGTATGACTATAGTTATAATATAAGAAGTTACACAAACCATAGTATTTGAATATATATTATTATTATAGTATAAAGGACATGTTTTCTTGATTGTATAGATTCTGTTTTCTGAATTCTGAAGTAACATTATTTATGAAGAATTTCAGATAACCTTATGTCTTTTTGGGTAAGTAAATACTTTCCTGCACTAGGGTAAGTTAGATAAGAACCTACAATACATTCAAAAATGGTGTCTGAAATTACTTTCATTTTATATACATAAGGTAGTTAAGTTAAGTAACTGTTATCAGAGCCTATTCCATCATCACTGCATAACTCACTACACAATGAAATATGATGATTTGTTAAAGAGGAATTGTCAAATTGCCTTTATGTGATGGTTAAAAGGTTGGTTGAGGGTTCAAGAGTAAGAGGTATCCAGTGATTGTGAAACAGACAGTCTTGTTAAATACAGTTTAGCACACTTTTACCGCAGAGTATCTATATTTGTATTGCAAACTAACAATTTAAAAGCCGATTCAACTTATAACACCTAATCAAATCTTAATTTACCATAATTGGATTGAAGTAAACTTAAATACCATTTCATACTAATAAATGGATGAGTTAAGTACATTTTCCATCTTTCCCAAGGATCTCTCTTCAACATTAGGGCACCTAGAATAATTGTTGTAAATAATTATAAGTATTAAACTATGCACAACATGATTAGACATAATACTGCAATAAATAATTATCATCCAACTTTTGTACAATCTAGCTTTATTTTGATTTAATAAAGAAAAAAAAATACCTTGAGTGTATTCAGAAGTTCCATCAAGTGGGTCAACCCAAACCACAATATCTTCCTCCTTCACACCCTGTAGATTCAATGGACATTCCAGTGACAACACATCTTTATCTGCATCAACAATTATCCAATCACTAGCAACTTCACCCTGTAAAATTTTATACAAATAAGTAACATGCTTTATTCATTTATCCCCATTTTAACTAACCAAGAGACATGAATAAATTAGTATGAAAACTGATATTTTGACTTGTGTTTGAAGTCGCCTAAGCATAGGCGAGGTCTTTTAATGAAAAAAGTCATTGCTAATGCCATTTGCTAATTAATACCTCCTAACTTTGTCAGTTTAAGAGTTAGGTGTCTCATAATTGGTTAGTGAGAATAGGTACAACTACCTATAGTACACTAGAGTAGTCAACACTAGATACCACATTTCTAGTAGCTTATAATTAACCTTTTGAGGGCTTGGCTAAATATCAATTGCTGCCCCTAACGCCGACTATGAGTCGATAAAATAATACCTACAATAAATAGAGGAGGTGCAATCGTTTTATCAAATAAAAAATAGTCAAAGGCTCCGTCACAGAAATACGACACAGGCAGTAGGGGCACGGAAATATGTGGCAGTAAAAAGGTTAATTAATGATACATGAAATAGCTTATAATTAAAAAATAATATGTATATGAAATTAATTCCAATATTACGTCAGGAGATACAAATCCTAATCAAAATTACCACTAAAAACCATCTTCAAAATACAGGAAATTTTGTGTATATTTTTTTTAATTTTAATTCCAATCCCAGTAAGTCCTAGTCCAAACTAATATGAGAATGTGAGTTAGTTTGTTCACATCATAATGGAGAAGGTAAATTTTGATAAACTGCAGTGGTGAGATAAGTGCTTTTTTAACTTCAGTACTTAGGTACATACTGAAAATAAGATAGATAAAATGAATTCCAATTTAACTTACTTCACTATCAGATTCTTCTTCTTCACCAATAATTTTTATCTTAGGATACTGTGCAGACAGTGATGCAATAATGCATCGTTGAGCAGACCTATCAGCCTCGGTTTGGAAGTCATCTTTTCCCTAAAACATCAGGAGTTATTGGAGTGTGATGTTGAAAGTCATTATTATTATTACTCGAATTTACAATAAATTAATGCTATCAATCATGATATCGATAAAAAGGTTATATTCAAAGTAGAATTTAGGCCATGATATTTACAAACCTTTTCTACAATACCAAGCTCTCCTTTACTCATAACATCACGGACTATCTTCCCAGCCCTGTTGGCTACAGAAACTGAAGAAGCCAATAATCTTACAACTAATGGAACAGAGGTCGACATAACAATTTATTTTAATTTGAATTAAAAGAGAATTTAACTAGGTATTGCGTTTATTTGCTTGCATAGATTACTATTAGATGTTTGCTTGCTTGGCTTGACTTTCTTATTTATTTTACGTCACTACGTGAGATTTATTACGTCCAGTCCAACTAATACATTTCATGATTTCTGTCAGTCACAGTGTTGCCAACCCCAAAAAACTAAAAAACAACAACTCGCCAAAAAAACAGTATGTAAAGTAAAAAAGGCAAATTTTTCTTTTTAGGAGGACTTTTCCCAGTCTATGAATCACTACTCATTTTATCAAAAACGTTGAAAAGATGGTTTTTTGATATAGACGGCGGGGTCACATATATTTCTCCAATTCAAAGTTTGAAAGCTGTTGTGACTATAACCAATAACACAGTACACAATACAATAGGCCTGTAGCTGTCATTCATACTAAGATTGGGATTTCCCCGTGCATAAAAATATGATTGTCAATCACATTATGTGATTCACATATAATGTGGTTAGGGATTCCCCGACGGGGAATTCCCTCGAATCCCGACAAGAGAAGATACTGATTATAAAAAAATGTTTGCATGTTTGTATGTGTGTGGCGCTGAAGAATGCTAGTTGAAAAACAGTAAAAATTAGGAATGAAACAGAAAACAGGGACCTCATTGTGAAAACAGCAAATCTATTGTTAAAACAGTAGGGTTAGCAACACTGGTCAGTCATATAAAGCAGTGTTTTCACTTAAGATTTTGGGATTTCCCTAGTTTCTTTAAGAATTATCCCTAAAATACCCTAAAAAACATTAAAATTCCTTGGGGAGCATAATTTATAATAAAGAACAAAATTTTATTTTACGAAATACTTTAATTTACACAATCAGAAGCCTAAGCATCACTTTGACAGGTTTTCGCTGCACTTAACACTGTACTGCTGGGTTCTAAAATTGTTAGCTAGCATTCCCAGTTTTGTATGAGGTATAATACAACGGCATTCCTATGTCGTCCTTAACAACGGTAATAGCACAATAATTATGGGTAAACTAAAATTAGGCGGATTATATAATATTTTCACAAGTTTGAGAGAAACCCTTGAATAAATCGGTAATGCCATAAAGTATTGGGTGGAGAATACCCATAAATAAATCAGTGAAGCCATAGAGTATATTGGGTGGGGCCTTAGATAAAGGGTGGGGTCTACTATAAATAACAGGGCTACCACTTCATTTTCGATTTTCTCAAAATCCCTGATAAAATAAAATATCTCTAAGGTAACTTTTTCCCTAAAATAGGGAGAAATCCCTAAGAGTGGAAACACTGATAAAAGAAAAGATTGTGATTATCAGTGTTGCCAGTTTCGATTTTCTGGAGTCGACAGAAAAAAACCATACTTAATATTCCTATTACTAATAGTTGGTGCCCTAGCACACTAGAGTCCTGAAATGAAAATAACTCGAGGAATATCATTAACCATCACAAATTTGAATTCAGAATTCGTTGCTATTTTTCCCCAAATATCAGATTTTGATGGACGTTACTACCACTGAGCTATCGTAGCGTTATTCATAATATCTTTAGGTATTATTAAGTAGGTTACTATTATTCATAAAGTAACTTGTTGATGTATTGGTGGCTCTCCATGTGATAATCTTCTTCTTCTTGATAGAATGGCGACTGAAGCCAATAGCACAATTCCGCCAATGACACGTTAGTTAAAGATAAACGAAGGGGATTCTTTTACAAGAAAATTTTGTTAGTTTTGATAGGAGGAGGAATTAAAGCTGAATTATTATATATATATATAAGGTGACTAAAATCTTAACTTATTAGTATTTAAAAAGTAGGACAAAATCAATATAAAGGGAGAATCAATATATGTTAGTAAACATTTAAAATTAATTGGACGGGGAATTTCTGGAGGGAGAATATCATATAGAGACAACTGTAACCTGGGGCACTCAAAAAATAAATGGTTAGTATTTCCCTCATCAAGACCACATTCACAAAGAGAATGATCCTTTACTCTGATTTTGTGTAAATGGACAGGAGTAGATGCATGACCTAAACGAAGACGACATATTGTGGAAGTAATTGGTTTATTCAGTTCCCGAAATTTAAAGAACCAAGGTATCTTCGGGATAAACGGTTGAATGTCACCATAGTATCTACCTTTTACATGACGAGAAATTTGCCATAACTTACTCCAAGATCCCTCCATACGAGGCTTTGCTAGACTACCTATATCCGCAGCAAATATATCTGGGTACTGAAGAGAGCCATCACGAATAGCACACCTAGCACATGAGTCAACAGTCTCATTACCACGAATGCCACAATGACTAGGAATCCATACAATAACCACATTCAAACCAAGAACAAAACAATCATATAATGCTTCTCTAATTTTTAGAATGATAAGATGATTAGATTTGGTGCGGAAAGAATTAGAAAGAATGGACTGAAGACAACTTTGGGAATCTGAGAAAATAACAGATTGGATAAAGTTGTGCGACTTTACATACATTATTGCTTCCAAAATAGCAATAGCTTCCCCAGTAAAAACGGAAGTAAGAGAAGGACATTTGAAGTTTAAAATAATTTTAAATTTAGGGATCCATACCGCTGAACCTACATTCTCGTGCTCAGAAATTTTAGAAGCATCCGTGAAAACATGCAACCAACCAGGCCATCTGTTTGATGACTCTTCTATAAAATGCTTATCAGCCTGAGGAGAATCCTTATCAATCCCTATACCTAAAAGCACATTGGGATGATAAATCAAAGCATCATAGTTGGTGGCGAATAAAGGATGAATTCGAATTTTCGATATTGGATAAGGAAGACGAGAAAGGGAAACAAAGCTCCGAATGAGACAAGGAAGATTAACTAAACATCTATACCGGTCAGAAGAAGATTCAAAAAGCCTAGATAGTTTATGAAAAATAGGATGAGATGAATTTTGAATTTGTTTGAAAAGAAACCTGTCACAAAGGTATTGTAAAACGAGTTTCTGAGTATAAGGATGGGCGCCCCACCACACACCAGATAAACAGCGAAGAACATTAATACCTCTTTCACATTTTTGAGAGATGTAAGAGAAATGAGGAACACCAGTCATTCTTGAATCTAGGATTACACCCAAAAACTTAACTTTATCTTCCAAGGGAATCTCCTTACCCTCAAAGTTGATATTTATTATAGGAATTATTCTTTTTTTCGTAAAAATTACTAATGAACATTTGGATACAGATAGAGAGAGACCATGATCAGCAAGCCAATCACCCAAATATTTGAGAGCGGAGTTTAATTTTAAAGATGCTTCTGAAGCTGAACTAGCTGAATTATAAAGGACAATATCATCGGCATATTGTAGGATCTGACAGAAAGAACTTACTGAACGTTCAAGGTCATTAGTGTAAATGTTATATAAGAGAGGACTTAAAACTGACCCTTGGGGAAGGCCTCTCCAGACATATCTAGCATGAGATGAACAGTTTTGGGATTTTACTATAACAGTTCTCTGCATGAATAGGTTGCAAATAAACCTGACCATCCTCTCAGGAATACTCAGCTGAAGAAGTTTATTCCTGAGTACCGGAAGAAGGACATTATCATAAGCAGATGCAACATCCAGAAAAGCTCCCACTAGAAACTTTTTTTTTGTAAATGCTAATTGTATGTCTGTGGTAAGGATGCTTAAACTATCTAAGGTGCTCAAGCCTTTCCTAAACCCAAATTGAGATTTGGCAAGTAAACTTCTGCTTTCTATAAACCATTCTAATCGAATGCGAAGCAAATGTTCCATAATTTTAGCAAGTACCGATGACAAAGCGATAGGTCTTCTGGAGTTAGGATCAGAAGGATCCTTTCCAGGCTTTAGTAACGGAATCACAATTTGAGTTTTCCAAGATTCTGGAATCATACCATGTTCAAAAAATTTATTAATAATATCCAAAAACAAAGATTTTGACTTGTCACTGGCTCTACAGAGAATCCATGTGATAATGAAAATAAACAGAAATGACAAATGACGTATTTTAGACAATTTTAGTCAGAATTTTTAAAAATAAAAAATAAAATAATGACGACCAGAAACAATTATTAAAAAGGGAAAGAGGTCGCATCGTTACAGCGTCATAAGTTTCAGTGGAGTGGAACTACAGAAGTCGATCGCCAGCTCACTTTTTACTTTACATGGTCAACAGAAATGACTTCACTCTTTCTAAAAACTTAGACAGGCCCCTTGCATCGTGACATATTTAGTATATCAGGTTTCCATAGTACAAGCTTGCTTGTTTATCATTTGGCCATTTGTGAAGAATTTCCCAGGATATTTATTAATAATTTACTAAATATCCTGCAACATTCTGGAACATTAATTGGTGTGTCCATATTTTACATTATTAGGCATTATATTGTATTTATCTAAAATAAATTCTGGTCACAGAAATATAATTTTATTGCTGCTTTTATATTAGACTACTTTATGTACGATTTATAAAAAGCAGGTAATATTTATTTTATATTTCTGTAATTACTGTTTGTCAAATATAAAATGAGAAATAACTTCCACAAGCAAATATTCAATAAAATAATTTATTGTAAATGAAAACTTAAAACTTAGATATGAATATGATATCTTCAACCGTATATTTATGAACTACCTAAATCACCTTGTATCAAATGCAATAAGTAACTTATGATTATCCTGGATACATTATTCGCCATCGTCATACTTTACAAAGAAGCACGTAGTTTATAAGTGCTTCATTTCTTGTTTTTGTTATATTTTTTTCGTGGCGTGTGCATGAATGAGACCTTTTACGCGTGGAACGTAAATAGAGGTATGTTTAAAGCCTCACAAAGCTAATAAAAGTGGCGTCAAATTTAAAAAAAAAAATGTATTGAAAACTTCAAATCGCACTTTAAAATAACGTAAAATATATTTCATTTATTGCTTTTCTGATGACTAAAAAAATTTATTTCTTTTCTGATAAATTCCGCAAGAACACTGATTTTAGGGAGACTGGAGCCAGTAATCATGATGATTGACGCGTTGTTTTTGAGTTTCACGAACCTATCTATTCTCAGTCTTTGTTTATTAGGGAACGCACCCATACTACGTGACCCGCTTAAAAGTGAGGAGGGTCTTCAAAAATACCACGCTTGGTCACAGGAGCGGGCGGGGGGGGCGCTTAGGTTTTCGTTATGTTGTCAATATGAAATTTCGCGCTTTCTCGAGCTATATTCAAATATGGCACGCAGTGTTTGTTTAGCACTTTTAAACTCACAGGTGGCAACACTGACCCACATTATATATTTTTCACTAGTAATTATAGTAAGTATAGTTGACGTCACGCGGCAAGCGCAGTATGTATTAATAAATACAAATATGAGCAAATTTTTTTTTACTTTCTGTTTGCAAAAAATGATTTCATACCATATTTATCAATTACTACGTGAAAACTAGAGGCGGGGGGGATCTTGGCATATACTATGGTCACAGAGGGGGGGAGGGGGGTAAAAAATTGAAAATAAAAGGTCACGTAGTATGGGTACGTTCGTTTATGTGAACGTAATCATGAATTTCCATTTCCACACACGATCATGTCTAACCCCTGTCGAATAATGAGGGTATAGGACGGAATATATTTATACGCGACAGGGTCCGAAACGAGGACATTCGTAGAAGAACAAAAGCGTCGAATATAGCTCGTAAAGTCAGTAGACTGAAATGGCAGGGCAGGCCACATGGGAAAGAAAAGTTCTCGAGTGGCGACCACGTACAGGTGCGCGCCGAGCGGGACGGCCTCCCACCAGATGCAAGCGAGCGCCCTAAACCGTTCATTGTGGAATTTAATGGGGGAGGCCTATGTTCAGCAGTGGACATCCTCAGGCTGAATATATGATATCCCCCTTATTCAGACCTGCTCGGTTGCAGTCCCGATCGGGTAGACAAACCGATTGAGTAGTCTACTGTATAGGATGGCTCCAATTTTCTCATTTCAGACTTCCATTTGGAATGAGGCAGTCGGTCAGTACACGATCACAACGACTAACGCGACTAACACAGCAACAGCCTAAATTTAACGAAATAAAATGGTCATTTCCGATCGGAATGGCAACCGAATGGGGATTGTCTGTAAATACTGGCGTGGAATAATGTAAACCGGCAATAACAATCAAAAGTTATAAGGCACAAATTGGAACATTACAAGAAGAAATAAAATATTAAATTTCTGTCACAAATTATAAAATAGGGTGCAAAAATACAAGTCTTAATAATAGCGTTTTACGTAATAGTATTTTGTAAAGTAACAAAACCAAAGTTAGACAAGTATAAAAAAAAGTTCCTGCTTACAGACTACATTTGTATAAACAAAATTATTATAGGTATTTGCATACGCTAAAGTTCTATAACTAAATTATTTATTTGATAAAAGACAAAGGATCATAAAATTGGTTACTTGAGAAATGCGGGATTATTCATTATTTGAGACGGTTTTTTTTATGTCGATAAGTTTAAATAACAATAACATGCATTTCACAAATAAAACTTAAGCTACGGTAGGTACTTAAAAACATCTTAATTACATTATTTTATAAAAGATATAACACAAATGAAAGTGCATGAAATAATCATTCATATCTCTCGTTCATACACATTTCATGATAATATTTTTCATTTAAAATTGATTACGACATAACTTAATTATTATTTTTTAATTCTTTACATTCTACCGATATTGCCAGACCACAAGAGACAAACATACAAATATCTAAGTCAATGCCATTTATTCAGTTTAGGCCCTAAGAGGGCACTTATGAACGTCGAAAAAAGGCTTGCTATTAATGAATAAAAAGTATAAACATTTAAAAGTATAAAAATATAAAAATTTAAACTTTTTATCAGTGACATCGACGTATATAATTACTAAACTGCCTATTTATTTTGGTCACACAAAAAATATAAACTGCGTATAAGAGAATCTCCTATCAAGTTGCACTGGCTTGCGCCATAAAATACCTACAGCGTGTCTCACCTGGCGAGTTAGACGGTGAGACCTAGTTCGCATGAGAAGATAAGGTTGTCAGAGCAGCTGACAAATAAATGTAATCAGAAATTTAATCCCGTGGGAAGATCTGTTTATAACACGCAAAACAAGCCCAAAATTTACATTTAGCTTAATCCGTCTCAAACCAGTAGTCAGTCAGAAACCAATAAAAAATCCGTTACTCCTTGGAGACTAAGGAATAATTTGAGATATTTAAATTTAAATTTATAAAAACCCCGAAATAAAAATATTTGATAACAAAATGGTGGAAACGAGACCAAAATCTGGTAAATTTATGGTGGAATATTTTAATTACGTGGGGTTTATAAATAACTAGCTAACGCCCCGCGGTTTCACCCGCGGTCCCGAGTGCTCCGATCGCCACCAAACCTTACAGGATTACCCGCGGGGCTAGTATGAAGATTGTCTGCAAATTTCATAGCCATCGCTTCAGCGGTTTCGGTGTCTATAAGGAACATACATACATACTTTCTCTTTTATATATATATATATTTAAGGTACCTACAAATACATGTGAGTAGCTTAGCTGGGTAGGTACCATAATCTCACAAACGCAAGCTCAAATATGGCCTGGCGCGACAGTCCTGAACATTTTAAATTATTTGATGAAATTATACCAATATTTATAAACTACTGTCACGAGCGTTATTATTATAAATAAACGATGCGAGAAATTCGTAGGTATTCAAACGCACTTGAAGCGGAGTTTTATTTTCTACGGGGCGTTACAATATTTTATATACCGAATTACCGATGTTATACAACGTTATTTAACATTTTGTAACATTCAGCATGAGAGCAAGAAATATTTTTTTTGCTAAGGAGCTAACATTATACAGCTTTCATTAGCAATCAAGATACAAATTCTAACATTTGGCATTGTTTCCAATAATGTTCAGCAACCATTTGAAGTCTGTACTGTAATGGAATGTTATTAAATTTCTTCAAAAAATCCTTATGAAGCACTTTTATGCAAAATTGTTTACGAACACGATACTCTTGTTGTTGTTGTATTTCAAATCTAAAAGTAAAGTAATAAGGCCCGTATTTCATTGTAAACAATCGTTTTTAGTCGGCGTTAGATTACTTTCGTAGCGCTAACGAATATGGTAGCTGTCTTATATATTTGTGCATTCGATTTACCATGTACAAATGTACAAATCACGAATTAGTAATGAAATAATAATAAGTAATATTTGATACACATTGTTAACAATTAGAAAGTAACATTATATAAACTTAAATTTAAAAAAATCATACCATTATCAAATCTTTATATACCTACGTAACACGTTTACCCAACATGGGTTTAATTTATTTAACAAAATATAGATTTCGATTTAAATCAAAAGGTAAGAAAATGTTCAATTTATATAATAAGCATATAAAGTGTGTTCGGACTCGCGCACGGAGGGTTCCGTACATTAATAACAAACCGCTAAGATGGTAGCGCCTGACAAAAAATAAGCACAAAGCCTTTTAACTCATCGTGTTGCAGGACTTGCAGGGAGCATATTAGATTTTATTTAGTGGGTATATATTAGGTTTTATTTAGTACCTAGACTATTTTTTTTTATACAAGTGTTATCTTACCTATTTTTTTAATATTTGTTATTTTAGTATGGAATATGCAGTAGAATCAGACCTAGTTTGACGCTTGTGTTTTTTACTATTGCTAAGATAGAGCGGGAATAACAAACGTTGAATAAAACCTCTTGGGTTGTAACTTGTCTTGTTGTAATGTATCGAAAGTTCTCGTAATAGAAGATGCCATAGTAATACGTATATTGTGAAATTTCAACTAGCTATACGGTAAAAAAAAAATACAGTCTCCCTGTTGTGACAGACAGACAGAGAGCGAAGGCTTAGTAATAGAGTCCCATATGAAACCCTTTCGGTACGTGCCTGACAAACGTAAAAATACTTGCTAAATTATACATCACATTTGCAACGTATTATGCAATCTCTACGCGTTTATTGGATCAAAGCTCTCATGGTCGTTCTTTGGTCCTTGTTGAGTTTTGTTCGAAATAATTACATACGCGAAATAATTAGTCCACCTATATCAAATTAATAAAATTTGTTTTGATAATGCTTATTAATTGAGTTTTTTTTTATGTGCGGTGTGAACGCCATCGTCGGCGACTTGTGTTAGTATGTGCTTGACGATCTGGTCGATGGTGTGCGTGTCGAGCATGCGCGCGATGTTCTTGTCCTCGATCACGTACAGGAACAGGTGCTTGGCGTTCTCGCGCAGCCGCTGCACGGCCGACCACTTGTCGCGGTCCGCCGGCCGGGCGCCGCAGTGCTCGATCACTTTCTCCAATACCTACATCCAACAAATACAATACAGTACCGTACAGTACAGTACAGTACAGTACAGTAATCTAATCTCACTTCGTTCCGACCGCAATTCAGCTAATATAAAATTTGCCTATAAACTACGAGATATACATACCACGTCAACCGTCTCTTCTGGCCAACCGAAACACTCCAGCATATCTTTATCGATCATTTGCGAGAGTAATTTATTTAAATTGTCTCTAAGCTCCTCCTCGGATAACAAAGGACTGATTTCGTTCTGAAAAAAAAAAAGATAATTTAACATGAATGTTAGACGTAATTTATATAATATAATAAATCAGACTTGGCGTGTCTGTACATAAAAATAAACTTTATTGCAACATGATGAGGTTCATCATCATTGAGATGATCCTGATTGTATAGTAATAAGGTTAATCTGGCAACTGTAAAAAATAAACCTTATGTAGTATGCAGTGAAGCGCATTATTGATAAATTTTTTTCTTTGTATAGGCCAGTCTTTGACCACAATTTCACTATATGCACGCTATGGAATTGATAAATAAGAAATAAATTAACATAGGGTTATAGTCCAAGAAGAGAAGAGCAAAAGAAAAAGTCAAAGCAAAGCTAATTTAGATATTGATAGTTGATCTCGGTCAACTAATCAGTAGTCAATGAACCGAGTAGTGTACCGACCGTCAGCTGCTCGAGTGGTGGTGGATCAGGCGACTTTAATGATCGACCGTCATATCCACCTTGTATATATTCTTTTTTATGTATGAGCTTTTTAGTCAATACAAGTCCGACTTTGAAGTCAATAATTAAATTAGTGGCTTGACTATGAGTTGTTATCAAAGACACTTTATCACAGACCCTTTATCATATCACAGTGGTCACACTTACCGACCGTCAGGTTATAACAGCGGGGCACACTATTCCTAGTAATCTGTACAGACTACCAGGCACCATCTGCGGTAAGTCTTACCGCCACAACTTCGTCATTGTACTCTAGCGAGTGGCTCGTGAGTTGCCCCACTACCATTTATCCAGAATGGTGTCCTCGCTGAAGAAGTCAGAGAAGCCAACTGCCATTTATCCTGAATGGTTCCGGAGCTGTAGAGCCCGCTCACATCTCAATACACATCCATGCCCTATACTATCTACCCATACCTACAGCTGGGTGGTGCAGGTGCATCCAGATAAGTGCCGGAGTTGCGGCTATCCAAAGGCAAGCCTTCAAGCCGCTTAAAGGGTAACTCACGTGACCCCGCATCTGAACACTAAGCGGCCCTACGCCTTGGACCAGTGAATTCAGACACTCGTTGTGCGCGAGGATGAACGCATACCGAGCAGACGAACATGCCCCTCCTCTGCAACTAATCACTAACCACCACGAATCCGACTCCAAGCCGGGGTACCCAGGACCCGTGGTACCCTGATCCTAACAGCCAGACCTGTAGATCCGGCTGTTAGGATCCCATCTACTCGGGTCCTGTAGATAGGGTATCAAAGACGACAGACATGTAGACCATAACATGTTTCTTACGCTGTGGGGATGGTCAGCGGCGACCTCGTCCTGCATGCCTCCGTACAAGACTCCCGAGCCGCCGTAGCCTTGCAGGATGCGCTCGGACTCCGCGTCCAGTACGTTCAGGATCGAGTCCAACTCGGACTTCTTTACTCTTTCTTGGCCAACGCCGCTTACACCCTGCGACAAGTTAATTGTTCTCGCAATAAACATAATACTGTGGTAAATTAGTTCGATATTCTAGTAAAATTTAATTTGAAAATTTTAAAAACCCTTTTTCAGCCAAAAAAATTGTGGAGCTAAATTGATTATATTTCCATAAAGGAATATTTCCCCTGGAAATATCAAAACCTACTTGCCAAATTACCTCACAAATATCTACCATACATTTTCTACAACGAACTAAAAGTTAAGATTTCAATCGGATAGTCAAATCCGAAAGTATAGGGAATAGCAAAACATGCTCAATGGAGTCTAGGGGCCAATATTATACAGGAATGGTGTTTACATTTATTCGGCGAGATATAATTATGTTCGAATATAAAAATACAAAATATGACTGACGAGCACTTGTCGCACGTGCGTGAGGTGCGTGCGGAAGACGGCGCGGTGGTGCGAGCGCACGTGCCGCACCAGCTGCTCGCCGCGCACGTACGCGCGCGCCTGCACGCAGTACATGCAGCGCCGCGGCCGGTCCAGCGCGTGCGTCACCAGGTGCCGCCGCATGTTCACCTCCGAGTGGAACCCCTTCGCGCACACCTCGCACCGCCACTCTGCAACCAACCGACGGACGACGACTGTACAGTGTACTCGCTCCTCCTTGGTGCTGTTGATGCTGCTGGTGCTGTTGGTGCCCAGCTCGGAGGCCATTCGAACTGTTCAACTAAACTATAGTCCCGTTGTCTTTGGACTCGTTGGACTTGTATTATCGACTATATAACGCCGTATAAAGCTGTATAACGGCTGTTAGCCAATTTGTTTTTTTTTTTGGTTTTTAATAGCTGTGTTTTTATAACTACTTTGAGATATTCGTATTAGTTTGTTTTCCGAAATAAAAGTACTAATTGGTTAATCAATGCTTCGAATTTCAAAATTAATTTACACTGGTCTTTTCCTTCATATTGTTTGTAAGTGTACATAGCTACTACTAAGTACTGAGCGAGACGGATCTATATCAGGCGCTCCGGCGCCGAGCTTACGAGCGTAGTACTCGCGCTGTTTTGCGCCCCCAAGATATGTACGAATTGAGTTTAGTTTCACGATATGTATGATTAAGTTTATCAAAAAATGATGGATATGAATGAATACTCACTTTTTTCATCAAAATGGGTTTTGATGTGATTATTAAGGCTTGATTCACAGCTGAACTCTTTTTCGGAATGTTGACAATCTTCAATCGGGCAGACTAGTTTCTTCAATCCCATATGTTGTCTTTGATGAATGATCAATCTGTTACAGAGTTCAAGCTTACAAAATTTTGGTTAAATTTCTGCGTGAAAAAAGGACATACCAACAAACACACTTTCGTATTTATAATAGTAGGGATAAGGGATAGTTCGATACGAAGTTAAGTGGACATAATATGTTTTAATGTCTACTAGGTAACTAGGCATTCATATTAGAGTTGAAACGGATATCCGGTAGTATCCCGCCGGATACTAGATTTAAAAAAATACGTAATACATATAAAATTTAGGTGCATTTTTTAACCCACATAACAAAATATAATCACCATGTTTTCATTTAACAACAAAAATCTTTCTGTTAGTAAAAATGTTTCAAACTAATTTTTTGGTAATAATTAATTATTGTTATTGTCATCGGTTTTCTTCGATATGAAGTAGAGTTTGACGTATAATTCATTTTTGTTCATCTCAGGCATTTATTGTATGGTCTGGGCATTCCCCATCATTACTAATAACGTTAAGAACATATTCTTGAACTATATTATGTATGGAGGTACCGATGTAATTTCTCGTCGTTGAAGCTTTTTAGAATTATATAAATACTTTTATAATATATAAAATGTATCGCTATCCGATTTCAAGGTAAGCCGGATATTCGGTATCCGAACAAACAGTTCGTTTGTCCGTTTCATCTCTAATTTAATTTTGGTAACTTTATTTAAATTGCAAAACTTTAGACATTTAAAGTTTTACCTAAACCTTGTATTGTATCATATCTTATACCGCTTATACCTAATAAATAATAGGTTGGGGAAAAGTTTCTTTGCATTTTTTAAGAAAATTCAAAACATTTTTTAATATAGTTTATTTACATTTAACTAAATTATGTAGGTACCATTTTGTTCGATAACTTTTTGCCATCTTGTAGGTAGGGACATGATCCCATTGCTATAGAAATTTTGGGACTTCTGATCAAAATACCGCCGACAAGTGGTTTTGGCAGTCCTCTCGTGATGTTAACTTGACACTGCCTAAAGAATTCTGAAGAGACCGAATCAGGTGGAAATCTGAAGGTGCAAGGGCAGGACTATACGGCGGATGCATTAATACCTCCCAGCCAAACTCTTTTAATTTTTACTGAATGGCTAAAGATGTGGGAGGTCTAGCGTTATCATGCTGAAAAACAACATCTGTTGTTTAATTCAGGCCGCTTTCTCTCAACTCTTGCTTTAATCTCATCAGTTGTTCGCAGTAGAGTTCAGAATCGATGGTCCTGCCTGGTGGTAACAGGTCATAATGAATAATGCCCTTCCAATCCCACCACACACACAGCATCACCTTGTTGCGAGTTAACCCGGGTTTCGCCACAGTCTGTGAAGCCTGATCGGCCTTTGACCACGACCTTTTTCGCACGTTCTTGTCGTACGTGATCCACTTTTCATCACCAGTTATCAGCTTCTTCAAAAATGGTTCGGTTTCATTACGTCGTAATAAAGAATCACAAATGAGTACACGGTTCATTAGGTTTCTTTCAGTGAGCTCGTGAGGTACCCAAATATCGAGCTTTTTTGTGTACCCAGTTTTTTTCAAATGCGCCAAAACTGTTTTGTGGTCAATTCCCAGTTCTTCAGCTACGTCGTAACTACTGATATGCCGATCTTGCTCCACTTTTCAAAAATGGCATCCATTTTATCCGTAATAGGGCGACCAGAGCATCTTTGACATCAAAATTTCCGGATTGAAAACGCTTAAACCAAATTTGTGCTACTCTCACAGACACTGCACTAGGTCCATAAACATCGCAAATGTTTTTCGCGGCTTGCGTTGCATTTTTACCATTTTTGTAGTAAAATTTTAAAATGTATCGAATTTCTTCAATAGATTCACTCATCTTGACGGTACGAAAAACAATTGAAAATCACACATTTTCCTAATTTGAATTTGGAATTGTTCTTTAAAATTTTAATTTTCAATGATACCAAAACCAGCCAGATACAAATAGTATAGCCAAAGAGATTTTATTACAAGTTCATACATACTATAATGCGAAAAGACTTTTTCCCCAACCTAATATATGAGTCCGACTTCCACTAGGCCAGTTTTCATAGTAAAAAGTAAGGAGGTACACTTTATTAGTACGGATTGTGCTGAATTTTTAATAAACTTGTATAAACAATATTTGATAACAATCCAGCATGCTATGGCGGGGGGTGTAAAATAGGGGATCGCAGGCGCAGGACGGAAAGCTGCGTATAAGAATGAGATGATTAATTACTTGATTTTAGAAGAGAAGGTGTCACCACATTTGATACACAAGTTGCCGGTGTGCTTCTCCAGATGACGCTGCAGCTGGATGCGTTGGATGTACGACTGGCCGCACAACGAACATTTGTACGGCTTGTCCTCTACATGGGTGAGCACGTGTCTCCGCATTACTTCAACTGTAAACGTGCTGTAGCCACACTGAAAACATTCATTCATTTATTTAGATAGTTTATATTTTATTATTGAAATTAAATGAAGCTATCATGTCTTTATTAATTTCTTCTTAATCTTTATTTTGAATAATATGATAAACTATGCTTTTGTCCCACAGTTTCGTCCGCGTTCCCGGGATAAAAATTAACTTATATCACTCTCCAGCCCATAAGGTGTCTCTATGTCAAAATCACGTTGATCCGTTGCTGCGTGAAAGTACAAACTAACAAACGTAGGGATATATAGAAACGGATTAGAAATACCATCTGGATTTGATAAGTCAGTGCTGAAATAAAACTAACTACAATATTACTCACTTATGGATGTGCACCTATTTATTCATCTGAAAAGATGTGAAATTTGTATGGTATGTAGTCAAAATGACCCCAAACTGAGCAGAGCTTGTGCTAGGGAAGCCAGATACACATACTACATAATACTACTTTTCTTATGTAAATATAAAATGAGATTTATCACAGTGGCCACACTTGCCAACCGTCAGGTTATAACAGCGGGGCACACTATTCCTAGACTAAGGACAAACACACATGTTCATGCACACAAAATGTCTGTTCTGAGTGGGAATCCAGCCCTGAGGCGTGATAGATAGGGTATATTACCATTGCCAACCACGCCAACCGGCCCGTCATTTGGAAATTGTTGAACATGTTACCGCACTAAACATTAAAAGAGTAGAGAGTAGAATTCATTTTGTTTCCAGCCTGTATATCGACATCACGGATGTATTTTTTTTACATCCGTGATCGACATTTACTTACCAGTAAATATTGTCCGTGTAAGCAGTAAAATAAAAAAATATTTTAGAATATATCCAATTATTGTAGTCAAAGCTTTATAACTTCTATATATTAATAACCATCCATTTTCATCATACAGTACTATGAAATATTTTTGTTCAAAAACCAAAATGTGAAGCTGGGCTGGCCACATTACCCAGATGACGGATGCAAGATGGACCAACAGAGTTACAAAATAGCTAGGACCAAGAGGACAAGAAAAGGTGGACAAGGACGGCATTGCAGCCACAGCCGGAGCTACCTGGCTCAACCACGCCAAAGATACGGAAGCAAATGAATGAAGCTGGGGGAGGCCTAAACTCGAGATCCCTAATATAAATACCTAGATTATAAGAATTTGACATATACATAAAAATGTTTAATTATTTGATACATGGTTATTCAATAGATCAGTATTACCAATAGAATCAATACCCATCATATTATTATCCAATAATTATCAAAAGCAATATATTTTTTTGTAAAAAGTTATTTTAAAATGCACATATTTTAGCACACATAAAGTACAGTACCTGGACAGTACAGTACTTGGGAGACCAAGCTTTGCTTGGCGTTTTCAGGAGTAGACGCCTGTATAGATAAACTTAGAAACCAAAACATTATTAATAACCAAATTGTTAGAGCCGTTACAAGAATTGCTCTTTTAATGTTATAAGATATTTTGTATCAAAATTTACTAACATCATTTTTACCTACAAATCTTGTTGGGGTGTATTAATTGTTTGGTAGACTAAAAATTATGTTTATTATAAATTGTAGCAATTACCACATCGCAGGAAAACTTCTTTTCTCCATGTATCTCCAAATGTTTAGCCATAGCTGCTCGGGAGCTGGTTGCTTTTCCACAAAGATCACATTGAAAGTAGTTTGGAGTATCTGCCATTCAAATTATCATTAGTTAAAGTTTCAGAGATACGGGTGGAATGCTTGATTTCTGTTATTATATTAAATTATTACTATTTTGAGCCCCAAAATTGGAATTGGTTTATTTACACTATATGTTCATAATTGGGTCATCAACTCTATAAATGTATCAAATTATAAATTATATCTTCATATAGGTAGGTTCTGAGAAAAAATGCTGTGACATACAGACAGACACAAGAGTAAGTAATTTTATTTATATTTTTTTTTCAATAATTACATCAACATCACATACTTATCAGTAGATGGGGAATGTATTAGTAATTCAACTTACCAGAGTGCAGTTGCTGCCAATGATTGATTAATCTTGGGAAACTGCGCGTATGATAGCTGCATTGTTTGCATTTAAAAGCATTTTTAAGAATGTGTTGCAGTCGAAGATGCACAATTAAATTATCTTTTCTTGTAAATTGGGCATCACAAATCTATAAAATTACAATAAGCATTTCTATCTGAAGCATTACAGTTATAACAAAAATAAAGTTTCCAACACTCCCAGATCAATAAAAAATATGATTTACTAGGAATAGAATAATAATAAAAACTCCTAAGGATCACTGTGCCTGTTGTTTCTAGTTTTAAGTATTCTTTTCTTGCTAGGAGTTTTTTACTTCTATGAGGAATTTAATTTTATTAAATCAAATCCAATATCTTCATTTCCAATAGGTACAGGTACAAAAGGTTGAATATGTTTATATATATATATAGAAACACTGTACTTGCCATATGTGGCGTGCAAGTTGGTTGTACTAATACTGAGCACAATGTGGCACAATACACAATATAGTAGGTAGTCAGAATCCTATTACATATTTGTTTATTTAACTCTATACATAATTTAAATTAAATTAAAAGGTGGAAAAAACAATACTATTATAAATGATAACTTACTTCACAAGGATAACGAGAAACTTCTTTACCATCACATCCCCTTTGTGCCAAATGTCTCAAAACATGGGAGCGTCTCACAAACTCTTTATTGCAATAAGTACATGAAAAAATTTGTCTATCATGCACCTTCTTGATATGTTCACCAAGTGTGATCTTATCTGGACATTTCACAGAGCATTGATCACAGGACATACTGTTACGCAGCTTGGAGTGCTCATTTTGTAAATGCTCTTCATAACTATTTTGGAATCTGAACTTTTTTGGACATTCTGTGCAACTATATGCAGACTAAAATGGAAAACAATTATCAGTAAGAGTAATAATAAATCTGCCAATAATAAACTTGTACAATCTCACCATGCAAGTGAATATGTTAAGTACATATACTTCAAGAACTACAAATTTAACACAAAAGTTGTGGTCAAGTTACAAGTTCCAAAGAAATATTGAAGACTAATGAGGAAAAGAGCAATAGAGTATTTTATTTGTTTATATAAACCTTTTTAGCCCCTAATACTTCTTTTATCGATGGGTTCTTTCTATTTTTGCAGCGTTTATCGTGGCCTCTATTCGCCACATCGATAGTCTTGGAGCAGACACAACAAATATACCCAACATTAGAGCATTCATCTTTCACTGCACTACCATCGACGACATTTTGCTTAGTTTTCTTGTTCTTGGATCCTGGCGGCCGACCTAATCTTTTACGTTTGGGAGGCATCTTGCTTCAATACTAAAATTTACACTAACATTCTGATTGAATGTTCATTACAACAAATGCAAAAAGTTCACATATAAACATTTTGATATTACTTTGACTCAGGCGCTGAAAATCACCAGCTAAAGGAAAATACCTATGTAGATTGCTATGGTATTGCTATTCTATTACGTCTGTGTCTGTCTTGTCTGTCTATTACATACAATAATCAGTCAGTCACATAGATAATACACTATTGGTCAGTCATACCACAGACTATGGAGAGATGCTACGCATCAAAGAGTATATAATCACTACTTCTACGCACGCATGTCAGTACACGCAACAGCAGCACAGCAGTGGCAGTGTTGCCACTAGGTAGGATGGGCGATTATTACTAAAATTAATCGAAGTATTCGAATGTTCAGTTTATTCCTTTGTTTATTCGTACGCATTCGAATGACAACAATTTAGTATAAATTATTCGAATATTGGTCGATTGTTGTCAACTTGATAAGAGATTGGCACGCGCGTGCCCTGCGCTTTTGCAGTTTGAGTTGTTTGTCGATTATTATTCGAATGTCAGTTTTCTTTCGAATAATTTTTCATCGAAATGTGCAAAATTACCCATCACGGAACGCGTTCACGCGTGACTGTAATAAAAACGGCCAAGTGCGAGTTGGACTTGCGCACTGAGGGTTCCACTCAATACGTATTTTGGTATTTTTTATTAAAATAAACGTAACTAGCTTCCGCCCCGCAGTTTCACCCGCGTTCCCGAGGGATCTTATGTTTTCCCGGCATAAAAAGTAGCCTATAAGTTATTCCAGACTATAATCTATCTCTGTTCCAAATTTCATCCAAATCCGTTCACCCGTTCTGGCGTGAAAGAGTAACAAATATCCATCCAAACTTTTACATATATTAGTGGGATTAAGTAAAGGATAATAAATATTATCACTAAATTTCAAGTTTATTCGACGGACAGACGGACACGTGGTGACAGTAATAGGGCGCACTAAAATGGCCGCAATTATTTTAATGGGAGAAAAAAAATACTTTTTAGTTTACACATGCACAAAAAGTGTCACCGTATGACGTCATTATAATGGCGGTACTGTTTCGTTTGTTTAGAAACAGATAAAATAAACTGAAAACTTTGAAATGAATTTTAAAATTAATTAAGTTATTTTATGAACTAAAACTAACATTTTCCGACTGCTTATTGCCTAAGCTATGTAAATTGTACATTTTTAGATTTTTTCTCATATAGAGTAAAATACCCTATTACAAGACCCTTATGAACAAGACAATTAAATACATCACAATTTATTATTTATTACTTAGAGATACACAGGGCACTTTTATACAATACAGTACCGTGTACAGCACCTACCAATATTTCAAGACAGAAAAACATTATGAATACGGTGACAATAATTACAGTTGTAACGAGAAGACGCTCGGACGCTCCTCCCCGCCAGTCGCCAGTTCGCTATTGCCAGTTCTCTTGGTAGTTTGTGGCCATTGCCCGTCAACGTATGAATGTTCCGCGCTGCCGCCTACTAATCGGAAATGTGATGACTAGCGCTGTCTTATTAGTTTTTTTTTTGTTTTTACCAAAGCTAAGTGATTTTTTTACCATAAAGGTAAGTGATTTTAAGAGAGGTAGAGCATAGCGATATGTCACTCAAAGAGCAGCTCGACTGGGGAAGTACCTCCACCTTAACCCGGCGCCGGCGTCATGGGGGTTGGGTCTGTGCGACCCGTCACATTTTATTTCGCTTGTAGTTCGGTTACTATGCGTGCGACGTTGCCGCTCTTCTCAATAGCTGGAGCTGTTGAGTTGTTATATGCGTCGCAAGCAACACGTTAGTCGTGCCACAACCGCAGTGGGAGATACAGTACAGATGCACAAAGTTGAAAAAGGGTATGTGAGACCCATCCCCGCAGTCAGTTTAACAATTTTGCGCCATTTTGTATAGATATTGTTTTACTTATTATCTGTGTTTTTATCTTTTTTATATTTGATTTTTTGTTGTTATTTACAATTATAGCTGGTTATATAAAGTTCAATGTATTTTATTTGTATTTTTTGCAGGTACTTAGTAAAAAATAGATAGAGATAGATTATATATTATTATTATAGAGATAGATATTATCAAAGATAATGATTCCAAGTGATTAATTGTTTTTTTTTCTAAAATTTATTTAGTTTCCTACAAAAAAGTGCCATTAAAACGTTAAGACTGATTGTTAATTAATAATATTATTACATTTAAGTAGAAGAGAAAAAAATTGTTGTCAATTTTCGTTCTTTTTTTAAAGTTCTATTAAATATAATTAAAACATAATATAACATAATATTTGTGTTTCATTTATTCACATAAATACCCAAAAAACTAAACACGAATAAATATAATCTTTATTATTTATAAAGTATTGGACATTAATGAACGGGTCGGTGAGACCCACCCCAACGTCCGTGTAACACTTTTCCACCCCCATGACGCCGGGTTAAAGAATACCGCAGCCAAATTACTTATAGTTGTATTCCTGCGCGTGAGTAAGGTCGCCAAAGCTCATCGGGGTGGGGGGAAAGGTCGGCAACGCGCGAATTATACACCTGGTGTTATTAAAAAATGAGTCAATAAATTAGTTATTTGTGAAAAAAGTCCGTTGGGGCACTTTGATTCAGTAAGGTGCGTTTTAATCTGCCCCTTCAGTGTATAATTCTGCCCAGTTAGGGCGATGCCACACTGCTCCGTTGCATCGTCGCACTTCAATGACGCTTGCTCGGGTCTAAAATACAGTAAATCCTCATGTCATCGCCCTTAGTGTATTAAAGTGCCCCGTCACAAATATAGTATGATGTTTTTAAATATTGAAAAAAGTCCGTTGGGGCACTTTGATTCAGTAAGGTGCGTTTTAATCTGCCCCTTCAGTGTATAATTCTGCCCAGTTAGGGCGATGCCACACTGCTCCGTTGCATCGTCGCACTTCAATGACGCTTGCTCGGGTCTAAAATACAGTAAATCCTCATGTCATCGCCCTTAGTGTATTAAAGTGCCCCGTCACAAATATAGTATGATGTTTTTAAATATTTTTCTAGAAAATGGACCGCACCTATACACCCAAGACTGATAGAAAAATAAAAGATGCTATACGCGAAGTACTGTCGAAGACTTTATTTATACGCAAGGCGGCCGACAAGTATGGCGTCAAAGCTGCAACTCTACAGCATCGCATAGAGAAGTTCAGAAAATCATTTGAAGCAACCGTCATCTACGACACAAGCACTATCATCTTCATCACAATCAGCACCGTCTTCATCACAACCAGCACTGTCTTCATCACAAGCGGCACCGTCTATGGAGATTGCACAAGCAGCATCGTCTTCATCACACGCTGCTACTGCATCTTCATCAAATATGTCTTGTAACATCTACGGTTCCAAATATACCGTAGCACAAGTTTTTTTAACAGAGCAAGAAAATGCATTGACTCAATATTTATTTAATTGCAGTAAAAAGCACTACGGACTTACATTGAAATAGCTTTTGACTTTAAGCATACGAGTAGGTACGTGGAATCGTCTGGGTGTAAATATCCAAAAACGTGGAAAGAAAACAAATGCACTGAAAAATATTGGGCAGCTGGCTTAAGGAAGGGGAATCCAGAATTAAGTCTCCGAAAACATGAGAATACAAGCGCAGCAAGAAGCTTAGCTTTTAATGAAACTGCTGTAAGTGAATTTCATGACAATTACGAATGTAAAATGAGGCAATACAATTTTACTCCCGATCGTATAGTAAACTAAGACGAAACAGACATAAGCACAGTCCTTCCTACTAAAGGTTTGGCTGAAAGGAAACAAAGACAAGTGGGGCAAATAGTATCTGTAGAAAGCGGGGAGCTAGTAACTTTCTGTGGAATTATTATCGCAACTGGTTCTTCTCTTCCTCCAGTTTATGTATTTCCAAGAGTTCATTTTTCCGATTATGTTTTATGGTGCTCCTAATGGATGTCTAGGTTTGGCAAACAGAAGCAGCTGGATGACATCAGAGTTGTTTTTACAAGTTTTAAAACACAGATAACCCAATCTTAATTATTTGTGACAACTACGTAGCCCACATATCAATAGAAGCAGTTAACTACTGTCGTGACCATGGTATTATTTACTTGAGTCTTCCGCCACACACGTCACACAAATTACAACCCATTGATGTCAGTATGTTCGGCCCATTCAAAGGCAAAATGTAGATTACATTCAACGATTGGCATGTTCAAAATGTTGGAAAAACTTTGACAATATACAATATTGCTGAACTATCAAAATCAGACTTTTTGGAATCATTTACACCAAGAAACATTACAAGTGGCTTTTCCAAGCCTGGAATCAACTCAATGACTCTTATTTAACGTAGATAATTTTGCACCGATAGACGTTTTCAGCATAGGTTATCATGATTGATGAGACGAGAACAGACACAGCGTGAAAATACAAGATGTAGACTTTGTAGACATGGAAACAGGTCAATATAATGAAGTTGTTGATAGAGAACAAAATAAAACGCCTATTTTGGAGACCGACCCCTTTGCTCATGTGTCTGATGTTGACTGTCTTCTTCAAGTTCTTCATCAAAAACAATTCTTTCTCCTGGAGTAGTAACACTTTATCCAAAAAAATCTGTCACTGAAAAGGTTCTAAAAGGAAAGGAAGAGAAAAGGGATGATCAAGAATATTCGCTGAAGCACCTGAGAAAAATAGACTAGAAAGTTTACACAAGGAGAAGGAAAGAAAGAAACAATTACAGGGGGCTTACTATCAACTCTTATTGCAATTCAAATGACTAAACTGAGTTGTATCGCTATTTCGTACCATGACATCGTTATAGCGATCCAACTGTCAACATTTTCGTCAATGGTTCGCATTTGGTTCGTTTAGTGATTTCGTTCATTCATTTTTCGTAAATCAACCTAATCTGGACTATCACTTACGATCAATAAAACACTGCTCTTTAGTAGTTTCTTTCAGCAATTGAAGTGATCATCAAATATGTAATGATTTGATGTCCACTATGCCTACGCAATCGCAATCTTTAGTTCTTCTTCTTCTTGATAGAATGGCGACTGAAGCCAATAGCACAATTCCGCCAATGTCACGTTAGTTAAAGATAAACGAAGGGGATTCTTTTACAAGAAAATTTTGTTAGTGTTGATAGGAGGAGGAATTAGAGCTGAATTATTATATATATATATCTAAATATTTTAGTTCATCGATACGAAAACACTTGTCTAAAAATCTACGGTGGCTATCAACAAGACTCGGTGCTCATGACGTCATCTTAGTTGATCACTGACGTTAGCGAATACGAAAATGGACGTTTGACAGTTCATCTTGTACACTTAGCATAGTGATCATCACTATGAGCTGTCAATTGAGATACGCAATAGCCCTGCTGAACCGCTAAAATTCGTACCTGAAACGTCTTCAAAAAAATCGCATATGGTTCGCCTACGGAGGAATTAATGAACGACATTGTCTCTGCGTTTTGCTAGAAAGTGATGACGCTACACAGACATCACATAAGTCCGTCTCTTTTACTCGAACCGTATGCGATACGTTTTGAAACCTAATTATGAGATTTTACGGTAAGTTACGGTTTTTTTTATGACATTTTTACCAAAAAACAAGTGATTTATTTACGTCTCACACTTTTAAATTATACTTTATTTTATTAACTTAGCCATCGATGATCAAGAGGACTTAATATTATTGATTTTAAAACAAATAAGAATGTTGACTTGTCGTAAAAAATAAAAAAATCTAACACGAGCTAAGAACGTAACCTTTGTCCAAATATACGATCGGATACATGCACAAGTGTACATTTTCTGTTTAGTAAACCTAGATTGTTTTGCGTCGGAAATGAATCGTTTAGTAAAAGTTGATAGTAGGTCTACAGACAGACTAATTGATTATTTTCAAAGCTCAAAGCGAGGAATAAGGCCAATGCAGTGTACAGTGTAGGTACCTGCCTAATAAATTAAAATGCAAAATTTAAAAATGGGGATTGAGGATCATCCACCCACGGATTTAAAAAAAAACTTTTTTATATCCGTGCATCCACCTTAAAAATATAAGTAAACCTACCTATGGGAAGTATAAACTGTGCTGGCTGGTCACCATGGTAATCGTTTATGTAAACAAAACTTATATGAAATGACATTCAATACCTAAGTATATCGTTGCGTCAACATTCCTTGATATCGCTTTCGTTACTGTTGTATACTTACGTGCTTTCTTACGTGTAATACTTATGTGCCTTAAATCATAAAAGTACCCATTCAAAAGCATGTACCATGGAAAAAGAAGTGGACCAAGATGTTATAAGAGCGACACAAACTTCGTTGGGTAAATATGTAAAGCGTCCGCCTTTGAGTGATAAATTATTAAAAAAACCACCATTTCGATTCTTACATGATATTATAACTACAGTAAGTACCTAAATTACCTACATACCTATTGATTAGTACCGTACTACTACCACCACCTATGTTTTACGACACATAATAAGACCTATTATTTATTACGTAGATAGGTATGTACTAGACTGCAAATTCTTTATGTACTTAGTAGGTAACTATTCGTCGTAGGTATTTGCTGACAGCATTCGAAAATGAGTTTTGAATGCAACTCTAAAAAGACTAATTTAAAGCTTGAAACTACGTAAAACTCACTCATCTAAACTCATCAAAAAGAGCACAAATATCGCTATTGAAATATCTTATTTAATATCCTAAGTATAAGTAAGCTACATCTACATCACCCACACTCAATGATATTGTACTCAATTAAGTTACATTCATAGTATTTCATAGTAACTGACGTCGAGTGTAAACAATTGACGTTAGAAAACGCTTACTATCACGTTAGCGTTAACGACATTTTCTATAGGAATCGGCACAGCGCCTCTCGCGGAATACACATGGAAGTAATTTCTTGCATATAAATTTTTAGTAAACGCAAACGTGATAGTAAGCGTTTATTTACGTAAAATCTTTACACTCAGGGTACTGGTGGCACAGCGTTTAGCTCGTTGGCCTGCCTGACGCGGACTAAAGACAAAACGTTCCAATTGGGACGTTTTCGAGTCTTCACTATACGCGCGCGCTAGAAACATATCTGCCACTTTTTACAAGCTTTTATCACTACATATTATAAAACAAAGTCCTCCGCCGCGTCTGTCTGTCTGTACGCGATAAACTCAAAAACTACTGCACCGATTTTCATGCTGTTTTCACCAATGGATAGAGTGGTTCTCGAGGAAGGTTTTAGTATATAATTTGTCAAGTTTTTGTATACACTGGGTAAAATATAATGATATTTGTTGGAGGTGTCGGAAAAAAATAAGCCGTCTGGGAGATTTCAACGAAAACGCTGCCTAAGCCCTTTGAGATATATCATATAACAAAATGATGTATGGTGGAATTGTGTATCTTATATAGGTCTACAGAAAAGTCCGCGATGGCATATGTCATACTATATCAGTTTTAATACATGAAAACAATGGCAATTATAAAGCGGTAATTGGAAAGCTATTTACACAAATACGGTATTAATCCTTATCATTTTAAATAGGTTCGAGACTTTAAGCATGCACATTATTTTACTCTTTTACACCATAGAATTTAAATGAATATCTTAGGAGCCATCGTAAATTAAAAATTACGCGCGAGAAAATAAATTTAAACGGTCTCCTCGCACCAACGCGATACGACGACGGGTCTCGCTTGACTCGCAGCCACCTCCGCCCGCGCTCCACTGCCCGCCTGTTGCCACGCAACAAGATGATGCAAAAAATGTAGGCATAATATATTATGCTCTTCTACCCGTGCGAAGCCGGGGCGGGTCGCTAGTTTATTATAATATCATTGCCCACACTCCATTTATGGTAAAAAAGAAAATGTAGGCACAGACACGTTGGTTCTACAGATTTACTATTGTATAGATTGTCGACTATTTTATCAATGATAATATGATAAATAAGTGACTTGGTTATTGACAAATCTTAAGAGGTAGGTATTGGATCCATATCAGAAACACACACGACAAATGTCTGTTACTGCAGGGTTTTTTCCCGACCTTAAAATTTCATTACTAATATCTAGTTTTTCTTACAGATATTGAAGACAACTGGTTTCTTTAAAGGTTTATTTGAAGAAGAAGAATTAACATCTGACAATGTCAAAGACAGGGAACATAAAATTATATTCCTAAATAAAGTTATAACAGTCTTGGGTGAGGTTACGTTAATTGTAGGTAACATAGCCAGCCGGTAGAAAACCAACTAATATAAAAGGCCTTTTTCACTTTCGGCTATATAAGTTATGATGTGGCCGAAGGTGTTAAGGACACAATGCAAAGTGTGAAGCGAACGAACTCTCTAGTGTAGCTATCGGGACATGAACTGAACACCCTGGTAGGTGCTTGGCGACAGATTTTCAACTTGGCCTAGCCATGATGATGAAATAAACGCTATGTAGGTACCTAGGTCCTTCTAGGTTTGCGAACCACATAGGTACATACTATGCTTTTTGGTAACAGTTATGCTATTCTGTACTAAAACTCGACAGTGAATTCTTGAAGTGACTATTGTTTGTCTCGCTCGTGTAACTCGGTAATCAGGAGTTCACGAGTGAGACAGAATAGTCGCTTCGAGAAGTCACCGTCGAGTTTTAGTACAGTAACTCGAGTGTAAACAATTGACGTACGTTAGCGTTTACGACATTTTTCTATAGGAATCGACACAGCGCCTCTCGCGGAATACTCATGGAACTAATTTCTTCCATACAATTTTTTAGTAAACGCAAACGTGATAGTAATCGTTTATTTACGTCAATTCTTTACACTCAGGGTACAGAATAACATAGCTGTACCAAACGTGCAACCAACGGTTACGGCTCGCTAGTGAGTAGTACCTAGTAGTAACGCGTACACATTCCTAATCCATCATTTGCGTCACTCTAATCGTGACCTAAAATTCAACTTTGGTTTTATTGAATGATAATTTATTATTTCTTCTGTTGTAAAATAACTTATTTTCTACCTTACCTAGATGGTTTTGTGACATAAATACGCAACATACCTATTTTATGGCAATGTAGGTAATAATAAAATAAGGTTAATTATGAAAAAAGTTATATTAAATACGTACCCAGTACCTACTGCTTACCTACTTACAAAATGGAATGGAAAATTCAAGGAAGATATTCTCTGTAAGCTGTCCCTCATTCCTTATAATATTATTATATATGTTTGGCAGGTTTTGCTACAGGAAAGACTTTATCTATAAAACCATCAAAAATAGTAGCAGGACAAGAACCAGGAAAAACTAATGAGCTTCTCCAGATTCTGGCACAGGTATTAGATAAAAAAATCTCTTCTGAAGAAGCTGTTAAGAAATTCAAAGAAAACTCGAAAGATATTCCACAAATAGATAAAAAAGCTAAGGAAACTGTTAAATCAGTAAAAAAAAATAATGACACGAAAAAGTTAACTTCGAAAAGTCCAGAAAAGTTAGTAAATCAAAAAAGGGAAAATATTGATAAGTCGTTACCGAGAAATGAAAAAGAACAAAGTTACGATATTAAACAAAAAAGAAAAGAAAATGGTTTGGTGGAAAATTCCAAAAAGGTTCAACAATCAAAGGGAGTATCAAAAAATCCTCAAATAGCAGCACAACGTCCGCGAAACGAAGAAGATTTACTTGCGAACGATAGAAAAAAATCTTCACAGTCTGATGACAATCTAAGAAGAAATGGAAATGAAAAGGAAGAAATATCACAATTTGAAGAGACTCCACTTGAAGTTACAACTATAGAACCAAATATTATACCGCCAAAAAGTGATCAAGATGAAAAAGCAAGTTTCAGTATGTCTTACACAATAGCTGAAAATGACTTAAATTCCTCTTTATCGTCTCAAGATTTGATGGAAGCTGAAAACAATAGTGAAGACACTAAAAAGGACACCATAAACACATATCAGCGTGCTACAGAAACAACAATAATTGATCAATCTAAAGAAAGTAAAGTTTCAAAGGACTCTACAAATGATTACATCAATGTTGAATTAGAGACAGTAAGTTATAAAACGGAACAAAGTAGCTCGTCTGAAGCAATAAAATATAATGTTAACATATCTAGGCCTCTTAGTGTGAGGCCTTCATCGTCTAGACCCGGAGCACCAAGACTAAGGGAAAAAGTTGATAATACTATAATTGATAACGATAATATTCTATTGGGCAAAGTCAACATTATAGTGGAAAGTGAGCGGAATGAGGAGGTAAGCAACGTGTTACGATACGGCAAATGCAACTGCTGCAATAGTTAAAAAAATGATACTTTTTTTAATTAGCGTAGATTCGATTCGGATTCTTAGATCCTTTCCTACTAATATTACGACCGAAGATGTTTTTTTGGGACAAGCTACTATGACCTGCATTAGTAGTATACTAAGTAGGATTATCCCCCTTATTCAGACCTGCTCGGTTGCGGTCCCGATTCGGTAGTCTACTGAATAGGATGGCTCCTATTTTTCATTTCAGACTTCCATTTGGAATGAGGCAGTCGATCGGTACACGAATGGCGGCAAATGAATTTTGCGACTAACACGGCATCAGCCTAAATTTAACAAAATAAAATCGTCCTTTCCTATCAACCAAATGGGTCTGAATAAGGGGGTATATCCTACTAGCTGTCCTCCACGGTTTCACTCGCGTTCCCGAGAAAAAAGTAGTCTATGTCCCTACCCATACTACCATAAGCTATCTGCGTACCAAATTTCATCGCGATTGGTTCAGCGGTTTAGGCGTGAAAAGGTGACAGAGTTACTTTCGCATTATAATATTAGTATAGATTTTAAATGGTTAAAGGCGGGTACAATTAAAAAAATAAATTTCAATATTTCATGCCGGAATGCAACTTCACGCACAAAAATGGAACAAAGCCCACCGGGGCCCACCAAACAAAGTTTTCCTGTAGCTCCCTTGCTTACCACCTACATAGTTTCGTTACGATGATCTGATAAACTTGGATTTTGATACTTCATGTAAAAATAACATAAGTACATGAACCTAAGTGAAACCAATCATCATAAAATATAGCTATGTCGCTATTCTAGGAGGAGGACACGAGTGTAATAATTGTGGAGCAAACAACAGATTCGTCAACATTACAAGACGACCAACAACAATTACAACATTCATCGAATGAACATGGTCACCTGGTACAACAAATATTAAATTCTCAAAAAGAATTTTCACAAGTTCTTGGAAAAACAGAGATCGTAAGTACATTACCGAGTTTCACGAGCGAGACAGAGAATAGTCACTTCGAGAATTTACCGTCGAGTTTAAGTACAGAATAACATAGCTGGTTCTTGAAATATATTTTTGGGGGTTTTCTTTTTAATGAAAATAATACCCAAGTTTATAAGTAGGTACCTAGGTAAAACATGTAGTAATACATTTGTTTAATAAATAAAGAACAATTTTGTGACATACACAACCCATTGTGCCTATCTATCAGCAACATCATAGTATAGATAGGTACGAATGATACATCATTCATATACCTAATATATGCGGGTGGCAACTTACTTCTACCACAGCTTCTAGGCTTTATAAAGGTCGGCAACATTGGTAATCCTTTGTCCGCGTAAGGGTGGAAGATGGTCCCCTGGGCACACAACCTTCTGGTCCCGAAAAAAAAAATATTGGTAATCCCACTGGTGTTGCTAATGTCCATAGGGACGGTAGCCATTTACAAAAAAAACTTATTTAAGTCGCAAATTACTTTATGGGATTGTAAATTTAATACTGTGCTACAAGTAGGTATGTAATTCGATATTTTCTAGGAATGGCAGTTTGGGGCGCAGAAAGCGAGAGAGGCATTAAATCAAGAAATCGAACAACTAAAATTTAATATTCAAGCTCTGTCGCGCGTAGCTAATCCCTTGGGTAAACTGTTAGACCACATTCAAGAGGATGTTGAAGTAATGCGTCAAGAACTTCATCAATGGGCGAATATATACGAAGAAGTCACCAAGGAAATCCTCAAACAAAAGACGTTAGTTTTACCATACTGATTAAGTATATTTAGTGTATACTCTATCTATAGAAAGACAAAAAATGATAATAAAATGGTATACTATACTTAATAGCATCTAATAGTTAGGTTACCTAGTTACTTATAAAAAAATATAGTCTACGTAACCCTCTGTACTAGGCCGGGTTTTTTTATTATCGTCTTATGCTTTTATATTTAATGATTATTACCATTACAGAGTCAATGAAGATTCATTGTTACCGCTTCATGCAAAACTAAAGCAACTAGATGCAGATGTAGAAGAGAAACATGATAAAATTAATGATCTTAAGATTTTGATACAAAAAAATAATTCAAGAATTGAGAAATTATTAGTTAGTGGGAGTGTGCAATAATATAGTTTCTATCACTTTTTTAGATCCTATGTACCTAATACCAAATTATCCAACGCAATGTGTACCATACTATAATTATATATTATGTTAATAGGTATGTACTTACTTATTTTAAAAAATATGTATAAATAATCGCATTTTTGTTTTATTGAATACTATTTTTTATTTAATTGTCCTTTTAAATAGGTAATTACTATTTTTGAGCTATTATAGAGCGGTATGTATACACCACCACGGTATATTTAATATAAAACATCTCGATTTTTTAAAGAATGAAAGAAAGCGAAAACATTTATTCAACATACACACAATATTACAGAATTATACACACATACACATTGGCAAGACAAACAATTAAGTAGACAGAAGACAAGAAATGCACAAAAAAAAAAAACAGTAATATCACAGCGTAATTACATACAGTGGCCTATCGCGTTTCAAGTCACGCGAAATGCCGCTTTGTATAGGCATTCGTAATTGCTCCCAAGCGAGTGTATGGCAGCTTGGGCTCGCAACCGCCCCTCTCTCACCCCGCAAGCCCCGCACGATTGCTCTGTCTAGACGTGTCCGTTGGCCGATTGTAAGAGTTACATAGACTATAGTAATATTGTGTGATGTCGAAAAGGATTACGACTCAGTTACACCACAGCGTAAAAACATACGAGTTACATAAACTGAAGGCATGTGGTATGCACACACACCTCAGAACTGATTTTCAGTCGGACCCCATTCGACACCACGAAAAACTTGACAGCAAAAGTACCTACATACAAGAAAATAAATAAATAAAACAGATGAAAATATATTTTTTTTAAAGTAAGATAAAGTAATTTTAACATTAAAAACAGATCACAAACGAGTATTACAATAGGGTATTTTACTCAACCTATATGAGAAAAAATTATACACTGGTTGGTTAGTGTTTGATAATTAATTTTGAATACAGGCATCTTCCCTATCACAAACTTAGGCCCAGGCAGTTTCCACGACCAAGGCAACTCCAAAACCATGACCACTCAAAATCGTGCCTTTCTCAATGAAAAATTATACATAAATAAAACAAAATAATATTTCCATGGCATATATTCTCTAGTATGACAATAACATAAGTACTTACATTTTTAATACATATCTTGCACAATAAACCAACAATTAACCTTAATTTTGAATCATCATTTTTCGTATATCGATCCCGACATTGCTGACATACATACTGTTCCTGCTGCGCGCTATACAGCCAGACGAGGGGCCAGATGAGCATAGGTATAATCACTCCGTTTTAGCCAAGGCTCAACTAGTTGAATTCTTTTTAATTAAAAAGTCAGTTAAAAGTACCGTGACTGACTGATAGACTATTTGATACAACGCTTGACCTTAACGTGCCAAACAGTTAATTTAAGCTGCATAAGGTACAGGTACTCAGATCGTTGTAAAGAATGTTTGTGCATTAATTATTATACTTTATAATTTTGTCTTGCTAAGTAAAAAATAAATAAGAAGTGACAATATAAATATTAAGTAGCTGTCTATTGAAAAATAACGTTATTTTATTTTCACGGTTAAAATAATCGCAACATGATAGCAGAGCGTTTGTTTAGGGTATTAAAATTTATATTATTAAAGTCGATAACAATGGTTATAAATATAGTAAATGTGGCCACCAAACCAGATGTTAAGAGACTAAACATTAGAAACCTAGAGGGCACCAACTGGTTTCTATGGAAGTATAAAATATCTATGTTACTGAAGGGAATTCCAAGAGCCCTAGATCTATTAGAATATAGTTATGAAAATGCAACAAATGCTGAACAAGTTGAAGAAACTGCAGCAGAAAAGTTTTAAGAACTGGATAGCACGATTCTTATAATTCTCACAAGCAATATGAAAGACGAAATTGTTCAAAGGATAATGCGTTTCGAGTCTTCCAAAGAAGTGTGAGATGAGCTTAAGAGGTTGTTTGACGGAGATGGTGACGATTTAGTCTATGACAATTGCCTAAAGTTCTTTAGAGTATAAGAAGCAAGCGGATGACAATATGGCTATACATCTTTCAAAGCTGAAGAACATTTGGTTGAAACTAAACAAAGAAATTGAATAAAAGCATAAGTTACCACAGGTAGTTCTGATCTGAATGATTTTAGACACCTTGCCAGAAGAATACCTTACATTTAAATCTAGTTTCCTACTCTTATAACTAAAAAAGGAAAAGACTATAGAGTTACTAACCTCATAGTTCTGTGCCTTTGAACGAAATATAGATACACAGGCTTTTACGTCTACAAGCGAGAGTAACCAAACTTTCACAATAAAAACTTCTCAGAAAAAGTAAACAAGACTAACAATAAGAGGATAAAGTGCAATTACTGTGGTCAAGAAGGGCACAACGTAAGAAAATGGTCGTAATGGTTGAGTGGTGGGCAACCTCCCAAGCCAAATTCAAATAATAGAAATAATTTGAATAGTACAATATCAATGAACGTTGACAGGTGCTCATCTGACAAAGACAAATGGTATCTGGACAGTGGAGCCACAAGTGACGGTACATTTAGGAGATTTATCCTAAACATTTAAAAGTTTTGATTCGCAGTATACAGTAACGACAGCAAATGGCGAGAAAGTAGACGCCTTTAGTAAAGGTGACATAAAGCTGGAAGTCAGGCTTGGAGAACATAAAGGAACCATAACATTATGCGATGTATGGTGTGTGCCGTTACTTCAGAAAAATATATTCTCACTTTTAGCAGCGCAGGATAGATAACCACAAAGCTTCTTCGAATCTGAGCCAGAGTTCTGTAGATTGAAATCTAAAGGCATAGTCAAAGTTACAGCTAAACGAACGAAAAGAGGAGGGCTATTTAAACTTAATGTGAAGAATGTGATGCCACCGATTTTTGTTGAAGTCAATGAACTGACGAGCCATAATTTGTTACAGATTTATCATGAGAGACTAGCACACCAAAGCAAAACCCATGTAAGGAAGGTAATAAAAAAATACTCAGAATAAAGGTACCTAATAACAAACGTCAATGTTGTAGCTTTTGAAAAATGTAATGACGACCTTTCGAAACAAGAGAAAGAGCAAAAGTACCAGAAGAAATTATTCACTCAGATGTGTGTGGACCATTCCAATTTTCCTACATAGAATATCGTTAAGTATTTATTTCAATTGAAAGACCCCTAGAATATGTAAACTATACAACAGTGTTTGCACAGCGGTCGATGTCAACGCTGATCCATTTGGTAAATATAAAAAATGCATCAATGTTATTCTTGGAAAAAATAATAAAATTCTGAACAACTAAGTAAATATTGTGTATTTAAATTTATAATTTTAATTTAGTTTATTTAAATAATATTATTTTATGCATGAGGTGCTTACTTTAAATAGGCTTTACATTTAAGTACAATATAGTATGTAAGTTGTTTTTTTGTTATGTTTTGAATGTAGGCTGTTAGTGAGCCGAATAAATAAAAAAAAAAAAAAAAAAAAAAAAGACGATTTCAGCAAATACCACTATGCATACTTTATGAAACAGAAGTCTGAAGTCTATACAAAGCTTCAATTGATGTTAGAAGAAAGCAAGGTCATGTTGTAAAAGAACTACTAAGCGACAACGGCGCGAGTTCGATAACGAGAAAACTCGATCAATATAACAAAGGTATGGCATCAAGCACAGATTGTACAGGTACATTTGAAGAGTGTATACCTCCTGAAACGTTTGAAGATACTCTTGATACAGAAATACATAACAGATTACCAGGATTATCTTCGGAAACTCAAGATGAGCGTGATGAGGCTGTTGATGTGGGTGGACAACGATCAAACATTACCAGAACGTTTGGATGCGATGAACGATGAGATTTTGCCTGATAGAGAATGAAGGACAAATAACTCTTCGAGACAGATCAAAGCTGCAAAATTATGATATCAGTAGATGATAGGACTGAAATTGAAGAACCTACAAAATACACTGAAGGACTACAGAGTCAAGACAAGGTGAAGGAGCATTAGCTGAAAGCAATGAAAATTGAAATCAAGTCTTTAGAAGAAAATAAAACTTGGTCTCTGGTCGAGGTTTTTCACAACAACCCGGAGTGGACTTTGACGAAACGTTTAGCCCTGTTGCAAAAATGACGACAATCAGATCGGTCATAAGCGTCGCGGCGAAAGAAGGTTTGTCACTCACTCAATTTGATGTCACAACTGCTTTTCTAAATGGCTGTAATGAGCCAGAAGACTTGATGGAATTAATCGAGTCTCTAAGTTGAAGCGAAGTCTATACCATATATGTATGTTGGGATACGTGCATAGTTGATTATTTGAAGAACATAGTCATCATTTCAACAAAGTCAAACGGATCCTTGCTATTTATCCGAAAAATATTGCAGAGTAAAATTATTTTGATATCGACTATGTCGATGATAGACTGGTAGCAGCAACAAAACAGAAGGATGCTGATAAGTTTATGGTAGAACTTAAACGTAAAGTCTGCAGACTACTATCTGGGTTTACAAATATGTTGTACATTACGAAGACGATGGCTCTATAAGCATAACGCAAAAGCACTACACTGAGAAAGTTTTAGCTAGGTTTGGTATGAGCAGCTGTAAAACTGTGACTACATTTATAATCAGAGATTCTGACCAAGGACAGTCAGAAAGAAAAGTAATAGATAAGAAGTCATACTCCTTTGGGGTAGTGGTGCTGACATCAATAGAATATTTATTCTGCAGAAGAGGGCAATCCACGCAATTTATAACTTATATCCTAGAGATTCTCTTAAACATAAATTGAAATCCATAAATATTATGACAGTGTCGTCACAGACAATTTATGAACGGAAATATATACAACATTTTTCTAAGAACAGCGACATTCATAGCATATATACTTTTCTATAACAAATTACCCAAAGAAAACTATCTGTGTATAGATTTAAAAGTTAGTTAAACAGAAGTTATATAAGATAGGGTACTATAAAGTTTCTGATTTTGTGGAAGACATGAATGCATATACAAGGGACCTAGGTTCTTTAGGACAGCTCCCTAAATAACATTTATTGAATCTATATATATAAATCAATGTTTGTCTGTCTGTTTGTTTGTATCCTATATGCTCCTAACCTACCATTCATCCGAATGCGATGAAACATTGGCAACTTGTTGCGCGCACGCCCGCGTTGGTTTCTGACAAAAAAGAAGAGACATTGCAATGCACGCCGGGGATTCGTTAGTAATCTAAATCTAACTCACTCCCTAATCATGATATTATCTCAGGAACTATAAAACTTTCAAATTTGATACATGGCAGTTAGGTTCCTTATAGAATGCTAAGAAAGGATTTGGCGAAATTCAAGCCCTAGGGGGAAATGGAGGAAATACCGTTTTTATGTCACTTTTTTGTGTAAATTAGTTGGAATACGAAGGGGAATAGCTAGTATTCAAATAGGTTTAGTAAAACTACATTTACCATTACAACCAGACATTTAATTATTTTAAATTATACGATAGGGTTTACACCTGATCCCTTATAATCATGTCTACCTTGTGGCACTTGCTGGCAGGGCCACCATCACGGAATAGAATTTATTGCTAAATATCTGATTTCGAGGGACCGTTAAAAATGATATCGTCGTTTTAAAAGTTATAAGGGTTTTAAGGTGGCCCTGCCAGAACGGGCACTTGCTGGTAAGGATACCTCCGTATCACACAACATAAATTACCTATCGCGCAAATCTGTTTGCTCCCTGAATTTGATATTAATTTGTCGGCAAATATCAGATGTTGATTTATCAGTTTTTTTGTGTGGTTGGTATGATACTACCATGATGGCACAGGTCATGGATTCGATTTCTACCCGGGGAGAGTAGAAGAGTATAAGAGCCACACATGCCTATACCATACACCCTGATCAAGGGAGTCAAGTACGAGTCGAACTCGTGCGCCGAGGGTTCCGTAACTACCCATTATACCGCCAAAATATTTTCTTTTATTTTCTTTCACACAATAGCACAACTTTATTTATTTACCTTATTTGAGGTTGATGCCAATTAAGCTAGACCTCTAAATTGTATGAGCGCTCATACAACTCAGAGGACTATCTTAATCGTCTTGGCGGGGGCACTGCCGTGCCCCCAGATAGGGTATTTTACTCTATATGAGAAAAAAATCTAATAATGTACATTTTAGATAGCTTAGGCAATAAGCAGTCGGAAAATGTTAGTTTTAGTTCATGAAATAACTTAATTTTAAAATTCATTTCAAACTTTTCAGTATTTTTAATCTTTTTCTAAACAAGCGAAACAGTAGCCGCCATTATAATGACGTCATATGGCATTACGTACAGCAGTATGTAAACTAAAAAGTGTCAACTGAAGTATTATTATTATTATTATTTTTACACTAATATTCATGCATTCAGGAACAGCACACCAATAAAAAACCGGCCAAGTGCGAGTCGGACTCGCGCACCGAGGGTTCCGTACAAACTTCGTCCATCGTTCGTCCATCACGGGAAATGCACAATTTTATTTATTTACTGTATTTGAGGTTGGTGCCAATTAAGCTAGACCTCTAAATTGTATGAGCGCCCATACAATTCAGAGGTCTTTATTAATTGGCGTAACTATGTATGTATGGGCGCCCACCCTTTAATTTTCAACTTTTTTTATTTTTTAGAATTTTTCCTTTATTTGTGCTGTAAGACCTTGCTTTTTGCCATTTTTTTTTTATATTTGAGTTGATTGAATGAAAGGTAAATTGCGGTTTACGATTTATGACGTATTAAAAAAAACTACTTACTAGATCTCGTTCAAACCAATTTTCGGTGGAAGTTTGCATGATAATGTACATCATATATTTTTTTTAGTTTTATCATTCTCTTAGTTTAGAAGTTACAGGGACCAACATTTTACCACTTTGGAAGTGTCTCTCGCGCAAACTATTCAGTTTAGAAAAAAATGATATTAGAAACCTCAATATCATTTTTGAAGACCTATCCATAAATACCACACTTATGGGTTTGACGAAAAAAAAAAATTATGAGTTTCAGTTCTAAGTATGGGGAACCCCCAAAATTTATTGTTTTTTTTCTATTTTTGTGTAAAAATCTTGATGCGGTTCACAGAATACATCTTACCAAGTTTCAACAGTATAGCTCTTATAGTTTCGGAAAAAAGTGGCTGTGACATACGGACAGACAGACAGACAGACAGACAGACATGACGAATCTATAAGGGTTCCGATTTTTGCCATTTGGCTACGGAACCCTAAAAAGGATAATAGCTCATTTTTAGGGTTCCGTAGCCAAATGGCAAAAAACGGAACCCTTATAAATTCGTCATGTCTGTCTGTCCGTCCGTATGTCACAGCCATATTACATCATATCATAGTTTTTTCCGAAACTATAAGAGCTATACTGTTGAAACTTGGTAAGTAGATGTCTTTTGTGAACCGCATTAAGATTTTCACACAAAAATAGAAAAAAAACAATAAATTTTGGGGGTTCCCCATACTTAGAACTGAAACTCAAAAATATTTTTGTCATCAAACCCATACGTGTGGGGTATCTATGGATAGGTCTTCAAAAATGATATTGAGGTTTCTAATATCATTTTTTTTTAAACTGAACAGTTTGCGCGAGCGACACTTCCAAATGCGAAAACTCTTAAATGGTGATTAGATGTTTACTAAATTACTATATAGAAATTATTACACTGTATGTTTTCCAAATAAAATAAAATAAAGTGGTAAAATGTGTGTCGCCCCCCCCCCCCCTTAACTTCTAAAATAAGAGAATGATAAAACTAAAAAAAATATATAATGTACATTACCATGCAAACTTCCACCGAAAATTGGTTTGAACGAGATCTAGTTAGTAGTTTTTTTTAATACTTCATAAATCGTAATCCACAATTTACCTTTCATTCAATCAACTCAAATAAAAAAATAATTGCCAAAAAGCAAGGTCTTACAGCACAAATAAAGGAAAAATTCTAAAAAATAAAAAAAGTTGAAAATTAAAGGGTGTCCATACATACATAGTTACGCCAATTAATAAATACCTCTGAGTTGTATGGGCGCTCATACAATTTAGAGGTCTAGCTTAATTGGCACCAACCTCAAATAAGGTAAATAAATAAAATTGAGCATTTCCCGTGATGGATGAACGATGAACGAAGTTTGTACGGAACCCTCGGTGCGCGAGTCCAACTTGCACTTGGCCGGTTTTTAATTTTAAAATTTTATAAGTCCAATTGAGACCAATATCAGCGCATTTATTTAATTACAAGAGACCTAAATAACGTCATGACCGTAGAGTAACATGGCGTCCAGCGTTTTCATCAAACTACGCGCGAAAATTGAAAATGTAAACTTTAAATGCATTTTTATGGCACTTATCGATTGAATAAAATTTTTGTGTTTTTTTGGGTGGCTTATTAGCACCTTTGGAACGAATTGAGACATTTTTCAATAATGGATGAGATACCCTATTGGCGTCAACTATGTATGTATGATAAAAAGATATGGGCAAATTTAGATTTTCGCGAAAACTTGTAAGTGCCAAAGTTAACCTTAATTTTCAACTTTTTTATTTTTTGGAATTGACCTTGACCTTGGTTTTTGCAAAATTTTGTGATTCTAGGTCAACGGGAACTACCATATAGGTTTTCGACCCAAAACCTATAGTGTACTTCCGGTTGACCTAGAATTTAGAATTTTGGTTAAAAGCAAGGTCTTACAAGTTTTCGCGAAAATCTAAATTTGCCCATATCTTTTTATCGTGTTGACTCAGGACCTTGTTTTTTATACACCTAATAAGGACTATCGACCTCAGTATCTGGTATAAATTTCAACTTGCTAGGTTCATCCGTTCCTAAGAAAATAGGTGGTGACACACGGACAGAGAGACGGACAAGAAAATGATCTTATTACAAAACAGTCTATATGCTCGTGACCCATGCGATTGCGATTGCGATTATTTAACTATTAACTAGTAAAAAATATGTTTGATAAAAAATGGTTATCTATTATTTCATCGAAACTTTATTTAAACCATTTATTCTACACACATTTATATACATCAGAATTCGTATAGCAGAAAACTATTCCAGGAATATAGTTTCACATACCTTTTAATTCATCACTGAGTATTTTCGAACAGAATTTCATTGCCATTATACGGATTCTTATAGCCTTCTCATATTCTGATGTGTTAAACGGATCAAAAAAATGACGCTTACTTGTAAATTTGGCGACTTTGCGTCATTTGTTTGTCCACACAGAATTCAAATCCGTGATGCTGGCCCTGCTAGGAAGGGTCTTACTTTGAGTCCATTTAATACCAAAATAAGAATAAGCGATAAAAACACTCGAAATAAATATTACATTAAATATATGAGTAAAATAAAAAGGGGGATCAACACTTGACACATGTTTCCCCTAACATAAAAATTTAATTATACTTATTATAATTATTATCCTCGTAAGAAACAGGATCCTTTATTTAACCTTATTCAGAAGATTGTTTTATTTTGAGTTGATCTATTGAATTTCATAAAACATGAGAAGTACCGCAATAAATGTGGAGTTACTTACCTACTTTTGTGTGTTTTTATTCAACACCCAACATACTTTAATAAAGAACAAATATGGATGCGAATGACCCAAACGCCTTTATTTGCGAATTAATTTTATGCATATTTTTTTCATGTGTCTAGAGCCTTTAGGTTCATATATGTATAAAAATAAATAAAAATAAAAGAAATATACTACCCTTAGAATAATAACGCTATACTACCTATCTAAATATAGACCTTGTACTGGTACATTAAGTATCAAAATTATGTTGTCAAAGTTTGGGAATTAACAACAACGAAAATTTGTTCGTGAAAATAGGCCATTAGGTAATAAGTTCAGAATACTAAATAAATCTTGGGCCTTACGAGGTATACCTAATTATTGTATTAAAATTTAGGTATTTTAATGTATAAGTTACACAAAAACACAGTACCTACATACTTAAATTTGAACAGCTTATTCACATACATACTAACACAATGTCTGCCTGTATTCATTCATTCACTACATCAAGCATATGAATTAGAACCATAGCAAAATTAATAATTTCTTAAATAGAATGACTTTTTGAGTCTGATTAAACAATAAGTTTATGAATCAACTGAAAAAAGTTTGTTTTACTATTAGTAAACTAAACTACAGATCAAATAACCCACCCTAAGGCTAAATCCTATCCTGGAATACAGAGAAAAGTGGTCAAAGAAGTATGAGCATAATATTTGAGAAAACACTAACTGCAATCTTAGATTAGGATTTATTTTTGTTTGTTATTTCTTTGTCATGGCAATCTGTTTAGGAATTGGTAAAATTCGAAAGTGATTTTCACATAAGCAGAAGTAAATCAAGTAACTGTAAATTGTGAATAATTCATAAACAACATCTTTTGCTAAGTTTGAAGGTATTAGCAAAACTAATGATCAGTACAAAAAAAAACAGATAAAGTTTCTGACCAAATCATTATGTTTTGAAATCTATGGATTCTATTAGTTTTTTCTTATTTAATAATAATTGCATTTTATACTCCTTCACCGATTTACCTCTATGTCTCATCTAATTTAGGATTAAGCCACCTTCAATCTCAACAACTCATATTGAACATAACTTTTATGTGGGATAAAACTGTTAATTAATACAATATCAAAATATTAATGACATAAAGTTAAACATTATTTCAATACTTACTACAAGGTACTGAAATTAGAGCTCATGAATTTTAAATATGCATACTTAATTTAAAGGGGCTTTTCAATCTTTTCTGTATGCAGGTACGTAGCATATTTTATTTTGATAGAGGAGGATCATCAGATTTGTTATTGTTACACTGACCCAAATGGCAATTACGTAATCTACCTCCACGTTGAGCTTTCAACACATTTTTGGCATTTTCCATTGCCATCATGAGCTTGTGTTGGTTTTCCAATCTTTCTAAGCAGTTTTTGCAAATTGTTTTTGGTAGTGGGTCGGAACGAGATATCTGTAATTAGAAAACAACATGTTATGGTGTGGTCAAGCAGGTACTCTGAGAGCTACATTGGAGAGCCAGTTTCTGGTCAGTAGGGAAAAATGTGACATTGACATTCACTTAAGTGGATGAAGGAAGACTATTGAGATATTTTTGTTGAATAAACCCAACATGGATTTTTGATATGATGAAGGTCTCTTGCTTTTTATTTTTTATCCCAAGCAATGAGCAACCTAGAGGTTCCTGTCTACAGAGCGCTAAAACTGTATGGCTATGGTAAGGGAGCTATAATGAAAATATGTTTTATTCAAATAGGCCTTCACAAGTACTTGCTCTAACCAAATGTATCACTGAATTACCTTTTATATATAAAACTCTTGCATTTAAAAAAAACATTACGATGTGGGTACCAACCCAGGAATATAAGTATTCCTATTCAAAAGATTACGCATGCATCGCATCAACTTACGTTTATTGTTAGATGTCTACTGATTTTCTCAGATATACTGAGTCGTGTGCCCTCATCTCCGTAGATGTGAATTACAACACGATGCATTTCAGAACATAGTCGACAAATAAATCCCGTCAGGACGCCTCTATCTAAGCTTCCCATTGTAGAATAAATCTAGAACGCATATGTATTACTTCACTATATGTAGATGATTATTGGCAAAATCGACAGCACTGTAAAATGATAAGGTTTAATTTCGCAAATTCATACACTTGGAAATAAATGGCACAAGCACAAATAGTGTAATTCGTATTTTGTACGAATTGATTTATTTATATGTAATGTACATATAGTTTATTTATTTCCACCCACCAGGGTTACCAACAAACTTCTCAAAAATTACCCCTACGAACAACTACGACGTCATACGATGCTGTAAGTAAACTAAAAAGTGTCAACTGAAGTATTATTATTATCATTTTTACACTAGTATCCATGCCATCAGGAACAGCATACTAATAAAAAGGATAATAGCTGATTATTAATTTATAATATTTTATAAGTCCAATTGAGACCAATATCAGCGCAATTATTTACTTACGAGCCTTGTAAAACCATTATTAGTACTGGCAGTACCAAACACGTTGTCACTAGTCAGACAGTCAGTGCTGCCAACTTAGCCAGTTTTTGGCTATATTATTTTTGCCACAATTTTAGCAACTTTCAATTATTATATTAGACAAGGTAAAGTAAAATTACAGCAAAATAATAATATTTTGTACTGCCATTTCATAACACTTGTTTTCACTCATCTACATAGTAGTACCTATATCTGAACGAATGTTGTCTATGGAATCTTGTGGGGATGGGATTCCCGCCCCGTCTGCACAAGCACAATATAGTACTTGTATAAATAAATGGAATACCTCTTTATATTGTACAATTTTGGGTTCAAGTTATTAAAATGCAATCAGTATTTCATGATTTGGTTGTGACGGCTATATACCTAACTCAAATACTGAGGTGGAAAGATTATTTAGCACTAGCTTCCGCCCGCGTTCCCGAGGGATCTTGTTTCTCGGGATAAAAAAGTAGCCTATGTGTTAATCCAATGCTACCTCCATACCAAATTTCATCAAAATTGGTTCAGCTCAGCCGTTTGAGCATGAAGTAACAAACACACATACTCACAAAATTTCGTCGCCTTTATAATATTAGTGTGATAGTGATGTAGAGTGTGGTGAAGACAAAGCGTAGAAATATGATAAGCTTAGATACACTTAATTCTTCATTCAGAGTAAAAGGTAGAGAAAAAAAAAGCGGCAAGAAAAATATTATTTCCTTTACTCGATGGATTTCAATGATTTTTTGTATACGGTTTAAAAACAACATTTAATAATGACAGTTTTCTCTATCTTGTTTTGTATCACTGCAATCTCACCATGGTGAATGATGATGTGACCGAAGGTGGTAAAGCACACAAATCCTAGAACGAACTCAAGTTCTCTTCATCCCGGCACAGACGATACAGCCAGACGGGTACTACAAAGTATTCTACCGCCGCGGCCGTGCTGTTTTTCTCACGATATTTTCCAACACTGAAAGCTCTGTCTCTGTAAGATTTGAAATCACGACCTTCGTCACGGCATTTGACGTCACTACCACCGAGGTTTTATTGCCTAAACCTTCACAAACACACCTAATGATAACACAGCTCTACAAAAATAAACTTTTTATTTGTTGCCCTGGATATCATCGCAAATTTTTACGTTTTCAAGTGCCCAGATTACGAATATATTCATGAAAGTTCTCAATGTGCTCGTATATTTTCATGATTTTTGCATATCTTATATTTTGAACAATTTACTGCTGGTCTTTGAAAAGAGATTGTCCCCTGAAAAATTGTAAAAGAAAAGCTCATAAAAGGCGTTTTATCGAAATATAAAATATATTTTCGACATTTTCCTCTTTATTTACTTCGATGTACTTATCCTAATTTCTCAAAACATAACTGACATTATAAATATATCTGTTATTTTGTTTCTCGTTTTTTGATTTTTGTAATGTAAAATGAAAATAAAGATTTTAAAAAAATCAGAGCAAATCTTACAAAATCAATAAGTTTCATGAATCAAAATCATTTTAATATCTAGGGCAACAAAACCACTGTAGACCAGTGATAATGTGCATAATGGTGATAATATAGTCAAAGAAATAAAAACGGATTAATTAAATTTATTTAACTCGTCCAAAAAGGATTTACATTTGTCCCTTAGAATCTTAACGGCTTCAGTAAATATAACATTAGGCGGCATGGCTCCAACTGATTCCACGTTAACTGAAAGGAATTAAACCAGTTTTGATTAATATATATGATTAAGAGAAGGTCGTACCTTACCACAACTATCGACACGGATTCGGCATACGCCTCGCGCCTGTCGGTAAAAGTTTTATGTAAACGGCGTAAGAATGTATGTAAACTACGTCGTTGGACTCCGCTCGGCTCCTACGGATTATACCCCTTAATTATAGAATCCTGCAAGGCGATTGTGTAAAACGTCCACTACACTACTCGCGAAGTAGCCCAAAGTTAGCTGAAGTAGAGAAGTACTTGGTGGATCCTCACCTCTCCTCGGGTGACGTCCGTTCGGTGTAGGTTTTTGCCTGAGATAAAGGGCCCGAAGATATCCAAAGTGACACAATAATTAAATTTCCCAAAAACATAATATATAAAGTAATACATACAAATAAAATGGTCCCGTACTCTACTTAGGATAACAGCATCTTTAATTTCATCATATCTGTATACATTTCTGCTGCAAGTGTCATATCTCGCTTCTTTAACATATGCTTTTCCTTCTGAATTTATGCTAATTACTCCAGGAGCGAAGCAGCTCTGTAGAAGAGTGGCTTCACTGCCATGAACCTCACGGGTTAGTGTCACCTCAGGTAACAGGCGATAGGAAGCAGTTGCTGTAAATTATTGCTATATTAAGAGGGTGCAACCAAAATGTTGGAGTTTTAGTCATTTTTCTAATGAAATATAGGCTTGTGAACCGATCAATTTGCTTTTTTGGAAAGATTAAGTCTACATTTTCAATTTAAGAGATAGTCTAAGAGTTCATCAAAATTTTCCTGTTACACACTGACACTTTTTTTTTTAATAATTCAATTATTCCAAGGTGATTTTTTAAAATATGCGATAATGTTATTCACCAGGCGTTACAATGTGCCTAAGTATTTTATTTTAAGCAATGATATATCTAGTTTCTAGCGCGCCCATAGTAAAGACTCGAAAACGTCCCTTTTGTCTTTAGTCCGCGTCAGGCAGGGCGACGACGTGTAGCGCGACCAGATTGTAACCGTCGGTTACTATGAACGTAGCATATTATTTATTATCTTGAGTAAAATATCATTGATTTAAGTATTTTTCTAAAAGACTATTACAGTTTCAAAGTGCAGTCCAGGCACCAAATTTGGCTATTTGTTATGTAAAACCATTCCTATAAAATAAAATATTTTTTTAAGTGTATTTGAAGACATTGTAACATACTGATGTTATTGAAGTGAAACTTCTTTATCGACGTATGGGAGAAATTTTTGTAGTATATCGTCACGTTTTTCGGTTACGCGCCATGTTTTTTTTTATTATGTTTTCCCGTATTTTGGAAGGCAAAGGGTTCTAGCTAATACAGCCTAGCCATTTATCTTATTTATCTTCTTAGTTTTGAATTAATGTCTGACATCTTAAAATATAAAGGTATGAAGTTAGCTAGCGAAAAACATTGGTTGCCATGGCAACCAATGTTTTTTAGTAAGCGTTGCTTCCGTCAGAATTTTAATCAGGGACTTTTCAGAAGTTTCACTTCTACCATGTGTGACTTGCACACACACACACTTTTTTTTAATAAGCTTTTGTAAATACCAATCCATATAAGCATGTTGCAATTAATAAGCAATTTTAGATGATTTTTTAAAAACTATGCGCACCTAAATCGTTCGATCAGTAAATGCCGGGCCCTCGCAAGGAAACGATTCAAACATTCAAAATTATTAATAATTTTTGTCCCGAGTCTAGGCTTCACGACCCCATTCATACTGAGTGACCACTGTAGTGTATTACGCCATACTAGCGATCGTGCTTAATGACTCGCTGTAAATTAAATTACGAGAGTGCTCATAATTTTATATTCATAATTTCATTAAAAGCTACAGGAATATTTTAATTGATAAAAAAAATACCAACCAACAGGAGAGAATTTGGCATGATCCCTGCCAATGCCTTTTACAGCAATGAGGTTAAGATCTAGCTCATGTCCTGGTCTCATTTTAGATATAAGGATGTCATCATGCACTGGGCCAGTGTCTGCTTCTTTGTGAACAGATGCTTGGTTGCCAATGGGTTGCCATTTCATTTGAGAGGAGTACACTACAAATATGATACAAGTTCTTTGAGTATATTGCTAGTCAGATATTATTCAACTATAACTGGGTGACTTTTTAGTCACTGGCAATATTTGCAGGGGTGGAATTACTCATCAATATGAACAACTTTTATTATGAGACTAACTGTGAAATCACGAAAAAAACTCGACCAAAATGTATAAAGCAACCGTTTTATTTTACGTTTTATATGATGATCCAAAGTTAAAATAATGTAGTTTGTCAGCTTCTCTGTCGAAAAGCTGACAATTAATTAAGTACTTGATAAATAATAATTTATTATCATTATTTATTTCGTGGATAATAATTAATCCATAGCTTGTGAATTTATAACATGACCCTCGTATAGTTCTGACCTACTAGCAATAGTAATGTTTACATACCACTATGGTTTTCATATAAATCTTCATTTCTAAATGAATCCTTTGGCTGGGACTTGTTTGTTGTACATTTTACTTTAAGTGAAAACTCCAAAGTATCAAACTCGGTTCCATCTGTTGCATCTGTAAATATTTTAATCATTTATGATTTAACTAGTTACCGCCTTACCTTCCGAGGGAAATAATGTTTTCTGTGGATAAAAGTATCCTGTTTTAATTCAAGGTATGATTTATATAAGATAATAGCTGTCCTCTGCGGTCCCGAGACAAAAGTAGCCCATTCTATACCATAGGCTGTCAGCATGCCAAATTTTATTGCGATCTGTTCAGTCATGAACATCATGACATGGTGGAGTGAAGTAGTGTGAATGTTTGTTTTGAAGTAATGTGTACTTTCAAATGTAGTTGTCAATTTTAAGAAACTTCAGAGCGCACAAATGCAAAGTGGCCATCATAGCATACCACTACTTTTTAGTATAAACATTTCTTGTTTTTGGTTTAATGCTTTTTGAGGTACAACAATAATTTATACCTTATACCTTAGCCAAGTTTTATTGTAATCCATTATGCCATTATACATGATGAGTAACAAACACAATCCATCACGTTTATTATAATAGTAAGACAGTTTAGGTAGGTACATAACTATAATGAGTCAGAAACCTCTGCTTATAGACTCCAAAAAGTGCAAGGTTTATTTTTGGGACTGTGTACACGCTTCTATAATAAGATCCCTCCTGCACTTTTAAATTTGCCATTACATAAATTTAAGGAATGTGTTAAGTCTATTTTAGTACAAAAGGCATACTATAATGTTAATGAATATTTAAATGACAACAATGCTTGGGTGTAGCACTCGCTATTGCAGGATAAATTTTATGTAATAGTCTAAGTTTGTTTTGAAAAGAGTAATTGCTGAGTTTCTTGCCGGCTCTTCTCAGTAAAAGCAACCTTCCGTTACCGAACCATGCGTTAGAGTCTGACTATTCTTAAGTGCCTGTGAAGGCCTATTAGAATGAATAAATTATTTCGTTTCATTTCAAAAGGATTAAGTAATGTTGTAAATTTAAAAATAAATAAATAATAATAATGTAATGCAACAGACAATTCTATTACATCAAAAAATTAAGTAGTATCTACCTATCTATTATTTACCTTCAGGACGATATTCAAATAATCTTGGGTCTGCTTTCAAAGGAATCAAACCTAATCTGTGTGCTAGCACTTCATCTTGGATAATGGAAGTATTATTTTTAATCATGACCTTTTCAATGGCCATGCTAGGCACTTCACTTAGCATCAGGCGACGGAAAGCATTGGCAAATGCCGGCTGAAGGCCTATTAAATCAAATTCAATTTCAAAATTCTTCATGCGTACAATAACTATCCGAAATTTCTTCACAAACTTTTTAAAATTCCACTTCTCATCTGCCATTCCATAATCGTTTGGAGCATTCTATATAGAAAATCAAAATATTACAAATTAACAAATAATGATGTTTTACAAAACTATCCACACAAAGTTTCACATTTATAACATTAGGTAGGATAGTATGATAACCAGGGTTTTTATGTAGTGAATTGTAGCCTCTACTATGAGACAGTATATATATACAAGTTTACAGAAAATTGTTGAACCCACTAAAGTAAGCTAAACATTATTTTTGGTGGAGTGGTTGGTAGGTTACTATAATAAAAATGGCTGTTGCTAGTTAGTCGTCCGCTAAACGGATGAATAAAAAATAAATTAGTCGTCCGCTAAACAGATGAATAAATAATAAATTAGTTGTCCGTGGGTAAATAAATATTCAGAGGTTATGAAATTTTTGGAATGAGCTCACCTTTACACGAAATTCCTCTAAAAATACTCTTGGCTTTTCTTCAAGCTTATTCATTTTTATGGGTTTTCACGTCAGATTCAGAAAATAGAAGCTTACAATTTACAATAAAATGCAAACCAACAAAGTAGAAGAAGTTATATTCAAGTTTCAAGTGATTACATACTCTTTCTTTTCAAAGAGAATAACCACCAAACCACGAAAAAGTTGTTGGTTATAATATTATTTACTTTCTTTCATTCGTGCTGAGTAGCAGTGTGACCATCTCATTCATGGGGAATCTGCCACACACTGGGCAAAAAATCTGCCAAAATCTGCCACACTTGACGCCAAAAATGCCAAAAATATGCCATCATGGAAACGGCAAAAAAATACACTATGAAATACTATGAATTCAATTAAATTTCTTTAATTATTAACAAAAATATATTTTCCAATTTTCTTATGCATAGGTATTTAAGTATTAACATTTGACTTCAAATTTTCGCCTTTATTTTCAGTGTACATAGATTTTAAAGAAATCTTTTTTAACATGTTTTCAGTTAGCTAAGGAGACATAGTCTCCGTGTTCCGTTATCCCCTCTTTGGTGGTAATTATAGCTGAAACATGTTTGTGTAGGAACCTATTTCTTATTCTTCCTATTTCCTATATTTTGTTTTGTTTAAATTCACCTGAGAGAATATTTTGCTTAGAATACCGACTTTATAACATTTCCTATCTAAAAAGATACTTCTAACTTACCAATAATCACTTTATGATGGAAAACTAGATCAAAACATTTTTGTAAACACAACGTAACGCCTATAAACTGGTTTTGATTTCAAGTAAATTCACTTTTACACATTGTATTTCACTGAGATAATAGCTGAATTGTATTCATTACAAAGTATAAACAGAATAAGTGGGAAATCCCCGTACAATATGGTCATGAAACAGAAGTTGCCAGTTCGATAAAATCATTTGTAATCTAACTAAATATCATATACCCCATGTAATTTAATTACTTATAAAAAAGGTGACTTCATTGAAAATTCTAAATTCAATGGGAAATTTCATGGAATCTGCCACTTTTGTAAATCGTCAGCATGTTCTGCCACAGACAAAAATTAGGAGCAAAATCTGCCAAAATGGCAGAAATCTGCCACAAATGGTCACACTGCTGAGTAGTGAGAATATTAAAAAAAAAAATGTATGTATGTATATATAAAATGTACTCTGTAGTAGTGAGTGAGTACTGAGTAGTGCCACAGTATAAAGATGTAACCAGTATGAAAACTAAGCCTAGTTGATAAAATAATTACCTACACTCCATTGAAGCAATAGGGTTGACACTTTTAATGTTTTATAGTATTGTTTTTAAGCTATTGTATAGCTTTTATCGCGGGCGTCGGGGTTTGAGCGCTGTATGCTGCTTGTGAGAAGGTGTATAGGTGTATAGGTATCTATTAATCTCAAAGAGAAAAAAAACTGCCTACCTAAATAAAAAATAAATAAATAATTATAATTGCATAAGTTGATAAAAAAATGCTTTACCGCGGCACTCGGGGACGAGTGTCACACTTATTTTTTTAATTAAAACATTCTATGTTCTGTAGTGATCAATTAATCGAATTGAAATAGCTAGTTTACAAATACAATTTAAATAGGTATATCATAGTGTCGGTTAATCTCGATAGTTTAAAATACGGAAAACAGTTTAATATTAACACACAGCTTGAAGTTTTTTTTTTTTTTTTGGTAGGTTACTAACTCATTATGGCATAACCTTTTACAAGTTTTGGCGGGAGCGTAGGCGAGCTGCGGTTGGGTGCGCGCTAGGCGCGTACCAACCCCAAAAATGTGTGTGATACCTAGTATTTAAAAAACCATTGCATAAAAAATACCTTTATTCTTCATAAATTACAAATTATTGACTGCAAAAGCACTATCGGCTTCAACACCCTTGAAAACAAAAAATACGATATCCATGACGAAAAAGTTGATAATTTCTTGCAGCCGCCATCTTGGATTTATATTTTGACAGCACTATCGGCTTCAACACCCTCAAAAACTATAAAAACGACACCCATGACGAAAAAGTTGATAATTTCTTTCAGCCGCCATCTTGGATTTACATTTTGACAGTACTATCGGCTTCAACATCCTCGAAAACCATAAAAACGACACCCATGACGAAAAAGTTGATAATTTCTTGCAGCCACCATCTTAGACTTACATTTTGACAGCACTATCGGTTTCAATACCCTCGAAAACCATGGAAACGACACTCATGACGAAAAAGATCATAATTTTGCGCAGCCACCATCTTGGATTTATATTTTGACAGCACTATCGGCTACAACACCCTCGAAAACCATAAAAACGACACCCATGACGTTGTTGTTAATAATAATATTATAATCTATTGCAGCCGCCATCTTAGATTTGTATTTTGTGTTATGTTTTACGAATTTATTATGATCTTAAAAAACGATAGCTCCGGTTTTGTTGAAGCAGAGTTCAAACAGCCGTAAACTACGCAATACGCTCGTGGCATTTTTTGAAAAGTTTGCGGAAATAAACTTGTACGTGACCACTCGTCCAAAGAGTATATAATCACTACGTTCTCACTCGTCTTGACGCGGCACTCACTACTGACAGACAGCACCGCGAAAACCGCTTAGGTGGGTCTCGTCGATGCGCATGTTTTTGTGAGTGAGCCGTTTCGTCCTTTTGTAGGTAGTTTCCGTACTGGTTACATCTTTATACTGTGGTAGTGCTTGACGCCTGACCACATGCCAGTGTTTCCACTTAAGATTTTCATTTTTCCCTACCCCCTAGTTTATTTAAGAATTATCCCTAAAATCAGTGTTTCCACTTAAGATTTTGAATTTTCCCTAGTTTCATTAAAAATTATCCTAAAAATAAAATACCCTAAAAGATCTTTAAAATTCTTGGTTTGCTTGGTTCATGGTTTAGGGAGCATAATTATTATAAAGTAAACACATAATTTCACGTATTTATTTACATAAATTACCTGCTTTACAAAAGCAGAGCAAAAGCATAACTTTGATAGCTTTTCGCTGCACCGAATGCAGTGAATTATTTGCTAGCATTCCCAGTTTTGTATAAAGCATGCCGTTAAGGGTAATAATTTTTATTCCACTTATTTAATTATTATTGAAATGTATCTTCCAGATATCACGACGACGCGAAGACTGTCCTTGTTGAAGGCGTGCGTGGGGATACAGATCCAACCCGTAGGTGTCCCTTTAAGATATGCGTTAATATGTAGGTACATACACCTAGCGAATACTATCTCTGCCTGCAAGATACATACAGGTAAAGATTGCTCTGGCTATTGTTATAATATAATAATAAATCGTTATTGTTGCGTCTGCGATGCAGAAAGAAAAACAAACTAAAATATTTTGATGATTGGATTATTCGTTGGCGTAAGTGTATCGTTTCTGGAGGAGCATACTTTGAAGGTGATAAAATAACTTTAAATGAATAACTAACATTTTGTGTACATATTATTGATCGTTTCCCGGTACTTTCTTGACAGAGTAGTAGGTATATATAGCATTCATAAAAAAATTGTTTTCTATAAGAATTATTATGTGTGCGCTGTGTTAAGTGGTTATTACACTAGCGTTAGAGTCAGACTATTCATAAGTGCTTGTGAAAGCCTATTTGAATAAAAAATATTTCCATTTTCACTACCCTAATTAGAGACTCCCTAATTAGGAAATCGGAAGGTCTCAAGTGTTGTTCAATATCTCCGTTCGTATGAGCAATCACAATGGAATTTAGCAACTGCGAGTGAACTGCTAAAGGACTATGGCTATGTGTAAACGTTGCAAATATCTTATATACTAGGCTAGGCTTATATACTATAATAATATGCTGTTTTCGAAGTATCTACGGCCATGTGTACGCTAGCTAGCGTACACAGTCAAAATAGTATTTATTCACGAGGAACAATTTTTTTTGGCACAATAATAGCTTATTACACCCATTTTTGAAAAATGTCTTAATTCGTTCCCAAGGTGCTAATAAGCCACCAAAAAAAAAAAAAAAATATTCAATCGATAAGTGCCATAACAATTTTACATTTTTAAATTTTGCCAGTAGTTTGATGAAAACGCCGGACGTCATGTAACTACGGTCATGACGTTATTTGGTCTCTTGTAAGTAAATAAATGCGCTGATATTGGTCTCAATTGGACTTGTAAAATTTTATAAATTAATAAAAACCGTCCAAGTGCGAGTCGGACTCGCGCACCGAGGGTTCCGTACAAACTTCGTCCATCGTTCGTCCATCACGGGAAATGCACAATTTTATTTATTTACTGTATTTGAGGTAAGCGCCAATTAAGCTAGACCTCTAAATTGTATGAGCGCCCATACAACTCAGAGTAACTATGTATGTATGGGGACAACCTTTAATTTTCAACTTTTTTTATATTTTGGAATTTTTCCTTTATTTCGGACAGACGGAAAGACGGACAGACGGACAGACAGCGAAGTCTTAGTAATAGGGTCATTCCTTTGTATCATACACTATTAGATATTACCTGTGTGCGAAAATACATTCAAAACCATCCATATAAACATAAACACGAACTTTCGCATCCTACGATTATAATTGCATGCGAACAGCAAAGGAGTGGAACACACTTCCGGCGTCTGTCTGTCTTTCCTGACTCCTATAACCTGGAGGCTATCAGTGAATCTCCTTCTATTAGCGAGTCTAAGACCAATCGCAATTCATTCTACTCATATAATATCTAAGCATTAAAAAAACACCGAGCCAATTTTACTTGTTCGTTTCTGCCATTAGGTACTGACGCAAGACGTAATATATAGCCTCCTTCTAACAATCGGAAATAATTATAAAGCGATATCTACCTAAGATTACTAATAAATAAAGTCTATATCCTCCTTGATAAAAGTTGCATGTGATACCTATATTGTTTCCAGCATATCTAACTAGGTATAACTAATAGAAAAATGTCGAATTGTATACATAAGAACAAATCACAGCCAGTCAAGCAAATAAAATGTAGGTTGGTAAGTAGCGAAAGTAGGTACTAGTGTCCCCCAAATGATAATCTGTATCAACTCAGGCGAGTACTTATGCAACACGACGAGCGCCAAGCGACGTTCGCCAGCATCAGTGGCCACCGGACTACCATCAGCAACGCGCAGCGCAAGCGACCCACAACAACTATTCACAATCTCAAATAAGTGCCATTACCAACGAACTCGTCCATCCAATGGGATATTGTCGTCAATTAAACAAGTTACTCAGTGTTTGCCTGCATTTTGAGAATTTTAATTTAAAATGCATTTGCTTAAAATTTTGTCAATATCAGTAGTGCTCACGATTGGATTTTTGAACTCAGGTGAGTTCAATATTTTTGTTTATAGTGTGTAACTATGTTGTTTGTTGTAGGCATGAGCAGGGAGTGAAGGAGCCGATTTTTCTAATTCAGTATCTATTGATTGTAAGATCAGGCGGCCAGTCGAAAAATAGTCGATATTAGGGTTCGGTAGTTTAGCCGTGAAGATCAGACAGATCACTTGCTAGGTAGGTATATATTATCTATTAATATTAGATGATTGGATTGGTAATTGAAAAACTTAAAACAACGAAACAATTAGCTGGAAGCTGAAGTTAGGTATAATGTTCCAAGTATGAATATCTAGGAGATAATTTCTAAGAGACGCACAGCATTAGCCCCCTCCGCATCTGAGCAAAGGTCCGATAACTTCAATTTTGACCTAAAATATTGTCAAAAATTACTCACTGAATATTATAGTCATTAGCAAGCATTCAAGCAACCAACAAAAGAAAGGCTAAAGGGGTCGATTTTCTGTAAGACGAAGCTGAAGGATGTATTCTAAGAACCTATTTAATTAGGATTATTATTTATATATGCCAACATTGCAAGTACCTAAATCGAAAAAATAAATTTACAATGAAAAAAGATATTTTTCACTATTTCACACAAAACATCCAATTCCATCCTTCCTTCCTCCGTTTAAACCAAACAAATTGTAGATACCTCTTCCACCTAAGTAAGATAAAGACGGAAAAAATGCTCCAACATAACCGAGCAGTTTGCCATTCTGACTAAGTCAGTCACCTATTTAGAGTTCGCTCTTTATTACATTAGTATATGTATAATAAATAATATTTTAGTCCTTTATTATCTCTGACGTGCTGAAGGTCGGTAGGATATAGTACATATAAAAAGAAAAGTCCTCACCAGACTCATGCACTCACTGACTGACACTTATCAACGCTCAGCCATTGGACTTGGAAAGCTGAAATTTCACACATATCCCTTTTCGATGTAGACAAGGAATAAGGCCGGATTTTATGAAATTCAATCCTTAAAAGAGGGCAATACAGTTTGTATGTAAAGTTTTTGTGAAATGTAATTGGAATACGAAACTGCTTTTCATATTGCTTGGAATATATTAAGTATTTTGCATGTAAAGGTTTCAACATATATACCCTATAAGTGTGTGGAAAGGGGGTTAGGTTAGGTTAGGTTAGGTTAGGTATTTTTATGGAAAAAATGCACTGACCGATTATCTCGAGTCTTGGTGTAAATAGTTACCTACATTATTACCAAAATTCAACCCCTTAGGGGGAAAGTTATGTTTTCATAGCCGAATCGATTTTGATGAATTTTGGCAGAGGGGTAGTTTGGATCAGGGATACACTTTTATCCCGGGAACGCGGGTGGAACCGCGGGGAACAGCTGTTTGAAATAAGAACTGTTTTTGTAGGTATGGACTGTTTCTGAGGTTTATCCAAGATTGAAAAATCGACCCTAAGTAGACAAAAACCGGATGTTATGTTCCTTTTCATTGCACTTCGACCATTATATGGAGTGCAACGTATCCATTCTGAGAAAAATCGAGTAGGTAACTCGTATATTCATGCCATTACTCTGACTGAGACGATGCTGTGTAATAGGTCACGTCATCGTGAGTGTATGCAACCAAACCGACCGGTAATTATTACATAACGCAAATTAATATATGAAGTTACTTTCCAATAAATAATGTTTTATATACGTAAATTGTCTATTTATCATTTTATCGACCATTCGTACAGGTACATTAATTTTACTATTCTCAGAACTATGATGAAATCACATTTAGTTTAGTTCTTTGTAACATAACGATCCATTCACGTTTCTGTTTACCAAAATTAGTTTTTTTTTTAACTAAATCTATTCATTTCGTGGTATTGGAAAAACATCTTTGATTTCTAGAAAAAAATGTTTGCTTATTATTTATTAACTTATTTCTGACGACTATCCGAACGTAAAGTAGGTAGGACTTTGAAGTTTGATTAAAAAATCGTGTTACAAATAGTTAGGATTTCTTTTTCTTTATTTCACTGCCAAGCTGCCCGCGCACCACGATAGCCAAACAGCTAAGCTGCGCGCCACAATAACCAAACTGCTTCTACTTAATTTAAGAAATCAATTAACTTTTAAGGCGTTGATAGCTCAGTGGTAGTGACATGACGGACGGAATGGCTAACTCCGCAAGAGGCGTGTGGCAATGGAGTATTGTATTATTCATTATTAAAAACTATTTAAATCCATACCTTGGTTTCTTATCATTAAATAACGGATATTAATTAAGGAACTATTGTTCTAAATTAAAACGGTGGAAATATTCGTGAAAAAATTCAAAATCCACATAAATGCACTCAAAATTCGCTTGCACTACTCTATACCTACTGAAGAAGCATATCCGCTTGAGTTCCTTCATGCGTAATCGTAGCTTGCACAGTACCTTTTACCTTGAAAATAATAAGTAACTGTTCGTTTTTTGGAGAAGTAACAATATAGGTACCTAGTGCCTTTCCTTTTGTTCGCATTCGTATGACATTAGTCGTAACGTCGTATTACCTATGGGTAATAGAAATGGCTACATGTGCAACCTAGGTACGATAAAGTTTTCGTGTTTATGACTTTAGTAGTTTCGGCTCTGCATTGATGAGTCAGTCAGTCTCTCGATTTGGAATTCTCTCCTTATTACATCAAGCATCCTAATCTTCGACTAAGAATATTAAACAACATTAATTAATTTTAGTGTTTTCGTTGCCAATTATAATGCATCCGAGAAATCTTAATTAATTTCAACCTTTAGAAATTCAAGGTTTGTAAGAGAAAACTACAGGTAGGTACTATGTACCTACTACTATATATCTATATACAGACAGAATGTTGATCGTCTACTCGATATATTTTAGAACCCATACTATAATATATAATATATATCCATACTATACATAGGTACTATCCATACTATATATATTTGTATTTTATACAATGATTGTAAATACTTGTTGTAAATAAATAATTATCAATTTAAATGTAAATATAATGTACCTATATAATATACACTTCTCATCAGAAAAATCGAAACGGTACTGCAACAACACCTCTGAAGTTTGGTTTTAAATGAATTTTATGTTTTATTTTTACATTAAACAAAAAAAACCGGCCAAGTGCGAGTCGGACTCGCGCACCGAGGGTTCCGTACCAACTTCGTCCATCACGGGAATTGCACAATTTTATTTATTTACCTTATATGAGGTTGGTGCCAATTAAGCTAGACCTCTAAATTGTATGAGCGCCCATACAACTCAGTACCCTGAGTGTAAATAATTGACGTATATACAGGCATACTACAGAGTTTGCGTTTACTAACGTCAATTCTTTACACTCAGGGTACAGAGGTCTTTATTAATTGGCGTAACTATGTATGTATGGGGACATTTTGTTGTATGGGTGCCCCCCTTAAATATTTATTTTATTTTGTTTTTAGTATTTGTTGTTACAGCAGCAACAGAAATACATAATTTGTGAAAATTTGAACTGTCTAGCTATCGCAGTTCTTGAGATACAGCCTGGCGACAGACAGACAGACAGACGGACGGACAGACAGCGAAGTCTTAGTAATAGGGTCCCGTTTTTACCCTTTGGGTACGGAACCCTAAAAAGTAATAATGCCAGTTAATTGCGGATATTATAAGGTATCGCTTAACGAACATTAATGTATAAAATTTAAGATTATTAATGTATAAAATGTATGGAGAGAGACATTATAATAATAGCCTTTATTTCCTTAACTTTACGAAATATAAATAAAATAACATTTACCATATAGGACACGTTACAAGTTAAGGCCCCTTTTCTGGGTATAGGCCTCCTCCAGCGGCTCCAGCTGTTTCCATGCTTTTTTGTCCTCTGCTTTCTTTTTCCAGTTATTTCCAGCGATGTTTCGTATATCGTCAACCCACCGCTCCCGGGGGCGCCCTCTACTTCTATGGCTGCTTGGTCATGTATTGACTCGTTTCGTCCATCTGTCATCTGGTGCACGTGCCACATGGCCTGCTCACTTGCACTTCAGTTGTTGGGAGTGATGTAGAGCATCTATAATCTTGGTTTTATTTCTGATATCTGTACATTTTTGTCTATCGCATTTTTTTATATTTAAGATGCTTCTTTCCATTGAACGTGACATGTTTCTATTTTACTTTTTATTTTTTTGTTGAATAGCCGTTTGTTAAGCTGGGCAGTATACAAGAGTCAATCATATTTTTCTTTAGTTTCAATGGTAGTTTAGATTTGAAGATTTCCTTGTGACTCCAGAATTTCTTCCAGCTTATGTTTATTCTTCTTTCCACCACATCTATGTGTCTGGAGTTATTAAAGGATATTTTTTCCCCCAAATATATGTAACTTTCTACATAATCCAGCGGAGTTTAGTTAACTGATATAGGAAACTGGGTTCTCTTTGAAGCAACTTTTGTTTTTGAAGTGTTTAAATGCAGGCCAATATTTTCACTTGTTCTACATAGTTCTTCTATATTTTTTTCTAACTGTGATGGTGTTTTTGAAAACAATACTATGTCGTCTGCAAATCTAAGGTTAGATAGGTATTTTCCATCTATGTAGAGTCCTCTCCGTGTCCAGATTAAATCTTTCATTACATGTTGTAGCACCGCTATAAATAGCTTTGGGGAGAGTGGGTCTCCTTGTTTTACACCTCTTCTTATATTTATTATGGGTCCTATTCTATCCAGTTTCACCCGACTTATGCTTTTTCTGTATATGTCTTTAATTACATTAATGTACACGCTTGGGATGCCTTGATGTTTTAACGCTTGCCAGATGCTCTCATACGTTATGGAGTCGAATGCCTTCGCATAGTCAAAATATGCTAGGTAGAGTGAGCTGTTAAATTCCTGGTATTTCTCTATGATTTGTTCCAGAGTATGGATATATGTATAGTACAGTATCCCGATCGGAAACCTGCTTGCTCGCTTGGTTGGTTTTCCTTTATTTTTGGCTCTAGTCTCTTTTCCAGATACATTGAGAATAGTTTGTACACAATAGACTGATCGGTCTGTAGTTGTTAATATCGGCTGGGTCACCTTTTTTATACAGGAGAATTATCCTTGATTCTGCCCAGTTTTTAGGGATCGTTTGTGTCTCGACTATTTTATTAAACAGCATGGCAAGAGGTTGGATTATATACTTTCCAATTTTTAAAGCTTCATTCGGTATGTATGTTGTCTGGTCCCGGACTTTTTTCATCTTTTAAGCGCTCTATGTTTTTTAATATTTCTTGGCAGTCGAAGGGTGTGATTTTTGTATTTGTATCCTGCAGTAGGTCCTGATGCTCGTCTTCATTTTTTTCATATGTAGAGAGATCGTCGTAGTAGAGCTTTTTATAAAAAAAGAAAGAAAGAGAGCGACATTAGGTTACATTATTTCTCGGGAACGCGGGTGAAACCGCGGAGGACAGCTAGTACCTACTTAGATATAATTAATTGACTCGTAATAACAGGCATTAGCCCCGAAGATAGGAGTTTTCTAATTGTAACATCTAGATTCTACAAAATCAATATATAAATAAATTAACTTTTGCCACGTGGTTTTACCTGCTTTCCCGGGATAAAAACTAGTATATATCACTCTCCGGTCCATAAACTACTTATCTCTATACAAAAATCACGTTGATTCGTTAATCCGTTGCTCCGTGATAGATAGACAAACCAACAAACACATACTCACCTATTGTAATGGTGATAGCTTTGCGAAATGTTACAATGTGACTAAATTGTAATAGGTACTTGTGATTCTGAGTACTTTCAACTCTGAACATAATATAGCCACAGTCTATGTAACTCTTTCTTACAGTCGGCCAACGGACATGTCTAGACAGAGCAGTGGTCTTTCGCGTGACTTCAAACGCGATGGACCACTGTGATATAGCTAAGCAATTAAAAATAGCCACGTAGTAGCCATGTAGGTAGGTATATTATGCGCATGTAGCGGCTAGGTACGCACTATCCGGTTGACTACTTTTACGAAAAAATAGTAGGTAGGTACTCACTCACAGTGCGTATAGAAACTATTTTTTCGTACATATTGTTGGTTGCGGCAAAGACGATCAAATTTATAATATTATATAGATGGTTTTTGGTTGCGGTCAGCCGTCCGGTTGACCGTAATTAAAGATATGTAGGTACGAAAAATAGTTTTTATTCGCACAGTGGCTGCCGGCCAGCCGGCCGGTTGCAATGCGCACTACGCGGATAGTGCTAGTTAGTTTGCGGTTATCGAACTCTTCGAAAAATATTTCAAAATGCAATTTCAGTTTATAGCTAAAACGACGTTTTACGAAAAATATGTGAAGTGCAGCAGCATGCAAAATATGTATGTACTGTGACTGTATTTTGTATAACTATAATATAGTAAAGGTTGGTGCTATACTTAGTACATGCAAAGACCATCAAATTTATATCGTTTTTTGTACATGCTTACATTAGGTTAGATAGGCACGATTACGCAAATAAATACTTTAAACGATTAATCGCGAAGTTCAAGTTATATTTAAGTAATTGGTTATCTAGGTTGCCTTGGTCTCAAGGCTTCGAACAAAAGATACTTATTATTTTGTTATGACTTTCGATGGATGAAATGATTTCTTTGGCGAGGATAGCTCAGGGTAGTGACGTCGAATGCTACGACGGAGGTCGTGGGTCGAATCCTACAATAAGTTTGACCTTTTGGTGAAGAAAAACATCGTGAGGTATAGTAGGTGGAAGGCACTTTGTAGTTCCCGGCTGTCAGGCTATTTATAGCCCTCAAGTTGAAGATATGTCGCCAAGCCCCTACTGGTGTGTTCCGTCCGAGCGGCAGCTGCACTACAGCAAGTTGCTTGAAAGCTTTGTCCTTACCACCTATGGCCACAACATCACATCACTTGCGGTGTGATTATGCGGTCTAATATAAAACCTATCCAATTACATATCCTATCCTATCTAACACATATCCCATCCTAATGATGGAGTTACACAGTGCCCACGTGATGGATAATAATAAGTATAGTCTCGACTCTTGAGCCCCTCGTCCTATAGCAATATATGCCGCAGTTCAATTGAAAATTTAAAAGTTATTATTAAGAACACTGAGTAGTTGTTACGACACAACTCAATTAGGCAGAGGTGGTTGACCTACTTAGCTGTGCATTTTCGTCGACCTTCACCGGACTCAGGCGCAGGCACAGCTGCCGTCGTCGACTGTCTCGGTCGGGCCGCTCACAAACATCGCCGTTCGACACTTATATCCTATTATAGTACCTTCTATCTCTGTAGTACTAGCTATTGTTTAACTCTATACGAGTAGGTATATAAGTAGGTGGTAAATATATACATTGTACATGATTTGAGTCAAATGTCATAACTTCACAGGCCCTCTCCAGAAGTAAGGCCAACAACAATCAAATAATTATTTAGTTATGTACCTAATGTTAGCTATTTTCAAATTGTTAGATAGGAGGAAGGAGGAAGAATGAAGCAGTCTTAAAATAAGGTAATAGCGATATATATGATCTATGCACGCTATTCAAGTAAATACAATAAGTACCTATTACATAAAAATATAAAATACAATAATTTGTCGTTTGTAAGCGAGTTCCGTGAATTGGCTATAAAAAATGTGCTGTGTGACACAATATTGTCTGTATTATGTAGTTTACGTAATTAGCGCAGAGGATCACCACACACGCCATCCAAATTATTGGATAATAACTACCTGCATCATCAACTGTGCCAATCAGCATTGGTAGGTAACATTGATCTCTCTATAGTAGGTATACTAGACAGGCTACATCTTGAATGACAGCTAATTTATATATATATATTGTGCCGATTTGAATGCGCCCTGCCCAAAGTCTTTAACTATCCAAAGTTTTTAACAATTTTACATACCTATACAAAATGATGAAAATCAATGCTTATTAGCACGTTGCATTGCTTTTTGGAAATCCAAAGAATATGTATGTATAGATATCAGTGGCTGCAAATACGTTACAACAAAATTTTAGGTATTAGTTCACTAACAGTATTCAAAGTATAATTATTCATTAACCCAGAAAAGTCGTCCGCCAAAGCGCGGTGGGGGGCGCGGCTTACTATCGGGTAGCGAAGGGGTCGGGTTATCCACCTTCGGTTCACAAGGGCACGGTAGTGGCAAGGGTGCTTTACTTGTACTGGTGTGCACACGACCACGGCAAAAGTACCCAAAGTCCGGTCGTTGTAAGCAATATTTCTCCTTCATACATTCGTCGAACACGGCTTGAGTCTTTCGGCAATTATTTAAGCTATAATCCCCGGAACTCTTGTCGACGCAGTTGGCGTACTGATTGAATTCAACGCGACATTCCTTTTTTATCCTTTTGAAAACTTCCATCGCGCACAATGTTACCTTTTTGCCGAGACCGACGCAGGCTCGCGGGTCGTTCAGCTCTTGCCGGCACAGCATGAACTCGTTGTTAATGTCCTCACACTGCTTACCGAGGTACGGGGCGGCTGTCATTAGAGTGGATGTTGAGAGATCTACCTCAGTCATCGTTAGTTCTGCCAATGTTGGAAGTTCAACATCTTTTGTCACCACCATCCTCACATCAATATTAAAGAGATTATGACTTCAGTATTCAATTAATAGCTACTTGTATAGGTACAATAAAGGTCACGTAAATAATTTGGTTGACATTAGTCAAATTATTTATTTTTAAAGCTTTTGGAATTGCCATCAATCCATCATGCCATAGTGAGGTTCTATAGGTACTTTTAAATAACGATAACATCCGTTACGGACACTCTGATTAAATAACTATTGTTCATTTATTGAGTTGTAATTTGAACTATCCGCCCTGATTAGGTTGTACAAGAACCTTATCAATTACCTAGTTGGTAACCAAAAAGTTCTGGTTATGCTTAGTAAACCTACTTACTTTAGTATATCGGCTCAGGATATCTGTTTAGTCGATTCGTCAAAAAACTGGGAGCGCTGTTTTTTTGATGTCTCGGCATGATCAAATAAAAATAAAATTATATAACGCAATATACAGAACTATTGAATAGAACACGAACCAATTAAATAAAAACTCTATCTTGTTCTATTATGGGGTAATATAACTTTAATAAGCCCTACACTTTTCGGTAGTTCTAAACCTAACAACCTGTATACTCACGAAGCTCAACCATAAAGACAAATCCTTAACAAACTCCAAAGTTGCTACATTATAAATATTTCCTCAAAAATAAGCTGTCTCAACGTTTTCGTAAAACGAAATATTAGAGAGACTCCTTGCTCCCAAAGAAAAACAGTATTTTTTGTAAATTTCAGTCCTTACTACATTTTACTGGAGCGAGACATGGATTTAATTTTAACTTTTAAGTTTTTAGTAGTATTACATCATAAAATATGTAATTCCGTTTGACGATATCAGTATTTTGCCACCGCCTTTTCAATTTGACGCGGACGCGGTGGCCGACATTTACGTCATCGGCCACCGCGTCCGCGTGATTTTGCAGGAACTTTTCCGAGTACAAATCACTTTTACTCTTTGTAGCACGAGTGAGTATAGTGAGCTATAGGTACTAGTTACCTACTCAACCCAATCTTTTGTTTGTGACAATGGCATACAACATTGTTAATTGTTCATTACATTCTCAAGTTCAGTTGTCTTTTATGCCACTTTTGTAACATGGCTGGTTGCCGGACAGTCGTATGTTAGCTCAGCCTGTGGGAAGAGGAGAGGAGCTGAAATGAGAAAATTTCATAGATAAATCTATTACAATAAGCAAATGAGACTAAAACAAGTGTATTGAGATCACGATAAGTATATAAGTAGGCACAATGACACAGAATAACATTCTATGGTGATTTCGTCTTAAGTATGTAGTATATACTTAGGTACGTAAATACTTACCTATATATAGTATTCATACTAGGTATCGATGCCCTTGATCCTTAGCAAGGAATGGTTCTATCTGAGTATTCTTTCATCTATGTAAGTAGGATATTTACTACGTATACCAATAAAATTCACACATCACGACAATAAAAACTTATTCAAGTTCGCGCTGTCTTCGAGCAGAGGTCGTATCGCAATTTGATTAGCACCTCGAGCCCGTTGAACTCTTTTGTACGGAATGAATGCAACGCCGCACCGCGACGCGCTTTAGCGGCAGAGCAGCTGCGTGACGGCAAAATCTAATCTTTTTTTTTATACCAAATTCGACAAACAAGCATACGGCCCGCCTGATTCAATCTTTATTTTATTTAAATATATTCTGCTAATTTGTAAAGGATTAACATCGCCATACAGCGTGGCAATGCCGCCAGCGTTCTGGCGACACTACCAACTGGCAGCGATTTAGATGAGCTTTACTTTTTGTAAATAGTTTTTAATTATGATTTTTATTTCCCTTTTTAATTGTAAATATTTAGTATGTACATTTTGTATATATTTTTGTGTGTAATAATTAAACAACAATGATATATGTTTACATTTCAATTAGGTATTATATATTATTATATTCAAAAGAGGAAATGCTGCCAGCCTGCTGGGAACCTTGCCCATCGGCAGCCCGTAGCCCCGCGGAAATTTTCTATATATTTGAATGTTTACTGTAAATATAAATAAATATTCTGGGACATAATTCCTCACACACGGCCATCTGACCCCAAACTAAGCAGAGCTTGTACTATGGAAGCCAGATAACTGATATACTACATATACTACTTTTCTTTTGTAAATATATACATATATAGATAATTACGCCCAGACTCAGGACAAATAGAAATGTTCATGCACACAAATGTTTGTCCTGAGTGGGAATCGAACCTACGACCTGCGGCGTGATAGATAGCTTAGGGTATCTACCAACCACGCCAACCGGCCCGACAATATGTCAATCAATTAACAAAAATAAATGTATTTGTTGTTGGAAATAAACAATGATCTATTTATTGTTATGCCATTTCATATATTTAATTTGTTCTAATAATCCTGCTAATTTTATATGTATATGGAAGTTTGTGAATAGCTCCCGCCATAATGGCAGGTGTTATTTTTAATCTCTAATACAGAGCATAATCAAAATTTATTTATGTTGCTCTGGTAAGTTAAACATAAAAATCATTTAAACTAGGTCTCTCACTAGGTCTAGATACGATATAAATTCCAATGACAAACTTTTCAATTTCATTTGATTTTAATATAATACAAAAATACAATCTATTAATGGAAAAAAACATGTACAATTTCATCAATAATTTTGCTTTTACTGAAAGAAGATTTGATAATATATTACAGTCAGCGTATTCTTTAATCGAATTATTAACTATTCCTACGGAATGTCCCATTGTGAACACACTCCATCGAGACATGCATCAAGTTCTCAGAGACACCTATCTTTAGAATTCGGACCATGAGAAACGCTTTTTCAGAATGAAGCCTCAAGATTCCTACTACATTTTCTTGATAATCTATCATATAGATCTAATCTTTCCCTAGAATTCTGGAGAGGTTGGACAGTTCTACCTATACCAAATACCTTTTTCTCTGCAACGCAAATCAAAGTAGGTAGGTCTATTCCTAGGCCTCTTGCCGTCGTCACGAGCATACCGTTTGGTTCCAGTACAGATGGCACGTTCGAGAAGAATAATAAGTGGGTCCATTTGAATGGAATACTCCTAAAATTAATGGTATCGTTTGTTTACAGCGGATGGACAGTCGGTGGTGTGTCCGGCCGTGCGCACGAGCAGTGGCTGGCTGGATTTGTTCCCGCTGCCGTGTAAGAAGAACTCGGAGTGTCGGGTCATGAGCAACCAGCACCTCTGTTGCAAAGGTTTCTGCACAAAGGGTACTAAAGCCGCTGCCGCTCTTAAACGGTTAGTTTGTACTTACATTATTTTTAGTAGTGTAAGGTGTATTATAAGCTTGCTTGTCCTTTCACCCTGCGCGAAAGCTTTAAAGTTTACATCATCGTTTATTGCTTAATATCTTCGTCATATGTTACGTGCCCCAATTGCTTTCTGGGGCATAGCCAGTTTAAATTTGTAAGATTTGTTTATGAATAATAAATGAATAAAATTATGTTTGTTAAAAGTAAAGACAAAATGTTGTTTATCATTTCTCAGCGTGATTTACCGCGGTAGGTATGACAAAACAAAATATCAACTTTTCATACATGTCTGTCTTAATTCTTTCGTAACGATGTTGTTAATTTTGACACTACAATAGCACCCGACCTAGATACAAATTCATGAATATTTCATTTAGAAATATGACTTATCCAAAGTTTTTTGTAGGAGGTAGATATTATATTACCTACGTACTATCCAAATATATTATTTACAACCACTTAGGTACCTACTATGCATAATAACCAAGTGTAGTAAATGAGACTAACTGGCTTAAATCATGCATGATGTTGAAATTATCTCAACTACTTAGGTATCTACCAGTGCGGCAATATCATTTCAAATTACTTTAAAAACTATATTACGAGATAAGATCAGTAAAAAGTAATAATCTTGATATTAAAAAACCAAAAACGGCAAGCACTTATTGTGCCTTACTTAGATTCCAATTTTCAAATTAGTTGTTACGAAAAATTTATGGAATTAGTAATGTTATACAAGACTGTGACTATAAGTAGGTAGGTTGTAGGAAGTATGTATATTATTATGTGTACGTACATATACTTTTCTTTACTTACGTAAGTGTTTTGTGGTTTGTATTGATACATTTACACTTTTGCTGGGTGGTGAGATTGATTTAGGCTCAGTAGGAAGGTCAACAAGTTTATGACTAATAAAACGTCACTTTAATTAATGCAAAAACCTTTATTTTAAACAGCTTACTTTCAAATCATACATAAATAAACATTTTCAGGGCCGCGGTATAATATTTTACAATCACGTTTAAAAAATCCTGCTTCTAAAAGGCTAAGGACCTGAAAGGTTACTAGAAAAAAATTTTGGTTACTTACATCATTTGTAGGAGACTCTCAGTAATTCAAAATCGAAACCTTCAGGACTAGTAGTAACGTCTTTTTCTTTACTATGGGAATAGTTTGTGACCATATTTAAAACTGCTTTTAACCTTGTTTATTTTACCCTACTTATATAGGCTTATCCAAAATTGGGATGAGAGAAGTTTAGTAGATGCAAATGTAAATTTAACAGACCGGCCAAGTGACAATCGGAGCTCAGACTGAGTTATATTGGGCCATAATTTTGGTTAAAAAAATTAATCTTAAAAAGTTTCATGTCTGAAAATGTGTTCTAGTTTGTCGGCAGCCCTACCATATTTCAAGACAATCGGCCAATGTGCATTTATATTTTGAGCAGACGAATTAGGTACTTCAACAGCTCTTAAATAGTGTCTGAAAATCGGTATGTATGATTTTCTATGTATCCCAGCCCCTTGCATTATGGTGAATGGTAATTTTGAACTTTTATCGGATGTTTCTTGCGTTTTGATTTATTATGTCTATTATACCTACAAGCGCCTATGAAACATAATAACAACAACAACTTTTATAAATAGATACAGCTTTGAGTAGGTAACGTTACGTATTCTGTCGCATTAGAGTAGTACCTACCTAATACTTAATCTGTAGTTTGCTTTTACGGTCTGGTTTCTACAATTTATTCTAGACCACGTAATGAGCAGGTATCCAGTTCCTTAATTATTATAAGGGTGCCTATTTATATTTATCTACAATTGTCAACTATTGAATTCTTCGATTGCAATATTTGTGCTCTTTTCCGTTGAGAAAATTCCATTAGGTACATCTTCAAATTACTTATAGGTATGGTCAAATAATATCAGAATTTATATGGACCATCTTGGAAAAACTTTCCTGGAGAAATGAGTCATTCGAATCCAAATAATATACGACGAATTGAGAACGGCTATTTATTGAAGTTGGTAAAAAAATCTATCTATCGTGGTAAATGAAGAGGTCGCAAATGATACGATAGTATTTCCTAAGCTTGATTTAATTCTTAGACCTAGAACTTATTAGTCAATACCTATTTATGTTTCATCCATCGTGTCACCCCATGGAGGCATATTGGAGCTTTATTTTGAACCGGTATTTGTAAGTGGTGGTTTCGTTCGATTGTAGAACCAACGACCAGCCGAGCAAGAGTAGCGTAGTCGAACTGAGTAGTAGTAGCACAAGCACCACCAGCACCAGCACAACTACCACTAGCACAACTACAACAACCACAACTACAACAACTCCGAGTACCACCACCAGCTCGACGACCACGACGACAACCACGCCGCCACCGCCGCCGACGACCGAGGCGCTGCCCCGTCCTTTCCTGCAGCTGTTGCCAATACAAATTGCAGAAGAAGAAACCGTGAAGAGCAACACGCTCACCAAAACAAGTGAGGACTATATTTTATTAAATGTGAGTGTAAAAAATTGACTACGATCGCGTATATACGTCATCACTGTATTATCAATTAGAATTTGTACAGCGCCTCTCGCGGAATACTCGTGGAAGTAATTTCTCCCACACAAAATATTAGCAAGTAAAGCAAAATATAGCTCGATTGTAATCGTTTACTTGTCAATTTTCTACTCTCATGGTACTCATATCATCATAATATTACCTATGTAAAATTAGGTTTGACATTAAATAACTAGGTACATTATATCATCGACGAAGTAGACCATTTATAGTAGGTACCTAATAGTTTACTACCGTCAATTCTTTACACTCAGAGAGTAACTATTAAATAATCTGTGCTCAGGGTACCGATGTCAATGATCATAATATTAAGAAGAATCGAATTACCCATTAAATGAAATAACTTTATCATCGACGAATGTAGCCAATGTAGTCTCCTACTCAGTGGCGGCGTACTAGGGTAGATTGGCACCCCGGGCGGTTATGTATTAAGCACCCCTACTTAAAATTAAACACCAAATACTAAACATGCTTGCGAAACTATATTTTACTAAAATATTCAATCACATTTTCAAAATTGACTTCCTTTAAGTTCCCTCTTTCAACTGATAAAAACAAAATATTGGTTAGTCGCGCTTGCCTCAATTCAACTTTGAAAAGCTCCTTTCACATGAAGCCACCGAAACACGAATTGCTAAAAAAAAATCGAAGACATTATAGCGCTTGGAACAGACTCAGAATAGCCCAACTTTACAATGAATTAGTACGTAAGTAGCTAGATACAAGAGTAGGTAGTTATTTATTGAAGTCTTTAAAGTGGTGGTGCGCCTTTGGATGTACGAGTGAGTTGTCGTTGTCATCCCTTGGTGCTTGGCACCTACAAAATTAGCTAGATACTTTTATTTTCTTTACTTCATTTATTGTGAACTAGCTTACGCCCTGCGGTTTCCCGAGGGATCTTATCTTTTCCCGAGATAAAAAATACGAACATGTAAACTTTCCCATTTATAAAATATTTCAAATCCGACTCGTAACTTCCAGAGATTAGCGCCGTTAAACAAACAAAAAAACTCTTCTCCTTTATTACATTAGTATAGAATAAAAGGAAACCAAAGTAGAAGCTCTGGTCAACATAGGTACTTATAGTTTAATGCATTAATTAAACATCGGTTAAAGAACCATAGCAGGGTGGTAGGGTACTTTGTGGTACCGGCCTGGCTGGCTACCACCCTCAAGTTGAAAATCTGTCACCAAACACCAATTGGTGTGTTACAGCATTTGCGCTTGAGAGCTAGTTAGATGCCTTCTAGGCTTTATAAAGATCGGCAACACATTAGCAATCCCCCTGGCGCTAATGTCCATAGGCGACAGTATCCACTTAACATTTGGTAGACCGCCAGCCTGCTTGACAGCCTTCTGACATAAAACAAAAGATATTGACCTAGGCTCGTGTTGTTCTTAGGCTCTAAAGTAACTGCTGACGTAACTTTTTCGCAAACACGCAACTCTGGTACGGTTTACGAGTATAACACGGATTACTCGAGTGCAGGCAAAACGCAGAAGCTGGTGTGTCCCAAACCCGGACAGTCGCCGGTGATCCTGTTCCCGATCCCGTGTGAGAACAGCGCTCAGTGCCGCTCCAGCAGCGGTCCCGATCAGGTTTGCTGCGACAAGCGCTGCGTCAAGGGAGTGCCTGCACCACGCCCCAAGCCAAAGCAACTGCCGCACCAACGTAAGATATTTTTTAATGTTACTTTATACTTAAACTGTAGGTAAGTATAGTAAAAATTAGAGCCATGTTAAGTATTTGAGCCGTGTGTGTGTGATGTCCCAGGATATTTATTTAATTCCTTTTTTATATTTCTCTTCCCCACTTTAAAGGAGGTGATTTAAGTTTGATGGACAGATTTAAATTCAGTTTCTTTTATTTGAAGACTGGTTTACTCGGTATGGCTCTTCTATGTTCGATGAAAATTGTCTAGGCTACTGTAGTGTAGGTACAGATCAGTGCCACTATTACTAAGTATTAGTAGTGACTTCGGGTTTGCACCCAAACGTTCGTGAGACCAAGGGGAATAAGGCTACACAACACAAACAAAAAAACTGGCCTCTGAGGGGAAGCTCATGCCCCTGCAGCAGTGAATGTGAAGGTCCAACCCACACTAAGGCACTGGTGGTGGAATTAGATTTAATCCGAGTGTAGTATTAGGAGACGCTCATATCAGGTAGGTAGCTATTAGATAATAATGATAAAACTTAATAATGTGGTCATTGCTTTTTCAGCACTTTTGGGCGTGATTCCTCGTGAATGTCCTGTAGCACCGCTGGGCGAGCTACTGTTTGAAGTGCAGACTTGCAAGAGTGACGCAGATTGCTGGCCACGACTGTGCTGCCCTGACGGTACTCGGTCTTACTGCCGCACGGCGCGAGCGCGGCTGGACCTCGTACCCATCGCTAATCAGATTGATGGACGTTAGTTATTCTCATTATGAGGCAACATCTTTATAATGCATTATTTCTCTGAGGCCGATTCTTGAATCTTCGCCCAAAATATAACAGTTAAATATCTCAAGTAAAAATTAAATAAAGCTTGTGTTGAGACTGCAGGCCCTGACTTAAAAATCTTTGGTGAAAGGACAATGGGCGAAGGTGGTCTAAGAGCCTCCACACATGGGAATAGTTGGAAACGAGAGTACATACTTGTCAGTCATATGATCCACGCAAAAAATTCTGAAATTCTGTCCCGGGGTTGTCTCTTTGTGGCCATGTATGTTCCAACTATAAATAACTAGCTGTTCCCGCAGTTTCAGCCGCATTCCCGGCATAAAAAAATTGCCTACCTCAAGAATTGAGCTATCAAATGCAAAAATAAATCAAATCCGACTGATAGTTCCAGAGATTAGCGCCTTTAAACAAACAAACAAAAACTTCTGCTTTATTATATTAGTAGGTATAGAAGTATAGATATGATTTTATGTTAAACTTAGTAATACGATTGGTAATATGATTCGTATACTGTTTTTTAAACTACTAGTACTAAAGTGGCAAACATAAGGCGATGATAGCTCAGTGGTAGTGACGTCGGATGCCGCGGCGAAGGTCGTGGGTTCGATTCCTACAATGAGCTAGAGTTTTCGTTGAAGGAAAACATCGTGAGCAAACCATAGCATGGTATAGAGTACTTTGTAGTACTCGCCTGGCTGGCTACCACCCTCAAGGTGAAAATCTGTTGCCAAGCACCTATTGGTGTATTCCGGCAACTGCACTTGAGAACCAATTCCTTCAAGGCTTTGTGCTTACCACCTTCGGCCACTTCGTCACTTACCATAGTAAGATTGTGGTCAAACACAAGCCTATACCTACATATAGTAAAAAAGCGCAATAGCGGGCGGGTTGCAAGTGAAAGAAAGGAGGGGGTAAGTGGCGAGGACACCCTAACACATCTCACATCATTGACAAATAAATACCAAGTGTAACACAAAATCATATTATTTATGGTTGGAACATTACATAGCGAGATAGCCCCGGTATAGAATTTGATGGGCTTAAGCGAGAATCATACCATAAGTACTAGGTAGGCATTTTCATTTCCCGCAAGTCTCATTAGTTGATTAGTAGAGGCTCTTGGACCAAGTTCCTAACATTTTTGTCCTTTGTTCTTTAAGATAATTTGTTGCCTGTTGGGGTATTGATTTAACGGTTTAGTTATAGCGGAAGGATTACGTAGAGCTAAGTAGAATTGAATTAACATTTTCAACTTTACAGCGGTGCGAATGCTAGAACAATATCTGCAGTGCACGTCGCCGCCGCAGTACGATCTGTTTCCGCAGAAGTGCACCAGTAGCGTGGACTGCTTCCCCAACCTGTGCTGTGCAGAGGGCGGGAAGAAACATTGCCGCCCGCCGCAGCGCAGCCTGCTCGCGCTCCTAGCTGGCGTTACACGAGTAATATTCTATTGCAATGACATGCCACTGTTAAATAAGCTCTATTGTGTTAATATTTTACCCACTAACATAACTTACATGCCGCAGGTATGTAAGTTATTATAATAGCAATGTGGGACGCTCCCCGGCCTGATGGACTGACATCAATAATGTGGTAAGACTGGGTTGGACGCGCAGGGCAGAGTGGCGCTTTGGAAGAGGCCTGTAACCAACGGACTGAAAAAGGCTGATGATGTTTATTACTGATTAAATAGAATTATCGACCCTATCTTGTAACTTGTCATTTGACGTCGCTTTTGCTATCAGTACTTTGAGTTAGGTGATTTTATTTATTTCCTTTGTTACAGGGTGTTGGGTCAACTTTCAGTAACCTACGGCAATCACAAGCAAGTACAGACAATAAGTTGTAAGGTGGCTCTAGGTGTTTATCGTAAATTATTTGTATTTTATATTTTTTTACTTTTGTACAGTCTATGAAATAAATATTATTTTATTTATCTTGTATTTGTGAACCTTTTACATATTCATAAAAAGATCTATCTGTTAATCTGAGGTTCCTTCTAGGCTTTGTGCGCGCGCATACAACCTTCAGTCACATCATCACTTACTACCAAGGTGAGATTGTGGTCAAACACAAGCATTTACATAGTAGAAATGTACTATTATTTAATGAGGTAAGTTTATTGTCTCTGTTTGTAGATTGTAATAAAAACAGAACAAGAAATTTAGGTAACTTGGCTAAACTTAACTAGATAGGTACCTACTTTAACAAAAGAGTAGGGAAGTGGTAGACCAATGAAACAATTTATATAACTTATAATAAGTTTATTAGTTATTATACAGCACATTTAGTCCAGCTGAAACAAAAGAAAAGAACATGATTTTAATCAAGGAACGGTACTATGCATACAAAATTAACTTATGAGTGACTGTACTCAAGCAATGGTACTTACTACACACGCAAATAACCTGAGTACAGTCATCTTGGTTAACAATGAACTATTCCTGAATTTTTATGGTTATTATTTTATTTAAAAAAAAATAGTTTCATTAAAATTACACTTAAATGGCCTACTTGACTTTTGAATAATAATGAACCAAATTATTTTGTACACTGAACGTTGAATTCAGTCAATGTGAAATGTAACAACTTATTCACTCATTCACTTGGGGATACCAGCAACAAGTACGAGCTGCCAATTTGATTGAAAAAAAAAACTGAAACATTTTGTGTAGTAATAGGCAATTAAATATTCCTTTTTTATCTTTTGCCTTCTTTTTTGGAAATTTGTGAGCTTACTTTTGTATTTTAGGTCAGGATATCACTTAGAGAGCCCCATTTGTATTGAGGTGTTATTATATTTTTTAATATACACATATTATTTATTGATTACTAAAAAATAGGTATGGTACAACATTATAAATCCATGTGCCAAGTTTCATCCAAAAGCTTTCATCCATTATGGAGCTGAGTGATAACAAATATACACACAAACTTTCACATTTGTATTATTACAATATAAATTAGTATAGTAAGATAAGATAGTAGGGTGATATCATTTCTTTGATTGCTATTCTTTACTTAGACCAAATCAAAATAATATGCAGGCAATTAGTTCAGCAATATGAATTCACATCATATCCTTTTAATTAGGGATGCAACGATACGTCTATTACGATACCGATACGAATGACGAATGCATCGTAATAGCGAATACGATAACGAATGCATTACGATTTTTTAATTTACATCTATTAAAACAAGACAATAGAGTAAAATCGACATTTATTTAAATTTTAGACTATTTACTGACTAAATGTCATAATTAAAATCAATTACTTTCAAATTTTTATTAAGAAAACATTTTTTTTGATATTATCACATTTTAGTCTATTTAGTATATCCGTATGGATTAAACCAGCTGTGGAAAACAATCTTTCTGAATCTACAGTAGCTGGTTTGATGGACAAATACTTATGGGCCAATTATTTCATGTTAGGAAATACAGTATTTTTTCTCTAATAACTTGAATAGTTTGTACAAGAATAAGAATCATTATAAATCGTAATACTTTGATAGTCAAAAATAACGATAACCTGCAGTTTAAGATTATCGGCATCGGTGTTGTTGCATCCCTACTTTTAATCCTTGTACCTACAAATGGCAACTATAAATAAAAGAGTGATGGGTAGATGGTAAGTAGCAATAAATTTGCTTATAAAAATTGAATTCTAGATATAATAAATATGGAGTGAAAATGGGATGCAGAGAAATAATGACTTTGCCTTCACTTTACATTTATGAAAATATAATGTTCATACGTAGAAATATAGGAATGTTTAAAACAAAAGTAGATGTCCATAATATAAATACAAGGCAAAGAGAGAAATTAGTTGTTCCATATTTTAGGCTAGCCAAAGTTAGCAAGTCATTCCTTGGTAATTGCGTTCGTTTTTATAATAAAATACCTAACTCGGTAGCCAAGATGACCGATTTTAAATTCAAATTTTACGTAAAGAAAGTTTTGAAGGAAAAGGCTTATTACAAGGTAGCTCATTATATTGAAGATAGGGATGTTTGGAAATAGTTTCACTCTGCACAGGTGCACTTCGCATAGTTTTTTTTATTTTATTTTTTTAGTTTTAGCCATTATGTAGCGTATTCGCTATTATTTAATAAGAATTTGTTTGCGTTACACTTTATTATTTACTTTGTATGTACATTTTGCTGTTATTGAAAAAATATAGCCAATAGTCAGATTATAAAAAAAAAGAAATATATATATAAAAAATGTAACCTTGCTGAGTTTCTTGCCGGTTCTTCTCAGTTGAAGGCTGATTTCCGAATCGGTGGTAGCTTCAGTAAATTCGACCTTCATAAGTGCCCTCCTAGGGCCTAAACTGAATAAATGGCTTTGACTTTGACTTTGAGTGTCCTTATTCTTTGCAACAAATTAAAACAATACTGTGGAGCACAAGCCCACCATCCCTAACTTTTAACTATTAGAATAAAATACTTTGTGTATAAGTATTACCTTCTTGAATCCAATATCATGAGCGTACTCTCTGAAGCACTGTCTGCAGATGTTCAGACCGTATTTGCGAATAAGTCCATGTCTGTTGGAGCAGGCCCGGCTGAAATAGGCAAAAGTTGAAGAACACGTGCTACAATAACCAAACTTTGCTTTGATAACTAACAACACAAATTCACACAACTTTACATTCTTACCATGACCGAGAACCCTGTCCATATCTACGAGGGTGAGAATACCAAATGTTAGCGTGACCCATCTCAGAAAATTATTTTACTTGCTTAGAGCAACAAGAAACACGTCCAAAATGGCGGTTGCACAGATTAAAAAGAAAGTTTAAAAAGCACAGACTAAGTTGCAGTGCTGCCAACTGCTATTGTAAAAATGCGCTAAACCATCCGCGAAAATGCACTAGGATTGTGCTAATTATGATAAAAGAGCACCAAATAAATGAAATTAATCAAAATATTATAAAAAAGAAGTTATTATTACAAAATTAGATCGTCGAATCCTTCTTTATACTCAAAGTCCGAATCAGAGTTATGAAATTGGGTATTTTACTCTATATGAGAAAAAATCTAAAAATGTACAATTTAGATAGCTTAGGCAATAAGCAGTCGGGAAATGTTAGTTTTAGTTCATAAAATAACTTAGTTAATTTTAAAATTCATTTCAAAGTTTTCAGTTTTTTAATCAGTTTCTAAACAAGCGAAACAGTAGCCGCCATTATAATGACGTCATATGGTGCTGTATGTAAACTAAAAAGTGTCAAATGAAATATTATGATTATTATTTTTACACTAGTATTCATGCATTCAGGAACAGCACACTTTTAAAATGGATAATAGCACATTTTTTATTTATAAAATTTTATAAGTCCAATTGAGACCAATATTAGCGCATTTTTATACGTACAAGAGACAGAGGGTATGTTCCGTTATACACTGCGAGCACTGTTCAGTACTCTTACTGAAGAGAAATTCGTTCCGTTATAGATGACAGTATACTGCCACAGTATCCTAAGGAAATAAATGACGTCATAAATCATCGCCATTTTTGTACTGTGAGCACTGGCGTTTTCGAGGTAAGGTGCTCTCAGTGCTATGATCACGTGATCAACGGCGCCCACAATGACAGTTTACATATACGTGGATGACACACAGTATACTGTACCCCGAGTGTAAACAATTGACGTTAGAAAACGCTACAAACGCTAAAAACTATACAAATTTTTAGTAAACGCAAACGTGATAGTAAGCGTTTATTTACGTAAATTCTTTACACTCAGGGTACGGGACTGCGTTCCGTTTTAAACAGTACCCAGTATAAGGCTGGGAATACACGTCACATTTTTTCATCCGATTGTCGGATCTGACTATCGGAAGCCGGCGAACGTTCAATACATTTCCATCCGACTATTGAATCGGACGTGTATTGTATGTTCAAACGAAGTAATGGCTCCAACGCCTTCCGATAGTCTGATCAGACTATCGGATCCAACTATCGGACGAAAAAATCTGACGTGTATTCCCAGCCTAAAGGAACGGCTTCTCAGTATACTAAATGACGTCACACCCACCTTACAGTGCTCGCAGTGTATACCGGAACATACCCCAAATAACGTCATGGCCGTAGAGTAACATCTTGGTCTTTATGTCATAAAATGCAGACTTTTATAAATGCGCTAGTGCCCAGGCACTATTATGGAATTTGAGCACTAAAACATCAAGAAATGCACTAGATCTAGTGCCGAAAGCACTAAGTTGGCATCATTGCTTAGTTGAAAGAAAGTTCTGAGTAGGTATCTAGAAAGAAAGTAATCTATCTATAGCTCGGATCTATAGACAGAGTACAGACCTTTAGGTTAATTGTATTCTATGGAGTTCAGAGACAGCTGGTCTGTCCTGTGGGTGGTTATCATAAAGCCCGCTCCAAACTCTCGGTGAATGTAGGGGTTTGCACCGGAGCAGTGTGTACCGGAGAATCACCGGTGAATTACCGGTAAAAGTATTAGATTGAAACAATCGGAGATTAATCTATTATACTCCGGTGATCGTATTACCTCATATTATTAGCCCAGAAGCACTCAAATGATAAGCGGAGACAAATACCCGACATCCAGTTTAATAATACCTATTATTTAGGGTTGTTCGATAATATTCAAAGTTTGGGCCCCAGAATCTCTACAACGATTTGTGAAATATTTTTGCCAACACTGAAAAAAGGTATGAATGAGTGTTTATTAGATTACTAATCTCGAACTGTTTGCCTAATTTCCACCATATATGCAGTATGTTTTTAGGAATAGCTTTAGACAATTAATTGAAAAATAAATTAGCTGCTATAGAAGGGCTTTGAGGATGTTTTTAAAAAAATTATAATAAATATTAGTATAATTGCAAATGTTTCAAATACAAATTAATATATCTTAATAACTAAAAAGAGTGTACTGTAAATTAGGAAAACATGCTTAGACGGTGGTGTCTATACTAGTATAAACTGTGCGACAGACACCGGCGCCTATCCTTAACAAACTTAAGAGAATTTAGTGCGTAGTGGAAAAATTAAAAATTAAAAAATATATAGGAATACGATTATTAAAAATAACAATACCATAATACTATAATAATATAATGGATGTTTTCTATATATCATAGTTTGTATTTTATGCATTGATTGTAAATATGTAAATAAGTTAATATAATATAAATATTCAATTAAAATTGAACAAATTCCAGTAGCAAAAAGTGTGGGAGGTGTGGATCACCAGGAGGGTAGTTTCTTCCCTGATGCGTTCCACCGCCTCCTTTGTGAGCATAACGTACGCTCGGAAAAGGAGTGGAGTGCGCCCCACGACCTCTCTCTGCCTACGATAGCACTTATCACGCTGGGCAGCGAGAGGTCATTCCCCACTTCAGCGCAGAGTTCGCTGCGCTCGCTTACCCAGGCTGGGCACACCCCGCACACCTCCAGCGTGTGCTGGGCCTCCTCCTCGAGGCACCCGTCATAGTGGTGGCACTCAGCTGTCGGCTCCCTCCCGGCTATATGCCACAGATACCTCCCGAAACAATCGTGTCCCGAGAGGATCTGTGTCAACCGGAAGGTTAAAACGCCGTGCCTCCGCTCCAGCCACTCTTCCAACACTGGACGGATGGCCTCGATGGTCCGTAGACCCGCACTAGGGTGCTCCAGCCTGGACTTCCACTCCTGGATTGCGAGCGCGCGCAACTGTGCTCTGCGCTCTTCCACTTCACGTGGTGCATCATCCTTCAACCCGCAATTTGGACGCGTTTTCGTACGAATCTGTGCGAACACGTACAAACAATTCCGACCTTCCAAGTACTATGGGAGCGCGCAGATTGGGTGCAAGTTAGACGTACGCACACGTGCGTGTAATACCGACATCCCAATATAATCTGAACTTGTTCAACTTGTTGGAATTTTAATACAGTTTCGTGCGTTGAGCAATCGATGTAGATATGAAATGCCTATTTGACGGAGAAAAACATATTCAGGGTGCGCACTCAATTCATACGATTAGTATTCATACGTTTGCGTACGATACAAATTCCTAAAGTGCAGCCGGCCTGAGACCGTAGGTACAAAAATGACGTCTCAAAAAGTACGAACTTCGTACTTTTCACACCCTTCAGGCAACGCTGTAAGACTGTAGCCTAATTATTAACCTTGTGATCAACTATATGAAGATGGTATGGTATGGAGGGTAGAGGCACAGTTTTACAATCCGTACAGTAAGGGGGTTTGTGCACTACAAGAAATTTTACTGTCCGCCAGTCCGATTTTAGTAAAAAATCTTTATTAAAAAAATATTTTCAGTAAAAAATTGGACTGCCAGTCTGTAACTCCTGTGTGTATGGGTGTACCGCAGGGCTCTGTTCTGTGTCCTTTTCTATTCTTAATTTATATTAATGACCTTCCTTTATATGTTAAAAAATACCTGTGAAATTGTACTGTCTGCTGATGATACCTCACTGATTTTTGGTGTAGATAGACTGAAATCCAATTATGACGATGTAAACGGTGCATTAGCTCAGGTATTGAATTGGTTTACTGTTAATAATCTAGTGTTAAATGCAAAAAAAAACGAAATTTATGTAATTTACATTACATTTTGTTTTTGTAAGGTAATGTATTATTTACATTACCTAATGTAAAAAAGTAGGCTGTAATTTAATGTTAAATAATGAATCTCTTAATCTTGTTGAGTCAACAGTATTCTTAGGGATTACTTTAGACTCAAAACTTCAATGGGGCTCACTAATTTCATCAGTGGCGGCGAAACTCAGTTCGGCAGCTTATGCAGTTAGGAAAATTAGACAGCTTACAGATGTAGATACAGCTCGATTCGTATATTTTAGCTATTTTTGTGTTACGCATTTTACTTTGGGGTAAAGCTGCTGATAAAGAAACAATTTTTATTTTACGAGAGAGGGCAGTGCGAGCTATTTATAACTTGAGCTCTCAAACTTCCCTTAGAGATAAGTGTAAAGAAATTGGCATACTCACAATTGCATATCAATATATATATATGCAAACATATTATTTGTCCATAAAAATATTAGTAATTGTTCGATAAAAAGTGATGTGCACTCCATCAGTACTAGAAATAAGCACAAACTTATAACCTCTGCCAATAGACTCCAAAAAGTACAAGGTTTATTTCTAGGACTAAGTACATGCTTGTAACATAATTGTAAACCTTGCGATGTCATTAAAATCTGAGTTGTACTTTACCGGTTTTTCGGAATTGGAACGCTTCAACTGCTCATCTGTAGAACCCTATTGTTGGAAGAAATCACAGAACTATTAAGGGGGTCACACACGTATCTTCGCCGTGTGTGACCCCCTTTATAGTTCTGTGGAAGAAGTTGATAGGGAATCCTTGACATTGATAGGTCAATGACATAAATCAAATAATGAATATACCCGCTATACCCGTTATACAGTCTTACCTTAGCTTTATAGAGTTTGAAAGTATCTACATTAATTTATCGATACCGATTAATCACGTTGATCGATCCCGATTATAAAAAAAAAATCTAACTGAAAATATAGATGCTACTCAGTATCGAGTACTTTTTTGTTCATCACTTTAGGAAACCTATCGCAAAAAAACAGAGATAAATATGTAACTCAAAATCATGATTATACTTATTATAAATCATGACTGAAAAAACTCTTATTTATGCTAATTACAAAATACAATATAATTGTTTAACAAAAATCAATCTCTGTGACTTTAATAATAAATGTAATCGATTGTAGATACAATTAAACCACAGGTGACATTGCATAAAATTGTAGTAGGTAATGACTTTTGAGTATGTAATAAAGTATCGACACTTAATTAGTGTATTGGAACCAAAGTATGCAAAAATACAAAACTAATACTAAAATTTTCATATAAAATATTGATATATCGGTACAATTTCTAAAAGAATATTCGTGCTTTAAAAATTAGTATATTTATCCTAACATTTTAACACTTCAAATGGCCAAGTAAACTTATCTCCTACCCTCGAATGTTATTCCGCAAGGATAAAAAATAAGCCTCGTCCACCTAGTCATGTACTTAACAGTGGCTGACTGTAGACGCGTGGAGGCCAACACTGCGGTTTCGGCATGTGCGAGCGCTGATACATCTGTCTCACCTGTACGCACACCCAAGGAGTGCGAGGCCGAGAACCTAAGCAAGGAGGTTGAAGCTGACTGCGGTTTCGACCGGTGCCGTTACAGTGTCACACACTACGGGCGGGATGTCTTGTTCACTATCTCCGTCGACTGTCGCATCGAACTCGGCTGCTGGCGTCCACTCTAATGTAAACAATAGCAAAACTATGGCGGAAATTATACATGAGGGTGTATGAAAATCAAATGATCCTAACCGAGAGTGGATTGAAGTACAGAAAAGAAGGCATAGAAACAGACAAGATAATATTCGAGAAAAAGCCATGGTTAAGCCAGATGATAGATTTAAGCCGTCCATAAAGAAACCTAAGAAAGTGATATAGTGGACTATATATTTTCAAGAACAAATGAAAAAGTCTTTCTCCACAAAATTAAAATGAAAACAGACGTGACTACAATCCTTATAGGATGTCGGTTACCAGGCAGAAATTAGACCTGTTCTTAAATGACCAGCTTTGGCCTGACAGTATTACATGTCAACTTTTTAGGCCGTATAAGAATCCAAAGCCTGCGAGTGAGCAGATTAGAAATAATCATACCCTAAATATGTATAATGCAACCTTAGTAACATATAACTGTAAGAATATAAAGCGCTCTGTGGAGGGCGTGAAGCATCTATGTGGTTTTGCGGATATTATTGCTCTGCAGGAGACGTGGCTATTGCCTTTCGACCTCCCATACTTGGCAGATATCCATGAGGACTTCGGGAGCACCGGGACGTCTGCTGTGGATACTAGCGCTGGCATTCTAAAGGGGAGGCCGTTTGGTGGAATCGCACTGCTGTGGCGTAAATCTGTATTTCAGCGTGTGTCCGTGATACAGTGTGTGAACCCTTGAACTTCTTTTGAAATAATTCCATTCAACACTAAACATAATGTATAAAACAGAAATCCACTACACTACAATACCCAAATGAATTTTATTTACGTACAACAAGTGACGTGCAGCGAGAAAATAGTGAATAAACTTTTTCGAATGAGCTATAAAATAAAGTAAAGTAATTAAGTTATTTGTTTGACGGTCTGAAAAAAATATCGATGTTTACAGCTTTTCGGTAGTTGGAATTTTATATCGAAAAATTTAATGTTGCTCAAAAATATCGATACATTGAACAAATAATATAGTTTTTTCGACATCCCTATAACCAAAACCAATCATATCACTATTAGCCTATTGTAAATGTATAATGTTGAGTGAGTTAGCTAGGCGACGTCGACGAACTTTACTCAATCAACGTACTGTATTTCTGTTCATATTAAAAGTTGAACTCTAAAGGTACATAATTTAAAATATTATGAGAAGTAGTTAAACATCTAAGATAAATAAAATTAGGATTACGCCGTTAAACACATGTGATATTTGTGAAGAAACACAAACGTAAACGTAATCACATTCACTCCACTTTCAAATTACAAATATTCACCGAGCAAGTAAAGTAATTGTTTGTTTTTGAACTATGTACATTGGTACATAGGTTTTAAATAATGTTACATATTAGCTTCATTTTCATAACCTCGTAAATTGAAGATTGAAATTGTCTTCTTTGTGAAGGAAAACTCCTACTCTCGAACAAACTTTGAACCTAGACCTTATGAAATCATAAAGTATTGTACTTATTAATTGTATAATACTCTCATTTTTGTTATGAGATTTCGATTTGAGAACAGAAAATAATAATAGAATATTTTGATATAAGTATTTTTCGTAACTATCTAAATTGCATTAATTTATGTTACTACTTCTTTTATGCTATTTTGTTAAGGTTTAAAATATGAACTATCTTTAAGAAAAAAAAAGATTCCAACAAATTGAGAACCTCCTCTCCTTTTTAAGAAGTCGGTAAAACTCACAACTAAAGGTTTGGTTTGAATCTAGACCTTGTGAAATCATAATGTAAATCTTATTTTGAATAGGTAGGGGTGGTTGGGGTACATTTTGATGATAATGGTTCCTAAATATTTAAATCTTTGTACCTATTCTAATATTGGATTACTAGCTTTCTGCCATGTGGCTTCATCCTCAACATGCCCAACAAAGTTTGTGTTTCTAGGACTAGCAATTTAAGCTTTGTGTTGATTATCACCTGACAGTCACTCACTCAGTTATTGTTCTTCTATATATACATAAATTAATTCAGATTGGATTGTGTGTAGACATTTTTTTCGAAATAGTTAGAAGTTTTGATTTACTGCTGTTTTTTCATGCCATAGGCTATAAATTCATCATTCATGCACATGAGTAGTACCTCCAGATCATTTTCGTTTATGGCAAGTGCCATGTCATTGGCAAATCTAAATGTAACTTTGTCTATTTATTTTAATACTTATTTCTTTCCAAATTTATTTGTATGATTGATTCTATGAATGTACCCCATACATTTCTAGTAGTATAGTCATAGCCAAGCAAACATTTTAAATAAAAAACATATTCAGATCAAAAATAGCAAAACAAGTTAAATATAAATTTATTTTATGATAGAAAATAAATAATAAATAGGGAAAAATGTTTGGACATCTTAAATGACACAAAGAATTTGACAAAAATATTGTAAACGAAAAATATCATATAAGGAAACTGAGGAACAGGAAGACCAGGGATAAGTTATACATATTTAACTAGTAAAAGAAAAAGTAGTTGTTGTAATGTATAAAGAGGTACAGGAAGTAGCTGGTAGAAGATTAGAGTGGAGGAAACTACACTGACAAGAGCTTGTTGGTGAGTCAGTGATTAGAAGGGGAGTCTGATTCTGGTTAAATTCTAAAAATCTTTTAAAGATATTTATGATTTTAATGTAATTTTTTTTACAACCTTCTACTTTAATTAAACATGTATATTCTGCTCCAAATTAATCTCTCTCTACCTATCAAAACTACATGAAAATCCGTTCAGTAGATCCAGAGATGTGCGCAAACAAACAAACAGACAGACAGAGAAAAAAATCACAGGTTTATGTTCTAGTACTCTTCTTTAGTTTATACCCCCTTTCTATGTTTATTACTTTTCTTCAATGTACAGACATGGATTCTGCCATATTTAAAATATGTATAAATAGATATAGATAAGTAGTTAAATTGTATTGATATGTTACTAATTGTTTTATTCTATTTCTTAGGTGTGCACTTCAACCATGGGGCTGATTATTGGTCTAATCAAGAAATTAATTAAACTTACAATATACTTCCTGATATTTGCTTCAATAGTTGTCCTAATTCCAAACTTGCCACCGTACACAAGTTTTACTTGCATACAGTAAGTTGTTTTTTTTTTTAAACATTAAAAAAGTTTGATCAATTGGAAAAACTGAGATAGTAATTCCAAAACGCTAAACTTCGAAAACAAACCTATTGGCACGGAGTCTCTAAAGGATCATGGAACATGTAGATCCATTACCAGATATTTTGTTTTAAAATTGTAGTGTTCCAAAAAATAAAGATTACTTAGAGATTTTTTTGTATACCATGTACCTAATCATGAAAATGAAAATATTTTATACAAATAAATAACCCTTCACAAGCACTTACAATTCAAATAGTCTATCTTTAATACCAGTTCCATGGTTGTAAATAACAAACTCAATCAGACCAGCCCCCACTAGAAGTACCTGCTGCACAAATCACTCGCACCATGCCAGCCAATATCCACTAACTGCTGGATTAAGTCCCTCCTACTTTCACGTCAGTCTTGCGCTGGTTATTGACTATACTCCATTAATTTCTGAAATATGTACCTCTAGAGTACAGTAACTGAAGGTTGAATGGTAACTTTGTGAATTTAATATAGAAAAAAACTAACCCACCCCTCAACTCTGACCAATTCAAAATTACTATACTTATAGAAAAATTCAAAATCCTGACAGACATCGACACACAGCTCAATCCCTTCGATCTAAAAATTTTGCACTCAATTTCTTTCCACTAAGAAAGTTTTTTTTAATTAAAATTCTACCTTAAGAGATAAAATAAGGGATCACGGATGAGACCATGGGGTGGAAAGTTAGTGTACTTAAATACATGCTTTTTTTCTAGATTAGAACCAGCACTCGAGAGAGTTGGGTCACTAGCGCCTAATGGAGAGCTCAATAATGCTGATAGGCTATACAAAGGCAAACTGCTAGGACCTGAAGCATTCCAAACATTGAACAGTGAATTATACACTAGTCTAGCCACTGGTGAGATAGTGAAAATCTCACCAGGTGGCCATATCACGTTTGTTACTAAATTAGGACAACCTTGCAGTAAGTACCTTTTCTAAACAATATTAAAGACCAGCAAATTAAAAAGATAATATTCTCGTCTAATACCTAAATAAACACAACAGTGGACAGTTACTAAAGTAAGCTTACCTTTTGTATTTAGATGACCAATGGAATGTCACATCGAGAATTTTACATGACTGAATACCTTACTTTCTTTCTTTTTAATAGCTTCTGCTCCGCGGTTTCACCCGCCTTAGCGAGGGACCTTATTTCCCCGGGATAAAAAGTTATTTCAGGGTATTACATCTATGTGCTAAGTTTCATCTAAATCCATTCAGCCGTTTTTACGTGATAAGTCGCACACATATAAACATTCACATTTTATAATATTAGTAGGATAGTATAGTAATTCTTAGTAAATTTATATGTACATGGTTGTATACTTACTACAAATTTATCAGACAAAGCAACTCGATAATTTGGATAGAAATTCACTTCAGGTAATTTCGTTTAATCTCTAATTGCTTCGACCTTGAGATTAGATAAAATTGTAGACTTTGAAAGATGGACTTTGGAAAATATTATAATAGAAAGAAAGAAAGAAAATACTTTTTATTCATGACACGCATAACATTACAAATTGAAATTGAATCATCAAAAAGAAGTGAACTTATTTTTATAAAGATAATATGCTATAATTAATCCCTTTCCAAGCAAAGGGTTTGTAACACGGAGGATAGCAGAACTAGCTAAACCTAATACAAAGTAAAGTTGAAATTGTTATTTTCAGCTGGCTTAGTTAAAGAGCATATCTGTGGAAGACCTCTTGGTTTCCAAATAGATGAAAAAAACTTATATGTGGCTGATGCCTACCACGGTATATGGAAAGTAGATCTGAAGACTGATAAGAAACAACTATTGGTTTCCCCACGCGTAGAAATTGATGGGAAGAGACCTATGCTGTTTAATTCTGTAGTAAATGATAAAAATGGAAACTTATATTGGACAGATTCTACCAGCGATTTCCAGTTAAAAGATGGAGCAATTGCAATGATAACAAACCCATCTGGCAGGTAAATAATGATACTTTAAGCACTTAAAATTAAACAATACCGATTGTTCATCATTAATCTGAATACAATGTTTTAGATTGTTCTATTACAATGCAGCTAAAAATGAAAGCAAAGTTCTTCTGGATAATTTGTGGTTTGCTAATGGTGTGACTATCTCGCCTGACAATCAATTTGTAGTTGTTGTGGAAACTGTGGGCTTCAGACTCATAAAATACTACATAAATGGACCTAACAAAGGAAAGTCAGAAGTTTTTGTTGCAGGATTACCAGGTGAATTGATTCAATAAGTATATTTTATTTAATTAAATATGCATAAACTTACTATGTAACATTTATACAATTTTGTTAAATTACGGAACGGTTGAATAATTTCTTAATGACATATACTTGCACCATACCTACTATAAACATAACGGATATTTGAAACCCGGACCAAACATCCACAATGAATGTATCTTCAAATGCTAGGTAGGTGTCGCGTGACTTGGTGGCTGCGTACATGTCCAGCATGTGGCGTGCTCGCACCACCTGCTTCAATGTACGCGACAGTGATTCTGCTATTTGCTTGACTTCGATGTAGTACGTGTTCCCTTCAGCATCTGTCCCTACCCACTCGACGACTTCCTCCAGTGGGTGCTCGGTCCCGTCCGCGTCCGCGCCCTCGGCGACCACGCTCACTGTCGCCTCCACCTCGCTTTCATCACTCTTATTTTCGATCAAGATATACACGAACACTAGTTTAGAATTCATTACGCTGTATGTATTGTCCAAACAGACGAAGTAATCACCCGTCTGTTCCAAGTCCATTATTATTGAGTTTTCAGATTTCTTGTAATCGGATACCAGTTTCACGCCACTAGGATCGATCAGATCGACTGAGATATCTAAATCGCCGTGTTGTCCGTCCAAGACTTGATAGTATACTTCCATGGTTTGACCAGCTGTTGCCTTTTCAAAGAAACAAGTTCTCGAACCTGGTTCTATTCTGAAGTTTACGTCATCTTCCACGTGGATAGTTTGTGCGGTACATAATGCACTCGCAGTTAAAAAGAGAGTCCAGAAGGTCAAATGGTACATTTTAAAATTAAATTTAGTCTCGATGATCTCTTGGGTCACGCAGCACTAGACAACTGTGGCACAATAATACCCAGTCGACACCCACGTTTGTTTACGCAGCTGTAGTATTGTTCTGAATAATGTCATTCGAAATTGATGCTTTCAAATATTGTTAATTTCCTTTTTACTATTATGTACTAACAGTTAGTTGTTGACTATGTGTCAGGAACGCCCGACAACGTCCGCGCGCTGCCCGACGGCTCCGGCCTACTGGTGGCCTTGTACACCGTGTACGATCATGAACATCCTGTACTTACCAAATCTTTGGCAGCAACACCTGTGATACGGAAATTTTTGGCCCGTCTACAGAGGCTTATTGAAATTCCTTTTGAATTTCTTAACAATCTTTACCCCCATGTGGTATTTGAAGAGATTGTTTATTTTGTAAGTATGATTTGTCTATAAATATTAATATAATAACTGCGAAATTTAGGCAATAGTAACGCCTGTGAAATGACTATATACTGTTGAACCGTTTCCGAAAAAAAATTGAGAAGTTGGGACTCGAAGATGAAGATAGGGTAGTTCTTATCGAATATAATAGTTTATTTTCGTCAAAACGTGAGGTATACAATAAGGTCTTATTTTATTTATATTGTTGTTAAATATGTAAATTAAATAGTTTTAGAAAGTTGAGATTTAGACCATAATATATATTATAATTTTACAGATTGGACACTTCAAAAGTGTTTCCTCTTTTACACCAGGCATGGCTGGATTAGTACAAATGGACTGGAATGGTAACATTGTGGCATCGTACTACAATATAGATGGAAGTTTAGGTCCTATCAGTGATGCTATTGTATACAATGATAGATTGTACACTGGCAGCCCTCATCAACAAGATTTTATAGGTTCAGTGCCAGTTCCTCCTCTTTTAAAAAAAGCCTTCACCCCCAAGAAGAGTGAAACTGTAACACCTAAAGCGAAGTCAGAATCAGTAGAACAGGCTTCAAAACCTGTGCAGTCACCTAAAGTTGAAGTAAAAAACGATGCTCCAAAAATAACAAAACCTGTGGTACAAGAGATACCTAAGCAGGCTCAACAAAATAAGCCTACAGGAAATACCAAGCCAGCTTCACAAAAACCGATAGAAAAGAAAGAAAATATAGAAACAGTACAAAAGACTACCAAGCCAGTGCAACAACCTCCCCAGCAAAAGGAATCTAAACAGGCTAAAACGGAACCTACTGCAACCAAAACCACCCCGAAACCTGAAACCAAAACCACCCCGAAACCTGAAACCAAAACCACCCCGAAACCTGAAACCAAAACCACCCCGAAACCTGAAACCAAACCCACCCCGAAACCTGAAACTAAAACCACTCCACTTCCTAAGTCTACTGAATCAAAACCTAAAGTGCCTGTGAAGTCTGATAGCAAAAAGTCAGCAGACAAGAAAACAGAAACTCCAAAAATGACTACGGCTCAACCTGATGAAGATGCTAAAACTAAACAAAACAAACAACAAAAGCCTTTGAAAGTATCTAAATCGGTACATGATAAGTCCAAGCTGCCGGAACAAATTCCGATTAAAGAAGACATTCCTTCTGATACTGTGAAACCAAACAAAGAAACATTGAAGGTAATAAAAAAAGACGGTCCTGCCGAGATCCCTAATTTTAATAAGTAGGTGGGTTGTGGTATTTTTTAAGGGTTTTAAAAGATCTCTTTAAATTTAAAATGAAACAAATGTGAGTGAAACAAAATTTATTTTAGGACCTTTTTAGGGTAATATGAAAAGAACTACAAGTTGTATTCTATAAGTAAGGAATTGTTTAGTATGATATTTAAAAATCATTCCGAATTGTTTGTTACAAGTCATAATGTCCCCATAAACTATTTATTGCATAGGTAAGTATTGATCTTACGATGTTATCTATAAGAATTATGATTTTATCCATCGATAAATTATTAAATTATTTATAATTTTACTTTTTGGCCCATTCCAGTCGATAAATATCGTGTCCTTTTCGCCTACTTCGTTTTTATATTACAGCAAGATAGAAAGAAAACACTTATATTAATTTTGAAATTACACACAAAACCACAAATACAGTACGAGAGGTAAATTTTTAACTAATAACAAAAATTAAAAGTAATAATAGAGCAGGTAGTGTTGTGTGACCATAAAAATTGTCAGCGACTCAATAAAAACACTGTTATCGCAAAACCTTGTAAGCAACAGAGAATAGAATCGTATGTACTATTTAGATTTTATTACCCTACATTTAATGGACCAATTATGATGCATTCCTTTTACCCATACCCAAACTATATTTACAATATTTTTTTGTATTAAAATTATCAGTGTTACTCATTTTATTATATCAACAATCTTAAAAATATCATATTATAATGCAAATGTTTATTTATGTATATTCAGATGTATGTTCAAAACTATATTAATGTTGTTGTTAAGTTTTATTCCTTCAAATACATAGTAATTATATCACGCTGCCCCACTTACACCTTTACTCATGAACGTTGCGAAACAATTCGTTAACAAAGTTTAATTATTTTTATTATTGCATAACGAACGACGACAGTCGTGTCATGTCAAACGATGTTGATATTAATTTCTGGTTGTTTATGAGTAAGGCGGTAAGTTATTCGGGTATAAGTTACCAATCACCGAATAATGCAATATAATAATGAATCCAGACGATTTGTGAGTGTTCTTTAGTTACAGATAAGCCTGTAGTAAACTTAGCGAAGTTTCATTTCTAAGGATATTCCAATATCAAATTACCGAAACAAATCAGTCTTTATTTAAATTATATGGGAAACACCGAATATTCTTTCTTTGCATCGACATTTTACAATATATCAGTAAAACATCCATTCCGAGTCTGGTGACAGATTTAGTGAATTTGTTACCGTATCAATACTGTTGTACCTAATTTATTTTATATTTTTGGTGATGGCGCCTACTAAATACAAGCAATATCTATTTGTGTAAGCAATAAAATATATTTTTAATATGTATACATTTAGCTAATTTTTATTTCACAATACCTAGCGAACTTATTTTCCGCACATGAGTAATCGGCAAATATAGACTGCAGATTAACTGCAAATATAGATTAACTAGGTAGGTAATGCACAAGTATTCGTTCGTAACTTGAAAAAAATAAAATAAATCTTTTAATCACATAAAAAAGTGGGAAGTTCTATTAAATAAATATTAATTCTCCTGTTACCAACTCAACAATGGATAAAAGGAGTTAGGTATTACGAAAAAAATAAAACCATACAATTTTATAAATTAACCTATTGTGGGTTACTCTCAGCCTCAGGTAATATCAAAGTACATATTATGAAAAAGTAAACCCATGCAAGTATAAAACAAAATGTTTATCTATAGAGGGTTCTTCGCCAAGACATGTAGATCTGGATGGCCCTAATAACCTGATATCAGGATGGAAACAAGAGCCAGTTCGCTTGCTCTTGCAGTGACAATGTGACAAAGCTCAGAAAAAATCCACAGTTCAATCAAAGGGATCACGAATACGATACTGTGCATAGTGCATATAATCAACGGCATGCTCAATCAATCAACCAGATGGTAAATTAATTTTCTTGTTAGAATGCCTGTCTTTCCGGTTCAAAATTTGTAATCCATTTTTAAAAGATTTTTTTACGTTTAATTTAGTCGGCTATACACGACTATGGCGCTCAAAAGGTAAACGATTATATAAATGAAACCATATGAAGTGATAGTAATCTCTGTTTATTTTATCAATTTACATAGCGGGCCTATGTATATGCATTGATTTAAAACAAATCCTTTTTTAAACTCTGATATTAATATTATATAGATGGTGGAAGAGAACATCTGTTAAGCCTTTATTAGTCGAACTTGCATATACTGATAAAATCGGAATGTTCATTAATTCTTAATTCTTGTTACTTTAGTTAATTATTAACAGCTGGTATAATCCAATTACTGACATACTGAAATCTACTAAGCTTTCACTAAGTGATTAAAAAAATCATTTATTTTTATAAAATACGTTAAAATTCTATTCTATTCTCCAGCATAATTAATTAATAAAATTGTACACTAAAACATAACTCAATAAATAAGATGTCTTATCAATTTTATTGCATTCACATTCAATTCACATTTTCGCCTACTAATATCTACGTTAATTTTACCAGGTGGATGGGCCGCATGTTTTTACACAAGGTCTGTTGGTAGCATTTTAATTATTTTCGGAAACAAAACACATTTTCGTTGAAAATTCATAATACGTCCCATCCACCTTAACCAGCACAATGTCACACATTGATATTTTGTTTCAGTCGTCACAATGGAATATAACTCGCGAGCGTAAAAACCGACAGTCCTCTTTCTTTGGAATACTCCGAATTTTAATGAAATCATTACATAGTACGTAATCTTGACAAAAAACTTTCCGGTCAAGTGCATGTCGGGTCGTACAGTCAGCGTCAAAAGTAGTTTTTTTTTATACAACTTTGTCGACAAACAAGCATACGGCCTGCCTGATGGTAAGCGGTTACCGTAGCCTATGAACGCTTCCAACACCAGACGTATCACTCGCGCGTTGCCGACCTTTCCCCCCTCCCCGATGAGCTCTGGCGACCTTACTCACGCGCAGGAACACAACTATAAGTTACTTGGCTGCGATATTCTGTAAGATGGAGGTACTTCCCCAGTCGAGCTATTGACACTTTTAAATTTAATTGACCATTTATTCAGTTTGGGCCCTAGGAGGGCACTAATGAAGGTCGAATTTACTGAAGATACCACCTTTACTGAATTTACTTTAGTACCGTGTCAATGTGACAACATTTCATAATTTTCATACAACCTGTCAAGAAAATGTCAGTAGATTATTATGAAAGGGTACCTACTAAAGTGCCAATCTTCTTTTGACGCTGACTGTACCGTTTTGTAGGAATGAACGTTATACTGCTTACGCCATACTTTATTGGGTTGGGTGTGTGGCACTTCTTAGCAGAATCATCATCACGGATTTGAATTCCGCGTCTGTCGCTAATTTGTCACCAAATATCAGGGTTAGGGGTTCCAAACTACCCTGCAGGATTTTAAAGCTCTCGAGTGTAGTATTGAATGAATACTAGTTCAATCTAATTTTACATCTCATCTAATAGTGGATTCCCATTGTGCGCAACACGCCACGATGTGACAATCTAAATTTTCAAATCAAAAGTCGTAGTGTTTTCTGTTTTGTTTTACAACAGTATGATGTTAGCCATAGTGTAAATTTACTATGGTCGTGGGAGCCCGCGAAACAGCGTGGGGATCCACTATTAGGCATCAGTTACAAATAATATTATATAGTAGTCATATTATAATACGCGGCCGACCAACACGCAATACTGCGACACGAGACTAAAACAGGAATATAGTAAGTATTGAATTAGAAAGCGAGACACAGAGATGGTCGCTAACAAGCAGCAGGCGTGTCACAAAATCCGTCCGAGACGCTCCTGTATAATGACCAATTGTTATTTAATTCACACACACAGAGATACTATAAGAAGGATAATTTTGTTCACTGATGGTGTTCTTTACTTTTTACTAGATTGTATACAACTTCACTTGTAAGGTGAGGTGAGTGAGGTGGCAAGTGTCAAAACCTTGCAGGTCAATTTCGGACAACATTAATTTAAGATCTCGTCTTGAAATTTTGTACAAGTTTTCAGCAGCTATCGAAAAAAGTTACCATGAACTCACGCAGCAGCTAGGGACATCTCAATGGGTGGTCCCATTCACTTAAGTCACCAGCAGCCTAGCATTGATGATAAGGAGACTTAAATTTAAGGCACGAATACCGAATGTAAACGAGGGGGTATTATTATGAAATAGTATTTTAATGCACACCAAAGTGTCTCACGTTTGGATTTTATCGCAAAGTTATCTCAATCGCGTGTCAGTACAGTCTCGGGTCGCGGTTAGTACGTATCAAAATATAATATTTTGTTGTAGTAACAAATTATTAAGAAAATGTTTCGAGGAAACAAGTTTCAGTGTACAACAGGGTTGAGTGTCGCACACGAGAAGGCAATAGCTAGGCGACTTCTCACATGGGGCAACCGCAAGCAAATGGCAACGAAACCTTAATTGCCGTTGGCAACTGCGACGTAACCAACGTTCTCTCATGACGCTACTTATCTTGTAAGATTTCAGGCATGACTCAGTTTTTTTTTACAAAAGCTGCGTTGACAACTCTGTGTGTATAAGTTGAAATGTATGTGCCAATGCACTTAGTTGCATCGAAATTGAAAACGGGTTTTAATTAGTTGCCCCGTGTGAGAATTGGCTATATGAAAACTTGCTCGGCGGCGAGCGCGTCCGCAAACGGTTTGACCACGCATCGTGTCGCGAAGTAAAATATTAAACCGAACGTTATAGAAATGGGCAGGGCGGGTAACGCTTTCTTGAGAATTGCCAGCAGTAACAACGTCAAGCACAAACCCTGCAATAAAAAAAAGATTATCAGTGATTATCCTATCTCAGCCAACCTAGTGCATGTCGGATATGAATCAATTTAAGGTTTATAACGTTGAAAGTTGAGGTTGGATACCTTCGACTATCAACCTTGCCAAATTGAATCGGCGAAATATTTACCTAAATTTATGAACCTTCATTCATTGTACTGCCGTTTCACAACAAAACATAACGGACGAAATTCATTCCAATCGATTCCGTAATTTCAATAAATATTTTAAAAAGTTGTTAATACGTTACTTACAATAAGAATAGCAACAAAACACGCGAGTGTTGTGTTCCAGTCGCCGTAGGAGCTCGCCTTCCCCACCAGGACGCTGTAGAAGATGAAGTCGCCGAGGCCGAGCTTCACGCCCTCTGTTACATTAAGTTATATTTACTTTATGATCAGCGCTAAACTCGGAGACAGTAGCCAGAAGGTACAAGGTCGCGGCAAGGAATGTGTTTTAATTGGGTGGGATTGGGGTAATATAGTTTACTTCATGTGAGACCACCAGCCTACAGAAACTGAAGCAATATCATCTATACTTAATATAATAAAGGATTTTGTTTGTTTAAAGACGCTAATCTCTGGAACTACCAGTCGGATTTGAAAAAATATTTTTGTATTTGATAGTCCAATTCTCGAGGAAGGTTATAGGTTACTTTTTATCCCGGGAACGCGGGTGAAACCGCGTCGAACAGCTAGTAATAATATAAAGTATATAATGTACTGACTCTCCTCGTCGAGTTGTTGGGCGTGTTGCGTGGGTCGGTCGAGACGCGTGGTGTAGTGGGCGGGGGGCGTGGCCTCGACGCGCAGGCGCCGGGGGGCGGGGGCGGGGGCGGGGCCGGGCTGCGTCGCGCGCGCGCGCCACTCCGCGTCGAACCCGGCCGCGTCGCCCTCCCCACCCTCCCCCCGCGGTGGAGCTGCCTCCCCACCTGCATCATCAGTATCGTTTATAAACATAACATAAGCATCTTGATGACCGCTCTATGTCGCAGTAACCTGCGACCACAATTGAATTACAACTTGACGTAAGTTTGACTAATTTGAAACGTTGACTTAATTTAGACGTAGTCAAAGATAGTGGTACAATAAGACTCGCTAATAAGATAATAAAAGAAATGCCAAGGAAAAATGAATAACAAGACCAAATGAATAGCAAGAACAAATGAATAGCAAGACCAAATTAATAGCAAGAACAAATGAATAGCAAGATTTGGAGTATATATAAAAATGCAATAATATAAGAAATATCATCAAAAGAAACTGAGTGATAGTGCAATGAGAGTACGGTTAAAGGAAAGAACGGACCGCTAGGGTTGAGCGGGCGCAGCTCGCGCGGGCGCTGCTCACCTTCCCTCGCGCCGGCCGCCGCCGCCGCCGCAGCCGCAGCCGCTCCCGCGCCCGCTGCGGGAGCACCGCCGCTCGTCGTCGTCGTCGTCGTCGTCGCCGCCAGGCAGTACATCACCGTCGCTGGAATTACATTACAATAGATTTGACCATTCCCTCAAATAATACTGGTCAAATCGAACCTTGAAGTGACTATTAATGGATAACAAATTGAATACTTTACAACTGGCTTTGAAGTATTACTCACATGAATATATGAGAGCAGGAAAAATTGGTTCATTGCGCTCCTGAGCTGTTTCAACTAATATTCTCAATGGTCCCTTAGGTGTGAGTACTGCTACCAAATCTGTAAAATAACAAAACAATTTTGATAGATATACTTACATACATAATCATAATATCTTAGAAAATAATATTTATATTATACTAGCTGTCGCCTGCGGTGTCACCCCCTATCCCGAGAAAAAAATGTAGCCTATAGGGTCATAGGTCTCCATACAATAGGATATCTGCGTACCAAATTTTATCTCGATCGGTTCAGCAGTTTAGGCGTAAAAAGATAACATACAGAGTTACATTCGCATTTATAATATTACTAGCTTCACTCTCGTTTTTCCAGGATAAAAGTATTCTATATGTTAATCCAGAATATATTCTATCTGTGTGCCTTTCATCCAAATCCATTCAGTAGTTTTTGCGTAAAAGAGTAACAAACATACAGACATCCATCCTGTAAAAGTTGTTATTTTATAAATCTATACTAATATTATAAAGCTGAAGCTTGTTTGTTTGAACGCGCCTATGGTGTGGAGAAGAACATAGGCTACTTTTTATCCCGGGTAAACACAAGATCCTTCGGGAACGCGGGTGAAACCGCGGGGCGGAAGCTAGTTTTATAACATTAGTACGATTAATATAAGTTAATAATAATAAAGTATGGAAGTATGGATGTTTATGATACTATACATGGCATGAAGAATAATGTGCAAAGAGATAACAAAAGTGAAAATACCCCAAATAGATATAACAGCGAGGACTGCCCAAGTGGTCCACTCGGGAAGGTACTTAATGAAGACAAGTGCCATCAGTGCAGCGATGAAGATCAGATATGCTTGTTGTAAGCGCAGGGGACCCTTCCAGTGTATCACAATCATGCCCATCACTCCGAAATTCCACATCACAAACACCAGTGTTATATAGTCCATTGGTATGTTGTATGCTCTTAGTGCTTCTCTACAATGTAATGAATAGTAGGTATAATAAAATATAAAATGCCAAAGGATATTAAAAACCAAAACAATTTATACCTTGTACCCTGTGAGGACTTCAGAGGATACTTATTCATCTTAATTATTGAAATTTCTAATTACTGTTGCATATCTTTTCTTGTAATTTAGCATAATTGATCCAATATTGAATAGTAACAAAATTATACGTTTTGATAATAAAAAGAAACTAATTAAAATGAAATACTCACTCTATATACAAATATGAGAACAAAAATAGCAGCATGAGTGAGGATAGTATGAGCCAACCATGGATTATTTTGTAGCATCGTTTTTTATATAGAACAATGAGCAACACTGTCATGAGTGCAATAACACAGAGCAGTATCATTGAATTGGCCAAGGCATTCCATACTTTTGTTACTGCATTGGGACTCTCCTCATGAAATGGTGTATAAGCTCTGAAAGATAAAAAAAATATTCAACTAAAATTCAGAAACAATATCAGGTATTGAAAATAAATACAGTAGAATCTCACTAATCTGGCACTATTAAAAACCAGAGGGTGCCAGATTATTGGAATGTTCAGATTACTGGATTGTATAAAAAAAAATCATAATAAATAAAATAAAGCATTTCATAAGGGGAATACAATGTATTTGCGTTCATGTTCTACAGGTTTTTTTAAAAGTGTAACATAATTTAAAAATAATCCTTAATTGAGGTCTGTTTTTTTATGCTTGACAACGAGATATGCAGTGCGTGAGGAGCGAGAGGCGCGGGCGGAGGGTGTCAGATTATTTGACGTGTCGGTCCATTGAAGTGCCGGATTAGTGAGATTCTACTGTACTGACTTTATTAAAATTCACTCCCATACAAATACAAATATACTTTATTGTTTACACTACATTACAACACAGAAGTTACAAATAATAAACACATCAAAGTGAAAACAATTAAGGCTGCCTTATCGCTGAAACCATCCCATCTTGACTAATGTTCTCCTAACTAATATTATAAATGCGAATGTGAGTTTGTTTGTTTGTTACCTTTTCACACCTAAACTGCTGAATCAATTGTGATGAAATTTGGTACGCAGATAGCCTATGGTATGGAGAAGGACATGGGCTACTTTTTTCTCAGGAATGTGGGTGAAACCACAGGGGACAGCTAGTAATAAATAAACTAATGATTAATCAAATACTATAAATTTGACATTTGGTCACCTAATTAGAATAACAAATAACTTGGGTACCTTTTTCAGAGTGCTACTTTACGAGATTCAAGCAATAGAACTTACAAAACAAAAATAAATAAGAATAATGTATACAATTGATTGTATTTGTATATTGAAAGGTTTGTGTTCAACAGTGAAATAAGTGATATACCAAACATTATACTTAATATTTTTCAAATTACAGATATCTTCATTTAACAGTTCAAAAATTACCAATTTATTTAGTTTAAATCAAGTTTGGTCATAATAAAATAAAATACCTACAAATAGACATCCTTCACTGAGTAAAAGTTGATTGATGAAATTGTGGCGACGACGACGAGCATACATAATGTAACGGGCACAAACAGCTTGATGACATGACGGGCTCCATATTTGAGCTCCAGTTCCTCAATCTGGGCCTCTACGGGGGCTGGAGCAGCGGGGGCGGGAGCACTAGATCCAGCGGCTGCGCCCGACCTACCACTCTCTGTTGGTTCTACACTCTAAACATTACAAATAATACTACATTAAAAGATAGTTTTATCCGAAATTAAACCCACCATTTTCAGCATAAATTTTTAATGGATATCTTCATTAATTCGAATAAGTAGGTATACAAAATACATGTTCCAATGTCATTAAATTCAACATAATAGATAATAAGGTTTATTTATTTGGAGAAAGATTGACAGATTAGATAGTGGGTTGGTACATGGTGGGTGATGGGTACCAACTTAGATTATTTGTTTAGACATACCTAAATACCTATAACATATTTATTACCAGAATTTGTTTTCTTTTCGGAACAGTTAGTCATGTTTGTTTGTAGGTATGTGCAGTTTACTACAAATGAAGTTTATTACTTACGCCATAAGTTCGCTGACTTTCAGATTTAGACTTTCGTTTTCTAGCAATTCGTTCAGCGATTTCCCTGTCGGGTCTGGCTTCAGCTATGTGGCCGTCCATGAGTGATGTATGCTCGTTCGCCTCTGTGTCACTATCGGTATTACTCATTCAATTTTATTATTCTTTAAAACGTTAACATCTTGTTTAAATAGACTTAAAATAGGCAGCGTCCTACTTTTCTGTCAGAATTCCCAATCACTTTATTTTGTATAACAAATTGAGTCGCATTCACTTCACAAATTACAAACGTTATTGGCTATTGCATTGCAATATTCAATGCATGCATTTTCTTCCTATTTTTCATATCACTAAGTGTTGCCATATGCGGGAGGCGTGAAATCTGTATTTTAATTTAAAAAAATCCGTACAAAATCCGTAGGACCATTAGGATGAAAATTCCGTATGAATTTCGTATAAAATGAAACTAATATGTTTATTTATACGTATCTTTATTGATTAATTTTAGTAAGTAGTACTTAGTCATCGGTAAGAGCGAAATGAAAACCACTAAAAACCAGTAAATTGATTCAAAACTTATTTGATTTCGCTTTTTAAGAAAACCGGTTTTTTAAGGTTAAGATAGAGCCAAACCTAAATAAAACGCTCCTAATGTACTTGACACTGATTTAGGTTTTAAAATTAACCGGTAAACAAGCCCTGGTACATTGTTTCGAACGTGAACTATGTCACGGGATTTCCCAATATTTGCATGCGGTATTGCTATGACATGAAATAGCGTTCCGTCTGGCATACTTAAAATAATATGGTTAATACGTGTATTTATTTTAACGAAGACGAACGAAACAAAAATATCGGATTAAGTTCTGTACTGCATCTGATTAATAAGAGAAGTTGTCTGTAGTCTGTACGTAAATCCGTAACCATGTTTCATCCGTATTGGACTTCCAAAATCCGTACAAATACGGACAAATCCGTAGATGTGGCAGCGCTGTGACACTGACTGATCAGGGCTGCCAGCCGTAGAACGTTTTTCCTCGTACATGAAAAGCTAAAAATCTCGTATCTTGGCTTCCATCCAAACCTCTTACATTCATCGAGCTTTTAAAATTTAAAAAACAAAAAAAGCGATTTAAATGAGTGTATTATTAGCAGACAGTTGTTAATTTGAGTAATTCGAAATTAAATAAGTCAAGTATTATGAAAAAAAATACATTTTAAAAATAAAAAATTCAGTATGTGCTTTTTTTTTAAATTTTGTAAGTGAATTTATGATATTTAAATTTTATAATGTCTGCTTAATTCACGCTCATGTTAAATTTTAGCTTTTATGAAAACGAGTAGGTATACATTTCTGTGGAGAGTGGAAGTATAAAAGCATCACAATTAAAATGAAGAAAATCTTCATATAAAAAAGGTGAACATACCGAAAGTGTAAAACCCCATTTATGCTATAAAATATTGCCTGCAATAAAAAAAAACTGTTAAAATTTCCTATGTCAAAATCTCGTACATATTTGTACGAGGCTGATCGTGTCCTCGTATATACCTCGTATAGTAGACCACAAATCTCGTATATGAACGAGGAACTTCGTACGGTTGGCAACCCTGCTGATCACAAACTACTACAGGGGGTCTAAAAAGGCCATATTCAACAATAATGCTAAAAGAATTCATTTCCTGAATTCACAGCAGTTTCTATGCAATTCCTATAAATATTGGTAAAATGTTCACTCATTTTGCGCAATTCAATTCATTGATGTTACCACAGAAAAATATTTAAACCGTAACTTTACCGGTTATATTTACTATAAAAAAAATATAGCTATGTGGCAGAGAGCAGTAAGAGAAGCTGATCCCACCACCATGTGGGATTGAATACAAGGAAGAAAGAGAGAGAGAGAGAGTAGGAACAAAGGAAATCAATACAATACATGTTGTACTTGTTGGATATTTCAGCAGTCTTGTTCATGGAGAATAGGTGTTTCAAAGAAAAATCTACCTCATTATTCACTATTCAAGAAGAGCTAGCGGTGTTGCATAGTTAATAAATATGTTTATATTATTATCTCTAGTTATTATATCATATTGTATCAAAATAACAAATAAAAAAGTCACAATATGTAGATCTAATATGCATTTCAACTCCTTGTAGTGTGGGTTTATCTCTTCTTTAAAAGAATATCTTAGAGCAGCAGAAATCTAGACTTCATTAAAATTTGGTACTGTAGGGACATAGTTTACCTGCATTCTACCAATCACAGATTCATCATATGTGATCACTTAGTAGGTACTGAGACCTCTACCTACCTCTGGGGATAATGGTCATGAAGATGTTTATTTTTTGTATCTATAAGAATAGTTGTTCCCCGCAGTTTCACCTGCATTACCGGTTTAATATATTTTTTTTAATAGTTATTCTGCTATTCAGAGTGGAGATTAATCCAACAATTAAAATGATTAAAACTAGCCCACCCATTCTTGATTTATAAATGATGTAACAACCCGGCTATGTTTTACATATAAAGATAATATAATAATAATTAAAATCTTAACTAATCCAGTATATAAAATTCTGTTTGTCTGCAAACTCCTCCGAAATGGCTTGACCAATTCTTATGAAATTTTATATGTATATTCGGAAGGTCTGAGAATCGGTCGTAATCAATTTTTCATACCGCTACGCGGAAGAAACCGCGGGGGACAGCTAGCAATATTATAAATTCGAAAGATTGGGATGGATGGATGTTTGTGACTCAATCACGCATAAACGGCTCAATGATTTGGATGAAACTTGAAATCGCCCAAAGAAAACGTACTTATAGACCTAAATCTGCCATTATTTTAAATAAATCAATCAGATGAATTGAAAGATGTTGCTTCTTAGTATCTTCTTACGATTCTGCTATTTGACATAAAAGCAATTCCTATTTTGTGAGCCATTTTACGAATCTCTATAGAAAACTGTCAAATAGATTAATTGCTGAATTAGAATCGTATTGGGATCATATTATGAATTGTACTCAATGTGACCATTTTACGATTTTTAATCCAAATCATAATAAGATCTTATTATGATTCAACCAATCCTTCCTTTTTAGACCCCCAGACAGTCGTAAAAGTTTAGTGGTAGTGCTTACATACCTACCTACCTACTCTTTGCTAGTAGGTATAGTACGTTCATGAGGATACGTTATAATAAAAGCGTGTTACGTGTTTTATTTCTCCTGCCATCAAAATGTAACACGCTTTTATTATAACGTAGACGAAGAAAGTTAATGATCGTTAAAGGTTATGTATCTTTAAAATGGTATTTCCTTATCACAATTTAGGTACTTATTTTTAAATTTTTAGTTCGTTTTATTTAATAAAAACTTGTTTTTAAAAAAAAGTTTTTATTCTTTTAATTATATTTTTACTTTTTACTTATTTGTGATGCGGGATTTACTACGGCGTAGTTCGTAACAGCGTTTTTCCGTTATGTAGCTCGTAATTGTTTGTTTATGTTGTTCCCACGAGTAATTACAAAAACGGTTGCATACGTATATTATCTAGGACCAAAGTATTCATCAAGACGAATCAAACGAGCCCAAACTCGATGGGGTTGTGTTGTTTCATTACAGACACTTTTTTTCAGATAATCCGGAAAAGTAAATAATTAAATATTGCTGACGTAATAACCATCCCCCATGTCATCAAAAATAAGCAAAACAAACCCCCCCCCCCCCTTTAGATAATTTTACCTGTTTATCAAATAAAGAAATAACTTAGCGACATAAACAGATCTTTAGATCTACGAATCTTTGGATCTACGAATAAATAAACTTTGGAAAGCAATAAAACTGTAATGATTTCTTTTTCAAAAGTTTTAACTTAAAATCACTCTCCTGTAAAGTTTACTCAATGTCGCTTAGTAAAGATTGCCTTTCAGGTCTCGATATTGAGATTGTGGTCAAACATTATAGATGCGAAAGTGCAATACTAATTGATTTGTCCTTCTTTCACACAGCAACAGCCACAGAGTAGCGACATCCCAGGCACGATAACCTAGCCTGGCCCTGCCTGGCGGAAGATCTTCCCTTTTAAATGGAGGAGTCTACCACCTTGCTTCTCCATAAAAGCAACAAGCGACATGATTTTTGCTTTTTTTTAGTTTATGGACCGACAAGTAAACGGCCCTTGGCCTTGATCAGGGTAACGAAATTGTCTTTCGGCCATCGAATTATTACCTACTAGCTGTCCCCCGCGTACCCGAGAAAAAAATCTATTCGATTTTTTAAATTTTCCTTTATACAAACCTTCTCCTGACAATAGCGAACACATAAAAGATTTATCCAATTTGGTGCAGTCGTTTGGAAGTTTTGTGCGTACAAACATTTCGGTAATTCATTTTTATTTATTAACTATACAGAAAATAGGTTTTAAAACAACGCTTGCTCGGAAGCTAAGCAAAAAAAATCGCTGTGAGGAACTGTGCTTGCCGCGTCACACACATAGACGCAAGTGCGCGTGAGGTCTTCGAAATGTCAAACTTCACTATTTCTGGGTGGGCTACGCGGTTTTATTTCTAACTAGCTGTTCCCCGCAGTTTAACCCGCGTTCACAAGAAAAAAATTAGCTGGTGTCCTACTCCATTCCATGGGCTATCTGCGTACCAAATTTCATTTCAGTTTAGGTGTGAAAAGGTAACAAACAAACTCACATTCGCATTTATAATATAATATATAGTTAGGATTAGAATAATGTTGTGAATATTTTGCAATACCTGGTATTAATATTATTATTTTATATTTCTAATGCTCTGTCTGTGCATTCACGCCAAGTCTACAGTTTTATTATTATGTATAGATTGCGTAACACCCAATATTACTAGTCTATTTTAATTTTAACCGGTAGGTAACCTGCTTATAAGGCTAATGAAACTGCTGTTGTTTTTTTTTTTCAATTTATATTCGTTCATTCAGTTTCAAGCACATAACTGTAAATAATTTGCTGTATTACTATTTGAGATATTTTCAGAAATTCAAAATAGACAACCAATTACAGGTAAAGTCCTTCAGGAGTTCCTTCTTTCTTACGGTAAAGGACGCTCTCTTTGGACTTCTTGAAATCTTCATTAGTAACTTTCATACGTCGTTCCCTCAATGCCATTAAGCCAGCTTCAGTACAAATGGCCTAAAAATCAAAGATGAATATAATTATGTTACATTGACATGATTTGTAAATTGTAATGCTTAGAAGTGTTGGGTATGTAGTAGGTACGTATATCGTTGTTTTGCGGGGACTGAGCTGGATGGAGCTTACCTTAATATCAGCACCAGAGAGATCATCTTTAGACATAATGAGTTCAGACAAGTTGACATCATCTGCTAACGTCATCCTTGATGTATGAATGGTAAAGATCCTTCTTTTGGTCTTCTCATCTGGTAGTGGGAATTCTATCTTTCTATCAATACGCCCTGGACGTATCAGTGCTGGATCCAATGTTTCTATTCGATTTGTGGCCATAATAACCTGAAATTGATTTTGAAAGGATAACGTGCAAATATGATAGGTAATAAAATATAATTCTACAAAGAGCTGATAATAGAGACAAAAGATATTTAAACGCGCTTGGATCACATTTACATTATTACGATACATCATTATATTTATTTATAACTAGCGACCCGCCCCGGCAGAGCATTTCATTTTTTCCGACATCTTCATCAATCATCGTGATATTTCAGCCAATTACAACAAACGAATTATAAACCTTCCTCATGAATCACCCCGTTTTTGACTTTATCGTGTTCAGACAGACAGACAGACAGACAGACAGAAGCAGCGGGGGGATTTTGTTTTATAAATCACTAGCTGTCTCCCGCGGTTTCTCTCGCGTAGCGCTTTAAAAATAGATGTTGACTGATTCTCAGACAGTCAGACCTACCCGATATGCACACAAAATTTCATAAAGGTCGAGCCGTTTCGGAGGAGTATGGTAACTAGCATTGTGACACAAGAATTTTATATATTAGATAACTAGCTTTTGCGCGCGGTTTCACCCGCGTTCCCGGGATAAAATATAGCCTATGTTACTCGGTGAAGATACTTCTTTACTTCTTAATACTTTTTGAGCCAATTTGTTACACACCTACTTATTACATACAAATCTTTCCTCTTTATAATATTAGTATAGATGATTAAATAAATATCCACAATACTTTGTAATCTATGCTTATACCAACAAGATATTTTTTTCCTTATGCTGCGAGAGCAACAGTTTGCGCTAGCGTAGGACTCTTGTTACTTCTACATGCGACAGATTAACCGGAAACTAGAAGAGAATATTCTAATTTCATATAGAAGTGTAAAAATATAAAGTGGTAAATTACCTTGACGTCGCCTCGCGAATCGAATCCATCAAGTTGGTTTAGAAGTTCCAACATGGTTCGTTGGATTTCTCTCTCACCACCAGAATTGGAATCGTATCTGAAAATTTATGGCATAATAAAGTTTCATATAATATAAGATTGTATTATGGACATTCTAGTGTTATCTGTCGCGCACTGTACGTATGAGATTTGGCTCACTGAGTCAGTCTGCTAATACAAGATACTAAGTACAAGATTTTTTGTAAGTTTTTTTTTTATTGGTGAGTAGTTAAACATAAGCACACCACAATCTCGGTAAAATGTATGAAACAAATGCGCCGTATTCACACATGCATGGTTTGTCTATGTGGATGGTGGGGTTGTATGTGAGTGACGCGACGGACGTACGCACGCAACGCACTTTGTATGGGGAACCATAAATTTTGATATTTTAATGGATTTTCTCTAGTTTTAATTTATTATGTAAATAAGCGCCAATGGGAGTTTATTTCGTGATTCGCGCATAATATATGTATATGGCAATGGATTATTGTACGTATAAATTATAAAGCATAATAATAAGTACCTGGGTGACTTATTATTATGCTTTATAATTGGGTATTTTTTTAAACGACGTTTTCTAAAAATGAAACCTAGCTAGATCGATTTATCGCCCCTGAAACCCCCTGCATACTAAATTTCATGAAAATCGTTGGAGCCGTTACCGAGATTTAGATTATATATTTATATATATATATATACAAGAATTGCTCGTTTAAAGGTATTAGATATAATAAAAGTTAAAAGCTAGTTAAAATCATGTTAGTTCCTAATCAATAATTAACGGACATTGGTAAAGAATAGGTAACCTGCATTTTAAAATTTACCATTAAATAAATTTAAAGAATGTAGTCCCTTTTTGTACAGAAGGCATACTTACTACAACATTAACGAGTATTTAAATGACGTAGCGTTCGCTCTTGCACGATTCATCTTATGTGATAAATCTGTTTATTTGAAAAGAGTTATTACTGAGTTTATTGCCGGCGCCTATTATTGCAATTTTATTGGTTTAAACAAAAGCAACCTCCCGAACCGTCCGTTAGTCTGACAATTCACAAGTGCTTGTGAAGGCATATAGCCATGACATAAATAAAATAAATGATCCCTACCGTTTGGTACCGACAGCATCAATTTCGTCGATGAATACTATAGATGGTGCATGCTCCTCAGCAACCCTGAATAACTCACGAACCAGTTTGGGTCCATCACCCTGTTAAAATAAATACATACATAGTTACTATCAATTTATTATTTTGTAATTAGCCTGTCCAGACTTTGCATAGATGCAGTTGCTGTTTCGTCATCAATTAGGACTTACGGTATTATACAAAATATTAATCTATTGTACATTTATTACCTCATCGTGTAAACCGAAACTAACAGTAAAATTCATGCACAGACACAGATATGGCAGAGGATTTGGTTTTATTAAGGTAAGCCAAATATATTGTACGCGAGCCATGAAAATTAGTTATAGTTGATAGCCGATTTTCGTCGGCTCAATGAGCAACCTGCACATTTTTTGTTTGGTAATCGACTCACTCTGGCTGTAATTTATAAAGAGACCGAGTATGTAGTATGGTTCATGATTCAGTAATTTCAGTCCTATCATAATTCTTTGTTTTCTTATGGAACATTTTTATCCACAACAACCTATTACAAAACCGGCTATTCTGAGTTGTGCTGAACTTTGTCGATGCCTGTGCGTCACCTCACGCTCAGGTTTAATGCCAGCAGCCTTAGTTGTCATAAAATTTAAATTAATGCTGGCTAGAGTAATTTTACTGATATTCGTAAAATACGTGTGCCGTGTGGTATCTCCATCTATCATCTTATCATAGTTTTCGTGTTTATGAATTACTATCTTCTGCGGGGCAGATTTCACCCGCGTTTCCGACGGATCTTATATTTTCCCAGGATAAAGTGTCCTATATGTTATTCCAGGAGATGATCTATCTATGAGCCAAGTTTTATCAAAATCGTACAAACAAACATTCACATTTATATTATTAGTAGGATAATACTTACCAAATATTTCTGAATAAGTTCAGAGCCAACCACTCGCAAGAAAGTAGCAGAAGTTTGGTTGGCAACAGCTTTGGCCAGCAGAGTCTTGCCCGTACCAGGTGGACCATATAAAATAACACCTTTTGGAGGTTTGATGCCCATCTCCTCATAGTATTCAGGGTGAGTAAGTGGCAGCTCAACTGATTCCTGAATAGAAAATATCACATCAGTTTTTAATAGGCACTGGGCAGTATTTATTTTAAAAAGTATTTGATTAGTTGGATGCAATAGTTTAAATATAATCTTAATCACTATAATCACTACATACTTAGTATAAAACAAAGTCGCTGTCGCTGTCTGTCCGTCCCTATGTATGCTTAAATCTTTAAAACTACGCAACGGATTTTGAAGCGGTTTTTTTTTAATAGAGTGATTCAAGAGGAAGGTTTTAGTATATAATTTGTCGTGTTTTTGTATACATTGGCTAAAATATAATTATATTTGTTGGAGGTGTCGGAAAAAATAAGCCGTCTAGGAGTTTTCAACGAAAACGCTGCCTAAACCCTTTGAGATATAACAAAATGATGTATGGTGGAATTGTATATCTTATATAGGTCTACAGAAAAGTCCGCGATGGCATAGAATAGAATAGAATATTATTTATTTAACAGCTATGAAAACATAAATACACAGAAAATATAGGCTAAATTAAAATTTAAAAAGTACTTAAATATTAAACAAAAAAATAAATAAACTCAAAGTGCTGTTAAAAAGGATACCGACTCAGCATAAATTGTGGCGGGGTACGTCACAACGCTGATTTTCAGCGGTACCCTCAATGAGTTGCATATGTCTATCTCTTAAGGATAACATACTATATCCATTTGAATGCTTAAAAAATGGGCAATTATAAAGCGGTAATTGGAAAGCTATTTACACGAATACAGTATTAATCCTTATCATTTTAAATAAGTTAGAGGCTTTAAGAATTTCATGCACATTATTTTACTCTTTTACACCATATAATTTAAATCAATATCTTAGGAGCTATCGTAAATTAAAAATTACGCGCGACAAAATAAATTCAAGCGATCTCGCACTAACGCGACACGACTACGGGTCTTGCTTGATGCAGCCACCTCCGCCCGCGCTCCACTGCCCGTCTGTTGCCATGCAAAAAATGTGGGCATAATATATTATGCTCTTCTACCCGTGCCAAGCCGGGGCGGGTCGCTAGTATATAATAATATGAATTAATTATTAATATAAAAATTACTTAGCAATACCTTGATCTCCTGAATCTGAGTGTCAAGTCCACCAATATCTGCATAGGTCTCTTGTGGTGCCTTCTCCAACTTCATGACAGAAACCATTGGATCAGTGTCATCTCCTAGAACACCCACCACTGCATGCACCTGCATCATGTTAGTTAATGTTATAATTCACCTCAGATAAAAATATTATTTGTAAATGGTATGTATCCTTTTTTATTTATTTATTCCTTACAATTGAATACATTATTGCTTTACATATTATTGTTTGTGATAATAAGTTGTTGTTGGAACGTAACCCCAAATAATAGTATATGTAATAATCTGCAAACTGAAACCAAATTATGTGTAAATCTGTGTAACAAGTAAATATGTGAAATAATACAAGTTTTTCATTTATAATATTTATATTTTTTAGCTTATTAGTATTTTTATACAACAACTAGCTGTCCCCTGCGGTTTCACCCCTGTTTTCCGAGGAAAAAAGTAGCCTATCCTTCTCCATACCATAGGCTATCTGCGTACCAAATTTCATCATAGTCGGTTCAGCAGTTTAGGTTTGAAAAGGTAACAAACAAACTCACATTCATATTTATAATATTATTTAGGATAAATAAAATAAATTCTTTGGAGCAATCATTATATCTGAGAAACATTCAGTATTTCATAAAATATCTGAAATATCACTGATCAATTGTTACAAAAAGAAAGCAACTTGATGGAAAACTCCGTAATATCAACTGGCTAGTTGGACGCCACTCACTGCTAAATGACAACAGCAAAATGTTGATATATAAATCAATACTTAAACCCATCTGGACGTATGGCATACAGCTGTGGGGTACCGCCAGCAATAGCAACATTGATATACTAGAAAGATTCCAGAACAAAGCACTAAGATCAATGCTCGGTATCCCCCAGTGTATTGGCAATAAATACATGTACCTAGACCTCGGCATAAAAACTGTCCGGCAAGAAATAGCCCAAAGCAGCCTCAGGTACCAGGAGAAACTAAAAAAACACGTAAATGAACTGGCACAGACTCTAAGCGGAAAGGGTGGACTCCAACATACCAGGCTAAAGAGATATGACATCCCTAATCTCACCAAAAGATTCCCACAATGAGACAAAAAAAGAATTTGTTGGAAATAAATTTTTCAATAATTTATGCCTCTCATAGATTTACACTTAATGGATATTTATCAGCCAAGGAAGTGGCATATTGTTCCTGGATTGATTGACAAAAAAAAAATGTTATGCTATTCTAATTGTTTCTTTCTACAATAGCTGTAATTCTTTTTTATTAATTACTAGCTATCCCCCGTGGTTTCACCCGCGCTCCCAAGTAAAATAGTAGCCATGTCCTTCTCCATACCATAGCTTATCTGCGTACCAAATTTCGTTATTGCTCAAGAGCTGACTCAATACGATTCCCACGAGAACCAATAATGCTGACGCTGCAACGCTGCTCCTGCACCGGGCGGCATGCAGACCAAGCAACAATGGGAACAAGCACTTCAGTACCAACCTCGTCCGACGACACTACACTTTTAATTATAGTTTTTATATTGTAATTCTTTTACATGATTAAGAACTATTTATTTACAACAAGTATTTACATTAAATTATAGTATTAAAATTACCCAAGACTGGTCCTATTGGAGATCATTAGGGGAGGCCTATGTCCAGCAGTGGACGTCCTGCGGCTGAGATGATGATAGTATTAAAATATATTTTGATTTTTTTAAAGCTTTCCTCCATAATTGAGTCTATTAATTAATTTTCTTTTCTAAAGTAATGTATATGTATCATAATAATAGTTGCCCTATATTTCTCTATAATTTTTCTTGTATCTTGCTCTTTCCTTAGCTTATGTCTTGTCTCAGGATGAGTTTTTACAAAGGCCTGTATTATTTAAACTTCAACAAATTTGTCATTTGATTTCATTACCCCTAAGGCTACTGTCTGACCTATTTTTTATATTAACATTCTTACCTTATGATTTAACAAGACAGAACAGCCCGGCTCCAACTGGTCTTTGTCCACAAATGACAATATACTGACATAGTGCTCACTACCCACAGATGTGGAGACAATGGCATGGTTGTCATCAATGATCTCCTCCAGGTTTCCAACTGACATAGGTGTGCCTCTCAGATCATCAACCTAAAACAATTCATTTTTTTGTTATTATTCTGGTATTTAGAATGAGGTGTGGGAGATTCCTAACTCTGTACCCAAAATTCTGAATATGAAGACTTTGTTTCAATAGTTTTTACCTTGGATCTCTCTTCTTCAATCTTTTCTTCTTGGGGCTTAAGTCTCTCCTGGTTACGAATAAACTCTTCCTCCATCAGTAGATAATCTTTAATTCTTTCAAGTTTCAGTAATTTAAGTCTGCACCTCGTATGCGGTGTGACTTGTGGCAGTTTGAGAGCAGCATCGGGTCCCTTGGCCTTGCGCTTCTTCTTGCCGACCCTCGTGGGAATCGGAGGCTCGTATTTCTTTTTCTTATCTTTGTCATCTTTTTTGTCTCCACCGCTACCACCTCCTGATTGATTCTGACCCTATAAAACACATATTTTTCATATGAAGACAAAGATATGTCTGACAAGAAAACTGATAATAACAGATTGCATGGACATTTACCATTTTATTTACACTAGTGTCTTTTCAATTCGTGTATTTTAAATTGAAAAATAGGATTACAAATAAAATTACGATAGTCACAATGATTACAATGCACTAATTTTGCAACAGACAGAGTAGATCTACCACAGATTACTAAATTATATTGCAAAGAGGATTATATTGTACTATCAGTGCTGCCAGATGACCAAGTGAATTTCCCCCCAATTTTTTTCAAAATCCCGCGAAAATTAGCTTTTTGAAAAAATAACCCCAAAACAGTTTTTACTTATTTTGAAGGAGAAACACAATAGCAAAAATATTCCATAGTTTAAAAGATAGTACTCAATAATACAAAGAATTAAGATTAGGACTGTAATACCAGAACGGAATCTTAGAAAACAATGACATAACACCTGAAGGATATTTCTTTTTAACTTTTTAAATAAAATAAACGTTTTTAATTAAACCATAAACAACATTAGTGATTCTCTTTCCGGAACATCCTCCAAACACTAGAAGAATTATCACTGATGTAAAGTTACATTATAACATTAACAATAATAATATTCTTGTAACATTAATAGGAAAATAATAAAATTCTTACCAGTAATTAGTAACCTAAATTCTAAACAATTAGTTCTACAAAAAAAAACTTAAATTACAATTTGAGTGATGTAGCCCAAACCTAAGTATATAATTCATACTTACTTAGTAACCTTACCTCCCGTCCACAACGCGTTGTGTGGCTTATCTGTGCTCTGCTAACACCACTCTGCTGTGTATTCTTAGTTGAGCTGTTATTAGTGACCGGCTCAGCGCTATCTGAGCTACTCTCCATTAACTTGTTGAACTCAGAAGACAATTGTTTATTTGTTGCAACTTCGTCGCTTGTAGAAACCTCTAGCTTAAATAATCTTTGAAATGGTCGAACTCGCAGACCGGCATGTGTTTTTATTTTTGCAGCTCTGTTTTCACCATCCTTTCCTCTATAAATTTCTTCCACTATACCAAGCGGCCATTTTATCCTTTTATCTTCTGTTTGTACGATTACAACATCTCCAACTTTCAAATCATCTCTTTTTTCTTTCCCTTTCTGTACCAGTAATGTCAGATATTCAACTTTAAATCTTTCCCTAAATTCTTTCCTTAGTTGTTGTAAATATTTTAAACGACCATTTAAACTCTCACTATCGATTTGATATCGATTCCATATCGGTAACATCAGTTGAATGTATTGGTTGGATAAAATATGCGGGTGTTAAAGGTTCTAAAGATGAAGCTTGATCGTTTTGGGGGTTCGTTACTTTTGGTTGGAGAGTAACAGAAAGGCGAACGTAGGTGTAAACTTATTTTAATCTCCTTCCTTTCGTCAGAAGTCTAATCTAAAATCTCAGTCTATTTTCTAGAGAGAGCTGTTACAAAAAGGCGCGAAAAACAAGTATCTTCTAAACAGCCAAACGTGTGTCGGCCAGAGTTCTGACCAGTGTTGCCAGACATGACATATATCGGGCCGCCACAGCACCCCCCTACGTTGTAAAGAAACCCAGGAAAGAAAAGAAAATAAAAGAAACTAAAGATCCAGGGGCCTCTTGAAACGAACATGCCGCCCAGAACGTGTCGTGACTGGAGCGGGGTCGTTATTAGGAGTAGGATCGGTTGAGCTGGAAGAAGATGGAGTGGTAGGAGTTAAGTTAGGGATCGGAGTTGAAACTGGCTGGATAGGGTCTTGCTCAATGAATGCTGGTTTCACTCGATCTAGACTGACCTCAACGTCCCTGTGACCAATTGTGATCGTAATGGTCTTGTCGTTTCTGGCGACGACTTTATAAGGACCATTATACGGTGGCTTTAATGAGGCCTTAACCGCGTCGTCGCGCAGAAAGACGTGAGATGCAATATGCAACTCTTTTGACACGAAGGTACGTCGAGTGCCGTGTCGCGAGGCAGGAGTTGGCGTTAAGAGAGACATCCGCTTCCTCAACTGCGAAGTGAAACCAGCAACCTCCTCTACGGTGTCAGGGGAAGACGGAGATAAAAATTCTCCTGGTAAGCGAAGTGGCTCCCCATAAACAAGTTCGGCAGAAGAAGTCTGAAGGTCCTCTTTAAGGGCAGTTCGCATGCCTAACAACACGAGAGGTAGAGCAACACTCCAAGTACCACCATGGCAAGTCAGTGCGGCCTTCAGTTGTCGATGAAGTCTTTCGACCATACCGTTGGCGCATGGATGGTAGCTGGTGGTACGGGTGCGTGTGATAGAGCAGTGTTGGAGAAGTGCCTTAAAGAGGGCAGACTCAAACTGCCGACCCTGGTCCGTAGTGATAACGGAAGGCACTCCAAATCGCGATATCCAGCCGTTAGTAAAGGTCTCGGCAACTTCTTCCGCAGTAATGCCCACAATTGGCCACACTTCCGGCCACCGGGTATACCGGTCTATAGCAGTAAGGCAGTACTGGTAGCCTTTGCTGGAAGGTAAGGGACCAACGATGTCAATGTGGACATGGCGAAAACGATTAGTAGGAGACTTGAAATCGCCTACAGGTGTCGAAGTGTGCCGAGTAACCTTACTGCGTTGGCACGCAAGACATTCACGAGCCCATTTGTGACAGTCCTTTCTCATGGAAGGCCACACAAAACGATCAGCCATCAATCGCAAGGATGCTCGTGCGCCTGGATGACTGAGATTGTGCAGTTTATTGAAGTATGGACGTCGAAAGGATGGGGTTAAATACGGTCTAGGTTTGCCAGTGGATGTATCGCAGATGATAAGTAAGTCGGTACCAGGAATGGGAAGCTTTTCCAGTTTGAGAGAGCTTCCATCGGTGTCACGGAGCTCATCGCTGGTAGCCTGCTCTTCAGCCAGTGCCGAAAAACTCTCTTCGAGAGAGATTGCCTCAATGCGAGACATGGTGTCCGCGACCACATTATCTTCTCCCTTGATGTAGACGACATCGGTCGTGAATTGGGAAATAAAAGACAATTGGTTCAGTTGGACAGGAGGCAGTTTTTCACGACGCTGACTAAAGGCGTATATTATGGGCTTATGGTCCGTGTATATAGTCACATGTTGAACCTCCAGAATGTGACGAAATTGTTGTACACTCTCGTATATGGCGAGAAGTTCACGGTAGTAAGCAGGCCACTGAGACTGTTTTTCAGTCAGCTTCTTACTAAAAAATGCGATTGGTTTCCAAACGCCGTCCACTTTTTGCTGTAGACACGAGCCAACTTGGTATAGTGACGCGTCTGTGAATAAGCCCAGAGGAGCATCACCAACCGGGTGGGAGATGAGAGTGGCATTTGAAAGACTCGTTTTGCACGTTTCGAAAGCCAGCTCAAGCTCAGGTGTCCACGGGACTGGTTTAGCACCTTTGAGCTTTGAGGCAGCGAGCACGTTGATGAGCGGAGCTTGTAGTTCGGCAGCTTTTGGAAGGAAACGGCGGTAGAAATTGACCATCCCTAGAAACCGACGAAGGCCTTGCACGGTTTTCGGCAAGGGAAAACTTTGCAGAGCTTCGATCCTGTCCGGAGGGGGTCGTGTTCCGTCCTTCGATATTCTATACCCCAGGAATGTGACCTCTTCAGCACCGAATATGCACTTAGATGCGTTTACCACGACACCGTAAGCAGCAAGTCGCTGGAACAAGGTACGCAGGTGTTCTACGTGTGTTTCCGCATCCGGTGAGAAAACGAGAATATCATCCACGTACGGATATGTGAAGTCGAGTCCCCTTACGACCTCGTCAATGAAACGCTGGAACGTTTGTCCAGCATTGCGGAGGCCGAAAGTCATAAAGGGGAACTCGAATAGGCCGAACGGTGTGGTGATAGCGGTCTTGCAGATATCAGCTCCGTGCACTGGTATCTGCTGGTAAGCCTTCACCAGGTCTATGGTGCTGAAGATGGTTGATCCTGACAGGTTCTGAGAAAAATCAGCGATGTGCCGAACAGGATACCGGTCTGGGACGGTTCTGGCGTTTAGTGCGCGGTAATCCCCGCACGGGCGCCAGCCATCTTCACCTTTCCGCGCCATATGGAGCGGCGATGCCCATGGACTCTTGGATGGTGTGGCAGTTCCACACTGAACCATGTCATCGAACTCTTTTTTAGCCGCAGCAAGTCTTTGAGGAGCCAGGCGACGAGGACGACAGGAAATCGGCGGACCATCGGTAGTCACGATGTGATGAACCGTGGAATGTTTTATCTGCCGTGGAAGACCAGGTGGACGTGTCAAGTCTGGAAAGTCCAAGAGGAGTTTGGAGAAAGGTGAATCTCCCTCGACGGAAACGGCCTTGACGCTGACCTGGCTGTCCTGAGCAATTGAAGCAGGCGTGGTAAGGTTGGTATTACCATCTATGAGCCGCTTATGGCGAAGATCGGGAAGAATGTTGTAGTAGGCCAAGAAGTCTGAACCGATGATGGGTGTGTTGACGTCGGCTACAACAAAGTTCCACCGGAAATCTCGGCGCAAACCAATGTTGAGGTGCAAGGTCATCGTTCCGTAAGTCTGAATGTGGCTTCCGTTAGCTGCACTGAGACAGTAGTTCGAAGTGGAGGGGCAACCTATGACCATGTGCCTAGGAACGCAGCAGAGGTCACTGCCAGTGTCTATTAAAAAACGACGATTTGACAGTTTGTCCATGACGAATAATCGGCGGCTAGGAGCTGGTTGATCAGTTGCCGCCTCTACTGACCGCTGCTCGCATTTTTTGAAGCCTTCCAGGAGCACGGGCTGACACATTTACTGGCCTTGGATTTGTACCTACGGTGGTACCAACAAATTCCGGATGCTGAGGAAGACCGCGACGGATGACGGCTGGAGCGTGACCTTGATCTTGACCTTGAGGAACCAGCGGTGAGGGCGTCGACCATCCTCGTCAGTTTCTCCACCTGCTGAGAGAGCTTTTCCAAGTCAGATGGTGTAGATGACGAAGAGGTACCCACAGCATGGACTACCGGTACCGGAGCTGACACCTCGAGAATCTTGTCAGCAATGTCAGCAACTTTGTCAAGAGGGAGGTCTGCTTGTGCAGCTAAAATCGCCTGAACGTTGCTGGGTAGGCGCCTCATCCATAGCTCCCTGATGATGTCATCAGAGGGGGCGGAGGGGCCAGCAAGGGAGCGAAGGTGGCGGAGGAAGTGTGAAGGTTTACGATCACCTATATCCTCCTCGCTTAGCAGCCGACGTACTCTCTGTTCACGAGAAGATGAGAGTCGCTTGATTAGTTCTGTTTTGAGGAACAGATATTTATCCTCAGGTGGCGGGTTCTCGATGATGTCTGCAATCTCTTCCGCGATTCGTGTGTCTAGCACAGACACAATGTGACTGTACTTTGTACTGTCCCGGGTTATGCCAGCAACTTCAAACTGAGCCTCCGCCTGTTTAAACCAAATCGAAGGTTTATCTGGCCAAAATGTTGGCAACTTTACCGATACACCCATAACCTTAGCCAATTTCAACTCCTTGATCTCTTCTTGCAAAAGCAATATTTTATCCTCCGAAGACATGGTGGACAGTTAGAAGAAAAAATAAATAAAAATAATAATAATATGAGGAGTAGATGGTATGGGTAGGTAGTAAGAAAAGGTAAGATTTTAATAGAAGAAATTGATTAAAATATAGCCAACAACCTGTTGATATTTATGTAGAATTGCAGAACTCTGACCGTCACCGCCTGTATATTATATGCATAACCAGTGAAATTATAATAACATATTATGGTGCAAACCTCAAGCACAAAAGTATAATATAAACACACAAAAACAAATAAAAAACAAGACACACTCAGAAATAAATCATATAAAATAAAAAGACATGCACATGTAGAAATAGGCTATTAAAATTAGTAAAAACACACAGTAAAATAAAAAAATAATTGCAAACCAACCCAAATGAAATATTACATACTATTGTTATTAATTAGTTGAGATAACAAAATGTACAGGTAATAAAAGTTGGTATCACAACATTGTGTTTGAATCTATAGTTAGATTATTTCAAGTTTCAAAGTAACTAGGTACCTATTGAAAATACTATAAAGAGTTACCTAATTGAAATAGCTTTGGTACATACCAGTATAAATAGTAGATACATAAGCTTCTAACAAGACATGAGTTGTCTTGTTGTACGCTGAATAATTATTGTTAATAATAATGAGAACATACAGGCCGGGTTAAAAAGATGTAAAATCTAAACATTTAGGTATATCCTATGCCTGTATATTAAAAAGAAAATAAAAAAATTACTGAAGGTATGTATGTATGTACTTGGTATGAAATTCTTATACTTAGTAGTTTTCATGGACAATTAGTAAGTACAACTTAACATTTGCAAAATGATTTATGCTACTTAAGGGGAAAAATAAAATTAAAATGTTTCACAGCGAGTAGTCTGATAATAGTTTTTGGTTTTGAACACTTGTACTAGAAAGTTAGAGGTAAGTAGCACTGACTGAGCACTGTGAGTTACTTGGACCTTAGTCTGATTGTTTAGTAATAAGTGTTAGGTTTATTGAGAGGTTTTAGACACTTTTTCACTGGGGCAGGGGAGATAAGAGCACTTGTGCGGAGATGAAAATGATAAAAGTTCGCTCACCAGGCTGTTGACATGCAGGTACTTACTGCACCTATGTAGGGATGTATTCAGCGGCGTCGAGGTGGATTTCATGCACATGCAAGGCGTCCAAGTGGCTACAGAATGGCAGCAGGAGTCGCTCGCGTCGGGTGCATGCATTGAAACCTCGTACCGTGCTGGCATGCAGTCTGATGCAGCGCGTGGCGGTTATGTGAACCAAGCCAAAGCGCGATCGTAACGTTCCACTTGCAGAATTTGTGTTTTGAAAACCACAACCAGCTAAACGAATTGATTTAGGCTGCGTGCATTTCGGGGTCACCACTTTGGGGGTTCGTTACTTTTGGTTGGAGAGTAACAGAAAGGCGAACGTAGGTGTAAACTTATTTTAATCTCCTTCCTTTCGTCAGAAGTCTAATCTAAAATCTCAGTCTATTTTCTAGAGAGAGCTGTTACAAAAAGGCGCGAAAAACAAGTATCTTCTAAACAGCCAAACGTGTGTCGGCCAGAGTTCTGACCAGTGTTGCCAGACATGACATATATCGGGCCGCCACAATCGTCTTGTGCGTCCTGTCACGGTCGCCACAATTTAAAAGATAGTACTCAATAATACAAAGAATTAAGATTAGGAATGTAATACCAGAACGGAATCTAAGAAAACAATGACATAACACCTGAAGGATATTTCTTTTTAACTTTTTAAATAAAATAAACGTTCTTAATTAAACCATAAACAACATTAGTGATTCTCTGTCCGGAACACATAGCTTTAACTATTGACCACCAATGAATGATTGCATCTAAGTAGGGCTGGGAATGAAAAATAGGTTGTGATCAATGAGCAAATTGTGTTATTTGTTACATGATTGAGTTATTAAAAAGAAAACACCATTTCCACCGTTTATTTTACCCCCAAAAGTCCCCCCAGAGAATCTTCCCAAATCTCCCCCTAGAGTCGAAAAAAAACCCCGAATTTGGAGGGAATCCCCCCTATCTGGCAGCACTGTCTACCATACCAAACAGAACACAACTACAGTAAGTTTCGGGCATAATTTCCTTTACTTTCGCGAAAAAAAAATAATAAACGTTCTGTTTCATACTTACGCACACTCACCTCGCCACTCAACACGTTGCGCCATTCATTTTAAAAACAAAGTGTACATTCCATTCCATAGAACTGTGACTGTGTTATAATTTAGCTTTAAAATAAATAAAAATTGTGTTGATTTTTTTAATACTTATATTAAATAATTTATTTTTGATTATTCCATAATTGTAAGTATTTTATAATGTAATAATACAAAAATTGTAATAGAAATTAGAGTTATGGTCAGCAGGTGCGGTTTTTTGCAGGCAAGCCTATACGATTGGTTTTGTAATTAAATTATCTTTCTTATGATATCTATTTGGATTGGTTATCTGTGTAGTTACCTATATTGACTGTTCATATCTGCTTGCCATGAACAGAAATAAGTAGGCAAGTCTACCTAGGCATATTACGTGTAATAACTGTCAGTAGAGATTAAATTCATTCAGTTATCAAAAGAGTGAAGGTGATGAAAGAAAATTAAAGAAATTAATTCAATTAAAAATAGTCATGAGCACTTTTCGATAGGCATGTTTGTTAAAATGAATAATATAATAATATTTGATAAAAAAATATGTCTCAACTGGTTATCAGATGGATGAAGGTCGATCTTCCACGGCTCTTAGACTATTACCACTGACCTCCATTATACAAGTATAAAAATAGTATACAAGTATAATGGAGGTCAGTTACTGAGGTTATTACCCACAAACAGTGACATTTGACATTTCGGAGACCTTACCCTCCCTACCTATCCTAGCGCCTCTAGCGGCGAATTTACACGCGACAGCACTCATTCTATGTATTGGTGTTTTCCTTCCTTACTAGGAAATAAAATGCTAGCTGATATTGTTTATCAAAATACGTACTTATTATTTTAACATACCTACCTACCATGAAAAAAAGCCGACAATTCTGATTTTAACCATTTAGTAACCATAAAAATGCATGTGAAAATAATCATATAAGTGAACAAACTCGCTTAGAGCTAATGTACGAGATTTATTAATCTTATTGTTATATAAATGTTGATCAATAAATCGTTTACTTTGAATGGTCTTGTAATCCGACGATAACCGATTTTCTCCGGTGTTATCAGCGATTATTTTTATCGGTGAATCCTGTATAGGTCTATTATTTTACTCTTTGATCCTATTACGGCCCTGGTGCAAACCTCTACATTAACATACGTTCGGGATGTTTACTAAATCACAAAATGTGTCATGAACGTGGCAATATAACGTAGATTTGTTAAATGAACGTTATTATTTTACGTATGCAGGCTAGTAAGTAGTAGTAGTTGTCTCTCTAAATAAGGTAGTGTAATAACCACTTTAGTCATTGGGTGTCCCACCCATGCCATGCAGCATGCATGTACGAACGACACCTCTCTAGTTTTTTTGACGTGTCTCTTCGTCGTGTACGTCTGCTGTCATTTTGACAAAGCTGTCGAAATCACAGGTCGAAATCTTGGTTTGGTTGGATGGAATTCGTATGGATATAGTGCGAAGTGTGTGTATTATAAAAAATCAAGCAAGTGTTTTCTAGTTTTTACATACAATTTATAAATATCGAAAAATGACACTAAAACTTAATAGTCATTGTGCCTTTTTTGATTAGAATTAGATTAGAATATTGCAAACAGCTGATGCAAAAGGCAACCCATAATCATTTGTTAATCGTATTTTTGCATTGAAGCAAAATGGTTTTAGCCGATTTAGGTCGTAAAATAACCACAGCTCTGCAGTCTCTTAGCAGAGCAACCATCATCAATGAAGAGGTAAGCTAAAAACGGAACCTTATCACATCAATTTGTTGTATTTATTATGAATTTTGCCACACTGTCATTTCTCGATTTCTCGTCATCTAATATCTATCGTATTTGTTTTTTTAGGTTCTGAATTCTATGCTAAAGCAAATATGTGCTGCTCTGTTAGAAGCAGATGTTAATATTCGTTTAGTGAAGAATCTTCGTGAAAATGTACGAGCAGTCATTGATTTTGATGAGATGGCTGGTGGGCTCAATAAGCGCCGAATGATACAGTCTGCTGTCTTCAAAGAGCTTGTCAAGGTGAGCTTTTATTAAATTTGAGTTTATTAATAATATAGAAGTTCAAACTTAATTAAAACTTTGTGTTTAGTGGTTAAAAAATGTTTTTTTTTTACGAATGTTTTCTCTCCCATACTAACCTAAGCTTATAATATAAAATCTTTTAAAATGTTTTACTAAATATGGAATGGTGAATTGTTGTAGGTTCTTGCTTAGTATTGTAAGCAAATTATTATAAAGTGCAAAGTTTCCTAGTTAAATGCTTTCTCATTTATCTGCAGATAAAATATTATTGTATCTGCGTAGTGTGTGAATCGCTTTATTAGGTATAAAGCGATATAAAATAATCTTAGTTATAGTTTGGTTATTAAAACGGAAGGTACCTGTAATTTTTTTTTATTGTATGTAATTAATTGTAATTTATTATTATATTTTTATTTTGTCTAATTGTAAATGTCTAGACATGTGTGTAAATATTATTTTGTCTTAAAATAGATGTTAGAGTAATATTTTTTCCATTTACCTTTCAGCTTGTAGATCCAGGTGTAAAACCCTATCAGCCAATAAAGGGTAAACCAAATGTCATCATGTTTGTAGGTCTTCAAGGATCAGGGAAGACCACAACCTGCACAAAACTTGCTTATCACTACCTCAGGAAGAACTGGAAGTCAAGTCTTGTGTGTGCAGATACATTCAGAGCTGGTGCCTATGATCAAGTCAAACAGAATTGTACGAAAGCCAGAATACCCTTTTATGGAAGGTCTGTAGGTTTTTGTTAAAATAAAATATGCTCTCTGTAGCTTCACCCACATGAAATTTGATCCATTAGTCCATAGGGTTGCAAATAGATCGCACATCCCAAACCAGGTCAGACAGTAGTCTTCGCTACATATAAAAATATAGAATGAATCATGAGTCAAGTTATTAAACATAATAATTTATTTGTGAAAGTGTTACAGATAAAATACTTTGAATCACAGTAGGTAAATCTTGTCATGTATAAACAAATAATGCACCTATAATGTAAGGGCCCATCCATAAACTACGTCACACAAATCCCATGAATTTTTGAATCCCCCCCCCCATACTTGTCACAGATGGTCACCAATGGTCTTTTACTTTACATACCAAATTGCAAAACTCATGAAAAACTACCTATACTACTAAAGTGGTTATTACACTACCCTAATTAGAGTAATTAGAGTAGTGCGGTTGGCACCCAAAATCGGAATCTAACTACGACTACACCTTCCGATTTCTTGAGTCTCTAATTAGGGTAGTGTAACAACCATTTAATTAAGTAACCGTTACCATGTAAAAGATGCTTGCACTCCCTTGACTAAAGTACGAAATTTTGATCTCAATTGCCGTGCAGCTAATGTTCATATTGCTTCGATTGCTACCGGCGTGTCGCCTAGATCTTACACACCCGCGCTCTCCCTTGAAGGCTGCACGTAGAGCGATAGGGTAGTACGGACTCTTGAGTTTATGTTCTTAGCTAGATACCTACCTACGTCTACCAATATCTTAGTCCACTTAAGGCATTCAACTCCAACAAATAGTGTCTATATTTGAAGAGGTTCTACTAGTTACTTTCCGTTTCCACGGCACATACTATTCCATTAAATTGTATAGTAGACGTGATATTGATAGTTGTTTACCTACATGACCTAATTATTTCAATAAAATTTAATCTTCTTTTTTCCAGCTATACGGAAGTAGATCCTGTTGTTATAGCAACCACTGGAGTGGAGATGTTCAAGAAAGAAGGCTTTGAAATGATCATTGTTGATACAAGTGGTCGTCATAAGCAAGAAGACTCGCTATTCGAGGAGATGTTAGCTGTTGCCAATGCCATTGTATGTTTATCATCTGGGTTTTTACTTGAATCCAGGTTTTCGTTTTAAATACCAATATTTGAATCCGAATGTCTAACATTGGGTATGATTTGATATAATATATTTGGATTTTTTCTCATTAAGCAATAAATTATTAACAGTAAACCATTAATCGACCAAGCATTAACTATGTTCAATTTGTTATGGAGTGAAGTATCATACTGTGAAGCTGTTTATTACTTTTGAAATGCGCTGTCTATTTAGATTTAGAATTATGTATTATCTCGATAGTACAAAGGTAGTATGAAAATTGGTCTAAATTTAGTGGGGTCAATGTAAGGAGCACAACAGTTTTATTTATTGTTTCAATTGATATATCTACTTGCTCAATAAGTGGCACTGTTTCATGGCACCCATAACATCCCAATAGGACAGGACACTTACCTTCTTTGTAATCACTTTAGTCTCCTTCTTCGTCTTGTGTCCATACAAAGTTAAAGTTTGTACCAAAATGGGAACAGTCATAGCTACACGAGAGAGATAACCTCATGTCTCATGAATAATCTCGAGTGTGCTCAGTCACGACACGAGAAGAAATACAACAGAATCTGTCCTTTTTTAACCGACTTAAAAAAAAGGAGGAGGTTCTCAATTCGGTTGTTTTTTTTTATTGTATACTAGCTTCCGCCCCGCGGTTTCACCCGCGTTCCCGAGGGATCTTATGTTTTCCCGGGATAAAAAGTAGCCTATGTGCTATTCCTGACTATGATTTATCTCTGTGCCAAATTTCATCCAGATCCGTTCAGCCGTTCTGGCGTGCAAGAGTAACAAACATCCATACATACAAACTTTTGCGTTTATAATATTAGTAAGGATCATCCACATATATTTTTATTGTAATGCTTTAGCTAAGTAAATTATTCTTATTTTGTTTTCAGCAACCAGACAATATTATTTTCGTGATGGATGCCTCTATCGGACAGGCGTGTGAAGCTCAAGCTAGAGCTTTTAAGGAAAAAGTAGACATTGGTTCAGTTATAATCACCAAGTTGGACGGCCACGCTAAGGGAGGAGGTGCACTTTCAGCGTAAGTTTAACAATAAAACTGACGTTATCTCAGTACTATGCCCTCGCCAAGTTGAACAAGCACTGCCGATCTCATAACATCTTTCTGGAAGCAACTCTTAATCCCATTGTAGGTACACACTATCACACTAATATTATAAATGCGAGAGTTTGCGAGTGTGTGTGTTTGTATATTTGTTACTTCTTCACGCTCAAACGGCTGGACCAATTTTTATGAAATTTGGTATGGAGGTATCTTCCTGGATTAACACATAGGTTACTTTTTATCCCGGGAAAACGTAAGAGCCCTCGGAAGCGCAGGTGAAGCCGCGGGGCGGAAGCTAGTAATATTATAAATGCGAAAGTGTGTTTGTTCGATTGTCCTTCTTTCACGCAGCAATGGATCGACGTGATTTTTTGCATAGAGATGGTTTATGGACTGGAGAGGGACAGGCTATTTTTTATTCCGGGTACGAGAGTGAAACCGCGGGGCGGAAGTTAGGTATGCTATAACAAATTCTTAATTTACAGTGTGGCAGCAACCCAAAGTCCCATTATCTTCATTGGTACAGGAGAACATATTGATGATTTAGAACCCTTCAAAACAAAGCCTTTTATTAACAAACTACTTGGTATGGGTGATATTGAAGGTCTGCTAGACAAAGTAAATGAACTCAAGCTAGATGACAATGATGAACTACTTGAAAAATTGAAACATGGACAGTTTACATTACGGGCAATGTATGAACAGTTTCAAAATATCATGAAAATGGGTCCCTTCTCACAAATCATGGTAGGCAATGTTTCTTTTTTATAAACAGGTTCTAGATATTTTTTCTACAAAGTGATTAACGTTAAGTAATTGATTTTCTTAGGGAATGATTCCAGGTTTCTCCCAAGATTTGATGTCAAAAGGTAGCGAGCAAGAATCAATGGCTAAGCTGAAACGTCTCATGACAATCATGGATTCTATGAATGAAGGCGAACTAGATCACCGCGACGGTGCTAAACTGTTTTCGAAACAACCCACACGAATTATCAGAGTTGCCAATGGAGCTGGTGTAACAGAAAGGGATGTCAAAGACTTGATTGCTCAGTACACTAAGTTTGCAGCAGTTGTTAAAAAGATGGGTGGCATCAAAGGTCTGTTCAAGGGAGGTGATATGGCAAAAAATGTGAACCAGACTCAGATGGTCAAGCTCAATCAACAAATGGCGAAAATGATGGATCCCCGTATTCTCCAGCAAATGGGTGGGATGTCTGGATTGCATAACATGATGAGACAACTACAACAAGGCTCAAGTGGGATGAATAGTTTAATGGGTGGCAAATGACACTAGAATATTAAGTTTGCTATATCATCTTTGTAACTATAACTATATATTAAAGAATAATAAAAGGATTCTGGATACGCGATTACTTTCTTTACATATTAATTTTGTGGGATAACTCTCAAAATAATACAGGTGCTTCGTGCCCTGCTACAAAAGCAGATCCATAGACACGCAAAAAAAATGCGTTATCAATAGAAAAGAGTTTATTTATCTATAAAAAGACGCTTATATCAAACCTTATCAAACACTTACGTAGAGTTTGCGATACCAAAGAAGTCCCGTGGAATTAAAATTGATTTTATTTCTTCTAAAATAGAGATGGGGCTTCGAGACTGCTTTGGTGGTGCGGACTTTAGTGTCACTGTCAGCAAAGAAGAGTACAATGTAGGTACATTACATAATCCCTTCGCTTTCCCTAAATAAGGGGGTTTCTCCTATAAGAGGGGTATTATACTATCATAATATCTAGGATCATATTATAGGATCCTATCTCTGTAGGGGTCGTCCATTAATCACGAGATGTTTTTAGCAACTTTTTAATCCCCCTCCCCTCTGGTGATACGTGGTGAGGTTTTAGATTAACCCCCCCCCTATCCAAAATCACGCGTATGTCTCTTATGGTGCCTCCCCACTTGGCTATGCGTATTCGTGATAGGTATTTGACAGTATATGGCATATATTTGACGTATAGGCAAATAGGCGATACGACCGTCCACAAATGGAGCCAAATACCAAAACGACAAACATGTTTGCTATACCAGTCAGAGAGTAATTTGTTCATGTACAACATGGACGTTGCACGTTTCACTCACCAAGACCACATTCACAGAGAGAGTGATCCTTTACTCTGATTTTTGTAAATGGACAGGAGTAGATGCATGGCCTAACCTTTTTGATACCATCTTTTAAATTTTTAGTTTCTTTTGAGGGTGTACTATGTACATCTGTTTACCCCCTAAAACCGTAAAGGCGTGATTTTATGTTATGGAATGATGAAAACAATACATAGACATTCGATCATAGCGATCGCGGGTCATTTGCTGTTTGTCATTGAAGAGTTCCATTGTCTATCTCCGAAGATCTTCATAAGCAAAACTTGACGGTGAATTCACGCAGCGACTATTATCAGTCTCACTCGTAAAACTCAGTAATCAGGAGTTCGAGTCCGTCGAGTTTTAGTACAGAACTTAGGTACAGAATACATAGCAGATCCTAATGTATCATACACTAAAACCTTCCCTGATCTTTAATAACGAAAACCCGATCCAAATCGGATCAGCAGTTTTTAATTCCGCCTATTAAAACAAAATAATGAAACCAAATAAAGAAAATTGAGACCCACTTGGACGGACGAGTCGTCCGAACTAGTTGACAAATCGTGCGCTAGTGAATACCGACCATGTGTGGACGGTATATTTGCGTATTTGCCTATTTGTCTCCTTTGATGTGCCTTGAAAAACCGACAGGCGTACGGATACGCGAGTTTGTTATTTGCTTATTCGCCACATAGACAAATATGCCCGAATATTTGGCGAATAGACCCTCCACACATGGGAGTTATGCGTCAAATACGGCGAATACGCCAATACGCATAGCCAAGTGGGGAGGCACCATTAAAAAAGATCAGAATATCTTTAAATACCTGTGTATAATCTAATTTAAATCCGGAAAATAAAAATGTCCAGGTTGCAAGTTGTTACTGACTGGCATAAAAATAATAATGGAAAGGTGAAATCATGTGAAAAACATAATTGTACTGGTAAAAGAATATATTTAATGGACCATGGATTAGCGACTTTTTTCAACACTAACAAATATGATAACGATCTTGCAAGTTGGCTGTTGGGACTGTGCTTTGTTGAAGATCAAGGTCGGTCTCATCAAGCCACTCGGGGACATCATTTTCGCGCAATACGCAGAGAATCTCGCGAGTCAAGGTCACGCACCGCTTTTTGGTTTAGAAATCGCGAGTTCCACGAAAAAAAAAATACACGTAATATCTCACTACACCCCTCCACACTTGTGATATTTTGTGATTTTTCCGAACCCCCTCCCAGGATTAGGCCACTAAGGCTTAAAAGATTATGCCACAGGTTTGAAAAAGGCAATTTTAACAGGTTTTTGTAAAAACTTAGCAGAAAATTTGCAATATTTATCAAAACTGAAATTCAGTTAGTTATATGGGAAACAAACATTCTATCATTTTTAAAACTGATTACCTACTTATAAAAAAAACTGGCTGTTTTAGTAGGTTGGTACTTTTTCAGGGGAATTCCCCGAACACGTGTGTAATTCTCTGAAGTTGTTGGCAGTCAGTTGTATTGTTTGTGCAAGTGAAAAACGAAAAGAAAATATCATTCCGAGAGTGGGAGAACCCAAATTTTTCGTCTTGACCATCAAGAACTAAGGATGACTCGAATGGGACTTTTTGTAATGCGTGCAGTATAAAATTAATCAAAAAACTTTTAATTTATTTTATATCTACTTATAATAATATAAGTTAATTCGTTAGTATAATTTTAGCAATTTTTTCGAAAAAAAAAAAACAAAAACAAAAAATACAGCCGAATTGAGAACCTCCTCCTTTTTTTTAAAGTCTATTAAAAAATAGCAGATTTTAGCAGTTTTAGTCGAGCAGCTAGCAAGATCGTCAATTTAAATCTGGTCACACAGAGAGACTGTCTGTCAGTCAACTGTCAAGTCAATCGAGATTTTATTTATTTATTTAGGTACCTAGTGATTACACGTTATTTTATTCAGTGATATTTTACGTATATTAGTGCAAAAAGTTCGTTACAATTTCATTAAATATTGGCAATATACCAATTTCTGTACGTAGTGTCGCGTTTGCTGCACAGTTCTTATTATGATAAACAGTTCAATTGGTATTTTGAAAGCGTGTCAGTATTCTCCTAGCAGGGTAACTTATTTTATTATAGTCACTCCTTGGAACATATATTTTGAACCATAGAATCATACCAAATTTTATACTTCTCCATCCAACGTTTATCTTCAAACACCCTGACGGACATGAATTCTGGTGTCGTATACTTTAAAATAAGAAATTTTGCTCATCTCCTCAACACCTGCATAAACTAAGGATATTAGATTCTTCTTTGTGAATGTGGCTTGGAGGAAGGTGATATTTCACACATATTGTATAACACTCTTTAAAAATACTATTTTGACTCCTCTTCCTTGTGATCTATCATAATCTCTAGTTGTATATTGTCTCTAGCAAAATTCCTTAAATTTCATAATATTTCCTTGTAGTCAGTTCCTTCCTATTACTACTTATATTTATATATTACATCACCCTAAACTTTCTATTATGCCCAAGTTTTACCCAAAACTCCTTACCTAATTTAAAACATCCCTCACTTGAAACTGGCAGTAGTAATCCTTGGTCAAGACTCAACCTTGAGAAGACCCTTGAAGAGGATTAGGATGCCATACCTAAAAATAAGAAGAAGAAGAGAGCACTGACAGTGCAGCCATCGTTTGAGCCATTTATCTCTACTGTCTTGCTATTTATTCTAACCATGATTTGGCATGGGTTAACCACATCAATATATAGGTACAGTGAAATCTAACCAAATGTGAAACAATAATCATTTTACATGTTTATTGCAGACATTTGATAGTGAGTGTGACATGTCATTATAATACTGTATAAATAAAGCTAGGTTTTTGTATAAAACATAAGAACAGATGCAGTAAATAATTAATTATGTGTCTATAAAGCTTTTAAACATTAATAACAGCGCAGTTAAATTGCATTTAGTATAAATAACATCCCATATACACGTTTGGTGCCAGTGACACAACGTCTGTAATCTAAAACTTGTTACTCCTATGCCAGTGACATGCTTGCAAGGTTTTATTTATTGCCTTTTTCTAAGCAAATCTGTGACTACGATAATTTTAGTGAATCGATGCCAGCGCCGAACGTGTTCAGATATCAATAACAGATTTAAAAAATGTGTAATGTAATAATAATAATTAAATAAATTATTAATACTTGGCTGTTTAGGCTTGTTTTGCTTCTGTTACTTCAAACACAACTAGACATAGGGTTCGTTCCAAAACTGACATGGAATTGAAATTTCGAGACAACCCAGTTGTGATGAAACTGGAAACACCTGCATTCAAGAACTTATTCACTCCAGAAGTTTTGGACTTGAAGAAACTGTTTGACAAATATCAATATGAGTTAAGAATAGCTGGAGGAGCAGTTAGGTAACTATCTCACATTGTTACCATCAGCATCACTAACTAAAATCTCATCACTAAAATGCAACTGGTAACATCCTACTTGGCTCAAATGGCTATAAGTATTCTGATTCATCTTTTGCTTTGTATTGGTCTTGTTGCAGAACATAGCTATACACTTGCAAGATCAGACAGGTGACCAACAACAAATAATTGTAATAAAAGTACAATTTTAAAATATATATCTATATATATAAAAATGAATGTTTGTCTGTATGTCCTTTATAGACTCCGAAACCGCTGAACCGATCGCGATGAAATTTTCAGACAATCTTCATATTAGCTCCGCGGGTGTTCCTGTAAGGTTTGGTGGCGATCGGAGCACTCGGGACCGCGGATGAAACCGCGGGGCGGAAGTATTGATATAAAAAAATTTTGCTATTGACAATGAAATGACAATAGCAACATTTTATCCTGCAGATTTATCTATGTAGGTAATAGGTATAATCAATGTTTTTAATTTAACAAATAAACAAACTAATATACTTGGTCAGTGGTCAATCTATTTTTTTATCTTCTTATAAACTTAAGATATTATAATTTGTTTTAGAGACTTGATGATGGGTCAGTCTCCTAAAGATTTAGACTTTGCTACAACAGCAACTCCTACAGAAATGAAGGATATGTTTAATATTGAAAATGTGAGGATGATCAATACTAATGGTGAAAAACATGGAACTATAACTGCACGCATTAATGATAAGGAGAGTTTCGAAGTGACCACACTGAGGATTGATTTGGTCACAGATGGGCGCCACGCAGAAGTAGAATTTACCACAGATTGGAAGCTGGATGCTAACAGAAGAGATCTTACTATAAACTCTATGTTTTTAGGTGGGTTTACATACTTCTAACTATTACATTGACCAAGGCTTGAAACTGGTTTAAAAATAACTGTAGTAAGTAATTGGTTTTGTCATTTTACTCAGGTTTTGATGGTTCCGTATATGACTACTTTTTTGGATATGAAGATTTAAAAAAGCGTAGGATTGCATTTGTTGGTGATCCTGATGTCAGAATCAAAGAAGATTACCTCAGGATTATGAGATACTTTAGATTCTATGGCAGAATAGCGGAAAACCCTAACAATCATGAAGAAGCTACACTTAAAGTTCTCAGCGAAAATGTAGATGGTTTGCAAAATATATCAGGAGAAAGAATTTGGGTGGAGCTCAAAAAAATGCTTCAAGGGAATTTTGCTGGGAGTCTATTGAAGACTATTATAAACATTGGAATTGGGAAATACATAGGTAGGTATAATTATAACATAATCTATGTTAAAGTGTACATAGTAATGTGTATTCAACTTGTACAAATGAAAATAAACAACAAACTATAAATTCCCAGGTATACCTGTTTCTCCTTGTATTAAAGAGTTGGATCAATTAATTAAAAGAGCTGAACACATGCAATTAAATCCAATGAGCTATTTAGCAGCATTACTCAAAGACATTGATGAGGTCACAGTGCTGCACAATCGGCTCAAGTTCTCTGGATACGACAGAGATCTGACATACTTCTTAGTAGAACACAGAGGTGACAAGGTGTCTTCAAGACCGTTAAAGTAAGTTTTGTAAAGACATTTACTTATATGCAGAAAATTGTGTATTCCCATACCAGCCGTGGTGACTCGAGTGGGAGTGCAAATTGGTTTTGTACTAAAAAGTACCTTTAAATAACGGCAAATTGCGGTGGGTACCCTTTAATTGGTTCAAGGTTATGGAAGGATTTGAAATTATATACCTACTTGATCATGATATATCTTTACCTAGTAATAAATTATTGCCTTTATTTCAGAGCATATGAAAAATTAGTGCTAAATACTAAAATAAAGCAGAAAGATGCTGTTGACTATGTTCGTGAAGTTTTAAAATACAGAGGTGAAAATAAACTCTTAGATCAATTTGACAAATGGGAAATACCAAGGTTTCCTATAAGTGGTAAAATATTGAAAGATGCTGGAGTACCCCCAGGCAAAATGTACGGCCCTATTATCAACAAGCTAAAAGATATTTGGATAGAGAGTGAATATAATAAAACCTCTGTTGATTTAGTAAAACATATACCTTGTATTATAGAAGAGTTTGATAGAATGAAGAAAAATAAACAAGCATAAAAATTATACATTTTATTTTATGGCTAACTTTATTTACCTCAAACAATCAGGAATGCAGTTCATAAATATTATACAGAGTTTGAACATACACACAAGCAAAACGATAAAACATTTAAATGAAAATCTTACTGTATGTGGTTTATTGGCCTAAAAATTTCAAGATTTTATTAAAGTTACTTACCGAGACTTGTTCGAGAATATGTTTTGAATAGTTATGCAGACTAAATGCGTAAAATGTAAGTTTTGAAGATTGGGGTAAGTTTTGTCGATAATTAATTAGGATACTTACAATTATTTTTCTATTTTATAAAAGTGATTAAAGATGAGTACTTTTTTGTGGCTCGTAAGGTTCATATCTATCACATCCATCTTCATCATCTTTGTGTTCTAAGAAGCAACGCTTACAAAACAGATACCGACAACCTAAACAACGCATCCTTGCATCTTCATTGCATATTTCACAAAAAGGCAGTTCATCATTTGTAGATGGTGAAATGTTTGCTTCCAAATAGCTTTCAGCTTTTGCCTGCAACAAAATATTAATATAACGGATCGCCGAGCAGTAGGTACGTTGTGGTTAAGATTTTTAAAAGTTATAACATAACAGATACAATAAAATTACTCCAAAAAAAATACATGAACTTGGGTCATGAAGTGTCATAGTACTAAGAGCGGTGTCATCCGCAGTTACAGGGATTCTCACGCAAAATAAGCTATCATAGCCTTTAATTATGTATTTTAAATAAGGTAAAATATGACATTACCATAATATCAAAATAACTAAGCCAGAGAATAAACGAGAAATGTAGAAAACCTCCTTGTAATGAATATAGAACCCCCAATTCAAAAGAGCCCTCTCCCTCCCTCCCTCTCAATTGGTGTTTAAGCGCAGCTGCCTCCAGTTCCAATAGGTGTGTGGCAACTTTTTAACTTGAGGGTTTTAGCTTAACAGACTGGTACTACAAAGTAACACATAATTTTTATTGAGACAGAATTGATTCTTATAAAAGTAAATGCTCATTTCGATTTGAGCTACAAAAATACAGGATGTGTTTGATCTACTCACAGACTTCAGCATGGGCATAAGAATTGCTAGGATAGCCTTCTCTCATATCATGATATATGTATAACCATTTTTGCCTATAAAAGATGATCATTGTTTTTACTTACTTTTTCAATTATTGTCTTAATAATGTCTTCTTCATCTTCAGAGCTATTTTCCACAAGTTTGGTACTTTGGGCAGTTGAAGCATCAGTTGGTCCTCTGAGTTTCTGCATTCTTGTTTCAATACCAGTTATCACTTCATCAAACTCATTATTGTATTTTGTGTCTATTTGAGATTGTTCCAAGTACTGCCTCACTAAGTCATCGGCTTGTTCTTGTTCTGTTCTGAGGTCTTGTGCTGGTAAAACACCCTAAAACAATTTCAACAGCATACTTATTGATCTTGCACAGTCCCACAATTTATCATCTTTATAATATTGAGAGAATATTGATGTACCTTACTTGTACCTATACTTGCAGGAATTCCTTTTAATTTTGCTAATCTCTTTTGTAACTCAGCATCAGAAGTTGATGGGATTTCACCTTTGATATTTTGTAACTGTTGTGCTATTACATCTTCAGTTGTCTTTTGGGATGCTGCCACAACATTAACACTTTCTGTTTTTAATTTTTGAAGTCTATTATGTATTTCGAGGTCTATTGTATTTTCTGATTCCAGAGCACTACTGTTATTGATTTTTCTATTGGTTAGTTTGTCTGCAGTTTCACCAACCCGTCTGCATATTACAATGATGTTTTAGTATAGTTCTCAACAAAATAATACAAATTAAACAATATGTAGGAAAGAGTGTAGAAGACATAATTAATAAAAATGCAGGTATAACGATAATTGAATCCACAAGACAGGTCTAATTTTATCAATTAAGGTCGGTAACTCAAACTAATCCTTTTTTACAATTTAATCAGCGACAGTATAATCTAAGATAAGTCATCAACTACAAATTGCACTGAGGCTAATTTGTAATTGAGAATAATAATTAATACATTTTCACAAATTAATTATCCAAAGTGTCAAGGATAAGCCAGTAGCGGAGTACAACGAGTGCACCGTGCCACGCCAGAGCCAAGACTGCCTTATCGACGATCGCTCCGACCCTTTTATAAAGGTAGGAAAACTCGTCGAGTAGTAGGAAGAGTGGGGAGATGGATGACGCGATCGGTGGCGTGGTCGGTGCACGTGCTGCTTGTGAAATTCTTGCTACGCTCGTACGACGACTCAGGCGCCGTCAAATACTGACACTATGTTTGTTTACTACTATTGTTTGTTCAAACAGTCTAGCTTCTGCCTCACAGTTTCACCGGCTTTATACAGGTTGCTTTTTTAGTCACTGGCAATACTTGCAGGGGTGGAAGTACTCATCAATATGATCAACTTTTTTTATGGGACCAACTCTGATATCGCGTAAAATAAAACGGTTGCTTCATACATTTTGGTCAATTAGGTATTGAACTTTTGTATGGATCAGCTGATATTTTTTTCGTGATTACACAGTTAGTCACATAATAAAAGTTGTTCATATTTATGAGTACTTCCACCCGTGCAAGTATTGCCAGTGACTAAAAAGTCACCCAGTATATGAAATCCACATCCAAAGTCAAATTTTTAGTCATTAAAAGAAATATCTAAGATATATTTATCCAAATGGTTTATTTTTATTATTGACAAGCAAATATCTAAGTAGGATAACCGTGATGACCAAGTTAAATTACGCACCTATAATAAGCATCTGGAGGTTCTATTTCCTTTTGTTTATCTATACCACCAGAATTTTTACATTTCACACAAACCTGCAATGGCAATAAAACACTTCATCACTTAGGATATGTTGAGATTGTGTGTACCTATTTAAAGAAAAAACTGTTATATGGTAACATATGGTTGCTTTATAAAACCTTTAGCCTATTGCCTCACGGTTTCATCTGCATTCCCAGGATAAAGAAGTTGTTTATGGAACCGAAAAAATGTTGCTGTGTGAAAGGATCAATAAACATACATAATTGTATATTTTAAATTGGGATATAGGTATTGATGATTGAATTTAAGTAAGACTACTCTCAGACCAAATCCTTGTACATTAACTACTGTACTGTCACACATCTGCATTTTATTTCATAGTATTTAGGTGCTTATGATAGCTACTAAGGGTATGTTCCGATATACTCTGGGAGCACTGTTCAGTGCTCTTACTGGGGAGAAATACATTCCGTTATGGACTGACAGTATACTGCCGCAGTAGCCAAGGGAAACATAATGACGTCATAAACACCGCCATTTTTGTACTGTGAGCAGTGGCGTTTTTGAGGTAAGTGCTTTGATCATGTGATCAACAGCATCCAGAATTACAGTAGGATATATACATGAATGACAGACAGTATACTGGACTGCGTTCCGTTTTAAACAGTACAGCTAACTATAAAGGAACGGCTTCTCAGTATACTAAATTGACGTCACACCTTACAGTGCTAACAGTGTATATCGGAACATACCCTAAGTATGTTACCTTTGCTGCTGTATTCAGTTTCTTGACAAATATTTTGTTTTCTAAGCATTTTGAGCAGTAACTAAATCCACACCCCGGGCATCCTTTCTGAATATGAAAATAAAATATTGAGTATAATAAACGAGGCCCCTTACCATATACAAAAACAAACAGAGGAAAGAGGATATAATCACTACGTAGCCATTTAAGGAGCACGGACGTCGAATAAATATTAGCTTTAGATATAATTTTTAATAAGTTTTGCTATGTCATATAGTAATATAATTTACATAAAATAATTATAGATACTACCTATTGCATATAGAGGGTACTGACTTCTGTAAAACAGATTTAGACCATGGACCTAGTTTTCTAGGACCATGGTTTAGACCTAGCTCAGAGGTCAGGGACTTCGTTTTAGTCATGTGAAATTTTCCTAGTAATGTGTGTTTCCTAAAAAGTGCCTATGTAATTATATAAATAAAAATTACCTCTTTGCGTAGTATTGAAAAAGGTTTTGCACATGAATTACAGGACATTATGACAGTTCTGTAAAGTAATATCTGTTTAGTTTACTTGAGTTGAACGCAGTGTAGCCATATTTCCAACCTGAAAATCTGAATTGCATAGTCTAAAAATCTGTAGAAAATCTGTATGAGCTCAATAAGCCAAAATCTGCATGAAATCTATAGGTAATAAAAAAAACACTCCGGGAGTGTCGACAGAAGTGAAAACTTTTTTTTTTGAGAGTTTGAGATTGAGGTCTTGTATCATCATCATTATCATTAATAGTTTTACAATCTAAATTTTTTTTTTCTGACTGAGTTTGTTTTGTTATGGCGCCAAAACTACTGACAGCGACTAGCGACATTACTGGCCGCATAAGTTGACTCGCGATTCCTGGAATTCTATTTTTTTTGTAGGTCAAAACTACCTACAAAAATGGACGCGTGTCCCATTCGCGAGCCAACCGATTAAGCTAATTCCAAAAATCTGTATAAATTAGAGCAAAATCTATTATCTCGGATGTCGAAAATCTGTATCGATACAGATAAATCTGTATATATGGCAACACTGGTAGAACGTAGTGATTATATCCTCTTTGTACTTTGAGTTGTGTAAGTTGGCTGAGTCGTGTGTGGCATTACTTTATAATTTGTGGTGTGTGGTGAGTTGAGTAGTAGCTCGCAAGCAAGCTAATGATATAAAAGATATATATCTTTACCGAAGATATAATCTCTCTTTAGCTCATATGATTTAAAATTTTATTATGACTGAACTAAAGGTTATTGACACGTAGTTGACGGACGGATGACGTATCTCTCTAGCTCAGATAGATTGAAATTGCACACGACGTAAAAAAGAAAGAGCCTAGCGATACGTTGCACTGACCATGAGCGTTGGCCGGCCGTCCGTGATTGGAGATAATAGATCATAAGAAAATCAACCTTTACAGCTAATGAATAGAGTACAAATGAGACTGTTTTATGTAAACATTCTAGCGTTGTAAAAACATCGCTAGTTTACTCAGTCAAACAATCTCTAGTGAATTACTGATATACGAGATTGAATTGAAAATATATAAATATATCTTTTCAGTTCAGTGATACATTTTGCGCATCTCTACTACCTACCTATCTTACTACGGGATGGGCTAGGCTAAGGCGCAATTATTTCCTCGATGGGAAAAAAAGAAGAAAAAGGTCTTACAAAACCATTATTAGTACTGGCAATACCGAACACGTCATGTCACTAGTCTTCTTTGATAGTTGACAGTCAGTTCAGTGCTGCCAATTTTTTTTGCTAACTGCCAGCATTTAAGATAGATTTTTTATACTTCCATTTCAACACGTACCTACTTGGTTTCACTCATCTACATAGTTACCTATTTCTGAACAAACATTGTCTATGGAATCTTGTGGGGATTCCCGCCTGCGTAAATGGAATACTACTTGATAATATACAATTTTGGGTTCAAGTTAAAAATTATAAAAATGCAATCGGTAAATCAGTATTTCATGATTTGATTTTGACGGCTTTATCTCTACCTACCTACCTCAAATGCTGAGATGGAAAGATTATTTAGCTAGCACTAACTTCCGCCCGCGTTCCCGAGGGATCTAGTTTTCCCGGGATAAAGAGTAGCTATGTCCTTCTCCATACCATAGGCTATGTGTGTACCTAATTTCATCGCGATCGGTTCAGGGGTTTAGGCACGAAAAGTAACAAACAAACAAACTCACACCCGCACCGGAACGGAGACGGTATATGCGTTTGAGGTGAGAGGATGTTTGTTTGTGCAAATCCATGATGCCTAAGCATGATGCCATTTTTCTCCAAAACTACTAGTCCGATTTTGATGCAGTTTTCAGTTTTGGGTTTGATTGGTGCATGTTCTTAAATAGGTGTTAACTCGCCAGGGGGCGCTGTAAATAATATTTTTTTTCTTGATTTTTGTACCTATATAAACTGCCTGTGAAAGGTTTGTAATATATTGGTGATGGGTCTTAGATAGGTGTTATGGTGCTAACTCGCAAGAGGGCGCTGCTGTAATATTTTTTGTTCTTACATTATGTTTTCAATTATCTCTAAAACGGTTTGATCGATTTCGATACGGTTTCCTGTGAAAGGTTTGTAATTCATCAGCGATGGTTCTTAGATATGTGTTATAGTGCTAACTCGCCAGAGGGCGCAGTAATATATTTTTTTTCTTGCATTTGTATATAAATTGTAGCAACCAGTAGGTACGGGGGCAAAATTTAGGGATATAATATATTGTAAGACACCAAGCATACAGAAAGACAGTCAAATAGACAAAAACGGAGTCATTGTCGACTAAAAAACAATATTTCTTTTCTGATAAATTCCGCAAGAACACTGATTTTAGGGAGACTGGAGCCGACGACGCGACGTTTGAGGTGATTTGATAAATTCGTAGAAATTCCCCTCGTTTTCACAATTATATCGTTCACTTATGTCACATTCAATAAAAAAAAACCAGACAAGTGCAAGTTGAAATCGCGCACCGAGAGGGTTCCGTACAAAAAAAACTACTTACTAGATCTCGTTCAAACCAATTTTCGGTTAATGTTTGCATGGTAATGTACATCATATTTTTTTTTAGTTTTACCATTCTCTTATTTTAGACGTTACAGGGGAAGAACCTCAATATCATTTTTGAAGACCAATACATAGATACCCCACACCCCACACGTATGGGTTTGATGAAAAAAACATTTTTGAGTGTCAGTTCTAAGTATGGGGAACCCCCAAAATGACATACGGACAGACAGACATGACGAATCCATAAGGGTTCCGTTTTTTGCCATTTGGCTACGGAACCCGGACCGTTTTTTGTCAAGTTGTATGAGCGCTCATACAATTTAGAGGTCTAGTTTAATTGGCACCAACCTCAAATAGGGTAAATAAATAAAATTTTGCATTTCCCGTAATGGACGAACGATGGACGAAGTTTGTACGGAACCCTCGGTGCGCGAGTCCGACTGGCACTTGGCCGGTTTTTTATGCTTTTGTTTTGTTCTTATTTTGTAATAAAAATTATAAATGTCCAAATAGTTTTCTGATAACCGTTTATTAGTAGTAGCTCTAACATAGTGGTTATATACTCTTTGGTAGTAGCTAGTATTCAAACTGGTGGGTATATGTATAAAAATAATTAATACACTTCTGGACACATCTATTGGCCCACCTTAGAGTTTAGGTTTCGATGGCCCCTACCGAAATATGATTGCTAGATTGAACAAAAACTGTTGATGCAGTTTTAAACCTGATTCATTTTACCATCTTTTTCGATCGTATTGTTTTAAATTTGAATTCAGAATACCATACGACATGGAGCTACGCCTAACAAGTCGGATATGCGCCTTGTTAAAGGCAATTGATTTTTGAATAAAAAACATGTTTTATCAAATATAGGTTTAATTTAATAACGCGTGTTGCCTCCATGGGCATCTACCACAGCTCTCATACGATTAGGCATAGAGTTTATCAACCGCTCTATGAAATTTCGAGGGATCATCTCCCATTCCTCTTCTATGGCAGTTTTCAACTCCTGCATCGTCTGGGCAACTGGCTGACGAGCCCTAACACGTCTTTTTAGCTCGTCCCACATGTGCTCAATGGGGTTCATGTCTAATAATTATGCAATAGGCTTCTGGCTGGCCAGTCCATAACTGTGATGTTCACATCCCGAAGATATTCCCTGACGATGCCGGCCGCATGGGCTCTTGCATTATCATGCATAAAAAGGAAATTTGGGCCCACATAGTCCGCGTATGGTATCACGTGAGGTTCTAAGCACTCACGAATGTACCTTTCAGCATTTAATGTTGGCAGCCGTGGTCCTGTAACAACCTCAAGTTGAGTTTTGCCGCTCGCGGATATACCGCCCCAGACAGTCCATGAGCCACCGCCATAAGCAACCCTCTCTTCAAAGCAGCATTGTGCGAAACGCTCTCCCTTACGTCGGTAGACCTTCTTCCTTCCATCATTGCCATGTAACACAATTTTAGACTCATCAGAAAAGAGTACACGGCTCCAATCTTGCTGTGTCCAATTTAAATGACTGCGTGCGAAATGAAGGCGCGCTGTTCGGTGGGCTCGCGTTAGTTTGGGCCCATTAGCTGGCTTGTGTGGTACCATATCGCGTTCTTTTAATCTTCTCCGAACAGTTCGAGCGCTCACAGATACTCCGTGGAAGTCGCGAAGTTGGTTTTGTATCTCAATGGAGGTAAGGTGACGATTTCTCAAGCTGGTCGTCACGATGAATCGATCCTGCCTTTCAGTTGTGACCCGAGATCGTGGCCTTCCTTGGCGACGAACAAAGCCGCCAGTCTCTAGGTACCTCCGACAAACATTTCGGACCGCAGATCGACTTAAATTAAGTTGAGCACTCACGTTTCTTTGGCTGTGTCCGGCCTGAATAAGTGCCACAGCTTGGGCGGCGACTTCAGGTGAAGTATCCATAGATTATTGATAGAACCTCACCTTAATGTTAAGAATAAGTAATGTTTGTTGCAAAACCAAAGATATCAATCACTTTTTCAAGAATTAAATCCAAGTAAACCAATAAAACCAAGTTTTCTTAGTATTCGATTGTTTGATATCAACAAACAGGCTCCAAATTGTCTTTTGTTTCTTTAAATTCTGTGTTCGAAATTCAAAAAAAGACTATTGAATGAAATTGTGAATGTGCCAGGTTCAAAACTGCATAAAAACTTTTTGCTCGACCTAATATAAAATTTTAGCTAGGACCAAACGAAACTGAAAATACAAGGTGGGCCAATAGATGTGTTACACTTCTGGACACATCTATTATGCTTTGTTTCCAATGCAGTAAGAAAAAATATAGATTTAGATTCCATTGGTGGATTGAACAGTAAGCATAAGGCGATATTATGATTGACTCTTCATAAAATAATGTACTTATGTATGTAACCACCACTTGGGTGGTTCAACAATCTTATAAATAGGTAAGTAATATGATGTGTATTTCTGAATAAGTAATTGAGATTTTCATTCATGAATCTTTGCTAAAACTGTTTAGGTTCCATCTAAATACAATATTTATAATCTTTAAAAATAATACTGTACTCATAGATTAACATTATTTTCTTTACTTTCTAGTGAAGTACCGACATACCTCATACTACTGAATACCATCAGATGTAATCAAGAATTTAGTAGACAAATTAGGCAAATCTGGTGCAAATATGACAGACATCTCTCTCATTTGTACTTTATTGTCATAATCATAATTTATACCTGAAGTTACAGTGAATGATTTTTTCACCCGTAATCTTGTGGAGACCATGTTAGACCAAGCTAAACCCAGCGATGGAAATATGTCAACTGACTCATCAAATGAAGCTGTTACTTGGTTCATGCAAATTATAGCTATATTGTATTCTTGAGCAGCAGATAGCAATAGATAAGCCAACTCTTTTAGCTCTTCAGCCCTTTGCACATAGTTGGTACTTTCACATCTAAAGGGTGCTGCAACTGAATCTATAATAATAAGTGAGGATTTCGTTAGCTTTAAAAGTTTTGGCAGCCGCACTCGGACACATGATAGTAAATCCTTCCCTTCAGTTACATGTTCTATGTAAATATTTTGGTAATTTTCATTTCTGGTTATAATTTTTTTAACTGCTTCTAATCTTTTAACAGGAAACAAATCTTCAGTACAAATATAAATACTACAATCAGGGCAGTTATATGCTGCAGCTTGGATCCCAAGCTGAGTTTTGCCAGATCCACTTTCTCCATATATTTCTGTTATGGTGCCTCTTCGATAGCCACCATTTAGGATATTATCAATTTGATTACAACCCGATGATATCGTTAGTCCATCTTTTAATCTTTTTTGAAGGAGCATTTCATTACATGCAATACTTCTGGGACACAAAGAATCATTGACTAAATCTTTCAGCAATTTGACGTCTGCGGTATTTAAATTTGTAACTTTTTTTATATCCCATACTGAAAGCAGTATTATTTCTCGAAGGGTAGAAATGCCAGCTCTATCAATTATTTCGAATAATTTCGATGGTAATATGTTTTTAATAGTTATTTCGCTCTCGTCGAAAGCCATGATAAATACTTAGCACTAGGGGTGCTCGATATCTATCGATATGTGATAAAATATCGATACATTTATTTCATATATCGAATCAATCGATATTATCGAATCATTGAAGTCGATATATAATATCGATATATTTTATCCGATATATGAAATATCGTACGAAATTAGTATATTTGGGAAAAATCGTCATTAATTAGTTTACTTATTTATTTGATCTAAACTTTTACTTCAACTACACCTATCGTTAATTTTAAATAAGATCTATTTTGATTATTGTATTATCTACGGTGGATTGGTAGAAATAAGATGCCTGCCGGTGCGTGCGATCTTTGGTAAAGGAAGTTGTCTGTGTTTACTTCGTTAAAAAAACTCACAAATAAAATTCAACTTCAAAAAGTGATAATAAATCTTATATAATACATGAAGTAATCAGTAAAAGTGAAATTCAATCGCTGTGTCAAAGTTTACCGTAAGTATTCCTTCCTAAAATACGATATATCGAAAATATCGATGTTTTTGACTGATATATCGTTAAACATCGATACAATATTTCGATATATTATATCTGAAAAAATATCGATATTTTTTAAGGCGTTGGAGCCATTACTTTGAGTTTGTTTGTTTGAACAATGAACATAAACAATACATGTCCGATTCAATGGTCGGACGAAATTGTATTGAATGTTCGCATGTATATCGAGGGATAATAATTTAGCGAAATGCATATATTTCAATAAAATCTATTGTGAAAAGAAGCCTATTACTAGTTTGCATTCTGAGCCGTTACAGTTGTTCAGTGATTTTGAGGAAATTGATAGATAGTATAGTAGGCACTTATTTATGTATGGCATGAAGGTTACGATAAGTTTATTCAACGCTAGTTTGATAGCGATACACTTTCACCCGGCAAAGCCGACGGCAGTGGCGGTGAGGTCAGCCTTTCGAACGCAGGCGATCAATGCCAAACTAGTCGCTGTCCGCTACGCTAGCGTGTCCACCAATCCGCCGGTGCTATCGAAGAGTAAAATGGTTAGTAATTTACGATGTTTAGTAATAAATAAAACATTACACATTATACATCAGAACCATTTTAGTGGTGCTTGTGTTGACTGCCATACAGCTCATCATGGTTGAAATCTATTTGTCTGACACATGGAAAAGAATATTATGTAGGCTATATGTAGGACAAGGCAAAACTATGTTATTTCTCGATTTATTCTTAACTAGCTGTCCCCCGCAGTTCTCCCGCGTTCCAGAGAAAAAAAAGTAGCCCATATCCTTCTCCATACCATAGCCTATTTGCGTACCAAATTTCATCGCGATCGGTTCAGTTGTTTAGATGTTAAAAGGAAACAAACTATCGCACATTCACACTTATAATATTAGTTAGGATTACTTGGTTGTTGTGACCACAATCTCAATATAGTAAGTGATGATTTGGCTGATGGTAGTAAGCACGTAATGTCTAGAATGGAACTGGTTCTCAAGCTTTTGCTGAGACACAACATTAGCTTGGTGATTGATTTTGAACTCAATGTTAGCCAGACAGGCATAAACTACCCTACTACTGTTATTTTCCTTCACCAAAACCTCATTGTAGGATTTGAAGCCTCAATCTTGGCCACAGCATTCAACATTGCTGCTATTGAGCTATCATCGGCTTATAACTTAACGTAAACAAATGACATGATTGGTTACAATAAAAAGACAAGATTAATGTCATATAAATCTTGGCATACCAATGGACACATTTATGTTTTTTTTTGGTGGCTCCATCTATGATTACCTTGGCTGAAAACTATCTATACCCTATTGATTAAAATTGTTATGTGTGACAGTCAAATTTCATATTTATTAAACTAAAGATGAGGCGTACAATGTAATATGTGACATGGTGCTAGTGTAATATTGTTATACAGGCTGTCCCAGAGTGAATGGATAATCTGTATCTGGGCTATTGGGGACTCAAATTAAAAAATAATATTTCCCAGGTAGTACCCAAATTATGTATTAAAAAAATGAAATCCATCGGGTTATTGGTGTTATAATATTCTACATGGACTATACCAATGAATATGCAGTAAATCATATGAGTACATAGCTGTTGTAATTTTTATTTGGTATTTTTTTCATTATATTAATGTTTCAGTGCACTTTTTTTACTATAGGTAATACTTTTTTATTACAGGATTATCCATTTTTTTCTGGGACAACTTGTATAATTATCATGGCTCTGAATTTTAAATGCTAGTTTAGAGCCATTTTATATTAGCCAACAGAATTTATATGAATAAATACTAATAGAGATAATATAGGTTTTAAAAAGTAAAAATAAAGTTTATTTGTTTTATATACGTTATAGGCTGACAAACTAAATCAAGAGGAGCGTGACTCACTGCTTCAGCCTCTACTACAGTCAGGCTGGAAAGTGCAAACGAACAGAGATGCAATTGAAAAGGAGTTCAAATTTAAGGATTTTAATGAAGCATTTGGTTTTATGACCCGAACTGCCTTGCTTGCTGAGAAAATGGATCACCATCCAGAGTGGTTTAATGTTTATAATAAGCTACAGGTAATTTATAATAGAGATGTCCAGATATATGCTTTATTTATAGAACATGTGACCAAAGAACTGGTGCTTACCTTGGCAAACTACAAACATCACTTAATATTTAATTGAAGAAACCGTGATAATACTCATTATAAATTGAGTGGCACAGAACACATAACCTACTCCTAGCGGATATTTATAGACTTGCCTAAAAAATATACACTTTGATGTCACTCTTGACTGCAGTCTAAACAGTAGCATATTGTGTTTAGTTAGATATTTTAAATTGATTTAATTATATAAGTAACTAGCTTCCACCCCGCGGTTTCACCCGCCCTTATTTTTTTTCCCGTCCGTTTTCCAATTTTCTGCACAATTTTCTTAATTTTTCTTTCCGTAAGAACCTTCTACAAAGTATTAGAAAACTTAAAAAATATGTGAATTAAATCGATAAAGTCGATCACAAGTTATGGCATGACCAAGAGAAATAAATCCAATGTATAATCAAAAATCCAATCCAATGTATAATCCAAAATCTATGTATAAAAATAAATCCCTATTATTTTTATACATAGAGAATATGAAGTAGCGTGACTAGGTATTATCAAATGCCACATAGGACACAATCACTGTAGTTTAATCTTGTTTAAAATATTTTGGCAATTGTCATTTGACAAAGAATTATTTCGCCTTCGATTAGGCTACAAAGATATTTGCTCGTAGTTGGCAATCCGGATAATCGCGAATCCGTATAACTGCTGAGGTCCGCATAATCGAATCTCCACTTTACTATTTTAGTTTTACCCGCAATCTTAGAATAATAACGCATCTTCTATGTTACCATTAGTGGTTGAATTTCGGAAAATCCTTTCTTGTGCGGCCCAAGTTCTGAATCTAAGCTAATCTTAAATTATACTACGATTAACAGTACAGTAATTTTATCTTTTTATTTTCTTAATTTCAGGTAACACTATCTTCTCATGATGTTAATGGTCTTAGCAAAAGAGATATCAAGATGGCCATGTTTATGGACAGAAACGTTTAACTACGTGTTTAAGGTGCAAGACAATATTCACTATCTATGTATGTTTTTTATTTATCTGTTTAAACATACTGAAAATGGTAAAATAATATATTAATAATTATTATTAACGAGATTTTTACTTTACATTTTTATTATCTTCCTTACTTAAACAAACTATAGGCCAAATAGTTTTATATCCGGCAGTTTTAAGATTTCTTGGTGTTCTTTAATTTAATAGATGGGTCCAGTGCCCTGAGTGTAAAGAATTTGCGTAAATAAACGCTTACTATCACGTTTGCGTTTACTAAAAATTTGTATGGAAGAAATTAGTTCCATGAGTATTCCGCGAGAGGCGCTGTGCCGATTCCTATAGAAAAATGTCGTAAACGCTAGCGTTTTCTAATGTCAATTGTTTACACTCGGGATACAAAGCGCATCTCAAACATTTGACTTTGCCGAAAACCTTACTTTACTTACCTTACGGACGGAGTCGATGTGGCCATAGCTATAGGTAGGATACTAGGATAGTACATAGTATAGCGCCAAGAATGCGCCATAGCTACAAAGGTGATAATGCTCACGACAAGCGATACCTTAAGATTACTCTATTAACCATGTGATAAGACTTTATTGGTCTCTCAAGTCAGTAGTTCTATATTAAATTGAATAAAGGTAGTTTAGGTAGTATATTATACTTTTTTTTCTTAATTATTAATGAAAGCAAAACTCGGGTTTATCGTACTTCTTGCATTTTTCAATCTGTTGCTTTATGGACCACAAATTATGGTATGGATGTGGTCTATGCAGCATAGTGGGATTATATCGGTACCGATTAATCCCATCCCGGAATTTTGGTTGCTTTATGGGTTGGTATTTGTCTAGAAGACGCGAGTGGCGTTATGGCTTTAGACTAGGCAAATACACAGCTCATCAAAAAAATCGAAATCTTTCTTTCTTTATTCTTTTTAGGGTTCAGTACCCAAAGGGTAAAAACGGGACCCTATTACCAAGACTTCGCTGTCTGTCCGTCCGTCTGTCCATCTGTCTGTCATCAGGCTGTATCTCAAGAACCGCGATAGCTAGACAGTTGAAATTCTCACGAATTATGTATATCTGTTGCCGCTATAACAACAAATAGATACTAAAAACAAAATAAATAAATATTTAAGGGGGGCTCCCATACAAAATACGCCGTATATATATTTTTGCCGTTTTTAAAGATAATGGTACGGAACCCTTCGTGCGCGAGTCCGACTCGCACTTGGCTGGTTTTTTTTCAACAGATATGTTTTTCCCCTTAAGGCTCCAGTCTCCCTAAAATCAGTGTTCTTGCGGAATTTATCAGAAAAGAAATATTGTTTTTTAGTAATCAGAAAAGCAATAAATGAAATATATTTTACGTTATTTTAAAGTGTGAGATTTGAAGTTTCCAATAAATATTTTATTTTTTAATTTGACACACTTTTATTAGCTTTGTGAGGCTTTAAACATACCTCTATTTACGTTCCACGCGTAGAGGGTCTCATTCATGCACACGCTACGAAAAAAATATAACAAAAACAAGAAATGTATTCAGATTACATTTGTCGGCAAATCCTCTACAATAATCTTATCTAGTTACTTTTTTTCAAAATTGTCTCAATTTCGTCAAGACTAAACATATAACACAACGAACGCTGTCAATTCCCAGCGAAATTGAATGGAATTTTGATGCATTTTATCTTTTATTTGTTTAGTTTCGGTAAATTTAGTTCAAATGATTTTTTTAATGCATATAATTTTTATTCGACAGATAAGTAGTTGCTTTCGGAGTGGTTAAAGTGTGATTTCTCTAAACCATTACTTTGTAATAGAAAAAAATATATGTTGCAAGGGTCAAAATCAAAAATTTATAACTATTTAAAGCAATTTAAATAAGAAATTGAGACAATTTGGAAAAAAAGTAACTAGATAAGATTATTGTAAAGGATTTGCCGACAAATGTAATCTGAATACATTTCTTGTTTTTGTTATATTTTTTTCGTGGCGTGTGCATGAATGAGACCCTCTACGCGTGGAACGTAAATAGAGGTATGTTTAAAGCCTCACAAAGCTAATAAAAGTGGCGTCGGATTAAAAAATAAAATATGTATTGGAAACTTGAAATCTCACACTCTAAAATAACGTAAAATATATTTCATTTATTGCTTTTTTGATGACTAAAAAACAATATTTCTTTTCTGATAAATTCCGCAAGAACACTGATTTTAGGGAGACTGGAGCCTTAAGAAGATCAATTTGTAAAATGTTAGAAACAAAGATATATAAAACAAAAAAAAATGTTTATCAAAAGTGTATTCAGTATCTCGTATATCCTCTAATGACTGCTTTCATGCGGTTCGGTAGTTAGCAGAACATTAAGTTTCATATGTAGCTTGCTAGCTAGCTTTTATACTTTAGATTTTACTAGCTTCCGCCCCGTGGTTTCACCCGCGGTCCCGAGGGTTCTTATGTTTTCCCGGAATAAAAAGTAGCCTATGTGCTATTCTAGACTATAATCTATCTCTGTGCCAAATTTCATCCGCATCCGTTCACCTGTTCTGCAGCAACATCCATCCATCCATCCATCCATCCAAACTTTCACATTATAATATTAGTAGGAAGTAGGATTTGATTGATTAATAAATAGTAGGTAAGTACCTAAAATAAATCGATTTCGACACTGACTGACTGACGCACTCATGATCACTAAAAACGTCTAGGGTAGGTAAGTACCTACTTACAAAAGTCCTAGAATAGAAAGCTGTGATATGCAGGCTAGAATTTATATAATAATACTAGTTTCCACCCCGCGTTCCCGAGGGATCTTGTGTTTTCCCGGGATAAAAGTAGCCTATAGCCTTCCTCGATAAATGGGCTATCCAACACTGAAATATTTTTTCAAATCGAAACAGTAGTTCCTGAGATTAGCGCGTACAAACAAACAAACTCTTAAGCTTTATAATATTAGTATAGATGTTCGTAGTACATACCTACATACAACGAAAATAACCTGCTTCAACCGCAGTTGGTGTAAAAATAAAACCATCAAAAATAAAAAGTTGATACCTAGGTAGGATTATTTATTATTAAATAATGCGACACATTGAATGTTGTATTTGCTCCTAATTTTATTTGTATGAATTTGGTCTGAACTTGCATAACATATATTCGTTTATTTTTTGACGTAGCAAGGGCATGTTCGTCGGTCATTAAATGGTTCGGTTTCAAATATAGTGCCTTGATACGCTCTTTCGATGATCCTTTTCAATTCCAAGGAATGTTCTAATCCTTTTGTTTCGCATAATATTTTCAACTGAAAACAAGAATTCTGTTAAGACTGTTTGTCTATATATAATTCATCGCTTGGGCCGTGCGGTCCTGATTCCAGTTTTATAGGAGACCTCTTGTAACCAGCCCAGCCTGACTCAAACACAATTCATATATTTTGTATTGCTCAAATGATAAGTGGATACCTACCAATTTTGTAAATATCAATAATTATAAACAGTTTTAGACAGAAACATGTTATCTGCTGTCGGGAATGTTCATCATGCTTAACCAAAATCAAATGAAATGCTTAAATTTTCACCACAGAAAAGCAAATGCCCCAAAAAATATACTTAAAATTATATAGTTTGGTTTTTGCTTTCCTGGCCCAGTTAAATACTACAACAGTTACATTACAGTTAAGTAATACACTCAGGTACCTACCCCCCAATTTCTAGAAGCCCGATCAGTATCACGGCTTGTTAAAAATATTTCTGACACCATCAGTGATATACAGAACGAGAAGCTTGGATTAGAGAATTATTTGGATTGGGCTTTCAGAACCTGGCTGTTAAGTTACGATCTATAAGCAAGACATTACCTCGACATTGTACACGTCGCCCTCAGCCCACACTCTGTCACTCATTTGGCTCACCACATTTGCTCCGGTATCCTTGATAAGCTTTAATAATTGAGCATTGGCTTTAGAGTTATCTTTTATCCCCACCTATATGGTACGTGAGAATTGTTTTTACTTTGAATGAATGATCATTTTCACTAACTAATCCAATACTAGGTATGTCAAATTATGCCAATATCTACTGACAATTTAATTTATTTACTTATACTTAGATATAAACATTTCCAGTATCTTTCTATTCGAAGCAGAAAAATGTTGTTTTAGTAATCTCCTGTAATGTTAATTTTTTTGAGATAGACCATTAATTCTTAACCGTCGATATGGTGAGCTTTCTCGTCATATTATTTGGAAATAAACAATGTAGGAATACTATAGCTACCTTTAAATTAATTATGCTAAAAATCTTTGCATTTCATACAGTTTTTTAGATGCAAGTATTTTTAAAAGGTACATACCTTAAACCTTAACAGGCGTCCTTCGCTCGCTCTACCTCGATCCAAGGAACGGGTTAACAATGCATTGTCTATATTTCCTCCACTAAGAATGCACACAACGCTAGAACAAAAAAAAATAAGAGTTCTATACATTTAAAAGTCATGTTTTATAAATGGTTAAACTGATATTATCAAAAATACGTTGCATTTATTGATACAATAACTTTTCAACAATAAATTACGTCCTTTATCATGCTCCAAACTGACGTCATACATACCTAAATTTAAACACTCCGTAAAAATTCAAAATTGGGACCATCCACCTTAAGTACATATACCACTTACGTTTTTAACTTGAGCTCTGGCACTAGATTACCGATGATAGCAGCAAGTGGACAAGCTCCAGCACCTTCCACAATAAATTTCTCTTGCTCAACAAAGTGCAAGATAGCACGAGCAATCCAATCTTCGTTTACTAAAAGCTTTAACATACATTCATTTCATTATAAGTAGGTAATTTAGGCCAGTTGATATTTATTTATTAACATGGTATCTAGTGGTTAAATATTGAAAACGATTATTTTATAAAATACTAACTGTTGCCCGCGGTTTCACCCGCATTCTCGGTACTTATAAAAAAAAACCGATGTTTTAATAGTTATTCTGGGCGGAGACAAATCCAACATATTATCAAAGATCATAAAAATTGGTCCAGCCGTTATAAAATTAAATGGTGTAACTAACTTGACTGTTGTTTTCTTACAATAGATATATTTATATAGATGTTCATAATTTTGATACATTCTTTTTTGGCAAATATGTAAGTTATCTGAGTTTAAGAAGAAACATCGTGATCTTCAAAAGCCAGCCAGAGATGTTTTACATGATTGCTAAATAGAATAATCTCATCGCACTAACCATTTTGTCGACGAGAGTATGAGCAGTATTGAAGGAATTAACACCCACGTAAGGCACAGCAATGGCATCGGCTATAGAAGCCTCTATATGGATACCCACTGGTTCACCAATTTCCAGAGATTTAAAGAATACTGGATTACTTTCTGTTTGGACCCCCTGAATTTAATAATAAATTGCATTATTAAAATTCTATGTACATAATCTTTTTTTTTACTTTGTTGTAGGCTTCGTGTTTAGCCACAATCTCACTATGATAAGTGAAGATGTGGCCGAAGGTGGTAAGCACACAAAGCCTAGAAAGAACTGCCTCTCAAGTGCAGCTGCCGGAACTCACCAATAGGTGTTTGGCGACAGATTTTTAACATGAGGGTGGTAGCCAGCCAGGCGAGTACTACAAAGTACCCTAACATAGTGCTATGGTTTCCTCATGATGTTTTCCTTCACCGAAAGCTTTAGCTCATTGTATGATTCGAACCCACGACCTTCGCCGCGGCATCTGACGTCACTACCACTGAGCTATCATCGCCTTAGACCGAAACATTTTTACCCTGACTCCACAACCTTGGTGTGATGTAGTGGTGGGCTAGATTCCCACTCAGGACAAGCACTCGTGTGGTGGGCGACCATGTCTTTTTACATGCTTTTATAAATATTTTGTGTCTGGATGTAATAATATCTTTGTCGCAGTATCATAGAAAAAGCCAGGATAGGTACCTACCTACCCTACCGTGCTATGGTTTCCTCACGATGTTTAAGATCAAGATCATTGTAGAATTCGAACACACGAATTTCGCCGACGTCCGTCTGACCTACGTTTCTACACGGTTATCTGGTTGACGCACGTTTAACCGCTAGGAGTAGATTTTATTTACAAGCTTTTCAAATCAACGATTAAAAAAATGAGGGTAGCTATCAATGATATTGTACTCAAGATATGTTACGTTCATTCATAGTAACCGACGTTTAAAATCGTTTCACTACACGTGACTACACAACGTTTAGCTCGTCGCTCTGCCTGACGCGGACTAAAGACAAAACGTCACTAGAAACATATCTGCCTCTTTTTAACCGACGAAAAAACTTAGGAGGTTCTCAAGTCGACGCGTATATATATATATATATATTTTAAATTATAATATCATTGGTAGCTATGTATACCGGCATACCTTCGGCATACCTCCGTCAGACAATGCACTGGGCATTGTCTGACGGAGGCTCTACATAAAATACTAGTATTTTCCTCTGTTTTTGATTTAGCGTTGATAATAATAGAATATTATTTATACAATAATTATCCATACAAGTACTTATGTATTTAAAAAAATAGTATATGTACCTAGTATCAGTTGTTTGGTTTCCATAGTACAAGCTCAGCTTAGTTTGAGATTAGATGGGCGTGTGTGTAGAATATCCCTGGATATTTATTTATTTATTATCTTACTTAAACTATTTTGTTGTAATGTTATCACGACTCACATAAACAAGGCAGTTAGGTTTATTTCGTTTTATAACTGAAGCGACTGAAGCCAATAGTCCACCGGTACCAACTGGCACAATGACAGCATCTACGACCGGAATTTGCTCCAGAATTTCCAATGCTACGGTAGCATTACCAGCCAAAATACTCGGTCGATCACGTCTGAATAACACAAAATGCATTTAAAAAGATCCGGGAAACCAAAATAACAATTTATAAAGATTAAGGGCCAGTCTTCTTATAGGTTGCTGATAAGTATGAAGAGAAGTTCCGGAGAGCTTATCTACAGATATTTGATAATGCAGTCTCTTTTTAGGGTTCCGTACCCAAAGGGTGAAACGGGACCATATTACTAAGACTCCGCTGTCCGTACGTCTGTCTGTCCGTCTGTCACCAGGCTGTATCTCATGAACCGTGATAGTTAGACAGTTGAAATTTTCACAGATGATGTATTTCTATTGCCGCTATAACAACAAATACTAAAAAACAAAATAAAATAAATATTTAAGGGGGCTCCGATACAACAGACATGATTTTATAGATAATGGTACGGAACCTTCGCGCGCGAGACCGACTCGCACTTGGCCGGTTTTTTTAAGAAAGTAACAGACGAAGGAGTGTAAAATACTTATCGGCAACCTGTGTGTGAAACTGACTTTAATGTCGCGATAGTTAAAATGCATGGCCTACCCATGAATAAAAGTAAAGCCCTTATCCCTCGCAATGGCACGAGCGTATCTCTGAGCCTCTATCAAATTGTTTCCTTGTATTATAACCTTTGCTCCGTAAATGTGAATCCTTTGCAGTTTGAAAATTGGTGCTGAAATGGGCATCACAACGACGACCGGGATGCCTAGTTTCAAAGCAAAATAGCAAAGTGACGAGGCGCCATTACCAATCGACGCCGTAATCACACCAAGCTTCTTATTATCGGTTGGTAGAAGATTTAATGTATTCAATATCCCTCGATCTTTGTAACTGTAATTAAGGCGAGTTATTAACATTAAAATATGTCTACCTTAGTATAACCACAGTTTAAGAATGGGTAGTTATCAATGGCGTCTGAATTATAACATTCCAAATTTTCCTTTCTTTCCGAATAATTTTGGAAATTTGATTGCAGTTTTTTTTTTCACGATTTTTAGTTGGTCACATAGTAAAAGTTGTTTGCATTGTATTATGAGTACCTACATACTTCCAACCCTGAAAGATTACGCAATGCATATTAAATTAATCTCTACATAAGTAAAACGTAAATATAACTTTGATTTTACTTAACTAATAGGATTATGGCATATTTCAAATGCTACCCGCCTATAATATAGCCAAGTTGCTTGCACAATAACAGTATACACTGTATGTATAGGTAAAAATTAAAAGCTAATCTCACTCACCTTCCTGTTCTTTGCAAAAATTCACATTTGAAATAGAGATGCATTCCAAAAATATGTTGATAGTGTGAGGGCTAAAGCAAATCAATAAATGTCATTAAAATTATCATGAGTTCACAAACTATCGTTTAATTACAAGTTCAATATCTTACTATGCATAGAGTTTTGACGATGGTGGGGTTTATCCGTGCGGCTGCGTCAATAACATCTTCATATTTAATTGGTCTTGGATTCTCTGGGTCACTCAGTTCATCGTAATCTTCCTGTAATTATACCGATAGGTCAAAATCTACGTACACTACTGTACCTCATTTCCACCGAATAGTTTTTTTTTAATGTCTGTTGGCAGTCAAGCTACGCCTATTGACACTAGTAATACCAATGGGATTACTGATGTGTTGCCGACCTTTAAGAAGCCTAGAAAGCAACTAGCTCTCGAGTGCATCTGCCGGAACACACCTGCAGCTGGTGCTTGGCAACAGAGTTTCAACCTTTATTAGTAGTAGTCTATGGTTTTAACATAAATGATATATACAAAACCGATCAGTGAGTAGTCTACTGAATAGGATGGCTCCTATTTTTTCATTTCAGACTTCCATTTGGAAAGAGGCATTCGATCGGTACACGATCGCGGCAAATTAATTCTGCGACTAACGAGCATCAGCCTAAATTTAACGAAATAAAATCGTCCTTTCCGATCGGAATGGCAACCGACTGGGTCTGAATAAGGAGGATTGTCCAAGAATAAAAAAAAATGTAACTTTGCTGTGTTTCTTGCCGGTTCTTCTCAGTTGAAGGCGACTTCCGAACCGGTGGTAACATCAGTAGTTTCGACGTTCATAAGTGCCCTTCTAAACTGAATAAATGGATTTGACTTGTTTTGTAATTATTTTCAAAAATATCAACTTCAAGTAATGAAGAAAAGCCGCAAATACTTATTGAGGCATAGTACTCAAGGGCCACCAAAATCAAAGGAATAAATGTGTTGTATGAAACATCTGAGCATTGGCTATATTTATTCATTACACTCTTGGCTCCATTAGACCACCGCTCCTAAGACTACTTCTGACCGACCCTCATCCTTGAGTGTAATAAAATGACCAACTTATCAAAGTATTTGGGTAAGAGTTGAAAATCTCAGGAACAGACGGCTAGACTCCTGTCCTGGCCTGTCGCGGCGTGATCCAAACAAACTTTTATTTATAAAAATCATGTCATTTTCTTCAACACAAATATTATACGTTGAACTTGGAGGAAATGCCCACACAAGCAGGCCAGTCGAATTATTATTACAGCTGCCTTGTTTATAAGTAAGTTTAATTTATCTTGACTTACATTTCGCCGCGACATTTTTGTTCCACTTATTTCTTCGTCTATTAATATTTACTGCTACGTTTCGGAGATAATTTGCATGATAACAAAATATTTTGTTAATTTACATTTTGATTTTATGGGATGACTGTCACGTAAAACAAAACGTGTCAAGAAGACTAAAGAATTTTCTTTTTATTGAAAGCTATATAATATTGGTGGCAACATAACGTAGTTTGCAGTTTAGCCATGTCTAGCCATGTTTCAAATTATCCTACTTCCTATCCTATTCTACTATGCTTCCTACTAATACTTCTATTATAAAAGTTTAGGCGTGAGAGTGTATGTGTATATGATACCATACCACATTCGGCCGGCACTCAGCTACTATTACATGTATGTAGGTAAATGCCCTTACATTTATACGCCAACTGCGAGTTTTTGCAGCGTTGCAGCAGCGCTGCAAGAAAAAAGGGTGGGTACTTAGAACTTAGAGTAAATATAATACTTATATTATGATATATTTTACTCTAAGGGTGGGTAGAAGTCGGGGCTACTAACTACAGCAGGATTTTATTATTATAAATGAGGGAAATCAAAAAAGTGTCTGTATAGATGTACTACATTGGGTTCTTTAATAATAAATCAAATGAATAGGGTATTACACCCATTTTTGAAAAGTGTCTCAATTCATTCCTAAGGTGCTAATAAGCCACCAAAAAAACACAAAATTTTTATTCAATCGATAAGTGCCATAAAAATGCATTTAAATTTTACATTTTCAATTTTCGCGCGTAGTTTGATGAAAACGCTGGACGCCATATTACTCTACGGTCATGACGTTATTTGGTCTCTTGTAAGTAAATAAATGCGCTGATATTGGTCTCAATTGGACTTATAAAAATTTATTAATTAAAAATGAGCTATTATCCTTTTCAATAGTGTGCTGTTCCTGAATGCATGAATACTAGTATAAAAATAATAATAATACAAACTTCAGTTGAGACTTTTTAGTTTACATACAGCACCGTATGACGTCATTATTCTGGGACAATATTAAAATCTGAAAACTTTGAAATGAATTTTAAAATTAATTAAGTTATTTTATGAACAATAACTAAAATTTTCCGACTGCTTATTGCTGCTATCTAAATTGTACATTTTTAGATTTTTTCTCATATTGAGTAAAATACCCTATTGCAATGCTCTAAATACAGAACAAAGAAGAAATAACAATATTCAAACTAAATGAAAAAAAAGAATTTAGTATCTGAAATTGATTCAGTAGCTAGAAAGTGATTCTTAACTAACTGCTTTCAAGGTGTACATTCTACTTATGTTATATTTTGTATACTTATACATCACTTTTAGACAATTTCATTAATTTAATTAATTAAACCGAATGAAAGAAAGAATGAGTATTCTTCGTAGTAGGTATCATGTTCAATTCACACATGGATCTCATATCATTAATGTTATTCTCATAACATGCGTAGCTATACCAGCTACCAATGTTATCGGCGTGATATGCCATAATAACGTCTTCTATACTACAAAACGATTTGAATAGTAAACAAAAAAGTACTATCTTATTACTTTGATTCGTCCGCCATTGTAGACGAGTTCGGGCCCGGTTTTCGGATTTTCGATAGCAATGTCGTATTCGACATTTTCCGAAACACATGGCAAAATCCTTAGATTTTTTGGACCGGGGCCCGTGTTTTATGACAATCCTATACTTTTGACATTCATAGGATAGTACCTACATATTTTTTTTTATATTTATTGAATGTAATAAAATAGATTAGTATTACAAAAATTTGACATTCGAATCGATAGTTTCATCATCGATTTTCTTAGTAAGTAGAACTCTAAAACTGTATTTTTATTATAATGAACTCAAGAAATGCGAGATAAGTAAAACTCGTAACGTTAGATGTGAATAAAGAATGATGGGCACTTTTGTATGGACCCTGGCCGGCATAGCCAATAGAGTTCTAATGTCGGTTAGCTTACTTATAACCTAAAGTTTTGAAAATAGATTTCTGGTTATCTTGTGAACCATTTTTATGTCAGAGGGCTGACAAGCTGGCAGGCAGTACACTACACCTGATAGTAAGTGGCTACCGTCGCCTATGGAACAACACCAGTGGAATTGGCAATGTGTTGCCGACGTTTATAAAGCCTAGAAGGCGACTAGATCAAATCTCTGGATCACACCAGTAAGTGATTGGTGACAGATTTTTAACTTCAATTGAGGGTGGTAGTGTGCCAGGCGGTAGGTACTACAACCCTGCCACCATGCTATGGTATGTATGTGTCCCCAGGATGTTTTCCTACATCAAAAGTTCAAGCTTATTGTAGGATTCGAACCCATAACCTTCGCCGTGGCATGGGAATAGTAGTAGTTTGTTTCGATTTTATTCAAAGCTCCATTCTATCGTTTGTCAAATCGGGTCTATTAGATTGTGACGACTTTAGAAGTTGTTTTCTAGATACATCAACTGCATAAATAACGTTGTAATCCCATATAAATATATAGGATTACAAAGTTACATTTGCAGTGAATGAATCAGTGTAGCTGTATATCTTACTAATATTATAAATGTGAAAGTTTGGATGGATGGATGTATGGATGGAGGATATTTATTACTCCTTCACGCAAAAACTACTAATTTGGCACATAGTTAAATTATAGTCTGGAATAGCACATAGGATACTTTTTATCCCGGGAAAACATAAGATTCCATTCCTCTATAATAAACGTGAAAGTGTGTTTGTTGGTTTGTCCTTTCACTGATCAACGGATCGACCTGTACCCTGAGTGTAAAGAATTTACGTAAATAAACGCTCACTATCACGTTTGCGTTTACAAAAAAATTGTATGGAAGAAATTAGTTCCATGAGTATTCCGCGAGGCGCTGTGCCGATTCCTATAGAAAAATGTCGTAAACGTGATAGTAAGCGTTTTCTAACGTCAATTATTTACACTCAGGGTACTGATTTTGATGCATAAAGATAGGACCGGATAGTGACTTAGGCTACCTCAAAGTCAAAGTTAAAATCAAAGTCAAAGTCAGTCAAATTCAAAGTCAAAGTCGAAGTCAAAACCTATGAAGGTCGCCATTTATGAAGGTCTAATTTACTAAATCACAAATCCTAGATCGAAATTAGCTCTCAAGTGCAGCTGCTGGAACACATCGGATATATACAATTATAATTATTATTTAAATTTAGTTATATTAATGCTAACGATGTTTTAAAAACTTTTAATTCCCTTAATATGAAAAGTACTGAAGATTTATGGGGTTTATCGGTTACGGTTTTAAAATCAATAATTGCAGTAATAGCACCTATTTTGTCCGATATTTTCAATGAATGCATTCATCAGGGCTCTTTTCCCGATTTAATGAAGTTTAGTAAAATAGTACCTATTTTTAAATCCGGTTGTAAGTATAATCCATCCGATTATAGACCAGTGTCCGTTCTTCCGTTGCACTTAGTAAAATATTTGAAAAACTGTTACTCAATCAAATGTTAAAACACTTTAATGAACATGAGATACTGCATGGTCATCAGTTTGGTTTCACGAAGGGAAAATCTACTTCCGATGCAGCTGCAAAATTATTGAAATCCATTTATGAGGCTTGGGAGGGTTCACAGGATGCAATTGGTATATTCTGTGATCTATCCAAGGCCTTCGACTGTGTCGACCACCGTACACTGCTACTAAAGCTAGACTATTACGGAATTCGTGGAACTGCTTATGATCTTGTTCTATCTTATTTATCTAATCGTCAACAAAAGGTAGGGATTAGTAGTACAACATCTGAGGGCTCTTTAATCGAAATGGGGGTACCCCAGGGCTCAATACTAGGACCATTTTTGTTTTTAGTTTATTTAAATGATTTACCATCTATTGTAAATGGCCTCTCAGATATAGTCTTGTTTGCTGACGATACTTCGTTGATTTTTAAAGTTGATAGAAAAGACAAAGATCTTATAAGAGTAAATGATACCTTGTCCATAGTCTCCAAATGGTTTACTGCAAACAATTTGTTACTCAACTCTAAGAAGACTAAATGTTTAAGATTCTCTCTACCCAATGTAGCACAAGTAGATAGTCAAGTAATAATAGATAGCAGTAATTTGGACATGGTTAATAAAACTGTATTCTTAGATAATAAATTACAATGGGGTCCTCATATAGATTCTTTGGCAGGTAAATTAAGTTCTGCTGCATTTGCTGTAAGAAAAATTAAACAATTGACGAATGTCGAGACGGCTAAACTAGTATATTTTGCTTACTTTCACAGTCTGTTATCATACGGTATTTTATTATGGGGAGCAGCAGCCGATATTGAAACTATTTTTATACTACAAAAAAGGGCAATTCGTGCAATTTATAGTATGGGTCCTCGGGACTCATTAAAGCATTTATTTAAAGAAATAAATATAATGACTTTGCCTTCACTCTACATTTATGAAAATATAATGTTCATACGTAGAAATATAGGAATGTTTAAAACAAAAGTAGATGTCCATAATATAAATACAAGGCAAAGAGAGAAATTAGTTGTTCCATATTTTAGGTTAGCCAAAGTTAGCAAGTCATTCCTTGGTAATTGCGTTCGTTTTTATAATAAAATACCTAACTCGGTAACCAAGATGACCGATTTTAAATTCAAATTTTACGTAAAGAAAGTTTTGAAGGAAAAGGCTTATTACAAGGTAGCTCAATATATTGAAGATAGGGATGTTTGGAAATAGTTTCACTCTGCACAGGTGCACTTCGCATATTGTTTTTTTTATTTTTTATTTTAGCCATTATGTAGCGTATTCGCTATTATTTAATAAGAACTTGTTTGCGTTACATTTTATTATTTACTTGGTATTGGTATTTTTCTTTTTGATTTAATTGTATATTGTATTGTACATTTTGCTGTTATTGAAAAAATATAGCCAATAGTCAGATTATAAAAAAAATATATATATATATATAAAAAATGTAACCTTGCTGAGTTTCTTGCCGGTTCTTCTCAGTTGAAGGGTGATTTCCGAATCGGTGGTAGCTTCAGTAAATTCGACCTTCATAAGTGCCCTCCTAGGGCCTAAACTGAATAAATGGCTTTGACTTTGACTTTGAATTATAATAATTTATAAAGCTGAAGAGTTTGTTTGTTAGTTTGTTTTAACGCGCTAATCTCAGGAACTGCTAGTTCGAATTGAAAAATTATTGTTGTGTTGGATAGCCCATTTATCGAGGAAGGCTATAAGCTACTCTTTATTTTATTTTTAATTAGAAATCCCTAAGAAAATTGCAATAATGTAACCCAAAGTAGCAAAATTTTGCCTATAAAATTCATTATTTGGCGTGCGCAGAGAAAACTAATGATGATGCATAAAAATTATGTACTAGTATATGATTAAACTACTTATTATTACCTACAAAAAAAGTCCGCGAGGGAATATATCTAACTGTTATAGTTAAGACACAATAACATTTTTGTATTCTAATAGTAGATTGTTATACAAGGAGCTAAAATGACCCATTATATACGAGATATACGAGGAGTAAATAGAAACCGAGTTTTAATGGGTTTTAGCGCCGTGTGTTACACTGTACTTTTCACTACGATTGCGAGAAAATAAAACAATCCAATACAAGAATCCACTCGTTTTTCTGTCCTCCACTTCATAAACTTTTCGTTGGTATTTTAATTAAATAAATGCTTTGTGACCTTGACGGCAACAGATTGAAAATTATTTCTTTTCCTTTCTCTTCTATTTGTAAATTAGGGTCTCCATTCTCACTAGATGATGACATTTTCACTATTGTAAAATTAATTATGGTCACTACCAATTCAATTTGCAATTAGAGAAAAATTATAATGATTTCGCGCCAATGTCTTTTTTTTGTTTCTTCCTTAGCCGCAACACATTGCATGCATTCTACCAGAGATTGCGGATTTTAGTTCCATTTTCAAAATTAAAATGAAGTTCTTTTTTTTATGAAACAGTATTAAGTCGAGTCTTTATTCATGATTATTCTACTTATGACTTAAGACTTTTTCGTTTTTGTGGGCTCATTGTCATTTGACACACAACAATTTAAAAAAAAATCATTTTCCCTTAGAGGAATAATTGCAATTTTTTCTTCGCTCTGGTACGCCACAATGACGGTCTTTTTGAGCAAGAGGAGTGAAAAATTTAATTAGATCGCCGATAGAAACAAAAGTTGGTTACATCCGTATTAATTCTTATTCAAATAAATAGTTTTACCATCAAGGGTATTTATATTATAAAACACTTTTTAATTCATTCGAATCGGAAATTTAATTTCGAAGTTATCACGAGTATAATAATGTAATACGCGAACCGTTCAACGTCGCCGCGGCATTCCCTAGAGTGGCTCACGCACGGCAATATAATACGCATAAACGTGAAAACACAATGTATCTCACAAGTAATAATACTATATTAAATTAGATTGTTTAGTGCGATGGCCAAGTCAATCTATTTATTTAAAACATAAAAGATTTTTAATATTGATATGGTTACTATAAGATGTTGTTAGTTTAGCTAATTACGTAATGACTTAAGACAGAAGGACCCTTAAGTAGGGACTGAGGAATTAACCGACTTGGTAATGTATGGATCTCAGAAATTTTTAGTAGAAGAACTGAGTTGCGAGACTTGGTTTTTTTTACAAGTTATGTTTTTGATGGCATTTGAGATACATGTCGATAGTAGTAAATGAATAGTTCATTTTTGATAATTTCATACTACGTATGAGAAAACAATTTGTCTTTTATATTATACCTACTTTAGTTGATAGATTTTCTTAAGGTAGGGCATTAGTATTTTAAGGTAGAGCATTGCCCCACAATGCCCCCCCCCCCCTAGCTACGGCTGTGAGTGGTAGTGGTGGACTTTAGAATTGTTGGGAATGGCCCTTTTATGGAAGGAGAAGCTATTTTTGGTAGTGGCCGCTTTCAGATGTGGATTGTGGACATTATGGGACGAAAGGCTGCTAACATATAGAACTAAATAGTAGGTAAGTACCTAATAGGTAAGTATTACTAAAGCCGATTTTAATTTTTTTCTATATATCATAGTTTGTATTTTAATAGAAGTTATCTTTAAGTCCGTAGAGGAAATGATATCAACATCAATGGTGAGTGGTGACATTTGAATCGACAGACTAATGAGGACGATACGAAATAAAATCAGTGTGGCACGACTTGTAAATTTGTTTAGAATAAATAGTTGTATTATATAAATAATATTGACAATAACTTAGTAGGTAGGTACATCAATTCTTTTAGTGACGATGTGACAAGAAATGTTATGTGAAGGTAAGTAGATTTATTCTGTGGTTTTAATCTATTTCTGGTTTTGTTCTACTTCTGCATGCAAACAGGATTTGGTGCAAGGCATGGACCTCTTCGTGTACTTGCTCCGGGCTTGTCAGTATGTTCATTCATCTCTGGGAAGAAATACTCTTTGTAATGCTTCTTTATCATGTCTATCAACTCTTTAGCGTGATCCCATCCTCTCGTTTCTACAATTACTTTTAGCTGAAACATTTTTACATTCAGTATTAGTAGTCAGTCTTATGAAATTAATTAGTACGTCGACTATGTAGGTAAGTTTAAGTTACTCAAGAAAGAACCAAGAATATATTTTGACTTTTTTAATTTGGATGAACGCAAGTCGTGCTGACCATAATCACAGACAATACCTAGAAGGTGCATCTGCCGGAACACACTGGCGATACTGGCGATATTGTAGGATTCAAACCTTCGGTATTTGACGCATTTAGCTTAAACCTTAAGTCGTACTTATATTATCAAGGTAAAAGTGAGTCTGTCTGTTTGATACTTTCTGCATGAGGGTTACCGAGTTTGATGAAAATTCCTACATCCTACTTACTAATTAAAAGTGTGTATATTTGTTACTCAACACGTCATCTTGGCTAAACAGATTTGTATGAAACATGGCACATAATTTAGAATATACTTGGTTTAAAACATTGGATGGGACTTTTTATCCGGGTAAACATTAGATCTCTTTGGAACGCGGGTAAAACCGTGGGGCTATGTCTTGTGATTAATATGGTGAACTAGTATAATATACCTCTATACTAAAGACATCTCCTTTGACCCAAGCTCGTTCAGGAATGCTGTCCCGTATTGTCACCCCAATAGAGGCGAGCAACGAGCATAGCTCGGCCATTCCACCGGGCCGGTCGAGGAGTGTTACTTTAAATTTAATAAGTCGGCCTTCAGCAGCCATTCCCCTCTCTAGGGCGCGTGCCAGAATTGTGGTATCAATATTGCCTCCACTTACTACACAAACCACCCTGAAACCAATATCGGTATTTACTAACTACACTTGTACTTACTTTAACGTATTTAAGATAGTATGCGTTCCAAAATCTCAAATTGACCCTGAAGATAATGATTCTACCTAAGTAGATCCCACAGCGACACCGCTCGCCTCATCAACGCCTTATTATAAAAAGTGGTCGTCGTATAAGAACTTACTTCTTCCCTTTGAGGTTCGGGAATAGACCGGCCAAAATGGCTGCAATGGCAACCGCTCCAGCACCTTCTACCACAATTCGTTCATCTTCTACGATGTGCATGATAGCGCGAGCTACCCAATCTTCTTTGACTACAACCTTTAAATTAAATAAATTATGTAATAGTTTCGTAATTTTTAAGACATTATAATTTAAGAATTACAGTATTATCTATATGGTTAAGTATATTTTACCATTTTATCCACAACACCTTTCACAGTATGAAAAGTATTGACTCCAACCACGTTAACCGCCAAACCATCGGCAATCGAAGTGTCAATTGGAAAATGTATACGTTCATTTTTCCGAAGAGCTTCCACCATGCTACAGGTTTTATCTGTTACAACGCCCTGAAATTTTTATCACATTTAGTATAGAATATGTATTTTCTATTAATGCACAGCCTAAACCGCAGGAGTTGAAAGAATACACACTCTTTTAAGACGTTGGCATCCACTTACAAAGGATTTTGACAATTCCTCACCTAAAATAGTTTATTAGTAAAATTAAAGAAAGTCCAAACGATGACGAACGAACAACGATTATGAAGTAAGTACTTAAGTATCGTGGAAAATACTAAACCGAAGAGACTTGTTTTCTCGTTTCATGTCAGCAAAATCAGAAATGTCTGCATGTTTCCAAATTGCAACAGCAGATTATGAGCATAATCGAAAATCTGCATTCTGACACAAATGATGACCACTGTGGAGCGAGCTTTAGGTACCTACGTTTAGCTTTGCAAAATTAGCTCTGGCATTATTCAAACTCCCTACTTTATTTAACACTTGACCTATGGGTCTATATTATGCATAGTACATAATTATAGTATATTCTTTGAGTTAAAAGACTGTTGAGATACGCCCTCGCCACTAATTTTGTCTTAAAAACAAAATATCAGTAACTAAATATATAAATGGGTAACTAACATAAACTTCGACATCGGGTTTGAGATGCTTGACAGCGACAGCAATTCCGGCAATAAGGCTACCACCGCCTACTGGAACCAGAATCGCCTCCACTCCCGGGACTTGCTCTATTATCTCTATTCCAATTGTACCTTGACCTTCTACTACATTTGGGTGATCATAGCTGAAACCAAAGCTATGTATTTCAGACACAATACAGCTTGTAGTCATTGTAATTTTCATGTATTACTAAAACTAGCGACACACTATGATGGCCGTTTTGATATGAGTGGGTATCTTTACTGTCTCGTTATGCTTGTTGACGGATATAGGCTGTCAAAACGGCCATCATAGCGTGCCGCTACTTGAATTCTTAAGCTTCTACTTGTACAACGATTACATGCAAGTAAATAAGCAATTGAGCCTTCTGTTAAGTCCTTTATTTTCAACAAAACACAGTCAAATGAAATGCTCAAACTATGACTACTTACCCATTTATATAGTACATTTTCTTATCTCTACGAATAGTCATAGCATGTAGTTTGGCTTCCGCTATATTATTGCCGTGGAGAATTACTTTTGCACCGAGTAGCTCACACTTGTTCATCTTATTGACCGGTGCTACGCATGGCATGACGACGATACATGGAATGCCCAGCTGAGTCGTGTGATAGCTCATCGCTATGCCGTGGTTGCCCGTTGTGGCAGCAATCACGCCACATTTCTTTTGTTCATCGGTAAGTAATGAAAGTGTGTTTCTCACCCCACGTTCCTTGAAACTGTCAAACAGTAGGTATTTTACTATGGTTTTTTATCCTACAACTATAAATGGATTGACCATTATAATGTGTAAAGGTGGCTACTTCAAGATTTCACCTTTTCAAGCCTTATTTGGGGCCGCCATGCTGAACAACTTTTACTATTTCTTTTGTTCATCGATAAGTACTGAAAATAAGCGTGTTTCTTACCCCACGCCATGAAGGTCGTAGCTACTGAAGTTACGGCAAGAAACTCAGCAAGGTTACAAATAATATATCAAGAAAAACTTTTAAAAAATATAACCGGATCAAATTCATGACTTTAGTTTACTTAGTGGAAGCTTGTGCAGAGTGCAGTACTGCTTCCTGTGGTAAAAGTATTTTAAACAGCATTGTTTTGGGTGTTAGTAATAGATTTCGGGTTTCTACAACCCCTTAGATCGCGAGTGGAACACGCGTCCTAAAACTACTTATAAAAATAATAGAATTCCAGGAATCGTGACTCAAGTTAAATAACTACAAGCTAGATTTTTTTATAGATGACTGTACTTACACTGCACAATAAAATTGATATTAGGGATAACTGGTACAAGAGTTCCAGACAATAAGTAACAACGATTTCTTACCAGCCAGTAAACTGCAGTAGTTCTTGCTTCATATATAATTCCATGCCAAGTTTTTCTGACATAAGCGCTTTCTACGAACAAAATGATGATATGGGATTTTTGTTTTAATTTCTACCGTTTACGCTATAAATTAATAAATATAGCTTTGACTTTGACTTATAGTTCGAGGCAAAGTAAATTGAGGTATAATACAGTGATGGGTCATCCTAACTATAATATTATAAATGCGAATGCGAGTTTATTTGTTGGTTTGTAACCATTTCACACCTAAACCAATGAACCGATTGCGATGAAATTTGGTACGCAGATAGCCTATGGTATGGAGAAGGACATGGGCTACTTTATTTTTCGGGAACGCGGGTGAAACCGCGTTGATAGCTAGTATTCTAATACATTATTGTTACTCATTGAAATGTATTTTCGGCATTCAGCAAAGGTAGAATTAGTGGTAGTACCAACCGTGCAGGGCGTCCTCACAACTACTCCTGCAATTCGTCGTGAAGCAGCTAGAATGTCGTCATATTTTATCTTTCGTGGGTTGTTTGGGTCGCAGTTTTCGTCAAATTCTACGTTCTAAGGCATAAATTACATTCTTATTTTATTCTCGTCATATTCAAATCTTATTTTATTTTGTACGTGCATGTTATTACTTACGTCACTCATTTTGATGGTATGTTTGAATTTTCACTAATAATTTTTCATATTTTTACCGTATTTTTGGATTTTGGGTTTTGGGTTTTGATGTTTGATTTTTACGTTGACATTTTATACTTGATATTGTTTTTATAATTTTTTATAAAGATTTAACCATGGTTCAACCTTATAACGAGAAAAAAGTTCGTAAGACGGGCGTCATGTAGTTGAAAAAAGAAAAATAAATGAATGAGCGTAGTGCTTCGTAACATGGTGTATGAATGAGATTGTTCAAATATTTTGAATCTGTTTTACCAATAAAGTGTCGACACTTCGTGCCTGTTTCACATAAGCGCAGTTATTCAAATAATTCATATCTTTTCTAAGACAATCCATCCATATCTTTTTGGGTCTTCCTTCATTCACTTTCATATCCATAACTCTTTTAGTAACATGGCTTTCATCCTACCTCTTAACATGTCCATATTACGACAGGCGTGCCAGTCGTATAGCCAAAAACTTTGGGGGTCATTAATAGTAGGGTCATATAAGTATATTAAATATTCGTAAATTGTGTATTTTTAGGTTTGTAAATTTTTCGTGTAGGATTTGGGGGGGGGGGGGGTTATGACCCCTACGACACCCTCTCGGACCGTGCCTGTAGGTATCGCGACAAACGGTTCCCTCTTTTTTCAGCTATCCATTCTTGGTACTCCACACATTCATAAATATCCTCATCTCAGCTGCATGCAATCGCCTTTCATCCGTCCTTTACTACCTATCCAACTTTCTGAACCATACATCAGGTCTTATCACGGACATATAAATCTACCCCTTTATTGGATCACATTTGCTCAGTTTTAGCTATATACTGATATTGAAGCTAACAGTCTCCAGGCTTTGCTGCCATGTTACCAGCCTGCTCTGGACATCGAACTACTTTTTTATGAGCATAAAATAAAAGATAGTTTTGATGGTATAATGTTTATTTAATCTAAGACTAATGAGAGACGTCATCCAAGGAGACAGAGCTTGACCGTCGCGTCGGTCCACAAAACTCACGCGCAAAGTACCACTCCCGGTATGAGTTTGCGATCACTGTCTTTAATTCGTTCAGGTGGTCTGGACCTCTGGTTTCACAAACCACTTTTACCTGCAACAATAATAATTAATAATACCTACTTATATAAAATTAAGTTGCCAGATATCAAAGTCAAAGCCATTTATTCAAGTTAGACCCTAGAACTTATGAACGTCGAAACTACTGGAGTTACCAAACAACGATAAGCCTATCTATGACATGAAAATGTAAAGCGACTAACCCGAACACTGAAGATATCACCATGGACCCACGCCCTCTCTTGAATTATATCCTTGATAGATACTCCGATAGATGAGATGAGTTTGCAGAGTTCCGCGATGCCGCCGGGACGGTCGCTCACGGTCACCTTGAACTTGACCAGCCGCTCTTCCGCCGCCAACCCGCGCTCCAGGCATCGGCCTAAGATCGTGGTGTCAATGTTGCCGCCCGACAGGATACAAACTACCCTGCAACGATCAATAAAGATAAGATTTTCTTCAAATAAATGTTTGCCCAAGCAAAATCTGTGAAGAGTAGAAGAGTAGGTAAGTAAGTAAAGTAAAGAGTAGTAAACAAAGTTAGGTAATCTCTCTACCTTTATTTACTACCTACAAGTCAAAGTCAATTTGATTGTATTAATGTTGTTGATAGGTACGTACGTTTTACTGGCGAGTTCTGGCACGAGGCCGGCCATGATTGCCGCAACACCGACTGCGCCGCCGCCCTCCACCACGTACTTCTCCTGCTCCACCAGCCGCAAGATCGCACGCGCTATCCAGTCCTCGTTTACTGTCATCTAAATATCATTCGGATCATAATTTTACACAAACTTGCGCTGTGAGGCATAGAACTTTGGATTATAACCAAGACAAGTAAATGCAATGCAACAGTTAATCAATTACGGCTACTCGAAAATATATATGCACCTTACTTAGTTATTTTTAACCGAATCAAAAAATGGAGAAAAATACACCGTGAGGAAACTAGTGCGGTGGTACTTTGTAGTACTCGCCTGGCTGGCTGACGCCGCCATCAAGTCGCCATGCACCTATTGGTGTGTTCCGGCAGCAGCACTTGAGAGACAATTCATCCCTAGGTTTTGTGAGCTTAACACCTTCGTCCACATTATCACTTATCTACCACGGTGAGATTGTGGTTAAACACAAGCTTATACCACGTAAAAAAAGAGACGATATGTTCGCCACTTTAATCTTCATCACACTTGCACTTTTCCGGTACTAAAATGTGATTAAGATCTGGTATTTGAGATTATAATCTATTGCTATACTTACGCCTCATGCGCAAATACGTGTTAGGGCAGGTTAGGGCACTTGAAATATTGACGTAATAAATTATAAAACGCAAGAAATATTCGTTAAAAATTCAAAATAGGAACCATCTACCCTAATTATTGATGTTAATTATGTCTTTGAATGTGAAAACCTATAATTAATCTAACCTATCACATATGTACTATGTACATATTTCACCAGTTTAAAAAAAAATATAATAATAAAAAATAAAATAAAAATAACAACATCGCTTGGTTTCTTTATCGCTAAGTGAATGGAGATAAAATCTCGTTTATGTCTTTATTGAGCTGGTTGTCTAATTGGACTTACCATTTTATCAAGGATGGGTTTGGCAGTGAGGAAGGCATTGTACCCGACTGTGGGGACCGCCAACCCATCTGCGAGAGTGGACCTGATGTCCACGCACACCGGCTCGTCGCTGCTCATCGCGTACTGCATGCTAGGGCACTTCTCTGTCTCTACGCCCTGATTCACAACAATACAATATTACGAGGAGAATGCTGAGAGAGAAGGGACTTTTTAAAAATAAAATAAAAGATCCGATACATCCAATCTCCTAACTCTCCTAAGTAATATTATAAATGCGAATGTGAGTTTGTTTGTTTGTTACATTTTCACGCCTAAACCGCTGAACCGATCGCGATCAAATTTGGTACGCAGATAGCCTATAGTATGGAGTAGGACATGGGCAACTTTTTTTCTCGGGAACGCGGGTTAAACCATGGGGGACAGCTAATAAAATAATAAAGATGAATAAGGGAAAATGTGTTTAGTTTTCTTTCGGGCGTACAACTCGTAAATTCAGGATAATCTATCTACATGTAGGCTTCATTTGTAGGAGGAGTGCTGTGAACTCTCCGTGGAATAAGAGCAAAACCCTGCTTATAAGTATTGTCTTGTGCCCCTGTGTGTATAAGAATACAACTAAAATTGACCTAAGCAAAGTATTTTTTCTAGTTCTTGTTTTTTTATTTCTTATTCTATTATTTTTGTATTTACACTAAATTACATTACAGCGCCGGCCCCACTGCGCGCGGTCTTGAGTTCTACGTCCAGAAATCGTCACACTATCTTAATATATAAAAATCCAGTGTCATATGTATGTTCCCAGTGAACTCTTCACCAAGTCAACCGATTTCGATGAAAGTTGGCATTTTATGTGTAATTCGGTCTAACTTGAGATATAGGATAGTTTATATTTCGATTAATGGTCTTAATAATTTATAATTAACAATAAACTGATTCTTAAATCAGATTTTTTACAGAAAATGTCGGACCATCTATTGTGAACTTCTCATAGATGGCGCCACGTCGTAAGTTTCATAAGTCTCAAACAGATGGCGCCTTAAATCAGATTTTTTACAGAAAACTGTCGGACCATCTATTGTGAACTTCTCATAGATGGCGCCACGTTGGAATTCGAAATTTCTTTTTCAACAACACGTGGTGCAATGTGATATTTTGATCGGTCTATAACGTAACATCGCTTTTTCTGGATTATTTCTCATTTAATTTCATGTGCTCTATATAATTCTGAATATTCCTTTTCAACTACTAAATTGCAGTTTCATTAATACAACAAAATATATGAACAAAAAAATTAAAATACAACAAAATTTATTCTTTTTTAAAAATTGTAAGCATAGGTTAGTTTTCCCTGATTTCGATTAATGGTCTTAATAATTTATAATTAACAATAAACTGATTGTCAATGTTGATGTTTGTTATTAATCGTAAGTTTCATAAGTCTCAAACAGATGGCGCCTTAAATCAGATTTTTTACAGAAAACTGTCGGACCATTTATTGTGAACTTCTCATAGATGGCGCCACGTTGGAATTCGAAATTTCTTTTTCAACAACACGTGGTGCAATGTGATATATACGTATTTTTTTTGTGTTTGATGAAGTCTAAGGTTTTTATGGAGAGAAAAAAAGTAAATAATAAGAGGAAAATAGTAAAAACAACAATTTTCTTTACCAATACAAAGCACTCTGTCCCCAGCTGTCAAACATTAGACGTCAATCAAAACAAAACAAAGGCGCGTTAGACAGAACGAAATCTATCGGAGCAGCTATTAACATAAAAGTTTTAGAGAAATAGGGCAGAACAAGGTCTGCCGGGACAGCTAGTAATATTATAAAGGCGAAAGTTTGTGAGTGTGTTAGTATGTTTTATTACTTCTTCTCAAATGGTTGGACTAATTTTGATCAAATTTGGTATGGAGAAAGCTGACACCCTAGATTAACTATTAACTAGTTTTCATAAAACATAAGAACCCTCGGAAACGCGGGTGAAACCGCCGGGCGATAGCTAGTCCATATATAAAAACTGATAAAGCTAATGCACGATCCATGATTAGATCCGCGCGCTGTGGGGCCAGCGCCTTAAGTTCACAATAATAACAATAATATTACTTAATGAAAGAAACCGTTATATTTAACTCAATTTATAAGTAGTGGTCAAAAACTTGCAGTGGAATTATAGTTGATGGGGGTTATACATTCTAATAAATGTTCAGAGGTTGTACTTCTTCGATCTCGCTGAAGGCTACCATTAGGTATTATAACTAATTTCAATGCACTGTAAACCTAAGCATACGGTACAATACCACAGAATAGTAAATAGTTAGATACTAAACATGATCATGCCGACCGTCAGTACTCAGAACGTTTTATATGTATTTAATTTGATTGATAATAGCGTTGATGTTTTGGTAGACCTCTGACACTCACTATTTCATATATCGTGCGTGAGAGAGAACTGCCAATCTGAAGACACAAGACAAAATAACAAAAAACATCACGAAAGATAAAACAAAAACATAATTAGTATGTACATAAATGCTTCATTTCAAAATTAAATAACTCGAGGCTCGCCGATTTGCTCGGATTTTATCATCCAAGCTCATCGAGGCTTTGGGAGACCGACGGGCTGGGAGCTTTTTCCGCCAACGCATAAGCTTGGCCATCCAAAAAGGGAACGCTGCCAGCCTGTTGGGAACCTTGCCTATCGACAGCAGCGAGGGCGTTGAGGATGTTTTCTATATATCATAGTTTGTATTTTATATATTGATTGTAAATATTAGTTGTATATATAAAATCTTCTTGATATCAATAACTAATTAGATGGTAGGTTAGGTACCTACATTCCAAGGGTATCTAATATATTCTTATCCGACATCCCTACACTACACATAATGGTGTGTATTTAAATTCAGATACAAATTTAAAGTTTCATTGACCTATGTAGATAATATAAAGATAAACGACGATACCGAACACGTTTCTTAATTAGTACAAAGGTCCTCGCAATAACTTGTTTATTATACCTACCGATCAAATTGTTTGAATAACTGTGAGATGAGAAGAATAGTTCTAATTGGTAAATGAATTTTCCGATACGAAGGGATCATGATCAAACAAATAGGTAGAAATAAGGATTTAATAAAATAAGGGGCAATTAAAAAAAAAAACCACACCGAACCTGCTGATAAAAGAATTTTACTCGATTTTATTTATTTTAGCTTATATTGACCTACAGGGCCTCTGCCAATATTGACATATCAACACACAAGTCGAAACGCAGTTTTTAGAAACATGAAATTTTTCACAAAGGATCCTTAACTCCTAAGGGGGTATGGGATCGCGACCCGCGATACGTGGGTGAAACCGCGGAGTCGAAAGCTAGTAGGTACTTACATAAATAAGAACATGTGGCTTTAAATGTTTAATCGCAGTAGCCACTCCAGCCAACAGACCTCCCCCGCCCACTGGGACCAGCACCGCATCAACGTCAGGTACTTGTTCCACTATTTCTAGACCCACAGTTCCCTGGCCAGCCATTATGTGGGGATGATCGTACCTGCATATAGACACCTACAGTTAGATTTTGCACCCTGAAGCAACCATTCTCAATACATCGACTCGGATTGCTTCCGATAAACTCTCTATACAAATCTATCTATATGTATAATAACATATTATCATAATCTATCTATATCATAATCTATACAACGCTTTATAAGAACGAACGAAGCAAAGTTACAGATGATCTAATTTAACAAAACTATCTAATTATTGTCGGCGCCGAACGCCAATTACCAGAAATCCTATGATACATTATACCTAATATTTTACTTTGTATTACTCCTCGAAAAGAGAAACATAGCGAGAAAAAGACAGAGATCCATTAGTCAAAGGTAAGCCACATTAAATCTCGCTCGGGAGCTTAATAAAATTATGTTATATGGCTTTAATAACTTGTTACTGTTTAATTTTACCCCCACGAGTACTTAGTTAAACTAATCATCTACTTCAATTTTGAGTTGACGTTTACCTGAATATAGCATCCTACTACTTACTTACATAAATTACACAAATATAACTTACCCGTTAATGTACGTGAGTCCCTTTTCTTTAGCTAGACTCATAGCATGGTATTTAGCTTCCTTCATGTCATGGCCATGCACGATCACATTGGCTCCGTACGACTGGCACTTCTGTATCTTCATGATGGGAGCAACATTAGGCATTACGACTGTCGTGGGGATGTTCAATTTATTGGCGTGGTAACTTAGGCCTTGTGAGTGGTTTCCCAACGAAGCAGAAATCACACCTCGTGCTTTGGCTTCTTTTGGAAGTAAGAGCAAGGCATTCCGAGCTCCGCGCTCTTTAAAGCTGTTAAATGAAATTACCTTAGTGAGTAGTTACGTATAATATACTTAATTTGTATAAACACCAATATGTCGGTTCATCAACTAAGTAGAGCTTAAAAAACATTCACCAAGAGTCAATGTTGTAGCAATTTATCAAAGTGATGGATGATGAAATACCACGACTAGTTGCGATAGTTACCTTCCTGTATGTTGCAGGAAGTCATTCTTGAGGTATATATGCATTCCAAATATAGAAGACATATGAGATTTCTGTAAGAAATTTAAATATATGAAATATTTAACAAATATCCAGTTCAAGGGGCAGGGGCTATTTAATTTCGCTCGCCCTTGATAGCTATTAGGTATTTACCGTATAGACATATTAGCGGGATGATCAATTTAATAATAAAATAATAGTAAATAGTACCAAAACACTAGACAATCATAGTACATAAGTACATAACAACTTACCACGCATGGCGTTTTTACAATCCCACTTTGTATTCGAAAAGATGCAGCGGACACATCCTCAAAAGAAATCCTTTGAGGGTTCTCTTTGTCGCACATAGGGTCGAACTCGACGGTCTGGAACACCATGTTTGCTTAATACTTCTGTATTTTAAAACATGATTAAAGGTACTTAGGCCGCCGGCCCCCCCGGCTTCTGTCGCAAGAATGAATGTTTTATGACACTTATCGAGCACTAATAATAATGCTAATTAAGAGGGTTAGAGGTGAATCGTCTTATAGAATATGCCTTCTTTATCATTGTTTAAATCTGCCCACAAATTGAAATCAACATTATACTTACAGTAGGTTCACATTTGTAGCACTCCATCTAGTTACTTGTTGCCTACTAAAACGCAGTTAGATTGATCCGTGTGACCAATGAGCCGTTCACTTATAAGATGAATGTATGAATTTATCTTATATTTAGCTTTTATAATGACATCGATAAGAACTGGTATTAACTGCATATTTATACTCGTATATGTAGATATTTGCAGATTGCAGATAATGCCGTGGCGTCGTCTATCATTTAGGTACTTTCAATAAAATTTTCTTAACGGTTTGTTATATGCGGCTACCAATTTATTATTATGACGACCTATCCAAAATGTACAGGTTTCAGCACCGAACCATTCAGATTAATGGTTAACATGGAAAATCGATAATAATTTAATGTTTATCGTATGAGCTTAAATAAGAGTGTGTGCAGGGACTGCATAACTACTTCATAACGGAGGAAGGGGGAAACTTCTTTGGTTAAGGCCAACGGTTACAAACTTTTACATAATATACAGCCAGAATAGTGAACTTTTTTTTAAATTTTTCTTACGTTGAAGTCGCGGCGTTAGGGTAGGGCGCGGTTGGGCGATCGCCCAGTGCGCCAGATATAAAGGGCCTTGTAATAAACGACTTCGCCGATAGGATAAGGCTAGAAAAGTTAGCGCAGATCGAGGCCGAAGAAGCCCGCAAACAATTACAGATGCGAAATCGTCAACCTAGATTTCATCCTCGCCGGCGAGGACCGTCGCGACGTCCTTCCCAGTCTCGTCCCGATTAAGCGGCCCGAGCTGCATATTAGCAATCCGACCGATCCCCAAATAATTATATTTGCATGCTAAGCCCTCCCTCAGTCCCCAGGCAACGTCCTGAGCCGAGGTCGAGCCCCACAGGGGGCACCCTCAGGCTACCGTTGCCCAAAATTTATTTAGTTTTAGTTTTAAGTAGCGGTTGAGAGCCCTCAGCGCTCACCGCAAAAGTCCGCGTAACGGTGGAAGAAGGTCCCCTGGACCCACCACCTTCCTGTTCCAGTCAAAAAAAAAAAAAGCTAGAAAAGTAAAATTTTATTAGTTTTTTTTATAACTAGTTATTTTATTGTAAGTATGTCTTGCCTTTTTTTTCGTATGGGTTAGAATGGCAGATAGGGGGCGCTGTAGAAATCTCACCCAGGGCGCTGGAAGACTTCTTATTTGATTTGAGATCTCAACATAATATGCACATCTGTACAATGAGCATGATACATACTGATAGGTAGTACCTACTACAAAAGGACAGGTGCAACTAAGTGATAGTACACTCATCATGCCTGAATCTCGATCGCATTCCGCTCAGTGGCGGATGAAGGATTTTGGTTTGGGATGGGCTTGACCCAGCTGAGGGGACTAAGTAGGATAATATCAAGTTTAATTTGACATTTATTAGGGGTGGACCCAGATGCTTGGGGGGGGGGGGGGATTGAGCCCCTTAGCCCCCTTAGAAATAAATTTTAAATATCATATTTTACAATACATACCTATATTTTTTTCCTTAAATTGTTTCTAAAATTACAAAAAGTAAAGAATGGGATTAAAAATGGTGGCGGTATTGTGATTGTAAGGTCAGCCCAAAATTTGGTTTTATTTTGAAATGAAATGAAATGTATTTATTTGCCTGAGACATGGTTGATGGGATCATACAAAAATGTTATTATGTTTCACATGTTTCGTCAGATTCTGACATGCAAAAATTATTATTTTTTATTAATAATACCTTATAATTAAAATTTACCTACAAACTAAACAATTCATTATGCTATATTATTACAATGAAATAGTGAACATGTCGTTTAAAATAACCAGCAAGAAAAACCACATAATTTTTCCATAATAAAGAATAATTTAAAACAAATTGATAGCGTCAGGGCACGTTGTATAATAAAATTATTATGAGTAATTATAAATAAATCTTTTTTCGATCCTATTTTAAAAAGTCACGTATATTATAAAAACATTTATCCATTTACTAACTGTAAAGTTTTGATTTGAATTTATTAACAGGAAGTTCTCTTATATTCTGTGGTATTTTGTTAAATACTTTAATGCACATTACGTTGCAATTATTTTGGTATAAGGCAGATTTTAGGAAACATTTATCCATTAACACTGTAAAGTTTTGATTTGAATTTATTAACAGGAAGTTCTCTTATATTCTGTAGTATTTTGTTAAATACTTTAATGCACATTACGTTGCAATTATTTTGGTATAAGGCAGATTTTGTTAAAGGCAGTATAAGCCTAGTTGGATCCCTATTCTTTACTCTAGATGTAGCAATATCATCAAATTTATTGAATAACTGGCACTGCTCTTTAACAAATGTTCCAATCTGAAAAATATACATGCCTGCCAAGGTAAGTAAGTTTAATCTCCTAAAAAGGGGTCTGCACGATTCCAGTTGGCTAGCTCCACATAATGCTCTCACACATTTCTTCTGAACAATGAAAGCTTTATTAATGTTTGTAGAATTTCCCCAAACTAGAAGTCCATATCTCAGCACGGAAGCAACAAAACCATGGTGAGAGCAGTTTTTTTAGTGCGTGAACGAATTTATTTGATTTTCCGACTTTATTAATGCGACTTCCAGTTGCAATGTTCATCCAGTATTATTCCTAAAAACTTAATTTGATTGACTCTTTCAATTTTTTGATCTCTGTATGTTCGCGCCGGTATTCGGTGCTTTTTTTTCTTTCTGTTATTTTTTTATTATTTATAATGTAGGTACTTTTATATAGTTTATTAAATTCATTCGCTGCACGACTGCGAGTCTTTAGTACTGGATCACCATCGATTGCGTCCAGTCGCGTGTGACTCTGTTCTCTCAAGGAGTATTCCACGCCATCCACCGCTTTTCTGGAGCCAGTGCATCGCCTGCACGGCTTCGTCCGCTTATATTGAAGGACCGCAGAAGATCGAACCCTCGTACGAAGGAAGAACGCGCCAGGTCGGTTCCATATTGGAGGTGAGTGGTTGTGCAGCTTCTACTTGGTTATAGGTACGATCTATTTTCCCGCTAATTAAAGTATATGTCCTATGGAGATACAAGTTGACCGATATTAACTGATCGCGTTAACATTTTCTGGTCTTCGAGCCGATCACCCGCTTAAATATAAAATTTTTCGCTGTATGCATTATTGCATCATCTTTGTTAGGGTACCTACATAGCCCATTATAAAACTTGTTATACTGTTTTCCGCTAAGAATAATACATTTAATTCTTTGTGTTCCATTTCCTAAAGGATTTTACGCTATTCAGTGCAATTATACGTAATTTTATTACGTATTTGAATATTTACGTTTTCTTTTATTTAATTTATTTTGGGGGTAAGTGCGTAAGCTGATTCCACAAAGCGTACCTAGGTAACGTACCTACACGACATCACACCTGCGTGCCGAGTAGTGGGTTTGGTTGCGTTACTAATTTTGTTTCCTTCTATAATTTTGCATCATGAATAAAGATAGTGGACAGGCTTCAGATGCAGCTCGGAATCTTAGACGACTGGTTAAAAAACGGGATACAGTTTTTGAACGCTTACAGGCAATTTATGATTTGTCTAAATTAAATTTCGAGGAGGAAGCTAATTCGGACAGATTTCTCGCTGCTATGATTACCATTGATTCTTTGCGTAACGATTTCGGGAAAATTCTCGATGATATTAGTTCGTGTCACTTATTATTGAATGCAGATTACGAGCCTAATTATCAGAGTTGGTCTTCATTTGAGGAATTATATTGCCTTTGTAAATTTACCGCGAATAAATTAACTACTAAAATGCATGTTAATTCTTCTCCCGCTGTTGATCGTATAAAAAAGTGTCACGTAAAGTTACCTAAATTGGAACTTGTTAGTTTTTCGGGTTCACCTACTAGCTGGCCTACGTTTTACGAAACATTTAAAACCACTATACATGAAAATCCCGACCTTTCTAATAATGAACGTATCCAATATTTGATCGGTAAACTATCGGGCCGTGCACTCTCTGCAGTGTCAGGTATTACTCCGAATGCTGTGAACTACGATATGATCTGGAACACGCTCGTAACTAAATTTGAAGATAAACGTTATTTAGCCTCCGCTTACTTGGATCAAATGTTTGATTTCAAACCGTTTTCAGTCGCAAACTCAAAAAATTTAGACTCATTCTTAGAACATTTTGCTTCTGCCGTGTCGAGTCTAAAAACTTTGAACTTAGACAATTTAGCAGACTTTATTCTTCTTTATCTTTCCTTGAAGAAAATAGATTCAGAAACTTCTCGCGCCTTCGAAATGCTTAACCGAGAAATAGAATTGCCTACTTATGAAAATTTTATAAGTTTTCTTCGCGATCAGACCAAAATATTAGATCGGACTTCAAACGTAGTCGTAAGTAAAAATGTCTCAAGTTCAAAGTCCGTGCGTTCATTCTTAGGCGCCGCGTCACCGGTGGAAATGACTAATGAATCTTGTTCGTTTTGCAAGCTATCAAATCATTTTAATTTATACAAATGTTTTAAGTTTCAGAAACTTCCAATTGACGATAAATTTAACTTTATAAATCAAAGTAATGGATGCACAAACTGTCTTAGTTTGTCCCATAATAATTCCGCTTGTAAATCAATTCAACATTGCCGTTATTGTAATTGTAAGCACCACTCGTTGTTATGTAGGAAACAGCTTACAAACACTAGCGCTCCCGAGTCACCATTAGCGCGTCCCGCGTCTCACACCCCGCCTGCTGACGGGCGCGTGACTCAGCCCGCCGCCGCATCAAATGTTTCATTATGCAATTATAATAGTCACCGCAAAAAAAAATATACCTGCCTCTTGGGTACGGTTCAATTATTAGTCTCGGACCATGCCGGCGAATTACACAGTGCTCGTGCGCTCGTTGATCCCGGGTCACAAAACAGTTTTATTACGTCGACTTTCTTATCTAAACTTAATATTAATTACAATAGAGTGTCGCGCGTAGTAGTTAAAGGTATCGGCTCTTCATCTAATCCTATTAAGGGTTCCGTAAACATTGATGTAATCTCACATGATGACAAAAATATTTTTATTTCTCTTGACTCTTACGTTATTGATCAAATTACAGATAACTTGCCTTCGGTACAAGTTGATAAGGGGTCATTAAATTATTTGAACCATGTTCATTTAGCCGATAAAAAATTTCACTCGCCGGGAGAAATAAATATTCTTATAGGCGCGCCGCAGTTTTCAGACATTTTACTTTCGGGTCGTATTAAAGGTCCACCCGGGCTACCTACCGGTTTTGAAACAATTTTCGGATATATAATTATCGGGAACGCCCCGGCTAGCAATTTGTCTTGCGATATTGTTTCTTTATGTGCGTCCACTCAGCATGAACCTCAAGTTGATACCTTGTTAGAACGGTTTTGGCAAATTGAAGAGGTACTGCTTGACCGTCCAGTTAATTCCGCCGCTAAAGAATGCGAAGAGATTTTTATTAAGGGCGTAACTCGCGATGGTACAGGTCGTTACAGTGTAGACTTACCTTTCTCAGCCGATCCTACTGAGCTCGGTGACTCATTCAAGACAGCCAAACGTCGTTATATGTATCTTGAGCGTAAACTGAGCGCAGACCCACAACTACGCTTGGAATATAACGTTATTATCGAAGATTACTTATCTAAGGGTTACATTTCACTACTCCAGGATGATGGTTTGTCACCGTCGGGTTATTATATACCTCATCACGCGGTTTGTAGGAGTGACAAGGTTACTACGAAAGTTCGAATGGTTATGGACGCCAGCGCTAAGACCGACTCAGGGAAATCATTGAACGACTTGCTTCACCCGGGCGAGAATCTTCAGAACGATTTATTTTTAATATTACTCGACTTCCGCTTGTACCCTGTGGCTTTCACAAGTGACATACATCAAATGTTTTTACAAATATTAGTTCATGAAAACCACAGGATATTTCAAAGGTTTTTATTTCGCTTTAACGATTCTTCTCCACTTGATACATATAATTTTAACCGTGTATGTTTTGGGTTGCGAAGTAGCCCCTTCCTCGCCATGCGAGTTTTACGACAGCTTTGCATTGACGAACATGCATCGTACCCGCGTGCGGCAGATATAGTGACGCGTAATTGTTACATGGACGATATTTGTTACTCCGTTCCTACCGTTCGGGACTCCTTACAGCTCAAGGATGAGCTATTAGGGATGTTTACGGCCGGGGGCTTCAGGCTCGTTAAGTGGTCTAGTAACTCGCGAGAGTTATTAGAGTCACTTCCTGACGACCATCGCTACTCCTCTAATGTTAATTTTGATGAAGCTAGTCAAAGTCTAAAGGTGCTTGGGCTCGAATGGTCTCCCACTTTAGATAGATTTTCGTTTTCTGTTTCTGTAGATAACCGTCCATGTACCAAGCGCAACATATTGTCCGTTATTGCTCGTCAGTTCGATGTTCTAGGTTTAATTGCTCCCACAATTTTATATGCCAAGTTAATATTGCAAAAACTTTTTGTGCTAAAATTGAACTGGGATGATAAACCACCCCAGAATATTATCCGTATTTGGGAAACTTATTTGCGTGAATTACCTATGTTGCGAGATATTCGTATTAAACGTCATTTAGACGTATTTGAAAAGTCTACGCTAACTATAATTGCGTTTTCTGATGCGAGTGAAAAGGCGTACGGCGCCGTTGTATACGTCAAGGTCCAGGACGACCTGGGTTCTCCTGCCTTAGTTAATATTGTGTGCGCCAAGTCAAAAGTCGCTCCTCTTAAGACTATATCGGTTGCCAGATTAGAGTTGTGCGCAATTTTATTGATGTCAAGACTCGTACGTCGCGTTATAGATACTTATAAATTACGTCATGAAATAAAAAATATTTATTGTTTTACTGACTCAATGGTCGCCCTATATTGGGTCCATTCGGATCCGCAGACTTTAAAAACCTTTGTTGCCACACGTGTTACTAAAGTTTTAGATAATCTACCCGCAGAGTATTTTTATCACGTGCCTGGCTCTGACAATCCTAGCGATTGTCTGTCGCGAGGCTTGCCACCTGGCCAATTGATATCACACCCGCTATGGTTCACCGGCCCTTCATGGCTTTGCCGAGACAAAGTCACGTGGCCTATTACATCTATTGACGTCACCGCTATAGCTGAAAAAATGCCAGAGACAAAGGTGGTTTCCTTTCCGGTCTCATCTGGTTCTATGTCGGTTTTAAATAATGACGAATATCAGCATCCGCTTTTTGAGCTTTCACAACGCATCTCTAAATGGAGTGTATTGCTTCGCTCTATTGTTTATTTTTACAAGTTTATACGTAAACTACCGAAAGTTAAATTTATTACTGCATCTGACTTAATCTATGCTGAGAAAATGCTGATTAAGACACTTCAACAACATTATTTCGCTAATGAGATAGCTCGCATAAAGGCAAACAAATGCTGCCGTTCCGCTTTGAAGAGACTTTCACCTTTTATCGATGATGACGGTTTATTAAGGGTGGGAGGGCGACTTCGTAACGCTCATTTAAATTACGAACAGCGTCACCCTTTGTTGCTACCACAAAGAAATCGTATAGTCGATCTGATCGTGTCTCATTTCCACCGACAGAACTGTCACACCGGACCAGTGGCATTGATGTCAATACTGCGTCAAAGTTACTGGATCCTCTCGTGTAGGAACGTCGTGCGCCGTATCGTGCACAATTGCAATTTTTGTTTCCGTTTGAAACCAAAGCCAGTGCAACCTTTCATGGGAGATTTGCCTGCGTGTCGCGTGACGGAAGCGAAGGCCTTTACACATACCGCCGTCGATTATGCTGGGCCTCTCAGTATTATCCCGCAACGTAAACGTGGAGCTCGTTCTATTAAAGCTTATCTCTGCATTTTTTGTTGTCTCGTTACTCGCGCGGTTCACGTAGAATTAACTACAGATCTCAGCACGAACACCTTTCTTTCAGCATTCAAACGTTTTCTTGCAAGAAGAGGTGCTGTCAATACTATGTACTCTGATGCAGGCACAGTTTTTATTGGTGCGAAAAACGCGTTGTCGGAAATTTACGCTTTAATTGATTCTGACGAATATAAAAGTGCATTCAGTAATGAGTTGGCCGAACATAAGATCACGTGGAAAATTAACCCCCCGCGCGCTCCGCACTTTGGCGGACATTATGAAATATTTGTCAAGGGTTTCAAAACACACTTGTATAGAGCAATCGGTAATCAGTTGTTGACATATGAAGAGATGTTGACAATTCTAACACAGATCGAATGTGTTCTTAACTCGCGCCCACTGACACCACTTAGTGAAGATCCTTCTGAGCTAAGTGCATTAACTCCATCTCATTTTTTAATGTCAACACCGTTAAGAAGCCTGCCCGCTTATGACGTTGCCGGTGATAATGCAAATTTATTGCGTCGCTACGCTTTGTTAGACCAGATGGTGCAATCATTCGCAAGCCGCTGGAAACGTGAATACCTTAATCTTTTACAATCTAGAGGGAAATGGAACACACACTCTGTCCCCATTAAGGTAGGCAGCGTTGTGGCTATCGTTACTGATAACGTTGCACCACTTTCTTGGCCCCTTGGTATTATTACTGAAACTTATCCCGGTAAAGATGGGATCAGTAGAGTCGCTTTAGTTAAGACGGCGACAGGAATCTATAAGAGACCTGCCGTTCGTCTTTGCCCCTTGCCTACGCAATAGCGCCTCTCCGTGTTCCCCGGCTTTAGCTTAGTGTATTTCTTTGTTTTTCTTCTTTAAAACCGATGGTTTTAAGGCCGGGGGCATGTTCGCGCCGGTATTCGGTGCTTTTTTTTCTTTCTGTTATTTTTTTATTATTTATAATGTAGGTACTTTTATATAGTTTATTAAATTCATTCGCTGCACGACTGCGAGTCTTTAGTACTGGATCACCATCGATTGCGTCCAGTCGCGTGTGACTCTGTTCTCTCAAGGAGTATTCCACGCCATCCACCGCTTTTCTGGAGCCAGTGCATCGCCTGCACGGCTTCGTCCGCTTATATTGAAGGACCGCAGAAGATCGAACCCTCGTACGAAGGAAGAACGCGCCAGGTCGGTTCCATATTGGAGGTGAGTGGTTGTGCAGCTTCTACTTGGTTATAGGTACGATCTATTTTCCCGCTAATTAAAGTATATGTCCTATGGAGATACAAGTTGACCGATATTAACTGATCGCGTTAACACTGTACATTATTTGATAATCATAATCACCTTGTTTAGATTTGCAGTTACCAAAACTTATATATTTGGTTTTCCCAACATAGGCACAAAGACAATTTGATTCCAGCCAGTTCGATATGGACTCTACAGCTGAGTTCAGTGATATTTCATAATTTGTCTCATCTTTTTGCTTTGTAACAATAAGTGATACATCGTCAGCAAATAGAATGCATTTGTGATTTGTTGCATCTGGTAAGACATTGATATACAGCAGAAATAGAAGTGGACCCAAAATGCTGCCTTGGGGCAGTCTCGTTATATTGATAACCTGATCTGTGAACCGAACATTCCATTTCCGTAATTTAATTCATGTTCTTGTGAACTCCGCGTAAAAATTGTAGGTTTCTTGTGAAACTCCAATAAAAAAAAACAACCAAATTGTGAACTTTGAAGTCAGTTAAAAACACTAAAAAAACTACTTGACGCGCATCGCATCACTAAGGCCGGGAATATACGTCAGATTTTTTTATCAGATAGTCGGATCCGTCCGACTATCTGATGAAGGCGTTGGACCCATTACTTTGTTTGAACATTCAATACACGTCCGATCTGACTATCGGATGAAAAAAACTGACGTACGTATATTCCCGGCCTAAATTAGTATATACCTTCCAGTGCTGCCAGATGGTTAATTTCTTATATTTTTAGTAACTTTTGTTTGGTAAATTATATTAGTAAAACATTTTTTTAAAGTTAACGCGAAATATGTACTTACCCACTGTAAATATTTCTGTCCTCCATTATGTGTGGTGGGCTGGTTAGGACTTTTAAAAATACGTAATGATAATGGATGTTAGTGGAGTTCATTAATTACATGGAATTAGGAACATACACGTTAGGAATGTAAAAAAAATGGTAACGCCATATCTGTTTATTATAAAGATCTCAAAATTAATTTAATGTTTCAGAGACCGCGGAAGTGGGGGGGTAGAGCCAAATACGTACTTACAAAATCAACGGGGTAAATCTATACATTTACCGACTTCCCGTAACCATAGAAGTTGCGCGCGAATCGCGAGTCAACTTATCGCTTATTGAAACTAGATTATAACATTAGCAGCTGAAATTAATCTTTTCAAGAAGTGAAAAGTAAGTTAAGGCCCTGGCAGTGGCAATACTTAAGGTAGACACGCACCTATCCGCGCCCCACTCGTTGCACGCGCCGTACGCGCCGAGTTTTATGACGTCATCCGCGCTTTCTAATGTCTATAGCATTTTGCTGAAATGCGACGCGTACGGCGCGTGCAGCGTGTGCGACGCGTACGGGTCGTACGGCGCGGATAGGTCGGTGGGGTTGCGTACTATTTCATACAAAATGACTTCGGCGCAAAATACTTTCTTTTTTCATAGTTTTCTAGTGTGACTAGAATTAGCATAATCCCGACCCTGCGATTTTAGCAGGTTTAGGCCACTAATTTAGGACTTAGCAGACTATGTCGCAGGTTTGAATTTGGCCGATTTTAACAGGATCTAATAAAGCCTTAGCAGAAATGTAGCAATATTTTGCGATATTTAGTTAGATGAAAAACAAATTTTCTATCAAATTGATTAATATAAAAAAACTGGCAACTGCTTGGTTCTATTTCAGGGGAATTTCCCAAAATTGTCTTGTATTCTCTCTTCTACACATTTTCTTTGTAGTCGTTGTTATTCTGTTAGTCAGTTGTGTTGTTTGGCAAGTGTAAAATTAAAAGAAAATATGACCAGAATTATCATTCCTAGTGGGGAGGAAGACCCAATGTTTTCATCATAGCAATCAAGAGCTAAGAATGACTCCAATGTGGCTTTTTGTAAAATGTACAATATTGTACTTGTGAGTTTTTATTTTATACTGGCTTTGCCTTGCGGTTTCACCCGCGTTCACGAGGGATCTTATATTTTCCTGGTATAATAAGTATCCTATATGTTAATCCAGGATAGGTTCAATCTGTGTCCTAAATTTCATCCAAATCCGTTTGGCCTAACTCATAAGAAACATCCCAATCCAAACAATATAAATAAACTTCCACATTTATAATATTAGTAGGATCTACTTTTACCTGAATTATAAATATTTGTTTATTCGTTAGTATGTATTATTTTGACATTTTTCCGAAAATATTTAGCAGTTTTTAGTCGATTAGCTAGCAAGATCGTCAATTTAAATCTGGTCACACTGAAGTATGAAACTTCAATTTCATTCATTACTCATTACTTCTATTCCGTGTAGTTTTGTTTGTTTGTTTGTAATGATTGATAAATTCATCAGGATTTAATTTTATAAAAATACTTTGTTGTATTTCAGTCAGTTCCTTCATCATAAATTTTAGTAACCCAACGTGGCCAAAAAATTGAAGAGTCTATGTTCGAAGATTTTGTATGTGTAGAGTAATAATCTGAAAATGCCGTATGCCAACCAACCTTCCGTTCATATCACAGAACTAACGGATGACAATGTGAAGTTCATTGTTGAAGAAACAGAGCTCAGTGTCGCTAATAGTATGCGGCGGGTTTTTATCGCTGAGACGCCGACCATGGCCATTGATTGGGTCCAACTGGAAGCAAACTCGACTGTCCTCAGCGACGAGTTTCTTGCACACCGCATAGGGCTTATACCCCTCATATCGGACGACGTAGTTGACAAAATTCGCTACTCGAGAGACTGTATGTGCCCAGACTTCTGTTCCGAGTGCAGTGTAGAGTTCACACTGGACGTGAAATGCACCGACGATCAAACAAGACATGTCACTACGGCCGATTTTAAATCCAGTGACCCTAGAGTTGTCCCCGTCACCTCACGTCACAGAGATGAGGACCAAGCTGATTATGGTGAAACTGATGAAATTTTAATTATTAAACTTCGTAAAGGACAAGAACTCAAGCTACGTGCATATGCAAAGAAAGGTTTTGGTAAGGAGCATGCAAAATGGAATCCAACTGCAGGAGTGTCCTTTGAGTATGACCCTGATAACATTATGAAACATACTTTATATCCAAAACCTGATGAGTGGCCTAAAAGTGAGCACACAGAACTTGATGAAGATCAGTATGAGGGAGAGTTTAACTGGGAAGCCAAACCAAATAAGTTTTTCTATAATGTTGAGTCATCGGGAGCGCTGAAGCCAGAAAATATTGTTTTGATGGGTATTGTTGTGTTGAAAAATAAATTACTAAATCTGCAAGTTCAACTAGCACAAGAAGCTCAAAATGATGCTCTAGCTATTAATTAAGACTATAATAAGATTTAAGAGTACATACCTAATTTTATGTTTTGTTTTAATTTATTACCTACCAACTGAAGTTTATGTGTTACTTCATAGCTAAGTAAAGTAAAACAGTGTTAGAGAAAATAATTCATTCATATAAAACCAACATGAAATATTAGAAGCCTTCCATAATGCACTGCACACTCAAGATAAATTCTATAATAATTTTATATTATGATGTCACTTCCTATAATTTTGTTTTTCAATGATATTTTATTATGCATATCAGTCTAACCCACAATAAACAAAGACAATCAAATTATAAATATTTGATAAGGTGTGGCACTTCCTGGCAGAGCCACTGTTGCAGATTTTAATTCTGAGTCTGTGAAAATTTTGTCCGATCGTTGAATATTCAGGTCACACTTTTTAATACAAATCAATATGGAGGGGGTTTTCTGATATCTCAACTATTTTTTCCCGGGACGAGAATTATCGAGCTCTTCATATAAGAATAATTTGCAGTCACAGAAATCAAATTACTTATTTCATTCATAATGTTGCTATTTATTACCCAATTAAAAATAGCTGTCTCAAACAATTTGAAAATCAACAATTTTAAACTTATATAACTCTTTTTCATTCCATCTATTCGAAAAGGACGACTTGGTTCGCCTTTAAGTGTGGGTGCACTTAAAGGCGAACCAAGTCGTCAAGAAAACACCACCAAGGTGGTGTTTTCTATAAGAAACTTTTAGCGGGCAGTAATAAGTTTTTAATCCTCTTTTTATAAGTTAGTTTGCCGCACACTTTTTGAATTTGAAACACCTTAGGCCCTCCGCACATGGAGCTACTCAAATATGACGGAATTAATCAGTAATTAGAATTACAAACTAGTTATAAACTGTATTTCGCACACGACGCTACTCACATTGCAAGGTTTCAGTCACTCCTGTTATTTCTACTACCAAATAAACACGTGCGAAAAACCTAGCAAGGGGAAATATTGGAAGCAATAAAAATGTCGAGTGGATCGAGCGAAGATGACGATGTCATTATACTATATTATCATCATAACAGACGCCGAAGGAATCGACGCAGATTTTGGATTCACCCATATATCCAAAATAATGTGAACTGCAGATTGTCAGTTGCAGCACGAGAGTAATCTGTCAGTTTATAATTATATAAACATGGATACTCTTCCACTTTCTGCACAAATTTAATATTTAAGGCTTGATCATTCATTTTTCACATCAAAACACAGTAAACTCGGGTAACCTAGTAGCTCGGCGACCGGCACGACGCGTCGCGCGCGATCAGTTGCCAACGCGTTACTAACTGGTTAGTGACTAGTCGCGTCGTGTGCGAACCTGTATGGCAATGTATGGGCGGTGACGCTCAAAAAACTCGTTAGTAATTTGAGTTTGTGATTAGTTCCTTTTGAGTAGCTCCATGTGCGGAGGGCCTAAGTGTTCAGCGCCAAAGAAATCGAACGCAAATATTGTTTGAATAAAGACTGGCTGGTACGACGGCCCTAAGTCGCGCCGCCGGCTGAATAAAAAAAAAGAAATCAAATTAAAAACGCGCGAACTATGTACAGCCCGCGTTTTCGTGAATTTTCACGGATTGTTAGAAATTCATGGTTTTGTTTTGAAATAAAATATGAGGCGCCTTTTATTTTCTCATAGAAGGTGATGAAAAGTAGAGTGTATCACTCGGGCGCAAAATATATTTTTGGCTCGGGCGACGTACTTTTGAATCCAGAGCGAAGTGAGGGATTCTAGAGTAGAATCCCGAGCGTAGCGAAGGAGTATCTTCTTTTTTTTACATCCGTGCTTTAGTAGAATTCTGAACGTATATTAACCATACACTTCATGGTTGAATAAAACTTGATATAAAATAAGACTTGGAATAAAACTTGATCTTATTACAAAACGCAGACTTATCGATTTATATAGGATGTTTTTTGGGGAAAATATTTATGCGTTTTTCTCATCCGGCCCTAGTTAATCAAAGACTAGGCTTGTACATACTTAATCTATGTAGGTAAAACATTGTAAAAACTTTTTTTTTATTGTTAGATTGTCAAAATTAGTGACAGATCTTTGTGGAGACATTTCTGATTTTCTGCGGAATATGTAACTTTTTAATTCAAAATCATGTAAAAATTCTAAATGCGGAAAGAAAATACAAAAAATATTTTATATTTGTGTTATTTATTACATTTATGGTCAAGAGATAAATTTTAAAACAATGTCTGCAGGGAAGTGTCTGCTAAATGAAACCGGGCCTATGTGGAATGTTTTTGGGGACACTTTTCCATCAGATCAATGTGAGGTAAACAATCTTACTTTCAATAATATGTGTAGTTACAATATGTACCTACCTACTTATTGTGCACTAATCCTAATAACTGCGTCTAATACCAGTTTTGTAAATATTTTTGCAATATATATAGAAATTAGAGAGCAAACAAGAAACTGTAAGCAAAATAACGTTAAAACTTCAAGATATTCAAGATGCTCACAACAGGATTAAAAAAGATGTGGTGTTCACTCCAATTATAGTAAGTAGTTAAAAATATTACTTAGATAGGTACCTAATCTAATCATGGTCTAACCTACCACTAGGAGTTATACAACAAAATCTTCAACACCTCACATTTAAAGAGTAGTAACCTATATAATTAATGGCGGCAATCTCACTTTTAAATATTTAGGTAGGTACATGAAACTGAAATTAGGTAGATACCTATCTAGTGGAGTAATTTGAGTACTAAATATCAATAAAGCCGACTTTGATACCAACTAAGTACCTACCTTCCTTCCTAATGAACATTTCAATTGATTTCCTTCCATGCACTATAAGATGATTCGATTTTCAATAAAATATGATGTTGATGTGGCGTCTAACTGCAATAAATTAATTTCGTGAATTTGTAGAAGAACCTGTAGTACCTACCATTGGAACCTACCCTCAGTGTAAAGAATTGACGTAAACGCTTTTAATAACTCGTTTGCGTTTACAAAAATTTGGAAGTATGTGAGAAATTAGTTCCATGAGTATTCCGCGAGAGGCGCTGTGCCAATTCCTATAGAGTAATATCATAATCGCTAACGAGATAATAAGCGTTTATTAACGTTAATTCTTTACACTCAGTCACCTTAGGCGACTATTCTCCTTGTCTTGGTACTAAATGCACGGCTGTAATTGGCCATGTGCGCATATTGGCCGTCATTGGTTCCAACTATTCTGGAAAAGGCAATCTTCGCAAGTAAGCTTAGTTTTTATTAAAGCAACTGGAAAATCGCTGTAAATCTTAGTTAAGTTAAGTATCTAACCTACCTACCCAACAATAAAAATTTTCAGGAAGCGAAGTATGTTGGTAAAAACTTTTGCAAAGTGTTTTTGAAATGTGAAAATTTACAGGATACTGGCAGGTATGATTAATTAAATAAACTTAGTATAATATTTTACGATTATTGACTGAATGTAGATATTAATTATGATAATAATAGTTTCAAAGCGCGCGGGGCATGCAATGTGTTGTCCAGTATGTCGTCTGCAGATAAGAGCAAGGGATGTACAATATCCGGCGGAAGAAACTACCTCTACGCTATGGCCCACTACGGATTTAAGCAATCAGTGCCCATTAACGTGATTGTGCCGAAAGACTGCCCCCTCACTGACAAACAGCGATACAAAGAGAACTTCGCAATCGTCAAAGTTCACGGAAATGACAATAACGATGCTAGTCTCCACGCACTCACTTATTGCGATGAAATTGGATCTATGTATATACACGGGTTAGTGATTCTATTTCACCAATATTCTTACCTTACGAATAAGTATAGGGACAATTTGAACAGGATGAGACACACGCGCGCGCGCGCGTCACTCCATGCTGTTGTAGGAAGTGGTATACTATAAGTTACCTAAATAAAAATTGTTTTTTCATTTATGGTGTACCTCCAAAATATCCCAATTTCCTTGATGTACCTTGAACACAAAAAGTTTGCGGAAAACTGTCCTAACGTAGGTATTCCCTGAAATCAAAGAACGTATCTACAGCCAATAGTAGGTACCTTAGGTAGTTTTGGAATTATTGAAAAATCGAAGATTTTGAACATTTTCACAATTTTTTTGTTCTTCCTATTCTACTGTCCATACATAACACTATCTATCAATATAACAATTAATCATTAGTACCACAATTAATATAAATTATTGTAAATTCATGCTTTATTTTGTGCTAATTCTACTGCACTATATAAATATCGTATGTATCTACCTAGAAGCTAAATGCAAACTTATTTATTAAAATATTTGTACATCAATCACACTTTTTTCGTTTTGACCAGGTCAGACCGTTTGGATTTAATCGCTGGCTACGGTACGATCGGCTTGGAGCTGCTCACGCAACTGGAAAATTTGGACGCCATCATCTGTCCGGTCGGCAGCGGGGGCCTAGTTGCCAGCCTCGTTCTGGCTGTTAAGAGCCTTAAACCTAGCTGTCTCATTTACGTATGGATTCCATTACTTAATCATCGAGCTACTAGGTTACCCCTACCATGTCGCTAATGGCGATATAATATATCGATACGTGTTTTAAACTTAACTTAAAATCGATATTTCGATATATATATAAATTTTGATATTCTAGGCCGAATATCAAAATTTATTCTACATCTTGTACTTATCGAATCATTCATGAAGTCAAGAAACTAGGAATAATATAAATAAATAAATATTCTGGGACATTATTCCTCACACACGGCCATCTGACCCCAAACTAAGCAGAGCTTGTAATATGGAAGCCAGATAACTGATATACTACATATACTACTTTTCTTTTGTAAATACATAGATATATAGATAATTACACCCAGACTTAGGACAGACAGACATGTTCATGCACATAAATGTTTGTCCTGAGTGGGAATCAAACCCACGACCTGCGGTGTGATAGATAGGGTATCTTTCCAACCACGCCAACCGGCCCGTCAAGGAAGCTTCACTTGCTTTGCTCCAATTAGATCATCATTACATAAATAGGCTTCGTACACACTTGGATGCCATACATACAGTACCCCGAGTGTAAAGAAATGACGTTAGTAAACGCTTACGTTTGCGTTTACTTAAAATTTGTATAGAAGAAATTGTCTAGTCTAGTGTCTCGGTGAAGGAAAACATCGTGAGGACACCATAGCACGGTGGTAGGGTACTTTGTAGTACCCGCCTGCCTGGCTACCACCCTCATGTTGAAAATCTGTCGCCAAACACCTAATGGTGTGTTCCGGCAGCTGCACTTGAGAGCCAAATCCTTCTAGGCTTTGTGTGCTTACCAACTTCGGCCACATCATCACCTACCATAGTGAGATTGTGGTCAAACACAAGCCTATACAAAGTAAAAAAACATGGTAACCACACGTTAGCATAAATACCTAAATACTTACGGTTGGAAAACTATAATATCTTTATATTTTGGTAGGAACGTTAATCTATAAGATCTATATATGTACCTGCCCTTAACCGCAAGAAATAAAAGAATTATGCACAACATCTATTGTAATGCAGGGTGTAGAATGTGCGGCAGCACCAACAATGACGAGAGCACTGCAGGAGAAAAAGCCTGTGATGATTCAACTGAACCCGACCATTGCCGACAGCCTCGCTATGGTCATCGCTGGCAACAATGCTTTCAATATACTCAGAGGCTATTTGGATAGAATGGTCTGTTTTGTGTAATTAGTCTTCAGTCTCTTTCATCCTCTAATATTTTTTTTCTATCCATTAATTCATTTTGTTCATTTATTAGATAACGGTTGATGAATTATGGATATCCCGGGCAATGCTCAATATTTTGGAGCGAGAAAAAATGATAGTGGAAGGCGCAGCCGCCTGTCCTATTGCCGCAATCATGGCTGGAAAAGTCCCCGAACTTCGTGGTAAAAAGTTAGTAACATAGAACACTTTAGTCCTACGTGAAGTATAGTGAGTAAGTATAATGAGAAATTATAACAACGTATAGCAGCGAATCTCCATTGAAGTTACGCAAAGAAGACAAATAAATATGCTGAGTATGGTTATCACAACACGTTATTCTAACCGTGACGATCTGTCATTGGCTTTCTGTTTTCTATTTTAAATTCTAGTTTATTAAAATTAGCTGTATCTAGATCTCCTTTACATAAATAAATAAATAAAATAAACAAGCTGTAAGTTAGACTCGCACGCTACCAATCACATAACGTTCCTTCAAGTTGCTTGGCAACGGGGCCGTGGCAGCTCTGGAGCGATCCAGGAGGCCGATTCTCGCGATTTCCACTGCTAAACATAATATAGGCCTCGATAATATCGAAATCGATAAATATATCAAGTCTCATATCGAGAAAATATCACAAAAATATCTAATACTAGCTGTCCCCCGCGGTTTCACCCGCGTTCCCGAGAATTTTTTTTTTTAAATTTTCTTTTATACAAACCTTCTCCTGACAATAACGAACACATAAAAGAAAGATTTATCCAATTTGATGCAGTCGTTTGGAAGTTATGCGCTTACACACACTTCGGTGATTCATTTTTATTTATATGTAGATTCAATACTTACTCATAGCATATTGCACGTTAACGATAGATACCTAAATATCGAGTGTGATATTTCGAGAATACCAATAAATCATTTTTATAGATATTCGCTTTAACTCATTTGTATGCCAACATATTTAATTTTGGTCTTAATTCTAGCTAGGACAACAAATTCATATTTATGAATAAAAACTTATGTCGTTGTACATGCATACAGCTCTACTGAAAGTTTTTAGCGATTATGTATACCTATGTACCTAGGTACCTACGTAGGTACCAGTTTCATCTACGGTAGTAAGCACTTTGTGTGGTAAGCACTTTGTGTGCTTACCACCTTCGGTCACATCACTTACCATAGTGAGATAGTCAAACAAAAACGGCACGTGTAAGATCCTCAAGGTTTTTCCACCGACCGAGGGTTAATTGTGTTTTCAGTGTGGTGTGCATAATGTCCGGAGGTAACTTAAACAGTTCCCGTATGTCCCGCGTCATCGACCGCGGCATGGCGGCGGACGGGCGGCTGGTCAAGTTCAGCGCGGTGCTGCCGGACGTGCCCGGCGCCATGGCCCGGCTGCTCTGCAAGGTCACCGACACCGGAGCCGACGTCAAGAGCTTCGTGCCTGAACGCGCCTGGATGAGACGGGATATCTTTACCATTTCTGTAACATATTCAGAACATTCTAGTATTTTTGAAGTGTGTAATCTTCTTTTATCGCGGTACGCATATTTTTAGATGAGGTAAAACCTCTGGACTCGCGACACTGTTGAGACGCGACACCGTTATGGTGAGACGCAGTTTGACGTATAGTTTCTTTTTAGATTAGGTAAAACCTTTGGACGCGACACCTCAATCTCAATCCAATCGCTCAAAAAAAAAAAAAGTTTTCACTTCTGTCGGCACTCCCGGAGTGCAATTTTTTTATTTTTTTATTTAAGGTTCTATTGCACATGTGGCGTAAAACCACATCGACAGTTGGCAGCACTGTCCTAGAGATTTTACCGCGCATACTGCGCAAACCGCCCGACTAGCTGTCAACACTGCCACCAATAGAAAATTGTTCTTGTCCAACGGTTACACTTAAAACATACAAATTAATATAAGTTGCCTTTATGTAATTACATCAAGACCAATGTATATGATTGATAGATATTATATACTTATAACACAAGTGAAGTGCGATTATTTAAATATCGAGACCCAATCCCGATAACTGGTGACCCCGAAACACGCAAGCTAAGGCGTATGTGTGCTCCCTGATGCTCCCTACAGCATCGAGCAGTGACGCCCCCAGCTCTACTTCGTGTTTGTGCCCTGCTTGGTGCGGCCGGCACGCTTTCATCGCATTTCCTCAGCGCAGCATGCCCCTTGCATGAAGAAGTTTCCCCTAGTGTGGAGTGCCTCCCCCTACATTGGTGTAGCACGTTCCCTGTACTAATTCCGGTGTGATCCCTTTACTGCATGTGCCCTTTACTGCATGTGCCTGCAGCTAACTGCCTGTCCAGGAGCTAAGGTTCATCACCGGGTAACGTTGGATTCATTCTGGTAGGATTTTGCCAGAACGCTGTGAGTGAACGCTTGTGTTTTTATAAAAATTTTAACTTTGCACTGGTAATATACCTACTGACATTGTTTGCATGCATATTACATTGCACATACTTACCTGCATACCTAATTTTGATAATGGTGTCATCGGCAACTTCATAAACTTTTTACTTTTAATATTAACCGGTTTTGATTCCCTGCAACTATCTGTTTTTTACCATTTTTACTTACCTCATGTTATACATCTTTATATTATTTTATATATAACCTGTACTTTGTCTAAATAATGCAGTAATTGTGTAATAATTTGGTTACTAAGCTGTAAATTCATATTTACTCTGCTTAGGTACCACAACCTTTGAAAGCCCATTCAAAGATATTTTTTTAAAATTTGTACCTACCTATTACAAATTAAAATCCTAAAGTTCATGTTCAGTTAATGATGATAATCAAGCTACTTTTCTAGAGTTCTCTAACTTTCTTTCAAAGTACTTATCAAACTAAACCTTTAAACATTATATCCTGTTTATTAATATTCAATTGTGTCAACTTTTGTTTATTGTTGTTACAAGTTATAAAGGATAGTGGGCATCTTTGTTAACAGTAATTTACAAAGGAGAGTGGGCACTTTTGTCTATAATAATTTATAAAGGTTGTGGGCATTTTTGATTTCTTTTCATATATTTTTTATTTTTATTTTATACAGGTTGTGGTTTTATATTTACATGTGGTGTTTTTATATTGTTGTGTTTATTTCTATGTGCATAAAAATTGTTTACAGGCTGTGTTATCTCTCTGTATCTTAATTTATGGTTTGCTTCCTATTTTTTACTGTGTATACCTTTTTTAAATTATTGTGTGCGTGGTAAAATTTTTGGGATTTGTGGTTCTTATAACTTTTACTCATACTTTATACTCTCAATTTTTACAATGTCTGAAGAAGATGATGTAAGTACTTTAAGAAAACAACTTCTTGACTTACAAAGTCAATTGCTCCAGCTCAAAACACAACAACTTCCTCCTTCTCCTCCTACCAACCCGAGCGCTATGGCTGTATCTATTAAGCTTTCAAGTTTTTGGCAGGATAAACCAAAGACTTGGTTTGCTCAAGCGGAGGCACAATTTGATGTTGCTGGCATCACTAGAGATGCTACCAAATATGGTCACATCTTGGCCATGCTGGATGCTCGGACTGCTGATGAAGTGGAAGACATCATCACGAGTCCACCCTCGGAAAATAAGTACGAGCACTTAAAAAACGAGCTCATCAGGCGTTTCTCTACATCCAGGGAGCAGCGTGTGCGCCAACTACTGAGTGAGGAGCAGCTTGGTGATAGAAAGCCTTCCGCATTCTTGCGCCACTTGCGTTCCTTGGCTGGAAAAAGCATAGGTGACGAAGGTATCATCCGCGAGTTGTGGATGCGCCGTCTGCCTCAAGAAGTCCAGAGGATCCTCATGGCTCAGGTGGACCTTCCGCTGGACAAGGTAGCGGAAATAGCCGACACCATAGTCGACGCCTATTCTTCTACACCTGCGTCTGTCCACGCCACCAGCGTCTCTTCAACCGACCTGGATAAGCTCATCCGCCGTATTGACGACCTGGCCAAAAAGGTGGACGCCTTGAGCACAGACCGACCACATCGTTCGAGGTCCAACTCTCGCAGTCAGCCCGGTTCCCGTTCTTCATCACGCTCCGGCTCCCGTTTGTGCTGGTACCATAAACGGTTTGCCAGCAAGGCTTCTAAATGCGTTAAGCCCTGCAGCTGGAAATCTGATGGTCAGGGAAACGCCACCGGCAATCAGTAGAGGCGGCAACTGACTGCGCACAACATAGCCGCCGCCTATTTGTTACAGATACTGGATCAGCTCGCCGATTTTTGATCGACACTGGTTCAGATCTATGCTGTTTTCCACGCCGTTTTCTTAAGGGTCAGTATAGTCCAACTGATTTCGATGTACGCGCAGCCAATGGCAGCACCATCAAGACATATGGAACTATATCGCTTTCCTTGAATTTTGGTCTTCGGCGTGATTTCAGGTGGGAATTCATCATCGCTGATGTTAGTTGCCCAATTTTAGGAGCTGACTTCTTGGCACACTATCACCTGTTACCTGATTGCGCGCACCAACGGTTGATAGACGGGAACACGAAACTCTCATCTCCTGCCCCCTTTGCACAGGTCCAGCAGGTTAGTGTCAAGACTATTGTTGCTGACGATTCCCCGTTCACTAAAGTTCTTCTGGAGTTTCCAGACCTAACGCGACCACCAGGCTTACCCAGGACTATTAAACATGATGTCGTCCATCATATCATCACCACCGACGGACCACCAATTTCACACCGTCCTCGTCGGCTCGCGCCACAGAAACTCTTGGTAGCGAAAAAGGAATTTGAGGAGATGGTGCGATGTGGCACTGCGCGACCATCTGATAGCCCCTGGTCTTCGCCGCTACATTTGGCGCGGAAGGGTGAGACCGGTTGGCGTCCTTGTGGGGACTACCGCGCCCTAAACGCCAGGACCGTCCCCGACCGCTACCCAGTTCGGCACATGGCTGATTTTTCTAGTAATCTTACTGGAGCCACTATCTTTGGTACGATAGATTTGGTAAAGGCGTACCAACAGATCCCCGTCAGCCCTTCCGATATTGGCAAAACTGCCATAACAACACCTTTCGGGTTATTCGAGTTCCCTTTCATGACCTTCGGCCTTCGAAACGCAGGACAAACTTTCCAGCGTTTTATTGACGAGGTCGTGAGAGGGCTCGACTTCTGCTACCCGTATGTCGATGACATTCTGGTGTTCTCCCGCAGCGCTGAAGAGCACGTGGAACATCTCCGTGCCCTTTTTCAGCGCTTATCTTCGTACGGTGTAGTTGTTAACTCTTCGAAGTGTGTGCTTGCCTCTAGTGAAGTCACTTTTCTTGGCTACCGAATTACCAAGGATGGTACCCACCCACCTCCCGAGAGGATAGAAGCATTGCGGAACTTCCCTTTGCCCAAGACGGTCGAAGGTCTTCGCAGGTTCTTGGGCATGGTGAATTTTTACCGCCGCTTCCTCCCAAAAGCAGCTGAGTTTCAAGCTCCGCTTATTAATATACTTGCCTCGACTCAGTTGAAGGGCAATAAACCTGTGCCTTGGACTCCAGAGCTAGAAGCCGCGTTCCAGAAGGCTAAAGATCATCTGGCTCAAGCGACTATTCTGGCTCATCCGATTCTCGGAGCCTGCCTCGGGTTATTCACGGATGCTTCTTCGACACACGTTGGCGCTTGCTTGCAACAGCGCGTCAATGACAACTGGCAACCTCTTGCGTTTTTCAGTAAGAAACTGACCACGCGCCAAACTTCGTGGCCAGCTTACTACCGGGAGTTGCTAGGGGTGTACGAAGCAGTCCAGCATTTCCGACATATACTCGAGGCAGAGCACGTTCGAATTTACACGGACCACAAGCCGCTGATCTACGCCTTCTCACAGCGGCGAGAAAAGCTGCCTCCGGTACAGTTAAACCAACTGTCCTTCATCTCGCAGTTCACTACTGACATCGTCCATATCCAGGGCAAGGATAATGTCGTGGCGGATACGATGTCTCGCGTGGAGGCCATCAGTTTGATGGATAATTTCGCCGCCCTTGCTAAAGAACAGGCATGCGATGAAGAGCTTCGGAAGATGCAGACCGAATCGTCTCTAAAGCTGGAAAAGGTAGACATCCCTGGTACCGATATCACAATCTTTTGTGACGTATCTACAGGAAAACCACGTCCCTACCTTACACCATCTTTCCGTCAAGTATTCTTCAGCAAACTGCATAACCTTAGCCATCCCGGTGCGCGAGTGTCTGCTCGACTGGTGGCTGACCGCTTTGTTTGGCCAAATATGCAGAAAAATTGCCGTAGTTGGGCCCGCTCCTGCATTGCTTGCCAACGCAGCAAAGTTTCTAGGCACGCTAGTACGCCACTCGGCAATTTTACTAGTCCGACCAAACGTTTCCGCCATGTCCATATCGACATCATAGGTCCTCTCCCTCACAGTAAGGGGTTTCAGTATTGCCTTACTGCGGTCGACCGCTTTACACGGTGGCCGGAAGCTTGGCCCATGGTCGGGATTACGGCGGAAGAGGTCGCAGAAACGTTCACCAGGGAATGGATATCCCGTTACGGAGTACCTTCCATCGTGACTACCGATCAGGGCCGACAATTCGAGTCGGCTCTATTTCAAGCTTTACTACAGCTCTGTGACGCAAAACGTGTACGCACCACAAGTTACCACCCTTGTGCGAACGGCTTAGTCGAGCGCATGCATCGGCAGTTAAAAGCTGCCTTAATGTGTCACCAAGAGTCTTGGCACCGAGCCTTACCTGTTGTGTTGCTCGGCATGCGCGCTGCTCTGAAGGAGGATCTCCAAACGTCACCCGCCGAACTAGTGTACGGGGAACCCCTGTGCCTACCTGGCGAGCTCCTAGTTCCTTCTCCAGCATCTAATCGCATCGAAGACCTTACCAGCTTCACCACCCAGCTTAGGCATCACATGGCTCGCTTGCGACCGATACCTGCTTCACGCCACGGTCAACGATCCACATTTATCTTCAAAGACCTCGCATCTTCGACTCATGTCTTCTTACGGGACGACACCGTACGGACTTCACTCAAGCCGCCCTATACGGGGCCTTTCAGAGTCGTGGCCAGGCGAGACAAGACGATTACCATTGCTATGGGCGACAGGAACGTCCTAGTGAGCATGGATCGAGTCAAACCGGCGTACATCGATGATGATTCCACTTCGCCAGCAGTTTGGTCTCCAATCTCGACAGCATCTGATGCGTCCACAACGTTTGACGTGCCTGCCGCTCCAACTGCATCTCCGCCTCCTACCAAACCTACTGCCCCGCTTAAAGCGACTTCACGAAAGCCAGAGTACACAACGCGCTCGGGTCGGAAAGTACACTTTAAACTTCCTCTTGACTTGTAATCGCTTACTCTCATTCATTCTTTCCATTTATGCTATTCTTGTAATTTTAATTTTATTTATTTTACTTTATTTTTTTTATTTTTTTTTTTGTGGGATTTATTTTCTCCGTAGGGGGGTGGTGTGGCGTAAAACCACATCGACAGTTGGCAGCACTGTCCTAGAGATTTTACCGCGCATACTGCGCAAACCGCCCGACTAGCTGTCAACACTGCCACCAATAGAAAATTGTTCTTGTCCAACGGTTACACTTAAAACATACAAATTAATATAAGTTGCCTTTATGTAATTACATCAAGACCAATGTATATGATTGATAGATATTATATACTTATAACACAAGTGAAGTGCGATTATTTAAATATCGAGACCCAATCCCGATACACACATACTTACTTACAATATTTATATTTTCAGATTAACATGCTGATTGAAACCAGCGATATGAACCACGCCAAGGATCTCGAGAGGAAGTTAGTGAAAGACTACCCTCAATCGCATTTCAATATGCTATAATTTTTATACTTACCTACACGACTAAATTAACAGTGATATAATAATTATCAAAAAAAATAATTATGTAATAGTAAAAAATGTTTTCATGTCTGTGTTAATAACTATAACTTTAAATATACCTACGGAATTGCTTTATTTTCAACATAACCCTCGCAGCGCGGCGTAATTATCCTATTATTTTGACAATGAGTATAATTTCTGTTTCAAAGTAGGTAGGTAGGTAATAAGGTCACACAAAACATTGTCTAGTGAAAGATGTGAACATAGAATTATTACGGACGAAATTAGAATAGTTTCCATGATTTCCTTTGTAGGGGAGTTTATAGTATATTATATATCTTTTAAAAATAAAATGTCAAAATATAGGTTTGTATAAATAAAATAAAAATATATTAATTTGTATAAGTCGTAAATATCAAAATATAGATTTATATAAATAAAATAAAATACAAATAGATGTTGTATAAATAGTAAAAATTCATGTAAAAGTAAAATAGGTAAAAATATATGTTTTCATGGGGTTGATGTAGTGCCACAAAGGCGCGGCCGCGGTGGCCACAACTGGAACTAATGACAGTTTGAAAATGACAGTTTCAAAACGTCAAATGTATTGTATTGTCAGATATGTTTGTGGCACTGCAAAATGGTAAGTTTAGAATTGGTAGGCCCTGACACTGGCGGAATTGTGTGAAATAAACACATCTGATGCCATCTAAACAAGAAGTGAAGTGAAGAATTGGTAGGTACGAGTAGGTAGGTTGGTACAGGACAAAAATACCACACGACACATGTATCAGCCAGCTTCCCCCGCAGGAAATCATCGTGAGGAAACCGTAGGTACTTTGCAATACTTACCCAGGTGAAGCACGTATGATCTTAGCTCCTAAAAACATTTCAGTTGTTAGATCAAATCAATAGTAAAAAAAAACATTGCTTGCTTGGTTGCTTACTATGGTCAAAAATTAGAAAGAAAGTAAAAACTTTTATTTAGACTCACACATTAGCAAACATTACACAAAGCTGTGTGAGGCCAAAAAGGCATCCATCTCAGCAACGCTGGTTTTCTGATAGGGCCTAAAATGAAGCCACAGAATGAATTACCTACAACCTTCTTTACAAAAAGTTACATTACTGTCAAAGACAAATTGAATGTCAAAACCGTCCTGGTTATGTTCCTTGCTCTAAATTACCTACGAGAGGCGGCAATCTTTGAAGAGGATTAAAAAATTTTAGTGTTACAGGCTTTCATTAATATGGTGAGTATGTGTGAACTTTGAATGCCATGGTATAATGTATAACCGCAACAAAGAATCCATTTATTCCACAGGAAGAATCTGATAATCCATTAAATCAAGCACACATTTTAACATTTAATGAAATAAAACAAGCTGCTGAAAGGATAGAAGGTGGCATTATACATACTCCACTATGTGTATGTAGAAACAATTTAGATAGGTACCTAATTACGTTAGACTTTTGCGTTATGAAGAGCCAATAATCGCCGAGCTCTTTGCTATTATTTCAGGAAGCAAAGCTTAGTAAATTCATGGATTATGATATTTACTTGAAATGCGAAAATTTGCAATATACAGGCAGGTGAGTTGACGTAATACCGTTCCAAAGAGTAATGTTTTACCGAAACTATAACGATACATTTGATTCAGTTGTGCAGAGCGTGGCATTCGCAATGCTTTCGTCGCTTATAGTGATGATGGATCCCAGCAAGGCGTCATTGTGCCTTCCAGCGGCAACATGGCTATGGGTGCCGCTTACCATGGCCGAGCTTTGGGTGTACCGGTATTATACCAATTCTAACTTTGAGTATTTTAATATCTTTCTGCTTAGTTGAGTAACAAAGTCCAACTTTTTGCAAAGGTGACAGTAGTTCTACCGGATCGAACACCGCCTGCGCACTCCCAGCGCTGTTCAGAACTCGGCGCGGATGTAGTACTCTGTGGTGATAATATCGAAGACGCCTTAATTTACGCACACAAGGCACAACGCGACACTGGGCAGATTTTGATCAGGTTCATATTTTTTTCATTAAAAAATTGTTTTTACTTAGTATGAAGATTCATAGCTATTTAGTAATAAGTAGAAATCTATAGAAAAATGTTGTAGCAGGCCGGCTTTAATTCCAGTTCTGATGACCCACTAGTGATGGCAGGCCTTGGGACAGTTGGCGTCGAGATTATCACCCAACTGCCCGAGACCGACGCGGTTATCGTTCCTGTGGCTGCAGGTGGCTTGCTCGCCTCCATACTTGTGGCCTGCAAGAAACTCAAGTGTTCCTGCCTTGTATATGTAAGACTAGATTTTTCCCCGCACTTTTACCTGAGATTCTGAAGGAGCTACTTGTGTGCCAAATATCCTAATCCGGTAAGTCTTCTTGCGTGCACACAAGTACCTACAAATTAGCACATAACTTTCACAATGGGTTTCCTACTACAAAAACTGTCAAGTCGTGTTGTAATCGTCGACGTACGTTTGCCAATAATAACATTAGTCGATAACTAATCATGTATTTCCTGATTGACTTGACTCAATATGCTATCCTACTTACTTTAACACCTATCCAGATTTCATTATCTCGAGGGGGTGACGTTAGATGGAGTAGAGCTGTTTGAAATGGTGGCCGAGAATGTGCAGTCTTGGTATCTACTCCAGCTCAGCCAGATGGTAGACGACAGTGAGGATATGTAGAGGCTGGCACATGCCTTCTAGGACAGAGGGCCCTGCTAGGTTTATGTCCAGTGACCTGTTACATCGAGATAACTAGTAGTAGATATTGACGACTCACTATAAATAATACATACCTATAGCTCCTACGTTAATGGCACCAACTAACTAACTAATTTTACAAATTTCATTTTATCTATGGCATGCTCGACTGGGGAAGTACCTCCACCTTACAGAATAACACAGCCAAATAACTTATAGTTGTGTTCCTGCGCGTGAGTAAGGTCGCCAGAGCTCATCGGGAAGGGGGGAAGGGTCGACAACGCGTGAGTGATACCCCTAGTGTTGCAAGCGTTCATAGGCTACGGTAACCACTAACCATCAGGCGGGCTGTATGCTTTTTTGCCGACAATGTTGTATAAAAAAAAAGAAAAAATGTTAAATAATAATTCCCATTTTTTTAATTCAATCATTAAAAAAGAAAAAAATCAACATTTTACTTTTCACTCCAAATTATTTTTCGCTCCTTGCCAACTTGCGCCTAGAGCGACCGCTCTCCTATCGCTCTACCCCAGATCCAGCGTTACCTGCTAAGTATAGGTACACGGTGATCGTGAGATATCAAGGAATGGCACGAATAGGAGATACTTAGTTTAAAGTCGTCAGTGGTAGCACTGGTAGCTAGCTATAGGCTGAGAATGACTATGATAGCTGGCTTTATTTATGCATGTAGGGTGCCGAGTGTTCAAAGGTACCGAAGATGATGAAGGCTTTGCAGGCTGGTCACCCTGTGTCGGTGCATGTGGTGCCAAACCTCGCTGATGGCCTGAATGCGTCTATTGCGGGAACAAATGCTTTTGCCACCATCAAAGGCAGGCTTGATAGAATGGTAAGGGTAGCTGTTGTTGTTTATAGGTATTCTGTTGTTTCTCTTAAACTCATTAGGTAGGTACGGTCAGCAAAGTAGCTCCTGATTACCGAGTTTCACGAATGAGACAGAATAGTCGCTGCGTGAATTCACCGTCGAGTTTTAGTACAGACAGAATAACATAGGTAACCCAAATTTAAAAAAACACCTGTACTACACTATAACTACCCATAATTATGGACAGATAAAGTATGAGTAGAGTACCTACATTTTTAAATTACTTACATACTTAGTACTTACGGGTACTTTGTAGTACCCGCCTGGCTGGCTACCACCCCTTTGAAAATCTGACGCCAATTACCTACTGGTGTATTCCGGCAGTTGCGCTTGAGAGCCAGTTGCCTACTGGATATATAAAAGGTTAGCAACACATTGACAATCCCTTTGGTATTGCTAATGTTCAAAGGCGACGAAACTATCGAGTTATGAGAAACTGAAGTTATAAGAAAAGTATACCTAAGTAAAATAATAATTCTTTTGTCGTTAGTTGGTCGTGGACGAAGCATACATAGCTCGTGCTATGATATCAGTTTTGGAGCGCGAAAGATTAGTGGCTGACGGAGGTGGCGTGTGCGCTATAGCTGCTGTTATGCAGGGTCTAGTTCCAGAGCTACGGGGAAAGAAGTAAGATATATACTTACTGTATAGTACTGTCTAAAGAATAGCTTCTTTAGACTTATTAGAAACAGGTATATAGATCGATGATGTTATACTATCATCATCATAGTCAGCTTGAGATGTCCACTGATATGAAATCCCACAATACAAGTCTTGGGTTCTCTAACCCTACCTTATTCGGCAGGTATTCCCGCTTGGCCTCAAATATACTAAACGTATTACGACCTACTAAGGTCCGGTTACTAATATAGTAACCGGATTAAATATGGGCTCCTCAGTGGAATTTATTAAGAGAGTTATTGCGACATTATTCGCGTCTGATGTGATTTAACTTCAGAGCAAAATTATTGAAAATATTTTCACCTAAAATATACTTATGTAAAAATCTATTTATCCAGAGCAGTGTGCGTAATAAGCGGCGGCAACATAGACTCGGGCCGTTTGTCGCGCACGATTCAACGTGGTTTGAGCTCGAGCGGACGACTGCTGCGGTTTGCGGTCGCAGTCCCGGACCACCGCAGCGGACTCGAGCACCTCGCCAAAACGATAGCTGATGAGAACGCGGTGCTAAAGAGCCTCGTCACAGAGCAGATGTGGGTACACAGTGATGTAGGAACTACTTGGGTAAGTTCTTCGTTATCCGAAACCACTGCAGAGTTCTATATCAAATTAATCAGCAGCAGTTTCTGCCAATGTTTCACCATTAGAGGAGACACCGGTACATATGGTTATTAAGTAGGTAATAACTGCATATGTCCCACTTTCCATTCAACCCTGGAAGTTGAATGGATAGTGGGACAGGCCATGTCTATTTATTCTGACCTTTTTAATATGTATGAGTAATTATGTTTTATATAGGAATTAAATTCTTATTTGATGCTCAGAATAAGTCAAAAAGGCATAACTCAGTTATTGTTTCTTATTTGTTATCAGGCTAATGTAGTAGTGGAGACTGCAAATCAGGAGCATTCAACAAATTTCAAGGACCACCTACGGGATGTGTATCCTACTGCAAGGTTCGCCATTGTGGACCTCGATGATAAACACAAAGTGTCTGTGCGATAAATACTTGTCATTTTAGTAAAAAGATGGTGTACATATTGTATGATCATATAATAGAGGTAGTCTGGTGTGTAATGCATTAAGTTGAGTCCACAAATTGTAATATCATTAAACATAGCCTATATTTAATTCAAAAAGATTCAACTGATTGGAAAAATAAAATAGAAACAACCATGTTTTTTGAATTTTTTATTTTTTAAACTTATCCATAAACTTAAGCAACAGGGTCATCACCCTTGGTTGCTCGTGTGTAGATCACCTGCCCGTGGTGTTGGACTACTTGTTTGATTAATCCTACGATAAAAAGAATGTTGTTAATTTTATGATATGATGAAAAGAAATACATATTATATCAAAATATTAACAATCAGACTCAATATATCAGTATTATAACTGTCATGGTTTATCTAGGAAAAATAATCATCATATGAAGAAATATTCTACTTCAGTACTGTTTGACAAGTGTGTTGTATGTACATTGGGTGATTAGAAATACTATTTTCCTAAGTAATATTAATTATTAAAAGCACAATATAGTGTATTTTCATATCTAAACTATAGGGGTAGATAGTACCTGAGACTTATCCCAATAATGTACATAAAACTATATGATGAAAGCTATTTCATATATTGAGAATATACAAACCTTTTTCTCTAAGTTCAATGAGAGCTCGTCTGGCAAGAGATCCTCGCACCTTTAGCCTCTCAGAGACCACAGCGGGAGTGATCAGCTTGTACTGGGGCACTTCCTTGTATAATTTCTCATATGTAGCCTTGTCAAACAATACTTGGTTGTTCAACTTGTCACGGACTTTTCCTTTGGACCACTTCTGCAAGGTGAAATAAATTTCTCTATGGTAATAAAGGAAATGTTATAATAGGAAAGTGCATTTGTATTTCTTTTTGCCATCAGCCTCAATATATCAGTTATTTTACTCTCAGAATAGTCAAGTTTAGAAGTTTATAATCATGTGGCAATATATTTCTGCAACATTTCATTTTTTTTAAACATAATTTAGTATGGTCTTAAACATTATACGTACTACAGACCAATCATGAATTTTATTTTTTAGTCAATACGAGGTTTCGTGCTCTCATTGGTTCACAGGCAGATCTAACATAACCTAACAAGATACAAAAATTGTTTACCTTCTTCTTGGCTTTGCCACCACCGGATCCCTCCTTCTTCTTTTGGGTTTTCTGGGGCTGCTTGGCCGAAGCCTTTGTGTCCTTCTTGGGCGGCTAAAAATATAAAAATCTTGTTGACAACAAGTATCGCCACGAGGTTTCGAAGTCAATGTGATTATTAGATAACGAAAGAACAAAAATTATATAATGTATTTGATTTCTGGTTAACTATAATTCATTATCACTATCTATTATAATGAAAGAAGTAAATAAAGCAATTTCTGTCGAAATCGGTAAAAATATAATGCAGCTACTCACCATCTTGAAACCGGAAAGAAACTCAAGGAGTATTTTTTTTTGTCTATGGTTTTACTTGACACTATTTTTATTTTTTGACACAAGCATTCAAAGACAACAGATGGTTTTTTTTTTAAATAAAGGACCTTCCAAGACCAAACAGCATGGTCCGGTCGGCACGGCAATAAACTGTTTAAAAGGAAGTCTTGTAAAATTCAGATTATATTTCTTAAAATATGATGTTAATGACGTTAGAAAGAGACTTAAGCAATTATATGAACGTCAAACTTGACGTATCAAAATTTTTCCGATTAAAATATTATTTAAATTATTTTATTATTTACATTATTCGTTTTGTTTCAGGTCTGCGGTTGGTGTGAGTGAGCTACCCATATCCTGCCGGGAGGTGATCTGCCGCCTCGAGCGCCACATCCCTTTCTGCTCGATCTGTATGTGCGGCCTTCGTCTTCCAACCCAGCCTTATCAAGATTGTAGTAGTGTTGTAAATATATGCTCCCTTTGGGCTTAAATATTGTTCCTGGCACCAGTTCGGAACCTTGCAACCAGGTTAGTGACGCATCGCAGGAAAATTTGTTGAGATGTGAGCAGTGCTCTCAACCTCGGTATTTCCGTGGAATCCGTGGTTTGAAGATTCATGTTGGAAAGGTACACAAACCTAATCCAAGTGTAATCAATGATACCGGCTCCTCTAATCCTGGCGTTTTTATTTCGGCTTCAAATTCTAATCATTCCAACCATTCATTTTGGCAACATATTTGTTCTCTTAAGAATAATGTTCCGGTATTAAAGCGGATCCCACGTGGAGCACGTTTCTGTGTGGCTTCAGCTTTATGTCTATGTATTGACAAAATTCTTTCTCAAAATTCGCAAACTGCTTGGGAAGAACTGCTCACATTTCCTTACAGAGTGCTGTACGTCCCTAGTCGGCACCAAAATGAGATCTCTCTCACTCAGAAAATTAAAAATAATTGTTCAAATCCAAACTTAATTGTTATTCCAAATATTTCCAAACATAAAACTCATATCTTGGCAAATACTATTAGGAAAATCGAAAGTAAAGCAAACGACGGCGATTTCAAGGGAGCAGCACATTTGTTGTTTTCTAGCGATGTCGTCGCTACAGATACACCCGAAACCTTGTCTGCTTTAGAGTCGAAACATCCACCTCCGCTCCTAAATTTAAATCTCCCGGATCCGCCATCTTTTGACCAATCTTGTCTAAATTGTACCGCCAAAGATCTTTTGAGCGTGATTTTATCTTTTAAACCTGGCTCTGCTGGCGGCCTTGACGGTTTTACACCACAGCATTTCAAAGATCTTGTCTGTGGTGCCGCTGGAGATGCTGGTACCAAATTATTATCAAAGTTAACCTCCCTTATAAATTTAATGTTGGAAGGAAAGGTGCCGAGCGCCATTACCGAAATCATTTATGGGGCCAACCTTTGCGCTCTATCCAAAAAAGACAGTGGTATAAGACCCATCGCTGTGGGTAATACTATCCGTCGTATGGCCTCCAAAATTTGTTGCCGTCACATTCTCCCTCAAGTTTCGGAATTATTTCAGCCCATTCAACTTGGTTTTGGCTCAAAGGGAGGTTGTGAGGCAGCTGTTCATGCGGCTCGGACTTTTCTGTTAAATAATGGAGGTGAAGTTTTGCTTAAGGTTGACATAAAAAATGCATTTAACTCTGTCGATAGGGCCGCTCTGTTAACGCAAATTAAGGATATCTGTCCTGACTTATATCCATACCTTTGGCAATGTTATGGGCACCCTTCAAAACTGTTTTTTAAGGAACACCCACTTATTTCTGCTGTGGGTTGTCAACAGGGCGACCCTCTCGGTCCAGCCATTTTTAGTTTGGCAATTCATCCAATCATTTCCGGTTTACAGTCTAAATTTAATGTTTGGTATTTAGACGATGGCACTGTCGCGACGTATCGCGAATGTCATCTTGTAAATATTTGTATATAGCAACACCGAGAGTCTACCCGCCGTTTCCCGCTCAAACATCTTGTCAAGTTGTCTATGGTAAGTGAACCTTACTGTGAAACTTACTGTGAGAAAAGACGCGTGCGAGAAATACACTGGACGATAGCTAAGTATCTTCGTATCTTGTTGATCCTAAGTATACTCTAAGTATTTGTTGTGCTAAGTATCTGTGTGTCTGAATAACTACCCATCATATAACTAAGTATTGTATATATATATATTATACTGTATGTACCCTTTATATTCCCTAAGCAGTCCCATGTATCTGAAAGATGGCCCTCCGGAACTCATATCTATACTATCAATCAGTGCCGCGACGTAAGGCGTAGGCCTTGTCGCGACGTAAGGCGTATGCCTCCCTGCGCCCATGTATGTGGGTTTAAGAGCCATTGGGCTAGAGCATAGATATGTTACTATCCTCCCTCCGGAACTCATATCTATACTGACAATCAGAGCCGCGACGTAAGGCGTAGGCCTTGTCGCGACGTAAGGCGTATGCCTCCCTGCGCCCATGTACGTGGGTTTAAGAGCCATTGGGCTAGAGTATAGATACGTTACTATCCAAGTCTTAAGCAATGTGGCACCTATAAATCAATCTGAACCTGAAACCCCTTAACTTTATTTATATATTATACATAATCTAATTCATGATGTTCTGGTTCTAGCAATCAAAGAGGTGACATAGTCACAGGGTGGGTCATGCTTTAGGCATGACCTATCCTTGCCCTAGGCACCGAGGCAGTCGGTGTCATTGGGCATTATAATCTACAGATGGTGCATGGCTCATTCAAACCGTGGAACCCACACATATAGCGAAGCAGATAATCTAGAGACATTGGAAGGAAGGTTGGAGGCAAGGAAGGCTTGAGGAGGCAAAGAAGGCTTGAGGAGGCAATAAGAGAATAACAGGTATGAAGTCTTGTTGATTTTTATTTTTATTACAATCGCTGCGCCTGCCATAGATGGAATGAGCCAACAAGTAATGCTATCAACAAGCCGTATACTATGATATATCTACTGTATATAGTATATGGGCAGGCCGCCGCGACATGGTGGAGATGCTGGGATATAGAAAAGATGCAGCATCTAAGAGAAATACCTAGAAAACATCAAAACTATGTTTTAACAAGATGTCACTAGCGACATCTATGGAGCTATAATGGAAACATTTTTTGTTGATTAAAATGATTGTGAAGATTATTCGTCTCAACCTTCGTGCTTCAACCTTCCTTGTATATTTAATTATTGATATAATTACCGTCGTAATAATGAATGAGAAGTTGTAGAATATTCCTGAGATAATTTATTTTGGGTACTGGATTTGATTATCGTATTGGAAATGTATCGGAAATACGAAAGCGCCATCTTTGTCCAATTGCGGATATGCATCGTGGATCGATGAAGTTACGTTGTCTGTAAACGAAGTCGAATTCAAGATTCTGATTCGTATAATTATGATAAATTAATTTATATGATATTGTAATTAAGATGTTCGAACAATTTTACGACGAATTTATAGAACCATAATTATAGGATTCATCTTAAGGTACGTCATTTGACTTAAAATGGAGGGTGACGCTCGACTTGAAACAAATACATGATAAAGTTTCTTTTGTTTAAAGATTACTTTTAAAGTACTATATATTTACGTAATTTGACATTAAAATCTATTTACGAATTTTAGCTACAATAGAGCTTCTAATTATTGATTATTTATTGATATAGAATTGATAAAATGGTAAAGTGAATGACTGCATTCGTCTTTCTACCTACTGAATTCGTCTGACGTAGTGATGTCCAAGAGTGTAATATTATCGTAACACTAATATGGAATATATTAGTTTTGTGAAACTAGGTATCCGTATTGAGTAGTACCTATTATAGAAATAGAAACTTATACCGAAACAAACAATGTTCACAAGTAATAATAGTATTTAAAGGTTGTATGTATCTATTACGTGCACGATACGATACGATTCATTGATATTATATTATGTTGTACGATATTATTGGTTAGAACCTGCGAGGTGATAACAAATATCTGATGGTATCTGAGACCATTATACTTTTACAAGTTAAGACTGTCAACGTTGGTTTTACATTGGTTTCTTGGTTTTACATTAGTTTCAGAATCGTTCTCTTATTTAACCATGAGAGATCCTATAATAAATTATTTAATGTATGAACCATAATGGTAATGTCGGTAGTCTCACTCGACACGACGACGATCTTTCAATTATAGCGATTAATGTCACGATACAGTGGTGACTGTATGGTACCCACTATTATCAATCTACCTACTTTTTGCGTTTTTGTGCTCACCATAATTATTGTCGGCCTATAGCTTATCTACTACTAAGTAGCCCATTCTCAAAATAACCAATAATAATACGATATTTCGGATATAAAATATCGACCATACCTATTAAAAGAACATAAGTCACATCTCTAATTCGACGCGACAAATGGCGGCAAAAGAACTGTGCTGTGGGTAGGTATTGGTTGGAAACATAAGAATTTTGGAGTAATTTGGAGATTTATAACATTGTCCAAGTAAAAAGAGTATTGGAAAAGTGATTTATACTCAGGTGAGTTTGATTATTGTAATCATATCGTAATGAACATGTGATTGTTTTCGTTCATATTCAATACCTAGATCAAACTTTTTGTCCATGTTCGAATTTTCAAAGGCGGTATATACCTAACCTACTACTGGAGAGCTAGAATAGTGTATAATGCAATGATATTCTAGATAATGTGTTATAAGATGAGGGCAAAGTGTCGAAACGAAAGTAATATAGGTAATTATTGCTTCTCTAAATAGTAAGTTCACACACACTGCAAGTGGCGAACCGGAAAGCGTCTATCTACCTATTCGCTTCGCGAACATTCGATGCATGGCGGATTGTGCTCTGCTCCATCGATACAATTATTACCCGTGACTCTTGTGACTCGGACTAAGGTAAAGTTATCTTCTAGAATTTTACGTACTACGTACCTAAATGGTACTTATCTATCTGCTAAATATATCCATCCCGTTGGTAACTATTTCATATGAAGTACATGGCGTCAACGCATGGGGTGTAGGTATGTGTTTGGTAAATATCGAGTGTACCTAGTACTATGATATTACAATTATCATTGGTGTAATGCAAATTACAATTAATAACTGAGTATATTATACCTACGTTTGGTTAGGTACCTTTCTAATTAGTGGCTATTCTAGAAATTAGGTAATCTTATATATATCTTGGTTGAAGGGCTAAGTAAATAGATGTGTACTATGGTGTATACAATAGGTACCTACTATGGTGCACTTATTAAAGTAGAACAATTGAATAGTCTAAAAATTCTATTGAAGTATTTATATAACCCTTACTAGGGCAGTGGCTTTATAAATTTTTCAGTGGCTATAGAATGTAGGGTATTCTCCTACCTATTTCAATTACTCAAGGTTCAAATTATGATGCTGACTATTTTGCCACTACCTTATACCTACTTCATATAATAATGACATAATTATGTACTTAAGTGTAATTACTAAAGATTAAATTTAAAATTAATTGAGATTTGAGTACTTAAAGTAAACACTCTTACTTTATTAATTGGTATTAATTCCAATTATTACCTAGACATTTAATCTCTATTTACAGAATTCTTCTACATTTGTAAACATGGAGGAACTATTGCTTAAACGGTTATTGATGCTGGTAAATGAGATTAAAAGGAACTCTGATCTGACCTTGACCTTTTCCTTGGAAAATAATGAAGAAATGCATAATGCTGAAGTTGTGAAGTCAAAACTTAAAACACTTTTAGTAAGATTTAATGAAGATATAAACAATTACTTCCGATTAGTCAACCATCCTTCTGCTGATGATATAAGCCAGATGTCAGAAATTCAGTTGGAGGCTGAACAGAATTTAGTTGAGTTGGAAGTGAAAATGAAACTGGTAAATAAATCAAATGAACAGATTTGTACTGTTAAGGAAACTACAAGCAGTCGCTTACCTAAGCTTAATCTACCCGAGTTTGATGGAGATATTCTAAGCTGGCATCAGTTCTGGGACCAGTTCAGTTCTAATATAGATAATAGAAATATTTCTGAAGTTGATAAACTATTATACCTGATAGCTTCTGTGAAAGGAGAAGCTAAGAAAGCTATTGATGGTCTAGAAACAACTAACAAGAATTATCAAATTGCTCTGAATACTTTGAAGGAGAGATATGGAAATTCCTCACACCTGATAGATGCTCACTATGCAGCCTTGTCTAGAGTGAAGCCTGCGGGGAAAACAGTAAGTGCTTGCAGAGAGACACTTAATAATGTAGAAAGGCACTTGAGAGTGCTAGAGTCATTGAGAGAGGATGTGAATCATAATCACCTCCGTCATTTAATCTTTGAAAAATTTCCTGAAGACTTGATATATGAATTGAAATTGAAAACCTCTAGTAACTCGATTCATGACATAAGACAACATCTTGAAATGATAATTAGAGCACGAGAAGATGCGAGTAGAATTACAAATGAGAAAATTCCTAATACCGAGTATACAGTGGAAACACTACATACAACACAAGAAAATTTAAAGCAAACAAAACTAAACACAGGTAGCAGACCTACATATAATAGAAAAGGAAAATTTTATTTTAAAATTGCTCACTCTAAACTTAACAAAGCTAACCCATTTAAGACTGCCAATTTTCAAAGACAATTTTCACACAAGAGAAAGTTTGGTGGAAGAGAAATAAAGACACATAAAGGTGAGCTAACCGAAGGCATCACCAGAAAGAGAATGAAGCTCTCATGTATTTTCTGTAATAATGATCATTTTAATGATCAATGTCAGATATACAAAACAGTTAATGAAAGGAAATCTAAGTTGAACAATAGATGCTATGGATGCCTACGTGAGGGGCATGGCATCAAAACTTGCAGATCAAGACAGACATGTAGACATTGTAACGTTAATAGTCACAATAGAGCTTTATGTCCCGGCAAGTTTTCATCAAGAGGAAAACAAAGTTCACAATTGGAATAAATGACTCCTAAAACCAGCAGAGATGACGAAGCTATTGATAACTTCAACGAAACTACAAAGATTATTAACAAAAGGTATACAGTAAGTTGGCCTTGGAATGAATATCCACCACCTTTATCATCTAATTATGGTCAAGCATATGGACGGTTAGTCAATTTACTTAAACGACTAGATGAAGAAACACTTCAGATGTATGATAAAACATTGCAAGATCAAATAAATAAGGGAATAATAGAAATAGTAAAAGAACCTTTAAAGATTGAAGACCACCCAGTACATTACTTACCACATCATTGTGTAACTCAAAAGGGGAAGTCTATGAGAATTGTATACGATGCATCTGCTAAAAGTAGCGAAAGTAAAAGCCTCAATCAATGTTTGTATTGCGGCCCATTGATGCTTGAAGATTTGACAGGTCTATTAATCCGATTTAGGTGCCATCAAGTCGCATTATCTGCAGACGTAGAAAAGGCATTTCTACAGATCGCGCTCCACGAAATAGACCGTGATGTGACCAGATTCATTTGGGTAAAAGATTCAAGAAAACCAGCGACCAAGGATAATCTCCAGTGTATGAGATTTTGTAGAGTCCCGTTTGGTATAATATCTAGTCCCTTCATCTTGAACGCAACTATCAAGCACCACCTAACAAGATCAAACCAATCACTAGTTAAGCAAATTGCTAATGATATTTATGTAGATAATTTAGTCACAGGTGCTTTGAGTACAAAGGAAGCGTTAGAGTTATATAATAAATCCAAAGAAGCGTTCCAACAGATATCAATGAACCTAAGAGAATGGAGCTCTAATTCTGTAGAATTTATGGAACAAATACCAGATGCTAGTAAAGATAAAGTTGTTAAAATTTTAGGTCTAGATTGGAACTTAAAGGGAGATTCATTTGCATTGAGATTTGATACAGATTCTAATGTTAATACAAAACGTGGTGTTTTAAAGGTAATCGCATCTGTCTATGATCCTTGCGGATTTGCTGTACCGCATGTATTATCTGCAAAATTATTTTTACAAGAACTTTGGAAGTTAAAGATTAAGTGGGATGAAACCCTTCCAAAGAAGATGACTGATGATTGGTCGCACATACGCAAAGAATTGGAAGAGATACCGAAAATATCAGTACCTAGATGTTATATGAAATTCGAGGGAAAATATCATCTGCACTGCTTCACAGATGCTTCTTTGAAAGCATACGCTGCAGCATTATACATAGTAAACGGTAATGAGCAACAATTCATCATGGGAAAGTCAAGACTAGTGCCCTTAAAGGACCAAGACAACCTAAAAATACCACGCCTGGAATTATTGGGTGTATTGACAGGCAGTAGGCTTATTAAATTTGTACTCAAGCAGCTAAAAACTAAAGTAACCAATCAAACATTATGGACAGACAGTAAAATTGTTATCGAATGGCATAAGTCAAATAAACTCTTACCACCATTTGTATCCAGACGCATAGAAGAGATAAAACAAAATAAAGAGTTGGTGATAAGATATGTCCCATCAGAATTAAATACAGCTGACATAGCAACCAGACCTTCAACTTCATTAGAGGACAGAGGAAAATGGCTGTTAGGTCCTGACTTCCTTACGAGAGAGCCTAAAATGTGGCCATCAGATTTCAGAGGGACGGCACTTTCTTCTCTGTCGATTGGGGAGGGTCTCCCGAATGGACAGGATTTAGAAGATACCGTCATGAATATAGATCACGAACCTCATGAAAAGGTAGAACGAGAAGAGAATAAAGATTCACAAGAGAAAGATACACTAATTAGTGCAAGCGAACAAATCAAAACATTACAGGCGGAATATTTCCCGCAAGAGGTTCAAGGAAAAGTCACTGATCTAAGTCGAAATTTAGGACTGTTTCAAGATGTGGATGGGATATTACGTTGCAAAGGTCGTATGAAGAACTCAGATTGGTCGTTTGATAAACGTTATCCTATTCTTATTCCAAAGGAGAGTGATATCACTAATAAAGTGATAATGAAAATTCACAATGAAAACTATCATGTCGGTGTGAACCATACATTGAGTATAATAAGAGAATTGTATTGGATTCCTCAAGGAAAGTGTAGAGTACAAAAACTTCTGAAGAAGTGCCCGAGGTGTGTTAAGCACGGCGGAGGACCTTTCAATCTACCGCCGACACCGGCTCTTCCTGCAGTAAGAGTAAATTATAGTTCACCATTCACCTTTGTAGGAGTGGATTATATGGGTCCTCTTCTAGTCGATAACGGGAATGGTTCAGTGAAAAGATGGATCTGTCTTTTCACCTGTCTAGCCGTAAGAGCGGTGCATTTAGAAGTTGTTAAAGATCTTACCGCAGAAGAATGTTTACTAGCCTTACGAAGAATGGTATCCACCAGAGGAGTACCTACACTTATAACTTCTGATAACGCACTTCATTTCAAACTAATGTCAGAGATATTATCGAGTCGGTATTGCATCAATGAAAAAATTCAATGGAAGTTCATACCTCAACTAGCACCATGGTTTGGAGGATTTTACGAAAGATTGATCGGAATACTTAAAAACTGTATGAAAAAGACTTTACAGAAACATTTGTTGAATGATTCACAATTAATTACTGTTGTTAAAGAAATAGAAGCTGTCATGAATACGCGCCCACTTACCTGTGTAGATTCAGAACTGGATCATGTCCTGAAACCATCAGATTTTCTTACAATAGGGAAATGTATATCAATGGAGATTTCCAATAGAGATTCTATCATAGAAGGAACTTTAACTAAAACAGAACTCCTAAAGGGTTGGAAAAGAACACTGGTTATGCTACAAGAATTTAAGGAAATGTTTCAGAATAGATACTTACCAAGTCTCCGAGAAAGATACTGGCATTCACTTAGAGAACCTAGAGTGACCTCAAAAATTGAACCAAACATAGGACAAATTGTCCAAATTAAAGGAGAAACAAAAAACAGGGAAGGATGGAAAGTCGGAAAAATAACTTCATTGGTCAAAGGAGTAGATGGTTTGTGCAGAGTAGCTAAAGTTAATGTAGGAAATAAAGAATTTATTCGATCAATAGCTCACTTATATCCTCTTGAAATTGAGGAAGAAAATGCAACCTGTTTTAGAGCCGATGAAACTAACAAATACCATCCTCCAGCACTTGAACTAGAATTAGAACCTGTAATTGAGAACGCAGAGACAGTTACGCTTGACAAGAATCTATTAGAAAAAACAAGTAGTAATGAAAACATTGAAAATAATGTTGAAGAGGAATGGTCAAGGGAAATACAGACAGAGGAATTAGAGGCAGAAAGGAATGATGATAACCATGAAGAATTACTCGAACAAAGGGAAGAGACAAGACAAAGAAGAGATGCCGCCACAAGAGCCCTAGAGAAAATTAGGGAGTGGACGCGCAACTTACTAACACTGCTCTAAGCCCTTCGGTCGGGAGTGTCGCGACGTATCGCGAATGTCATCTTGTAAATATTTGTATATAGCAACACCGAGAGTCTACCCGCCGTTTCCCGCTCAAACATCTTGTCAAGTTGTCTATGGTAAGTGAACCTTACTGTGAAACTTACTGTGAGAAAAGACGCGTGCGAGAAATACACTGGACGATAGCTAAGTATCTTCGTATCTTGTTGATCCTAAGTATACTCTAAGTATTTGTTGTGCTAAGTATCTGTGTGTCTGAATAACTACCCATCATATAACTAAGTATTGTATATATATATATTATACTGTATGTACCCTTTATATTCCCTAAGCAGTCCCATGTATCTGAAAGATGGCCCTCCGGAACTCATATCTATACTATCAATCAGTGCCGCGACGTAAGGCGTAGGCCTTGCCGCGACGTAAGGCGTATGCCTCCCTGCGCCCATGTATGTGGGTTTAAGAGCCATTGGGCTAGAGCATAGATATGTTACTATCCTCCCTCCGGAACTCATATCTATACTGACAATCAGAGCCGCGACGTAAGGCGTAGGCCTTGTCGCGACGTAAGGCGTATGCCTCCCTGCGCCCATGTACGTGGGTTTAAGAGCCATTGGGCTAGAGTATAGATACGTTACTATCCAAGTCTTAAGCAATGTGGCACCTATAAATCAATCTGAACCTGAAACCCCTTAACTTTATTTATATATTATACATAATCTAATTCATGATGTTCTGGTTCTAGCAATCAAAGAGGTGACATAGTCACAGGGTGGGTCATGCTTTAGGCATGACCTATCCTTGCCCTAGGCACCGAGGCAGTCGGTGTCATTGGGCATTATAATCTACAGATGGTGCATGGCTCATTCAAACCGTGGAACCCACACATATAGCGAAGCAGATAATCTAGAGACATTGGAAGGAAGGTTGGAGGCAAGGAAGGCTTGAGGAGGCAAAGAAGGCTTGAGGAGGCAATAAGAGAATAACAGGTATGAAGTCTTGTTGATTTTTATTTTTATTACAATCGCTGCGCCTGCCATAGATGGAATGAGCCAACAAGTAATGCTATCAACAAGCCGTATACTATGATATATCTACTGTATATAGTATATGGGCAGGCCGCCGCGACAGGCACCTTGGGAGGCGATGTTAGTTCTGTTCTCAATGATTTTAAATCACTGATCGAAAAATTTAAAAAAATTGGCCTTGAATTTAACTGCTCCAAATGCGAGCTACTTATTTCAGATTCTGTTACTGAATCTGAAAAACTAAAAATTATTCAAAATTTTAATGATTTGGCACCTAACATTAAATTACTATCAAAGGAGTCACTTCTACTTCTTGGTGCCCCTGTCTTAGACGAATCTATTCCTGGTTTCTTTGAGCAAAGGATTCAAAATTTTAACGACTCATCTAATCGGCTATTTGAAATCAATGCGCATTATGCATTTTTTATTATAAGATTATGTCTATTTGTGCCTAAGTTTACTTATTTACTCCGATGTACCCATTTGTTTAAATTTGATCAATTATTAAATACGTTAGATAACATGATTAAGATTTCTCTGGCTAAAATCCTAAATTGTTGTTTTGATGAAAACAAAGTGTGGTCTCAGGCCACCCTTCCCGTGTGTTATGGTGGTCTAGGAGTGCGGAAAATTTCAGACATTTCACTGCCGGCATTTCTGTCGTCGGTATATAGTGTGGGCGACCTCGTTGGATCTGTTTTGGACCCATCTATTGGATCCGTTGAGGTTTCTCACCTATCCGATGCCAGAAATGCCTGGCAGGCAGCTTGTCCAGGCACAAATATTCCGTCGCTAACCTTAAGTCACTCTCAGAGAGAGTGGGACAAGCCTCTATGCGAAAAAACTTGGCAAAATCTATTTTCCAATTTTTCTTCAAATTCGGACCGCGCACGCTTGTTAGCTGTCTCTGAGAAGGAATCGGGTCTCTGGTTGCAAGCCATTCCATCTACAAACATCGGTACTTTGTTAGACCGAATCACTTTAAGTTTATGCATTTGTCTCCGTCTTGGTTCCAGGACCAATCATCCTCATCGCTGCCGCTGCGGAGACTTTGTCAACGAGCTCGGCCACCATGGGCTTTCGTGCTCTTTAAGCGCCGGCCGTTTTTCACGCCACGCGGCTCTTAATGATATTATCCGTAGGGCTCTTGTTGTTGCCAACGTACCTTCTGTACTAGAACCAGTCGGAATTGCGCGTGACGATGGCAAGAGGCCGGATGGTATGACTTTGATCCCGTGGAGTGTTGGCAAGCCGCTGGTGTGGGATGCCACGTGTGTAGATACACTTGCGCCTTCCCACTTACTGGCGACTTGTAAAGTCGCTGGGGCGGCTGCGACCGGTGCTGAAAAATCCAAATTTAAAAAATACGCTTGTCTTGGTTCTAATTTTTCGTTCATGCCATTCGCAGTTGAAACCATGGGTCCATGGGGGTTCGAGGCTCGCCGATTTGCTCGGATTTTATCATCCAAGCTCATCGAGGCTTCGGGAGACCGACGGGCTGGGAGCTTTTTCCGCCAACGCATAAGCTTGGCCATCCAAAAAGGGAACGCTGCCAGCCTGTTGGGAACCTTGCCTATCGACAGCAGCGAGGGCTTTGAGGATGTTTTCTATATATCATAGTTTGTATTTTTTACTTTAATTGTAAATATGTAAATAAATAAATAAAAAAGAGGCAGATATATTTCGTTCTAGCGCGTGCATAGTGAACTCGAAAACGTTCCAATCAATTGGGACTATTTGTCTTAAGTCCGTGTCAGGCAGGGCAACGAGCTAAAGCGCAAACAGATTTTAAACGTCACTTACTATGAACGTAACATATCTTTAGTACAATATCATTAGAATCATGATGAAAATCTGTCGCCGAACACCTATTAGTGTGCACTTGAGAGTCAGTCCCTTCTAGGCTTTGTGTTCTTACCACCTTCGGCTACATCATCACTTACCATAGTGGAGATCATAGACTTAAAAGACATGTTACGCATGGTGGAGATTGTGGTCAGACACAAGCCTATAGGTACAAAGTAAAAAAACGGACTGAAATGTATTTTAAAAAAAACTGGGTTTTACTAGACACAGACAAATAAGGATGTAGATAAGAAAAGAACGAATAAATCATAAGAACTTTCTTTTTTGTTATAATTATACTGTTCAACGACGTAGCGACACTGCTGTATTGTATTATACATTAAATGTTGTAGTCATGAATGTAGTAGCGCAGGTAGTAGTACAGACCGTTCACCGTAAGATGTCCCTTCGACACCGACGGAAATTACATTGTCAGTCAATAGTGCCAACATAATGGGAAGGGACAAGTTATAATGAATGGACTGTAGTATTGCTATTCGTCCAAGGCTGTACTCGTAGTAGGCTGTACTAGTCGTAGATAGAAGAGTCACTATCTACGGTACTAGTAGTATTATACAATCCACAGATGAGTAAGTTCACAGAATACATAAATAGTGTTGGTACTCTTTGGCCCTAGAGGTTGATGACTATCGAGAAAAGCGTAGACAGCTGAGGTAGACAGATAATGGTATTCTCACATGGTCTCACATCCATGGTATTCTCTATCTACGGAGAAAAGATATCTTTCTTTAGAGTGTCTGTCTATGATATCTTTCGACAAGTACTGATTTATTCCACAGACGACTAAAACTTAAACATTCCCGTTATGAACTCCGAAACTACTTAGTTACTTATCCGATCTAAAATGGAACTAAACGTTTTTTTTTTTCAAAATTTATGATTTGTTCCAACTTAAAAGATAGGATAGTTTTTATCCCAATTACTTTCTTTGATACTGTTAGAAAGTTACACAGCAAAATTCCCCCTTATTCAGACCCACTCGGTTGCCTTTCCGATCGGAAAGGACGTTTTTATAATTTAGTTAAACTTGGGCTGATGATGTGTTAGTCGCAGAATTCATTTACCGCGATCGTGTACCGATCGACTGCAACTGCATTCCAAATGGAAATCTGAAATGAGAATATAGGAGCCATCCTATTCAGTAGACTATACTCAATCGGTTCGTCTACCGAATCGGGACCGCAACCGAGTAGGTCTGAATAAGAGGGAATAACGGATTTTCAAGGTTTCCACAGGTTAATGCTTGGCTTGGCGCTTTGAATAGGCTTTATCGAAATCGGGTGAAAGGTAGAAAAGATATAGATGTTTTATAGTCTGCGTGAGCGAAGCCGCGGGCGAAAGGCTAGTATATTATACCTATATAATTAATAAACGGTAATTACACACATTCAATCAACATAACTTTGTGGTCCTCTTGTTACAAATTATGAAAATTAAAGATACAAGATACAATTAAAGGTACTAATTTATAAAAACTACATGAGATATGTAACATTTTTATTTATTTTATTCTTCTTGCATTTTATTTACATTTCAAATATGTTTTACTCAATAAATTATTATACATAAAGCCCCAGATTTTTATTTTATACTAGCTAATACCAGGCGTACGTTGCAGTGCCTTTACTGCATTTTCTTTTAGACAGAAATCATCGTGGGCATGGGCACAACAACTCACCAAAATTTCATTGCAACCGGATGTATAGTATAGGAACGCATATGTTACAAACAAACAGATAATCCCTGATTTTTATAGGTATATGTATATATGTTTAATAACTTGTGTCGATTCCCATTATTTACCAAAGACTAGAATATGTCTGTTCTTAAAAATATTTATGATTATCTACATTTGCGACTGCAATGATTCATAATATGCTAACTCTTCATCTGTTACTGAAGGACGAAAAGACTCGACTCCTTGCCATAGTTCCGATATTCCAAGAATCACAGAATCTGGACTTAGTTCACTTTCTTTTACTGTGCCTGTAAAATACAACAATTTTAGTTCATCTCTCTGAAGCAAGAACGACGGAGATCTATCTTAGTAAATTCTAATATAGGCACCACACATACACAGTGTTTTTACGTACAGTAATCCGAAACATGAACATCTAATTAAAGTTAGGTTATAATATAAGTACCGGCGTGTAGTTTGGCGACGAGGTTGCGCACGGCGGCCGACCGCGCCGTGGACACCACCTGCAGCAGGTCGGCGCCCGTGCAGCGCTCGGGCAGCGCCGCCGCCACTGACGCCAGCTTCACCTCCGGTCGGACCTTGTACCTGCAATCGACAACCCCCCTTAGTCACACCCATTCGGTTGCCATTCCGATCGGAAAGTACGATTTTATTGCAATAAATTTCGCATAATTCATTAGCCGCGATCGTATATTGATCGATTGCCCCATTCCAAATGGATGTCTGGAATGAGAAAATAGGAGCCATCCTATTCAGTAGACTACTCAATCAGTTCGTCTACCCGATCGGGACCACATACACAGGGTTACATACACCACGCCATACACACCCAGGACATACATTTGCCTGATTTTTTTACAGTAGTACCTATAATTATTTATCGGGTTTCCATAGAACAAGCTTGGCTTTAAAATCACATGGCCATGTGATGAATATCCTAGGTTGTTAACAGTTTCAAGGTACCTACAAAATTAATTACTATTAGAGTGACATTCGCCATCAAAATATAATGCAGTTTGGAGAATTTTAATTTTTGATAATTTTTACACTCGAACTGTTTTAACATATGGTAAATGGATGGATTGTGCCTTATCGGAAATTGTTTAACTAGAACAATAAGAGCAAAGTTCACATATACTAACTTTCTACAAAGCGCATTGAGTACGCAAGTCTTTTCTTCGAGGCCATCGTAAGGGCCCACATAGATGAGCTTGTCGAGGCGGCCCGGGCGCAGTAACGACTGCTCCAGCAAATCGGGACGATTTGTCGCGCCCATTATGAATACGAAGCTTGACGTATCCGCATCTACAAATACAAGTGCCATCATACAATGCCCTAGTTAAGGCAACGAATAGTAAATATTAAGCAAAGTCAAAGCCAGAATCCAAATTTTATCGACTAATTCCAAACTGCTGCCATCTATTAATATCTGGCTGTTTACTTGCTTTATTTTGAAGAGAGAATCTTAAGCATTTAGATGTCATAGAGTTTAGTAACAGATTAACAGCAAACGATTTGGAGACTAGTGACAAAGTATAATTTACTTTAATAAATTCTTTGTCTTTTCTATGAATTTTTAAAATTAATGATGTATCGTCAGCAAACAGAACAATCTGAGAGACCATTTACAAGAGATGGTAAATCACTAATATAAACTAGAAACAGAAATGGCTCTAGCATCGAACCCTGGGGAAGTCCCATTTTAAGTAAAGAGCTCTTGGATCTTGTACAGTCAGCGTCAAAAGTAGATTGGCACTTTAGTACCTTGTCACTTTACACAATTAAGTTTTCATACAAACTGACAAAAAATGACAATAGATTATTATGAAAGGGTACTAAAGTGCTATCTACTTTTGACGCTGACTGTACCACTAATTCCTACTTTTTGTTGGCGATAACTTATATAAGATAAAACAAGTTCATGAGCAGTTCCACGAATACCATAATAGTTAAGTTTTAGGAGCAGAGGATGGTGGTCAACGCAGTCATAGGCCTCGGATAGATCACAATAATCTACGCACACTCGGATCGCGTGGACAGCATAAAATAGCCGTTTTACCAAGTATGTTGTAATAATGAGTGAATATTCACTTTCGTCAGTGGCGACGCCGTCGAGCTCGGCCAGCAGCTGGCTGACGAGCCGGTCGCTGGCGCCGCCCGAGTCGCCGGCCGCGCCGCGCCGCGCCGCCAGCGCGTCCAGCTCGTCCAGGAACACTATGCACGGGGCCGACGCCCGGGCCGACTCGAACACTGCATTATGCACCCGACATTATGTTCATTATATTAATGCTACTTACATCATTATGTCGTAAATTATAAATTAGGTATGTATGTGTGTGTGAGTATATGTTTGTTAACACTCGGCTCTGTAACGGTTAAAAGGATCTTCATCAAATTTGGTCATTGAATAGGATATTATATAGGATATTTTTTTATCCCGGGAACGCGAGTGAAACTGCGGGGCGGAAACTAGTAAGGGTTCTGATTCAAATTTTAAAATACCTGATAAAATAAATAAATACATGTAGTTTTTTTACCTTTCCTAACATTTTCTTCAGACTGGCCAATGTACATATTGAGTAATTCAGGTCCTTTGACACTCATGAAACTAACATTAAGCTCTGTGCTCACAGCTTTAGCTACAAGTGTTTTCCCACAGCCTGGTGGGCCGTATAATAAAATACCTGGAAAAAAAACCTTATTTGCTTATTTTTTTAATATTAAATGGGCTTGCGTTTGGCCGCTGATCCCGCCCGTAAAGGACGATGTCGAAGCCTAGATGGAGTATGCGTGCTTGCCCAAAAGAAGCCTATTCAATCTGACCATCGACGAATTAAGACTAGACATCCCATACTATATAATAGTTCTTCTCATGTTAGCAACTCTATAAAAACACTGAAGTGCGCGGGAGCGTCGAACTGTATGCTGATTTACCAATTTAAGTTTTAGCGAATGTATGTTTGAAAAACCAGTCTTTAATTAAATAAGATGTATGCAATATTGCAATAATAAAGAATAACTTACCTGATCTTTTAAGATTCGAATTTTTAAATAAGTGAGGGTACTTGATGGGGAATTCAATGGTCTTCAATAATTCTTTCTTCAGCTTTTCTAAGCCACCAATGTCATCCCAATAAACTTTTGGTATCTTAGGTGCATCTAAATGTTGACTTTGTAAGGTTCTTATTGATTCTACAAAAAATATGATATTATTAATTTATACACCATTAATATGTTCAAATATATAAGTATTCATATTTTTGTACCTAAAGCGGAATTGAAATCTTCTTCCCGAACGAGTCGTAAATCAGGATCTGGCGGCAACTGGTTAAAGCTATTATGCTGTTTCAAATAGGATTCTCGTACAGCAAAGTGAAGTAGAGTATCCAAGTCACCATATTGGAATGTTTCCGTCTTCGCTGCCACCCTTTGCAAGACATCACTAGATGATTTACTCAACTCAACCGAAAAATTCACTGAATAACTAGGAACAATACTCTCTTCACCATCTATGTTCAGTTGCATTACAGATGCAAACCATACTAACATTTCATATCGTTGGTGAACATTCAGTCTTGGTAAATGGATTTTTTCTAAGAAAATTCTAAGTATGTTTGGCTTCAAATCTTGCCTTTCAGTTATTGCAATAAATATTATTGGATGTTTTGTGTAATTCTGATACAAGTCTGTTATTGAGTTCATGAAGTATTCTATTACCCTGCAGTCCTCATTGTTTTCAGGATCCACTGCAAATACCTGAAATCAAAATAACCAAATTAATGGAAATTATGCTTTAATAAACATTCATACTTACTTCATACAAAAAAAATATAAAGAACAGAGTTTAAATAATTAAATTGCTAATAGTTAATATGTAAATAAAAACTACCTCAAAATTATCTAATGAAACAATAGCAGGAGCAGCAGCTTTGGCTTTCTGAATCATAGCATTGATCTTGCTTTCTGTCTGCTTTGCTGTGGAGCTCTGCAGTGAATTGCAGTCTATTGGTAGGCAGTTCATACCTGCAAAGTGAACACATAGATTATTATTAATAGCCCACTGTCCTGCTGCTGGGCAAATTCTCCTATTCCTATAAATATGTATGGAAATAAGAGTCAATCTGGATAACTAGAGTACCCTATATATTATTCCACAGTATGATCTATTTATGTGCCAAGTTTCATCCAAATCTATTCTCTATGACATAGCATAGATTGCCTTACCATTATATTTGGCTGATATCTTCACTAGTAAATGTCTTCCAGAACCTATAGACCCAGTCAGGAGAAGCATGGGAATAATAGGGCTTGACATATATGATGATAAGTCATCTGGAACATAATGATGACAACACAATTTTATTCACTGAATTTTAAAACTATGTAAATATGAAGAATGTAATAAACTTTACTTATATCTCCAGTAACAAACGGGCTAATAGTTTCTTGAATCTGATTAAATTTTTGTTTCAAACCAGTTGGACATAAGCATAGAATTTGTGTGTTAATATTTTCAGCTGCTTTTCCTTTAAAATATTCATCCTTTGGTTTAAGAGCATGTATGTTCTCCCCTAACGTCAACTGAGTTACTCCTTTTACTATGAAATATGGTTTTATTATGGTGTTATCAGTTGATAATGTATTCACATCTGAACCAATTTGATTATCACTTAACAATTTTCTACATTTGAAATATAGTTTGCCAGTTGATTCAACTAGGTCTAAATATTTGTAATGGTACTTAGCTGTTACTTCTGGGGTAAGGTTTATGCTGAAGATATCATTCACATATACTAACTTTGGTATCTCAAAATAATTGCTTAAAACTTCTTTTGTGAAATCATTTGCTAAATCAAAGTCATTCACAATGACACTCACTTCAGCAGCAGCTGCTATTTTTGGAGCATAGTCTAAAGAACGAACTGGATGTAACGTTACTTTAAAATCATTATAATCATATAAGCCAAATGATGATACAATATTATGTAATTCATTTTCATTTGTGAATGCCATATTATCTGACATTATTTTAGATGCAACCACTGGCACTATTCTCACACAATCCGGACTAACTGTTGAATTGTCGGACCATAGTTTCTTATGAATTTCTAATGTCACAATATTGAGATTGAATTTTAAACTGTTACTCTCTCTGTTGCTTTTCTGTTTATCATGTTTTCTTTTACTCTCAGGTGATAATTTTAATGCAAGCCAAAGAACACCATTATCTATGTAGAATAAATTATCACAACTAAGTTGTATAAACTGTTCTTTTGAAATGATCATACATTTATCTTGAAGAACAGATTTATTATCTTCCAGAGTATCTTTTAATAAGAAATGTACCAGGTAAGTTGGGATTCCCTTTCCTTCAAACGTATCCATTTCGTTTGGAAGAGTTTTCTTTTTACGACACCAAATTCTATATTTTATTGCAAGATAAACTAGGAATGTGTAACAGTTGTACTTTGGATATACAACTTTCAAACAAAATTTTATCACCCATAACTTATAAGAAATTTGATCATTCATAGTAATTTAAGACGCAGTGTAAATAAAAATAATAACGGCGTAAAAATATAATTATTCATTAATTCTTATAATCTTTCTATCGCGTTTTTACTTTCGTTCGACCAACAAACAAATCAACAAATTTATTTTCAAATGATGGATTGACTGACTGACAGACTGACAGATTTGATTGATGGCAAGGGATATGGATGGATATAGGAAGATAAAAGATATCAATGTAACGAATTATCGATGTTTTATATGATATATTGATATTAGGCGATTTAATTCAATATAGATATATTGATTTAAATCGCCTAATAATATCATTATTTGTGGAGGGTCTATTCGCCAAATATTCGGATATATTTGCCTATTTGGTGAATAGACCCTCCACACATGGATATTATGTGTCAAATTTGTTTGCCTTGAGTCTGGGTCTAATTATCTATATATGTATGTATTTACAAAATAAAAGTAGGTAGTACCTATATGTAGTATATCAGTTATCTGACTTCCATACCATAGTGTACAAGCTCTGGTTAGTTTGGGGTCAGACGGCCGTGTGCTGTGTGAGGAATGTGAGGAATGTCCCGGAATATTATATTATTATATTATGGCGCCTCCCCACTTGGCTATGTGTATTGGCGTATTCGCCATATCTCTATTCGACCCGTATGTATGTATGTATGTATGTAAGCTATGTTTATATGTTCGCTATTTTCTCAAAAACAACTGATCCGATTTGGATGGGGTTTTCGTTATTAAAGGTCAGGGTCTATGTATTGTTTTCAAGGTTTTAGGGGGTAAACGGATGTATATAGTACACCCTCAAAGAAACTAGAAAATTAAAAGATGATATCAAAAGTTTACGTCATGCATCTACTCCTGTCCATTTACACAAAATCAGACTAAAGGATCACTCTCTCTGTGAATGTGGTCTTGATGAAGGAACCGTGCAACGTCGATAAAATAAATAAATAATAAATTTATTAAATAAACACAAAGCGAAATAATACAGAAATATTCAAAAGTAGATGATATTACAAAATTTGATGTTAATATTAAATTAAACCTAATTATTAGCTAAGATAAAATTTACAGGTAGGTAGGTATATAAATATGAAATGTTATGTCAGGTCGAATCACAATAACTATAAGCGGTCTGCCTGGACTAGGTTAGAACCTGTGTACAATGTTGTACATGAACAAATTACTCTCTGGCTGGTATAGCAAACATGTTTGTCGTTTTGGTATTTGTGTCCATGTGTGGTCGGTCATTGGGGAGGCGCCATTATGGTGTCTCCCCACTTGGCTATGCGTATTCGTGTTAGGTATTTAACAGTATATGGCATAAATTTGACGTATAGGCAAATAGGCGATACGACCGTCCACACATGGAGCCAAATACCAAAACGACAAACATGTTTGCTATACCAGTCAGAGAGTAATTTGTTCATGTACAACATGGACGTTGCACGTTTCACTCATCAAGACCACATTCACAGAGAGCGATCCTTTACTCTGATTTTGTGTAAATGGACAGGAGTAGATGCATGGCCTAACCTTTTTGATACCATCTTTTAAATTTTTAGTTTCTTTTGAGGGTTTACTATGTACATCTGTTTACCCCCTAAAACCGTACAGGCGTTATTTTATGTAATGGAATGATGAAAACAATACATAGACATTCGATCATAACGATCGCGGGTCATTTGCTGTTTGTCATTGAAGAGTTCCAATGTCTATCTCCGAAGATCTTCATCAGCTATGTTATTCTGTACTAAAACTTGACGGTGAATTCACGCAGCGACTATTATCAGTCTCACTCGTAAAACTCAGTAATCAGGAGTTCGAGTCCGTCGAGTTTTAGTACAGAACTTAGGTACAGAATACATAGCAGATCCTAATGTATCATACACTAAAACCTTCCCTGATCTTTAATAACGAAAACCCTATCCAAATCGGATCAGTAGTTTTTGATTCCGCCTATTAAAACAAAATAATGAAACCAAATAAAGAAAATTGAGACCCACTACTCGTCCGTCCGAACTGGTTGAAAATCGTGCGCTAGTGAATACCGACCATGTGTGGACGGTATATTTGCGTATTTGCCTATTTGTCTCCTTTGATGTGCCTTGAAAAACTGACAGGCATACGGATACGCGAGTTTGTTATTTGCTTATTCGCCACATAGACAAATATGCCCGAATATTTGGCGAATAGACCCTCCACACATGGGAGTTATGCGTCAAATACGGCGAATACGCCAATACGCATAGCCAAGTGGGGATGCACCCTTATAAATATAGCAAATACGCCAATACGCATAGCCATGATGCGTAGTGTCAGCATAAGATATGTCAAATGATAAAGTAGGTAATGTAATATGCCAATGTATAAAACGTCTAACGGAAACATAGATAAATTAATTTTTTATTTAAGTACCAATTTAACCACAAATATTAGATTTTTTAATGGTTTACAATGATTACGTACAATTTCTGTTTGTCCTGTGTCTGGGTGTAATTATCTATATATGTATGTATTTACAAAAGAAAAGTAGTATATGTAGTATATCAGTTATCTGGCTTCCATAGTACAAGCTCTGCTTAGTTTGGGGTCAGATGGCCGTGTGTGAGGAATAATGTCCCAGAATATTTATATTTATTAATTTACTATTTTTAAAACAAAACTCCTTAGTTTTGACCATGGACTTATTATAACTAACTAAGTCCATGGTTTTGACTTGATATGTTAGTCAACATCCGTATTTCTGAAACGGTAATAAACGTAGTGATTTTATTCTCTTTGACGGTAATGATGATTACACGTAGTTTGTGGATTACACATACCAATATGCACAGAAAGAACGCTCGTGTTCCCGATATAAAAAGCATTGTACTTATTATGTGATAATCCAAAATATATTCTATCTGAGTGCCTTTCATCTATGGTTACCAACCGATAAGCCGGACAAACCAGCCAGTTTAGCCGGACATTTGGGTAAAAAGAACGGACACCCTTAATTTTTTAGTCTTACACGACTTTTTCTTTTAAGTAAAAAAAATATTTTTGTTTATCATTTACCATACAATATTAAATTCTCATATTAGATTCTCATCTCAATAAAATTGAGTTAATGAGTCTTCTTTATTATTAACTAGCTGTCTCCTGCTGTTTCACCTGCGTTCTCAAGTAAAAAAGTAGCCTATAATCTTCCTCTATACACTGGCTATCTAACGTAAAAATATCGGTATCTTGAGTTCATACAAAAATCCCTTACATTCAGTTTTTTCCAATTTTTCTCTTCATTAGAACCTTCTTCGACGTTCAACGAATAATTTAAAAAAAAATCGTCATTGGTCCACCCGTTCTCGAGTTTTGCGCTTAGCAACAAATTTTGCCATTCATTTTTAGGGTTCCGTACCCAAAGGGTAAAACGGGACCCTATTACTAAGACTTCGCTGTCTGTCCGTCCGTCCGTCCGTCCGACCGTCTGTCTGTCTCCAGGCTGTATCTCAAGATCCGCTATAGCTAGACAGTTGAAATTTTCACAAATTATGTATTTCTGTTGCCGCTATAACAACAAATACTAAAAACAAAATAAAATTAATATTTAAGGGGGGCTCCCATACAACAAACGCGATTTTTTGCCCTTTTATTTGTTTTGTGGTAGTTCCCGTTGACCTAGAATAACGGAATTTGGCATAAAGTAAGGTCTTACAACACAAATAAAGGATAAATTCCAAAATATAAAAAAAGTTGAAAATTAAAGGGTGTCCCCATACATATATAGTTACGCCAATTAATGAAGACCTCTGAGTTGTATGGGCGCTGATACAATTTAGAGGTCTAGCTTAATTGGCACCAACCTCAAATAAGGTAAATAAATAAAATTGTGCATTTCCCGTGATAGACGAACGATGGACGAAGTTTGTACGGAACCCTCGGTGCGCGAGTCCGACTCGCACTTGGCCGGTTTTTATTTATACCTATGGATAGAGAGATGGTCCACCCGTTCTCGAGTTTTGCGCTTAGCAACACATTTTGCCATTCATTTTTATTTATATAGCTAGATATCTCATTCAATATTGATTACAATATTAATTTAAATAATTGCAAAAGGTCCATTTTAAAAAGCCTAACAAAAGCCGGACAGGCTGGACTCCGTCTAATTTGGCCGGACACGCAACCAAAAAGCCTGACTGTGTCCAGCTTTACCCGGACGCCTGGCAACTCTACTTTCATCCAAACAAATCCAAGATCCACAAAAAAAATGCCTTGCTGAGTTTCTTGCCGGAGTCCCCTAAGTTGGTCTATCACCAAAGATTTAAATCGCTCTGTGATAGAGTAATTTATTGTTTAACGCTCATAAGTGCCTTATCATGGTCCAAACTAATTAAGTAAAAGAGTTTTGAGTTTGAGTTTACCTACACTTGAAAGAGCCAGTTTCCGGAAATTGGCTCTCAAGTCTGTTTATCACCTTTGACCACGTCATAATATAATACACTAGCTTCAGCCCCGCGGGTTCACCGCGTTCCCGAGAATCTTGTTTTCCCGGGAAAAATTGTAGTCTATTAGCCTTACTCGATAAATGGGCTATCCAACACTAAAATAATTTTTCAATTCGAAGTAGTTCCTGAGCTTAGCGCGTTCAACCAATCAAACAAACAAACTTCAGATTTATAATATTAGTATAGATAATAGATAGCATTTACGAAGGCACCATAATTTTTTTTTCACATTGCACCACAATGTGAAAAAAAATTGTGGATGACGTAACGTCAGCTTTTTAAACATGAAAGTGAAGTATGACTATAACTTGGACGAAAAATAGTGATAGGTACTACATTCATGGGTAGGAACATAGATTACTACTAATAAAGGGTAGGAACCTACTAGAGGAATAAGGTACTTTTGTGACATAATTAAATAAGTACGTACAATAACTACCTATTCTTTCCTAATTTGATTAATTCCTCACAGTTTAAACATGATTCTGACGTGGGCCTCTTTTAATAATATAAGAATGCTCATGATGGCTTGCATGCCTGTAGTGATATTCTATTTGATATGGCTGGTAAACACGTCGGAGGGAATTCGAAGCGAAGAGGGTACTTTGTTGGATCTAGTGTGCTGGCCGGACGGGAACGCTATTCCAGTTATTATTGCTTGCGGCTCAATTATTGCAGTGGTCATTGAGGCAAGTATTTTCTCTAAATTCATCATCAACTGCTCCTTACAACGAACTCGGCAAGAATCCAACACACGGGCCCATTGCAGATTGGAAGCCATCTGTGTATTTTATTTCTATACAGGTTCCTTTCAATATTTTCCTTCACCGAAAAGTCTGTGAATCTTTATGTAAGTTTAACATTGAGGTACGGACCAGTGAATAGATACTCATGACCACAGGTAGATGCATTCCCATACTATCGACGGTTGGGCTTATTTCTAGATTCCGTACATAAATAAATATATTATTAGAACGCCCTCATCCTTGGCCCTTGGTAGTCTATCCCTTTGTGATATGAATTCAATGCCAGCAGCAGCTTTTACTTCTGTTCTTTACACTTAGATTCAGATTATCATGAGTAGGTAAGTCGGAATGCTTAAGAAGATTTTGCGGAGTATAACTATGGCCTGACGGTCGGACAATATGGTCAAGGGATTTCTTTTCCCTTCATCCTTCAAAAAGAAAGCAAGTTCAGCAGTTTACTAAAACTCGGCTAGAGAGAAGGCTTGTGAGCGATTCGCACATGACCTCTCGAAATTCACAAATACTTAATTAAATATGTTAATCCTTGTCACTTTCCTTCAGTTGTATGGATTGTATCAACTCTTCAAAGCTGGTTTGCCAAAGAGAGAGTACAACGTTACAAATGGCTTGTTCTATTACGTTTGGGCGTTAATCATTATGATAATAATTTTTCTCGCGATAATGTTTTATTCTGGACTACAGTCAACAATAATAAGAGGTTATATTTTTATAAGTATGTAGGTATAGGTACCTAGTTTTTGTTGGATGAGTGCTCGGTAGTGTATCGCCAAGTCTTTCACTTACGCTCCCTAACTATAAAATTATAAATAACTATCCCACATTATAGCGAATTATAATACAATTGTTTTATATGTAAAAGTTTTTTTTATTTATAGCAAAAATAAAAGGAGGCATAACTAAAGCAATGCTAAGATATGCAAGTCACCTTCCGTCTAAAGTCGCTATAGACCGATTGCAAACAAGATTCCACTGCTGCGGGCGAGTAAGTTTCGAGGAATGGTTCTTCATACCTTGGTATACTACAGGCGAAAGTATAGATGCGAAATCGTTGTTCGTATATTCAACTATTTTTATTGTTTACGAAATTAATTGTTACATAAACAATTTCATCTTGTTATTGTACCTAATTTAGATGAACTTTTTACAGTTCAGAGCGTAAATTCATCGCTGATAGTGTGCCATATAGCTGTTGTTCGATGGACGCACTTTACCCATGCATCCATCACGGAATTACACAAATCGGTACTATTTACAAGTACAATCCAGCTGTGAGTTATTTTTTTGCTATATTTTAATATAAAACGATAAATAGGAGTCACTTACTCCATTCTATAGAAGTGTAAAACGTGGTTTGAATTGAGGTTGTCTTGACTTAGATTATTTTACTAATTCCAAAATGGTAAGAGATTTATAGGTAATTACAGTAGGTCAGCATAATTTATTTATTACGCAGTTTCGATTTTATACCCAAGTAATATTACAGAATCAGCTAACGATATGGAAAGCAGGCTGTGAGGAGAAGTTGATCAGTGAAATGATGTCAGTTTCGTGGCGATTCAACGCTGTCATGTCATTGATTATAATAGCAATGGTTAGTCTCGTAACTTGTCTTATTATAAGTGTTCTATACAATAGGTCCCAGCTATTGTATGCTTTGTTAGCTTTCAGAAATATGGCTCAGTGTTGTTCCATTTTATTAGAAGGTACCTGTATAATGACATGCATATCATCGTATCTCCTAAGCGTGGATAATAATAACTAAACGAGACCTGTTTATTGTCATGCAAGCATGCAAAGAAATCAATAGAAATAAACCAAACATTTAGAACAGCATTTCAAAACGTAATTTAGAGGCATGCGTATTCTAAGGAACTAATCCACGTATGATGTATTTATGAATTAACAGATATTACAAGTGATTGCGGTGAGATACCTTCACACTGCCTACAAGAACGGCTTACACGTTGGCAATCAGATCACGTGTAGAGCCTACCTATTACGTTCAATGACCGACACAGAGTCACCGAAGAGTCCAGTTAAAAAGAAAGTTTTCCGTAAAAGGAAGATCAGACAAGCACGAACAATGCAAATGGTGACAACTTCGTATCGTTCCGGGAGACGGAGATACGTCACTTCGTCGGCCTCAGATGTCAACAGTTCCGATGAGTTATTGAAACCCATTTATGAATAGGGCATATAATATGTACCTAATAAGGAATAATAAAGGTTTTATTCAAGAATTTACGTTTATTGAACATCAGCTTAATTAAACTGTAAATTAATCTAGGACCTTCTTTCTCCGTCAGTTACCATGTACCTAAATATATATCACTGGTGGCTATATAGTCTAGTGCGATGACGTATAGATGTTGGTTAAAGGTTAGAGCGTCCTCACCGGGAACATTCGTCCGCAATCTATCGCAATTGAATTCATAATATAATAATTCCTCTATTACAACGCTCGGCTCAACGTCGCGTCCTCGCCGCCCCGCCGGAATGTTTAACGTCGAATGTTTATTACAAGCGAAATGTTCTCCGATGCGGACGATCCTTAAGATGAGATTTCTGTGTGTACATCGAAAGTAATTAGCTACTTTGTATAAATTACATAAAAATCCAAGCCGCTGCCCTCTCGTTTCAATCTACCGACTGGGATAACATACTCCAACATAAATAGTCATTACTTACAGGCAGAGATGTTTGATGATCTGTACTAAAACTCGACAGTGAATTCTCGAAGTGGGAAGTCTGTCTCGCTCGTGAAACTCGGTAATCAGGAGTTCGCGAGTGAGACAGAGAATAGTCACCTGATTTCGGATTAAATAAATCGAACATTGTAATTATAGTTAAAATTTAATTTATATTAAAAGCACCCGTACTTTAAACATACACAAGATAATAGATTATATACAAATACATTCTAACATTAGCCTTTCCTTCAAGATACTAATAAAATAAATAATTGGATACAAACTAAAATTATTTTTGTTTTGCTGCAAAGTCTTTACTTACTACATCTGAATATATAAATAATTATCATCAATTTTATAGTAAAAAGTAAAATAATTTGAAATAATAATTAAATAAATATCTCTCATACCGTACATAAGTCTTGATTCGTACTATTATACGCTCGCTATGAAAATTATTTGTCGATAAACTTCTGTATTTTTTCTGGTTCGGCAAGTTCCTTTAGACGATGCAGGTTGTCCCACCAAAGTTTCAGGCGATGGCGGCGAATCATGTTGAACCACGGCGTTATTGGTCCCTCGAGCGTTGGTAGGAACCTGCCACCAAGAAACAATTCGTAACATAGCCACTAGAATACCTTTTTATATTATTCTAGAATAGCAAAATTATAAAATGCATTTTATTTTACCCGTTTTTGTTTTCTAAAACCATGTTTTTGTATAGAACTTATCATAAGAATAATAATAATAGCTTATCCTAGGTTTAACCAGAAAAAATCAACCCTATAAATAATTTAATATGTTAATGTTATGAATTTAGATATAACACAATAACATAGTAACAAATGACACAATCTCCTTAAACAAGCATTTTCAAAATGTCTAACGTTTAAATCATCAAAAATGTATTAAACATAATTATTATCAAACACGTTTTATGTAAACTACAAAATTTGCCATCAATCGCAACTCTAGTGATGTGATTGTGAACCCAAAAACACTTACGCGTTAAATTCAGCCTTAGGTATGAAGCAGTATTCGGAGATCTCGTCGGAGTTGGGTTTAACTTTGACGTCGCTCTGGAAGAATAGGATGTGGTCGATCTCATGCTCTCCCCACACGCCATCGCCAGGGTCGTGGTAGTGCACCCTTGTCATGAACGTGAATAGTTCTGGGTCCATCTGTTAACAATTTATTTTTAGACTACATCATTTATGTGTGAGTACATACACTGCCCAGTAAATCGAAAATAAAGATCGTCAAAATATTTTTTTAATATATTACAGCAACCAGATTGTACAAACTGGAATTTTTATAAATTAAAAATATTCAGAACTTTGTCAAACAAACACTGCCATGCACCCAGAGCACTTTTTTTTTCTATGACTTCAGAACGAGCTATTTCTATTTTAATAAATGTATAAATATCTTAAAAAAATAATTTACTTGTTCAAGAGGTATTCCCAGCTCATGGTTCATTCTGCGCCGTGCCGCTGTTATGATATCTTCAACCTTATCTTCCATGTACAATGGATGACTACAACATGCGTTTGTATAGTAGTCTGGATATGTTACCTGCCAATACAAGCACAAATTACATAATTATGTTATATCTATCTCTTCCTAAAATTTTAAATATGCTTGACTATTTTTTTCATTCAATAAAATACAATTACTTTTTGACTCGATCTCCTCTGCAACAGCATATCACCTCTTTTGTTGAATAAGAATACACTGAATGCACGGTGTAGTAACACATTGCCATCAGGCCCTACTTTGTGGCACTCCCGCTTCGTGGCTGTTCCAAGGAAATTGTCTTTCTCGTCTACTAATAAACATATATCCTTATCTAATGCCTCAGCCTGAAAATAGAAAAATACCTCTATATTATTACTCATAACTATAACATAATGAAATCAAATAAAACAAAATTCCTGGAAGTGGATTTCAAGGGGTAAGTTATTTTTTAACATAGGTATTCATATATAGTAAGTAGGTAGAGCGTCTATTATCGAATAAACCGGTTTTCCGAATATCCATGTCCCCCAATTAATTTCGATAATCGGATAATAATCACCCTCTACTATATAATAAATAATAATAGTAGCTCTTTGTATAAATACATTCCCTTTCCGGTGTATCAGGGGTTCTCAAACTTGGGGCTATAAGTTTGAGAAACTTACGTCACTTTACATTATACCTAGTTGACAAGTAGGTATAGTGAGAATTACCTGTGCAGTTTCAACTCCCTCAACAATTTCTGGCTGTGGTTTCACAGGCTCCGACGCTAGGAACCTCTTCTCCACACGAAAATTGTTCCAGAGAGATCTTGTCAGCCTCCGTACCAGCATCTTCAGTTAACAAAAAGAAAATGAGTTATTATAAGATGTAAAATAGCAGTAAATACTGTGAGCATTTTGGTATGCAAATTACTTTTTGTATAATGGAGTTTATCTGATACACTATTCAATGAAATACAATAGAGGGCACAAAGTTGAAACTGTCAATAACATTGTATTTTAAGAACTATTTGTGTTGGAATATGCATTGTTATGTAATGTATTCATATTTAAATTGTTAACAGTTGAACATACTGACCATATAGAAGAGAGAAATTTAAATATTGTCGTATTGATCAGTACATTTAAAAAGGATTAAATTAAACTCTAAATATTACAAATATGTCCACCAATGTACCGAACTGCCAAAACGCACAAGCAAACTATTATGGTTGTTACGACATTCATTACCAGATTGATAATGGATGGTATACAAATTGCATGATTAATTAATAATTATGTATTTTCCATATATGTTAATGATGATAAAGCCACAAAGTTTAATTGTAAACTTATGTAGTTCGTAGTTCTATCACTTTATTGTGATATTAACTTTAAAAGGCATATTAAAATTCCTAAATTTAGAATTGTCTGGTAGTTTTCAATATATAGTAACATAAAACTATTAGGGCATTACAGCCCAAGTAGGTTGATCATAAATTACATGATTGGCTCCTGCATGCCATCTTAAAATGTACTAAAGATGTAGTTAGTGAGGTACCTATTTATTTTTATTCTTACTTATTCTACGCTCATCAATTACCTATTGTTATTAGTATATATATAAATATATTGTAATTTACTCGCTAAGTGTTTATTCGGCATAATAAAACCAACAGGTGCACGCTATTAGAGATCTCTAAATACATAACGAAATCTTACATTAGAATTAATATAAATTCGTATTGAATGAAAATAATACCTTGTAACTCTTCGCTGATGAAACACTAATCTAATATCATCAAATAATAAAAAAATGCAGTTATTTTACTACAAGAATGTAAATACAGAGAATATAATCATAGAATATAATACAATACAGATCAGTGCTGCCGTTTTATAATTTAGAAAAATGCCAACTTTTCGATAGAAAAATGCTAAAAAATGCTAAGTACAATTTTTAAAGTTCTAAATAAAATGCTGATTTAATTTAAAGTATTTATTAATCAAAAAAAAAAATCTTAGTCTTCTATTTCGAAGAATACCTGAAGGTAAAGTATTTATTGATCAAAAAATAAAAGCTTAGTCTTCTGTTTCATCAACAGGTTCGTCTTGTTGTGATGTTGACGGGCCACTTTCATCAGTCACTGCATGTTCTTTAATACCCTTAATGAGTTTCAGCAAGTCATCAGGAATATTATAGGAATGACAAAATGAACTGAACTTAAGCATAAACAATCGAATAAGCCGAATACCGTTAAATCGAATTACTCTGAACTATCGCTCGAACGTACATGGCGATATTTCTGAACAATGCTCGCGATTTCCCCATAAAGTTTTGCCATAGACGATTGTCCAAAATAACATATTTGTTTGGTTGTTATTATGAAATTACGATTTTAAAACTCTAGGCTGCTTGGCAAACAAAAAATGCTAAAATAATGCAATATGCTAAGTTTAAATTTAACAAGCTAATTAAGGTGAAAATATGCCAAATTTAGCATTAAAAATGCCAAAACGGCAACACTGATACAGATTATATATAGCTAAGCTAAGTAAGTCATATCCAAAGAGTATATAATCACTGTCATATCATAAAACAAACAAACCAGTGTTGCCAAACTAGAATTCTAAAAATACGGAGTCGTAGACCGACCTCATATTATTATAAACATGAGGTCTCATCTCAGGCTTGAGTGAAAATACGGCATTTCGGAGAAAACTACGGATTAAGTTAAAATAAAAATGCAGTATATTTTACAGCATAATTAAATTGACGTGTTTTTCGCCTTTTTAGGAGTTGACGGTGTACTCTTATTTTCTGTAGAACTATCTTCAGACATAATTTTCACGATTAACAGAATGTAGCTCAATAAATTATCTCATATCAACTTTACATCACGGTTTCCCTATTGTACTTTAGTATTATTTGATATACTTATAATAGTATCTACTTAAATAACGTAATTTTTAAAGATACTTTCAAAAATGGGTGTAATACCCTAATGATAGCTAAGACGTCCGCGTCATTGGAACTATGGAGGGCTTTGAGGATGTTTTCTATATATCATAGTTTGTATTTTATACATTGATTGTAAATACTTGTTGTAAATAAATATTTTTTTTCTCTTGTCAGGACTGCAAAGTGTACCTTTGTGGCACTAGGACACTAACTAAGCACAAGTAAAGGAAAAAAATAGAAAATTGTTAATTGTAGTTATATATATCACATAAAAAAGCCAACAAGAATTACTTGTGGTTCGTCCTCATACTCATGTATGAAAAATCAACGCAAGTGTAAGTTTTTTTTTACCTTGTATAGGCTTGTGTTTGATCACAATCTCACTATGGTAAGTCATGATGTGGCCGAAGGTGGTAAGCACACAAAGCCTAGAAGGAACTGGCTCTCAAGTGCAGCTGCCGGAACACACCAATAGGTGTTTGGCGGCAGATTTCCTACTTGAAGGTGGTGCCAGACGGGTACTACAAAGTATCCTACCACCGTGCAAGTGGTCAATGATTTTTTCTTTGCAAGGAACGGAACGCTCTTGCACTTGGCCGGTTTATTTTTGTAGTTCTTACCAATCTTACCTTCCATCCGTCAGTCAGTCGCAAGTTATTTGCGTAAATAAGTAATTGATTTTGGATAAAATAAAAAGAAAACAATATCAAAAATATTAAATTACCGGAACGAACAGAATAATTTGGAATAATTGTCACTCTCTCACACCACACCGCACGTAGATTAATAGTTTATTTATAGTAATACCTACCTAATTAATTAAATAACGACCATACACCGGCCTAGTCAATTTAAACGCGCGGGTTTTCAAACAGCCTTGCCTTTGAAGTGCTAGCATATATTTTTTCGGTGCTGTTTATGGTGCCCCCCGGGACGTGATGCCCTAAGCAATTGCTTAATTTGCTTATGGGATAATCCAGGACTGCGTATACCTAATACTCAGAATATCTAAAAGGTATTCGCTGGAAGGTCATTCAGGTTTACGCACCGACCTCGACTATAGTGTTTGTATAATAACGCCAGCAGTTAGTCCGAGTACAGGAGCAAAGGTTGAAGGCGATTCCATTGAAAAGAGGCGTAAGACAGGGAGACGTTATACGAAACTGTTTACTGCCACCATGGAAGACGCCTTCAAGTTTCTGGAATGGAAAGGACTCGGCATCAATATTAACGGCGAATACATCACCCACCTTCAATTTGCCGACGACATTATGGTCATGGCAAAAACGATGGAGGAGCTCAGCACGATGCTCGATGACCTCAACCGAGTTTCACAACCTTAAAATGAACATGGAGAAGACAAAAATTATGTCTTATGCCCATGTTGTGCCCACTCCGGTATCAGTTGGAAGGAAACTCGGCTCTCAAAGTTGTTGACTCCTACGTCTACCTAGGATAAACAGTCCAACTAGGTAAGTCCAACTTCGAGAAAGAGGTCAATCGCCAGCTCGGGATTTCTCTACGCGAGCAAATCAGAAATTAGGAGATTCGTAAACGAACAAGGGTCACTTACACTGACATAGGTAGCCGATACCCTGGATTAACACATAGGATACTTTTTATCCCGGGAAAACATAAGATCCCTAGTGACAAACATGTTGATTTTGATTTTTTTTATTACTGTCACATATTTATGTTTTCTAAAGCAAAATAACAAATGGATGTTGATTAAGTATATACTGTTTGGTTGGTAGCAGGGTAGGTAGGTTAGGTACCTTACATATTTGTTGTTTTGTTTTATGACACTAGGAGGAATTGTTGACGAAATTAGCGAAAGATTGATGAGCATGGGTGTCGTTAAGTCGTTTGGTCTATTTTTAAGTCCAAACTTTCCTTCTATGCACTTAGGAACTGCAGGAAGCGTGTATCTGAAAATAGCTTCGTCGAACGAGATATTGGGAGTGTGTTCCAGTAAAGCGTGAGAAGTCTTGCTTCACGTGACTTGTTGTAGTTTAAAATTAAATGTTTCAATAATTATTTGTGTATTGAAAATGTCTAAAGTTAAGTTAGCTGTGAGAGTTAGACCGTTTACTGAAAGGTAGGAAGATGTTGTTGATATATCAAAAAGCTAGACAGTTCCTAGATCGTTTATGAGAATTAGATATACTTTTCTTAAGTCGTATAAAATACCCGTACCTACTCATTTTATTTTCAGAGAACTAAAGTCTGAGAAAGATCGTGTCCCGGTGATCAACGTGATTAGTGATAATACTATAACAATAACTAATATAAAAGTGAGTATGTACTTACATGTTGTTAAACTATTTGACCGCTCATCTCCATATCCATTTCGCCCACGTTGTATTTATACGACAAAAACCTATGTTCAAATAATTTGTTATGTGATTATTTACCATACTATGTTGTAGGTACCTAATATAATCATAATTATCAGAAGTTACATTACTGACTATAATCACAGAATAAAAAAACTGTAACTGTACAAGCTTTTATTTAACTATGCAATGTATGTAACTATGTTTGTTAGGCTGGAATCTTGCATGTCGAATTTCACCCACTTCCAGTGATCGGATTGACTTGATATTTGGTATACATTAGTATATTGGAATACAATGCAAGAACAGTCAACAAAAAGTACAGTCACCAAAAAAGCCTGTATTAAAAATGAATTTTATAACAAAAACTTATTTATGTCATTAAACGCTTTGTAATGACGACAATTATTTCATGAATTTTTAATTTTGATGTTTTGAATTTTTATATTAATTATTACAAAATATTAAACAGTTACTAGTCTAGGTATAAAAATATGTTGTATACGTTAAAATCATAATATGAATAAAGTAGGCACATATAGATAATCGGTATATGAGCGTAAAGAATTGACGTTAGTAAACCTATTATCACGTTTGCGTTTACGACATTTCTTTGTAGAAATTGGCACAGTGCCTCTCGCGCAATACTCATGGAACGAATTTCTTCCATACAAATATTAAGTAAACGCAAATGCGTTAGTAATCGTTTACTAAAGTCAGTTCTTTCCACTTAAGGCACTGTCGCCAAGCACCCACCCGTGTATACCGCCAGCTGCACTTCAGAAACAGGTATGGTCGAGCTTACCACCTTCGGCCACATCATTACTTACCATGGTGAGAGAGAATGTGGTCAAACATAAGACTAGTATAGTAATTCAAATAAATTGCTCAGGTGAACGTCTCAGGAGCAGGTGACAGCCGGGAGCGCGTCCGCCGCTACGATGTAGACTATACGTTCGATAGCTCGTGCTCTACGATGCACCCGTCGTATGCTACTCAAGAAAAGGTAGGTAATTCATTTAGTAACAATACTGAAAGAGTTTACCAACACTAGAGAACTGCCTACACTTTTCACTGAGTTCACTAAGGGTCAACCTCATCATATATTGTAATGAAACATTAAAAGTATTTTATTCTATCAGGTATTCGACACTATCGGCCAAGAGGTGGTTGCAGGTGTGTTTCGAGGATGCTCCGCATGCGTGCTGGCATACGGCCAGAGTGCCACCGGGAAGACTCACACTATGATGGGAACTGATGCTCAACCAGGATTGGTGCCACGACTCTGCAAATTACTTGCTGATCATCAACGAGTTGATATTACTGTCAGGTAACATTTTTGAAACAATGTTTTTGTTCCGAGCATCATATAAAAGAGAGGGGGCGAGCACTTTATTAGAGAATCAATATTTTAATCATTCTAGAGGTCAAAAGATAGTGTGATGAGTATTTTCCTTTGTAAATTATGTCTTAACCAAAATGGAATCAAATATCAGTCAAACTTGGAAGTGCCTATTGATATTGAGTACTCTGAACGTAAATTGTTTGTGACATTGCAAATCGTGTGAAGAAGCAATAGACGCGGGCGCACGCGATATTATTTCGTCAAAATGAAATGAGACTCGTGCTATTTTCTTCAGGGTGCTGAAAATCACATTACTTCGTACACTTACGTTCAATTTAAATCATGGTAATTCCATATTTGCTTGAGTGTACGAAGAGGCATTTTGATCAGTAATTTTTGCATATTTTAAAATTAAGTAATGAAAACAATAAAATTATCAGGTAAATTATTTGAGAACATTGAAATTAAAGTCATGAATTTTATTTAAGCTTACCTACAACATCGTTGGAAAATGCGGAACAACATTTTTCCAAAGTTTTTCGTGTGTTTTGTAATATATTGTTGGTTGTATTTGATTAAGTTGGAATGGTAATAAAGAGCGCGCGACTTTCTGATCCAAGGTCGTAATGACACGCGAGCCTTTAACACCCCTACATGGCTTTATCTCTGCCAATATCTCCCGACATCATTATAGACGTGTTATGTAAACGAGAGGGTTAAATAACGCTATTGAATGCGTACATATCATTATATAACGAGATTATCTACGTTTTTATAGGCTTACTATTATCTTCTGGGTACATTTACTAGCTATTCAAGGTTATTTTTCAATCAGTTGTCAAACTTTATTTAGGTTGATCATAGTGTTGACTATTTGTATGAAAAGTTTTTTTTTCGTAACTAATTTGTCCCATAGTAAGAGTTGTTTAATTAAATTAAAGACTACTTTCATTCCTGAACGTTGAAGGTAATTGATAAATAACTCTGTATTTTATTTAACTCTCGGGATTAGTATTTTGAGACATGAAAACTGATTTAAATTGTATTTTTTCTCCTTACTTCTAATTGATAAATAGAACTTTTTTACTCTCAGGTGGGTATTTATTATCATACAAGTATACCCACAACAATAATACTGTAGCAACCTTTGGTGCCGTGTGAATGTAGCGTATGTCATTAGTAAGGTTTCACACTCCCTCAGACAAGGCAGGCCGCCCGCCCTCGGTTGTCGCGCCGCGTCCTCGCGCCCGCCCCACGTTGCGTAGCGAAGTTATTTTTAATGTCCATGTCCAATCATCCGATGTCCGAATGTTTTAAATTAGTGATTACGGAAAGTAAGTGAAGTAAGTAGTACTGTGCATTATTTTGTGTTATATTCAAATATATATTGTATTTAATAAAAAAAATAGATCACATTAAACTTTGTGATAAAGTTTATTGTGTGTACCTTTATTCCTAAAATACTTAAGAAGATATATAGTTAGATAGGTACTGAATTATACTTATTTCGATAACTCTCCATCCTAAAGGTACAATCTTGATTTGTTAAAATGAAGAATAACCGTCTGAGATCGAAAAGCGGTTGTTAGTAATTGTTAGTGCCACTCAGAATCTATATTTCTAATTCGGTGGTCGAAAGGCATAACACTCGGCTTGAGACCAGAGTCACTGAGTTCGATACCCGGCAAGGTACAATTGACGTTTCTTTGTTTACAAATTAATATGATGTAGTCTGGGATTGATAAACAGCGCCAATTCTCACCATATATGTCACGTAGGCAATTTAAATATCTTCACAAAAACGTAGATCTCAGTACTGAAACCTCTTGCCTGCCTCTCTCTTTGAGGATAATAAGTGTGTAGAATTGAATTCGTTTTATTGTAGGTATCACCACTTTACAGTACATAACGAAAAAAATATATTGAGACAACTTAGATGTAGTTTTTTTTTAAGTTACATTCTTCACTGATTTTGTTGAAATAAAACCTAAAGCGTATAAACCTGTGCAACTGAAAACTCCGTGAAAACACGTTCAGTCAAATAGACAGACAGACAGACAGACATACATACGAACAGACAGAAAGACATAAAAAAACCGGCCAAGTGCGAGTCGGACTCGCGCACCGAGGGTTCCGTACAAACTTCGTCCATCGTTCTTCCATCACGGGAAATGCACAATTTTCTTTATTTACCTTATTTGAGGTTGGTGCCAATTAAGCTAGACCTCTAAATTGTATGAGCGCCCATACAACTCAGAGGTCTTTATTAATTGGCGTATCTATGTATGTATGGGGACACCCTTTAATTTTCAACTTTCTTTATATTTTAGAATTTTTCATTTATTTGTGCTGTAAGACCTTGCTTTTTGCCAAATTTCGTGATTCTAGGTCAACGGGAACTACCACAAAACAAATAAAAGGGCAAAAAAATCGCGTTTGTTGTATGGGAGCCCCCCTTAAATACTTATTTTATTTTGTTTTTAGTATTTGTTGTTATAGCGGCAACAGAAATACATAATTTGTGAAAATTTCAACTGTCTAGCTATAGCGGTTCTTGAGATACAGCCTGGAGACAGACAGACGGACGGACGGACGGACGGACAGACGGACGGACAGACGGACGGACAGACAGCGAAGTCTTAGTAATAGGGTCCCGTTTTTACCCTTTGGGTACGGAACCCTAAAAATGGTCTCTGCATTTTGATACTTTTGCGATGATACCTCTGTAGTAGAGACGTCGGAGGCCGCGGCGAAGGTCGCAGGTTCGAATCCTACAATGATCTTGAGCTTTCGGTGGAGAAAAACATCGAGAGAAAACCATAGCACGGGTGGTAGGGTACTTTGAATAGGTACCCGCCTGTCTGGCTACCACCCTCAAGTTAAAAATCTGTCACCAAACACCTATTAGTGTGTTCCGGCATCGCACTTGAGAGCCAGTTCCTCATAGGCTTTGTGTGCTTACCACCTTCGTCTACATCATCGGTCAAACACAAGCCTACACAAAGTAAAAAAAAATGCTTTCAGTTTTTGGTAAATATTTTCAACGCGTAGATATGCTGGTTCTATAGTTTTATTACATACTAAAAATATTCCTTCATGTACCAAAAATGCTTTGCTTCCTATAACATACTGAGTAGCTATACCTAGGTAGGTACATGTACATTTGATCGTAATAGCAGCAGCGAATTTTCGAATACTTGATAGTGTAATAGAAATAGCGTGTTTGTTATTCGTGATAATACTATGTACCTACCTATGTTCGTCTGTCGGTGGCGATTTGTTTTATTACGACGGTAACACACTGTGCGAGGTGTCTGCGACTCCCCCCTTCCATCACCTACCTAATAACGAACATAAATAAACTTTTAGATTGAAAAAATCAGGCTTTCTTCAGGAAATCGTTATTTTCTGTAATGGTTTCGCTTAACTAACACATTTATGTAGTAGTATGTAGGATTATTCCTACAATGTGGAGAAATAGTTTATAATCTATATTATCTATACCAAAAACGATCTAATAAATCTTTCAGTGTTGGATAGCCCATTTATCGAGGAAGGCTATAGGCTACTTTTTATTCCAGGAAAACACAAGATCCCTCGGGAACGCGGGTGAAACCGCGAGGAAAAGCTAGTTAATATTATAAAGGTGAAGAGCTTGTTTGTTTGTTTGGTTGAACGCGCTAATCTTAGGAACTAAGTACTGGTTTGAATTGAAAAATTAGTTTATTGTTGGAAAGCCCATTTATCGAGGCTATAGGTTACTTTTTATCCCGGGAAAACATAAGATCCCTCGGGAACGCGGGTGAAACAGCGGGGCGGAAGCTAGTTGTTTATAATTTAGATACAAGGTGCAGCGGTGGGTGGGTAATTAACTATATTTAGAATACATACATCAAAGAGTAGGTATTAAATATTATATATGTATATAATATCATTTTCGATAATATTTATTTATAATCACTCACCATTCATGATTTCAGTTAAATCTTTTGAAAATAGCTATGATTAATTAAAATACAATTATAATGATCGTGACAACAGGTAATTTAAATCCAACGACAGTTAGTTAGCAAGTCGTTAATCATAGTTGTAAAAGTAAAGCTGTAACAGGTGGACGAAATACCATTCTGTAACTTTTAACGATTAACGCCATATTAAGTTGACTCGCGATTCCTGGAATTCTATTTTTTTGTAGGTAGTTTTGGGACGCGCGTTCCATTTGCGAGCCAACCGAATATCATTACGACTCAATAAAAAAAAAATTGCACTTCGGGAGTGCCGGCAGAAGTGAAAACTTTTTTTTTAGATCTCAATCTATATATATGTTGCTGTACCGCGCTAAAAGAAGTTTCCACTTCAATAAAAAAAAGAAACTAAACGTCAAACTGCGTCTCATCATAACGGTGTCGCGTCTCAACGGTGTCGCGAGTCCAGAGGTTTTACCTCATCTAAAAATATGCGTACCGCGCTAAAAGAAGTTTACATTTCAAAAAAATCCCAACTATCTGTGTAGTGATATGGTTAGTTTTATTGTCTGGTTGTCTCAATATTTTTTTATCACGGATAATAATAGTAAATGATACCTACTAAAGTCATCTAGGTATCACTGTCTTTCCAGTTCATTAGGTTTATTAGGTATAGTAAGTACACTACCTACATTTAGTATACAACCTACATTTTTATAAATATTTTACAACAATAAAAATAGAAAATAAAAAAATAAGATAAACCTTTTATTCATTTATGTACACACACACAAGTAATAAAGAAAACCACCGTGTCGGTCCGGTGACTGTCACACACCTTATACTATTAAATATAGATACCAACGTTATCTCTATGTTTAGTATGTGTATAAGTAATTTGGTGTTCACCAGTTTCCTAGAGATCTACAATGAGCGAGTCCATGACCTATTAGTTGGGGAGAGTGCACCCATATTCCATTCGCTACCCCGGCGCAGGGGCAACTCTCGCAAAGATTTGCGCGTGCGCGAACATCCTTCTCGAGGACCTTATGTGCAAAGTAAGTTAACATTTCATCATCGACAGCGTATAGGGTATATGAATAGAAGTTGTTGTATATTGTGTAATGAGAGTAGGTATTTATCAATGTTATACATATAGAACTTTTTATTTGAAACTTGATATTATTTCAAGAATCCTACGGAGTTATTTAAGGCAATGACAGCTTAGTGGTAGTGATGTCGAATGCCGTGACGAAGGTTGTGGGTTCGAATCCTACAGTGAACTTGAGTTTTCGGTTAAGGAAAACATCGTGAAGAAACTTCGGCACGGTGGTACACACTTTGTAGTGACTTGCCTGGCTGGCTAACACCATCTAGTTAAAAATCTGTTTCCAAACACCTACCGGTGTGTTCCGGCAGCTGAACTCGAGAGCTAGATACTCCTGGCCTTTGTGTGCTTACCACCATCGGCCACATCATCACTTACCGTTGTGAGATTGACCTATATAGGTTAGGTTCACCATTCAACTGCTGGACATTAGGTAGTAAGGTAGGTAGATAAAAGGCCATTTATAGTAAGCTATAAATAGCCTTTTTTCCTTTAGTAGCTGTTCTATAGCTATTCTTTTTTTCAGACCTCCGTCGTGTAGCAGTAAATAGTGTAGAAGCACTATTGCTTCTGGTTAGTGAAGGCGCTCGGCGTCGATGCACAGCTGCCACCAAACGCAACTCCACGTCATCACGGTCCCACGCTCTACTGGAGATAGCCACTCCCACTGCTACATTGCACCTCGCTGATCTTGCTGGCAGGTAGGTTATTTTTGCTACCATATGCCGTTGATGATGTTTTTGGCTTTGTTATTATTCCAGAACTTGTTTTTGAGACAGACAAAAACAAGTTTACTTAAATGCTAAGTAAGATGCTTTATGCTTAACCTTTCTCATATGTTAAGTATAGGGTTTTTTATGAAATGACAATAATATGGTGAAGACATAATGGTGCACTTTCTGAGATTTGTAATTTTAATAGTATTAGGTACTAACTGAAAAAATGATATAACTAAGTACATATATCTAATTCTTTCACTTTGCTTTAGGTAGTAGGATTCATAGGTCAATACTATCTCGTACTCCTAGTCCAAATATGTAAATGGGCTAAGCTTATAATGTAGAATCCGTAAAAGTGTACAGCACTAATACTTACACAGTCGACTTAGGTAGATACATATTGTAATACGTGAATAGGTACCATTATTAGTGGTCGGAGATTAATAAGTACCTAACCTATGACCAGATCATCCTGTTCTCAAAAGGTAGTATATATTTTTACCTCACCAATATACATAAATATTAAACTTATGTCTGAACATTTGGTGAAAATTTTAAGCGGAAAGGGGTAACTTGGAAATGGGAGATAGTAAGTTATAGATACTCTTACCCCGGGGACGTGTTAGCAGCCACGGGGCACACCTTAGTAGAGTTTAATTAATATTATAAGTAATACCATAATACTTGAGGATTGAAATAAAAACAATTGATGCAGTGAAAAAGCCAGTTGGGAAGGCTGCGGTGGCGGTCGGCAGAAGGAAGGCGCTAATATTAACAAGTCACTGGTGGCACTCAGCAACGTTATATCTGCACTTGGTTAGTATCATTTTGACCTTTTGTGTATCGAGTAATCGGGTACATTTCTTTCCTTTTTCCATATTATATATTACACATGGTATCAAATCCACTAAGTGGAACCAGTAGATACATAGGGGAAAAGCATTTTCAAGAGATTTCTTACATTTACCTAACACTTGGCGTGGAGACAACTGTTTCTCACGACGGATTGGGACGCCAGACAGAACACACTTTTGTCACGGCATTTGACATTACTACCACTGAGCTATTATCGCCTCATAGTCCCTTCCCTTAGAGTCATATAAGGCCCAAAAGGTGTTTTTGATGAAACCAGCACCATATTTTAGTATGTTGTTAAGCATGTTATTCTGACTAAAAAACCATCGGGAGACAGTTTCTAACGTGGTTAAGTTACCAGTTATGACGTCATCAAAATGGCCGCTGCCGCGTTTAGAATATTGCGTATATTATAACAGAAAGTATGTCACATGTAGCTTACATGTGACATACTTGTGGGGTGTCATAAAAAGCAAAATTAAATGCGCTATAATATTGTTTTTACACTTGACCTTGTAAATGCCATAGTTTGCGAGATATTCCCATATTACAGATTTATTTCTAGCTTGGGTGACAGAAGCCTCAACAAAAATAAAAATTGAATTTGTATTTAGTCTCAAAACTGTGGTAGTTAGGCTTTTTTAAAATAAAACAATATTATATTATTATTATTTTTAAAAATAAAACAATATTATTATTTTAAGTTTTATTTAAATAGTTCCGTACCCAAAGGGTAAAAACGGGACATTATTACTATGACTTCGCTGTCTGTCCGTCTGGCGTCCGTCTGTCTGTCACCAGGCTGTATCTCAAGAACCGCGATAGCTAGACAGTTGAAATTTTCACAAATTATGTATTTCTGTTGCCGCTATAACAACAAATACTAAAAATAAATATTTAAGGGGGCTCCCATACAACAAACGCGATGGTGCTGGTTTCATAAAAGGCACCTTTTTCCGCTAACGGAAGGGACTATCAAGCCAGTAACACATGCTCATCGCGTAGTAATTTAAAAAAAAATACGTGTGGTACTCGGGGACTGCCGCGGTAAAGCTATTGCATAGCAATTATAATTATTTATTTATTTTTTATTTGTGCAGTATTTCTTTTCTTTGATATTATTTCAAGTTTTTTCTTTGATATTAATTCAAGTTACACTTTTTGAGCGTGGTGACCGATAAGAAAACATTTTTTTTTCTTTTATTGAATAAATGAGAAGTTAATATCGTTTAAAATATTTTTATTATTTTACAATACCTACATGTAGGTTATTCAGGAAATTTTATCATTGTAACTATAGGTTTATGGTAACTGAAATAAGAAACATAAGTTTGAGACTTGATATCCTCTAAATATCTGGAAAATACCGCGTCAATGGTGGTCCCATATTTTGTTGTGGATTCTTAATAGCTTAACAACGGTAAACAAAAATAATAGGCTGTCAATAAAGGCTCATTTACACACTGAGAACACTTGTGTCATCTCATGATTAGCCTGTATGGGAAAACAAAAGAAAAAACTGATACTGACTGACAGGAATGCGTTCATTGAAAATATGGCGGTACTGTACTCGGCCAATATGGCGACTGCCATTTGCACCATTAGAATTTAACAAAATACTCGACAATCCGAATTTTGCGGATATATGTTGTCGACTCGAAATTGTTTTTTTTTAATGTTTTTTTATTCAGGTAAGGTTTCAATCGAGTAGAGATTTTTTTCGTTACGGAATTTCTTGATTCGGTCGCCGCACTCAAAGCCCGCGATAAAAGCTATGCAATAGCTTAAAAACTATCAAAAATGTGGCAATTTATTTTCAAAATGGAGGTCCCATTTATCCTATCCATGATGATTAGTTTTATCCTTTCATGTATTTTAGCTAAGGTCAAATAACGAGAGTGCATTATAGGTGTGAGGGACCTTATTTTTTGTAGATATTTATGATATAAAAACGGTTGAACTTGTTTATCGCCTTCGTCGTCATCGGGTCATGATGCAGTAATCGACTGTTCGCATGTCGAATGAGACAACTATTGAATTGCCAACGCATTTAACTTATTTTCTCGTAATCACAGTTGTGTAATTATGCTACCTCGCGTTGCTCACTAAACGTGACTTTTGTACAGATGAAAACTGAACTTTCTTTACATGACACAGACTCTTACATAGGGATTACAAAATTCTGTTCTTGGGAAGTTTTACACGTTTATTTAGGGCATTTGTTTGAAGTAGTTAGATTTATCGTTAACACAAGAGTAAGACAACAAAATGCAAGTTGTGTCGAGGTTGCTGAAATTCATTGTCACTGTGTTAAGGTTATTCTTTGATCATTTAACTTTTAGTCCAATTATGATGAATATCATTGAATACAAATTAATTGTTGAAACATTTAGAATCTATGTTTTAATATTTTATGCAGTAAGTGGCAGCGCCGGGCGTGGTAGATTTGTGCCATACAGAGATTCAGCGCTGACGTGGCTCCTAAAAGACTGCTTTACAGGAGGCGCAAACACCTACATTATAGCAAGTAAGATATTTTGCTACCCTACACTGTAGCTTTATCTTAAGAATTTTCTATCATTATCAATTTTGCATGATATAGCTGTGTCTCCAAGCGTCGCTTGCTACGGCGAGTCTGCATCGACCCTCCGCTGGGCAGCACGAGCCCGTCAGCTCCCCGCACCGCGCACACCAAGCTGCGTCTCTAACGCAACATCCCGGGCTGCATTGCAGGGACAGATTAATCAGCTTCTCGCCGAACTCACCAGAAATTTCATACGATTTGTAAGTCTTTATCAAAAGCTTGATAAATTATGACTTAAATACCTATAGATACAATTACTCATAAAATTATTCTTTTTGCAGATACCTGAGACTGGAAAACTTTCTTATGATGAAAACCATTGGACTTTACAAGTGATTAAGGCAAACAATCAACAATGCGACGTGCCGAATAAAGTTGCAAACATAGGTAACATTATGAATATATTGCATCCGAAAACTGATGCTAATTCAGAATCAACAGCTTCATCAGTTGCCAGTGGCAGTTCGGATATCATAAATATGGATAGAAACGTGCAAATCACTAGTGAAATCAACAAAGAAGTGGATAAACTTTTTGGACCAGCATTGGAAAGGACTTCCAGTAGTAGTGATTTAAAAGTGGTTGCACCTCTCAGACATAAACGAAGACAATACAGGTCGCAAGAAGTTTTGCCTCTCGATGAAACATTAATCGGCGCACAAAGTAACAGCTTAAATACATTGCCAAGTCAAAATGAAGACCAAATAACTGATTTCCAGGAGGCCGAGAAAATTAAAGTTCCGCATGTTTCTATCCTCCATGAAAATCAAAGAGCTGAAATTGTTGCATCTGTTACTGAGAGATTATACTCGAGGCTAAAAAAGAAAGAAGAATCCACGGTTTCTAAAATGGAATCGATGGTTGACAGACGTATTATGGAGCCACTGAGTGAGTTAAAAATATGCACAAATGCACGCCAAAGACTCATGGAGCTAAGTAAAAAAGCTTTAAAAAACAAAAGGAGAATAGGAATACCAGCATTTACACAAACTAAAATATCAGCAATCAGAGTTAAAGATCAAGAAATTGATATACAGACAGATTTAGAGTCATATGTAGTGCTAAAAAAGCCATCTTATACAATATATCGTGACGCCAGCACTGAGACGATACCGATGACACCTCGTTATAAAGAAATAGCTGTGGGATCAAAGTACGGCACGCTAGACTTTCATGATAGATCCACAATAACAGAAACTAAAAAAGTTGTTCATAAGAATTCATTCATGATGACAGACGTGTTAGCTAAACGCGACCGTTGCACGCAAACACAGGTTGTACCGCCACCGAGACGAAAGAAACGTTTGTCTAATATTTACAAATATATTAGCAGTGATAATAAGGACAACTGTTACGAAGAATGCATTTCTGCTCCCGTCATTAGTATTAATATTTCTCAAACTTATCCGGTGGACTCAGAGTCCCAAAGCTCAGACGATAATTTAGGAAGTGTAGCGAATAATAGTTTTACTATGACCCCAGATTTGTTAACAAATCATAACTCTGTTGAAAATAAATCTGATATTACTCCACCACCACAGGAAAATAATATCTTATTGCAATCAAATGAAGATATTGCGATTGTTCATGAGAGGGTAGATTCTTTGAATTTGGAAGGTGAAAATAGTGAAGAATTTCCTGACTCAGAAGATTATGCATTACCACGCGTTACAATCGATCCTTCAAAGAAAAAACACCATGCAGAAATTAAAAATATGATATTAGGTCGAAATAATCAAGTATATCCGTACAACATAGTTTTATCGCCACCAAAAGAAAGGGATAACTCTAAGAGAATTGTTAAATTTAAGGATGTTGATTTAAGTCCGGCAATATCTGTTGCACCACGAACTGATTACAAAGACGAAATTGATGATAATTCAAACGAGTCAATGAATAGTGGCGATATGAGTATTTCTGAAAACAAAATCAGTAAGAATTCACTAGAAAATACACAATCGGATTCGACAGAGTCAAGTAAAATTGAAACTGATTCATTTATTTGGAGTAAAGGTTTTGCGGCCAATAGAACTACGGGGTGTCTAAGAAAAAAATATACTCCTGTGTACAAAAATAATCCACGATATAAAACGGCACAAGTAAGGCTTTACAAAGAATTGTTAGGTTTAGAAAAAGATATCAATGATAAGTGTTACTCTTTCAGTCTTCCACATGAAAGTATCAAAGGAATTAGTTCAAGTGAGAGCAGCGGAGATATTGATAACGAATGTCAATACAAATTTCGATGTAGAAAGCAGTTTTTAGAAGATAAGTTTAGTCATGAAACAAGTATCGAAAGAAAAATATTTGATTCTTGCAAAGATCTGGAAACGTCAGTTAAAAAATATGAAAATTATTTACAACATTTTCGAGATGATAAAAACTGTAGAGCAAACGGGGGATCGACGCGGACGCCTAAAGAATATCTTCAGCATTTAGTGCAGTTACGAAGGGAAGTAGTCAAAGCAGAAAGTGACACAACTGATATGGACAGTTCAATATCTTATAAGTGATAATTAGCTAGGTGCTTCTCGTTATTAACCAACTTTTTGTATGTACAATAAAAAAAATAAAAAAACAGTGAAATTGCAAATTTTGCGTTTAACTTCTTTAGCATTCTTCTCGTCTCATGATCAATGATCATAAAAATAAAGTAGTAAGTGACATTGTGAAATTCATATTAAGATCGCAAAGGGCCATTGACCTACGAAAGGGTCAATGGATAGAAGGCCTACTGGTTATTCATTACAATTATTGTGAAATACAATTTTACATTAATAAATAGGTATAAATCAACAAGTTGTAGATTAACATTGAAGTCTGGCATTACCTAACTCTCGAATATTTTGAGTAAATTTCAAGTTCATTGCAGTAGGAAAGTGTTTTGACCTCAGCCATAATATTTTGAAATACCTAGTCAGGTCCAGTGTGCAGTGCACGACAGCCTTCGATATCTGATATAGTCGTCACTACAGGTGCGTGAGCGTAACGTATGGAGCGCTTTTAAATGAATTTCAAATAATCAACAATGTGATTGAAAGATTTAAAACTTATTACTATCGATTAATTAATAATCTTCTTAAAATATTTAACAGTATAAAGAGTGTAAAGTGAAAAACTATTGCAAAAATGGCAATTCTAGCGCTAAATTTGATAAGCTACGAATCCATTGTAATATCAATTTCCAGTTTAATATTTTTATACTTGTGGTTTCAATACAAATTCACGTACTGGTCAAAAAGGAAAGTGGTCGGTCCAAAACCTGTGTTCCCGTTCGGGAATTTAAAAGATGTAATCAAAAGAAAAGAACAGTTTTTCCAACCCTACTGTGATAACTACTTTAAATATAAGCATTTACCTTACATTGGCCTGTATTCTTTTCACCGGCCAGTTTTATCGATACATGATTTAGAATTAGCCAAACATATATTGATCAAAGATTTCGACTATTTTCAATCTCGTGGCACATATTCTGGAGGAGCCGGAGATCCCTTGGCGGCAAACTTATTCAACTTACATGGAAAGAGATGGAAAAACTTGCGACTGAAAATGACTCCAACGTTCACTCCGGGAAAACTGAAAACAATGTATCCAATGGTAGAAAGTATCGCAAGCCAAGCAAGGAATTATGCAGATTTGCTACATTCTAATAGAGAAGCAATTAATTTCTCAGAGTTCTACTCGAAATATTCAATGGAGATAATCGGAAATATCGGCTTTGGTGTGGAGTGCAACGGTTTCAAGAATCCCAACTCGGAGTTTTATATCCGAGGACATGAATATTTTGATCACCAGTCCTTATATTGGTAAGTGTTGTGTGTTTACGTCAATCAATCGTTAGTTTTTTTTATAACTTCAAAAAATAATTTGAATTAAATAAGTATATATGTTAGACTTTGACAATTATTTTTTTAGGAGATTTATTCGAGCATTTGCATTCTTTGCACCGGATGTTTTCGACAAGTTAAAAATCAAACGCATCAGTTCGAGAATAGAAGACTTCTTCTATGGTCTGGTCAAAAAGACAGTGGAGCATCGCCAGGACCATTGCTACAGACGAAATGACTTTTTACAAACACTAATCGAGTTAAGGAATGGACAAGTTATTGATGAGAAAGGTATGAATAATGCGAAGTAATTTTTATTTTTTAATTATTACTTACAAGCTGTCCCGCGTTCTCGAGAAAAAAGTAGTAGACTATATGACTCTCCACACCATAGGCTATCTGCGTATTAAATTTCATCGCGATCGGTTCAGCGGTTTAGGCGTGAAAAGGTAACAAACAAACAAACTCACATTCGCATTTATAATATTGGTTAGGATAGTTAGGATTGATAGGTACATTATTCTATGTCTTAACTATTTGCAAAAGTACGATTACGTATCTATTTTAAAACACGTTCAACAATTATAAATGCATATCAGTCTTTCTGTTATCACATCTAAACTATTGAATAAATTTGGAGATAATTGTGGTAAATATAGGATAATTATGATCCTGAAAACGCGGCTAAAACCACGGGTGCAGGCAGCTAGTGTAAAATAAAGTTATTCCTCAGGTGACGTAAAGTTCATTCAAGATTTCCCATTTTCGATGATCGACGTGGCTGCTAACACCATGCTATACATGATTGCCGGCTACGAAACCTCGGCAACCACTGGTCAGTTTGCAGCATATCACCTAGCTCTCAATCCAGATATACAAACAAAAGCTAGGGAAGAAGTGGTGAGAGTACTAGCTAAGCATGGCGGGAAATGTACTTATGAAGCACAAAATGAGATGATTTATTTGAACATGGTTCTCGATGGTAAGTGAAAATACCATAGCAATTCATACTTAGATGGTAAATAAATTATGAGTCAATTTCTAACTTAAACGTTCACCGTTTTCATTTGCAGAAACAATGAGAATACATCCGTCAATGAGATCTTTATTTAGAAGATGTAATAAAGATTACAAGTTGCCAAACAGTGATTTAGTAATAGAAAAGGGCACGTTAGTGTTTGTACCGATACAAGCTATACAAATGGACCCAGATATATTCCCAAATCCAGAGAAGTTCAACCCGGAAAGGTTTTTACCGGAACATAAGGCAAAGATGCACCCTTGTCATTGGATGCCGTTTGGTGAAGGCCCAAGAAAATGTCTAGGTATGTTTTATTTTTCATAGAATCTTTCTGTTAAGCGGCTGTGAAGATGAATTAAAACTGATTTTTGGAAGCAGGTCATATAAGTAGGAGTGGCTCTCAAAAGTGAAGCTCACTTTTGAGGTCAACTCCTGACGCATTTAATCAATTTTTCAGTTATTCCATGTTTGGAAAACATTTAAATATAATGTACTTATATAAAAAAAAGTTTGATCTATTGGCTGTTCATTGTAGTTTCGGTACGCCATCCTATTTATGCGAACCCAACTTGCAATTGGACAGTTTTTTGTATTTTATATGGCATTACGTTACGTCTTTGATGAAAATATTATGATTGCTCATATAACTTGCTGATTGTTGACAACATCATCGGTGTAGCGGAAATAATGCCACTAATCATATATCAGACAAACCAATCAATGCTCGTAATCAAAAGTTAATCAAGAATACTAGTTTATTATTCTTACAAGTGAATGAATACTTTAGTTAACTAGGCACTCAATATCCTTCACCCGAAGCTTGAACTTACAAAGGCCGCTGCAACACTTATAGCAGCTGCGCTGATGGTTAACACTCGTAAGATTCAATAGTCATTCATACACAGAGTATTTATTTATATGTATATAAAACAAAATGGTGTCAGTTAGATCATTTATAACTCAAGAACTGCTGGACCGATTTTTATGATCTTTGATTTGTTGGATTTGTTTTCGTCCCGAACAGCAGAATAGCTAAAATACCTGGAACGCGGGTGAAACTGTGGGGAACAGGAAGTAACGTACAAACTAGCTTTCCACCCCGCGGTTTTATCCGTGATTTATTTTATTTCAAATATGATACAAAATCCAGCTATGTAGTAATTTAACACACAACTCATTTAGTTAGGATTTAATTTTATTAACAAACCAGCTATGACAGAGACAGAGCAGCGTGAAGTAATATGTGTAGGTGAGGGTATGTAATGAGAACTAACTATTGATTAAATAAATGACAAGATACATTTACATAAGGATATAACAAATTTAACTATTTTCTAAGTCGTTGCTTGAATTTCTTTTTAATTTTTTCAGGTTTTCATTAAATAGTGTTTTTTTTTAATATTTCAACTGAATTGTTTTTTTCTTCCTTCCACTTTTGTTAGGAATTAGGATAGTAATATACTAGTAATGATATTAGAATATTATTTATATTTTAATATACATTGTTGAGATAGAGCTTAATTTTTTGACAATCCTTTAATTTATGGAATGTTACACGTGCAAAAACAGGACCGAGTGTTTCCAAATTTCTTACTTACAAAGAAAAGGCATTCTCTTTGGTCGTCGTTCCAATTATGAAACTCGTTATACGCATACAATTAAAATTATGTAATAAAAAAGCATAAGTAATATACACGGGTTTTTTTATTTGAGGGTAACTTCCTAATGATTTGTAACTGCAGTGACCACTTGAACCGCTAGAATGCATTTTAAGGCCTATTAGATAAGTATAAGCCCTATTAGGCCTATTAAATATAAGCCTGGTAAATACTACCTATTGTTATTTTTGTTATATAATACTGACATTGTTTACAGGTGTTCGCCAAGGGTACATACAGTCGAAGATGGCTCTAGTTAAGCTATTGCCCGAGTATGAGTTGGTACTGGACGAGCGGACAGCAGTTCCGATGAGGATCAAAGCCTCGTCGCTAGTGTGCGCGGCAGAAGGTGGTGTATGGCTCACGCTACGGAAACTTGATGCTCACAAATAAAGACTTTTATAGTACCTATTTCACTGTGTATTTTATAATTAAAGTTAAATAAATTTGTGATAAGCTCTTCATATTTATTCATTTGTGAGTAACTGATTTTAGCATTTTCATATTTTCATTAGGAATATCATAAGTTTCGTAAAGAATCTTATGCAATGGAAATTGTTATCTTACGACTGGTGCAACATCAACATATTTTTGCTTCGTTCGTAAATTTGTTCAATCTTATGAACATATAGTCAAAAGCAAGTCAAGTTCACCGCAATAAATATAATACGTCATGTAAGTGAATGTTGTGCAGTAGGACTAGGCCACGTATATTACGAAACGGTGATTAACATGGTTTAACTGTGGTTTTGGCGAGCAAACCTAGCCGAGATGGAGAGTCGTATGACCTTGCGCATCTCATTTAAAATATATACATACCTAATAGTCAATTAGGCCTCTGCATCTATTTCATCCACACAGAACTATAACCTTGGTTTGATGTTCATTCATATTAAAGACTTGCTCATTATAATGTTTACATCAGCACTCACACCACTGACCGTCTACCGCGGTTTTACCCGCGTTCCCGGGATAAAACATGTCTTATGTTTATCTCCAGATTCATTAATATCGGTTCCACCGTGAAACGAAACAAACAGACGGATTCACTGGTGCTTTTATTATGTTAGAATGGAAGGTAAATCCAATTTAATTTAAATAATAAAGGTTCGAGACAATCGGCTACATTTTTTCCATACATACCTACATTAAGTCCCCATTCCATCCGGTTAATTTTGAAACAACCTTAAAATACAAAAAAATGTTCAGAATAATATTTACACCAGCTTCGAATTGCAAATAATTGCTCTCCGCAAAAAAGTTACAAGTAAACAAATTGACCGACTGACTGAAATTGTTGGAAACTCTGTTTGATAATTCATTTCTCAGCGGATTCTTACACCTTATACAATTTTAAGTTTGTAGACTTTATAGTTCGTGAGAAAGTGGTATGCATACATATCGACTTTATACCGGGTTATTTTTAATTGCCTAGCTAAAATTTCAGGGTACCTACTCATTAATACATACAACTTTTATTAAGTGACCACTGTGAGTGACCACCTCTGAAAGTACGAAAAAAACAGCTGTTTCATACAAAACTTCAATAATAGTTATACAACCAAAATATATGGAACAGCAGATTTCATCATCATCATCATCATCTCAGCCGCAACACATCCGCTGCTGGACATAGGCCTCACCTATGGATCCCCAATAGGTACGGTCTTGTGTGGCCTGCATCCAGCGTTTTCCGAGTCTGTCCACCTTGTGAGTGGACGTCCTACACTGCGCTTGCCGGTCCGTGGTCTCCACTCCAGAACTCAGAACAGCAGATTTAGTTCTTAGCAAATAATAAATTCTTTCAACAAGTTTAGCTGGCCAATTAAAAATAATAAAATAAACATAACTTCAATAACTGTTAAAGTACTTTGTAGAGTAAAATTTTGCAAGTAGCAACAGTTGTAGGTATGGAAGTCTTATCAGTAATGTTATATCAGAAGGGGTCTTTTACCACAGAGCTTTTACTGCTACCTCCTCTATCACATGCTGAGCTTTGCATTTGTGTGAGTGCACATATACAGGATGATTTTTTAGTCGCTGGCAATACTTGTAGGGGTGGAAGTATCATCAATATGAACAAATTTTTTTTTCTCGGCCTGAGGCGCGGTGCGTCCCTCGCGCGAAGCAACTCCGCCGCGCACCTTCCTTCCACACTTCACCTCTTGTACTGGTAGCAGCGTGACATGTTTAATTCTAAATATTTTGTGTGTTCGATTTATTAGTGAAATGGCTGCCAACACAAATAAACGAAGAATACGTAAACCTTTAAATAGCTAAAACAAATTTTGTGTAATTTAAATAGTTATTTTAAAGACATGAACAATAAAGACATGTCAAGTGTCACTACATCAGCCCAATTGATAGCGACATCGACGGGAATTCCGCTGTCAACTGTCAAAAGACTTTTATTGGAAGGTAAACGTCTTTTGGAAGACTGAAGCAAATTTAAATCTCCAAAAAAGACCAGATGCAGGAAAAATATCATTATCATTGACGATTTTGATAAAGCGGTAATCCGAAGAACTATTCACAACTTTCACATTACTGATAAAGAGGTGCCAACAATGAAGCGAATACATGAAAAGTTGAAGACAGAAATAAACTATCCAGGTTCAATTTGGTCATTGCGGAAAGAAGTGTCTCTTTTAGGATTTAAATGGAAAAGGACAGAAGATAATGGAAAAATTCTAATGGAAAAACATGAGATACGTACGTTATCTATGTATAAACATTTTGATTAAAATTTCTGAATATCGCATTCAGGGCCGGCCAGTCATTTATACCGACGAAACATATATAGACACGACTCACACTTCTTCGAAATCTTATTCAGATGGCAGCACTTTTGGTTTGAAGAAACCAATTTCTAAAGAAAATCGTTTAGTAATAGTGCATGCAGGCGGAGAGGACGGTTTTATACCAAATGCACTGCTGATGTTCAAAGCAAATCAAAAAAGTGGTGATTACCATAACAATATGAATGCAGAAAACTACACGAAATGGTTACAGACGCAATTAATTCCAAATTTAAAGCCCAATAGCGTTGTGGTGGTAGACAATTCTTACCACACTTCGTTAGAAAATCCCGCTCCCAACTCAAATAGTCGTAAAAGATATGATTGACTGGCTAAAGTATCGCAATATCGATCACTCTACATCGATGCTTAAACCACAACTCTATCAATTGATACTGCAAAAGAAACAAAGATTTATTGAATATAAAATTGACACTTTACTTAGAGAACATGGTCACAGTGTCCTTCGTCTATCACCCTACCACCCAGATTTCAACCCAATTGAAAATATATGGCCAATGATAAAAGGATACGTGGCGAAAAAAATACGTGTCAATGAATATGATGATGATCCTATCCGACCGTTTTCGATCATGGCGACCACTTTGACTCTTAGTCCGTACGACGCTGATGAGCCCGAAAATGGCTAATGTAGCCGATCTTACTAGTGAACCCCCGCGCACACTGAGCGCACGTGAGCACACCATCCACATAATTAAAATAAATGGGCGTGGGTGGACGGGCTTTTAACTCGTCGCGCTTGGCGTCGAGGTCAGTTTTGCGCTGTTCCTCAAAATCGCGTACTTGCCTCTGTACAAGCCCACGCCATTCAGGGCGCTGTGCTGCCAATCCTTCCCATTCAGATGGCTCGATCTTACACCTTTTCATATGTCGCTTCTGAACATCTTTATACCTGAGAAGTTGGCCGCCTTGTTTTCGCTTGCCCTCCTTTAGCTCAGAATAAAAGATGCGCTTCGCCACTCGCTCATCCGACATCCGTGAGACGTGTCCGCACCACCGAAGCTGCCGACGCATCAGGTAGGACTCAATTCCACCAACATTGGCTAGTCGCAGAACTTCGGTATTTCGCACACGATCAGACCATCTGATCTTCATGATGCTACGTAGACATTTCAGGTGGAAACGGTCCAGCGCGCGTATATTGCGGCGGTACACACACCATGTTTCAGAGGAATAAAGAAGGTTTGGCAGCACAATCGCCATATATACAGAAATCTTGGTGGCCAGTCTCAAGTCGTGTGAACAGAAAACCCTGGGACACAGTTTCCCAAATGCCGCAGCAGCAGCGCTAATCCTGCTGTTGATCTCGGCATCAAGGTCACACTTGGAAGTTATAGTGCTCCCCAGATAGCGGAACTTTTCAACCTGCTTCAGCATATCCTCACCAAGCTTGATCGGCAGTGTCTCATGACCATGAATATCTAAGGACATCACTTCCGTCTTCATAACACTGATCTTTAAGCCGAACTTGCAACAAGCATGGTGGAGGTTTGATATCAGCTGCTGAAGTCCATCTGGGGATTCTGCTAAAAAGCACAGGTCGTCGGCATACATGATCTCGGTGATCATTGCGTACGTCACCTTAGTACGCGCCTTGAGTCTGGCCACATTGAAAAGATTACCGTCCGTGCGAAAGCGGATGCGAACACCTTCGGAAGAGGTTTGCAAAACCTCCCCGACTACTACTGCGAAGTACAACGCGAACAGTGTGGGTGCTAAAACACACCCTTGTTTCACCCCACAGGTAACGGAGAAAAACTCAGACTGTTGCCCATCTATGGTAACGCAGCATTGCATGTCGTCGTGCAGGAGTCTTAAAAGTCTGACAAACTTCTCCGAGCACCCTAGCTTCAACAGCACCATCCAAAGGGCTTCACGAGGCACACTATCAAAAGCCTTCTCCAAGTCAACAAAACAGAAGTAGAGCTGCCGACCCTGTTCCCTACTTTTTTCCTGCAGTTGACGAACGGAAAATATTGCTTCACATGTGCCTCGGTCAGTTCGGAAGCCAAACTGGGTCTCAGGTAGGATCCTTTCAGATAAGGTTCTAAGGCGGTTTAGGAGTACTCTGGCAAAAGCCTTTCCAGGGGCTGACAATAAGGAAATACCTCGGTAGAAATTGCAGTCTGAACGGTTTCCCTTATTCTTGTAGAGGGCACATTAGTGCCCTCTACAAGAATAAGGGAGCTTTTAGAGTGTCTCGCATTAGCGAGACACTCTAAAAGTATCTGGGACTCGCTCTTCCTCCCACATATGAGCAAATTGTTTCCATACCAATGAGTGCAATTCCTCACCACCATACTTCAACAACTCTCCTGGTATAAGGTCAACACCAACCGCCCGTTTGTTCTGCTGCTGTCTGATGGCAGTGACAACTTCTTCACGCGACAAGGGCTCGTCTAGCTCGGTAGCAAGAGGAAGTTGTGTCATCAAGTTGATGTGATGTAGATCAGCTGATCGATCAACATTGAGCAATGTGTTAAAGTGTTCTGCCCAACGCTTTAGCACATCCTCCTTACTTGTCAAGAGGTGCTCACCATCGGCAGACCTAAGAATGATATGGATGAATAAAAAATTGTAATTATTGCATCCAATGAATATAATAATAATACGCAGGGCAGCTTGTGGCGAGCTGTTGGTGAGTAGCGACACCACGGACCCGAGACCTCCCGGGGGCGGCACCTATGCCCCCACCTACGGCTTGCCTTCACTGGCCGGCTGTAGTGGAGCGCGAGAGCTATATGTTCGAAAGGGTGGAAGTGCTCAATCTGCGTAATAACGGGGAAACCCGCTCACGAGCCTTCTCGCGATGGTGAAACCGGTGCACACCTCTCTACACCCTTAGCTGCTGACACCAATGTTGCTCCCTCTGTCACCTTGGTTTTGGTGACTTTTTTTGGGGGCCCATTCAGTTGGTGGCGAGTCACCGTCTGCCAGAATTATCAAATATATATGTATAACGAACATCATCAAAGATTGAGACATTTGATTTGGCAGGCGTTCCGTTGTCTCAATCAATAGTCCAACAACCAGTCCAGCAAGTTCCCCCCCATAGACCCAGTATAGTTCCTTGTTTTCTGTAATAGTCCTTGCACTTAGCGGGTGCTGTCTTTACCTGTATCTCTTCAATAGTGCAGACAGAGATAGTATCGCTAGGTGTACACATCCAAACACATTAACATATCTTAAAGGGGCCTCTACGTGTTGGATCTGTATCCCCACGCACGCCTTTAAAAAAGACCGGTCCTCGCGCCGTGATGTCAGAAAGATACATTATAATAATAATAATAATCATTTATTTATCAAAGAAAAAATACGAGTTCACACAATTTGCCTATTTGCTAATTATAAGGATAATTAAAGGATTAATATGGATGCAATAATGAGGTTAGCGAAAGAAAAAGTTGACACTATAGTGATAGTGTCAACTTTTTCTTACAGTGGTACAAGAATGGAAAAATGTATGTGACCACGCAAAAAAAGAAGAAAAAAGTTTCATGGTCACAACGCCGTTCTTGATGATATAACGGAACGATTCATTGTTAACACAAACGACACATCAGACGACAGTGAAAATGAAGAAGATGCAATGTCCGGTGTAGAAGAATAATAATTGTCATATTTTTTTATATTTGAATTTTATTTATTGATCTCTGACTTCTCAGTCACACTTACAATGTACACATACTCATCAGTCATACATATCATATATGGCCTTTATTTTAACAATTTTTGCCTATTTAGTATTATTTTATTTTTAAACTAGAATACCTCTCCCACTTATGTTATGTACCTACCTAAAGCATAATAAAATTTATTTTTAAAAGTTTTTTGTCTGACTCTACTTTAGGTGATCACTCACACAAATGCAAAGCTCAGCTTAGACCTCTCAGACTTGTACCTACTTCTCGATATTAAAAAAAAAGCACTGAGTACTAAATATGTTTAGTATTTTTATTTATTCAGATCAGTCTTGTTTCTCCTTATCTTTAGTTTGAGTCTCTTTGTCCACATCTTCAGCCGGTGAGTCCGAGGACGACTCTTCCGACTTTAAGTCGGATATCTGAACTTTACGCGTACCACTTTTTTTGGATTCACTTTTTTTGTCAGTTTGCACGCTTTTGTGAGTAAAACTTGACTTTTGAGGTTGTGGTGAACTTTGTTTTTGAATTGAAGGTGCCTTTATACCGTCCGTTTTTTCTGTGATTTGTGGAGATGTGTGGACATTTGTTGGATGTAGTATGGTCTTCGTCGGTACTTCTTTAGATTTTAGTGCATCTAATGACTCTTTTTGAGATTTGGCAGTATCTAGCTCTTCAACTGGAGATTTTTTATTTTTGGGTAAATCCATAAAGTCTAGTAAATCATAGAGCATCTTTACTATAAACCTCTTACTTTGAGGTACAGATTGGAATAACATCGTATTAGTAAATTGTTCACGTTCCCTATTAACTAGAGATATCTTAGATACTTTAGACATTTCATTTATTTTTGTAATATGGTCTGTACGAGTAATTGTCAAATTTGCGTCTGTAAAAGCAATATCGGGTAAAGATACTGTTGGGGATAAACGTGATGAGCTAGAAGATTCCTCCATTTGATTGAACCACACGACAGGTGATACAGTACGGACTTGTCTTTCATGGCGTTCCTGTGAATTAAGAAACATTTGAAGTCGTTTTAATATTATAATTTTCGTTTTGACCTCCGAAGTACTAACTACCAAGGGGCCAAGATTTGTAATCTGACTTTCCTCAGAGCCCTCGCAATAATCAAAAATATTATCTATTCAAATAGTCGTGATCAAGCACTTATAGTTCTCGATTCTTTACGTGGTCGTGATAATATTATTAATTATTTTACATGTTTTACCTACCAGCATTTTATCTATATCTCCTGATAGTTCGACATTGATTTTGACAAGTTGGAAGTCTACCGCCATGAGTACTCTCACTAGTGCTAGTAGAGCCGACAGCAGCCAGCAGAATGTGTGCAGCCACGCGGACAGGATGGTCAGGCGAGTGGCCTGGAATACACCGCGGATGCGACGTTCGTATGCCAACGTTGCTACGTTTATTGTGTATGAGCACCTGTCAAAACTATACCGTTACTTTACTACTCATGCTAATGGTAAATAGTGCGTTATGTTGTTCAGCTTAAATCTGGCATGGAATTAAACAACTATTTCCATTGTTGATGATTACGTCGACATTATCTAAGTAGGGATGGTAGTACCTACTCACCAATATGACAAAATTTGGAATCGCAAAAAAACTGGTCTAAACAGATAATACCTAATCAAGGAACCCAGATAATTTATTTTTCCAATTGCAGAGTGGGCCTTATAGTAAAAGTTGTTTATATTTGTGAGTATTTTTATCCCTACCATTTTGTCAAATCAATATAAAATAACTCGTATATTACCAATCTAATACATACTTATATTATGGCTTCTGGTAGAAACAATTCCGCTCCTGATTTAGAGGAAAGATGAATGAGAGAGTAACGATAGAATTGACCTAATACGTACGTAGTACTGCCAGTAAACTCGCCAAGTTTGACACATAATTCTTGTAAGCCGTAATGGGTGACTGCAGATGCGTAAACACAAAGGCCACCCATGGCTAGTGAAAATATAAAGACAGGGGGCAATACGCGCCAAGGCCTCTGCAAGCTATATTAGGAAAAAATAAAACTTTAGGCGTCAGTCAAAATTTTGAATTCAGAAGAAAAACGAACCCTGATCCTATATTAACGAATAATATATCTTATATATATAAAATTCTCGGGTCACAATGTTAGTTACTATACTCCTCCGAAACGGCTCAACCGATTTTTATGAAATTTTGTGTAATGAAATGAAATGAAAATATTTTTTATTCAAATAGGCCTTCACAAGCACTTATGAATAGTCTGACTCTAACGCTCGGTTCGGAAGGTTGCTTTTACTGAGAAGAGCCGGCAAGAAACTCAGCAATTACTCTTTTCAAAACCAACTCAGATTTATTACATTAAATTATTTATCTAGTCTCACTGACAATATATGTGTGTTACAACAAAAAAAAAAGAAACAAAATGATGAGTTAAGCAGACCAGCCCCCACAAGCAGCACGAGTATGACGCATGTGGCAGCCATCGCCCTCCTCGCACATATTGTAGGGAAGTGAGCGACCCGCCACACGACGCCGCCGCAAGCAAAGGCCTCAAAGTGAGCATGACTACCTTAAGCTTGCTAAAGCTGCTTGCTGTACATATCGGGTAGGTCTGAGAATAGGTTCTTATCGATATTTTAAACCGTTACGCGAGTGAAACCGCGGGGGACAGCTAGTAGTTAATATAATATAATATGATAGATGTAAAAGAAGTAAACAAAATATTCTCGCTTCAACCGCTGAACCGATCGCGATGAAATTTGGTACGCAGATAGCCAATAGAGGGACATAGGCTACTTTTTTTCTTAGGAACGCGGGTGAAACCACGGGGGATAGCTATTGCGCTATAAAAGGTACTTGTTAAATAGAAACACTGTCAAAAAGCCAAATATTAGAAACAATAGACACTTGTTTATCAGCAGCGTTAAAATGTAAGGTGTTTGTAGTAGAAAAAAAAACAGAATTAACAAAATAATATTTAAAAAATATTTTACACAGGATTATTCCTTGTTTACCATATTCAAGAGGTTTAGTTTAGTTTGCTCAATATCACCAGTAGAATTTTATACCCATGAATTTTATGCCATGTTATTTTGTGACAAGATCAAAAACAGTACTGAAAACCTTTTAAATCGACCATGTCTTCGTAATCTTAAGTTATTTTGTAATTCAATTTTTCCATTTTCACTCCTTGACATCCTGCTGGGGTCTATAAGTTTTCTGCTATACTATAAATGATGTAGTAGCGGATGAAAGTGCGTACCAGCGATATACCTATACCCCATGGTAGTTCCTCCCTACTGTAGTTATCCATACACATAAAATTTACAAACCTTCCTCGAATGTGCGACATTGTAAGTACAAAAGTTCTCAACAAGAAGCATATTTTTGTAAACTAAAATGTTATTATGTTTGTTTTTATCCGATTAATATTTATTATAGCTCGCGTTATGTAAGTAGGTATGTACATATAATATCACAGAAGTGGTATATTCTAATTAGATCAAGTAGTTATTACTATTTAAACTACATACTTACCCTGTCAGTGTTCGGCTTCCAGTGGAGCACATGAGAAACATCGTCGTCCAGACAAGTCCGAAGATACCGGACACCAAGGGGACGTAAGTTGGCAGGTAACACACAGCCTTGTCAACCCACTGCGTGCTGAGGAAATCCACAGGGAGCGCTACAGATGATGCAATCGATCAGAACAGTATTTAATAATTAGTAAGTGAAGCATGAATGTGGCTCGAAAGGAATCCCAATGTTTGTACTTACTTTCACTTGTGTCTTTATCAGTGGGAAGAAAATCGCTAATGAGCTTTTGACGTACGGAGTTAATTGAGATGAGTTTCGGGAACAGCACACATTTCTCGTCAAACAAGTACATCAACATGTGGAAGCAGAAAGTACAGAATGAGCCGAAAACAAACGCCAGGAAAAAAAGCAGGAGATGGGCGCCTGGTAAAGAATTATATATTATAATCTTCTGAAATTTGCATTGGCTTTCGCGTTACAGGCTTTGCCTAGTGTGAAAGTCATTACACATTTTTCTAGAAAAGACCTCCAGCATTACGCATATTTTATTTTCTGTGTAAGCTGTAAATGTTATGCCTAATGTTTTGTTTGGTGTGTATTTTGCTGAAATAAATTCATTTTTCATTTTCATTTTTCATTTTCATTGTTACAAAGTTTATATCATACATAGTGAATCATGGGTTATATTCTTGTACCAAGCATGTTCTAATATCGTTATTTTAAACTTTTTAGTGCAAACCCATTTTGAAGTTAGTTTTACTTTTTTGTTAAATGTTAATTTAATTTTCTCATTTTTAGTTTCTTATGTGTATTGAATACCTATTAAAATTTGTCTCTGATCGAGAATATGCCTATCAATAATAATTGTCGATAATATTGAATAAGATATTTCAATCGCGATATTCCTGCTCCTTTTCGTTGAGGAATTCCGTCATATCTTCAAAGTCCATGATCAGATCATAATAAAATGTATGATACCACCTCTCAAGTATGACCTACCAAATGAAAAAAGATACATCAAAATCGATTCATAATTGGCAGAGTACCTAATCGCGTAACAAACTTAAAATAACATAGTCGAATTGAGAACCTCCTCCTTTTTTTGAAGTCAGTTAAAAACAGTATGTCATCTATTTATCTCTAAGTTTTGCTCTTTTTACTTATCAATAACTACTGTGTACTAATAATATCTGGAATTAATTAAAATTAGTTCATGAAATTATGTAAATAAAACATTATGGTTCTATCTAGGTATGTACTTACACAAATATGGGCAACAATAAAACATGGGTAAGTACTTTGTTATTATTGAGTAAATAATACACGGAGTCCTATCTGTTAGCTGGTAATGTCCAATTCTAAAATGTATAGGTAGGTACACAGAATTAGAACATACTTTCTGGGCTTCCCCCATATATTTCTTCAAAAAGCGGTCCTATTTCTGCATCGTATCAACTAGAAAAAGCTTGAAAGTCTAACCTTTCCATGATCCATTAACCTCCGACTCACTTCGCTCAATCAATCTATATTCTTCAAATAAAGTAATTCTATTCATCTTATATTACTTATAATTTTATTCCTTCAAAAAAACATTAGATTATTTTCATGAAATTTTTTATACATATAATATCAGATTCATTAAATTATTGTGCCATAATGAACTGAGACGTTTATGTGATCTCAATACATATAAGATTTCATCTACGATCAAGTAAATCGTATTTAAAGATTCCTTAGGGTATTGAAATATTATCCATCTATGGTTCAAAAGTCACGTCGTTTCTGACAGTGGTGTCTTGATTGAACAGTACCTAATGGCTTTTTTTCTTCATAAAAGAGGTGAATGGTATATCAGCCATAGTCAAGATATCCCACCTTTTCCAACACTATATATCCTAATATACTACTCTACTCATTAAAATATCCTACATATTAAAAATTATTTGATTAAAAAAACCTTTTTTTTAGATGTTCTAAAAAGTATAAAATAATAAGTACAGGCTTACTATTCAAACCAATTTTAATTTCAATCTTAAAATAATCCTTAAAATAAGGAGTTCGTATGTATGTCATCTTCCGGCTCCTTGGTAACATGCGAGCTATCTTTAAAATTTCATGCCTCTAGCTCATTTATGCATGTAGGTAAGTTTCAAAGTATCGAATAATAAAAACATGGTAAAAATGTTGAGGGTGTTTGTTACGATCACGTATTATAATGTCTGAACAAAACTAGTCACATAAATTGATAGTACCTTGGAATATCATTTGGGATATGTTAGGTACCTATATCTTGCTGAAGAACTTTTACTATTGGACTCTCAATTTGCGTTTTTTTTAATCATAAATTTTGATCGAGCCAGCTTGACCGTATGACCAGCCTAGTAGGTATAGGTTTCGAAAATATGCCAACTCTAAATACTACTTAATATATTCGAGGTAACATCTAGGTAGGTACACTCCACGGAAGTACCAATAAATAGCAATTTGCTATTTATAATACATTTGTGAAGCTGATGACTGTTATGGAAGCCATGTTGGCTCATTGGTAGGAAAAACACTCCGATCGACCTACGATGGTTCAGGAACAAATCATTGCCCCGTAGCTAAAACTTTATAGTTTTCACCAATGACTTCGGTGAGTAAATATACTTATAGCAGGGGATGCTTTTATCGGATCACCCAAATTAATCTCCTTAAATGTATTTGGAACATAAACGCAGACGTAGCAACGATCGTAGTGAAATAGAAAAAAACTAGATTAGGCTTGTTAGAATGTTTAGCAAGACCTCGAATGAAGCTTGAATTCAGGACAGTGGTGGTTGACCATGACGTTCAAATCCTCTGTGTTCTATAGTTAACTAACATACGTATGTAAGTAATAGGTATCCTACATCAGAGATTATACTCACTCTTATGTAGGTAAATTTATGCTCGTCAATTACAAAGAGCGATCAATAGATACATATAATTGAACGTTTTAGTGAAGTACAAGTAAAATGTTATTTATCGACCTATCGAATATACCTATGCCGGGTAAAAATATATTTACCGCATAAGAATTAAACCGTATTACGAAAGTTAGTAAAAAGACAGAAAAGGAAAACCTTGAACATAACCCAATATTATAGGAAAATAAAAGATATACATACAGACAGTTTTATTATACGTATAGATTACAATCATAGCAAACAAATGCTATCTTACTAATATGCTAATATTATAAATGCGAAGGTAAGTGTACGTTAGTGTTACCGGCTCTTATTACCTACTAGTTTTTCGCCTGCGGCTTCCCTCGCACAGATAGTGTTAATTAATCAAAGTAAATTGGTTAAAACAAGGTTGGCGACTGGCTACGGTCATCTAAAAACAACTATTTCAGCGATTATAAATCTTATTATTAAACAAGCAACAGGTAAGCCTCAGAACGCTTATTTATATTGTAGCTACTGAATTTATTATGAGTGTTCAAATATCATTAGGCTGCTCCAAAGTTGATTGTAGGTATATATAGCAAAACAAATAACGTTGCTAAATTGTAACATTAGTCATTGAATTAATAATTTTAAATAGGCTCATTTATTAATCGAAATGCTGACTTTTTAAATAATTGTTGCTATTTTCGTGACTAATGTGTAGAGAATATGAATTAGTTTATTAGAAGCGATAAATGCTCAGTAATTAATTTAGATGGTTGGTTTAGCTAGACGATAATTAGTAAGCGACTTTACTTGAGACGATTGCTTTATTATTCGTTAATTTTTACCTAAGTTATTTCTTCAACAATTTTTTTTTCCTTATCGATAAAGGTAATGTTGTACATCATTATAATGCTGTAAGAGGAGTGACTGTCGGGTATTACATGCGACTTAAACAACAATAGTACTCTCTCTATCCTTATCTAACTCGTGTGGTTAGTAACGTATAGACATAAAAAATGGCGACTTGACAGTACTATTGTTAATTAAATCGCATGAAATATTATTTAAATAGATTTTGTTGGTAGCCGACTTTAAAAACTGACCGAATGTTTTACAACAGTAAGCTGATAAAACTCGTCAAATGTTCAACATATTTGTACAATGAAGTTGTTTATTTTGTTGCTAATTTGTATTCCAATATTGATTGTGGAGTGTACGTTTTCTGCGTTGCACTTGAATGCGGTAAACGATAATGTTAAGTGGAATTTGAAGAATAGCAATGGATGTAAGTATGTTTTCACTTATAAAGCACTTAAGATGTTTATCAGACATATATATAATGATGGTTAGGTTATCTGTGTCATGAACGACGTTAGTTGGAGCATGTATAAAGTATCTTCTGAGTGGTTAGTTAGTACCTACTCGGTGGCGGATGATTTGTTGCGTTACGCCCACCAACTCAAACTCTCAAAACGAGCTGCAATTTGTTCTAAGTTGAAACCTTATTCCTGTTTTAATACGCCTTCCCGAAGGATCTTGTGTTTTCCCAGTATCCTATATATTAATCCAGAATATATTCTATCTGTGTGCCAAATTTTACCCAAATCCGTTCCGCCGTTACGGAATTGAGTGGTAACAAACATACAAACTTTTAGATTAAAAATATTACTAGCTAACAGATATTTTTATAAATAAAAATAAATTATTTACTTTTTAACACAACAATGTCCATAGACTCTTGCTAAAACCGACTAGCGATCGAAGTCTACATATAGCCCCGTCATAGTTCCTTTTGAATAGAGAGCACAGCCTTCCGTAAATCTCATGAGACTTGTAATATCGGGTGAGTAGGTACCTACCTACGAAAAAACTACGGTTGTAGCATTTGTGTCTCTACAGCAGCCGCCCCAAAGTAAGATTACTTCCGACGTAAAAAATAAATAAATGATAATTTTGCAATTATTGTAAATTCTAGGAGGCACAGCATGAGCCCACTGTTTCTCCTCGCTTTACATAATTCTTAACTCAAAAATCCACCTGGACTGCCATTGGCAGATAATTAACTTATAAAAAGTGGTAAACCTACGCTGTGACCATTGTATGTTTGCAGCTATCTCGATTCCTGTCTCTGTACCAAATGGTGTGTACTCGAATCTGTTCCGAGCTGGAATCATTGGGAATATTTTGAGCGGTTTCAACGATGTGCTCACTCGGTGGGTGGCTTATGACGACTGGACCTATACTTGTAATTTCAGTAGTAAGTAATAACAGATCTTATGCAAGAGTTAGCATAGCCATTTGAGTATTTATATAGGTTACTAGCCTTTCCGCGCGGTTTCACCCGCGTTCCCGAGGGATCTTGTGTTTTCCCGGGATAAAAAGTAGCCTATAGCCTTCCTCGATAAATGGGCTATCCAACACTGAAAGAATTCAAATCGAACCAGTAGTTCCTGAGATTAGCGCGTTCAAACAAACAAACTCTTCAGCTTTATAATATTAGTATAGATTTTATTTATAATTTAGGTGGATGTATTATTTATGACAGATGGTCTTGTGTGAGAAATAATGTCCCAGAATATTTATTTATTATAACTATGAATTTGTAAGATTTTTGTTGTTTGTAGCCACAGATATAGATGATAGATATGTTTGTAGCGTAGTTTTAACCCTTCGCGAAGGGACGCGCGTCCCAAAACTACCCCCAAAAAAGAAATAGAATTCCAGGAATCACTTGTCAAGGGATTAAAATAACTAAGCTACAAACAACAAAAATCTTACAATTTACAAAATAATGTCGAAATACGTAGGGTGAACGGTTTAACTTATTACCTTATGTTTTTCAGTATCAGAATATCAGTACAATGCTAGTATTTCAAAGTTGGTATTCAAAGGGGTAGACACTGTCTCAGACATTGAATTGAATGGCGTCCACATCGGGAACACAAACAATATGTTCGTGAGATATGTCTTCAATGTAAAGGAACACCTACAGGTAAATAAGACGCCCTAATTTTAATAACAATGAATCCATTGATTTAATCTATCGGTATTCTAGCGAAGAAGAATTAACAAATAAGTGAAATATCACCTAGAGTTTTATTTGTAACGACCAAGGATCTTTTATCAAGGTCTTTAGCCGAAAGAATCTTTCAATGGTAATAATTTTCAGATAGGAACAAACGAGATCAAACTGATCTTTAAATCACCAATCGTAGTGTCGCAAAATCGTTCCCAGTTACACTATGCACCGCCTGTTTGCGTTCCTGAGGAGTACCACGGAGAATGTCAAGTAAACCAGATAAGGAAAATGCAGGCCTCTTATGGCTGGGATTGGGGACCAGCATTTCCATCCGTTGGTCTTTGGTAACCTCATGTAACTACTTAAATATCCAATTTCAAATGGATGACAACTAAAAAATCTAAGTATATAAATATTTTGGATTTCTCTTAAGGGTGTAATATTGAAATGTTTTCAGGAAATCAGTAAATATAGAATTTTACGAAACAGTGATCATAAGATCGGTAACAACAAACATAGAAAATGAAGATACAAGTTGGAATTTACAAATACTTGTTCATATGGAATCAAGTGGGCGTAAACCAATAAATGGAAATCTTCGAGCCTCGTTAAGAAGTGATGAGGAGATAATCAATATTGTTAGAGAATTTGATGTCACAACTAGGGACGATGGCACAACAGTAGTCGAACTCAATATGACTATAAGCAAGGTATCTATATAAACTTATTTGAATGATTGCTGCTCTTAGATTTACTCCGTGATTATTAAATTCTATACAAAATATCTATTCAATAAAGTCCTTAGGTTCCATATGATTTCTTTTAGAACAAAGTTCGTGTTTGGTGGCCAAATGGATACGGGGATCAGCCTTTATATCCCTTGAATGTGTATGTAACTACATTTGAAGACAACGCTATGGTAGAGTCTGCACACAAACACATACAGATTGGGTTTCGAACATTAGAAATTGTTGAACAGAATGCTTCATTGGTACTCGGTATGACTAACATGCCTAATTAATTTGAGCTTGTTTCGTTTTTGTTTTTTTAAATCAAATATAATAAAAATAACTGTAAACTTGCAGGTAACACGACAGCGGGTGTAGGTCTGACCTTCTATTTTAAGATCAACGGTTATCCTTTGTTCATGAAAGGATCGAACTGGATTCCGCTGGACATTCTTCCAGAACACGGAGGAAATAGACATAAAAGTAGGTTTTCATTTTCACACCAGTGAATCATATGTAAGACAGAGAGGAGAATACAAGTTCGATAAGAAACTATCAAAATCCCCCGTTTTTTTTTAAACATTCCATTTTGATACAAATAATGTTAATGTTTCAGTTGATAGTTACCTCACGGCAGCACGAGACGCACATATGTCAATGCTTCGAGTTTGGGGAGGAGGAGTCTACGAATCTGATTACTTTTACCGACGTTGTGATCAGCTCGGAATATTGATTTGGCAGGATTTCCTCTTTGCGTGCTCCATGTATCCGGTTGATCCTGAATTTTTACTGTAAGGGCGATATATAATTGCTGAATTTCTTGCCGGCTTTTCTCAGCAAAAGCAACCATCCAAACTGTGCGTTAGAGTCTGACTATTCATAAGTGCCTGTGAAGGCCTAGTTGAATGTATAAAATATTTAATTTCATTTCACACTGTACCGCACGACGCGTTGTCAGTGTTAATTTTAACTAGTATGTACAAGTTCTAAGTCAAATCCATTTATATTTAGTTTAGGCCCTAGGAGGATACTTATGAACCTCGAAGCTACTGAAGTTGTGGTAACTTCACTAGCTTCAACGATAGGTTCGGAAGTCATTTTTCAAATGAGAACAACCGGTAAAAATCTCAGCAAGGTTATATTTATTGGACAATCTGACAATGTTGGTTATTTTTTCTTTAATTTTTTTAACAATATAAGTATAAACACGAAAAACAACGAGGGAAATAAATATAAAATAATAACGCTTGACGCTCTGGCGAGTGGGGCAGTGTGTCAAGAGTCTAGATTGCTTTACAAGTTTTTAATAAGTTTATACATTTTTAAAATGTTGTAATACTTACTAAGTTACACGTCCAATAATTTCTGAAGCATTAATACTAATAACTGTGTGGTTTGCAGAACAGTAAAAACTGAAATAGAACAAAACGTGATCCGCTTACAACATCATCCCTCAATCGCAGTTTGGGCGGGAAACAACGAGAACGAAGTAGCACTACGTGGCAACTGGTACAATACTGCATCAAAGTTCAACAAATACAAACAAGAATACATTACGCTTTACGTGGACACCATTAAACCTATTGTGGAAACTCTGGACCCTGGAAGACGTTATTTGGTTTCAAGTCCATCAAATGGTTTGGAGTCGGAGAAAGAAGGATATATAGCGAAAAATCCATATGACTCGCATTATGGTGACACACATTATTACAATTATATGGCGGACAACTTGGATCAGAACGTCTACCCTCCGACCAGATTTGCTTCAGAATATGGATTTCAATCTATGCCATCACTTGCAACGATGAAGACAGCAACAACAAATAAAGAAGATTTCAGTTTGGATAGTGAATATTCCAAACATAGACAACATTCTCCAAACGGTTATAGTTTTATTGAGAGTCAGATCACGCGACACTTCAAGCTGGATAGAAACGACACCAATTACTTTGAGAAGTTTGTGTTTTATAGTCAAGTAAGTCATTTCAGTAAGATCTGCTTACTTTATTATTACATTATGATATTAGATTAACTATTTCTCAATGTTAAAATTGATCCCTAGATAACTCAAGCAATGGCAATGAAGGCAGAAACAGAATTTTATCGACAAAATCAAGCGGACTGGTACACGATGGGTGCTCTTTATTGGCAGCTAAACGATGTCTGGCAAGCCCCTTCGTGGTCTGGCATAGGTAAGTTCAAGTGTTTTTTATACTTTAGATAGTGCTTGACTACAATCCTGCCTTATTTGGTGATGACTAAGCAAACTAAACCTATGGAAGTATTGTTGATATTCTGTCTCATCAGATAATTAAATGGGATCATACATAGGTATAAGGATCTCATTTGATAATAGGTAGTTAATATTTTACTCATTCTTATCTATGTTTCCAGAGTCAACCGGTAAATGGAAAATGCTGCATTATTTCGCAAAGTCTTTCTTCGCACCAGTCCTAGTGTCCCCTCGACTGTTCTTATCGGGCGACATAAGCGTATATCTCATTAATGACAGATTCGTTCCAATTTCTGATGCCAGAATCAATGTCGACGTTTTTAACTGGAGCTCTTTGACCCCAATTGCTTCAAAGTCTTATCTAGCTGGAGTGGACCCACTGAGTTCTAAAAAACAGGATATATCAATAGATTTATTGGATGGTCATAGTAAAAAGGAAGTATTTTTGAGATTCTCATTATCAGCAGCAGGTGTTCAGTCGTCACCATACAACTTTATATTTCCGGAACCTTTTAAATCTGTGAAAGGATTGAAGGAGCCTCGTATACAGGTGATTTTTTCTACACAATAATAACTTGATGTACAAGATGCATCATGATTGATGGCGCTGATTTCTTTATTACTTGTTCCAGATTAAAGTATCAAAACGTCCAGGTAGACCAGACGAGCGGTCGGAATATGCCGTGGACATCAGAGTTGACACGGTGGTGCTATTCCTCTGGCTAGAGTTAGATGCATGGGAAGGACAGTTTGAAAATAACGGCTTCATACTAACTAGGCCTCTTCTTAGAGTCAATTATACTACTAATCGTAATATACCAGCGGAGGATATAGAAAAAGCTATAACATATAAATATTATATTAATTAAAACTTGGCCTGTCGCTTTTGTACAAAATGTAGGTGAAAATAAAACGGCATCCCACCATGTTTGATCGTCTGCAGGATCTCAAGTACTGGCTGACAAATTAATGTCTTATATAATATATAGTTAAGGGACAATAAAACATAATTTATAAAATGCAAATCAAAACATTTATTTCAGTTCATTATGCGTGTATGTATATGTGTGCAATTATTATCAACTAATTACAAATACCTGCAATACATATTATTCAATAATCGATAATGTATATAAATTAACATTTGGACGACTTTCCTTGAACTGGTAAGGGCTGTGTTTACATAAAGTTTCTTTTAAAGAACTATAACATGAAGTAATAATATTTCTCTTTAAATACAATAGACTAGTTTTATTCAAAATATTTTAAGTATTTTAGTACAAAAAGAAATGGTGCTAGAATTTAAAAACTATATAAAAACTATAAAAACTAAAATATAGAATAAATTTTAATATTTTATTTTTCCTATTAAACAATTATTTGCAACTTAGTTACACACTTAATTCTAACATTTAATACTCAAAAAGCACCATTTTTAACGTAATCATCACAATATTAAGTTGCTTAGTTAAAAAAGCAATACCTACTAAAGCCATTAAATGAGTTTCACAATTAGGACTAGTAAAAAGATTCGAAGCGATTATACACTGACGCGCGGTATTGTGTAAACGGCACCCTACGTTTATTTTATTGATAAGTGTGTAGGATTTACGAGTATACCTGCGCTTACTATGTAATAATATAAAATTGGAAGGAATAAACTACCATACTGCATTATCAAGAACAACAATAACACCAATATTGGTAGAAATGTGTTATAATAACATCATTATGAATTATTCATGTCAAATCTCTGTTTGTATTACTATTACCTTGCTTTGACTCTAAATGGCATTCACTTAATAGCCCACCGTTGGGTTTAAAAATTAATTTATATATGACAAAAGTTAGTACATAGCTTAGAAGTTATTTTGCGATATCATTGTCACAATAAAGCGCAGCAATGTGTGCACTTCATCAGTCATTGATGACGATTTATTCTAGTATCGCGTTAAGCTATTATTTTCTTTATTGAATTGTGTTTTTTTCATTTTACAACTCCAATCTCAATAACCGTCAACATACTAGGTCATATAATATAGATAAATAAATACCTAACACAATTTAATTATCAACAAAAACAAACGACGACACAATATAAAATTAGTATCATAAGCGAAGAAGCGTCTATGGGGCCTTAAGAGAGCAATGGAGGTTATTTTAATAAGTCCCATATTTCCTAATGAATGTTATCAACTTAAGTTCAATTTTTTACTTGAAATGTTATTTTATATCTTCATGATTTATCCACGGATTTAAAAACGTTATAAAGACATGTATCAAGGCATTTGACACATTTGGATCTATAGTGATAAATTAAGAACTAATCATAGTTTTATATCATCCTATTATCATTACCAACTCTCATATCTACCGACCTTTACTACAAAATGTTTGGTATATTTATTCACTATCCTTTTTATGCTAAAGCTTTGGGAAAATTAAAGGACTAGGAACTGTCCTCTCAATATTACATAATTAAGAGTTTTACAAATATTTTAGAGTTAATTTCAGAGTCTGTTACAATATAATTTATAGTTGATGAAAAGTAAAAAAATAACAGTCACTTCAAAAACGAACGACGCACAAATATTTTTAATTTGATAACTATATTTATAATTTTTGGTATAATAAGTATACAGGTTGTAACAAAAATCTTAACTTCCCATGAAATTCCCTTGGTGTATATTTTAATCTATTAGATCTGTTTATAAAAGTATATATAATTATTTGTTAAATAGAAAGTATGCGAAGTAAGCGTTTATTACCACAACCTGTATTTGTTACGTATACCTACCAAATGGGCTGACTCTCATTTTATCATTGAAATAGTAATAAATATCACATGCTTTTAATTTAATAATAATTTAATTAATATATTATACTGTTAATATATTATTATAAATACACAATATTGCTTTTTAAAATTGACCAACTATAATGCATACCTATACAGGTGAATTTTTCAAGTGGGCGTGGATGGGGCCAAATCCTAAACTAAAAAGAATAGCGAAAATACTCAAAGGAGTTTCGAGCCCGATTTTGATGAAAACTAAAACTGCATCATTGGATTTTTGAAAAATCAAAATTCCTAGCCAGGTATCGAATCCGTTGATTTTGAAATAAAAGGCATACACTGTATCCGACAGTGTTGCTAATAAGGCTCAATTTCTGCGAAGTAATGATATCCGTCAAACTAAAGGAAAAAGCTCATTTTTAACAAAATACTATTTACTTACCTTAACTGATTAATTATTCTAAATGATGGCCATTGTTAAAATTTGAAATTAGAACATGATGTTGTGAGACTGACTGGCTGGGTGTTGAAAAATTGAGCATCATTTCGAACAAAGTACGGGTAATTAATGAATAAGAGGCATTATATATTATCTCAAGTATAAATTTAAAAAATATGAATTCATTTATTTAAATTAAACAAATTCCTTTAGTTTGCCGGATATCATTACTTCTTAAATTGATCCTTATTAGCAACATCGGGCTCGAGACTCCTTTGATTATTTTTCACTATTCCTTATAGTTTATGATTTGGCCATGCACGCCCGCTTGAAAAAATCAACCTGTATATGTCGTATTTGTTGAAATAAATACCTAAATGGTTTGACCTATGATTTAATTTCCATAAATACTGTATAATGATTATAGAGTTAATGGTCCATGCAAGCCCATCACAGATAAACACCGAGCCTGTAAAGAAACATTTAAGTTATTAGTACTTTTAATTTTTTGCGTACAAATTAATGTTCAAGTTTGCATTCTGAAAGATTATTTTCATAGAGAGATGAGATACACAAACGATTCATGCGTTGGTTGTGTGTGACATACCTATACATGCAGTGGAGATAGCTATTACAGGAGCTTATATACAATACTTATAAACGAAACGAAAACACCAGCCATTGTTATGAGGGTTTTGAATGAAATCTCACCAGTAGCGGATTCAGGATTCTGGCTTGGGAGGGGCTTGACCCAAGTAAGGGTAGGGTAATAGGATAATATCAAGCTTAATTTGAGATTTGGCAGGGGTGAACCCAGGTGCTTGGTGGAGGGGGGGGGGGGGCGACTTGAGTCACTTAGCTCCCCCCCTGGTCCCGCTACTGAATGTTACCCAATATAATGAATTAAGCACAAAATGACAATTATAATTTTGTAAAAATAATGTGCGCATACTTACCATATAAATGCAAAATGGTTTAACTCACTTTTAACCACAGTTAATACCTATGTATAAATGGTGCTTTTGAGGTTAAAATGAAACGTTTTTGTAACTGCAAATAAAATGCTAACATACTAATAACAAAGCATCAAAATCCAGAATATACACACCTTAATTCAAAAAAATCCCAATAACGACCTAAATCAACAAAACATTAGTATAATTTTAATGTATCTCAAAACATTATCTACCTACTTCGCATATTCATTAGGTATAAATCTCATTAACACAAAGAAAACATGGGAATAATCTATTTACACGCACATACGTTGTTTACATTTATGACTGACTTTTAGCTAAAGTTCGAAAGGAATTAACCTGTATTTTTAGACAAGCACATAATTATTTGCTTCACTCAATTAAGTTAAACAACGTATATAACTATAAGGATTAAGTGCGCTACGAATGAAGTATACCTAGTAGGAAATCATGGTATTTTATTATTAATATATTTTAAATGCATATTTTTTAAAATTCTCGAGTATATTTTTATTATAATACATGACTATTTAAACCCTCATTCGCAACTCACACAAATCAAACAATAAAAACCATACATTTCTGCGTGACTAACACAATCCTAAAGGCCATTGATTTACCTGACTCGCGAATGTAGGGCAGCCCTTTCTTCAGAGGGCGTATCCCTCAGGAACGTGGAAGAAAGGTTCAGAACCACCATGAGGCAGCACAGTAAGAGTGGGCCCAGGATCGCACCCTCCGGCCCTAAGTAGAATATACCGCCGGCTATTGCCAGACCCGTTACGTAGGGATGGCCACCGCTGAAAAAGGATTTTTTCATGAACATTCCTGAATTGTCGGTTTGAAAATATCATCAATGGTTCAGTGTTGGGATGTATGTTAAATTTCTATAACAAACGTTCCAAAGCCGCTTGCAAGTCTGACTACATAGTGAGTCTATAGTTCGTGGGAGGCGATTAGCATTTTTCTGTAAGTGTTCGCCACTCGTAGTTTTTCATGGGTTATGATTTAAAAAACATTATGATAAAGCTCACACGAATTTTGGGAATGTAATGAAATACTCACGATTGAGTTAAACATATTAGTCTGATCTATTAATGGTAAACTTACTCTTTAATCTCGGCGTAAACAGCGGCATCTAAGAACGCAATAGGCGCCGCTTGTACAACGGGAAGTAGTAGGGCCGCCATGGGCCTGCCTTGGAGCCACACGTCAAGTGCCGCTGGTATGCCCGCCAAGTACGGGCCAAGGAACGGAGCCGCGCCAAGTACTGCCGCTAGCACTGAAAGTTGTGTCAAGTTTTGGGTTTCAAGAGGGTGTAATGCTTATTACATAGTTTTGAGATTTAGAATAGTGTTGGTTGTATAAATTTTTCACTAGCGTCATGATAATTTGATGCATTTTTAATATAAATATTATGGGTGGTGATAAGTTAATTAACTGTCACAAAAATGAAACAATAATATCTAAAATGTATGGTACTACAAGTTTCATGAGGATTTGGTTTGGTACCTAAACAAATTATTTCACTAATATAAATAAAGGCTACTTTAAGATATGAAATATTTATTTCAAAACAAAGATAACACTCATGTTTTCTTTTTCTTATTATCGTTCTGTCTCGGCGATCGTAGTTGAGCGTAAACGTATTTGTAGAAATCCAAGGCCCTCTGTTTATTGTAGGCGACATTGTTCCGACATTGCGGCCCAACGCAACGATTCACATATTCCTGCCTGGGCGTCACATTAGTCCCTTCTGTGAGTCGTTTATGAGTAGAACTGGTACTCCTCAAAGTTTCAACGAAGTCTCTCGAAGAATCATAAACAACTTTGATTATTGTTCTATTAGTCATATTCAAATGGGTATCTTTTAAAAGATCGTCTTTGTCTACTGCAGTCATAGCCGCGCTCGCATCCCCATTCGGCGAATTCGCTTGTCTAATTAAATAGAAGGTCGGAGGCGGCTCGGTGACCTCTTCGTCGGTCGTTACCTCATTGTTGGAGTGCTTATCACTGTAGAGCAAACACATCACCTGCGGGTCAAGGTTCAGTTGGCACATGTCACTTTCTAATAATATCTTCACGATATCTACTGGAAGCACGCAAGGCGCCAATAAACATGTGTTGTTATTTCCCGCGTCTAAAATTATGTTGTTTAGTTCTGTGTTAGCCGTAGCACTATTAAGGAATTGTATGTTTATACATTTGCAGTCAATTTTATTGTTATCGTATGCGATGATCGTGCCGGCAGACTTGCAGCTCGCGTAGTCAAAGATCAGAGAATTCGGTTCTACATTTTTTATTTGATTCCTGGAGAAATAAAAATGTTTTGTACTCATTGTTTTCTTCAAACATTTTATACTTGAGAGCGCGCCGTTTTTGAGCAGATAAATATTGTTGTTCCTAATATCCGTGTTAACAGATTTGAGGACTAATCCGTTTTTATGTATTGCTTCAAATTTGTTTCCGTCCATCTGTAAGTGATCACTCGTTATGTTTATACTGTTTGAGAGTATATCACCAAACGTGTTATCGGTAACAGTCGCCGTCGTGCTTTGCACTTTAATCCCATCGTTATTGATGTTTCCAATATTACTGTTGATCATTGAAAAAACAGTATTATCCTTGCCCATAATTGCTTCTATACCATTCGCCTCTAAATTTACCACAGTCACGTTTGAGAATTCAATATTTTTGATGCCGGTTACATTAGAAATTGCTCCCGAGTCCACTTTATTTATCTTGGCATTTGCAACGCGTATCTTTCTTAATGATGTCGAACCTAAGCACTTGAGTTCCGTGTTCGTGCTGGGTGAATTGAATAATTTGTTCGGAAACGACACGATATAATTAACATTCTCGATCGTCACTTCGGGTGGGGTTTGAAGCAAAGAACTGCTCGATAGCGAAATAAACTCCAGTCTGTCACAGTTAAGTATATTAAACTGCTGGAGATGTGAGGCTCTCTGCAATATAGGACAGTCCAATACCACTTTGACGTCTCTACAATTTTGCACAGTTACACTTGTTATGTGGTCTGTGTAGTAGTCTTTAAGGTGTATTACAACTTCCTGCAACAATTTAAAACAACTGCCGTTTATAAGAGTTACAATTGCGTAAAGATAATAGATGAAACAAAATAAATAGGTTATAATTCATGCGAAGTTAATTAGTACTTACGTGTATTCTCTCAACAGAGCAGGTGAATGTGATATCGTTTGGCACGTTATTTATACAGGACCATTCGGCATTTTGACAACTGGTAAAATTAATACGATCGCCAACAGTGGACCGTAGTATAACAAAGAACAATAAAATATTATTCAAGCGAGCCATTGTACGTGTTTTTACGGCATCTTTTTCTCACTGAGCGTACAGATTTACCAATTACCATAAAGCACGCGCAATAAAAATGTCACACCGGCTACGAGTGAACATCATCCAGAGATAATTCCCGCTAAACAAGTGACGCAAAAAATAATTATAAATTGATTTATCTCCTCGCTTCTCCGAATTTTAAGTTCAACGACTTTTTTTTTTCAATTGGTGATCATTTTAGATGTACATGTTCGCAAATATTGTTTACTTTTCCATAACTACAACAACTGTGCCCATTTAGTGTTTTTAGCTCTCTAGATAAATCTAAGTTATGTATTGTTAATATTGTGGCACACATTATCAGTTGGTGTAGTTCTATATATCCGTAGAGGCCATGTTCGTCGTTATTGTTGTACCTAAATTTGGCCTTTAGATAATGAGGGTCGATTTTCATGCAAGTACTACGTGTATTTCGTTTTGGATGTTTATTATAACACAACCATCCAAATTGTATATTACCCTTGTTATAGCATGGTTGGTTAGCCAGCTTCTATAAAACTATATAAGAACATTTTCTAGTGACTTGGTGACGATAACCTAAATCATATGTAGTACAAATAACATTAAAACTTGATGATGGTAGTTGCAAGCAAACTATAATTAACTAACTTTCGCCCCGCGGTTTCACCCACGTTCAACTATGTCACTTTCACGGTCTATAAATTATATTATTATGTAAAAAATCATGTTGATAAGTTGCGCCGTTGCTGCGTGAAAGAAGGACAATCGAACAAACACACTTTCACAATTATAATAGTAAATAATAAGGTATTATTGATCATCGACTTACCTGATGGTAAATACACCACTTTAGCACCGAATAAGTTGTGAACAAGCCATGTCCATAGCCCATAGAACAGGGCCATTTTAAATGAAGCTCTGAATACCTGCAAATAATATTTTCACTAACTATAAAGCAGCAATATAACGTTAAATAAGACGAAAATATTCGATACGATGGTTGGCGTGTTGGTGATACCCATGTCACGCCACATGTTGTATGTTCGATTCCCAACTGGGGTAGATATGTATTTGCGTGCATGACCATATCTGTTTGTCCCGAGTCTGGGTTTATCAATAACTAGCTTTCCGCCCCGCGGTTTCGCCCGCGATCCTTTATGTCACCCCCTCAGGATTTGCATTTCAGCAAGTCCTCTAACCCCTAACGTAGGGGACGTTATAAAAAAATCACAATCTGTACAAACAAACTGTACCTCCCTACTCTATAGGTACCATGAAAAATTATGTTTTCCCATACCAACTTTTGCACTCTTTTTTGGGTGAACAGAGAGAGATTATATTTCCCCCATTTAGAGGTTGAATATCAGAAAATCCTGTCTAATAGTAAATACACCCTTATACCCATAATGTACTTAATTACACCAAGTTTCGAGACAATCGGCCAGTGCAATATTTTTTTCCATACAAACATTTACTCCCCATTCCAATCACATAAGGCATAGTACTGATAAAACCTTGGAATGCACTACATATTTATACATTGCTGTGACCCCTATTTTGTTGAATTTTGAAAAATCCTTACGTAGTGGATGTCTACGTTATTTAAGGAATTTGTGTACAAAATTTCATGTTTCCAACTCCAGCTGTTTAGGCTGTTTGTTGATTGATCAATCAGTCAGTCAGTCAAGGTAAGCTTCTTTATTAGTATAGATATATAGATAACTATACAGTAAATGAAATGAAAAAGTTTTATTCGTGGACTATAGGTGCGTATAGGTCTTAATGTAATAAAATTCTACCAAAGATGTGTAGTATTTTCACAAATTAGCACGTCATAGATCTAATGTAGCGATCATATTGAGGGATTAAAACACATCCTCTTTACGCATCTCTGGTGGAAACGCAGTCTAAGGAGGCTGAATCTAATGACTGACATTCAAATCAGCAACTTTTTATGAAATGTCAAAACGATAGGTTTATATGGAGTTTTGTATGAAATACAAGCATTTGATGTCATAATTATATAGCATACTCTTTATGGTTAGATTGGTCATTATAAATCTGTTATGCACCTATGTGTGCATAGCGGGCTGCGCCCCGCACTCCCCTTGTGTATGTTATGCAATAAACCGAATAGTGCGCTACGAGCAGTTGTCCTTTTCACATGTTTCCCGCCCGTATCCGCAAACCTAACAGTGGCGACTCGGTTTACCCGCGAATTTAAAGTACCTAAGGGGTATTAAATTCAATAAAATAATCGTGGTTTCCCCCTGTTTTAGATGTTTTATACATTGGTTAGTGTTGGATAATTTATTTTGGCAACAGGCAAAAATACCCTATTGAATAAACATACAATTATTTTGCTTACCTGATTGATTGCAACAGAGAGTGCAATGCCAAGTCTCGGTCCGAAATTAGGCTGTACTTGTGTGATCACCTCTACTGGCTTGTAGAGAGCGTTGCTCGACGCAAGAAGATAGAAGAGGGTAGTGAAAAATACCACCTATAGAAAATACAATGTTTTATGTAGTACATAATTATATTTTAAGACTTACTGCATTGACTTACGATTCATAATATGTTGATAATCGGATATCAGCGACATAATCAATAGATATAATAGAAATGTAGAGCCAGCGTATCTGTACATAAGAAATATTTACCAAAAATTTTGTGTGGGTGATGTGGAATAGTATAAAAATGCAGACTTTTGTTCTTGTGTAATATAATATGAATATCACTTAAGAAGTGGTTTAGGTTTTTTTACTGCATTCGACTCTACTATAGAGCTATTTACAATATATTGCCCCTCTTATTAATGGTGCCAATAAACTTTTAATGATACCTGCGATGAAGAATTTAGATTTCTAGCCTCAATGTTAGTAGTTGTCTATGGTCTTATGCTGGTGGCTATATATACTATCAACGTTGAGTTGGCTAATACGTAGGCTATAGCGCCATATTAACTCACATTGTCATGCATTATGTAACACCGGCGAACCCCTATTTTACCCCCTTAGGGGTTGAATTTCCAAAAATCCTTTCTCAGTGGAAACCTATACTGTATAAGGTATATATGTGGAAAAATTAAAGTCTCCAGGTCCAGTGGTTTAGACTGTGCGTTGATATATCACCCAGTCAGTCAGATTACCATTTTATATACATATACAGATATCGAAACTTACTAAGTTAATAAACATGTTGATAATAGCGCCGCCGCCGCACAGCAGCAGTGAAGTGAACGCGCCCAGCGAGCCCGCGAGCAGCGACACGTTGCTTGCTAGTGGCGCCCACACGCTAGTGGCTATGGCGCTCAGAGTGCCCACGTTGTCTTGTACCCATGTTACGATTCCAGAATAGTCGAATAGTCCTGATTAATTGAAGTCTTGTTATATATATATACATTTTTACGGTGATTTAAACTAGTAAATTATATTATAACTAGATTTTTTGTTTCACCCGCGTTCTACGAGATCTTATGTTTACCGGGATAAAATGTAACCAATGTACTTCTCCATACCATAGGCTATCTGCATACCAAAATTCATCGCGGTCAGTTCAGAGGTTTAAGTGTGAAAAGGTAACAAACAAACAAACTCACATTCGCATTTATAATATTAGTTAGGATAACACTGACCGGGTGTGTTAGACACATTATTGACGAAGTTGTCCCACGAGTCCTGCACGGCGCTCCCGTCGACCTGCGGCCCCACCTGCGACGTGAAGTGGCCCGACACCCAGCTCTGGTACACTCGGTCCCAAACCTCCAAGATTTGTTCTTCGACACGACCTATCTTCTCTGGATCACCTTCTTTTAGTATACTTTTCACCTGTTAATTAAAATGATTACTTGCATAAATAAGGTGAATAAGAATAATCTATACCTACTAATAGTAGCTGTCCCCCGCAGTTTCACCCGCGTAGCGGTATAAAAAAAAATTGCCTACGACCGATTCTCAGACCTACCGAATACACATAAAAATTCATAAGAATCAGTCGAGCCGTTTCGGAGGAGTTTGCAGACAAACACTATGACCCGTGAATTTTATATATTAGATTATAAAGCTGAAGAGTTTGTTTGTTTGAACGCACTAATCTCAGAAACTACTGGTTCAAATTGAAAAAATATTTTAGTGTTGGATAGTCCATTTATTGAGGAAGGCTATAGGCTACTTTTTATCCCGGGAAAACATAAGATCCCTTGGGAACGCGGGTGAAACCGCGAGACAGAGTCTAGTACAAGATAATTTTAAGCCAATCATAGCTCCATGCTCAAGCGAATGCCGTGACAGTTGTTGTGAGTCAAATCCTACAATGAGTTTGAGCTTTGAGGTGAAGGAAATCGTCATCGTCAGGAAACCAAAGCTTGGTAGTGGGGTACTCTGCTATCTGCCTGGTTGACTACCACCCACAAGTTGAAAATCTATCCCCAAGCTTTAAGAGCTGGTGGGTAACCTTGTCTAGGCTTTTTGTGCTTACACCTTCGGCTACATTATCATGAATAGTGTGGTGAAATACAAACCATAGCAAACAGTAATAGTATATAATAAATATGCTAATAAAATATATAAGGTATAAAATCACTCACATATTTCAGAAACTGAAAAACGTCCAATCGGTTGCAGCGAAAAATAAGTTATAAAGTGATGATTGATTAAGTATGTTCAAAAAGCAAGCTTAAGGTTGCAAAAATATAATCAATGTAGCATGCATTTTATATTTTTTAGCATATTTGATAGAATAATATATTATTTTATCGAGTTCTAGTGTTTGTTCCCTGTATTTAATCTTCAAAATCAGTGGTTCTTAACCTTTTAGTGATGACGGACCATTTGATATATTTCTGTCTTGCCATGGACCACCAACTGTTTGGAGATAATATACAGAAAATGTAAATAAATAAAGGGTTGATCTATCTATAAATAAAACAGCATACAATTGTTCAAAGCCAAGTATTAAAAAAATAAAAATAAAATACGATTTCATATTTTTCATGGCATGGCTTCGTGGACCACTTAGGGTGCTTCTAGAGTCTGCAGACCACCGGTTAAGAACCACTGTTCTAAATAGATTTTGATACATCCGATAGTTTGCAAGGTTTACTATCCAGAATCCGAAAGTTATTTTTCTCTCAATAAAAAAGTGTGTTTAAATATGATACACGTATTAAATATTGTTTAAACAGTAATAAATAATACAGACCGCCGTAGATATCCCTTCCCTTCCATACGTGTATGCGTTGTCGATGAGCGAGTCGAGTTTTTCCTCCCACCCCTCTGGTAAGTACGCATGTAATTCGCTATTCTGAACGTATGTGCTGTTCAGAAGGCTACCGCTTAGTTGGACCACTACTATTGCTTCGGAGTATATCTAGAAAATATAAAGGTTATATAACTAAAGTAGGTCATTGATTGGGGCAAAGAATGAACCAGTTGGATTGCTTGAATTTAACATCACAGTAAATCTTGGACTTCTTGGGCTATGCTTCAAAACTAATGATTTATCTTAGCTATAAACAAGTGTTGTAAAACATTTTTTTTTTGTATAGACTTGTATTTGAACACAATCTCACCATGGTAAGTGATGATGTGGGCAATCTCTTAGGCAGCTGCCGGAGCATACCAGTAGGTCGTTGGCGCCAGCCTGGCAGGTACTACACACTACCCTACCACCATACTATGGTATCTACAAGACGTTTTCCTTTATCGAAAGCGTAAGCTCATTGTAGGATTCGAAACCAAGACCTTCGTTACGGCATTCGATGACACTACTGCTGAGCTAGATTAAACCTACTAGCACCATTAAGTAAGTGTCTTAATTAATTAATTTATATAATAATATATTATAATTAATTATTTTATGAGAACAAGTAACCAATCACCTGTATACAAATGAATATGGTGGCCACAGTTAAAAACAATATAAGGCCCGTGATGACGATACACGTTGATACAGTGTCAACTGAGTCGTATGCTATGTTTCTGATGCTGGTGTTGCATATTGAAATCATCTTGCCAACACCGCGGATGTGGGCTGGAAGTAAAGCTGTTTGTCTGAAAATAATAAACTGCATTAGGAGGAACTTATCTTCGTTCTTATTGACTGGTGAAGAAACTAAGGAAGGGTTTTTCACAATTGAACCCCTAAGAGGTTAAAAAAGGAAATAGCAGGGTAGAAAGATAGTTATATTGGTTTTCAAAAGATATAATGTGAATTATACAAAAAATTCTAAGTTGGTTTTGTATTGTATGTGCACAAATGAAGATTTTAGTATTAAATAAATTGAAGGTGATGCAGAATAATATTACGTGAACAGGTTAGGTAAGTACATAACAAAATTAAATATGTAAGTAATACCTGTCATTCCACCAGCTACTTATTTTCTCTTTAACATTATTACAGTGGGATTCAAAAAATAACCAAACACCAAAATAATCCAACAATATCTTCACAACATGGATTGCTAAAAAGAATAACATCACTGGCAATAACCAAATATGTTTCCACACTAACATACAAATACAACCAAAGAATAAAAGCTTAAAATATAAAGCTGTTTCTTCATCATTATCAAAGTTATGTCTCATGTAATTTTCATCAAGAGACCTTTGTTTCAATGATGCAAGGAACCTATTTTCATTTCTCATCAACTTAGTATTTGATAAAGGTAGAGCTGATAGTGTTCTAGTTTTGTACAGCATTTTTGCATGCCTTGGTGAGCTTTGTATGGCGTCATTTCCAGTCCAACTTCCCCTTTTAGATATAGTCTCTGGTGTTGTGGGAGATGGGTCTTTTTCTGGAGTAGATTCTTGTTCACTGACATCCATGTCTGGTTCTTGAGTTATTTCATCTATTGGTTTTTCAATTTCATTATGATGGTTTGTAATTGCTTTTTGTATTGCTAGAATGATAGAAGCTTCAGGGTCTGTAAGCAAATTTGTTTGTTAGAAGACATGGAGTCATTACCCTTTATGAGATGAGAAACAAGTACTTATATGGTTTTAATGTTAAACAAATAAACTTTTTTTTTTGTCTCTAAGTATTTGCTATAGATTTTTCATTTAAGGATGTGTTAGTTCTATAATTATAATTAGTCATGAATATAATAACAATATCTTATACAAAAACAAAACAATTTGGAATGTTAGATTAATTACTAGGTATAGCACTAGTATGTAAGTCTATGGTTTGTGTCACAACTTTAACCTTGTTGTAATCTATGGCCCTTCACTTGGAATAAACATGATGGCTGATAGTCTTTGATCTCTGCTAAGATGATTTTAATATGGAAGTGAAAAAATATAACTTTTGGTGTGTGCTGTGTGACACAATATTTAATTTAAAAAAAAAAACTTTGACTTACCACCCATTAGCATCTTTTTATGCACATCCAAGACTTCCATAGCCAAACCGGTGATGCACATCCCTTGTAGTAGAATGAATGTATACACCTGGAGTGATCCAGTAAGACTAGCCAGGAAGCTTGTTATGACCAGCCAGAGGAATTGAGATGTGCCCATGAATAGAGCTGACCTTTGTGGTGTCCAAAGTGTGTAAACACTTATGAGGTATGCAAGAACAATTGTTAGTGTCTGGAAGAATAAAAAGCTGTATTTATAATATAATAAAACATTGATTCATAGGAGAGTTAATTTTGATCCTACTTATTCCAAGTTTACAATCTATCCTAAAATCCTACTAATATTATAAATGTGAAAATTTGGATGGATGGATGTTTGTTACTCAATCACACCAAAATGGCTGAATGGATCTGGATGATGTTTGGCACAGAGATAGATTATGGTCTGGAACTAGCTGGAAGCTAGTAATACCAATAAACTTACAAATGGAATAGACAACATATGATACTTACAATATATGAACTGCACACATTGATGAGCATAGTTGTTGAGAAGCCAATGAAGCTGCTGATCTGCCAGAACAGACAGGCTAGGCCTCGTGGTACCGACCTGTACATCCATGGTAACACAAATATTGCAGATAGGAGCCCTATTACAGTCTGAAATTAAATTACACCTATTACTTATATGCTAAGTTCTTATAGCGAGTATAACTGCTGCTCTTACTGCTTATCATGGGTACGTTAGTTCAGTTTTAAGATATGGCTTGCTTCTTTGGGGCAATTCAACACACATCAACAAAGCCTTTATAGCCCAAAAGAAGTGTGTTAGAGCTATCTGTGGTACAGGCCCACTAGAAACGTGCAGACCTCTTTTTAGAAAAATGAAGATATTAACTCTGACTTCCTTATATATACTGGAGATCGGACTTTTTGTAAGAAAGCAATCGCACCTGTTCCAAAGAGTAGGTGAAAATAGTTTATTTAAGCAGAGGGATCCAACTAAACTTAGAATGCCCACATGTAAAAGTGCATTTCATCATAAAAATTCACTAATTATGTCAGTAAAAATTTACAATAAAATTCCAAGAGCAATAAGAGAGCTACCATTTCAACAGTATATAGTAAAATTACGTAAGTGGCTAAAAGAAAGGTGCTTCTATACAATAAAAGAATTTTTGGATCACTGATTAAATAATTGTAACTTGACATTGATTGATAAATTTTGTATTGTGGTGCTATTATTTTATGTTCAATTTATATTAGAATCTATAATTATTTTGGACGGTTTATCGCTTGTTAATTTTATGAGTTTAAGTAGGCCTAGTAATAACCATTTTATATATTTGCATGCCTGTTAATAATAAGGCGGGATCTACAATCCGACCGATCTTTGTATTGTAAGATGTTATTCCCTGCAAATAAATGTTTTCATTTCATTTCATTTCATTTCATTTCAAATATTTTTTATTTAAACATTTATATATGGTTAGCATTTACTGTAATGTAAAAAAAATATTGCAATAAAGAAAACTGCCTGTGGTACTTATAAGTAAGACAACTCAATGATGTTTTAAAGTTCACACATACAGTACATTTGGGTGACAAAAATGTACAAATGTTTCTTTAAAGAAAATGCTACCCTCTGACCAGAATTAATTAGGACCCAAGTTACAGACTCACTTTATAATTTTCTTTGAAATGTTGCCCAACAGTATCAGAAGCAAAATTAAGCACATTCACTGGTATCACCATCAAACCAAATATCACAGATGTATTGGACTTCTCCAGATCTTCGAACCATGACTTCAATTTCTTTGACAGTCTATATTTGAAGGGATGAAGTATTGAGCCGACAAGAAGTGCCCAAAACAATGGTTTGAAAAACGGCTCAAGGATGAGAAAAAGAACGTAGACAGCAGCGCAACATAGTGTTAATATAAATAGGGCGAAGGCGTTGTAAAAACCATGTTTCATAGGTTTCTCGTTCCCTTCTGAGAGTCCACCTATTATGTTAAATATATTTTCAAACGGCGATTGTTGCATTGTCAATAATATAAGCACTAAAAATGTTTACCTAATATTAAAATTATATATAAATAGATAGAAAAACACTTGAAATAGGTCGATACTACATTGATATGCTAAGAAATGAGATCATATTTTTATTTGATTTTCGGGAATATTTTTACAATAAGTGTTACCAACAAACAAAAAATTAGACGATTTTTGGCGGATATTCAGCCAGTGCTGCCAGGTGACTATCTGAATTTTCCCCAACTATTTTCAAAATTCCCCCGAAACCTCCGAAACAGTTTTTACTTATTTTAATGGAGAAATAGAATAGTAAAATATTTTTATAAATCAAACTCTTCTTCAATTTTCACATTCACATAATTTTTTATCTGTTTTATTTAACTTACATGTTTTCAGAGGCACGGTGAAAGGGTAGGTACGTTGTAGTACCCTCAAGTTGAAAATCTGTCGTCAAACACCTATTGGTGTGTTCCGGCAGCTACACTTTAGAGTCAGTTTCTTCTAGGCTTTGTGTGTTTACCACCTTCGGCCACATCATCACTTTGAGGGGCCGTTTGGCGTGGTTGGTAAGATACCCTATCTATCACGTCGCAGCTCGTGGGTTCGATTCCCATTCAGGACAGACATTTGTGTTTAAAAAAAAACATGTCTCACCAGTAAGCAGTGATCAATGAGAATACTATTTGTATAATATTACTACTAGAATACTTAGTGATGTAAAATGTGTTTTTGGTTGAATGATGGTTCAAAAAACCTCCAAAACCCTCGTTTATTATCCCCTCGAAAGTCCCCCTAAAGAAACTTGCCACCCAAATCTCCCCCCAGAGTAGAAAAAATACCCCGAATCCCCCCCCATCTGGCATCAGTGCGGATATTGCAAAAACCTAGGACGAATAATTCAAAGATACATGATGAAATTGAGATACATAATAATGCAAAAACAATCTTTATTTTACTTATTTTAATAATAATAATCATCTCATTACACATTAATACAATCTAGAATCCTACTATATCCTACTTCCTAATATTAAAAACTAGCTGTCCCCCGCGGTTACACCCGTGTTCCGAGAAAAAAAGCTATAGCCATATCCTTTTCCATACCATAGGCTATCTGCGTACCAAATTTCATCGCGATCGGTTCAGCGGTTAGGCGTGAAAAGGTAACAAACAAACAAACTCACATTCGCATTTATAATATTAGTTACGACTAGCTTTTCGCCCGCGGCTTCGCTCGCGCAGACTTTATAAAATGTTTATTGCTTTTTCCCCGTAAACCAAATTTCGATGAAACAAAGCCTATTTATTCGAAGCGCCAAGTTAAGCCTAATTAAACTGTGAAAACCCCACGAAAGTTCGTTCGATGGTTTCGGAGATTAGCGTGTTCAAACAGATAGACAGACAAAACATTAAAAATGGTTTCTTTGCAATTGGACTCTTCCTACATCAAACACACTCCATTTCAAGTTAAAAAAAATGTAGATACGCGCGGGTTCATAACATTCGAACAGTAAGTATAAAATTAAATTCCAAAAATCATTGAATGACTTTTTTACATGATACTTTTTTGCAACATCTGATTTTATTATTCTGCTCCTTTATTAATTAATCTCAGTCTACCTGTGAAATCTTCATGAAAATCTGTTCAGTAGTTCCTTAGATGAGCGTTAACAAATAATCAGACAGACAGATAGACAGACAGACAGATAGACAGACAGACAGATATAATTAAAAAAATCGCTGGTTTACGTTCTATTACTATTCTTTAGTCACCCCTTTCTATTTTTATTACTTTTCTTCAATGTACAAAAACACCGGATTCTACTGTTTTATTATGTGTATATAGATAGCTTTCCGCCCCGCGGTTTTACCCGCGATCCCCTACAAAAAATTCTTAGTACACCCTTACGTTATAAGAAGCCCCAATCCGTATACACAAAGTGTACCTCTAAACATAATTTTTCACATACATACCATCCATGAAATGTTTTCCCATACATACTTTTGCACCCATACATACTTTTTTCGGGCGAAAAGAGAGAGATGATAATAATAATAACCCTAATAATCTGCACTGAGCAATATTTACGCAAGATTCGTATTCGAACTACTTTCTACAATAAAGATACTTACTAAATATACATCTTCCTTAGTTCTAGCCAGGAGCCCAAATATCATTTTTTCTGGAAACAACTTATTTTCATACAAACGTACACCTCTATTTTATTCTCTCAGGGGTTGAATTTCGGAAAATCCTTTCTTTTTTAACCCTACGTCATAAAAAGAAGCTCCGACCAAGGAATCACGTTGTCCCATACAAACTTTGCCCCCGTTTTTCACCCCATTAGGGGTAGAATTTCGAAAATCCTTTCTTATCGGATGTCTACGTCATATAAAGAACACACCCTCCAAGTTACAGGTCTCTACGATCAGCGGTTTAGGCTGTGCGTTGATCTGTCAGTCATTCAGAAACCACCAATATATTGTTTAGTCAACAGAATCCAGGCTTGTGACGCAGTTGTCTACGTAAAATGATTTACTTAACAGTTTTATATTTAATTATTGTAATTGGTGTCCTACCGTTATAATTAAATAAATAAAAAAAAAAAAAAAAAAATTCAGGGCAAAGCATTTTATATGTATAGAAGATTAACACGCTTTTATTAGCTTCACCAGGGCTGCGTTCAATAACTAAGAGTATAATAATATAGTAGTCACCACTAAAACGTAGTGTTATATACCTACTCTTTAATTTAGTTTGATAATCGTGCCTGGGGCGATCACACGGCGCGTAGGTACTGAACGCAGCCCTGTAGGTAATTTACTATGTAAAAAAGTTTTTTGATGTTAAGTTGAACCCACTTCCCGGTTTCCTATTGAGCTGAAATTTTGCATACACGTTTAGCTTGTATGACAATGCATGGTTAGGGTCAGAGCACTCCGACACGCGACGCGGCGATACATACAGGGTGATTTTGTTATCACTGGCAATACTTGCAGGGGTGGAAGTACTCATCAATGTGAACAACTTTTATTATAGGGCTAACTCTGATATCGCGTAAAATAATATTTTGGTCGAGTAGGTATTGAACTTTTGTATGGAACAGCTGATAATTTTTTCATGATTTCACAGTTAGTCCCATAATAAAAGCTGTTCATTTTGATTAGTACTTCCACCCTTGCAAGTATTGCCAGTGATAACAAAATCACCCAGTATAGAACTTTATTTACTACACAAAAGCCTTTTGTCACAGCGTTCGATCGCGTCGATAAAGATGTCGCTTGGTTACTTAAATTAGTAGAAAAAGATGGATGGATGGGAAAAGTTGCAAGAAACAGATCCTGATCGTAAGGCAAGTCATAGAGAAATTTAGAGAATTCATTAGACCAACAAACAAATGCTTTGTTGATTTTCAAAAAGCGTTTAAATCAGTGAAATGGCCACGATTATGGAAGACCCTCTTGGAAAATGGTAACCCTACATACTTAGTTCGTATACTACGCAGTCAGCAAGATTGGTTAATCACACATCCCATCCTAATGTATGTAGGTGTCTGATAGGAATGCACTTTTACACCTTTGTTCAACATCTAGGTATACCTACAGAACACATGCGGAAAGCTCTACGAGATCTTGCTTGCACGGCGGCGCGTAGCGATAGTTATTTCTCGGTGAATAACGATTGCATCTTTGGCTGGCTCGCAAATTCGCTAGATATGGTACTTATAAGATCTTAATAATAATAATTGTGTAGCCTTAATTAATAAATTTTATTTGTTATTATTAATTTTTGCTAAGCGTATATAATTTATTACCTATGAATAAAAACTGATTTCATTTAACGACACATCCATTAGATGTAGGTACGTAATTTAAATATCTATCTAATCATAATGTGTTAAAATGGTTCGATGTAATTCATGACTTCGGCCTAGCTGAGTAGGTATTGTGTTGTGTCACTGTGTGTGTCCTAATTGACATCGACGATGATTTATGTACAAATAATATTCAATCTTATTTGTCTATGGTACAATGTACCAAACAATTTGAAAAATAATCCATTAAATTAAGTAGCTACAACATTTAAGTAACTTACCTATAGCTAGGTATTACTTTTGACTTTACCCATTAATTTAGTTAGACTATTTTTATATGCGAGTATCGGGAATTACATAACTTCCGTATCCAGAAAAATAAGATTCTATTGCAAGTAAACTAGTGGCACGCAGTTATAGCCGTTTTGCTATGCATGAACACTGACACTGAAATTAAATGAAATATTTTATTCATTCAGATAACCCTTTACAACACATATGGAATTGTTAGACTTTAGCGCACGGTTCGGAAAGTTGTTTTTGCTGAGATGCGTCGGCAATCAACTCAGCAATTAGGTACTCTTGTGAACGTTACGTTGAATCCAAACACGGTTACTAAGAAGAATCCTGCAAGAATCTCAGTGAGGGAATTTTTGTGTTTGATACCTAGGCAAAGCTGAGCATAGTCCAAAAGGACATGCGCAACTCTGTGATGGTATGCCTATAGAATAGGTACCTACATTATTTCCATGACTAGGAACTTACATAGATTTCCTCATTAGACGGCATCTTTAAATAGCTAATCAATGAATTACGTCATTTCACAAAAAATATCTGATTTAAACATATCTGTCTGCTTAGTCTTAATCTAGGTGCGTACAGACAGACGAAGCTGTTTGGTTTGTATCGATATATTCTAATGCAGATTATCCCTACCCCTACGTAAATGCTATTAGTTGATAACGTAAAATGAAGCTACCGCTGCCGTGACTTTAACAACGCTTAAATATTTACTGAAGTCGTCGTCGTAAAAAAGTGTTAGCTAAAACGATGTGCTGGTCCACTTTTATTTATTTTTTAATTTATCCGATTAGTGTTATTGCTAACGGATTACAAATTGGGGAGTTGCACACGAATGAGGCTAATAATATTACAGATTGTGTAATCAAAGTAATTGAACAAATACAATGGGAAATGTCTAAAGTAGATGTTTCAATTATAAACGGAAACGATTTGCTAATAATTCCTACACTCCAAAATATACAAGGAGTCCGTTTTATATCTCGAAAATTTCAGTGGGACACCAACACCACGAGTAATGGTATCTACATTATTATGAGTAAGGATTATAAAGAATTAGAGAGAGGATTGAACGAAGCAGAAGCGGATTTCTTCTGGAATACAGAAATGAAATTTATCATTGTGATTCATGATATAAACGAACACTTGTCAAACTTAACGCATTTATTACTCAGTCACAATATTTTTAATGTTTCTGTACTTGGAAAGGTGAATAATGATTATGTGATTTATACTTTTAATTCAAAATCGGATTCATGTAATAGACCTGAAGCTTTGGAACTATTCTCAGAATGTTCCCAGATAACTGAGAAAGTTTTCAAGATGAGGCCATTCAGAGGTTTTCGTGGATGTACCATAAACGTCGTGTTACAAAATAGTTGGCCATTTGTTAATAACGAATCAATTTTAAGCAAGGGTCTCGAGCAGTACTTATTCACACTCTTCGAAGAAAATCAAGGGATAAAAATTAAACAGGTGGAGTATGTACAAACTAATAATTCCGAGAATGTAGCTACAAAAAATACGTTACAAACAATGCTTGAAAAGCTACGATTAAACGAATACGAAGTAGCTGCCGGCGGGTTTACTTTGCTTAACAGCGAATCTTCAAATTATTATTCTTTCGCATATCCCTTGGTAATCGATAACATGGCGCTAATAGCGCGTCGTACAGACTTCTTGCGAATGTGGCAAGCCGTTTTGAGACGGAATTATATGACTATAATAATGTTTTCCATTATGTTCTTGATTTTTAGTTTTATAGTAACAGTTATGGCTTTATTCCCAAGGAAAAAAAGAGATATAATTCTGGACATACTCACTGTTTTGGGTTATTTTCTCGAAAAGACATCTGTGAACGTAATCAAGTCCGGAATGTCATCGACAATGTTTTTTTTAAGCATGCTACTCCTTGTGTTTATAATGCCTTATATATTGCAAGCATACTTGGTAAGTGTAACGACGAACCCAGTGAGAATTGAACAAAAGAAGGATTCGGAAGAAGTATACAAAAATTATCAGGGTATAGCTTACACGGAATGGCGATATAAAAATTTGATGCAAGATTTATGGGATTGTGGCACAAAATTTGAATGTCTGTCAACAGTTGCTAAAGCTGAAGAGGGTCTATTATATTATACGATAGTATCAACTACTAGCTATGAATATTTTAAATGGATGCTGGCTGATGACCGATGTAATCTGCAGTTGTATAAAATAACCGATTCATATGTCATGCTCCCGCGGACGATTTACTTTCGACGAGGTTCAATCTTTGCTAAAGCTTACGATAAGTTTTTTATGAAAATTATGGGTGGAGGATTATTAACTAAATATAAAAAAAAACTCATTTTGGAGCAACGTATACAGTGCAGAGCAGTTTACAGGCCAGTTCATGTGCCACAAGAGTTACATGACTATCAAGATGCTTTCGTGGTTCTCATTGTTGGATACTGTTTATCCGCAGCTGTGTTTGTTTTTGAATTTTTAGCAGTGTCCTTTCAATGAACCATCTTGTTTTAATCTTTATTTTGAGATTAAGATTTAGATTATCGATTAGTTAGGTATATTATTTTATTATATTCCTTATATGTTTGGTATGGATGGAATATGCGCGACAAGATGCACTTAGGTAGGTATATTTAAATAGTTTGGCACTTGTTCATTACTAAAGAATAATCATGTAGTGGGTATTCGTATTTATTGTATAAATAACTACCAACTAGCGACTACTTTTTATGTGCTAAGTACTTAATTTATACTAAAAACGTAATAACGTTTTTGACTAGGAACACAAGTGTTAATTATAATGTCAGAAAGATCGTTCAGAAGGAATCTATAGGTACAGTCCAAACGGGCCCAGGATGCATGACTTGCGACATCCGCAAAATTCTAAGGGCCTTGTGAAATATTTTTTCATCAAGGGAATGACTTAGCAAATCATATCGACCGCTTTCTTTTGGCATGGGTTTTCATTCTTTTATTCTTACTTGGATGGGAATTAAAATAGAGTTTGGTAATTTAATAGAATTTAAGTAAAAAGCAATATTTACTCGCATATTTATAAGACGTAGGTATTTGTAGTTTAACAGCTATCTGGCTTCCACAGTAGAAAGCTCGTAATTGGTTTAGAACGTGTATGAAGAATGTCCCAGGATATTTATTTTCACAGAAGATTTTTTAAAAGCGGACCTCCGTTATTAGATTCGACCATAATGACCTTAATCTATACTTATAGTGTTAGGTGTTAGTCTATGATTGTGAAATAAAGGCTTTTGTAAAGTTCATTTGATTATTTGCACGTTACCAAACCTCAACATGCGTTTTTAGAATGTTTGCTGTTTATTTGTTTGTTCGGGCTAATCTCCGAAGCGGCTGAACCGATTTTGATTATGATGGCTCTTTCATTATCTACTTTTTATCTTGGTAATGTTTATGGTTCCTAATGTTCCTATATTAATAATTGTAGAAATTAGAAAAAATAAAATAGGTACTTATATTTAAATTTCTTGAAAAAACAGACGCTGAGAAAAGGGGCTGTTTTATAACGATTACGTACCATAACCCAATAGCGAATTTCCAAATTAAAAAGTTATGCCTCATGGTAGTCTCTTTATTCTATTGCAAGGTTTTATGCGTCAATAGGGAATGTTTAGGCGTCAGTGGTAAATATTTAAGATTTATTTTGACTGTTAATAATAAAAGTTTTCGTTTCTATAACAAAGTACCTACCCAAAGAAATTCAAGAACTATATGTGTATAGATTTAAAAAGCTAATTAAACAAAAGATATGTAAGAAAGGGCAAGATAAAGTTTCTGATTTTTTGGAAGACAAGAATGCATTTAAATGAAATGTTCGCTCAACAAGCTATTTCATAATAACTTTATAAACATTGTAATTAGTAATTAAATTATATTACTTAAAAAAAAAACTATAAAAATATCCCTTGCTGAGTTTCTTGCCGGAGTCTTCTCAGTCCAAGTGTATTCCGAACCGGTGGTAGAATCATTTTTATTGTATTGTAGGTAACGTTCATAAGTGCCTTATTAGGGACTAATCTGAATAAATGAGTTTTGATTTGATTTAAAACGGAATAACGTATATTCATAGAGTAAGAAAAAACAATATTGACATTAATTTAAGTAGCATGTAATATTTCTCGCTCCCAACCTAATTGATAGGAGATTTGTCCAAGGAAAGTAATCACTTAAATTTGTTTATGAACATATCTAACATCTGCTTGGCCGCGCGAGGTTTGTCTGCGGGCACCAAGTGACCCGCGCCACGTATCATCACGTCCATGAAGTTGCCGCTTGTCTTCAAAAAACTGGGGAAGGACAATTATTGTATACTTGAATTGCATTTTCTTCATAATTTAGGTTGCGTTATAGATACTTCAATATAAATACTTTGTATTAGCGGGCTATTACATTTTGGTTGAGTAGGTATTGAACTTTTGTTTGGAATAGCAGATTTTTTTGGACTTCAGAGTTGGTAACATAGTATAAGTTATTTGTATTAACGAGTACATTCAAACCAGAACATTATGAACCATTAGTTAGAGACATAAACCTAACCCAATATACAGAGTGGTGGAGATACCTAATACGACACTTGAAATCACATACCTACTGGGTATCGTGTTAGTAGTACGTACTTTAGCCGCAGATTCTTCTTTTATTTTACCATAGCGAGATTGTGGTCGAACACAAAGCATTATTTCATGTTTCTAGACCTTTCGTTATGAGTCAGTGTTAAAGTTTTGGATTAAAGTATTTATCTTACCTGTTTATTTTAGTGGTATCGACCAGATCGTAGACAGGTTCCCTTTTAGCGTTAAGATAGTGTTCTTGCCCTGACCAATTCAAGCTTCTATAGGTTTGCACCGAAAGCGCATATCCAACTATTAAGTCAAGTTGCCCACTGTGAAGTAAAAATAAAAATATTTTATTTTAAAATCATTGATGTACATAATTATGAAATAGACTTACTTTAGGCCAACAACCAACCTTTTTGACATGGCAAAAGGACGTAGCACACTTGCCCAGAAAATACCTATTCTAGCCTTATGTGATTCCAGGGTCTATAAAAATTGCTTTTAAATTCTCTATTATTTTCACTCATCAATTTTAGGTGTAATTTTTTTCTATTTATGTAACATTTACAAAGAAGGTACTTAAATTATCATAATATCTAATCTTATAAGGTTCACATACTTGTAGCACAACACTCCGTAATGCTCCAACAATTCCTCCAGCCAAGGTTTTACAGTTGAGTAAATATCATCATTTAAATGTTCGTATACATTGTCATTTGATTCAGTATATCTTCTGAAACCGACATGAAGAGCTGCTCTGATGTCTTTGCGTTGTAAAAAGTCAACATAATTAATGTTTCTATCGTCATCGCTGTCGTCTTTTAAGTAATTATAATAGTCAACAGGTGCGTATTTCATCAGTCTAATAAATGCTTTTTCCGATTGCTAAAAAAAACCAACATATCACTTATGTACGCACTTTCCAAAAGTTCAGAATATGCAACTAACTATTAACAATAAACATAAATTTCAAAATTATCAAGTTTTGGATCATAAGTATCAATTTAACTTATAATAAAAGTTTTTATTCCTTTATCCGATAATTGAATGAGTTTCATCATATTATCATCAAGCCGTAATCTATAGAAACTAGGTTATGTTTATAAAACCTTATGCAAATTAAAAGTTATCTAGTAGGTACCTACGTCATATAAAAACTTATTAAGTTTTTGTCTGGTAAGTTGATGTCTTGTTTATACGCATAAAGCCGGCGATATATTACAGTCCTTTTTTATTACCAAATTTGTATTAAATACATTATAAATAGTTATCTAAGTTAAATATGAATATAAGGACTTACAAGTGCATAAGCTTTATAGTTTTTCTGTTTCAAATACATCCTAGCCTGATTTTCTGCCCCTTGTATCTTTGCTGCTTGTTCATTGTCCACCAGGCCAACTTGGAGTGCCAATTCTGAATAGTGTAACATGGTGGGAGGGTCGATCCATCCATTACCAATCGCTAGTCCCTGTAAAATGTATATTTTCAATATTGAGCATGAAGTCGACCAATTTGGTACAAGTCTGCCTATAGGTTAGTATTTAGGTCTATTAATATATTCAGATATAAAAAAAAACATATTATTTATTTAATCAAGATATTTACACATTTTTGCTATTTTGATGGCATGTTTTTTATGCTTTCCTGTGAATGTCTATTAATGAAACGGTCACGAAGTCTATGAAGACGTTCTTCACTATCGCTACAGAATTAAAGTTTTTACCTTGCACTTTTTCGGAGTTTGGATAACTTTTTGAAAGGTAAAGACATAATGTTAAAATTATATTTGCAATTCACAAATTGTACAAGTTTAAAAAGAAATGGGTTATCAAATAATTAAATAACTTGGATGACCACGACTATTATCTAAAATAAATAATTCGAAGTATAAAACATAAAATCATAATTCCTTTACTCACCCGTAAATTGATGGGCTTCAATTCGTTTTTATATTTGTGTATATAATGTCCAAATGCTGGAATATATTTTCCAGCATATGATTCTCCAGCAATAAACAGTGGAGCTTTCCGCAGTACGGGGAATACATCCAAAAACTGCTGGATGAAGTTAAGAAGACAAGCACCGACCTGTGGGAATCACATAAATTAATTATTTTATGTGATGTTAAGGATTGTGCTCATCTCCTTGCCATAAGGGAACGCGGGCCCCTGGTAACAGTACAGGGAGTACCGTCGATAAAAATATGTATAAGTTGCTATATAATTTCAGTTTTTTCATCCAATTAAGTTAGCTTCTGGGCGTCTCCAGAACCGTACCCAACCACTGTCCACTGCAGAAGTGAAGTAGATCAGTTGGCTTACCACGGTTTATTCTGTCACTGCAGATAAGGATGACTTTCACGCCAAGCCACACTTTACGCTATCGTCCATCAGACCCTTGACTAGCGAACGTGCGGCTATCCTAGACTTAAAAGGTATCTCATATGACGATGGCAAGCACTTGATGGTACCCTGGATACATGGCAGGTTAAAATACTAGGTATTATGAGACGTAGGTAATCTGCGCTAATCCTTGCACCCTCTTACTTCCAAAATAGATTTCGGGTGGCGGGCATAGCAGCTGCGGAAAGCCTCAAATAGAAAAATTGTGCTAATAGGCTTCTCTTGGAGACAGATGAATATTTCATCTATTTGAAGTCAAAAATAGCTGTAGGTACAGATGATTTATTGATGTAACGAACAGGTGATGAAGGTGTAACGGGCCACGTACATAATATATTATCCTCGCAACTCAACGAAGTAAAGTCGTCGCTTATTTGTAAGTAAGTATTTTATTATAATTTTAATTTTGTAAAAATAAAGTATTTCAATTTGCTGATTCAATAACAGTTTAGTTTTTAGAAAGAAAGTATTACATCTATATTAATATTATAAAGCTGAAGAGATTGTTTGTTTGAACGCGCTAATCTCAGGAACTACTGGTTCGATTTGAAAAATTATTTCAGTGTTGGATAGCCCATTTATCGAGGAACGCTTTTAATCCTGGGAAAACACAAGATCTCTCGAGAACGCGGGTGATACCACGGGGCGGAAGCTTGTACATAATAAAGGAGTTGTAAAGTTGTACTCACCATATCTTCATTGGATACGTATTCATTCAAGTCAGAGTAGCTAAACCCGGTTCCAACAGGGTTGTCAATGAAGAGTAGCGAATAACTGTTTGCCCACGATATTGGCATTCTTTCAGCTACAAGGCGTTCTTTTAAAAATAATAATTTCACATTACTTTTTAACTCAAACTATTGTAACTTATTGTACTGTATATTTATTATATTATATTTTATTTATTTATGGGGAATTATTAATCGCACACCTAATAATCTACATGTTCACCAAATAAATGATTGCACTACTAATTAACTGAGTATCAAAACTTGTACTACAGCAAAAATATTAATTACATATTAAAAATACTAACTGTACGTACTTACATCAAAAATAATAAATGCGCATCAATTAAACAAAACAGTCTAAAATATAACTTCTAAAATCTCTTCCTAGTCAGAAATGACACGGATACTTTAGGTTAGAAGTGTATAGCCATTATACACTTCGTGGTATTTTTTTTCTTTAAATATTATAGACGTTAAGTTTAATTGATTTAGATGTGCAAATTTTGGTGCGCAAACAGTATTTTTGATGTACGTATAGAATATTCTGTTGGGAAAAATTGTAAATTGATGTGCGTTTAAATACTAGATACCCATAGATTTATTGTGCGCTAGTTATTATTAAAAATACATTCATAAAAAAGCTCTACTTTTAAATAAATAGCAATGTGTCACGAACATAAATTGCTGTGCAATCAGTATTTTTGATTAGGATTCGGTTTTTTTTAATACAAAAGGAAGATTTTTGATTTGCCGCTAAATACCTACTACCCTTTATTTATTATTCATAAGATCAATAAAAACCACCGAAGAACTGGTGTTTGGGTTAAATTCTCTATTTATATGAACAAATTATACCTACTAATTATAAAGATTGTAGTATTAGGTGAATTAGAATTACGGTTTCCATTACGTACCTTTACCATATTTTTTTATTTGTATCGGTCCAATTTCGTTAAAAATTCCATAGAGTGAAGAACTTCCAGGTCCACCTTGCAACCAGATCACCAAGGGTGTACTGTCTAATGGTAATTTCTCAGCCGGAAAATACCAGAAGAACGTGTTGTATTCGCCAGTTTTGTTGACGTTGAAATATCCCGAGTGGCTTTGCACGCCGGCAAATAGAGTCGGATTGACAGCGGACAGTTTTCTAGCTCTCACGATTTCATTTTTTTCAAGGAGTGGAGTCAAATTGAGGGCTTTGAAGTGACCGCTAGCTTTGTGTACATTTTTGCTAAGGACACTCGCGCTAGAATAAAATTACACAGTGAAAGTAACGACGTTATTATTTCAATATTTATGAGATTATAGCTAGTATTTATAACAAAAAAAATACCATAGCACAAGAACCAAATTAATTTGAACAAGCATTGCGTTGAAAATCAGGTAATACAATGAATAGAATTCGAAATACTTACAATAATTATATAGTTATATTACAGGATAATATTTAATAACCGAATAAAAAATATTGGAAATCCAATGTCGTAATTGGTTACGTGGTGATCAATAATAATATGAAAATCCACATTTAATCTTACCACAATAATAATTATGTTGAATTTTTATCCTATGTACTATGTATTCGACCATTATTACAGTTTAATGGTCTGTATGTACCCTGAGTGTAAACAATTGACGCATGTAAACGCTTACTATCGAGTTTGCGTTTACCAAAATTTTGTATGGAGGAAATTAGTTCCATGTGTATTCCGCGAGAGGCGCTGTGCCAATTCCTATAGAGAAATATCTTAAACGCAAACGTGATAGTAAGCGTTTACTAATGTACACAGAACTGTGAACCGTCACATTAGGTTTGCGTTTGACCACTATGTATGTGTGGGTGATGACGTAACTGAAGGTGGTAAGAGCTGTGGATTTTGTTTAATAAATAAATAAAAATAAAATAAAATAGATTGTAACAACGGGAACTGTTGGTCATCTTGAATTTTAAAACATTTATTACTTGACCAATTCAACGAATAATTAATAATTTCACGCTTGTACGATAATTCATCATTCAATAATTTTTACGGCGATATATGGTCTAACTAATTGGTAGTTAGATTTTCTGCTAGATTGAAATGAAATTAAACGATTATTGTAATCACCATATTACATAAAAGTATGGAAATTGAAGATAATAATACAATCTAGGCGGCTTGCGATCTGTTCCAGGCAACCTTTGGGTAACAGGAAATAAATAGTGTGGTGGCAAATGGAGCATCTACCCACAAATTCTCCATAAACGACATTAACATAAACTACTATACTTTTTTTTTTTTACTTTGTATACCTAGACTTGTGTTTGACCACAATCTCACTATGGTAGGTGATGATGTGGCCGAAGGTGGTAAGCACACAAAGCCTAGAAGGATCTGGCTCTCAAGTGCAGCTGCCGGAACACACCGATAGGTATTTGGCGACAGATTTTCAACTTGAGGGTGGTAGCCAGCCAGGCGAGTACTACAAAGTACCCTACCACCGTGCTATGATTTCCTCACGATGTTTTCCTACACCGAAAGCTCAAGCTCATTGTAGGATTCGAACCGAATATAATAATAAATATATTACAATATATATAAAATAAATAAATACTATATATATAATTAAATATAATATAATAGATTGCTTACGTAAGTAAGTTACCTACATTAAATAATAGGTATGTACATACCTTTTATTATCTCTGTCCCTTTTAGGATACTTTGAGAAGGCTTTTTAAAAATATTGATGTATTTTGGCACACCATATAGAATATATTCTGGATAAACATATTGGAAATATGAGTTACGTTTTTGTAAAATATAGTTTGTTTCAAGAGTGTATTTCGCTTCAATAGTAGTACTGACACTAAACGGTAGTAGGTATTAGTAGGTATTTACTATTAAATGCATAGCAATAAAATACGAATTTAATCTTAATATGAAGATGGACTAGCAAATGAGGCGTCGTTTCAAAAAATTGTCTTTTTTAAAAAAATACCTAGATTGCATGAGTTAAATAATTTGACTAATAACAAAAATCAATTCACTTCAGATCAAATAAACATGCAACAAGGATAAGAAACGAATGTTATCTTGAGCTTCATTATTTAATTAAAATTAGACTACCTAAGTAGTTCTAATCAAAATCCTTTTATTTGGATCGTAAAATTTTACTTGCAAAGTAACCAAACGCTAAACGCTCGTCGTCGTGCCCATTGAATACATTGTTTGTTGTTAAAACTTATGCAAGGATATAATGCTACAAAGAAAAAAAAAACATTTAACTTATTTATCATAAGTTTATTTCATACTCAGAAGTTAATAAATCACATAAAGTTATGTATGAACATGTCAATCATCTGCTTGATAGCACGAGGTTTGTCTGCGGACACTAAGTGACCCGCGCCGCGGACCATTACGTCCATGAAATTGCCACTTGTCTTCAAAAAGCTACGGACAAACGATTTTAAACTGAAAAAAACCTGTCACTAGTAGGTTTAAATGATTGAGATTTTATTTTAATTTATCGTTTGATGTGAATCTTTAGCGTCACAGTGTTCCCAACTTAAATATTTTTTCTCAAATTTAAATGTAAACTTTGAAGTATTTTTTTTGTTTTAAATGGTATTTTAAAATCATATTCTAAAAAAACTCAATATTCATAAAGAACTGATAATGATAATAATCTGTAGGCATTATGAGCTTTCATTGCGCATGTGCAATATTTCTTATAGACGTCGAGTTATTTGAGTATTTTTAATACAAAGGACGGCTATAATATTAATGTTTCTTATATTAATGCGTTTATTATATTACGATTGACTCATGCATGACATAAAGTCGTATGATAAGTAATTGTAAGAAAATATGACTAAACTAACCACACTACTACCATAGTCATCTACTAAACCGTCCTATCTAGGTATTACTACGGTGTCATTTGCTCCTTCGTCTGTCTATTTCACTTACCTGTTAACTCTCCTATTATTGTCTGGATCGTAGACAGGTATTCTATTAGCATTCAAGTAGTTCAATTGTCCTGTCCAATTCAAACTTCGGTATGTGCGCACTGACAACGCGTATGCAACTAATACGTCGAACTGCCCGCTGTTAAGTGAAAATATATTTAGTTTTGATTGCGATCTATAATGTAATATATGAATTTAAACGTCTTTGTTTATCGAATTGTTTTTAATTGATTTGACAATACGGTTCTATTGGAGTTCCTTGGAGGCCTATGTCCAGCAGTGGACATCTTGTGGCTGAGATGATGATGACGATTTGACAATAATATATAGTTTTTGGAAGCTGTTATAACCTGTAAATCTCTGGACATAAATTTTATAATTACCAATAATAACATAATTTTGTAATTTATTGAGTTTGACCAGAAACTCTGGTCAACAATGTTTCTGTATCTTTCTAATATAGTGGTTTACTTACTTATAGCACATTACTCCGTAGTGCTCCAATAATTCCTCCAACCAAGGTTTTACACTTAAATAAAAATCATCGGATAAGTGCTGGTATACATTGTAACTTAAAGGAGTAAAATTTCTGAAACCGATGTGAAGAGCTTCTTGGACATCGTGGCGTCTCAAAAAGGTTAGATAACTATCTAGCTCGGTTTCATTATCATCATCATCTTTCAAATAATTATAGTAGTCACCCGGCGCGAAGGTCATCAACATTGTTACTGCAATATTTGCTTCCTAAAATACAAAAATAACTATAGTAAGTCATAAACAATAAAATTATTGTTGAATTTTATTTGAAAAGTTAGTTATAAATCATATGCATAGAATAATTCAACTCCACCCACCATTTTTAGGGTGGTTAATCTAGGAACCTTTGAGCAAATTTACAATTAAATTAATCTTTGCATTATTTGCGTAGCACCTGTATCACCAATTCAAACTGATTAAATTAAACTGGGTGATTTTTTAGTCACTGGCAATACTTGCAGGTAAGGTTACCAGGTCTGAAAACCAATCAGTTTAAACGGACATTTGGGCAAAAAGGCCGGACACCCTTAATTTTTTTTTTCTTACAGTAACTACTATTGCAATATGGTCAAATTTAAAAAGCCTAACAAAAGCCGGACAGGCCGGACACCGTCTAATTTTGCCGGACACGCAACCAAAAAGCCTAACTGACAGACTTTCAACTTGACCCTCAAGTTGAAAGTCTGTCAGTTAGGTAGCCAGTCAGGCGGATACTATAAAGTATCCTACCACCGTCTGTGCTATGGTTTCCTTACGATGTTTTCCTTCACCGAAAGCTCTAGCTCATTGTAGAATTCAAAGCCATGACCTTCACTGCGGCGTCTTACATCACTACCACTGAGCTATCATCGCTTTATTTAACCAAACTTATTTTCAATTATCATTGTAGATAAAATATCCTGATTAATCCTCATAGTTACAAAAAATATGAATTACATTTGCGTAAGCTTTATAATTTTTCTGTTTCAAATACATCCTAGCCAGATCTTCTGCCTCTTGTATCTTTGCTGCTTGTTCATTGTCCACCAGCCCAACTTGGAGTGCCCATTCTGAATAGTGCAACATGGTGGGAGGGTCGATCCAGCCACTACCAATTGATAGCCCCTGTAAATAAAGTATTTTTAACAGGTTGGATATGGGTTAACTCATTCAAAAGGAAAACCGCAACTTATGCATCTCAGTAATTGATAAGTTTGTTACTAAAGAACAAGGATATAACAAAGATTTTACCACTAACTAGTCTCTAGTCTCAAAGCACATTCACGGCGGAATTCTGACACGACAATAATCCGTTTATACTTGTCTCTGTCGCTTGCTTGTAATTCAAGGTTAAATCGAAGAATCCAACTCGGTTGGGCAGCATTCGGGAAGCTACGGCATATCTTCACGTCCAGAATACATCAGAGTCTGAAGACAAGTCTTCATCAAGTGCTTGTTACTAGCGATGACATACGGAACAGAGACATGGTGTTTTACTGCTAGCCGCCTAAATAAGCTAAGAGTCATTCAGTGAGCTATGGAACGAGCTATGCTCAGAAATTCTCTACGCGACAGGCTCCGAAACGAGAACATTCGTAGAAGAACAAAAGTGATGGATATAGCTCGTAGAGTCAGGCAATGGGCAGGCCAAGTCGCTCGAACAGCCGATAATCACTGGGGAAGAAAGGTTCTCGAGTGTCAACCACCTACAGGAAAGCGCCGAGTGGGACTACCTCGCACCAGGTGGAGTGGTGACCTGGTCAGAGTTGCTGAGAGCCGCTGCATGCAACCGGCCTAAAACCGCTCATTATGAAAATCAATGGGGTAGGCCTATGTTCAGCAGTGGACATTCTCGGGCTGAAAATGGTGATGATGATGATATTTATTGTTTAGTTTTGGTATGGGAGCCGGTGAAATTACAGGTACACTTCATGTCTCAAGTTCGGCAACAAGTGAGTATACCCCTGGGAAAATATAATATTGAATTTTCTTTGCCCGTGGTGTAATGAGCGTCTATGGGCTACGGTAACCGCTTACTACCAGGTGGGCCGTAAGCTTGTTTGCCACCTATGTTGTATAAAAAAAAAAGGTAAAATTTTCAGGATTCATTAAAACGAACAACTTGTTCAGTTGTATCAGAGTTGGTCACATTGGTGGTCAAAGTTCAATACCTACTCAACCAAAATATTAAGTACCTACAACTGATTTTTTTTCGCCCTGTAAAATACTGCTGTCGATACGTAACGTGACCGCAATATATTTATCTTGTGGACGCCCTTTACTAAGGATTAAATTTGAAGACTAACTTTTAAATTAATAGGCCTTGATACATTTCTATTATTGTGTATGTAATGTCCAAATGCTGGAATGTATTTCCCAGCATATGATTCCCCAGAAATAAACAAAGGAGCTCGCCGCAGTTCCGGGAATACATCCAAAAACTGCTGGATGAAGTTAAGGAGACAGGCACCCACCTATAGATAGAAATTATATTATATTAGGTACTTATTGTGTTTCAGTGAATATCAATAACTACGAAATCAAATGGAATTGTATGGTTGTACTCACCATATCCTCATTGGATACGTATTCATTCAAGTCAGAGTAGCTAAACCCGGTTCCAACAGGGTTGTCAATAAACAGTAGTGAATAACTGCTTGCCCACGATATTGGCATTCTTTCAGCTGTAAGTGATAGAAGTTACGAATTATAAATAAAAACAGGCCAAGCGCGTGTCGTGCCACGCGCAATGTAGGGTTCCGTAGTTGCCCATCACAATAATGTGGGCTAAGAAGAAGGCTTTTTGTTGTTTCATGTGTTTTTGTTGTAACGTTAACGGCTTCGGCGGCTTAAAACTTCTAAAACGGTTTTATAAGTTGGTCGACTATTAGATACTCGTAAACTTGTAAAGCCTACTTACTCAGCTGTGATAGATTTTCCTTTTAATTTCGCTATATATACTACTACCGTGATTTTTTTCACCTTCGATCCATATTGTTGCGAGGCCGACATGCACTTGACAGATGAACAAAAATAAGCAATATTTATAAAAATAATAATTTCACGTACCTTTGCCATAGTTTATTTGTATTGGCCCAATTGTCGTAAACAGTCCGAGGAGCGAGGATAATCCAGGTCCACCTTGCAACCATATCACCAAGGGCGTACTATCTAATGGTAAGTTTTCAGCAGGAAAGTACCAGAAGAACAGGTTGTATTTGCCAGTTTTGTTCACGGTGAAAAATCCGGCGTAGCTTTTTAAACCGGCGAATAAAATTGGATCGACAACTGACAAGTTTCTTGCTTTCTCGATTTCACCATTTTCTAGATGCGGAGTTAAAATGAGCGGGTCGGATGAACCATCAGCATCATACGAACTCTTACTAAAAGGAAAGAATAGCAGTATGTAATAGTTTACGTATAATAATATTGTATGACTATTGACGTCTCTATTGTATCATTACCAGAGCACAAGAAACATAATTATTTGGACTAGCATTGTGATCCTACGCGTAAATAAAGCAATGGAATGAATTAAATTTTAAATGCTTACGGGTAAGAAGGAAAATCATATAAAATATTGATAAGCCGTCCTAATAATAATTTACTTACAGACTAAGTAAAGATTTAAAAAAAAATGAAATATAACAATTTTCAGGTACCTATTTGGATTTTGCTATCCGGTAAAATAATATCAATTATTTTCGTTATATGTAAATAGACAGTTTATGAATAACTCCTGAGTAACTTTAAATAGCAAAGTGCAATAGTGTCGTACCTTGCTATATGACCGTTATACGGCGCATGAAACTGTAACATTGGCGTAGGGCACCGCACCACCCCCACTAGGATGTGCGATGCCCCGCTCTCTCTCTTTCTCCAGAAAAGTGTAATACCTAATCTATACTAATATTATAAAGCTGAAGAGTTTGTTTGTTTGAACGCGCTAATCTCAGGAACTACTGGTTCGATTTGAAAAAATCTTTCAGTGTTGGATAAAACATTTATCGAGGAAGGCTATAGGATACTTTTATCCCGGAAAACACAAGATCCCTCGGGAACGCGCGGAAAAGCTAGTAAACAAATATAAGTAACGACAACATTCAAAACAGTTCCACAGATTGGCAAATAAATATTTTGAAGGCATTACATGTTTTTATAGTCATATTATCTTTAAGTTTTCACTTCGCCATTTAATACCAATAGCAATTTAACCACTTATTTGATACTGTTATTATTTTTCATCAGCAAAAATAATACCTACTATTTGTAAGAATAATAATAAATATTCTGGGACATTATTCCTCACACACGGCCATCTGACCCCAAACTAAGCAGAGCTTGTACTATGGAAGCCGAATAACTGATATACTACATATAATACTTTTCTTTTGTAAATACATACTTATATAGATAACTAGCTTTCCGTCCCGCGGTTTCACCCGCGTTCCCGTGGGATCTTATGTTTTTCTTTGCTATAAACCTCACGGAGCCCGAGACCTTTCCAACGATTGCAAAACCGTGGAAATCGGTTCGTGCGTTCTGGAGTTATAGCGTCAGGAAGGAAAACCTGAATTATTTTTATATAGTAGATTACAACCAGACACAGGACAAACAGACATGTTCATACATTCATGCACACAATTGTTTGTCCTGAGTGGGAATCGAACCCACGACCTGTGGCGTGATAGATAGGGTATCATACCCACCACGCCAACCGGCCCGTAAATTATTATTACCTAAGGAGATAAATTTAAAATTCCATAGATATTCCTAGTACTGTAAGAAGCCATACAATATACAAGGTGGATATGACGGTCGATCATTAAATTTAAACACCATCATTACGCGCGTATTAAATAACTATAACACAGTCGAAAACGATTTTAGAACAAAATAAAAAAAACTAAATTTTCAATGAAAGTAAACAAAATACAACACCATTTATAGTTACATCGTCACTGACCTGTAAGAGGCGCCACCTTGGGCGCAGCGCGAGCGATATGCTTTCTTCGTCTAACATAACGTATAAGCACAACGTAAAAAACATACAGTGGTCTATCGCGTTTAAAGTCACGCGAAATGCCGCTTTGTATAGGCATTCATCCTTGCTGCATTGTGTCCCAAGCGAGTCTCGCACCCCGCAAGCCCCGCACGATGCTCTGCCTAGACGTGTCCGTCGGCCAACTGTAAGAGTTACTACATAGACTGTGGTATTAGTATTAGACAGAGAAATGGAGTAGATATTATAAATGTAGTATTCCTCGTCTTCTACATAACATAAGATTTTAGAAACCATTAATTCATATATTGACTCACGATTGATGTATCTGCGTCATAAGGTAGCTTCGCAATTCCTAAAAACCAGGCAAAATCTACTGTTGAGTCACGTGCCCATGTGTTATTGTTATATTTCAGTTTATAGTTTATTTGAATTGAATCATTTCATATAGGTCTTAATTGACGTAGGAAAATGTTACGAGCCTCGATGAATGATAGTTGTGAGCAGAATCACGAAATAATATTTTTGCTAATTTAGGGTTTTTTAACTAAATTTCTACCATTATGTACCTAGTCTTCTATCTTTTTAGGGTTTGTGACAACAACTTTTCGATTCATGGATACATTTGTGAAATATTAAGCTTTAAAGTGCAAATTTTTGTTAGACCCCCCCCTGCCAGCTAAATGGTTGTTTTTGCATATGTGAAACAAATCACGGGGGCGAATAATCGATCTAGCTAGGTGTCATCTTGAAAAATAGTTTTCTCTATTTTCAGTCGAGCAGAGCTCCGTCGCGTAGGAACTTATTATTAAATCAGATAAATCAGCTTTATGACGAGGGATGAAAGTCATGTCACTAAAAGTGTTATATGAATATTGGTGCATATACTTACGGAAGAGGATGTCCGAAAAAGAGATAGATGGAATAAAGGATAATATGAGTTAGCGAATGAAAGAAGAGTACATATTGCGTTGACCACAAATTATTCGGAACAGAGCAGGTAGATGATGTTTCAGAACTAGCTTTCGTCCCTCGGTTATTTATTTATTCCGTGTACCAGAGGGAAGTTTTAATAGTTCAAAGAATCGATCCAAATCCGTTTAGTTCTTGCGGTACACAGAGGTACATCTACAGTATTATAGTATTTCTTATATCTTAATTTAGTTTGAATCATACGGTACAGTAACACAGTGTACCTAATAGGTACAGTATATAATACTCATAATGATTGCAGTATATTACTGTGAGTTTGTAATCTGTTTATTTAGATTATAGAATCGTAATATATCGAAGTCAATAAGGAAAAAACATGCCGAATATATATTTTAAGATAGAAGGATTCAATACATAATAGATGTCCAGGGACGTTTTCCACTCTATTTATATGGGTATAATAGTTTTACAATATGGATCGGGTAAATATGAAGAGAATCTCTTGAGATCATAGGTCGAGTGGCCATTATGCTATGAAGCATATTTTCAGCAATATTTATTGCTATAATCTTAGTAATCCGCCCCGTATTTCATCTTTATCGAGACTCCGGGGGACCCGATCGACCCCACGTGGCTCTCATAGTTAATGTTTCATGTACTAAACGCTCCACGTAATATCTCGTTTATCAAACTGAACTACTTGTTTTATTTTATTTGGCTATTTTTTGTATTCAGTTGTAAGTATCTTAAAATAAGACAAATATTTAGCAAAAGTATAATTTCAAAACAGCACACTCATGTATTTTATTAGAAATTAGTTTTACACCCGATTTCGATGAAATAAAGCCTATTCGAAGATCCAAGCCAAGTCGCATTAATCTGTGGAAATTCCATGAAAATCTGTTCATTGGTTTCGATGTTTAAGGTGTCCAAATAAACTGACAAACAGACAGACAAACTGAGCAGCTCAACTGGGGAAGTTCCTCCACCTTACAGAATACCGCAGCCAAAGAACTTCCTAGTTGTGTTCCTGCGCGTGAGTAAAGTCGCCAGAGCTCACCGGGGAGGAGGGAAGGGTCGGCAACGCGTGAATGATACCCCTGGAGTTGCAAGCTTTCATAGGCTACGGTAACCGCTTACCATCAGGCTTACATTATACAAAATTGTCGGTAAACAAGTATACGGCACTATGCCTGTTTGCCGACAATGTTGTATGAAAAAAATAAAAAAAATATAGAAAAGAAAAAAAAACTCGCGTCCAACATCACTTGCACTCCATTTATGGTGAAAAAAATATGCTGGTTCTACAGATTTATTATAATATGTTAAGTATAGATATTTCATTTGAGAACAAAAAAAAACCAGTTGATATTTTTATAGGTATCCATGTCAGTGGTACCAGAACCCACTTAAAAATCACGATATAAATCATATGTATACAGTCAATGAATCTGTGACAGAACAAGTTGTGTGTGTGATTGAACTTGAAACAGTGAAACTTGTACCTATCACTAACTCATGCATAGACAAGTTGAAATACACAAAAAAACCGGTCAAGTGCGAGACCGACTCGTGGACCGAATGTGTACCGTACATACTTATGTACATATATGGTCCATCACGGGAATCGTAACAAAAAGATAAACTAGATTGAGGGACGAAGTTTTCCAACGGCAAAGTTAACTTTGCCGTTGGAAAACTGTTGTCCCCATACATCGACATAGGTCGTTGTCAGTTTACCAACTGCAAATAAGTTTATAATCGCAAAAAACAAATTAACTGCAAATTTACCGTTTTCGGATTATTTATTTTATTTGTGCTATAAGAAATTACTTCTTGCCAAATTTCATGATTTTAGGTCAACGGAAAGTACCCTATAGGTTTTGATTCCCTTGCGAGTGTCCAAATATGCGGCATAAATGGCCGTATAAATAAATAATAAATAAATAAATTGCATAGATTGATGCATGCAAATAGATTGCATTTACTTTGATGTTTGATTTTTTCACAGCGCTATGGGTTGCATTGAAGCGCTTAAGTTGGATACCTCCTAGGTGGCTTGAAATTCCAACAGTAGTAGGCTAGTGCATACCTCCACCAATCCGGAGTGGACATGCGTGGTGTTTGCCCATTCCCCTTCACCCTAATTCGTGAAAGGAGGCCTGTGCTCAGCAGTGGTACATATAATGGCTGTAAATGAAGGAAGAAAGGGATTGCAGACCTGAGTATTTGATATTAATTTCAACTTGATACCTCCACACGTTCCTGAGAAAAAGGTCTTGGCAGTCAGAGAGCCAGAAATATAGACACACAAACAGACAGACAGAGAGGACAGACAACAAAGTGATCTTATAAGGGTTCCTTTTACATTTTGAAGTACGGAACCCTAAAAACATAAAAATATTGCAGTTGATATCTAATACATGTTTATGAGCCAACCGTTAACCAAAAAAATGCCACCTACTTACTCATCAGAGGTATTTCAACAAGATATCATACTTAACTTCTTATTTATAATGGGGTGGTAATTAAAAAATATCCAATGCTCATTAATGTGTGGATAAGGATAAATAAGTTGACTCGCGATTCCTGGATTCCTTCTGTTTTGGGACGCGCGTCCCATTCGCGAGCCAACAGATTAATACCACGGATGTAAAAAAAGATGGATGCCTTCTTTCATAGAAACGGTGTGAAGCCACTCAACTCCTACACTTTCGTGTGCATACACGAGCTAACACTCACAAAGATACACCAAGTCGGACAATCCGCCGCCATTACGAGCCCCAGCGCCCGTAAGTCTTGTTATGCGCAAGTAAAAATTGAGAAATATGCCGTCTTGTGTGGTGCGGTGGCGTAAAAACTTCACGAAAAAATACAATAAGTCCCAAGGAATAACCTACCATGCGTAAGTAATGTTTTAAGTTAGAGATTCGTGATTATTTTTCATAATTAGGTTTTGTTTACTTTTGTATGAAATCGGGATGTCAAAGACAGCAGTGTTACCGGTTTTTTTTCGGGAAAAAATCCCTAAAAGTGGTTAATTGGGGAAATCTGTATTTGTTGCATTTGTTAGAGTTATTTTTTTGTAGCATTTAATTGATGTAAATTTTACGTAAATAAATAAGTGTAATAATTTACAGGTCATGTAAATAATGTTACGTAATGTAAATACTGTAATGTGATTCATGTAATGTAAATAATAAATTATTTTGGTAGTGTTGTAAATAATGTAAACTTAAATATAATTTACTTAGTGTAAATAATGTAAACGTAATACAAATAATGTGGTTCATTTCAATTATTTTGTCGTAGAAAGGAATAATAATAAGTAACTTCAATGAATGTACCTAAAATCATTTAGTCTTTGAGATTAGAAAATACCAAAAAAATATTACTAATTAATATTAAACTCGCCATTGCAAAAAATTGGTTTGTGCAAAATTTAATAATAATACGCCTCAGAACGGTAGTCATAACCACAGTCCTTCAATCGACGTGTCACCTCCTTAATAAAAGTCTTAATTCACCCAGTAGTATGATAAAGGTGAAACCGTCACTAGATTGGTATGTTTCAACTTATGTTTTGATAACATGATTTATTCTCATTGATCTGAAAAAGTGGGCAAAGTGATATTCATCTGGCAACACCACATGGCATGCACACATCAATAGACGGCGGCCGTTTGTATGCTTCACTCGCAATTTTGAGAGGTGGTTTCATCCGTCTTTTTTTTACATCTCTGTGATTAATACCTAAAAGGAAAATGTAGATTGGTACTTATCGGTGACTACACATTCTCAAACCACAGAATACGTACAGTAACTAAATGTCTCGAATTACCTACAATGTTAGGATTTATCTAATTTTCGAATGCGTAATTGTGTTAAACAAATGTAAATTTATGAGTCTTTTGGTTACAAATTGTGTAATTCTGTGAACAAAGAATTCTACAGTTTTTCCTTATATTAAACAACACCTACATGAGAAATGGTAATTGTTATTACAAGGACTTCTTTTATATTAGTACTTTGACAAGGAAAATAATGAAGATAAGATTAAGGATCATTTCCATATTTATTTTGTTATTGGATTCTAGCTGTTCCCCGCGGTTTCACCCACGTTCCCGGTGTATTTTTTTTAATACAAACCTTTTCCTGATAATAACGAACACATAAAAGAAAGATTTATCCAATTTGGTGCAGTCGTTCGGAAGTTATGCGCGTACAAACATTTCAGCGAACCATTTTAAGGGTTCCGTAGCCAAATGGAAAAAACGGAACCCGTATAGATTCGTCATGTCTGTCCGTCCGTATGTCACAGCCACTTTTTTCCGAAACTATAAGAACTATACTGTTGAAACTTGGTACGTAGATGTATTCTGTAAACCGCATTAAGATTTTCACACAAAAATAGAAAAAAAAACAATAAATTTTGGGGGTTCCCCATACTTTCATCTTTTCATCAAACCCATACCCCACACGTATGGGTATGATGATCCCCTCACATGTATCTATGGATAGGTCTTCAAAAATGATATTGAGGTTTCTAATATAAAGTTTGCGCGGGAGACACTTCTAAAGTGGTAAAATGTGTGTCCCCCCCCCTGTAACTTCTAAAATAAGAGAATGATAAAACTAAAAAAAATATATGACATAAATTACCATGCAAACTTCCAGCGAAAATTGGTTTGAACGAGATCTAGTTAGTAGTTTTTTTTAATACGTCATAAATCGTAAACCGCAATTTACCATTCATTCAATCTACTCAAATATAAAAAAAAATGTGCAAAAAGCTAGATCTTACAGCACAAATAAAGGAAAAATTATAAAAAAAAGTTGAAAATTAAAGGGTATCCCCATACATACATACATAGTTACGCCAATTAATAAAGACCTCTGAGTTGTATCGGCGCTCATACAATTTAGAGGTCTAGCTTAATTGGCACTAACCTCAAAATATAAGGTAAATAAATAAAATTGTGCATTTCCCGTGATGGACGAACGATGGGCGAAGTTTGTACGAAACCCTTGGTGCGCGAGTCCGACTCGCACTTGGCCGGTTTTTTTATTTATATAGATAAAATTGTGGATTTGTTTATTTTTAGACCTACGTGAACATTATTCTAAAATCTAAACCTGTTTTTTTTAAACAAGCATTTTTGGTTAAGTTTTACTGTTTTAGTAGACACTAATTAAGCCGAAAGCAAGTTTGTTATATTTCATAGTTAAAATCAAATCCATTAATTCAGTTTGGGCAGGTTTGGGCCTCTGAAGATCGATTTCGCATCTTTTACTTCTGTAATGTTACATCTATAGCAATGTATTTTGTAAAATATGGATGGAGGCATTCTCTAGGACTCCAAGCTCCATAACTAAAACAAGAGCTGGTTCCTGCTTTTAACGTTAGATGGCAGTTGAATGTAAAAGTTAGATTTTATTTTAAGATACATTTAAAGGAATAAATAAAAAAGGATAAGTGTAATACACAACAATAACACATACCTAGTACCTACCTACTTTACGATGATAGTAACCTACCTAGATTGTTCTCGGGAAAATCCCGTACGAGGAGGTACTTAATAACTTGTATATTTATGGCAATTTAGTAATAGGTACGATTATTATGGGAAGTATCGGATAAAAATTAAAATCATATGAGTTTGAGGATAATTACAAAATCTATAAATATTATGCAAAACTTTTATATAATCTTTATAATTAGCTTAGGGAACTGTGATGCGATTTTTAGTAACATCCACACGGCCTTTCACACAAAATTTACTTAGTTATGAATATTTTCAACAATACATTGTTATTGTCATCTCTCCATCTAGCCGCATGGCCTACCAACACTGCTCTCTGCAGTGCAGTGCAGTGCACAAATGAAAATTAATTTATTCATTCAAATAGGCCTTCACAGGCACTTGTATGTCAGACTCTGACGCACGGTTCGGAAGTTGCAGTTCGGTACAGGCCCAAAATCAGCACATGTTCAGAGGGGGAGAACAATATGAACTCATTAAATTATAAAGATGCCTATTTTATAGTGTTGACGCATGACGTAAGTGTAAGTACAAAGCGGAATCACTATTTTTATGACGTAGTAGCAATGACGTTTAGAGATAGGTCAACAGAATACAGTCGATACAAATTATTATTATGCGATGCAACGAAGGCTTTTGAACACTGAATAGTATTGTAACGTACAACTATATAAACGTATGTAATAATTAGCCATTATATATAGATTACCCAAATTATGCATATATAATGAGAGAATCGAATTATTTATGTCTAAAAATTTGCTGAACAATTTGTGCTAGAGTAAGTTTCGTGAGCAAATTGACCACTCCTTGAAATTAATTGTTAGTTGGGATTATTATAGGTCTAACGTAGATATGTTCTACGTAAGCATCTTGTACCTACTAAGTTTAAATTTGATCATAGTCTAGTAAAACCCACACCATGTACGTACCTCCATGCAAATTATAAATTAAATATCATGAGTTCTAGGAAGATGTAGGTGTAAATTAAATTAATGTAGTATTTTTTTAGAAACTACTTACCATTTAAATATGCATTTTATTACTCTTAATGCGATGACTAACATGTAGAATCACGTAAAATGATTCAACAATTTCGGGATCTACGCAACAACTCATGTAGTTCATTATCATACATGGTATCTTATTTCATTTATTTAGAGATACATGTACGCTGGGTATTCTCTTCAGTATGAGCAATGTATCTTCTATTACCATTGTGTAAAATATAATAGAAATTACTATAAAAAATATTCTCATCGTCTACAGCTTAGTTGATTGTATCACGTTTATTATACGACTTCTTTCTTTCTGTTATCAACGCCGAATGATTGACATTAGGCATATTCTTGTTAAGCTTAGAAAATGTATAACAGAGGCATTCGTCCATGAAATTCACTCATAGTATATTAATAATGTTCATATCTCGGATAAATCAAAAGTAAAGTAGTGATAAATAACAGTAATTTGGAAAAAGTGCATGACACAATTGGACGTTAATCAGACAAAACGTATACATACGTACTATAAACTACGTACTACCAGTGTCATCACATTGCCTCATGATTCACCAAACACTGACCTCCGGGGAATGTAAAATCACCTCGTGCGGGGTGGGGGAGGAACTTGATACAAACTGGCGCAACCACGCAAACTCATATAAAAGTGGAAGGTCCTCGAGATACAACACAGAACCAGTATCGTTTTTGAACCATAAACACATTATATTGAAGATGTCTTCATCAGTGTGTATTGCATTACTCTGTCTCGTAATCATTGCGAGCACAGAATGCAACGTTATTAGGACTCAAGAGTTCCCATTGTCACCCGAAGGTGTTAGTGTGACAATTCTTGTGAAGAGAAACTCGGACCCGAGCCACCCAGCATCAATGGCAAAGATCAACGTCGATGAAAAGGATAAGAAAGTGAAAGTGACAAGTGGTGGTGAAGTTCTACCCTCATTAGAAAATCGTTTCAATATCAAAGTGGGAAATTGCCCCTCCGGATACATGATGCGTGGAACCGTCTGTTTCCCTGATTATGATTGATAATTTGAATTAATTATATCGATTTACTGGTTTTTGTGATATGAATTAAATTATTGCACTTAGTTGCTAAATCTCATTTGTTTCTTTTTGACTATTAAAACTTATTGGATACTGTCCGGAGCTCTCTCCTGAACGCGACCTTAAAATAAAATTATCAATTTAAAATTATAGTTATTCAGAATCAGATTTAAAACAATATTGTGGCAGATAGATACCAGTTTTAAAACATTATTATTTGCACAAAAATGCAAACTATCTGCATTAGGTACACATGGTTTTGCAAATATGGAGTTGAGCTGAGCTTCCCAAAATATTTGCTTTTCACATTTGCGTTTGTACGAAGGGTTGTATTTAACCAATATCGGCGTTGAAAAGAGAATATTTGATCTATCTGTCCAATTCGGATAATGTATTTTTTTTAAATTTATGAGGACATTTGGACGTTATTAGTCATTTTTACTCTATAGGTACTTCATAGGATCAAAATATTAATAATAATTACAAAATAAATACAAAAATCTTGACAGGATTATACCACGGGATTATACCTACAGTAAATGGTGAAAATAGCAGATACAAGGCGCGAGGAGAAAAAAATATTTTGATTAGGTCTAAGCATAGGGTCTAAGTATTTCAATTTTGTATTGATTGATTGAATTATATGCAAGGACTAAACAAATATAAATATTTATTTCATATAACAGTAGGCAAATTACAAATGCATTACACTAAGAAAAATCATTTGTTTCTTGTCTTTTAATACCCACACACTAGGCGAACCTGTATCGTGTGGTCATGGCCATAAAAATAAATACTGTACTTCGTAAGCAATTTTATTGCGTTTGGTATATTAAAATACGTTTATTTATTTATATACATTTATAGAAAGAAAGAAATAAAACTATTTATTTGACCGACTATAGGATACAAATGCATACATTTACAAATATTATGTTAATAATAATAAATAGTATCTTATTAAGTTTAGTTTATAATACATGTTGCTTTACATAAAGTGGAATAAAATATTACATAAAATACACAAATTAGTTAGCAGAATATTACTATATGAGGAGATATGCTAAGGGCGGAGTAATTGCTTTTTAACGATAGATTGGCTTCTTTTTGCCTAGATACTATTTCACCGTGGTAAGTGAAGTAATGTTGCCGAAGATAGTAAGCACGCAAAGTCTAGTACTCTAGAGACTACCTAATCAAATCCATTGATTTAAATAGTTCTATTACAGTTGGCGGAAAAAAACTACTAGGTACACTGTAGGTACTTGGTGACTTTTTCTGTAAGTACCATCCGACACAGTGTGTTTCCAGACAAACCTTAGAGGATCATTGGTTATTCTAATTATTTAATATGGTCTATACGTACTTATTTCTAGGATACGTACTATGAGGTCAGTTTACTTTTAATAGTATGGAAGTAATGTGCGTCAGAAGCAACTAATAGGGTTGAAACTCGTCAAATGCATGTTCCAGAATATACCTACCCGAGAAGAGTCACCCTTTACCATTTTTACTTCTTATAGATTTTGTCTCAAAAGTCAAAGGAACAGAGTGTTTTGTTTCGTAAAACGCTACCTTATCCGCTAACAATTGCACTTAGCCCAAAAACCGCAGACTCTAAACTTGTTTAATCTGCCGGCATTTGAGGGTCTAATGAGTCAACAAACAAAATAGTAATCTAATTTGCATCATTATATCCTCTTTGATTTGCATTTCCAATGATTGGGTGCGACATTGAGCGCAGGTAGCTAGATAAATTATTCGTTACTATATAATTTACACTACACATTGATCTGTTCTATAAAAAAAGAAAGAACTTTAAATCACACATTTGAAAATAAAGTTATGCCAATTTGTTAAAAACGCGTACTTAGGTGTTTTCCTTATGTACCAAGTATTGGTTAATGTGACTCAGTTAAGTATTTACCTCGAAAGTTATTAAATCATCATTGAAAATCGACAAACACGAATTACTACGCACTTTCTATCGGTAACCACAAAGAGGTTAAATGGCTAGAAGATAGTTACGGTACCTACTTTCTACAACTGTAATTAATTATAACTTTATAATAATATACTGTAATATACTTTATTATAACAAGTATTTACAATTTTTTTATTATTATTATGATCTTTATTTATTTTTTATCTTAAGACTATTATTATTATTTTCAGGTTTTATTTTCTCAGCACTTGGGCTGGTTTCAGCTACATTTACGGGCTGAAGCCAAGTAAATGCAGCGTGTGGTGTATATTTATGATTAAGGGGTATTATTATTAATTTTTATTTTATTGATAGGCCGTGATCGTCTAGTGGTTAGGACCCTACGTTGTGTAATATACTTATGACAAGCTAGTATAGCCTCTCATTTCTAGTCTTTGGTGTCCAAACTTTCTTGCTCGTATCCATAAGTTGTCATGGATTTTTTGAGTCATCATTCAGATATATAATCGGTCTGCAAGAAGAAGAAGAAGTTTTCACTGTAAAAATGCTGGCTGGCAGGCCCAATAGTTGGTACATTATTATTATGGTCAAAAGCAACTAGGTACGTTGGTGGCCCATTATGCTTGGTGCTGGGAAACGATGAGATGCCCCTCAGGCCTAAAGCATGATCATTTAATGGGTTACAATATAAACATTAATATTGACCTAAACATTGCGCGTTGTTGTTATTTGTATACCTACCTAGAAATGCGTAAGTTACTACGCGGTTTACTAAAGAATATTAAGATGTTCAAAATAATTTGTAACCAATACTAAGTAGATACAAGTACCTAGGTATTTGTAGTTATACCTCAATTTGATTCAGATTCACCCTTACCCTTTGACAAAAAATACGGAGCTGAGTGGAACCTAACAAACATACAAACTTTCACATTTATAATAGCAGTAGGATATCAAAATTCTGTATATTTATTAAATTACTTTCAATAGGAAATTTCTTTAAAGCGTAATTTTCGTATCAAAGAAACATAGTTACATAAGGACATTTTTGAATCATGTAAGTATAGGTACTATGTTTATGAATAAATTGACTTGAATCAAACAAACTTGTTTACAAAACTGGTTTTTACTTTATTGTAGTAATTTCCCATATAATACTTCCTCATTTATTATTTATAGATGTAAGCAAACCATAAATTTACTTAATTACGGAATGGTTTATTTCTCCCGCGTTTCCCGAGTTAAATTAAAAAAAAGAGACTTCAAAGTCAAAGTCAAAGCCATTTATTCAGTTTAGGCCCTAAAAGGGCACTTATGAACGTCGAAACTACTTAAGTTACCACCGATTCGGAAGTCGCCTTCAACTGAGAAGAACCGGCAAGAAACTCAGCAAGGTTACATCTTTTATATATTTAGTTTTAGACTTAATTTTATTTCAGGATGCCAAGGTGGACTACTGCAAAAATCAGTTAAATAGATATACTATCTACAGATACAAAAATACTTGTCCTGACTGAGTGACTGACTGACTTATCTAACAATGCACAGCTCAAACTGTTGGAATTGGAATCTTGAATATTTGCGCACAGATCATCGACTAAGGAACGGCTTTTCAAAATTCAACCCTTAGCGAAGTGAAATAGGGAACCTCAGGACGGAAAGCTAGTCTCCATTAAATTAAGTTCTGTTGCTTTTATTTTCAAGGCTCCTTTTGGAAATTAAGTACTTAATGCCATCAATTTTCGACTTTATTAGGTTCAACATTATCATAAAATTATGTTAGATCCTGCTTTAAAAAGTATTTATTTATTTACACACACACACTTATTGCGCCATGATTTTACTTTTTATGTAAACAATAAAATTAGCAAGTAAAGGATATAAGGAAAACTAGCATGTTCACTATAAAATTATATGAAACTGGAAACTATCAGCATAGTTTTAAAATATGTTGATGTAACTTGACACAATATTTTTAAAATATGTAAGGTTCCATCAAAATAAGTAAATAGGTCAGGTATATAGATACTTCGTTGGGAGTAGTTAAATGGAACAGAAATCTTCAGCTACCGAATTGAAATCTATTTTGATCGAATAAGGATATATATAAGTTTTGTAAGAAATTGTAGTTTTAGTCGCTAAAACAAAAGTTCTATGCACTGAATTTCCCCCAAAATATTTGCGCCTCATTTGACAATTCTAATTTTATTTAATTATAAACTACTCAATACTACATATACGCAATTAATTATGAGTAGATTAAGCATTAGGTATATGAATTAATTTTATAATGATTAATTGACTGCAGGTATAATAAAAAATATTGTTGCGAACACATTTTATTTGTGTACCTACTAACTGACTTATACGTGTGTGTGTGTGTGTGTTTGTGTGTGCTTGACTTCACAACGTACACATGAGAGGCGATTAATTATCGCACATAATTTGCAGAACATGCGTGCATACACACGCTAAGGGCGCGGTTATATTAACGAGATACTTTTTTGCGTTACAATTTATGTTCTAGTAAGCGGGGTGCAGCAGGGTTTGCATCATGCAGTGGGGTTTCTCCTGATATTTCATGCACAAATTCTTTCAGACTCATCTTACACTCATCAGATATTTGTTATTTCCACAGGTTATTTCCGACTTAGTCCGTTAGTTTATTCCACCTGATGGCAAGTGGCCACCGTCGCCTATGGATATAGTACTACCACGACGTTTTCCTTCACTGAAAGCTCCAGCTCATTCGAACTCTATGTAATTCAAACTTTATGTAAATTGGGGTAAACGGTGTTGGTGTCAAATTTATATCCCTATTTTTTATTTGTACTATAATTAATTTTGTCACTGTTTATTTACCTAAACTCACGACCATCGCCACGGCATCCGACGTCACCACTGAGCTATCATCGCTTTCTATGAACTCTCGGGTTTTCTTAATGAATTTTATTGTTAACTTTCAACATAAGAAGAGACGGTGATGCTGTACTTAATTTCTAATAGGTATTTCTACTATTTGGTAAATCTCTACTCTACCCGCTAAGCTTTGCACTAAGCACTATAATCACAGCTCTAAACTCGTTTCCAGTGCCAGCTGGCACTAAATCCTCGTGTACTATTGTTATAGTACAATCGAGGATCTAATGAGTCAACAAACAAACTATTAAACCACGACTTATCTTCGAAATTAAATTTTTAATGGTTGAGTAGCAAAATACAAATGCTGCATCTGTACACTTATCTAATATATAAAATTCTCGTGTCAAAGTGTTTGTCTGCAAACTCCTCCGAAACGGCTGGACCGATTGTTATGAATTTTTTTGTGTATATTCGGTAAGTCTGAGAATCGGTCGTAGGCAATTTTTTTTATACCACTACCGGGTGAAACCGCGGGGGACAGCTAGTATTTTGTAAAATTGAAAATCTAACGATTAAAAAGAAAAGATTCTTGAGCTATGTCCCTTTGATAAGGTATTTCAATTCAGGGCTTGACCAAACATTAAGTATGTTAATGTGAATCAGCTTTGTTTTTATCAAGTCATTGAACCCACTTTGAAATGCAATTACTTATAACTGAGCATTTCTAACGATAAACCGCAACGAGGTTAAATTGCTGGAAAAGTTAGTCACGTCCTACATAACTATATATTTCCCTGATATCCTACTATCCTAACTAATCCTAATCCTAACTATTATAATATTATGCGAAAGTGAGTTTGTTTGTTACCTTTTTACGCTTAAACCGCTGAACCGATTGCGATGAAATTTGGTATGCAGATAGCCTATGGTTGCGAGAAGTACAAAGGGTATTTTTATCCCGGGAAAACATAAGATCCCTGGGGAAAGCGGGTGAAACTGCGGGGCGGAATCTACTAATATTATAAATGTGAAATTTTGGATGGATGGATGGATGGATGGATGTTTGTTACTCTTTCACGCAAAAACTGCTGAGCTGATTTAGATAAAATTTGGCACAGAGATAGATTTTAGTCTGGAATAGCACGTAGGCTACTTTTTATCCCGGGAAAACAAAAGATCCCTCGGGGACGCGGGTAAAACCGCGGGGCCAAAGCTAGTTCTGATATAAAGGGAGAGGGTTGTCTCAAAAGATTCGTTTACAAATTATGGAGCAATCATTTTGAATCTAATAAATTCTCATTAATAGCTTATATTGTGATGAATATGAAGGGAAAGTATCACCGGTATGTAGCCTTTACTAGTTTAAGAGCAATAGTCGATAAAAGACTCGTTTAGTTTAGTCCATCGACCGAAAGCTCTAATCGAACCCACGTCCTGTGGCATGATAGATCTTACTAACCACGCCAACCGGCCCGACCAATTATTTATTTCCATCTATTCTTTGAAAAACCAGAGAATTAAATAAGTATGTTTATTACGATTATTAAAAGGTTGATATGTAGGTGATATATAGGATTGTTTGTTTACAAAACTGGTTTTGATTTAATATTTTTTTCATATACTTAAATACCTAATTCCCCATTCATTAATTTATCATTGATGTAAATACTTGTTGATATACAGTAACAAAATTAATTAACATACATATATGTATAAAAGCGAAATACCGCTTAATCATTAATAATGTACCTATCTCAGAAATCTAAATAATACTAGCTGTCCCCCGCGGTTTCAACCACGCACAGTGTTTTTTTTGGCCAAAAATCGGACATGTAGTTTTTATAATGCCTTAGTATAGAGTATTCGAATACAAATGCATGACGAAAACTCCCGTGCGGCCATTTTGTATAGGTTTTATTTAATCGCTGTTCGAAAGTTGAAATCCCGGAATTCCCAAATATGTGAAAAAAATTCTAACGCGGAAGTTTTATGGATAAAACAAAATTTTCTTTATTACATTACAAGGCCCCAAGATAAGGCATATTTCAAGCCATTCCCGACTGTCTTACGACTTACCGATGTCAAATAAATCACGATAATATGATTTATGATTTTATTTTTTTTTGGCCTCGTTTTTCGTTTTGGGAGGTTGCAACTTGCATTAATCAGAAGCTTATATGTATGCCCAAATAACAAAAAAATAATTACTTCCCTAAGCCGCGGCCACAGCGAGAAAAGTGACATTGAAAAAATCCCGGGATCCGGGATTTACTACATTTGATTTTGAAAAATACATTTTAATGTGTAATGTAATTATAGTTCTATAGCCTAATTTAAAATTAAGTTCAATGTATATAGGATGATGTTTTTTAAGAGTGAGTCTTAAAGAAAGGTGTGAGAATATTGAGAACAAAATGTTTTGATTTTAACGGAATTAAAAAAAAAAAAAGATTATCAATTCAACATGTACATATGTATGTAATATTATTGGAACTGCAAAATATTCACCTATGATAATCTATTAGGGCTTCCAAACAAATATACATTTTATAAGTGTATGTATGTGTTTGTCCACGCATTTCTCCGAAACTAGAAGTCAGATTGTGATCATTCTTTTTAATTTTACCCCGTTGACAATGACAATGCATTCGAAATCCATTTATTAGCATGCAGTGCCGCCCAACATCAAGAAAACCATAAAAACCGCTATATCTCGTAAAGGAAGCGAGGTAGAGCAAAAATAACACGTTTTTATGGACTTCTAAAGGAATTTCACTTACTCAAAATACATCGACTGAGAGTTTCGTAAACCTGAAAACATAACCTATTTTTTTAGGATTTGCTTTTAACTTTCAAAAATCTTCGTAAAAAGTATAAAGTAACCTATACAGTGACCTTTTAGTCTGACTCATCAATATGAACAATTTTTACCCTGAGACTAAATATGAAAATGAGTGTGTGAATTACGATTACTTGCGGTCGGCATATTTCCCAGAACTTACTAAATAGGTAGGCGCAACAGGAAGTTTTTACATACTACAATGAACTAAGCAGTTATCGATAATTTGGCGAACAGAAGCAGTTACATCCCTAACTGCCACATGTTTATCAATATAAGTATCTATAGCTCACCAGCCTACGATAGTACTGGGCGAACTGAGCGATACACGTGTTCTATTTTTATGATAACAAAGTAAAATCGCAAGATAAAGATTATTTTTCATAATTGGAATCTATAAATGATACCTTGTCTGTGCAACTTTTGGTCACTCTTAAAAAACATCATTCTGTATACATTGAACTTAATTTTAAATTTAGGCTATAGAACTATAATTACATTACACATTAAAATGTATTTTTTAATCAAATGTAGTAAATCCCGGATCCCGGGATTTTTTCAATGTCACTTTTCTCGCTGTGGCCACGGCTTAGGGAAGTTATTATTTTTTTGTTATTTGGGCATACATATAAGCTTCTGATTAATGCAAGTTCCAACCTCCCAAAACGAAAAACGAAGCCAAAAAAAAATAAAATCATAAATCATATTATCGTGATTTATTTGATATCGGTAAGTCGTAAGCCAGCCGGGAATGGCTTGAGATATGCCTTGTCTTGGGGCCTTTTAATGTAATAAAGAAAAAATTGTTTTATCCATAAAACTTCCGCGTTAGAATTTTTTTCACATATTTGGGAATTCCGGGATTTCAACTTTCGAACAGCGATTAAATAAAAACTATACAAAATGGCCGCACGGGAGTTTTCGTCATGCATTTGTATTCGAATACTCTATACTAAGGCATTATAAAAACTACATGTCCGATTTTTGGCCAAAAAAAACACTGTGCCACGTAGCGATATAAAAATAGCCTACGACCTATTCTCAGACTTTTTTTTTAAACTTTGTATAGGCTTGTGTTTGACCACAATGTCACTATGGTACGTGATGATGTGACCGAAGGTGGTAAGCACACAAAGCCTAGAAAGAACTGGCTCTCAAGTGCAGCTTCCGGAACACACCAGTAGGTGTTTGGCGACAGACTTTCAACTTGATAACTACCTAACTAATAAGTGCAGGTGAATAAAAAGTAAAAATAAGCAACTACATTAAGTAGAATACTTCTTTGCTCAATTTAGTAAGTCAAAAGAAGGAATAAGATTAGAAGACCATTTTATTTTATGTCGTTTACATGTAAGTACCTAGAGATACCTAACACCTATCTTTGTATCTATACATATTACATAATTCTATATCAATTACGTACATTCCTTCGTTTTTTACCAAAAATGGAGTGTAGTGTAGGAACAGAATGCAAAGAGACCATTTTTGATTGTCTGTCTGTTTGAACACGGCAGCTTGGCTCGGGTGAAAGAATGCATAAAGTTTTCGCGAGTGAAGCCACGGGCAAAAAGCTAGTATTAAATATATGAATGTAGACGGTGGTTGCTAGATATCCAAATAATAAGTAGACTTTGTACCGCGGCCGCGCGGCCACGAGTGATCATGTTAATAAAAGCGTGCATAAGCCCCATTCCCTAGTCAATTTATTACCAGCCGCATATTTACCAATGGGGCTTAAATATGTACCTATTTACGAACTATGTACCTAACATTACCACCATAGCATAATTCCCCACAATCCATGGGGGATTGTGGGGAATTATGCTATCCGTATCGCATTGAAAAAGTTATATTGAGTACGCAATTTCCGACTGTACTCGTTTCGACGGCGGCATATCAAAGAGACTAGATTTACACGAAATTATTTTGAAAATGAATTTTCAACCGTGTGCAACGAATAGATATATTGTATATTTACCTACGTTTGTAAATAAACGTAGAAATGTTTTGCATATTATACAAATACCTAATAGGTATATGTATGTCAGATGAACAAGCCCGTACATAATTGGAAAAGTACTGATACATTGCGTAAATGGATTTTGAATTATATTTTGTGTAAATATAAGTATGATTCTTAGTAATATTGTTTGTATTTTATGATATTTTTATTAGTAGGTATGTATGATGATTCAAAAGGTTCAACAACTTCAACAAAAGTGAAATGGATGGATTAGCCGATATTTTTTTCGAAATCCTAATGTTTTTGTTAGTATTTATTTTGACTATGTTTATGTGGATGTTTTTTTTTACTTAATTACGCTGTAATTAACGAATTTGGATGAAATTTGGCTACGTTTTGGTTATGTATATTAATTTGGATTTTACCCTGGATTAATAAAATATAGGATACTTTTATCCCAATATCCATTTTTGTATTATGGTTTCACACATAATTGATATTTGAGAGAGGTAGCGATGTAGAGTGAGTAGGTGAGCATAGCGATATGTCGCTTAAAGAACAGCTTGACTGAGCTTGACTGAGGAAATACCTCCACCTTACAGAATACCGCAGCCAAATAACTTATAGATGTGTTCCTGCGCGTGAGTAAGGTCGCCAGAGCTCATCGGGGAGAGGGGAAGGGTCGGCAACGCGTGAGTTTTACCCCTGGTGTTGCAAGCGTTCATAGGCTACGGTAACCGCTTACCATCAGGCGGGCCGTATGCTTGTTGGCCGACAATGTGGTATACAAAAAACATTTTTTTTTAAGTAATATCCCTAATTAATTTACAAAGTAAGATTGTGACCAAACTCAAAGTTAATAAAAATAAAAACTTACTGTCCTCAAAAATACATTGTTAGGATATTTAATAGATACTAATAAAGTAAAATACAAATTAATTAATGAAAACATTTATTTAAAAAATCTTCAGAAATGAAATTGGAGTTGGTAGCCCAACACTAGTTCTTGGATGGATTTTCCTGACTTGCGAATATATTTTGACTAATCTTCAGGGACACAGAAACCACTTCGTGAGGAATAGCCGACGGGACACGTGCCCACGCGGATACCATTCCGATTTTCTAAAGTAGGCACTGGAACATGTTTCTCCCCAGTTACTGCAGGCACTAATGGTATATCACCAAAATTGGTTACTGTCACTTTCTTCAGTTTTTCATCGATATTGATCTTCATTGAAGCGACTGGATGTGTTTGGTCAGCGTTATTCTTTAATAGAATATCTACGCTGAGTCCTTCAGGCGGCAACGGGAACTCTTGGGTTCTGATGACGTTGCATTCCGAGCTTGCAATGATGACGAGACAAAGTAGAGCGACACACATTGATGAAGACATCTTCAATATAATGTGCGGCTAGTTGTCGGTAAAAAACAGTTAGTTCTGTACTGTGTTTCCGAGTCTGGGGGCTTATATACCTTACTTTGTTTGAGACGAATGTAAGTTATCAAGCGCTTGCGCACGCATGTATTACTCAGAGTTGTTTGGCTGATTCACAATAGAAGTGACAAATATCGGAATGTACTAAATGGTGCCACTCTGACTGAAATGTTTCAAGTAAAGGTAATTGTGTATTTGTTACGAAGGGGGTATTCCCTTTGTAAAAAATTCGATGTACCACCATCAAGTTGAAAATCTGTCGCCAAACACCTATTGGTGTGTTCCGACAGCTGCACTTGAGAACCAGTTCCTTCTAGGCTTTGTGTGCTTACCACCTTCGGCCACATCTTCACTTACAATAGTGAGATTGTAGTCAAACACAAGCCTATACAAAGTAAAAAAAAAAAAAATGTTTAAATACGTGGTAGTCTGGTAGTAGTAACTAAGTAGGTAGGTAGGTACTTTATTTATTTTCTGGGTTATTATGGAGTTACACCTATGTATTATAGATAGAGGTATTCAACCAAGAACCATATTTAGCATTACGTATATACCCAAACGGCGAAAACGGGCATTTCATCAACGATTTTTTTTCTTGCTCTTTACAATGGATAATAAATGGATATAAGCGCTAGACTTGGTTTGATTCTAGTGCATCTATAATGAAATAAGAGGCAAAGCAGGGTAAAATTGAATTATAGAGCCACAAAATTTTAGTATTATCAAGTATTATTGTGCGGAACTCTCATCGACAAATCTGCTTACATATGTTTTATTACATAAATCGCATGCGACAAATTCTTGACAATACAATATGCTTTATTGCCGACAAAAGCTTACTACCCATTAAATAGTTGAGGATTCTAATAATTTAGTGATGATTGTTAATTAACATGAAATAATTTAATTAAATACACAGTGAATTGAAATAAAATCAAATATTGTATACTGCACCACGACCTGCCTCGTTGTCAGCCGCCAAATCTATTGATAAACATTTAACGGTTCAAATGTTGAGCGGTTCAGATTACATTCAAATTGATTTCAGCTTCTAATGTCATGTTGCGGATGTCATTAAACCGACTATGGGTATTCCCACCCATTTGCTATTTATTAGTTAAAATATGAGTTGTTTTTGAGAGTGGAATTGTTATTCAATCTATACCTACTAATATTATAAAGAGTGCAAAGTTTGTGAGTTTGTGTGTGAGGTTGTAGGGGGTAATCTCAAGAACTACTGGTTCGATTTGAAAAAATATGTTAGTGTTGGACAGCACCTTGAGGAAGGCTATATATAGGCTATAGTCTGGAATAGCATATGGGCTATTTTTTATCCCGGGAAAATAAAAGATCCCTCGGGAATGCGGGTGAAACCGCGGGGCGGAAGCTAGTTTCTAATAAAGGGATTACTCTGACTATGGTCAGACATGATTTGCACAAGACCAAAATGTGTGGCACTATAAGGTAGGCTTTGCTCACTAGGAGGTTTATAAGAGCTGATTAGATAAAGAGATAAGACAACGATAGTATTATGTATCTGTAAGATACTAGTTTGTAAATGTAAGAGGCTTTTTATGAAATTTAAGAAAACTGGAGTAGGGAAACTTCTCAAAAAGGCAGAGATTAGCATACCTACATATCATGGGTGACTGACTCGGATGACGTCTTTATTGTAAGGTTTTTACCCGCATCAAAAATGGAGTTTTATTAAATTATAGTTAGGTATAAATTCTGAGCAGATGAGAACTTTCATCCCACTAATATAAAATACTAGCTGTCCCCCGCGGTTTCACCTGCATTCCCGAGAAAAAGAATGTCCTTCTTCATACCATAGGCTATCTGCGTGCCAAATTTCAACGCAATCGGTTCAGCGGCTTAGGCGTAAAAAGGTAACAAACAAACAAACTCACATTCCCACTATTATACTAGGATTATAAGTTTGTGTGAGTATATTATTATGCTTGTTACCATTCAACTGACGCACAGATATACACAGATATGTTCTGTATTAACACATAGGACACTTTTTATCCCGGGACAATAAAAGATCTCGCTAGCCGTAACTGTATGTATATACCTCAAAACATCCTTTGTAATTTAGGGTAAAGTTGTCTAAATAAAAGCTAGAATTTGTCAAGATTAAGACAAGAAGAAATAACTAATTAAGAACTTATTTGGATTGAAAGGGGTTTTCACTTTATTTAATTAAGTTTAGAATTTATTTTCAAAAGTTCTTCTAGTAATGAGACATAAATGTGTCATACAATATTTTTATATTTACTTTGTATAGGTTTGTGTTTGACCACGCTCTCACCATGGTAGGTGATGATGTGGCCGAAGGTGATAAGCACGTAAAGCCTAGAAGGAAAGTGTCATATTTTTTTTGTACTTATCGTTATTTTTACTGTATTGTCCTATAAATAAAACCAAAAATAAAGTCTCAAGAATGTAGATATAGATAACCATAGAAAATAAATGGCTTTGAAACACAATAGTCGGTCAACGAAATACGAGCTCACGTAACGTCTTAGTTCTGCCCAAGTGAAGATGAAAAGGGTAACGTTCGATACAGACATTGGAGTGAATGTTTTTTCTTTTTTTTTTGCCGACACTGACCCATTCTGTCTACGTCCTAGCGGGTTTGCAGCGCTTGACAAGTTCTTTCAAATAACACTGTTATTTCTATTGTTTTCGCAAGTGCAAATTGCATTTTCGATTGATAAAAAAGTATCGTATAATTTTTGGTCACAAATTATTATTAATTATGCATAGATGTCCTATGATATTATAAACGGTTTTCAGTCTTCAATTACACAATTCAGGAAAAATATTATATGTTTATTATTTCAGAAAAATCTATAGACAAACAGACAGACAGATAGACATACCCGAGAGTGATCCTATAAGGGTTCCGTATTTTTTCATAATTCGTATGTAACCCTATAAAGTAGTAATATATGAAGTAGGTACCTATTAGTTATCTGGTTTACATACGTTTAGTTTTTTTAATGCGATCAAAGCTCAGTGGTATTGACGTCAGAGGCTCATAAGTAGCCATCCGCTGATGTACCTACACATAGGCGATGGTGGCTAAGTATTGGTAATCCCCCTAGTATGTATTTATTTATTTAATTATGGACAACAACAAAAAACAAACACTTACAATTGCATATAATAAAAAATGACTAACATAATAATAAAACAGTTTAAGTGATGCCTTACTTACAGGTTGCCACTGCATGCAAAAGTATCGCTATACCAAGGGGATTACCTAATATTTAGACTGACCTTTACAGAGTCTATAATGTAACTGTTTCAGAAAATAAACTGCCGAAATATGCCATTAGGTGCTTGGCGATAGATTTCCAATTTGAGGGTGGTAGCCAGCCAGATGGGTAGGATACTACTAAGTAGATACCTTACCACCGTGTTATGAAATTGGTTAACTTAAAATTAACAAATTCTCATGTCTTATTGTCATGGTCTCTGTTTCCTGATACCTACATCTACAACGTAGATATCTTCAAAGCCAGAGTGAAATTAGAATTTTTGGGGAAATGAGGTACATCCTCGGCCGTGTCATAATTCCTTTTGGGGTCAGTCGATGGCCATCAGTAACCCTATTTTAAATAAAAAAGAAATAAATAAATATAACCATAAATATTACAACACCTATGCCTAACCGTGTCAATTCCATCCAAATCTGTTTACTAATTCCGGTATGAATGAAATACAATCACTTGTATGTAATACATAAGAAACCACATGTGGGTCTATAAATAAGGAAATTATTAATGATTAATTGATTGAGTCAATCCATTAGTCAATAAACATATTATTCTATTATGCTCATGACTGTACTTTGCTCATTTACCTCGTCCTCTTATAACGCAAGCAAATTTTAATGTCTCTATATCTTGATTGGCGTAATACTTGAAGTTATTATACATACTCGTAAGTATTATACAAGTACTTTTATATATTAGTACTGAGTACCTGGATGACCTTTTTTTTTTAAACGACGTTTTCGAAAAATGAAACCTATCTAGATCGATTTATCGCCCCCGAAACCCCTGCATACTAAATTTCATGAAAATCGTAGGAGCCATTTCCGAGGTTCAGATTAAAAAAATAAAATATATATATGTATAAATATACAAGAATTTCACGTTTAAAGGTATTAGATAGATATTGTAGGTACCTTGCAGGTGCAGCCTGAAATTTTGGAGGGGTCACTAATAATAAAATATGTCGAGTAAATTAGACTTTATTGCACAATACACAATTTTATTGCACACAAATTATGTAGGTAGAATATTGTATGCAATCTTTATTACCACAACTAGACGACATAGTTAGATGTCAGCAAAACATGAAATGCATCGCGGCTAGGGGCAGAAAATTGATTTTTATTTTGTAAATGTTCTCTGTGACCCCCCCTTTGGACCGCGCCTGGTACCTTGTTTGTTGAGCAATTATTTTAAGGTTCCAGAAACATTTAGCTCCAAGATTTTGAGTTAGGTTAGGTACTATGCTTTACTTCCGAAAGTATGGAAACATTTATAAAAACCAATTATTCGAAAGCTATAAACTTATGACTAACTTACTTCTTTAATAAAAACATTTCTGTTTTATGTTTTGGATGAAGTAAATATTTTTATTGTAATTACTTTTTCTGATTTTAATTTGAGGCACACGATACGCCACGTCAGCATAGCACCATACAATTTCCAACTATTTCCAACTTATTTTGGGTCATTATTTTAATTGTAAATGAATCAGGTTAAGTAATATTCTAATTCTAATTCTAAGTAATATCTAGTTTCAAAACAAATCTTTGTCAACATTGGTAGAGAATAGGATCAAGTTCTTGATTGAAACCAGGGTCTCCAATCTTAGAATAAACTATGGGTACAACTTAAATTTAGTATAAAATGACGTTGTCTCGATTTGAAACGAGCTATGGTTTGGTTCCTAAAATAATTATATAAGTAAAAACACTTTTATTTAAGATAAGTGTGGACGATGGTCCTCTGGACCCACCACCTTCGTGTCCCATCAAAGAAAAAAAAAATGTTTAAGATTTTGAGTTTTGCGAGATTAAACATTTATCTTATTTTCGAAACGTTCGTTTTTTTGGGAGGACCTTTAATAGGCGGGAACACCTATATACATCAAGCATTTCCGTTAGGCAAATATTAACCAGGTTACCAAATAGTAATTAATAGTATTAACTAACTATGTACCTATATACTATGGAACTCTAAGAGAACTGTATCTGCCAACTAACTGCTGTGCAGTTTGGCAGAATTAAATTTTAATTAAATAAAAAAATAAAGACGCGCCCCTGTCTGTACGGTACCCCTATTGGGTGGCGAGATAGTTCTCTATTACTAGTATATAAAAAGTACTCTGTGATTGAAACTTAAAATTGGTGTTTAGTTTCAGCCCGCTCGCAGCCACGCCGCAATCAATGGAAATTTGGTTGAATAGTAAAAAGTTCATGATCACATCAGCCGATACCTTTTCAATGTATAGTACAAATATGTCTATCTCCCATCGTAAATAACCGAGTAACCATGGATACAGGTTACGGTACGTAACTAACTAAGCGCCATCTAGCGGCAAAAGTCAAAACCGATATACAAATTCTATCAAAGTAGACTTTTAGTAGAACGGATATTTACTCATGCCTGTAGTTACTAGGTTCGAAACGCAAGGTGTACTTACTTTATTTCAAACAGAGCAAGTACTATAGAATCCTGTCACCTGATAATATGCTCTATATAATTATATCTATTACTTTTAAATATAATTATACCTGAATACCTACATATTTCATATCAGTAAACATACTCGTATCATGCATATTTCTCCTCAGTTAGAATCGTACACGCGACCTGTGCCACTGTCATGGGGAACTCAGTATCTGAACACACTAACCAGTCCACAAAATTCTCAAAATGTAGTTCTAAAAATATTTTACCGAAATAATAATAAAAATCTTGGAAATATTAAAAAATTTAATCACATTATATTTTATGCTTTAAATTGATTTAATCGTTAAATTCAATAAAACTCGGAGAGGTGGTAAAAGAAAGAAATATTTGGGTCACAGGCCTTCTCCGGGGAATATTATCGGATTAGTGATGACGTCAAATTTGACGTACAACAACGATGTAGCAATCCACTGCGAGCTTTTCGTAGACGCATCTCAAGTTTACCGACAGCTGAACATGCCGAGGGGAATAATTTCTGCCAATAATCTCCTTTTTGGGAGTTTATTGAGGCACGACTTAAAGTATCATTCGAAATACGAATTTATGTTTATTGCTGCATGACACAAAGTGGGCAGAATTTTTTACCTGCGTTTTTCTGACTTCTCTGCCATGCTTCCATTTTCGCTAGTAGAAACTAGACAACGAAATCCTGACTTTGATATCTAGGCTCTCGTAGAAGCTCTACGAGGGTTCTACGAGAACCGTAGCTTATTAACTTTACGTAGGTACTTTAAGTACATTAAAATATTATGTTATTTAATTTGAATAATATATTATTATCTACGATTTCTAAGTTGAGAAATGTTTAGGTATATGTATAGAAATTAAATGTCAATGTTAATTAATTTTCTTTGCTTGTATAGCCAAAATTATTTCACTATTTTCAAAAGCTTAGGCACAGAAAACCACATACGTATAAACATCTCAATTCACAAATATAAACATTGCAAAATCGGTCGCATTTTCAGTGCCAGTGAACCGCGCCCTGCCTCGGCCACATCGCGGTAGGTATATTGTCGCGGTTTTGCAAAGTCAATTCTTTTTAGACTTTATTTCAACACTGTTCTGTTCGGAATAGCACGAATTAATCTTGTTAAGAGTAGCGAAATCATTTTTTTTATTGATAATATCCAAAAAACTTTTTACGAAAATTACGCGGAGGAATATGAAATTTGGTACTTACAGTTAAAGTTTATATAGAGAAGGAGTGCAGAAAGGTAATATTTTTAGAATATTGATTAGAAATCAATTAAATTAATAAAAATACATTACACACACTACCATGCGATTGACACACACACATGTCACCACAGTCAGTGCTTTGTCAATAACGCGGCAATGACAGCCTTAAAGCAAAGAGTTCGTAGGTATATGAGTGAAGTGATTTTCTTTATATTCTTAATTTACTTTGACATGTCGTCATAATGACAAATTTCATTTTATTGATATTAATAATTATTTGAGTAAAAGCTTTTATTTGACTAAATATAGCTTTCATCTTTTAAAATATCATAAGAGACAGATAGCAGAATCGCTATCATTTTATATACTTAACTTGACCAAATGCTTGGCCACACAGACGGCTGCTTCTATTGAGCAGCATAATATTTTACACTCATTGGAAGTTATTCCAAATAGTTTGAATACATTGGAAAATATTCCAAATAATTTAAATTAGAACATGTGACAATAGAGGCAACCTCTAGCATAATTTGTAATAATGTATTTAAAAGTTTTTCCTGCCCAATATCTGAAATTAAGAATAAAAATAATAATCATAAATGTAAAAATAATAAAATTAACTTGGTGCATCAAAACATACAAGGAATAAAGGGCAAGGAATTAGAGCTGGAGTTATTCATGAACTGTAGTAAAATTGATATTTTATGCATTACTGAACACTGGCTAAAGGCCCATCAGTTCATGTTCAACTTCAGTAATCACCAAGTTGCTGGTTCGTTCAGTAGAGAAAATTCAATACATGGTGGCTCACTAATAATAATACATAATAGTTTGAAATTTAAGGAACGAAAGGATATTCAGAGCCTGTCTATTGAGCGAACTATTGAAATAGCTTGTGTTGAGCTTGAACAATTCATTGTTATGAGCGTATATAGACCCCCTTTGGCAGTATTTAACTTGTTTGAAAAACATATGGATGAAGCATTGTGTAAACTTAATAATGTTAATAAAAATATAATAATTTGTGGAGATTTTAATATAAATTTATTAGAGGATAATGTATTATCTAATAGAATAAAATCCCTTTTCTTGTGCTATAATCTTGTAAATCTTTTTTTAGAACCAACTAGGATAACTTCTAGTTCAGCAACTTGCATAGATAATATATATACTAATCTGCAACCAGTTACTAAGTCAGTCTTTAGTCAATTAAGCTCGGATCATTGTGGTCAGATGGTCTCCTTTAATATACCTAGAAAAAAGGTAATAAAAAAAGATATTAAGTGTGTTCCTATGAGTGACAGTCGCCTTGAAAAGTTTAGAAACAATATTGTCAGTAAATTACCATACCTACCTTATAATGATAATGCAAATCAACTTTATAACTCCATTTTCAATCTTACCAAAAATGAGTATAGTTCCATATTTACCTCTAAAAATGTTAAACGAAAAACTGGTATGGTTTTCAATGATTGGGCGACGGTCGGTATTCATAGAAGCAGGAAAAGACTGTACGAACTATATAGTGAATAACCGTATAATCATAATGCTGTTTTTCTGAATTATGTGCGTAATTACTCTAAAATATTTAAACGCGTTTGTGCCGCGGCTAAATCAATACATATAAGAAATAAAATAGAAAGTAGCCAAGATAAGATCAAGATGACTTGGAAAATTATAAACAGTGAAACTGGAAAGGTCAAAGTACATAATCATGAGTTTCGACTAATGATTAATGATAAATTAATTGAATCTGACCGAGATGTTGCTGACGCGTTTGAGTTATTTTTCACCGATATTCCAGTTTCGACTACCAAATCTCTTGATTCTTCTCCTACCCTCGCTCTATCATTACTAAGAGAAAATGTAACAGAATGTGCAGTCGATTTTCAATTTTCCCCTGTTAACTCTAGTGACATAATTAAAACTTTTAAATCCATAGATTTGAAAAAAACTGTTGATCTATGGGGACTTTCCGTTAAACTTGTTAATTCTATAATCGATTGTATTGCGCCACATTTGGCTGTCACTTTTAATAAATGCATAGATTGTGGCGTATTTCCTGATCTGATGAAACATAGTAAAGTAGTGCCTTTATTTAAAACCGGTAGTACATCTGACCCCACTAATTTTAGACCGATTTCTGTACTACCGACATTTAGTAAAATTTTCGAAAAAATTATACTTAATCAACTATTGGAACATTTCAATAGTAATAGACTGCTTCACAGTAAACAATTTGGTTTTACCAGGGGTCGCTCAACAACCGATGCTGGTGTTGAGCTTGTTCAGAATATTTTTGGCGCCTGGGAGGAGTCACGTGATACCATCGGTGTCTTTTGTGACTTATCCAAGGCATTTGATTGTGTACACCATGAATTACTGATCAGGAAATTACACCACTATGGTATTAGAGACATTGCACTCAGTCTTTTGAATTCATACTTGAGTGATAGAATTCAAAGGGTTGATGTAAATGGTAAAGTTTCCTCTGGGTCTTCGGTAACGATGGGCGTCCCACAAGGTTCTATCCTGGGACCTTTTCTTTTTCTGATTTACATCAACGACTTGCCTTACCTTGTAGAAAAAAAACATGAGATAGTATTGTTTGCTGATGACACTTCACTTCTTTACAAAGTGAATAGACATGATTTTAATTCTTCTGACGACGTAAACAATGCTCTTTCAGTAGTCGTTGATTGGTTTACTATTAATAATTTATTGCTCAATGAGAAAAAAACCAAATGTATCAGATTCAGTCAACCCAATGTAAGACATTTGAACACAGACATTGTTATTAAAGGAGAAAAACTGGATCTTGTTGAAACAACCGTATTTTTAGGTATCACTTTAGATGATAAGCTACAATGGAGCCCACATATTTGTAATTTAGTGAATAGACTTAGTTCTGCAGCTTATGCAGTGAGGAAAATTCGTTCTCTCACTGACGAATCTACGGCAAGATTAACTAATCTTGCCGTAGATTAACTTATTTCAGTTATTTTCACAGCTTGATGTCTTACGGCATCCTCCTTTGGGGCAGTGGTGCCGACATCAATAGAATTTTTATTCTGCAGAAGAGGGCTATTCGCGCAATTTATAAATTATGTCCTAGAGATTCTCTTAAAGATAAATTCAAATCCATAAATATTATGACTGTGTCGTCACAGTACATTTATGAAAATTTAATTTATGTTCGGAAAAATATACAAAATTTTCCTAAGAACAGCGATACTCATAGCTTGAACACTAGAAATAAGCACAAACTCGCTGTACCTGTAACTCGGCTCAGCAAAGTGAGGGACTCATTTAAGGGGCAATGTATACGTTTCTATAACAAAGTACCCAAAGAAATTCAAGAACTATCTGTGTATAGATTTAAAAAATTAGTTAAACAAAAGTTATGTAAGAAAGGGTACTATAAAGTTTCTGATTTTATAGAAGACAAGAATGCATTTAAATGAAATGTTCGCTACACAAACTATTTCATTAAAATTTTATAAACTTTGTTATTAGTAATTAAATTTTTACATAAATAAAAAGAACAAAGATCTATAAAAAATGTCCCTTGCTGAGTTTCTTGCCGGAGTCTTCTCAGTCCAAGTGTATTCCGAACCGGTGGTAGAATCATTTGTAACGTTCATAAGTGCCTTATTAGGGCCTAAACTGAATAAATGATTTTTGAATTTGAATTTGAATTTGAATAAACGACGACCCCTACAAAAAAATATACGTATATTTATTTTATTTAAAACAATGTCTCGTATATAGTATTGAAGGTAATATCTAAATATAATAATTAAAATGATAAAATTGCTGCACGTTGTTCTATAATGTTGAAACATGAGTTAGTTAAAGAATATTCAAATGAAATAAAATAAAATAAAATAAGCCTTTATTGCAGTTTACAAATTTGAGGACATGTTGTTTATCCTTAATTAAATTAAATCTAATTATTAACTATCGGCGTACGGTGTTATTTTTCTTAAAACAGCTTGTCTTTCGTCATAGGCCCTAAGGATTTCCATACATCTCTGTCTTTTGCCATTCGGATCCACTCTGGACCAGCTATTCTTTTAATATCATCTTCCCAGCGTTTCGTTTGCCGTCCTTTGCTTCTATTACCAGTACCACTCTGTTACTATTGTATCTGTCAAATGAAATAGGAGGGTTTATTTTGTTTAAATTATTTTCAGAAACTAGATCGACTGACATGACACAAAGTAATGGTTAATTGTAAACATTCATCTATTCGTAGCATCCAAGATTTATGTGTCTCATTCGACTAACTACAACTATTAACAGCCATGGATTAAACGAAATATCAACAATACAAAAATAAATCAGTCACTCTACTGTAGAAATAGAATATGTAGGCTCTTACACTAATTACTTTTGTGATTTTATAGTTACGCAGTTACGTTTGGCATCGTGACAACATTTTTTTTAAATTTTATGTCCAATTAATGGGTTTTATTAGCCACTTTTCCACTTGTGTCCACGTGAATGATTATTTGTTGTATTAATTAGACTTTATGATCAAGTGTATTCAATGAAAAATATGCTTTGTTCAGCTGTTTGAGTGAAAAACATCACGCAGAATTTCAAGAGGCAATAAAATTGTATTGATTTTTATCATGAATCAGTCGATGAACGATTAGTTTGTAGCCTTGTTTCACACAAGGCACAATTTCATTTTTTTTAAATCAATTAATTTTAGAGAAGTTATTATTAATAAATAGTACAATACTGTTTGATGAATTTATTCAGAAATCGCAGAGTCAGCAAATAATCGGGTTTCTGTAACTGATGTCGTGTGGGTAGATACAAATTTGTATAAAAATACCGAACCTCTCAAAGATAAATTGTTGATTTATGTGCGCTTGGTATTTTGCGCCTGTTTCATTTTACTTTGTGTTTTACTGAACATTTGGTCTAATCAGAGAGCAGCGAGACCAAATGGAATAAATTGTTTGTGAAAGGCCTACGAGACGCTTCTTTATACAAATGTTTCTCATCTTTGTAACAGTGAAGCTCTTGGATTATAATTTTAGCAATCTTTATTCATTTCGATGAATTAAGAAATTATCATATTACTTAATACTGCAAAATGCATTTTAATATTTCTATTAAAATTATTAGTATTGAATTTGTTTAGCGATGAATTTAGGTGCTGAATTAGTCCGTGTATTAGCAGCGTTGTCATGTACGTGGATTTTAAAAAAGCTTATTATTTTATGACCTGAGAAACTATTTTAGCAAAGTGCTTGCAAAGTAACAATCATTGTTTTATTTTTCATGTAGGTACTCGCAATCACTACGTTGCGTCGACGAGACGTTATACACAGGCAGGACTCACGAGGATCCCTGCCCTTCACACGGCTCGATAACACTTTCTCGTGTTTATCTTAATTGTCTGTAATTGAGCGTGACCGTGGTAGGGGTCGGCTGGAATGATTCGGGAGTACCTACATGTAGCCATTGTTTATTATGTCTCGATCAAAAAGTTTGAAGATAAGAACATCAATGTTTATAGTAATAGCACAGTCTATGTAACTCTTTCTTACAGTCAGCCAATGGACACGTCTAGACAAAGCAATCGTGCGGGGCTTGCGGGGTGAGAGAGGGGCGGTGGCGAGCCCAAGCTGCCATACTCTCGCTTGGGACACAATGGAGCAATTACGAATGCCTATACAAAGCGGCATTTCTCGTGACTTCAAACGCGATAGACCACTGTATGTTATTACGCTGTGGTAATATATAATTTATAGAATTATTCAAACTGAAATGTTTCTGAAAGATTTTAATTTAATTTATATTTCTTTTAGAAATATGGTAGGTATCTAAGATGTTGCAAATCTGCAAATGTTTCTTTGACAATATCGTCAAATGTTCAGACCTACACGATTGCAAATTTATTTATTTTTTAGGGTTCCTCTACCGTCGCTGAGGAACCCTTTTTGTTATGTCATATTTGCTTAGCCGCCCGTTCGTATCAACCCACACAGTGCGGTCAAGCGTCAAGGGTTTCTTCAATTTATCATCTTATTTTAATATTTCAGGGGAAGACTTAAGAAAGTACTGGATAGAAACGCTGAAATAATATTCGCTTGATAGCAGACCAAATAAAACAATGCTTATAATAAAACATGCTGAGGTAATGTTGTTAGCATTAATTAATGCTACGACACCCACTTAGCTCATTATGTTCATGTACCTATATACTCAATATTTTTGAATACAAAGAAAAATCTAAGAATTCCAAGTTTATACAAAGATACCTATATACCTATATACTAAATATTTTTGAACACAAAGAAAAATCTAAGAATTCCAAGTTTATACAAAGATTACAACAAAATGTGAATTTAAGTAGGTAGTACGACAAAAAACAAAACTTGCGTTTGAGTTTCATTCTAACATCAAGGGAATGAAGGTAAAGACATTCAATTAATTTATAAACGTAACATTCTTAGATATTGTCGTCAAAGCGACCGTCCTTCAAGATTTCAAGACGACGACGTCTCTCCATTAGGAGGCTTTTAAAAAAGATAAACAAAGGGCCGCGTCGGCGACCGCGTCCTCGGCTCTGTACTGTGTAGTGCAGCGCGCGTGTGTTCGAGCGCGACCACAACCGCGCGGTGCTCATTTGTCAATTGATTCCCGATATAATGAAGGGTACATCGCTACATTGGAGCGAGCTGTCAAAGGCGGTCGCCCATTTCGGTATAGATTTCTGGTGGGTGTGAGTGTGGTGGCACGGGGTGTATCGAATGCTGCGTGCGCAGCGAGTGCGTGTTGTCATCTCGCCTGCTCTCAGTCGCCGCGGCTCTACCGTTCGCCTCTCGACCTACACAGCCTACGAAAGTTGCGTGCTATTTGATTGTGCCACGCGTCTGTGTGGCCCTTTGTTTATATTGAGCTTGATGCTACTTTAAATTGATTAATTCTTACAACGACACTTGGATATTTTTGGACTTCCATAATTTATTTACGAATGTTTTAGAGCTGTACACTTTAGAGGGCAGCATGTAATAGTTTTGTCTAAACTTTAATGAAAAGTTACATATAAATTTAATTTCTAAATAATATCTATCAAAAGTTTTTCCATGGCAAAAAATTATGTCAGTGAAATTAAAATCAAAATGGTAAACATTATAAACAGAATACTTATTTGAAAAGAATAAAATCCATTAGTTACACCATTTGAAATCATGAGAATCCTCGCGCTGTGAAGGTGCCCTAAAGAGAGTTTTCCACAACTCACTTACACCGATTCAACGTTTGTAGACACGCAAGTTTTCACGCACACACGTACACCAAGCAAAATAAGCGGCTGAAATTCGGTCCGGGCTCACGAAAATTACGCGCATCTCTCTCGCACGCAGTCCCCTGTCCTATTTCAACAGGTTTCGCTTTTCAGCAGTTGCAGTGGAACGCGTGCCTCTAGTAACAGAGCACAAACAGTACGAGGAACACACGTCGCATCGGAAAACTGAAAACACAGTTTCACTGACAGCTCCGACATCACCTGACATTCACCGCCGTCCTCCGAACTACGGCGGCGCCGCGCCGCGTATTAGTGAAACCGACGACACAGATACATATAACTATTTATAAATGCATAATCAGTAGCAGCGTGTGTTTTCAGTGGCCGAGTGGCGGTGCTCGAGGTGATCTCGCGGAGCCGCGAACCAGTGGCAGCCACACGTGCGAACTATGAATACCGACAAACTTAACTGTGCCAAAAACAATCAAATAAACACCATATAGATAATGAAAATCTGTCACATACGCGCGCTTTATTGTGATGTAAGGGTATATACAAATTGATATGGCATTTTCAATGGAAGACACGAAAAGTTTACAAAATGTGAATCCGTGGATGTATTAAATGTTTACCTCTTCAGTGTTGTGAATAACTTTTAGTTATAGTGAATTAGGATACTTACTGAAAGTGCAGCGATGTAGTTGAATTAAGAATTTTTCCGTGGACTGTACTCGAGGCAACCATGGTTGTGATAATATAGAATGAAATAAAGCGGTTCGCTCGTACCCGTTCCCGCCCTACACGGGGAAAGACTTAATAATAAAAAAAATCTGGTTGTAATTCTACCATAAGTTGTGATTAATATAAAGCAAAAATTATTTATGAGTTATCGGATAAATAGCAAATTTTAAGTATTTATGTAAATATGCTAGGCATCTGTTGTGGTGTTTCTATTGCCATTTAAGCACGTTGAAATATGAAAGGTTGTCCACGTTACGTTTAGACCTTACCTGCCCTCAATAATTTCCCCTGAGGTTGTGAATACTACAATAAACAAACTGAGAGCAAAAACTTGGAAGCTGTACTCTTATTGAGATGTGCTGAGGCGCAGGCTTGTTTACCAAGTGATATAACATTGGATTAACTTGGACATTGGTGAATTGTGTACAAATCTAACTTCAGAGATTCTGAAGACGGGCGAAATTTCCAAGGTGAGTTGTGTTAGAATATAGTACGATAGCGCAAAAAGTTGATTAAAAACAGTTTTTATGTTTACTGATATCTTATATTATGAAAGATCATAATATGAAAGATCATTTGATAGTAGTATAAAATGTTATGGAACAATAATTATTCGATATTTAAAAAGTTTAAATTTTTATTTTTTTTACTATAGGCAAATTTTTGACCACAATCTCGCTATAGTAATCGATGATGTGGCCGAAAGTGTGGCAGAAACAACAAAGTTACAGATTAAAATTCAAATTAGCACTTGTATTATTATGTACCTACCTATTACAATTTATTGATTAGAATTGTGATTTGTACAACAATATTTCAAAATATGAAGTTTTATTATCATCAAGAAAATAGATTGGGAAATGTCAAAACTTATCTCAAAATAGAATGAATCAAATATGAATAACACTAGAGGTCGCCTGTGGTCAAAATTTGACCATAATTTAAACAAAAGAGTATACATATTAAGAATGTAAAGAAAATCACTTCACCATATACGATCTCTTTTCTTTAAGTTCGAATCGACAAAGCATAGAGATTTCACGACTGACAGTGGTGACGTGTGTGTGTGTGTGTGTGTCAAACGGATGGTAGTGTGTGTAATGTTTTTTTATTAATTTAATTTATAATGCATATTATATAAAAATATTAGCTTTCCGCACTCAGTCTCCATAAAAACTTTATTTGTGCCAAATAGCATTCTCCTCCGTCTGCGTAATTTTCGTAAAAAGGTATAACAAATTTTTTGCTTCACGTATTAATATTATGATAACTCCTAATTAGGTGTCTTCAACATCATCTCAGCCGCAAGACATCCACTGCTGCACATAGGCGTCCCCTAAGGATCTCCAATGCTTTACAATGCGTAGATATATTAAAAAGTAATAACTGAAAAGTATACATTATTTTATTAAAATTCTTGCTATGAGCAAAACTTTTGTATTCAAACTTCAAAACTATTATTTCTTACGATTCAAAACTAGTCCACAAATATAACGGAGAGTAGCGGTTACAATTTGCTGACAACAAGCGAGTTATTCGCCTTTAACAATGTAAACTAAGTAATTCAGTTATGCAACAAATGGTTTGATAACTGTGTACCTATTACAATTTTCACGCGTAAAATTGCAGGTGATAAAAAAACTATTTAGGTTTATATACGTCATAATATTCGGTTTCAGTATAAATTTTCGATAGTTTCTGTTGACATACATACAAAATAGAGGCATAAATCATTATAGCATACGAGAGAAAAAAAAACAAAATGTAACTAAATGAGTTGGCATTATTTATGTAGTACGTTCCACTACGATCCTGTGGGAAATTTAAAAAGTGCTCCGTGTTCCTTGCTCAATGTTTTTATGCAAATGTATTTAATGCGTGAAAACTTGCAAAAATTCGATATTTCACGCATTTTCATGATAACACTTGTTATATTTGTGATTTATATTATTATATGTAGGTACCTATTTTTTTGTTGAGCATTCACCCATATTCCAAGAATTTATCTACAATATAAAAAATAGGCTAAGTATATCCATTCATGGATACTTTTTGTCATATTCCATGAAAATCGTTTTGAAATGAGTAATTGGTGAATTTAATGCCGGCTCTTCTCAGCAAATGTAACCCTCCTCTGATCATTCATAAAAAGTGCATGCGGAGGACTATTTGAATTAACTATTTTATATTTGATTTCAATCAGAAGTGTACTTGAGTCTGAAAAGCGTAGGTGACAAAAAGTAAGAGACGTGACAATGTACCTAACTGCTAAGGTCGGAAAAGAAAAGGTCGAAGCACCGGCAGTATGTAATATTAATATTACATGAACCATTTGTACACGTGCTACTTTCAATCACCCTTTAATTCAAAAACTATTCAACTTACACACTTGCAATTTTGCAAGTCTATTAAGGTTCCCTTAAAAACCTCGAATTTTAAATTCCATAATTTAATCTATTATAGTTCTTGAGTTATTAGGATATGAATAGTACCATTTATATCACTCACTCACTGACATACTCACTCATCAAAAACCTAGAACCGTGTCTCGGAGACTAAGACACTAGAAATTTGACGTCAAAGTATGTCGTCGATGTTCGCTGTCAACAAATTTGACACTTAGTGCTTGAAACTAAGTGCAACAATAAAATTATCGACACCAAACATCGATGAATACAAAAGTAATATAACAATAAAGGTCGTATGTATTTAGTTAAATTAATGAATTCCCAACAAAAATATAGATGTGAAAAGGGGGCCAAGTTCGGTTACAAACGACATTCGGGGTAGTTAGCGTCGCCGTTAAAAGAGATGAGATCTAAACAGGTGCCAAGTTCCATAGCAGTTCCTTAAATCATAAAACTCTATAGTTTTAAACAGTTAACAGTTTTAACAGTTTATAGTTTTTTTTCATATTCTTAAAGCTATGACGGACCTTAGCTTAAAAAAGACAAAGAGTAAAATTTTACAATTTACTTTAATGTAAGAATACCCTTCAAAATTAAGTTTCCTTTTAGAGGTGTATTTTTTATAAATCATCATTGCTATTGTTGAACTACCCACACAAAGGACACACAGCGGTCTGCAAAAAAGGTCCCCACTGTGAAAATCAAGCAACGAAAGAAAATCCACAGGAATTCTGTTTTTTGTATCGTGTTTTTTTGTTACGGGGTGCGAAGTATAAAAGATAAATATTCTGTTTACGCGTGCCGAATAAATAAAAGCTGTTTGAACTTATGTAATTTGAAGTAAAGGTAAAATCTTCTTATTGACAAGCAAGGTATATATTAAAAAGAAAATAATAAGTATATGTAAATCAACATTATGGATTAACCGCGATCTGAATAACGCAAAGTAGATAGTAATAAAAAACTGGTGTATTTTTAATTTTATTGATTTGAGCACTAGGATAGATTGTTATGATAAATATAAAAAAATCCAATTAGAAATTAATTAAAAGTAAAAAAAAATATAAATTATGTATTGGATACTTTTTGTTATATTTACATGAAAATCGTTCTGAAAAAAGTAATTGCTGAGTTTAATGCCGGCTCTTCTAATAAGCAGAGAATTAATATTAGTAATTAATACATTGATGATAAGGGAATTACCCAATTCGGATAGTAAAAATCGTACTAGTTACCTAATTAGGCATCAATGTATAAAAAGTGGCGATAGAATCGTATGAAGAAAACTGATTGCGTATTTAGCCTCCAAAGATGTTCTAAATAATGTATAAATCAATACACAACATTTAAATTGTCTGTCATCAACTGTACTTTAACACACATATTTATGAATCTAGGAAAATAAAGGTAGGTACTGATTACAGCATTACAAAAATAATTTTAAGTAAAATGAGTTCTTGTTTCTGTTCTCTAATCCATTCTATACAACTATGAAATTAAAATTATTTATTTAAATTTGTATATAAAGTGATAAAAACGGTACTTAAAGATGATTATTTTGCAAAGAAAAATCAAAGTTGAAAGGGTACGTAAATAATCTTTAAATTGACATCTATTTTCTTGAAATACCTACATAATGTATTTTTTATTATCAACCAAAAATACTTTGAAATAGAAATCTTCGTGCTCTAACTGAAACGAGTTTATCTCTTTTCAATAAATGATACTAAAATAAACAATAACGAGAAATATATTCAGTAAATTTCTCGAACGATAAACGATTTGTATTTGAAATTGATTCAATCAATGGTCGCGAACGTATTTATGAATATAACGGGCGCTAGCAATCCAGCAATGTTTTGTAACATTTAATACTGCAATTATATTTTCACTTAATTTATCACAAAAATCATCCTACCTTTAATTTGGATAACATTGTATATTTGAGTAATATGATGAAGTAAGATTTGAAGCAAATGTATAGGAAATTCGTTTGGGCTCTCGCAATTTTCTGTGTCGGTCATTCGCCGGCCTAACAATTGTCCACGAGCCAAATATTGTCGAAGTAATGTTTTACAACTGCCAAGGCGAATTCTATTGCTATGATACAACAGTGACCTTCTATTGTCTCCGAGACTGGGACATTTCTCGAGTACAGTCAGTAAAAATAATGTACTGGTGTACACAATCATGTTATTTTAAATACTAGTCGACCCAAAAAAAATCAGGAAAAAATATTCACGTAAACATTTATCATAAGAACAATTATTTAAAAGTGCTTTTTTGTGAAATAAGTGTAAGAGACGTGTGAGAGTTATAACACGTATTTCATGTTTTTTTTTAATGTTGACGAACGGCATCGTTCAAAAAACGCTTGATATAAATAATTTGTTGCACAGAAATTCATACAGCACTGAAGAAGCGAAAAGAAATCTTTTGTATGAAAAGTTCGTTTCCATAGTTAATGTTCGTCATAATAATGAGTAGTACTTCAAACATATTCTTTATTAAATCAGGCATCCTGTAAATGAAAGATGGATGACCGATGCGAGCCGAAAAATAATTTTTGATCTCATTACAAAATGTTTACATCTCTGAATAGCAAATCATTCGTCGGCTAATAAAATATTTACGTGAATTTGATTGAACTAGAGGAATTAGAAGTACTCGTTCATTTTATAGTAGAAATGAAAATTACATAAACTGTGTTGATACGCATTTAATTATTTTCAATTATATCCTCAGATTAAAGATTTTTTATTACTGGATTAGCCTTTTAGAACAATTAAAACAAATTAAATATTAACCAATAAAATTATTCTTTTTCTGAATTACCTTTGAATAAAATAATTGCTAAGCAAGTCACGATAGAAAGAAATACATACTTGAATTTTTCGATGCAAGTGAATTCGGAATTCGGCACCAAACCGCGGATATTTACATTTGAAGTGGGTAACTATTGGTATTGGCAAGTTCTCTCAATAAAATTGATAAAGCTATTGATTTAAGACTTGACTTCTTTTATAGAACAAGAATAAATTTTCATAGTGTTCAAAATTTAAGACATTTGTCATATAGACTTTACCGCTAGAATAATCTGTAATAATATATAAAGTTTGTATGGATGTTTCCTACTCAATCACGCTGTAATTTGCCGGATTTAATTAAACTTTGCACATTCATAGATCATACCCTGAAATAAAACATATTTTGAATCCCGGGTATAGATATTATCCCTCGGGAATACGGGTAAAAAGGAAGACGGAAGCTAGTAAGAAAGAAAAATCATCAATTCCTTACAGCTCAAATATTATATTGTTATTTGGACATAAAATAAAAATAGCGGTGTAAGGAAAGGTACCTACTTATTTGCGCTGGTTTTCAGGAAAGCCCTTGCAGCAAGCACTTTAAAGATCTTTCAATTTCCTAGAACAATCTCTAAAGGTACACTCACACACATTAGTCACTGGTAGTCTCCAAGTAAAATGACCATGACAGACAGAGAGACAGACATGACGAAACTATAAAGATATATTGTTAGACTACAGAACCCTAAAGAAGAATGTATTACATCGGCATATCTTTTATTATGTAACTACTCGTAAATGTTATGGTGTTATCTCGACCTAACATTACCCACACCGTGTCAGGTTTCATCTGAATACAAAAGGTATTTCAAGTGCCATCATGCTGTAGATAACCTCACAGTACACGAAGGCATTTATAACTCTGTTTTCATGTAATGGAATAATATCAGCCGAGATCTTTAAAAGCATGTGTTAAAGTCCATAAATTGAAATGAATTCGCTTAAACCTCATCGTCTTGCTTTAAATACTGTTAACGATCTTCCGTTGCCATTAAATGGGCTTAGTTATTAATTAGTTCACATGAAAATGGTAATCATGGATCATTAAATTTTCGCAACCTTTCTAAATTGTTCTTCGTTAGGTTTTCCTGACATAGTTCTAAACTCTGGTGGCTTCTAATAAGAGTGTGCTCGTTTTTTTTGTGTACTATACTATACGACTATTCAATAGTTCAGTAATTGCTATTATTTTCTGTTCTGTTTTACATAATTTTTGTTCTGTTAACTGTGTTCTAAGTATAGGTACAATGGAAATTTTACCTCTACATTAGCTAGATTTCTAAACAAGTAGATGTTAGATACGCGCACTACTTTTGAAGTCTATTCATTAATTCTTAAAATAACGGTTGCCATGTTTAATTTTATTAATCGGTAAGTTGTACAGCACATTTCTGAACGAAATTATTTTGGAATTTAAAAAAATATCTCCAAGAAGTGTTTTAGTTGAAATTATTGTTATTTTATAATAGGCTATAGTTATAATTGTTTGCAACTGTAATTTAATTATTTAATAATTTGGATATTAGTATATTATTATAGGTTTTTTTAGCATTACATTTTATTACATTAATTTTAATGTTGACATCTTGTTATGTTGGTTTATATGTTGGCTTCTTATAAATTAGTAATGGATATTTATATTTAAGGAACCAATGTATAATTATATAACATATCCATTACTTATCTACCTATGCGACTGGTAATTAAAATAACTGTTTATTTTGTATTTTAGTTCACTCATGTTGGCTTAGCTTATCATTTATAAACAAATTATAGTAAGTTGAGGATTATGTTGCCAATACGAATTTACTAATGTTATTATCGTAATTTTAAATATTATCGTCTCATTTCAGCCAAAGGACTATTATAAGAAGTAAAATGTTATTGATACCTTTACATATACGATTGTGCTATTCAATCCGTTTAAATAACTCTACTGAAAATATAATAACCGAGCCATCAAATTAATAACTATTAAGAATAAATTTAGTTTTTTTTAATAAATAAAGAATGTAATAACATGGAATGTAACAACTAAAGAATAAAAGGATAGTAAGTAGCAACAAGAGTAATAAAAAAGTTGAAAGACAAAGTACGAAAGCGAAACCAAAGGGTCACCTCTTATCATCCAGGAAGTAATTAAGGAAAAATTAATTACGTTTTAAACGTTTTTATTAAAACTAACTTTGTACTACGAATTTCATTACAATGAACAGTCAGTGTGACTTCTTTATTATGCGGTTAATGTGAATCTTGCTAAATCACTATGCACTTACTCATGTAGGTGTGTAGAATTTCATATTATTATTTGAAGTATCAAAGCAGTTACAGCCAAAGTAAATAAATAAAAAGAAGCTATTCATCCACGTATACAAGTCAAGGTTGTTGAAAGAAAAAAACTCGACGAAAACAGAATCGGCGGCGTTTTGTTGATTCGTCACGGTTACTAACGCCTGTCGTGCATTGCTTTTATGAACCAAGACACATGTTGTACTAGCAAAAGGCTACAAATCATGTATAATTGTCATGAAACAATATGCCGTGAATTCAAAATAATTAAAGAACTGTCAAAATGAAATGTCAACATGACAGTTCATTAGAATAACGTTTGTAACATAGTCTAGGTTCAAACGTCAATAATACAGTAACATAATATTTTGAAACTACAATGAAATATATTTATTGCAATCCATAAACAAAAGCAAGAAAGCCTGTCACGAGCTGAATGCACATTTGACGGGCCGGTTGCTGTGGTGGGTAATATCCCAGCCACACTATAGGTCGTGGGTTTGATTCCCATGCAGTACAAATATTGAATTTAATTTGATATATTTATGACTTGATATTTTAAGATACCAGACATAGGTATTATTAAAAAAATTCAAATAATACAAGACGTTGTATGAAGGCTCTGAACATTTGCCCGCCTTTTGGCGATATAGTTTTTATTGAAACTAAACCGGTGTTGCTACATAATTTTATAGTATGTGTAATCAAAGGACAACATCGGTCAGCCGACATGAGAATACTGAAGCCTTCGACGAGATAATTGTCACTCGTGGCGCATATGTTAGGGTAAACTTTTGTCACTCATGCGTGAGATATTACGTGGCGTGCATGTTAGCCCTGCATTTCTAGACCTAACTTCGTAAGCTCAGTGTTTTTAATTTATTTAGTTTACTCTTAATTCTACCTACAGTAGCATACCGGTATTTAGTTTAGGTACTCTTAATTCTACCTACAGTAGCATACCAGTATTCTAGAAAAATATCAAATCATAAATATTACCTATAAAAAACATCATAAAAATTATTTAAAAAATGCGTTGGTGAATAATCCACACCTAAAGAATGTGGGGTCAAAAGTTAATAAAAATAAAATTTGTATGTATATTGAAAAAGAAATAAAACTCGGCAACTCATAGCAAATAAAATAGTTTTACGAGCACCAAATCTAGTTAGTTATTACAAACGTTTCACTTGTATGATGTGATGGATGGTACTGGGGAATGAGGTTTTCACTCATATTACTGCATTGCGACGAATTACTGATGACTTTTAACAACGACTTTATGGTAATTATATCCCAAAATTAAATTAATTGTTCGCCTTAAATTTACGAAAATAATGTTAGTTTCCTTCCCGAAAAGGCAAGACGATAAACATTACTTTGTTATTATGATTTTACGCGTCGGTGCAACGCGCGGCATGGGAGGGGAGAATTGGGACAGTACAGACCAATCACCCGGTCTAATGGCCCAGTGAACTGTGTCGTAACAACATTTGTCACTTATTATGGAACAAAAAACTGCGCTGGATTTCAAAATTCAAATGTATTAATAATGCTTGGTTTATTTACTCGAATTTGCAAGTTAAATTTTTTATTATTTATTACTAGCTTCCGTTCTGCGGTTTCACCCGCGGTCCGGAGGGATCTTAGGCTACTTAAAGTAGCTTATATATTAATCCAGGGTGCCAGCTACCTGCATAACAAATTTCATCAAACAAACATACAAACACACACACTCACAAACTTTGGCATTTATAATATTAGTGTGATTATATTGAAACAGCAATCTGTAAGTCAAATCGTATAGCATATAAGATGCCAAGTAAGCACAATTGCTTTGCTACGCTGTAAATGAAAAACTTATAAGAGTCAAATATACATATAAATATTATTCTGGAATAATCTTGACACACGGCCGTCTGTTCTTTAACTACAGAGTTTGTAGACCTGATAACTGATATAGTTACTAAATAATATCACTTTAATAATTTACACCACTTTTCCATTTTAACCAATACAAATACCCACCATGCTAAAAAATGAAAAAACATATCTGTCCCAAGAATGTAAATGTGTAACAATCAAAGTTTCGAGTTGTTGCGCATTGTGTTTGCTCGTAAAACCCGAGTCACGAACTTAAAAATAAAATCAACTGTCCCCAAATTAGTTGTGGGACGTTGTGGGTGAGAAAGTGTATAAAAATAAGTCCACAAATTTTTGACAGCTCATCTAAATAGTTTGTATTACACTTGTGTCCGTAACGACCTTTAGAATAACCTAGCACAATAATATACATGTAGTTATCATGTCATACATCAAAAGATTATTTCTATGATAATATCTTGTGTAAGTCTTCATACATCTTAGCCGACTGCGTTATTTAGGGGTTAGATCTTTTTAATGATAAATTTATATATGGTCTAGAAACACTGTTACCGGAGTTTCTAGCCGAGTTTCTAGTCTTCTCAGTTTATTTGTATTACTAACCGGTGGTAGAGACAAATGTAAAGTTTATAAGTGCTGAACTAAAATGATTAAAATATATACTTTTAAAGTAAGATAATATAATTAATTTGCCATTCGTGGTAGAAACCTTGGGTCCGTGGGGGTTCGAGGCTCACCGATTTGATCGGATTTTATCATCCAAGCTCATCGAGGCTTCGGGAGACCGACGGGCTTGGAGCTTTTTCCGCCAACGCATAAGCTTGGCCATCCAAAAAGGGAACGCTGCCAGCCTGTTAGGAACCTTGCCTATCGACAGCAGCGAGGGCTTTGAGGATGTTTTCTATATATCAAAGTTTGTATTTTATTAATATTTACTAACGGGTAAATCAAATTTATCTACTGATAGAAACGGACTGCACTTTATTAATGACTTATTAATTATTTAATACATTCAGTTTCGAAGATTGCATTATAAAATAAATACCAACTTTGTCTTAACTCTAAAGTAAAGTCTGAAGAAAGTCTATGTAAGGTTAGATAAAATTGAAATAATACATAGGTACTCATGTACTTGTTGTTCACGGACGCTCATTTTTGCTTATTAATTTAAGCAGGCATATGGCATAGGTACCTACATATCAAGTTTAACCTATTATAATAGTAACACAACAACACTGCGAGTGTGTTTACATTAAAACTAAAGTAGCTTACCGCATGCACGTGATGCTAATCTTTGCAATTTTTTGTTACTTACCAGTTTGTTACTATCTACTAACAGCCACCAGTTGGATTTAAAAATAACTTATTGTGCTGAATACCCCCATCTCCCCTATATTTCTATTAAATAAATAAATATCCTGAGACATTCATCACACACGGCCATCAGATTGAGTAAAATACTTTATTGCTCTTATGTATCTAAAAGTATTCAATCCGTTAACCCACTTTACATACCATAACCTTATTCAAGAAAATATAGCCCCCCCGCCTCTTCGTACACGCCAGAGTTTCATTTCGTCCATAAATCAGTTGCTTGTCAAACAGCTTCCAACTCACCAGATATAAATTACTGTTGCGAACTGTCTACTGCTGGCCTGTTTCATTTTACCATAAAAAAACTTACAAACTTCAACATTACGTAAACGATGGCAAACGGATTTTTTTTACATAGTCCATAGCAACGACTACACAGCCTACTCCATAGGTACAATTAAAAAGTTCATGTAACAAATATTTGCTCTATTCACGGGCATATTAAAAATGGTAACGGTGTATACGAATAAATAAGTATTTTCTCTTTCCTGTATATAATAAATAACCTTTTGGTATTATTCTCATATGGCATGTGCATTCATAATAAGTAATTTTGACTTCTAATATTAAAGAAATAAAAATGACTCTGTCTGTCTGTTTGTAACGTTATCATGGCATAGCTATCAAACCCATTTGAATAAATATTAGACTAGGAGTTTGGATCACGGATATAAACATTGAGTCCTTTTTATCTCGGGCAAAACCGCGGGGCAGCTTGTAATGCATAATTTTATTCATTAGCTACCTCATACGACTATGTAATGCAAAATACCGTCTTGACAAAATCGGCTAGCATATAAATTAAAATTAAATTCTTTACTCCGAAATTTCTACGATAAAATAATTGGCAACATTATTTAAATTTATACATACTTCCTAAAAAGTTCTATAATAGGCAAATGTACAACATACGTATACAAATATGAAATGCGAACAACAATAGAATTGAGATAGGTACTCGTATTTTGAGGAGATCCCTCCTGGCCCACATTTTCCCGCTGCGTTTTCTTTCGTCGCTTAATGACGCCATGCTTCGGGAAAAGTTGGAAATATTAAAATGAGCGAGCACTTGTTTCGTCCGTAAAACGGCCATTGCTCAAGGATTCTCGCCTCGACTCCCTCTTTTTAGGGTACCATATTTTAAATGTGAAATGTGGATTTGAGTTCGCGCCTTCGATGTTTCTAATGAAAAAACTTTATCATTCGACCTTTCTGCGTGTTTGTTTGGGGTTGTGGTATGTTATTGTTTTAAAAAGTAAATCACGAGTGCTGTGGTGTTAACATTAGTTTAAGTGGTAATCAAATAAAATGGTAGAAAAAGAAGATTTATTGTATGTTGGCTTGTTGTTTTTTTTTTATTACTGGTGATAGAGACCATAGTAACGCTACCAAGTCCATAAATCTATGAGCTGTTCATGATCATAGTCCATACGCCCAAGTAGCAAAATGTTTTGATTAGATGTTTCCTACAGTACCTAATTATGTCAAACAGGAAAATATATAGAAACTCGTAAAAATGGTCTCATTATTATCGTTGTGTAGAGAAGAGACGTATTATACAAACAAATTCTTCCTTCATAATACATTTACCTCCTACTTAAATATAATTATAATGTTTTTGTTTTATTTTATATATTTTATGTATTCTGTTCAATCTAGTACCTATTTACAACAAATAGTATAAGTATTTATTATGTTAGTTTTACTTTTTACATATGTAACGAAAGTCGTGTGTTCGAATCCTACTATGAGCTTAAGCTTTCAGTGAAGGAAAGAAGGATGGCAGGGTACTTTGTAGTACCTGGCTACCAAGTTGCAAATCTATAGCTTAGCACCTATCGATGTGTTCTGACAGCTGCACTTGAGAACCAGTTCCTGCTAGGCTTTGTGTGCTTACTACATTTGGCCACATCGTCATTACCATGATGAAATTGTGGGCACAAGCCAAAAGTGGTAGTTTAATGTGGTAGGTAATAAATAATATAATATAATAAATAATAATATTATATGCTTTTAGAAATAACTAGCATACACTACATTTATGAAAGATAAACAACTTACTCTCTTTTATTTTCCGATGATATGCAAAATCAGCGTTTGCTTAAAGAAATCGTTTTGGAGGCGTAAAGTAGAATATCGTTAAGGAAAAGGGGGACGAATTCTGGGTTTTCTTCGTTGCTTGTCCTCAATGAGTAATGTCTCCTGCGATTTAAGTGTCAACCTCGATAGAAGGTGTTCGATGACTGTAATTTATACTTTAATGCCCGAGAAATGAATGAACACAACATGGAATAGAAATGCATTAACGACTTTTATAGGTAATTAGTTATTTAATTTTTAAATGCAAAGCCTTTTATTTATTTTTTAGACTTTGTCAAATCACCATGGATATTATTTAGTTATGAGTTTAATAGCTAACTATACAAAAAGAAGTTAGGTATATAATTTTAAAACTGTATTACCATATTGCCAAATATTTTTTAATAACCCCGTCGATGAAGTTTGCTTTTAGTTCTAAAAATAATATAATTTATGCTCCTTTTTGAATAATAATTATTGTCCTTCAACGAAACCATAGACAAAATCCATTAGTTGCTTTATTTGATATAGTATTTGCTGAAACGAAATAACTAAATATAAGCTTTAATTTTTTATCGAAAGTAAATTTCAAATATTTCATCTCTCTCATCATGAGACGGGATTTTGTATTCGCATATCCAATTAAAGTAAGATGCCAAATATTTGTTGAAACGAACTTTATATTTAATAACTGTCTGAAATTAGAAATATCACAATGGATTTTATTTACTTTTTATAAACTTACTAACTCCAATGGAGCAGATAAGTAACTCCGAAGGGAATTCATTAATTAATTGTGATCTGTAATTTAATTTCTTTACTAAGTGAAATTTGATCTCGTCGAAGTTTGTTATAAAGTAATTTCATTTTAGGGATAATTCTGTTTTGTTATTTACTACATGAATGATTGTGATACTGAGAAGACTTGGGTAGCTCGTGTGATATTCATTTTCATAGAAATTGCTTTTATTTTATAATATTAAATGCCTAAAACGGTTGGGTCATGCCGGTCTTGATGTAAAAGGATGCCAAAGGATGGCATACTCAAGTGGACTCAGACTGAATTGGACACCCTAGATAGAACAGTCCCTACCTTGCTTACTGCTCACCGTATGCATCACCCTAGATCCTCGGTAATGAGGTTATATATGCCGCGGAAATGTGGTGGTAGAGGTTTTTTAAATGCTAAAACTCTACATAACCGCGAGGTGTATAACCTCAGGGAGTATTTTCTCCACGCTGTCGGGGGTATGCATGCGGTTGTTGACGCAGTGGACAATGGACTGACGCCTCTAACTTTAGCTAGAGAAAACTGGCGCAGGCCTGTTGTGCTCATTACAGATGATCGCAGGATGGTATGGCAGGGCAAAGAACTCCATGGAAGGTACTATCGGGCCCTTAATGGACCCGATGTGGATCTAAAAGCTTCCGTGGCCTGGCTACAATTCGGTGACCTGTTTGGGGAAACCGAAGGTTTTGTCTGTGCAATTATTGACGAGGTTGTGATGACGAAAAACTACCGGAGATTTATTCTGCGGAATGGCACTATTGACGTCTGTCGGGCATGTCATCGCCCTGGTGAATCGCCAAGAGCGCCGTGCAATGATTGTCGACATTGCTGTCCCTCATGACGAGAACCTCGTGAAGTCGGAGAAAGATAAAGAAAGCAAATATCTTGATCTGGCACGCGTTAGACGGCTGGATCAAGTGCCAAATTAAGAAGGCAGCGCTCCTGGAGACGGCACGCATAGTGAGGAAGTTCCTCTCTCTGGAGCCTTGACCACCGGTAACTAGGACCCTGTTCCCGATACCAGTGGGGTACTGTTTTTTATATTTTTAAATGTATTTTTTTTATAACTTATGTTTAAAAGTGTAATTTATAGGAGAATATTTTAATAAATTATATAATAATAACCTAGGACCCTGTTCCCGGTACCGGTGGGGAACTGTTTTTTATATTTTTAAATGTATTTTTTTATAACTTATATTTAAAAATGTAATTTATAGGAATATATTTTAATAAATGGTATAATAATAATAATTTTTTTTATTTGCAGTTTACAATTAACCAAACTTTGTTTTTATATAAAAATATAATAAAGAAATAATTGGAATAATTAAAATTAATTCCATTCAGCGTGGCAATGCTGCCAGCCTTTTTGGCACACTTCCGCTCGGCAGCGACTTGGGGCAATTTTTTTATTTATAAGTAAGTAGTTTTTAGTTTTTAATTTTAATTTTATTTCAGTAGGTATATATTAAGGTTATTTTATTATTATTTATTGTTACTCAAATACCTATACTAGTTAATTAAAATATTGATATTGTTGTGGTAAGAGAGCATGTACTGATAATTCACCGGTAGGCAGCTATAAGTAGTAATCGTTTATTAAAATTTTCCATAATGCAATGACAGCTAGGTGACGGGCCCAAGATTAATATGGAGGATATGGGTTGGTCCTAAGGACCGATACTAAATCTTGCATCGATTTGGGTTTCGGCTACCCTCATCACCGAGACTGAGAATCACATGCAGGAATCTTTTTTTAAATATAAACTATATTGATCTGCTAATATAGGTATATTGATTAATTAATTATGTATTTTTTGTCAATTATACAAGGTACCTATAAAATTATTTATTTATTTGTTTCCAAATAATGAATGAATGAAAATGAAATGAAAACAGTAATTCATAAATTTCAAACATGTTTTTTTGATTTTTTTTAAGTGACATATTTACAGTTTATATTTCATTTAGCCAAATATTATTCCAATGTACCTAACTTAATAATATCCAATACCTACATTATTTTAATTTCGCTAAACTTGAATAACCACAACATCGCATTATTATTCTACGTAAATTTACGTGCGAGAGTCCAACTCACACTTGCCTGGTTTTATTTATTATTTAGGACACCAAAGTATCACATGTAACTTTTTCAATATTATTTTCCTTATTTTCATATCAGTCCAAAACAGAACGCGTTAAATCTCAGCTAAAAGAATCCATAATAACAAGGTACTCAGTTGTATAGTACCTAATAATAATATTACAGCATTAATCAATGTCATTTGTTTTTAATAATTCGTATTTTGTTTCTCAATCCTGGCTGCCGTCTGCTGATGACCTGATGAATCAGTGTCACAGGGGTGAGGACAGGTCCCGAGATAGAGGGGGGAAGGGAGATGCTAATGATTTATGTTGTTGCGCCGGGAGACGCTCGTTTCATCCACCGCCATGATAAATGTCTATTACGAGTCTGCAAGCTCCGCACGATTTGTTGGGCAGCCTAATGCAGCGCTTTAGTGCAAATTACGCTTGATCGCTTTATAATATTCTATAAGTGTAGGTATGTACGTGTTTTGTAAACTATTTATGTTCCAGTAAATGTAAATTTTAGGGATGTAATGTTAATTAGAAGTCGTCCCAATGGAGTTGCTATAAACAAAATAATTATAATCTACGTATTTATTACGCCATAACATGATGATATACATAATAAAGAGTTCCTACAAGGACGTAAAGGGAAGCCAAGCTTAATGTACGCAGCAACTCCCTTCACTCCTGTGATGCGGTGAAGCGGGGCAGATCCGAATTTTCTAATGAATCTTATGATATTTTCTTTATTTTATGTGATGACTTGTGAATGCGGAAATTATGTATGAATTGGATTGAATTTTTTGATTGAAATTTACAAGATTTCTCGAACCGCTTCGGGGCGACTTTGGTGCACACAATGTTTATTTGGTTTCCATAGTACAAACTCTGTTTAGTTGTGATGAATGTCCCAGGATATTATTATTATTCATTATTTACACTTAAAATAAAGTAAACCATTTGATGTAACCACCTATATCATGTAATAAAAAAAAATATGTATAACTTTAAATATTTCAAAATTTTGTGAATGGAAGAATAAGGTGGAGGCCATCATAACACTGACTGAATTGATTTGTAACTGAATTTTCCTTTTTAAATAAATACTCAGATATTTCAGCTCATTAAATCTAAGTCAAATATTCAAATCATTTACATAAGCCGTTTTAGGACCAAGCTTAAGTGGTTTTACAACGGGGTATTAAGGTATTAAATTATAAATACTAAAATTATATTGACCGTGGATTTCGGTAATCAAGAAACTGTTAGTTCAAACAAACAGCTTTACACTATGATTTTATTATGGTTTTAAAAACAATAGAGCATAAGTATTTCGTTCTAAAAAACTAGTAACCATCAAGATTCTATATGCTTCCAAAATAGAGGCCTTTATTACTAAAATCATAAAATTTCAGCGCGTTCCCTTGTCCTCTGATCTACGTGAATAATAACCGCAGGAATTCGATGAAAGAAAAACCGCACAAGCTATTGCGGTCTGTTAGCAAAATTACTAATGTACGACTGTGTTGTGGACTGTGGTGAATGAATGATGGCTATAACCATGACCATCCTTATTACAGACTATTATGGAAAATAATAAATGTGATACGTACGTAGTTAAAAGTCTATCGTAAACTCAAAGTCAAACAAATTTATTCAGTTTAGGCCCTTATAAGGCATTTATGAACGTTACAATTGATTCTACGTATTATATGATGTACTATATGTATCGAATTGTGTTACGTAGTTTTTGAATAACGGTAACTACTTACGGTTTTCACTATAATGCTCGTAGTTACACAGCATCTATTCTACGGACGATTGTCGAGCTAATGAGCTCAAATTATGACTTCACTACATCATTATTCATAATTTATGATTGAAGAAGCTAATTTTATTACATCCATGCAACAAACACAACTATTATATTTAGTTTACTTGTTAGCCTACTTAGTTAAAAAACGACTTGAATAGTTACAGAAAAATAATTTGAAAAAACATTGATATAATAAAATAGAGCTTTATTTTAGACTATTTTATTTTAAGAAGTTCCAATTTAAGACGGAGTAAGTATTCTCCTTAACAGTTTCGAAATTTAAAAGCCAGACGCGTAGTATTTTTCATCGTTCACAAAAATACGATTGTTAACGCTGCAGCCATTACGCGTTACCGTTAAACCCTAGTAAGCTGAATGCGTGGCATCGACGTGAATGATTTATAAACGAGCATAACACAAGCATTAGCAAGGCCACAACACGTACGCACACTGGATTTAGTAAAAAGAGATGTGCCACCATTATTGTGAGGTGATTTATTCGTTGATGCACGAAGGTTGTCATTCATTCAATGCCATTTTTTGCGGGTCAATAAAGCTATAATAAATCAATGGTTAGAAGGATTTCAGTTATTGGTTAAAAAAAATGGTTTTGTATCACTACTAACTGAACACCTCCAGACTCCAGATATATTTTTTAACTAGAAAACTAGTGGTACCTACTTAATATCTACAACTATTATAATAGATTGATATCTAAAAAAGTTTTACTCAAACGATGATAAGTCGATGAATATTTAGTGATAACAGCAATCAATTTCGTGGCAAAAGTTATGGGTTTGAATCCTATAATGTGTTTAAGCTTTCAGTGAAGGTAAACATCGTAAGGAAACTATTGCTCGGTGGTTGTACCGGTGTGTTCCGGCAGCTGCACTTGAGAACCAATTCTACTTTAGGCTTTGTGTGCTTTCTGCCTTGTGCCACATCTTCACTAACAAAGGTAAGATTATGGTCAAATTCTAGCCTAATGATAGTGAATAACCGGCCAAGTGCGAGTCGGACTCGCGCACGAAGGGTTCCGTACCATCATCACTACATAGTATAAAATAAAGTCCCTCCCGCTGTCTGACCCTATGTATGCTTAGATCTTTAAAACCACGCAACGGATTTTGATGCGGTTTTTTAATAGATTGAGTGATTCAAGAAAAAGGTTTTAGTATATAATCTGTTTTCTACCCATGCGGAGCCGGGGAGGGTCGCTAGTTATCTATAAAAACGAGCAAAAATATCACGTTTGTTGTATGGGAGCCCCCATAAATATTTATTTTATTCTGTTTTTTAGTATTTGTTGTTATAGCGGCAAAAGAAATACATCATGAAAATTTCAACTGTCTTACTATCACGGTTCATAAGATACAGCCTGGTGACAGACGGACAGACATACCAAGATAATTAGGATAGGCGTAGGTCATATAATTAGGTTCCTAAATGACAAAGCTAATATATTTGATCACCTATTAACATTCGTTGCGCTCTAGTACATTAGCGGATTACGCTAGGGGAGCACACTATTCAATGCATATTTTGTATTTTTATTTGTTAGATTATTTTATTTGCATTATAAAATTAATAATAGATACACAGTGTACCGTACAGTACCAAAAGCGCGTTTACATAAACAAATCAAATAATATAAGTTCTCACTACTAAATATATATTTCAAATATCATAATATCAATATTGGTTTGCAATTTAGTTGGTAACCACCCCCGACTTGACTTGCTACGTGGGCCCGCTAACCACTCGTGCGTACCACTCCCGCCCTACTTTTCCTTTGCCAATGTAATGCCAGTTACCTTTTATTACATATATAATAAGTAAATTTAATAATGGTTGGCATGGCCGTGAAACGGGCAATATTCTAAACCCCACGAATATATATATTGCTTCGTAGCGCCGTAGGCTTTGTCGTAGCAGGGTCTATGGTGTGTATATTGAAACCCATAAAAAAACCTCATTAGCAGGCGGTGAGCAGCGCTATACGAATCATGAGGCATTCTTTGTGTCATCTTTGCGTCCTATTCGTATAGTAAAAATATTATAATAGAACTTCTATTATAGCTTTAAGTTCTATAAAATTTTGATGATAAGATTGATACTTTTTTCCAGTTTAATTACATCGTTTACATATTTGTTTGCAAAAATATAATTTCACTGAAAGCCATACTGCTCACATGTCTTGTTTGTGTTACAACAACAATAATCTCGTATGATTTGTGATTATTATCTTTAGCATTGACGACATTAGCAGGCCAAGTTCTCCCGTTGAGAAATATAAGCAGTAACTAATTTGAGATTAAACAAACAACTGTGATTATAGCTAGTGTGATATACGTACGATGGTAGCAAACATCGTGTTTGCACAAGCCAGTCGGCCAGACCGCGACGGCAATAAAAGCAGTTACGGGCAAGTTTGTATCCAATCTTTGTAAACAGCGATCCATGCTGCTATTACCCATAACGGTTACAAAGCGACGACCAAATTGAAAGTATAACTCGAGCAATGCGACCCTAAGAATGTGCAAGCCGACGAAATCTATAACTAAAGCTACGTAGACCACCCTTCGTGAAATTATTGCACGCCCGCCGAAAATAGGTCAATTGCCTCCTATGAGAGAGTGAGAGGTCACAGGGACTTTCACGAGTGACGGAGATAGAAGTCTTAATTCGTTCAGGTGACGTCACGAGGGTTTTAACAGGATCGTTCGTTTTCTTTTTGCCAGCTATTGTTTTGGTACATTTGGAAGCTCATGTTGGAACAGCTCTCGTCCCTATCAGCGGGTTTATTTGTTCGCCGTCGTGTAGAATGTCTAATGTGTCTTCTATGTTACATTTATCAGACGAGGCGTTTTGTTTTTTTGTTCCCGATAAGGTTCAATGCGAGAGAACTTTGTGAGGGAAATGAAAGATGAAATAAATGAGCCGACTTTGATGTAATCAGCGGAAGATGTACTTATGCCTCCGAGGAGCCTTTTATTCTATTTACATTAATTAGAAAATATATGTCATTCATTATGATAATTTGTTTACAATAATATATACCCTGATAGTTAATATTTTATTTCTCAATGATAATTATATTTAAAAATGATAATAGTTAATAATTACATAATTAATTATATATCTCTCATAAATATAATAAACGGTAGCTTCAACATATACACACATAGTGGATATGTTGTTGGTGCTATAGAATCACCGCACCTAACTGACTGACTTATTAAAGCTTGGCTTCAACCTTTGGTTGTAGAGGCGTGTAATTTTGTATTAATTACTCTGAAGACTTCATGGTCATGGACTCTAATTACAAGAATTCATGAATCCTGCGGGAAATCAACAAACATTCAGATGAAAATCAAGAAATAGTATATAGTAAAGTAATCAACCGTATTTTTTTTTACAAATGTTGTACTTTGAGCTGAGATAGATTACATTTTTGGCTTAACAGCTAGTTACATTGGTTTAATAAAGTTAGGTATTCTTAATTGTTTATTTTTCTCTAGAAATGAGTTGCTGCTCCTTATCTTTCCGATTTTAAAGCAATAATAACAGTTATTAAAAAACCGTCTGGTCCAACACAAATTTCATGCAAAGTCTCGCGGCGAATAATTATTTACTCTAATTAAACGTTCGCCAGAAGGCGGTCCTCGAGTTTTCTGGGCTCCTTTTGCCTTTTGAGAGCCAACCGAGTGTGTGATTAGGGGGTGTCGAAGACTTGTTCCTTCACTATTATACGTACACGAGATCCTTGTTCGCCAGTTTGTCGGTGCGTCTCGACAATTTACAGAGTAATTTGTGTCGAAACAATTACAAATGTTGTTTGCTGTTTGACCGAGTTTGTAAACAGTAAAAGAAATAAGACAATATTATTAATGCAAGCATTAGGGTTATTATAAACAATTGAACCAATTTTAACTATCTTTTATAAGTACGAGTATATATATATTTATTTCATACTTGACGGTGTGGGTGATACATATGGCTTAAACTATAATTTGACAATGATAATTGTAAATATATTTTCACAAAATATGGTTCAGAAATTGCATTTAAGTATGTGTTATTTCAATTCTACGAGATTCATTGAAGTTATTTAGCGTAGTTTTAAAACATTTTATTTTTGTTATTATAAATAAGTATCATGAAATATTCTTCACCCACAGCCACCTTATTCTATTAATCAAAGCTAAATATATAAATATTGCATTAATTTCGAAGTCAGATTCTCATTTTCAAATAAAAAACATATGTAAATGTGTTAATAATTAGGAGTAATAAAATACAAGTGCACGTTTGTTTCACAGTACATTCTTAAAGCATGTACAATGTACAATTGTACATGCTGATTGTAAATTAACACAAACGTGAACCGCACTAGCTACCTATATGACCGTGCTATATGAATGAAAATGTTATTATCCCCAACGTGTTACATTCCCGCGCTTGCTCTGCAGCTCCCCAACAGATTAACAACTACCCGAAATTAACTACATCAACCAATGTGGACAACTTTTTTAACTCGTCCGTACTGCATAAACCGAATTTGATTGTTTTCAACCAGCTTTGAATCACGTTTCGTACTTTATTTTTTATATTACTTTTTATTTTTTTGCAGCTTTACTTGAGAGCCAGTTCATTCTAGGCTCTGTGTGCTTACCACCTTCGGCTACATCATCACATACCATACTGAGATTGAGTTCAAACACAAGCCTATACAAATAATAATAAAAAAATGAAGCGTCTAACTAAGTATATGCATAAATATAAATAAGTATCTAGAAATTCTGTTTTATGTTAACTATTCGCATTTATGAAGTAAAAGATGAAATATTAAAATGCTTGTGTCATTTTGAAAGGATCGGCATTTTTATTATTTGTTTTAAACAGCATTGGGACGGTGGAGCCATAAAATCGTTATAGCTAAAGATTGAGTCATAAAAACACTCATAACATACGTGGAAGATGTCAATTAACCTGAAGCAATTAATCTACTGATACAATTGACTTTATAACTGAGATTGAACGTAGAAATTAAACGTTATGCGGCGGCTATGAATATTTATAGCTTGCAGATAGCGTAGCTACTCGGCAAATTACTACTTTTTTCCTATAACTAAAGTTGCTTCAAATAAAATCTGTTTATAAATTAATATTTCGACCACTTCAAAAATAGTAGGGGGAGTTTTGGTCCGCGGACCGAATGACGAGTGGACCGAAACGACTAAAGCCCCTTATCTTCTCCTTTTTATTTAGAATATTCAAAAGTCTTTTGGACTTGCTTATAGTCAGTCCAATGTATTATGGTGATGAGTGACAAATCCCCATTCTGTATAAAATGTAAAATATTGAAGTATCTGCAATCTACATACTCGTAGGTACCTCACAGTAATTGTTTATAATTGCTCTGAGGTAGGTCCTATCATCTATCTTGTTTTCAGTCTTTACGTATGATAGTGCAGTAGTAGTGACGTCTAATGCCGTGTCGATGTTCGTGGGTTCGATTCCTACAATAAATTCGAGCTTTTGGTGAAGGAAAACATCGTTAGGAAACCATAGCACGGTGGTAAGGTAGGTACTTTATAGTACCCATCTGGCTGGCTACCACCCTCAAGTTGAACTTGCCGGTGTGTTCCGGCAGCTGTGCTTGAGAGCCAGTTCATTCTGTTTTTTTTTTGTGCTTACCACCTTCGGCCATATCATCACTGGGATTGTGGCCTAAAAAATAATAGATTTATGTTCCAATAATAAATAAATATAAAAAAATTACCGTCAAGTGGATACCACCTAAAAGGTGTACACAAGACCTGTGTGCTGAAATATTGCGGTATTCAATTAGTACCGTTTTTACCTCTAGGGCTTTATCAAAGAGGCAAAGCTTCCTATCCGCAGTCACTCCCCCTCCCGAGGGTGAGTTCCCACGACACTTGGAAAGGAAATGGAACTTTCAGCTTTGATAAAGTTTTAATATATTCTTCGGCAAGTTTCCAAGTTGTCTCGCAGGGCGCAGGTTATGACGAATTCTGTGTGTGCCAATCGTCTTCTTTCCGTTACGCTTTTCTCAGTTTTACCTGCACTACCCTGGTAAGGATATAATTTTTAGAACATTTAGGCTTTGGGACACGCCGTGTTTTTACGGATAGTACACTCTTTATCACTTATTATTATGAAAGCTTGTTCGTATAAACTATCTTTGTTCGTTAGTTCTGTCTACTTTTATTTTTCATGGTTTGTATTGTACTACTAACAATTATAACAGATAGTTAACAGATCATTTTATAAAACATGTAGTGGCTATAATTCGAGAGACTTTTTCATGAGACGGTTCAACATAAGTATTTTTAACGGTTGGGTAGCAAAGAGATTTTAACTCGGTAACGAGTAGATAAGATAAAAATACAATTTAAAATTCAACTAAGTAGAAGCTTCTACCTCAGTGATTTATTTGAAAGCGTTTAATCGTAAATAGATAAGGAATTAAGTTACGAATTTGCGCAACAATGAGCGTCTGATTGCGGCGTTTGAAATTCAATTTTTATTATTGAACATTTTGTGAAAGTCTGCAAGTTTCCTGCTGCGGAAAATCCGTTAAAGAAAATAATTAACCTTTAAGCACGCTGTCAAACGCAATGAGCCGTGAGCGAGGCATTGCTTTTTGATTTTTTACCGTCTCGTTTGCATGATGGAGTTCCCGTTTCGTTATAGCCTGTATTGTGAGTCTGTATTTATTCTATTTGTTGATTCAATGGATTTTAACATCCTATTTTTATACGCTTTCCATTAATATAATGGATTTAAACTAGGGTAACCCCCTAGCGGTAAAAAATGACTTGAACATTGTATATGTTTTCCAGGTCCATTAGCATCAATACTTACTACCTTTTTGTGCAGGAATTTGTATAAGTAACAATTAATCTAATAAGTATAGCATTTGACGATTAGTAGGTATACAGGGTGAATTTTTCAAGAGGGCGTGGATAGCCAAATCCTAAACTACGTGGTGCACTCAGAAAGTTTTGAGAAACTTTAAAAAAAAGTTTTATGAGTTAAGTTTTATTTATTTAATCTTTTCAAAGAACTCTTCACCAGTATCTATACAAAGTTTCATGCGTCTATATCAATTTTTGAAACACTTTTTCCAATCCGCCGCGAGACACCTTTTCTATGGCCTTCTCGAACGCTGTTAGCGCATGTGGCACCCAGCGTGATACTATCCTCCTCACGCGAAGATGCTCATGCAGAATTTCGTGAACGCTTCCCGATCCAATTTGCAGTATGTGCTGAAGCTTTTCATACGTAATTCGCCTATTCTCTTAAATTATTTTTTTCACTGCTGTCAAATGAATGTCAAAGACGACATTTGAAATCATAAAAAATCATCGCGCGAAAGTGTTCCTGACGCAGATCTATTTTTCAATGAGACACGATAGTTCAAATTAGCTCTTAAAAAAAGTGGAGGGATGTTTTGTAATTGGAATGTTTGTATTTTTACTTATAAATAATCGTGTTTTCTAAATAAATTATAACTGGCTAGTGTCACATATATAAAAACTTTTTTTCTCAAAACTTTCTGAGTGCCCTGGTATAAATAAGGAATAGCGAAAAATACTCAAAAGAGTCTCGAGCCCGATTTTGATGAAAACTAAAATTGCACCTTTGAGTATTTTTCTATTATAGTTTATAGGATTTGGCCATCCACGCCCACTTGAAAAATTCACGTATAACTTTAGACATACTCATATATAGGTAAATATTAAGTTGACTCGCGATTCCTGGAATTCAATTTTTTTTGTAGGTAGTTTTGGGACGCGCGTCCCATTCGCGAACCAACCGAATATTAAACAAAAGACAAGTTGAAAAACAAAATAATGACATTGGTAATATTTACCACTGTAGTACTATTGTGGTGCGCTAAATTTGTCTCACGCAGCAAACAAACGTAGTTTGGCAATGTCTACACTTATACGAGTTAATGGAAGCCTTAAGGCTTGATTGTTTTCGGTCTCCATACAGTCTGACATTCAGCTAGCTTCGACCTGCCTGACATTACGTCTGTGCCCATTACGTGTGGGCTCAAGGCGCGACAAACAATGCTTTGATAGCTTCTAAACTAGGGCAATCCCGTTATCCATCCTTGTCACTCACCAATCTAATCTCAACCATCTCGCTCATACACCCGACCTGCAATCACTCCCGACTGCTGCCCCAATGATATTTGTGTTCGATTATAATTAAACGCATGTCCTCCTTTGAAATGTCAAGCTGTCTTAAATTAAAGACCGACTTTTAATTATAGATTGGTCTCTTTTTGTGTTCAAACTGTTATAAGAGACATCAAGAGCTTAAAAATGTTCGAATAATGTTAAGTGTGTACTTCGTTAATATTAATTGATTATACTTAACTTATTTAGGAGTTCTTATTTTGTTTGAAACAAAAAGGAAGTAAATTCCTCAAAGCGGCGGATATTAGTAGTGGATTATTTAAATATATTTCCTGCTGCGAAACCTGCTCGAGAAACTCTTCCTAGGTGGGTCTACAGACAAAAGACGTTCTCATCGTAAGGAACTTAGGATATTTTGTAGATAGATACATAATTCCCGATTTTGTAATATTCTTGTGGACAAAAGAGAAGGAACGCGTAGATTAATTGTAACAATATTCGGCGAGCAGGCGCACCACGGCGCGTGTGGTAGGTACCTAGGTAATTTATGAAATTCATTAAACCACCCAACGACCGCCTTCTGCGGGTAACATGACGTTTACCTAAGAAACCTTATTGTTCACGTCTCATATTAATATTTTCACTTATTAAGTAGGTACTTGGTCTTCATATTGTTGTGAGTTTTGAGAAATAACGATATAAATGCTAAGGCGAAATGAGAACATTTCGTTATTATGTTCTTGTTCTGAAAATAATGAGTTTGGTGTTCATAAAATAAAAAAAATGTAAATTACAATTGTTACGTAAATAAAAGAAACGCAGTAGTTTATAAATATTATCTATATTTACATGTTTAATAGACTAATATACCTTTACAAAAAAAACTCTTATAAGAAAAAAACAGCTTCTAACATCATCATAACAGAAATAATTTATTACAAACTTTACGGCCACCCCTATTGTTTATTGAAATCATCCGAACAATAAAACAATTTAAGACCCTTCAGACATAAACAGAGATATCGGCGCCGCGATGTTTTCTTCCTAACCACCCAGTGTAATGGGTATGATACGTCGAATAGAAATCTTAGCCGCGGCGGGCACAAACAACACAGAGCTTGGCGAAAACAACACAATTTATCAAGAGGGTAGAGATATCGGCAACTCTTTTCGTTCCGAAAAGTCGGGGCAATAAAAACCACAACCGCGTAGTCGTGGGGATTTCATATTCCAATATGGCGGATCGTCGCGCCAGTGGCCAATTCACTTATACTCGTGACTCATAGCTTGGGAAATCGGTGAACCGCCGATTTCCTTATCAAATAATCGCGCAATCAAATTATGTTGTGTACGAGTTCCGATTTATACATTTATCCAATGTTCTGATGGTATTTAGATACATGATCTACATTAGGTATGAAATGGTATTGAATATCTAATTATATTTCTAATGTTTACTTAAGAACAAATTAGATCATATAAAATATTTTATGCACCTACTGCGGTAGAATTATATATATATATTTTTTAATTCATGTTGTATAAAGCTTTTATAAAAACTTGCTATCACCTATATAATAGAAGGTTTCACGCGTACCTATATGTCTTATTGTCAAATACCGAAACAAAAAATGAAATAAGTAGTAAAAGCTCGCATTCCTGTTGTTTTTGTAGGTAGCGGTTAATTGGCAAGTTCACATAAAAAGCTCTGAGGAAAAAAGCGCAACTGAAATATAATGTCGGTATTTTTTGTTAACCTTGTAGTATTTAAGTAGCGGTATTGGATTTAGGAAGATAACGTTATTTGTGAACCATCACGGTCGTGTGTCCAAAGCCGAGTGTCAACAGAGATGTTCTATTTTCCGACTCTATTATTTTAGTGTAAGAGATTTAAGTCAAGATCCTCGCGGAATATGGTGCTATCTGTTTGAGGGAATGCTCGGTCGACGCCTGAAGAATATAAAGTGGGTTTTATAAGTACCGTGTGACATTGTGGCCGGGGGCTATAGACTCGGGTACATCCAAACATACATAACAATGTTTGCTAGAATAAGTGGAGTTGTAAGGATTTTTTGTTATACTGGAGATTTTTAAATCACTGGCAATACTTGCAGGGGTGGAAGTACTCATCAAAATGATCAACTTTTATTATGGGACTAACTGTGAAATCATGAAAAATTATCAGCTGTTTCATACAAAAGTTCAATACCTACTCGACCAAAATGTATGAAGCAACCGTTTTATTTTACGCGATATCAGAGTTAGTCCCACAATAAAAGTTGTTCACATTAATGAGTACTTCCCCCCCTGCAAGTATTGCCAGTGGTAAAAAAATCACCCTATAGTTAGCAGGTGTAGGTATATTATGCTTGTTCTCGACATTCTATTATTATTTTTTTATTTATCAAAGATAGTTTTAAAAAATGTACATTGTTTAGATCGCTCGTGAGATAAGATGGAGATGACAATAAACTGCAAAAGAATTACACACTACCGAGAGTCGGCCATAATTTATTTCAACAAAAATAAAACATAATATTCGTCTTTTAAATCATTTTACACGTTGCCACTTCAAATGGTTCCATTATCATAATTCTAATAAGGGTAAAGAACAAAAAGCCTGCAATGCTTGCTTATAATAAAAACAAAGGCAAGCGTCCCACGCGTGCGTGAATGTTTCAGTGGTCTACCCTTGCTTTCGCACGCGCCAAATATTTCTACACCTAGCAACCACACTAGTCACGATAAATGGGGTATGTTTAAATTAATGGATCGAAGTTAGGAAATGGGATCGCTTAATATTTTGCCTTCGTAAAATTTTAAAATTGTGTCGCGGCGGCCAGGTCAATTACAGGTGGCTTAGAAAGTTATGATCCCGCATCTAGCAGCAGACATAGATTTATCTGCTTTGGCTTCGATTTGCTTATTTTGCGGCGCGAATTTGAAATTGAATACATTAATTTCCAAAAGTTTGTCGTGGACTAAATTACAAATGAAGAGCTACGGAGACGTGTTTCTCTCGAGTAATTTGACTGGTAACATTTCTCGTTTACGGTACTCGTTTTATAGCGAGTAATATTAATCATGATGATGCTCTTCATAGCTTGTTTCATTGGGATGTTGGCCTTGTACTAACAAATTGGGATTCTACAAGAAAACTCTCCAGCGATATCTTAATTCTGGTGAAAATATACCCTTCAACACGATCTTGTTCCATGATATACAGCTATAAAGAAAACAAATAGATTATTAACAATTTTTATATTAAAATTTGAAATTGGTACTAATGTGTAAAATATATAATGTACGAATATTATGTTATAGGGTTTGTTTGTGAAATAAGTGTCGAGATGATGAGGTTTCGAGTATTTTAATTCAAATGCGTATTGAAAAAGTTTTGAGATTTCCTTCGTAAATAGATTTTAAGTTAACATTTATTTGTACACCACAAAAAAATATTTTGCACAAGAATAAAACTTGCTTGAGGAATTCCAACATACTTAAGTATTGCTTACTTTACTGAACTTTTCTAAAGCTTCATCGGCTGCATTCATGTCTTTTGAAGTAAATACCGTACAAGTACGTGTCATAATACGTGAAGCGTAAAAGTTCCGTAGTTAGTTCGATGTAGTTCTTACATACACCCTAGGTGTACCGAACATTTAAATACATATTTTTATTGAAAAGGATACAAACCGTAAATTAGTAAATCCAACTTAGCAGTGGTATATTTCCTGCGAAGTAAAATAAATCACCTCATTTTAATTTTTTTCTATCATTTTAATAACTTTGCAGTCGTTATAAATATGTAAAGCTATGCAAAATTTCTGATTTAGGTATACTGACATCCATATAAAATAGCCATGGCAGATAGCCGGACATGACGAAACAAGATTGTTTGACTACGGAACCCTAAAAAGGGCATAAAATATTATTACGATATTTTTCTTCATTCAATAGCGTCTGTCCCTCTGAACTCAGATGTTCCTTTTCCATCCAATATTTAGCATGCACGTACAAAAAGTTCCAGTGAGCGTGATTGGTCCAACATCCCAAAGGCTTTGTGGTATTTGCAATACTATCACGTATGCTCTGTTACGGACGTGACGTCACATCAGGCCTTGCCCCGGGGTTCCCGAAAATTCTACCAACACATCAGTATGTAAAGCAGGTACTTTACGTCTCGACACAATTGGTGGAAAGAGTCACTTGATATGCACGAGTGGCGGATTGTCTTTATTTGCCGAAATAAGCTTTCCTTTAGACACACGTCAAAAAGCATTGTTTGGTGCACGTGTACGCATTGAGTTGCGGTTTTATCAAACGATGCGGCTCTTTCCGATCCACCTCGTTTTGAGGATGATATTTTGTAGTGTATAATATAGGGTTGTGTGTGAGTTTGCAGATTGTTTATACTGTTGTTGTTGCAATTTTTCAAAGTCACTTACCTACACCGGTTTTGAAAATAACGAGTTCAAAAAATACACTTGACATTATGAACTCGTTATTTTCAAAACATCACAACATCTATTTTAGTTTATCCTGCATATAATTTTCAGACACCTATCTGAACTAGCTAATGTGAAAATCTCTTTGATTACCCTGTCATAGATTCTCATTCCCTCGATTAAATATCTAATATATTCTATATGTCACGAATAGGAGAATTAACGAGACACTCTTGCACACGACAGTCGGATCTAATTGCACAACCTTCGGCGTATCGGGTTGATTAACCGATACAGATTATTAAGAGGATTGCTCATAGCTCCGCATTCGTTTTGGCATTCGGCCAGAATCAGCGACACTACAACCGAGTGTCGGATGGAACACAATACCGCCCACTGACTCCGATGCTGTAAATATATGACTTCGGCTGTCATTGTATGCGATGTAATGGCCGGCGACCATGCCAGCGTATGTAATTATTACTTTACTATCTTTAAGCCTCACAGCGTTACTCACGATTTATTGGTGACAAAAAATGATAAATATTGACACGTAATTTCGCTTGCATTTTTTTCAGCTATAAAAAAACAAGTGTACAGAGTTCAATAAACCTGCATAGCTGCAATTTTACAGTTGTGACTTAAAGATACTATGAGATTGTTTTAAAGAAAATAAGCAAGAAGTATTTAGTATTTGTTATATTAGGAATATTAGAATAGCTATTCAAATTTATTTTGTTATAAACAGATACTTTAACTTTATTTATGCGTCTATAACTCAATGAACGCTTAACGTGCATCATAGGTGCCGTTTGCGATCACAAATCATAATAATTTCAAGATCCAACGTGTCGAGATGTTGTACAGGAGTGATGACTTGCTTTCCATCAAATTTATAGCCATCTGAACGAATTTTAAGTCGGTTCTATTTAGTTTTGAAGACTTATTATCGTTGAATGTCATGTTTATTTTCTGAATTAATAATGGGGGAGCTCGAACTAAACAGGTGTAATAAATCCTTTATCGTAGGTTCTCAAATTAAACGCATTTGAAAACGTCGCGCTAAATGAAAGTGGTGAAGCCACGTTTACGTCACTAAACTAAGATAATTATTTCTGGAATTCTAGTATGGATGCGTATACTATCAGTTGGCCGTAATTGCCACCTATGTAGTATAAAAAATACACAATACAGTACAGCGTAACCCATACCTAGGACTGAAAAATATTAAAGGATACAAAGCTCCATACTCTCAAACGAAAACTTATTTACTTAGTGATGTTATATCTATTCATCTAAAATGCTACTACGGTATTTTTTTAAGTGAATTATTTTATCATGCAATATAAGTACAAGACAATCCTCTATATTTCTAAAAGAGCTATTTACCTGGCGGTATTCCAGAAATGTGGTACACAAACAAAAAGTCACCCCCATTTTACAAGTAGGGGTAACATCAACCCAAATGATAACTATATTATAGCGCTAACACGTCAATAATACCAGACTTTAATTAAATTCCATGCTCAACGTAAAGATAAAATAAACGAAGTCATAGTGGGTCTAGAAAATAATTGCCTCAGTGTTATTGGCGGGGTTGGGAACACTCTCCGTTATCACTATTAGCACTTAGGTCCCGTGATGTCGGCACTGGGCCTGAATAGAAATGACTTGAAAGGGTTTCGGGCCTGCGGCTGCCTTTACCGGCCTTCATGCGTGTCACGAACTGGGGTGCGGGCTTTTGGGCCCCAGAATACCTAAACGGGAGATTGGTCTACATTTATATAAGTAATCGTTTGTTTTATTATTTCTACCCAAAGTACACTGCTTATATCATTATTCATATTTTAATACAGACCTAATTAGGTCCGTCCTTTTGCTTTCATATGATTTGTAAGAGACATATTCAATTCATATTTCATAGGTACACGCGCATAGAATAGACAGGTGCTTATGAAATCAATTTCCTTACCTACCCGATTTTTCTCGAACAGACGACATTGAAAAGATTAAAGCGGACTGTTTTGATAGACAGACGTAAATAGATCCTTTTGGTGGAAAATTCCTTTCGTAAAATTCTGAACCATCAAAGAACTTGTAAATAGATGAGCGGTAGATAATATCGTATACTTCTCTTAGAATTGTTACTTTTTATTCTGAGAGTATCTTTTGTTTCAAATTAGGGTTAGGAAAGGAATGGAAAAATTATAACTTACGTAAAATAAATAAATATTCTGAGACATCCTTTACACACGTTTACGTAATTCTAGAGTAACCAGAGCGTAACACAATGGAAATTAAATATCTGATGTGCTACATTATACTATTGATAGATAGACTTCTATAGATATTTATATCTATTCTATTACTCACGAACTAGAACAAACGGACATGTTAATTCACTTAAATGTTTGTCCTAGATGGGAATTGACCCTAGGACCTGTGGCCAATCGGCCTTTCAAAAAGAAATATTTTAATTATTTTCTAAAATTCGCATAAGTATAACAAATATCAGATTAACATTGAACACTGTGAAAAAAAAAACTACATTATGTAGAACGACTAAAACATCTATGAGTTGACAACCCTAAAAAATTTAAAGGTTCACCTACATTTGTATGAGTCGAGTTGGTACCAGCCTATACTTAACCTACAACAAGAAATAAGTAAAACAGAATTTTGCTTTGCTTTGTTTTATAAAACATTATGAGACATAAATTTCAAGCGATATTACCCATTGTAATAATCAGCATTTTTCATTATTGCGTCTTATTTCACGAATCAAATTTCCTTTGAAATAAAGCGTGTCATAAAATTACGACTGTATAAGGATCAACGTCATGCTGATTTCGCAAATGTCACGAGGGGAAACGAGCATAATCTGACAAGATATCTCTCAAATTAAAAATAATGTTATATTTGCATTTAGAAGACCAGAGAATGAGTAGAATCTTAAACAAAATGTATTTGATTGGAAGATCTATAAAATATCCATAGAATTATAGTAAAATCTGGAAGAAATCGCTTCAGCAATAAGACTTAATTGTTTTTACTATAACTTATTTTTTTATTTGTAACTTTTGTAAATAAAAAATAATTGTATTGTATTGTAGAACTTTTAATTTGTTATCTTAACCAAACCTAACCTTTAAACCCATCGCATTTATCTGACACATACTCTCAGGCAGCATTAAAGTTTTAATTCGGCAGTTAGCGATTTCACGGTTGCCCTCACAGTAAAAGTTGTTTATTTATTGAGTACTTGTATATCTTCAAATATAACTAAGCTTGTATGTTACAAGAAGGGAACCATTGTTCACTCTTCTCAGCAACAGTAGCTATTCAAACCGATCAACACCGGTTTGAATACACACAGTAGGTACAACAAGGAAATTTAATGATATTTTTTTTTTTTTTTAATTTCGTTTTAAATCAAATCGGCAAATATTTCCATTTCAAGTTATATATATAGGTACCTACTCGTGGCAGGACACAGTGCAGAAAATTGTTAAAAAATATCGCAAAAGCGAGTAAAAATACATTTACGTGAACCTATAGGTATTAAGTTACTGTAGCAAGGCATGTTTTATATGAACAACAGCTTGTCCTAAGTGAGATTAGGACCAATACTGAAAACAACGTTTCACAAGTACGTGATCAAATTAAAATTTTGGCAATACGAATTTAATGAGCGAATGCGAATGAATTTATGGGGCTAAGGGTTGTTCATACAAAATCCTGTGGTTACGGTCAGCTTTTGTAAAGGACCAAATATGTGGTAGGTAATATCGATTTTATTTGAGTTTTCAATTTTACAGAAATTAACATGGAATTTGTTGGTTGATAAATTAATTAGGTACAGAGTGAATTCAGCTACTTATAACAACAACTTAACATAAAGTTATGGGACTTATCCAAATCAAGTACCTATTACAAAGTCTAGGCGTGGATGTAATAAACTAAAACTCTTAAAAAATACATATGTAATTTACCCTGAATTTTCAGCGAGGGAAAAGATTTGCCGGTTAGCCTAATTTTCAAAAACTCGTCAGTAAATGCTTTGCGAGTCAAACGCTACAGCCGTCGTTGTGCCGTAGGCTGGGCCACTGGGCACGACTTGTCGGGTGACACACGCCGTTATTTTAGTCCGTGCGTTTCAAATGTGATCGCATAATATTTTATTTTCAGTGCGTACTCGTGTTTATTCGTAGATGACGCGAGCGTTCCAGTGACTATGCGCTCGTCAGATATTTAGAGCAATCCGTGACATGATTCCATTTGTTCTATCTTTCCAAACGACAACGTAACGTTTTACATGACATTTCCTTGAGAATGCAATGTTAAAACATTTGTCGGCTACTTTGTCTTCAACACCCTCGTAACAGCCACATGTTCTTTGTAACATTGTCTCATCGATTTACGATCGCACATAAATATCGGTTGTTGTTTTCGCTAGTATTTTGAACCTTGGTAATATGGAAATGTCTTCGAATGTTTCACTTCTATTCGATGTCGCGTATGCCGAATATGTTCATACATGCGTCGTAAAACGTAAATGTGGTATGTGAATTCGGATACGTATGCGAAGAAATTCGGAAAATTGCGTTTCCGAATTCTTTTGACTCGCATAATTTACGACTTTTCTCGTTTAGATCTTTATGCTCCTCTGTATTGTTCAGAATACATTGGTGTTTTCATACATTTATGCATTATAATACGCATTGACGTATGTTTAACATATTTATTTTTGGATACACATAATTTTACTTTGATGGAATATGTTTGTATGGGAACCGCTGTTTGAATTGACTGACATATCAAAGCCAAGGAAAACTATTGAACTTAATACTCAATTTCACGTTGGATTATTTTTTAGGCAACTATAAACATATCGAGCAACATTTAATATACCTAATTCATGTGAAATTATATAGTATACTTATTTATTATTGTCGATATGGATATTCTATTATATAACAGGATTTATTTCATGAAAACCAACCAAAACATAACAAAAATAAAATGCATTTAAAAATACAGCATAGTGCAAACTAAGCCCAACATTTTGAATTTTGAATTATTATTTTTTGAATTGAGATGGGTGGATGATGTCTTTTTGAAACAAAAAACTAACTTTCACTCTATCAAAATGTGAAACCAACGTTTTCAGAGTTGATTTCATAGTAAAAATTGATCAGCAAGATAGTTTTCCTAAAGAAGCCATCTCAAAATAACATAGCTACATTTAATAATAATAATAATATACAAATTTTATATTTCCAGGTAATATATTCGTAAAGAAAGATTTTTCCGCGACAACAAATACGAGGTTTGTGATTTAAAAATATAAGTAAGTAGTAAGTTGGAGCTTTCGCAGGCGAACGATCGCGAAACAAATAAAAAGCTCGGTCGAATTGCAAAGTTCGCAACTCGGCGTTGTAATTTTATGTCAGTGAACGAAACGGGGCTATCGGAGTGTAGGAATTGCAAATCGACTCACGCTTAGCCAAGCGTGAAGACAAGGATGTAGCTAAATAAATTAATTTCGACCAGCTAGGTCGCCACGCTTATCACCGAGCGAGGAAATGATACAAATAGGAATTTAGGTCGGTTTGTTATGAATGAGCGATACCGTACTGTGTACGAGTACGTACAATACAGTATTCACTATACACGCCATTTTGGTGTGTTGCTTTACTGATTCGAATGTACAGTGACATTGTTTGGCTTGGACGGTTGTTTGATCGCACAAATTGTGGCTCTTTTTATATTGAAATGGTAAAACCATTTTGGTATTATTTGTGGTTTAGCGAATGCGAAGCGAATCTAGCTACAATTTAAATGTTACACTTGGTTAATGTGGTAATAATTAGTAATGTAAGATTAGATCCTTTATACAGTATCTAATTAATATCAGCACTTGATTAATAAGTAAGGGAATGTTATAAAAAGCTTAATTAAACCTAGGTAACATCTAAAAACCTGTAGTAGGTAATGAGGTTTATAGGTAAGTGACTCAAGTCCATTTAATATAAAAAAAACTGTCCTAAAAATACATTTTGAAATGTATTTTTTCCATAAGCAGGTCTTTAAACCTCGGGACATGGAACGAGATTCATGTTTCCTTCGATTAACGTCAAGTCCTTTGCCAAAATTGTTAAGAATTATCTACTAATGGACATCAATCTTCCCGAGGCGCTTTATTTGAAACAACTTTCTTTAAGAAAAAGAGTGTAATTTGTTACGAAACGCAAATTAAGACGAGCCGAGTCTAAGTTTTTGAACGAGAAAATGATAAACAATATAAAAACCCCACGGGGACTTGTACCTACCTCCCCCTTTAAATACGGTACACGGTTGTAGACGTTTTTTACGACTTTAATTTTACTTATTGTACGCTAATTAATGTTTTTTTCCAGTTTATTTGTTTTCTATACTTTGTTTCAGAGTATTTTCATTACTTAACGGAGCAAAAGGCAGCAAATTAATTAATTTCCCTATAAGTTATAAATATTTCTCTGAACGAAGGAAGAAGCATTTCATGTTTTTGTTAAAAAAAAGGTATAGTAAATAAAAAGACAAAGAGTTGATTGATTTAAATATACTAAGCAGCGAGGGCTTTGAGGATGTTTTCTAAATATTATAGTTTGTATTTTATACAATGATTGTAAATACTTGTTGTAAATAAAGATAAGTAAAATATGCATGTCTTAATTAAAGTTTTGCCTACATAGTTGAATGAGTATTTAAGTATCTCGTTAATCTTGCAAATCTTCCTAACTTATCTCCACTATAAATGCGAAAATGTGGGTATATGTTTGTTACACTCAACTCCTCTCAAAAGGTACTTTATTATGTCATGAAATAAAACATAGGATACTAATTATCCCGGGAACGCGGGTGAAATCGTGGGCGAATGCTAGTATTTAATCAATTGACGCCATGCATTGTACTTGATTGTATTTTGCAGGCCATGATTTACTTGTAAACAACATAATTTTGCTTTAAAAAAACGGAATGTAGGCTCAAAAACTAGGAAGCACTTAAATATTGTACAGAGCATAATAATTCCGACTAGGTTTGACTCACACAACTCTTTTAAAATAGACATTTTAAACATTTACCGAGCTCAAAGATTTTTATCGGGCACCATCCGCTTATTCATATTTATTTAGATTTTTTCACATTTTTTTAATTATAAATAGTACTGCCATCTCTATTTTTAGCTTGACACTGACAGTTATTTTTATAATCATGTCATTCAAAGCATTTTTTTCATGCTTTTTTTACGTTTAAGACATTATAAAACTCTCTATTATGATACAGGTGCTCAGACGATGATTTACAAATACGTAATACAAAAGAAAACTACGATAAGAACTTGATATTGTCAATTATATGATCTTCCCCTTTTTAGATTGAATGTAGAATGTAATTTTATCATTCTCTGTCGAAAACGTGGCAAAAATAAACATTAGAAGCTGTACGAGTATAAGAAGTGACAGCACGTTCGCTTATACATAATATAGAATATCCGGCTAACAGTATGAGTAGAATCATAAAATGGTAAAAACTATTTTGACAGATATAACAATTTTGGTTGGCGGCCTTTCAAACAGAAGGCATAAGCTGAAATATTATCGAGCAGTCTCCATTTAGAATAAGAATGAACATACAAACGCTTTGATGGTCTTCAAGTGCGTGCAATTATTTTGCACTCGAGTGTACCTACTCTGCACAAAAGAAATAACATAAGCGAACGCGAATAAAATCGTTATCAATTCGATCAACAGTTAAAAACGAGTTTAGTAACTTTTTTACGAAGGAAACTAAAATGTTGGATTTGATTTTTAGTAGGCAGGTACAGTAAATTAGTCACAAGTGTCTTCAAATGGAAACTGGATTATTTTCTAAAACAAAACTCGTCGACAAGCCGTCCAACGATGCCGATTACTACGGACTTCTTACGTGACTGCATGATTAACAAGAGCGATAGAACAGATTTATCGTAGAGTTTGTGACAATTACCTAAAAGAATTACCCCTCTGGTCTTGACTCAAGCTGCACCAACATCACTCGATTCATACTCAATTATCCTGCATTATTTCAATTATTCCGAATTTTTGAAGATTTAAAAGGTGTTTTTTTTTTATATATAGGAAAATTGCAATCAAAATACTTACCGTTAACGTATTTCGCATTGACTTTAAATTAAATATCCTAATGGCAATGTAATATTTATTATCTTGCAAATTGTGAGGTAATGGATGAATGGACAGTAAATAAATAAGTTACGTCACGGAAAAAAGTGTGAGTGTATCATTTAAAGTCTATTCCGGGACCTAATGTCCATGTGGAATGCGTTCTAAAGTAACATCTGTCGCACACTAAATCATGCCGGCCGCTGCCCACCGACTATCAAAGAATAACAATTGTAGAAGAAAACTTAATAAAAAATAGGGCATCGCACTTTTATTTTTTTATAGTAGAAATAAATAAAGCGCGGTTCACACAACGACACATCGCAACGATGAATTATCAAATTCGCTGACTCATAAATTTATAGGCACATGGAAATACTATTACTTATATTACGTATTCAAAGTCGTTGGTGTGTGTTGCGGCGAACAGTTTTTCTGCGTAACTTTAAAGATATTATAAAGCAGAATATGTCAGACATGATAATTTGTGAAATGATTTATTAATTTTATATTTCAGTGTTACAAGAAACTAAGTACCTAATAATAAAATTATTGTAGACACTTTTAGATTTTGGTACAAGTTTAATCTTGAAATTCTCGCGATATCATTATAAGTGGTTCCTTGGTCCTCGGAAAACTATGTAATTTTTGACTGCAATCCACTTTCTTACTTTTAATTAAAAATTGGGTAATGAAAATATTAAGACAGTTAATAACATAAAAGACCTGGGCGTGTGACTTTCGATCGCAGTCTCACTTTTCACGAACATACCCCTACCTTGCTAAGAATCTTTTCATTGCTTAGGATTCTACGTAACGTTAAGGACTTCAGGGACCCGCAGGTTTCAGGAGTTAGTAGTTGCATAGTTGCAATGCTCTGATCCGAAGTAAACTAGAGTCAATAAATAAAATAAATGTTTGTAACTAACTAGCTCCGTAACTGTCGAACGGATTTTCATGAAATTTGATATTATAGTTAGTTTAGGTCCTGGAATGGAATATACAATACTCTTTATCCCGAGAACATGGGTTTTTCACAATATTATATTTAGATTAGTTACATAACTTCTTAAAAGTTACCCCTACATACTTAATTAAACGCAAAGTCTCGAACCAGTATAAAGTATACATACGACCGTTGTATAACCGAAAAGCGTAATTAACCTACTGCTGTCTGGTACGAACAATGCGTTCAAACAACATCCTTTGCTATGGTATCGTAAAGGCACGCGCCACGCGCACACTGGAGGGCACTTGAAATAACTTTATTGATCAGTATAGCGTAGTCGTTAACTTTTGATGGGCATCGTTATAACACTGGGCTTTTTGTAGCCTACATTGTCAGATAGAGACATTAATCGCAGCGAATGCTAATATGTGTGTATAGATACATATAGTAGATATCATACACGTGGTTATCATAATTTATATTCCGAACAATTTGTACATAAATAATACATAATAAAAAAGATTTATTGCATGGCATAAGTTGGTTCATATAGCGACTTTTAAAAAGTTCATAGTTGTCCATTTAACAGTCGTTATAATGACATAACTATTTATGTTTCATTTCTACTATTTGGAATAAAATTAAAGGCATTTTGATGGATTTTGGTAATGAAAGATGCACTGATTATTTAAACTGTCAATAAACATTTTGGCAGCATCACTTTTAACGTAAAATATGAAACTACCGCGCTTACACCAATGTATAAAACAAACAAGCTTGTTATACAAGTTATTATATACGTAACTTATTTGTGTATACAAATTTATCCTTGTTTACATTTACATACAATGTTGCATATTTATTTGAAACACAAGTTGTATAAAGGTCTTTAAATACTTGTATTGATGAAAAAATATATGCAACTTGTTATAAAATTGTGTTATAGTAAATGCCAATACTTGTCTATACTGTGTGTATGTATTGAAATAAGTTGCATACATGTTTTCATGTTGCATAGATTTAAACGCGGTGTTATACGTACACGAAAGAAAATCATTTTAAAACAAACGATAAAAAGCTCTTACAAAACCTACGGAATTTTCAATATTATTTATAAACAAAACTCAAATAAACACTATTTATTTTTGAATATGTCATAAATTCATCCACACCTTCTGTAACGTGTATATAATAGAACATAATTTGAGTCTTAGAGAACTATAACAGCTGTACATATATTTGACAATAATATTTCACCTTTTTTTTGGCACTTGGCCCAATGTTTGACGGAAGATACGTAAAGGCATGTTGCAGTTAATTGGAAGAATTTAGTTGTTCCATTTAAAATATTAGTCTAGACTACTTAAAGGGAATAGATACTATTATTATGTTAATTAGTGGCAGATTAGGCTTATTTACATGCCTTTAGGTTATTGAAATGCTTGCACAGATTTAACTTAGGTATACCTAATTGCTCCCAGTCCCCATTCTTTTCACATAAAAATGCTCACGATCGTTTTCATTCATCGTGAATATATTGTTTTCAGTTAGTGGGTCACATTGGCAATTTAATTGATGAAAGCATCGTTTTAGATGCTTTTATATAGCATGAGAGTTTATAAGCCTCTACATATAAAGTGCTCAATAAAGGTAGTAATCCGACAGGTGGTCACGCAATAAATCAAACTGTACTTACAATTTTTAATTTTGCTTTATGATTTTCGTAAAAAAGTATTTTTCTCTACAATCAATTTTTTTACAGCCTGATTTGTTATGTGACTTTATTTAGAATTACTATATACCCATTATGGAGCACCTTATATACGTAAAAGTGATTTTAGTATAGTTTAAAACTAAAATATTCTTCTTTTGTGTTCTTGTTTTTTTTTTTACTATTTGCTGCAAAATATTTTTTGGAATGTCGGTTAGGCGTGCTTAAACATCACTACACAAAGTTGTAGCGATTGCCATTACGAAAACAATCCATATATAATAACTACGTAACACATATTGAAAACTGAAAAATAGCGTAGATACAGAATGCGTGTTCAAAATATTTCTCCTAATAACATGCAAAAATACTTTTATTACAGTTTGTTTGGTCATCAAGAAAAATAACATCGCTAAATCAGAAAATACCTATGAAAATACAAGCATTTTCATACCGTTAAATACTAACTCTCTCAGAACACCAATGAAAACACAAAGCAGCTGCAAAATATTTCCCTCACATCACGTTCCTAAGAAAACATTGGTGTGATGTTATATAGCATCATAAATAATTCCAAAGCATAAAGACCGACAGAGCCCTGCACTCCGGGCACTCAACAAATTCTACTATGGAACCCTTTATCCAATCAAAAGCGTTACGGATCACTGACGGTGCGTCCCACGCTGAGCTAAAATCGAATAGAGAAAGCTTTTTAACCTTAATGACTTTACGTTTTGGATTTACTGTTATGTAGGTTGAACTTTGTATGTTAGTGAACGAGTAGGTACCACCTGTATGCCAATTAAGGTAATTTAGTAACTATTTTTACCTCACAGTTTCAATTGTTTTAGAACAACCCTTTAGGTTGTTCTCAAAATTTTATACAAAAATTAAAGCATCAGCGTATTTTTTTACGTTATTAAGGAATGACTGTTCGTTTGTGGCTAAAAGTAGAACACACATGTCAAAAATATGCTGTTTCACTCTACCCTTCAAGAAATAAAGAATTTCGGTTAAGAAGGAAAGGTGATCCGGTGGTTTGAGTGACTTTCACATATACAATGTTATATTTAGTATACCAGAGAACCGATACATCCCAACAAGACTTAAGGTGAAAATGCCGTATAATAAATTGAATTGCAAACTCCCTATTTACTATTATATTATTATAGGATTGAGGGCCACGCTTTGGGAGAGGCCAGCAGTGGACCGATAAAGGCTGATGATGATGATGATTATGTTTTTACTGTTATAAAATTCTAAAGTGTGTTTGTTGGCTTGTCCTTCTTTCACGCAGTTACGGATCGATGTGTTTTTTTTTTGCATAGAGATAGTTTATGGACCAGAGAGTGACATTGGCTATTTTTTTTTTAACGCGGGGTGAAATAAATAAATATCCTGGAAGATGCCTCACACACGGCTATTTGATCCCAAACTATATAGAATTGATTTATATTTAGTAACTATTATAAACTATCTAACACTTATTCGCATATTATACAATTTCGCAAAATATACACTTTTATACCTTTATAAGTAAGAGTTTACTTTATCAGATTGTATAAAATGTAATTTGCCCTTGTAAATTGTTGAAATTAGTACACGTTTAGTAAAGTCAAACACATTTAACAATCAACACCTAGACCATTTTTTAAAAATAAAAAGCAAGGATCGGAAAGAATTACCTACATCCAGACTCAGGACAAATAGACATGTTCATGTACACAAATGTATGTCCTGGATGGGAATCGAGCCCACGACCTGTGGCGTGATAGATAGAGAGTATCTTATTACTAACCACTCCAACAGGCCCGTCAAAGCATGTCGTATCCTAAATGAAAGTAAGTTCCACTGTCCTATTTTATAACACTGCAATGAGATCCTTGTGCATTGTGCTATCATACTATTATAAGTTATACTGACAAATATATGGAATAGGTTATCTGTCTTAATTATTTATTTTATGAAAAATAAAACAAAAAGGTACTTGATAAAAATAACGTCACAGTAAAAAAGCTGGCCAAATAAATGCCAATTCCAATACGATGATGCAAATGGAATTGCTGTTCCGGTAATATGAACGGGGCCTAGTGACTACCAATTATCCTGAATTGCCCACAGACTTGGCAACCTCACTGAAAACAAAGCTTGTATAGACATTGAAAAATAATGAAAATGCGTAAAATTGCCTTGAAAAATTCAGATTGTGATGCTTAGTTTTGTTCGGGTAGTTGTTTATGACAGACGGTAAGGAATCGGTTTTTTATATAGATACGTTTCATCGAGCGCTACACAAATTGAAATACTTGAATTCAATCACATTTACCGCGTTTATCCCCAATAAATAATATTTTTGATATCTGAACAAAATAGTCAAAAATTCAAGCCAATAAAATATTTGGTGAAATAATTATGTCTTTTCAACACTCGCTTGTTTTAAAATATAAAGTTTTATTATCCGTTATGATTAGTTTTAATATATGGTACATATTTATTACTGTATCGTGTCCACATTATATATAATTCATAACCTATAATCAAATAGTTCATATATCAAAGAAATATTTTTGGCTCTGAAACTGTGTCGTAAAAAAATTCTTTCTACAACATACAGCCGTAAGACCGGCTCATTCATAGATTCAGGGATCGCTCCGACTGGTATCCTACCGAGTATTCACTCAAATTATCTATTTAGTCAATAGTATTTGAAAGCCTCGGAGTTTATCTGGCCCAAACCTTTCTTTATTGTATATTTTATGAACATTTTATTTTATTATTCCTATTGTAAAGGTTTATACGTTGCAATTTTATTTGAAAGCTTTTTGCTGAATCCATATTTTTAGTGTTTTTTTAGTGTATTTTGTTTCATATAGACACACTGACTACTCGGTATTTGATATTCGTTATTCCTACATTTAACAATAGTTATGGTAATGGACTTAAATATCTTGGTTGCTAGATACCAATTAACATAAATTTCTTTATAGAAATAGGTATCAAAAGAAACTATTTGTTCCAGCGTAATTGAGTAACCGCTGCGTGACATAAATAAGTATTTTCGTTTACGACCAAAACAATGTCACTTTGTAAACTTTAACGCTCTTGACTTTTATGACTAATAAAACTAACTAAAATTGGTTTATATTAAGAATCTCAAGAATCACAGAATAGATATAGTTGATGGCAGTCTTCTGGCCATAACTAAACCAATTTAATAGCCGGGTAATAATTAAGGAGATGAATATCAATTAGTTTGTACAGACAACTACTTATTCTGAGATAAACAGGGGGCTTACTCCCGACAGCTTCGAGTTCTTTTTTTTCTGACCAGGTATGGAGAAATTCTAATTTATTTATTTATTTTTATTACAAATTATAGGGCATAAAAATTTATTCCAGCAAAGTTCTGCCAAATACGAACCGATTTAGATATTTTTGAATAATTTTCGAAAATTGATCTCCTAAGGAGTCTAAACGCACGACATTCATATGTTTCACAAATTTTCCATGCGCATTGGGTATTTCTGCCCTTCCTAATACAGGGTTACTTGTAATTCTATACATTCCTTTAAGGGCGTGATAGTAGAGACTGTAAGCTACGAAATTAACCCTATATTGTATTATACAAATGTTGATCGTTACTGATAAATTTGAAAATTTAGTATTTTCTCAAATAATCCCGAATTACAACTTTAAAAGTCAAATTAGAAAAAAGTACGCAACATTTTTTGTTTTTGGTACTCACCCAATATGCCAATACTATTTTAAAACCAATAAAATTATGAAATTTTGCAATGGCTTCGTGACAAGATCTTAAATCTCGTATCACTTTGAATTATTTCTTTACTAACTGTCCCCCGCGATTTCACCCGCGTTCCCGAGAAAAAAAGTAGCCCATGTTCTTCTCCATACCATAGGAAATCGGCGTACCAAATTTCAACGCGATCAATTCAGTGGTTTAGGTGTGAACAGGTAACAAACAGACAAACAAATAAAGTCACATTCGCATTTATAATATTAAGTTAGGATTATGTTATAAATCTTGTTAAATCTTGTACAGTCTCTACTATCACGCCCTTAAAGGAATGTATCGAATTACAAGTAACCCTGTATAAATAAGAAACATTAATATTAATTATTTACATTATAAAATTTCCGCTAGGTAAATGAGCCTTCTGTCTCGTTGTGAGCTCTTGTAAAGTTGGTGTTGTGCCAACAGTGATCTATGTGACATTGTTATTGGTGACTAAAATCGATTTTAGTACTGTAACATTGTCTCAGTTTAGTTTCTCGTTACCTCAACATAGATAATTCAAGATCGCCGATGCGGATAAATGGTTTCCTCGTTCAGTCACATGCGAGACTGCAATAATATATAGGTACCTATATAATATATCAATTTATTTATCAATACGGATATAACAATACTATAGGCTTAAACATGTTTATTGGTTGTTATAATATAAAAAACTATTGCTGACAGATTTTGACATGGTTTTCAGTGTCATGTTTACAGCGTTTAATTCACGTTAATGATTCCTAGTTGGATCAATCTATCAGTCACGATTGATGGATTTAACAGTTGTAGTTTATAGTTACATACGATTTCGTTATTTAGTTACACCTACTTTTGTTGATGTAATTCACTGTGTGGTAGATATCAGTAAAATAAGCAATTCAATTAATTTCTATGAGTAAAACGCGCAAATAAATACGTGATTTTACGCGTAATCCTGAAATAGTATTAACCTTTTAAACATGGAATTGCACGTGTGTTCAACTCACTGTTGGTTGTAATGACCAAAAGTTTTGCCACGGAGCAATGGATTAGTTGGCTCGTAGTTAGCGCAGGTGAGCCGGTCAATTTCTAGTTCCTGGCCCCGGCTAGTTCAAAAACAAACTCCCCAAAATAAACGAACCTTTACATTAAAATCCTTTTGACTTTCAAACAAAATTAATAGCGGTTCTATTCATTAACTACCCTATTTATATTTGGGGCTTTAATTACGCACTTAGATTTTCGTGAAGCGGACTTCAGAACACTTTTGTACTAATTATATTTTAAATGGTGGAACTATGAGATGAATGAAATTGTTAGTGTGTCTCTGAATTTCAGAAGTATTTCGTCCAATTTTTTATGTCTGCTTCATTTCTGATATGCCCTTTATTGAATATCTATTCCAATATTTTTTCTGATGTACGAGTTAAATGTAGGTACGTTTGCTATTTATTATACAAACCTTCTTTTTAATCAAATGTATCTGTAAATGTTCAATATTCAAAATAATAGCTTTATCTACACACGCTTACTCCCATACCTATACCAATCTATACATAACAGTTTCACTCGAAAACTTCTAACTACTTCAGAGCCCGCTTCCTGAAAGCTTCACTTTGAAATGGGTAGAAAAACGTGTTATCGGTTCAGGTAACTTTTTTCTTTTTCGGAACTATCCCTGGTTAGATTGGTGGTTTTTAGGGATCCGGAATTAAACAAAGAACCCTTATAACTTTATCATAGATACTTATATATGTATCTATGTCAACTTTGTAGGTCATAGGTATAAATTCTTTATAAATATGTTTTTGGGGACCTCCCTCTCCGACATCGAGGAGATTTTTTTTTATTTCCGTTGTGAGGTATTGTTAAATGGGTCTTTCAAATAATATATACCTACCTATACCCGCTCTACGGGAGGATATTTTGAGTTGGCATAATTTTAAAACCGTAGGTAAGTTTAAAACCGTTTTGTTAGGTACTTACGTCATACTAAACAACTTTTAATGTGGGACCAACTCTGAACTCACAAAAATCTCGTGAGTTTGTCACCTAACTCCTCCTTAACGGCTGGACGGATTTGGATGAATTTTTGTGTGTATATATGAGTGGGTCCCTGGATGGTTTGAAAATACAATTGGACCCGGTAGATGGCGTTGTAATGGAGTTTGGACAGGACTACGTCTGTCGGGCCCGCTAGTATGTTATAATTATCTCAAAATATACACCCGATATACACTCGTATAGTTAAATTACACTTCTTGATATAAAAATCTGTTTAAAAAATATTAAGATTTAGTTATTTTTTGTTAAATTACAGGTAATAGGGGATCACCAGCTAAACTATTACTTCGAAATATTCGTTGCATTATGAATTTGATGAATTAATTGCTAAGTAAGCATGACTAGTTTACAAGTAATATTCGACCAATCCATGGTTTTGGACTGTACCATATCGTACTGACTACAGAACCTTACACAGCGATTATCACGACACGCACTTGGCCGGTTTCTTTGTATTGCTTTCAGTAGAGAGCATACAGAAGTGTATAGTAACACGCTACTGTTTACATTGTTTAGACGAGTGTTTACTAAAGTGTATATCAAAGTATATTTTGGCAAATAAATAGTTAAGATCTGTAAATGTAAAATATATTTTAAGTTAATTTATTTTCTAACTTAATTAAATCCAGATAGTTCAGCTACTTGGCATGCACAGTTTTTGCACTATTCTAACTGAAAAAAGTGTTGTAAAAATCTCGCAGCTTCTACATATAATTTCTTGAAAATTCCTAAAAATTATATTTGTATTCTTGTTATATAAAATAAATATATGGATTTTATTATGTATTCATATACTACATAGAATAAAATAAATATGAATTTAGACGTGTCCTTAAAGCTCGATTATGTTACATACCTTGAGGCAGATGAAACACCAATCAATATACCTACCTTGTGTATGTCCCTAAACGAAATACTCATTTGGGAAAAAGCTACTTCGACCCAGATGAATTAAAATCCATCCCTGTCAAGAAATGTTAGTGAATTCTAATATAAGTATGTGACGATCACAAGACCTAGTCTGTTCGCAATGATTAAACTCTGGAACGACTTAAAATAACCAATTAATATCTAATTATAATTAAAAATATTTATTATAATACCAAATAATAATAATACCTACTCGCAATCTACAAGCAATGTTTAATCTAGCTCACAAGCCAACTAACCAGTGCGTCTAAATGTTACGCGTATCGTCCTGGATCGGCCTATATTCATTAGCAGGCCTCATTCAGGAGGCAATTTGCCTAAACATTAGTTCCTCAATACTAATGCTCAGTGGGCGGATTACTGCTAACTACAGCTTATTTACAGTTAGAACGGAACGTCCGACACGAATTTGTGTGTGTACGTACATGTGCTGTGGTGTGAAAATGAATTTGCAATACTTGGCTGATATTTACAAACATTGGGCAAACATTAGTGCCCACTAACATGTGAATCTAGTGCATAAAGGTGCATTCGCACACATTGGTCACGTTCCTAGTACCTACGTCACCGTGGTAAAAAAAATGTATGGTTTCATCTACAGACATCAGTCACACTCACGGCACGTGCAGGTGATGTCACTGATATAAAAGAGACAAAACAAACCCAAAAAATAAGTAAGTATAGTCCAAAAACAATATACAATTTTTGGATTTATTTAACATATAAATGACCCCTCAAGCCAGTTGAAAGGTCTAAGCTGGGTCTAGGCTGGGAATACACGTCAGATTTTTTCATACGATAGTCGGATCCGATAGTCTGATCAGACAATCGGAAGGTGTTGGAGCCATTACTTTGTTTGAACATACAATACAGGTCCGATTCAATAGTCGGATCGAATTGTATTGAATGTTCGCCGGCTTCCGATAGTCGGATCCGACTATCGGATGAAAAAATCAGACGTATATTCCCGGCCTTAACCAAATTAAATGTAGTGGGCGACTAAGTAGGTACTTACACTAGTATCTTTTTATGTGTTGATGAAACGAAACTGTGAACTCATCGGACTGTATACCAAGTTTAATATTTTATATAGTGGCCAATAATAATAGAATGTTATTGTGGTCGGAAAAACTAAAACTTTATGTGTCATTAATCTTGTCTCAGCTATAAATATACAATATTAATAGCTTCCCTATTTTTCGTCCAATTTTACATGGATTTATTTTCTGTCAAGCCACTATTGTGAGCGACCATTTTCCATTATGAGTGAACTGGACATATTTTTAAAGCAATACAGATTGCGTATCACAAAATTAATTACTGTTCCCACGTTTTCTTTGTTCAATGCTTCTACCAAAATATGTAATTTTATTACAACTTATGTACTTACCATTCCATTGCACATAATTTTTTCGACTTATTTAAAATCAGTGCTGGCTTGTCTGGGAGTTTTACAATTGCTCAAATAAACGAACAAAGTTTTATACATACTTACATAGTAAACACAAATGTAGTTAGTTTTTTCAACATAATTATATACATATAAGTGTGTTTCTTCAAATAACATGAAGGCGTACAATTAATCAAGATTACTCCGAAACACATCTGTAGCGTGTTCCGGTGTTGTCAAACCGCAAACAGCCAGCGAACCTGCGCCCGCCGGGCGTTTCTTTACAAGTTTTGTACAACGCATGTAGACACAGCCTTATATCTTTAATAATAAGCATATCATTATTTTACCTTTAACCCCAGGTAATATAAATTTAACATTATATTATCTAGGTAAAATGTATGTATGTACTCACTCATTCATTAATCACGATATCTCAGGAACTAAAAAGTCCACAAACTTGATATTTGGTGGGTAGGTTCCTTATAGGCATCTGCTAAGAAATGATTTCTTAAAATTCAATCCCTAAGGATGTAAAAGGGTGAAATACAGTTTGTATTAAACTTTTCTGTTGAAAAGAACTGGAATACGGATCTTGGTGTAAATATTGTTCGGAGCAGATAATTAAATTTGCATTATAACTTTATTTCAAAATTGGAATGGAAAAATAATGTTTGTATAAAAAAAATATTGCACTGGCCAATCATCTCAAAATAATGGATATTGTACCTACTAGAGTACGATTTAAAAATTCAAACCGTAAAGAGTAATAATTTTGATGAATTTTGAAGAAATGAACTTAGCAAACATTTTATCCCGGGAACACGAGTGGAACTGCCGGGATCAGCTAGCTAACAATATTAATAAGCTCTGTAGTGGTATTTTCTAGTATCTAAATCACGAAGGATTTAAACTACACGGCAACTTGAATACTTATTAATTAGGTAGGTAGATAGATTAATACGTAAGCCTTCTACTACTTTTCTTGAAAACCTGTTCAGATCAAGGATGGAAATGGGTAAATAAGCACAACAAAATGGGATTGTTCATTAAACAATATAATTTTCAGCTTACTCTAAAGGTTAATATTTAAATACAAAAAAAAACTCAAGATGGAGGTTGGTGGTGGATTTTATTACTAAAACTGTTTGACCACAATTTTACTATGGTTTATGATGATATTGTGTTGAACGTTTAACTATATAAGGTCTAACATTATTAACTGAACTCCTTTTAAGGTAATAATAATAATTGTAGGCCAAAATAAATCTTTTTTTTTTACTATGTATAGGCTTGTGTTTTGACTACAATCTCCCTATGGTAAGTAAGTGATGATGTGGCCGAAGCGCGAAGGTGGTTACCACACAAAGCCTAGAACTGGCTCTCAAGTGCAGCTGTCAGAACGCATCAATAAGTGATGGCGACGGATTTTCAACTTCAGGGTGGTAGCCGGCCAGGCGCGTACTACAAAGTACCCTACCACCTTCCTTATGGTTTCCACACGATGTTTTCCTTCACCGAAAGCTCAAACTTATTGTAGGATTCGAACCCACAACCTCCGACGTAATATGAACTGAAACAAGTATCTAACAGCAAATGCAAACTAATAACTAAGTAACTGCAAATGTAACTAGATTTTTTTGTTTACTTTGTAAGACTACTTTTACGGATATTTTAGCGTTATAATTTACTACGTGAATTTTAAGCGTCTATGGGACGTAATTTTGATCGTAAGGCGTATCAGGCGTATGGTTATGGATTATTGTACGTAATAATGATTCTTTTAAAACTGGTAAAAACCATACGTAGGTTCCTTGTGAATAAATAACTGAAACACATACGTGGTCGTACACTTCACTATTTCTTAGTTATAATAATTATAGTGATATTATGAAGTTACTATGCAAAAGGGTCTACTGAGGTTCCAAACTGTTAATTAAGACTCATAAACACAATATATGCTTGTAAAGGAGTTAGTAATTGGGTTATTGTTAGCCTATTGCCTAGAGAACGTGCCAAAGAGTTATATTGCTTATGCATATGTGATTTGACTCACTGTGCGGTATTCTGACTTTACAATTTATAGCTAACTAGCTTTTCCGCGCAGTTTCACTCACGTCCCTGAAATAAAATATAGCCCATGTTACTCGCTAATAACATAGCTTTACATAGGTGAAAGAATTTTTGAAATCGGTCCAGTAGTTTTTGAGTTCATTCGTTATAAACATACAAAAATACAATTATTTCCTCTATATAATATTATTATTATGCCTTTTATTAAAATACATTTCCTATAAATTACATTTTTAAATATAAGTTATAAAAAATATAATTTAAAAATATAAAAAACAGTTCCCCACCGGTATCAGGAACAGGGTATTTATTGTTATATTATTATTATTGTAATGTATCTTTCAGACATCACGGCGCGAGGACCGGTCCTGTTTGAAGGTTACAGATCTAACACGTAGAGGCCCCTTTAAGACACGTTAATGTATTGGGATATGTACAACTATCTCTGCCTGCACTATTGAAGAGATACAGGTAAAGACAGCACCCGATAAGTGCAAGGACCATTACAGAAAACACGGTTCTGGCCGGTAGTTCTGGCAGACGGTGATTTTTTTTTTTTTTTTTTTTTTTTTTTTTTTTTTTTTTTTTTTTTTTTTTTTTTTTTTTTTTTTTTTTTTTTTTTTTTTTTTTTTTTTTTTTTTTTTTTTTTTTTTTTTTTTTGGACTGGAACAGGAAGGTGGTGGGTCCAGGGGACCTTCTTCCACCGTTACGCGGACTTTTGCGGTGAGCGCTGAGGGCTCTCAACCGCTACTTAAAACTAAATAAATTTAGGGCAACGGTAGCCTGAGGGTGCCCCCTGTGGGGCTCGACCTCGGCTCAGGACGTTGCCTGGGGAATGAGGGAGGACTTAGCATGCAAATATATTATTTGGGGATCGGTCGGATTGCTAATATGCAGCTCGGGCCGCTTAATCGGGACGAGACTGGGAAGGACGTCGCGACGGTCCTCGCCGGCGAGGACGAAATCTAGGTTGACGATTTCGCATTTGTATTTGTTTGCGGGCTTCTTCGGCCTCGATCTGCGCTAGGGTAATGGCATCGTCTGGCTCGCTGAGGGCGTGCCTAGGCCTACGGATGCGGGAAATAAGGGACGGGGTGTATGTGACAGTGTTGACTATCAGGGGATTCGCGTGGTGCGCTGCGGTATCAAAATATCGGTGCGAGGCGCGTTTAATAAATTGTTTGATTGTAGGGAGACCTAAGTCAAGGTGGAGGTTTTCATTGCGCATGTACCACGGGGCGCCCGTGGCTTTGCGCATGAAACGGTTTTGAATCACCTGAAGGGTGTGGAGATGTGTGGGAGCGGCGTGAGCGAACACGGTGCTCGCATACGTCATGACTGGACGGATACACGCGGTATAGAGTCTAACCTTGCTTTTTAGGGCAAGTTTAGACCGGGCGTTGATCATGCAGTGGAGTCGTCCTGCCACAAAGGCGGCGCGCGCGCGAACCGCCCTTATGTGTGCAGCGAAGGATAGGCGATCATCGAGGGTCACACCGAGATATTTGGCTTGCCTCTCCCAAGGGATCGGCTCGCCGAATAGTGTGACTGGGTCGGGGATGGGGGGACGTCTTTTTCGGTCGGTTCTATAAAAGAGAACCGCCTGACTCTTGGAGGGGTTGATCTCTATTCTCCATTTCCGGAACCATGCGCCTAGGGCGTTGGCTGCGGTCTGGAGTTTCTTAGAGATCGCGGGCGGGCTTTTGCCTGAGCAATATACGGCAGTGTCGTCTGCAAAGAGAGCGAACTGCGTATTCCTGACTCTAGGGATGTCACTCGTGTAGAGCGTGAATAGCAAGGGAGATAGTACCGAGCCCTGCGGGACACCGGCACTAATGGGGTGTGGTGAGGACAGGACGCCTTCGACCCGATATCGAAAGAGGCGATTCGACAGAAAGTCTCGTAAGATGGTCACGAGTCTCGGTGGCACACCTAGGGTGTAAAGCTTGTAGATCAAGCCTGTGTGCCACACCTTGTCGAATGCCTTTGCGACATCGAAGAAAAGGGCGCCTGTCATGTGACCTCTCTGGTAACTTGTGGAGATGTGTTCAACAATTCTATGGACTTGATGAACACACGAGTGTTTGGGTCGGAACCCAAATTGCTCGTCTGGGAGGAGTTTGTTAGCATCGGCAAATGCTTTAAGGCGGACATAAATGATTCTCTCATAAATCTTGCCCAGTACGTTGAGCAGACTTATGGGACGATAACTGGAGGGCTCGGACTTGGGTTTGCCGGGCTTGTGGATCCCAATCACGTGGGCTTCTTTCCACTGGTGTGGGAAAATATTGTTTGAGAGGGCGGCATTGAAGATGGCCGTCAATAACATGATAAGGGAGGCTGGGAAGAGTTTGATCACTCTGTTGGTGATCTTGTCCGAGCCCGGGGCCTTACGAGGGTGTAACTTCCCGATGATCGCTTTCACCTCGTCATGGGTCGCGGGTGGAAGTGGGTCGTCATTTGTGTTGACGTCATTGGCGACGTCGTCAGTCGGGGGAGCGGGAGGAGGTAACGGAAGAGCGGTCCTCCGTTCTACTTCGGCTGTAACTTTCTCCAAATGACGCGGGTCAATAGGGAGAGAACTGGGCGTACATTGAGCCTCCAGACTTTCGGCGAGGCATTCGGTCTTTTCCACGTCTTCAAAGGCGGGTGGAAGGTTGGGTCGCTTTAAGGGAGGCATTGGAACTACTGTGTCCTTTGTGAGGGCACGAGACAGTTGCCAAAAGGCTAGGTGGGAGGGCTTGATTTCGCTGAGGGTCTGGCCCCAGTGATTCTCGCGAAACTCTGCGATGCGTGCCTTGACGGCACGTTCGAGAGCTCGTAATTGGACACGATTTTGCTCTGAGGGAGCTCTATCGTAGGCGCGAATGGCGGCTTTCTTCTCCCTCAGCAGGTCACGTATGTCGTCGGGCAAGTGCCAGCGTCGGTCATCCTCCGCTGGTACTGTCCGAGAGCAATCGCTAACTAACGATTGCACGTGACTTGTGAGTGAGTCGATAGCGCCTACAGCGTCGTCGGCGGTGACTAGGCTGTCAGGGATACGGTCTAGATGGACGGACGAGGTCGCCTTGAGGCTTTCGCCTAATTTGTCCCAGTCCGTCACGACCTTGGTGCGAGAGGGTTGACCTGAATCTGGGGGACCTACGCGCGGTGTAAACTCTAGGATTACAGGCCGGTGGTCCGATTGGAGCTCGTGTAGCACTGCTAAGTCATGCAAACGTAAGTTTACATTACGCAGCAGCGCCACGTCGAGTATGTCGGGTCTGTGAGTCACTATGTCCGGGAAGTGAGTCGGTTCGTATGGGGCGATCAGGTCCACGTTGAGTGGCCCGAGGAGGGATTCAAGAATACGCCCTCTGGTATTGTTTGCGACGCAATTCCAGAGGGTGTGTTTCGCGTTTAGGTCGCCCGCCAGAATGACTGAGCTACCTAAATTGAAAAGGGATTCTAAGTCACGTTTGAGTGACATTCCTAAGTCGGTTAGGTTGTGAGAATGGGAGCAATATGCCGAGACTAGTATAATGGATGAGTGTCCAGTCATACCGAGCCTACAGATTGAAGCCTCAATGTACTCTAGGGATGGTGCGTCCATAGGGGAGCAGTGAAGGGATCTTTTATAATATATGAGGGTGCCGCCTTTTGCGGCGTTGGGTCTGTCATTGCGAATTATCTGATAATTCGCAATTTTAGGGTCCCTATGAAAGGGTTTAAGAAATGTTTCCTGTACCAAAAGGATATCGAGTTGATGCTCTCGCAGGAATTCTGCGATCTCATCTCGTTTACCTATAATGCCGTTGGCATTGAAGGTTCCTAACTTGAGGGATCGGGGTTTGATTCTACCGCGCGTGGGTGTAATATCCATTATGGATTTACGCGAAAGTGATCGAGATGGCAAGCGATTTTGTTAAATCGCAGCGCTGCAGATGCAAGGGCACGACCGTTGCCCTCGCTCTGTTTAATAATATCGGCGAGCTCCCTAATTTCATCGAAGTTTATGAACTCGATGAAGCGCTCCACGAGTGCGAAATCCGCATCCACACTCGACGGAGGGTTTTGGTCCCGTTTTGGTGACGGGTTTGCGCGGCGGGTGGTTTGGGTTGGCGGTGACGGCGGGGCGGGCGCTGAAGGCGCTGCGGTGGGTTTCGGCTGCCAAGCGGAAACCTTGGGAGGAGGAGGTGGTGGCTGGGTCGTGGTTTGCTCGGAGAGAGCAAACGCTTCCCTAGGGATAGGAGGGTACTCTTTAGGAGAATTAGAGTTAAGGCGGGCCCATTGGGAGTGCCTTTGAGGGCGCAGATCGGTCTGCGCCGGGTTGGAAATGGGGGCTTTGCGCGTTGAATGGCGCGAAGGGCGGGGAGCCTTCGAGCACCCGCGGTAGTTCGCGGTGTGCCCGGTCTGGTTGCAGAGAACGCAACCAGGTGGCGGGGTGTTTTCATCTATGACCTTTGGGCGGTCACAGTCTTTGGTGGCGTGAGGTGTGAGGCACTTCACGCACCGGGGGGGAGCAAAACAATTGCGGGCGGAATGGCCGTACAACTGACAGTTGTGGCACTGGGAGGGGTAGCCGCCCTTTCGGACGCCCTCGACGGTGAAGCCGTCGCTCAAGCCGCACACAGATTTTACTCTGTATATGGCTTTGCCGGCCTTGCCTTGGTCCAGTGCCACAATCACCATGTTATACGGCTCGTGGCCGCGTCCTTTGTGCATCCGGTGCACTGACTGTATTGGGAGGTCGTGCTCCTTAAGGGAGGCTTCGACTTCTGAGGTGGGGATTTCGCGGGGGATGCCGCGGATCACCACCCGGAGGGCTTTCTCCTCAGGGAGAGTGTAAGTGTGGAAAGCCACCTTACGCTCTTTAAGGAGTTTGGTCAGGGCCCGGTGGTCCTGTGAAGTGGGCACGGTTACCTTGATGCCGTGCTCGGTGGAGCGGGCAGAGGTATATTGGATCTTGTTAGGAGTAAACCATCCGGACACTTCGGTCCATCTGGTCTTATCCTGAACAAACAGGGGAGGCGGAGAGTCCTTCCTCATCGGGACTTGGGATTGGGTCTGGGATTGGGTCTGGGGCTGGGATATGCGCGTCTCTGGGCGGCCTTGTTCCTCCGGGGGAGGAGCCATGGGCACGTCCATTAGCGGCGGGGGTGTGGGCACAACAGTGTCCATGAGTGGGCGGGGCTTGGGTGATGGGCAAGGGGAAGGGGCGGAAGCTTTGGCAGCTTTGGCAGCTACCTCGGCTTCAGTGGCTTTCGCCTTCTTTTTCCTCTTGCGCTTGCCCCCGACGACCGTCGTGAACTCTCCCTCCGAGGAGGAGGAAGAGGACGACTGGCCGGTCGTCGCGGCAGGCGCAGGCGGAGAGGGCGGTTCGGATTCCGCAGGAGAGGGCGGGGCGGAGGGTTCCGCGGGAGAGGGAGGGGCGGAGTGATCCGCGGTTGATTCCGCGGGAGAGGGAGGCGGGGAGTGTTCCGCGGGTGATTCCGCGGGGGAGAATTCCGCGGATATCACGGACATCCTTGAGGATGACCGTGAAGTGGGAGCGGGTCGGGGAGGTAGGACCGATGACCCGTATCGCTCGGCGAGGAAAACCCAGGACTCTTCGTCCTGGAGAATCTCGTCCAGCGTCAGGGGTGGGTGGTCGTTCTGGCTGGCCATGATGGCCAGCCAGAGGGAGCTACTCTACTTCGGCAAACTAACGTGGTTTCGGACGCGGGGCGTTCCTGAGTAAAAGAAACCACAAGAAACCTCAGGCGATCGCCCTAATCTAACCTACTATCTCGCCCCGGGTGGATGGGCCCGGGGGTGTGTGTTACACTCCCGACCGGGATAGGTCGGGAGGTGAGTAGGCCCTAGGGTGTGCCCTAAGTTTGTCTCCCGCTGCCAATCTTATTGTGCAGCGGGTTCCTACGTCCCTGCCTAACGACAACTGGGGTTGGCTAGGGAAGCCCCCAAGGCCAACTGGTCCAGTCCCGTCCGGGTTAGCGTTTTCCTTAAGGGAAACCGCGAGCGCCCGGGTCACGCTCGAACCAGCTTAGTTATCACCGTTAGGTATCCACTGGTTCACCACAAGTAAATATCTGTGGTTTTGAGAGCGCGATGTCGTAAGAACAAATATTCGTTTGGAGACTCTAAACTGAAAAGTTCCGAGTCAACAAACTGATAAGGTCGGTTCTGCGAAAGGCCAGGTATAAATACCAGAGCGCTTCCGAGAATCGAGTCGGGGTGGCGGGCGGAGCACAATAGACCGTACGGGGTACGTCTGTACTGTGCGGCGGCTCGGAGCGAAGTCTCCGCAGACGGTGACTCGCTGCCAACTGAATGGGCCAAAAAAAGTCACCAAAACTAAGGTGACAGAGGGAGCAACATTGGTATCAGCAGCTAAGGGTTTAGAGAGGTGTGTGTGAGGTATTTTTTTTTTAGGTAGTTTTGGGAGTCGCATCCCATTTGCGAGCCAACCGACTAATACAATGTTTTATGGCCACTAACTATTTTTTTAGAAGTAGTAAGTAGCTGTTCTGTTTGATGAGTTGTGTTAATGTTTCGCTTTAACACCTTACCCCTTATAGTAGTTACACCTTATTTATTAAAGAGTTACGGTTTTCCTACTTATTATCCATCTATCCTACCTATATATATTATATTTTATATCCTACTAATATTATAAATGTGAAAGTTTGTGAGGATGGATGTCTGGATGTTAGTTACTCTTTCACGCAAAAACTACTGAACTGATTTGGATGTTTGGCACAGAGATAGATTATAGTCTAGAATAGCATATAGGCTACTTTTTATCCTGGGAAAACATAGGAATCCTCGGGACCGCGGGTGATACCGCGGGGCAGAACTAGTATTATATATATGGATCGAGAAACGACTACTTCCTGCTTTATTTTATTCTCTTATTATTGCATACGTATAATATATATACCTATATAGCACCTTGCACTGACATATAAAACGTAAGTTGTAGTTTCTAACAAAAACCTTGTTAAGTGAAGGTTCAGTAAGAAAAGTTTGAACCTTTTATCTTGTTTGCGTCCCTCACAAGCACTACACCAAATTAGATAAGTTCTAAGAAATGCATTCACACTATTCTTTGTGTGTAACGGACCCACACTGTAGCGAAGGTCATGAGTTCAAATTACAATGAGCTAGAATTTTCGGTAGAGAAAAACATTGTGAAAAAAATCATAACACATTTTTTTTCAATTCAAAATATTTTTTCAGATAGGTATTCATACAAACTTTCATTTTTCCTTTTGACAGTAAATTAATTAAATGTTACTACTTAATTAGGCGATCAAGCGATATAATTGCTTATTGAACGTAAAATTAATGATCATTTTACTATGTAATTGAATTTACCTTCGCACATGTCGGACACAATGTTAATTATTTTTAATGACCAGATATGAAAAACGCTTTCATATTTTATTTGACAACAGCGTTTTCATAACCATGAATTTCGTTAAAATTAAGTTCTACGGAAATTAAAAACAACTTTTTCTGGCAGTCATTATAAATACTTGATAGATATTTCGAGACAAAATAAAGTCTAATATAAACTCTAAGTAACAAAATGTTAAGTATAAGCATTATTTGTTTTTGAAATTAATCTTCATTGGGCTCGGTGGGAGTAGAATCGCATGGTCGAATTTGAGTATAACGTGTCATTAGATATGTATCAAAACATTGCTATACTATGTAGTTGCATGCGCCCTTTTTTATAATCAAACGCAATAAAATGTAAAGAATCCTGTTTACCTATGTATCGTGAGAATATTTTTTGTTTTTAGCACGCTTAAGTTAGTCATGCTCACTTTGCCTTTGCTTGCGGCGGCGTCGTGTGACGGATCGCTCACTTCCCTACAATATATGCAAGGAGAGCGATGGCTGCCACATGCGTCATACTTGTGAACAGATGCTGCTTGAGGAAGCTGGTCTGCTTGCATGCTGCTGGTCACTCATAATCTTGGGTTTTTTCCATAATAACACACATATATTGTCTAGACAAATAATTTTATGAAATAAATCTGAGTTGGTTTTGAAAAGAGTAATTGCTGAGTTTCTTGCCGGCTCTTCTCAGCAAAAGCAACTTACCGAACCGAGCGATAGAGTCAAAATTCATAATTTAAAGGCTTGCTATTTAAATAAAATCATTTTCATTCATTTCATTTTCATTATCTGAGCTAGTAGCTAATTCTAAAATACCTAAATTTAATATAATATGTAATAACCACAACATAGGTTAATTATCCGCAGTCATAACCGTTATTAGAATATAGCAGTGAAATAATAATTAACAGGTTTATTTACATAATCCGAGCGGTGAATTAAACAAATAGATTTATGGAGTATTCAATAATACTGGAAACCGACGTTATCAGATTCCACGACTGATTTACATTGTTAATCGAACAAATGTTTACTTTATACACAAAAGTTGTATCGTAAAGTGTAAATATGGTGATACTAGCTTCCGTCCCGCGGTTTCACCCGCGTTCCCGAAGGATCTTATGTTTTCCCAGGATAAAAAGTAGCCTATGTTCTTCTCCGTACCTTAGGCTATCTGCATACGAAATTTCATCGCGATCAGTTCAGCGGTTTAAGCGTGAAAAGGTAACAAACAAACAAACTCACTTTCGCATTAATAATATTATTATTATAGTTAGGATTTTACACTTTACGATGGTTTTTATTCTACGAATTTGTTTTATTACTTATGAACTTTAATTTATTTTACTGTAAAGTTTTGTCAACTATACGAGCATTTACTTATTAAGTAGGTACCAAATTTTATTTCAGAAGTATAGACTTTCTTGAAATTACAGTAATTCATTTTCTTTATTTCACAAGCTCTGCGTATGAAATTCTAACAAAAAAATCCTAATTAATTTTCATGAAGTAGACAAACATGTTTTTGAAGAGTCCTGTGCGACCTTGCAAGTAGGTACCTATCTGGTGGCACAGATCTTTTGAATTAGCTGCTCACACATAAAAACTAGCCATAAATACAAAAATCTCACATAAAGCTCGATATTTCATGTATATATAAGTAATACCTATACTTTTGGAAATAAACAACGTAACATAAAAGAGAAATTTGCGTGTTGTGTGCGTTGATACATCGCTTACGAATCCATTAAACGGTTACATTCTTGGCTCAGCCGACAATATGACAAAAACAACGTAACTACAAGAATAACGTCCTAAGTTACGTACACGCATACGTACACACACACACGTGGCAAAAGGCTTTTATATCATTATGACCCGAACGATTTGTGACGACGCCAAACATTTCATCGTTCTTCGTTGAAAAATTAAAATTTGAATATGTCGGGATACTAAATAGATAAAATGTATAAAGCGCTTTTTTAAAATAGTTGCGTTGCTAACGAGCGAACGCAGATGGAATTTAGAGCGCTCCCAAGTGACGTATGTGAGCGAAAATAATTGTCACGTTGATGTTTCCGTCTGTTTTATTTTTAACTTAACAATGTATGTGTGAAGAAAATGTACTAATTGTTATTTGGACTTTACATTTTACATTTCAAACTGGTGTTAGTATCTTTGTTAGATGAGAATGTCGATAAATCGTGCATAAATGCGGATGAGCTCCTGAAAATAAAGATATTAAACATTCGTAATTTTATTAACATGAATTACTATACATACATAGGCGTAAGGCGTCTTATGCCATTGTTTCTGATTTTAAATGATGAGAGCAAAATAAATAAAAAAGATCGTGCAAATATGATGCAAACGTAACGCAATATAACAGTCCACTAACAAAAATTCGAATCTCAAATTTTCCGTTCAGAAATAGGTGGAGAATAATTTGACAATAGTAGAATCAGAACGCTGAGTACGAAGTTCGGTTTGGTAATAATGTTAGAATCGCTGTAAGGGGCCCAGTCCTTCACCTCTAGACGTCACGTCCTAAGGGCGACGCGACGGTAAGGGGACGAGTAGGGCGGTCGCACTCCCGATACAATAGAAAAACATCCATTGTTGCGAATTCTCTATAGACACGTTCTCAAATTAGGATTCTGTTGAATCACTGAAATAATTTAAATGACAGTTTATTATGAAAATGTGTGTTTACTTGTACTTTATATTTGGGGTAAAGCATGATTTACATTCAAATATATTGACATTGTTTTTATACTGTGGGCGTTAGAGGACCTTAAATAGAGTTATACTTAAGTTAAAATTCGTTTAATGAGATGAAAGAGTGACTTTAGAATTTGTAGCCAAACACCACATCATCACGTAACAACATTATTACCCTTCACAAGCCTATACCTACATAGTTCTAACACAAACCAATATATTTTGTTTCCTGTTCAATAGGTTTATTGTAAAACTTTTATAAACGACAAAATAGTCCCACCACTATAACCTTTATATTGTTTCAAATGCGCTCTTCCATTGTTTTTATTTGAAAACCTGTTTTCAAAATTACTTTCGTCGCTCATTACGTTTAACACGATAATATGACGCCAATACTGTACTATCAAATTCTAATTCCAAATTAAACACTAAATTAATTAACATTACAAACCCAAACACTCGTTTGGTTTGCAAAATGGTTTTTTACTAATGAAATTGAGACTAAACTCACGTGAAGAATTCCCACTAAAATGACTAGGATATTGTCCAACACATGTGCTCGAGGAATGTTATGTGCAAATACTCGAATTTTCCGTATCTCGAGCTGGTATTCTAAATTAGTTGGAATTAGCCATTAAGAAACGATTTACAGGTTAATAACTTGATTAAACGCGAAATGAGTTATCATAACATGTTTCAAGTGTTATGTATCCCACCAAAAATATAAATGTGAAAAGGGGGCCAAGTTCGGTACAAATGACGTTCGGGGTTGTCAGTGTCACCGATTAAAGAGTTGAGATCTGAACAGATGCCAATTTCCATGGTAGTTCCTAAATTCATAGCTTATAGGACTAATAACGCATTATTTACGCCAGTCCAAAGTCATATTTATTTATTTAATTCATCTTTCAATTATATTTAAAATCACTTAGAATTATATTTGAAAATGCTGTTAACTGGCTCATCAAAATGATCGATAGTAAATAGCTTGTGGCAGTAAATCACATAACGACGACTCAATCGAAATAAACAAAAAATAAACTTTAAAATCAGTTTCGGAAAACGATGTAATAAATTAGCGTAACCAATAACATTTTTGTGTAGAAGGTGGCAGAACAATAAAATATTTCGTCCCGTACGCTACGAAATGACGAAGGGCGGCGCGGCGCGGGCGCGGCGTTTGTCGTAAAACATTGTTTTATTTTTATTGTGAAATAAACAGGCCTCTAGCAGACAACCATTGACGCGGCGCCAGTACTCGACCTTACGGTCCGTAATGAGAACTTTTATGTTTCCACCTTCGAACGTGTCGTATACACGTAAGCGGTATACACGCTGTGCTTAGCCTGAAAGATTTTGAACACAATAGTTGCGTTAACTTTTAAAAAAATTCGATGCGCTTGTGACTATTCAAACATTTTGTGATTGTTTTAGGATGTCTTTCATGACATTGATGGGAATAGATGGAAATTTTACCAAAAAAATATGGTTAAGTATAAAGAATTTAAAAGAATGAACTTAAAATAATGATTGTTGATAAGTGACGTAGGCCCCTTGGCTCACAAATAGGATGCGCGACATATAAAAAAATAAAATTCCAGGAATCGCGAGTCAAGTTATTGAAACATTCAGGTTTATTTTAAAAGTCTATGAAAAAAGTCGGTTAACAATGTCACTCCTAATGTGAGTAACAGTATTTGTCAAACAAAACATCTATAGGTATATAGGTGGACATAAGGGTAAGGTAGTTATTTATTAAACGAGAGATTTAGATTTAAATTTGAATTCTTTAAAAAAAAAATAGGCTTTGTGTCCACTAGTAATGTGCCATTGTCATTGGATAGCGGCCACCAATCATTCAATTTTATTAGTACCTATTAGCTTTGAACATTTGCTTCGATGTGCTTGTAGTGGGTACTGAACTTTGTCAATGGAAGGGCAAAGGCCCTCATATCACAAAAGCCTGACATTGAAAAGAATCGGAACGGTCACAGAAATTGGTCGCCCCCTTTTAATTTGAAAATTGAAATGGAACTATATCAGTCGGTCCTTCGAAATTTAATGGCTATTTTTTTTCTGAAAGTAGCTCAATCTCTGTAGATATAAAATGCATAAAATGTTTATGGTAACGATTGTGTGGTTTAATTTTTTTAAACCATTCTATTTCCTTATTAGGATGTGGTTTCGAGTCTTTACAGATCTTGTATCACTACGACCAGACTAGGTATAGACCTATAAGATCACAATAGTGTGATCGCCACATAAATTTACACTGCCAAGACCTACAGCTATGATAAACTGCACTATATTCTTGGCAGGAATTGATTTTACTTCATCATTATAATAGGTGTAATGTACATGAGTATTTCATTTATTTTAACCTGTACACTCTAAGGTAGGTTTGTGTCTTCTATTAGTGTCCATTTCTTTTAAATTTAGACTGTTGGCCGATAATAAATGGGCTGCTAATAACTCATCCTCCATTGTGTTATAAATAGTGTGCTAGATTTTCATTGATAGTTCTTTGATATGATTAACTTTTAATCTGGGAAATAAAAATGCTGTAATTTATTTTGGTCGTGTAGGTATAGAACTATAGTACATTTTACTCTAAGGCGTAACATTGTTTCCATATACAATACAAGTTTCGCATGCCTCCATTAAAAGGTGGTTTTACGTGACAAAATTAAAAATCTTCCCGTGCATAAAAATGTAATATCTCACCTGAACGTGGCCTCCACTTTATTAAAGTTTTCAAGCAAAGTGATAAAAATGATGGGCGCGCGTTCATAACGTGGCTGCTTTGTCTTTATCTTGTCATAATTTTTAATGAAGACAAGCTCATTGTATTTATCGTAATAGCCCTAGTAATTCCAGGATGTGTTTGTCGAAGCATTTGTTTGTATGAGAGAAAGACCATTCCTAATTCAATCAATAAAATCGTCGAATTGTTTTTAGCTGACTTTATAGATACCTACTTAGTTTTCATTTATGTGTTTGTTTGCATTTTTACCGTTTTTACATAAAATATTATTTTTTATTGGAGTCGATTGGAACTCTAGAGGAGTTCCAATCGACTCCACTTCCTTTGACTTATTTTTAACTGACTTCAAAAAAAAGAGGAGGTTCTCAATTCGTCAGAATCTTTTTTTTATTTATGTTCCCCGATTATAACTTTATTACTAGTCTAAGCCCGCGGCTCTACCCCCACTAAAAAAAATTCAAGGAACCTCCTTGGTAACCTGTGAAAACCACATCAATATCCGTACAATCTTTAGTTAAAATTACGAAAGGGAAAGACAAGAGACATTGTAGCATACACATTATGCTTCTTCGTTGAAATTGTATGTCAAACAACTTTATTAGCACACGAACTCGCACATTCTATTTACGAATACTATGTCACTTATTCTTGACTGGTGGGTAATGTGACCATGTATTTTTATAACAAAATGTGAAATTCTCTTTTGCTGTTAGGATAAGTAATGAGGTTGAACAGACAGTCCATATCATAAAACTTTAGGGCTTAAAAAATAATTGACTTCTAGGGTAACTTATACTAACGTAGCTATTGTATTCAATCCCCTTCCTTGTATATTTAATATTTTTAGCTTTACTTCAAATAATCCGTTGTGCTCCGGCAGATGCACTTGAGAGCCAGTTCCTTCTAGGCTTTGTGTGCTTACCACCTTCGGCCACATCATCACTTACCATAGTGAGATTGTGGTCAAACACAAGCCTATACGAAGTAAAAAAAAAAAAAAAAGTAAAAAAAACCGGCCAAGTGTGAGTTGGACTCGCGCACGAAGGGTACTGTACCATTATCTATAAAAACGGCAAAAAAATCACGTTTGTTGTATGGGAGCCCCCTTAAATATTTATTTTATTATATTTTTTAGTGTTTGTTGTTATAGCGGCAACAGAAATACATCCTCTGTGAAAATTTCAACTGTCTAACTATCACGGTTCATGAGATACAGTCTGGTAACAGACGGACAGACAGACAGACGGATGGACAGCGGAGTCTTAGTAATAGGGTCCCATTTTACCCTTTGGGTACGGAACCCTAAAAAAGATAATACGTAGAATACTTCAATCAACAGTATCAAGTACCCTGAGTGTAAAGAATTTACGTAAATAAACGGTTTGCGTTTACTAAAAATTTGTATGGAAGAAATTAGTTCCATGAGTATTCCGCGAGAGGCGCTGTGCCGGTTCCTATAGAAAAATGTCGTAAACGCTAACGTGATAGTAAGCGTTTTCTAACGTCAATTGTTTACACTCGGGGTACTGGTCTCGTTGTTTGTAAAAAGTGTGGTCGTATTAAATGTTCACCTGAAATAATATTTTACACAAGATGTATCCATAGTGACAGTATACATATAAATCATCTTTCGTCCACTTGGCACCGGCTCACGTTTCATAATAAATTGTTTTTTAACCCCCGCCCGCCGTTCATGAGTCATCCCTTATTCACTTTAAATATAATAAAAAATATATCCACTCAGCTCCTTATCAACGTTCTAGGCTCAGATTGTCATTCATTCCTGAACTTTATTGCCCATTGTCTTTTTTTTAGTAGAATTAAAGCCCTTTTTTGATGTGAATGGGTGTCATTGTATTTGAATTTGAATAAAACATATAAGTAGTCAGTTTTACTTCATACAAAAAACATTCCCCAATAAAAAAAGAAGACATACTAAGTAGTTTATCTGCAAATAAATACTCAATGAAGTTTCTGTACGTAGCTCAAATAAATAAACATTTTATTAGAAAACAAACCACTCCCATGTAATGAATAGCTCAGTATTCTCAGTCTAATTGTAGTGAAATTTAGATATAACGGCACGGAATTTACACAAACTTCTTTATAGTGCTGACCCATCATGGAACATAAAACAACAATTTTATTAATACGCTCCAAGTGACCAAACATGACTAAACTTTCATTTTATTGACTGTATGGATAGTTGTTACTTTTGTTCGTTATATACGGTACCTAATGTTAATGTACACTAAACTTGCCAAACAAATTTATTTCTTAATCAAGCAGCATTACACTAATTTGACAGAATAATGGCACACAATTACGTACTCATCTAAATCCATACGAATATTATAAATTCGATAGCATCTCTATCGGCTGAAATCTTGGGGAAAGACAAAGGGAAAGAAGACCTACCTTTTGTCTCAAAAAATAACCTAGAAGAGGTGAAAAAGACGATGACAATTTGAATAGGCAATAATGTCTCAAGTTAGGTGTTAATGTGTTACGTTATACGTCATATTTAGGCTATTGATAATAAATAAAAAATACGGATTAATGTTACGAGTCTATGAATGCATACAAAAATAAATAATAAATTCTTTGAACACGCGAACGTAGTCGCCGGTAACAGCTACTACTACATGGAGCTAGGATAGACCTAGAAGACTGCAATGTATAGACTTTAAAATATCATACCCCCTTTGAAAAACATAAATATTTATTTACAACATAATACAAAATGCCAATGAGCAAGGTTCCCAGCATACGCCCCTTTAAAATGAATCTCAAATATTCTTAATTTCATACACAATCTTATCGTAGTTATTAGGCATTTGTTGTACATGTCTACCAAAAATAAAATAACAAAAAGTTAAACGCTTAAACAATTTATGAAACAGCGTTGATTAAATAAAACGTGCTACGAAACTTAGCGTGAAAACTCGCCTTAACCGTGCTAGTTAGACTTAGAGGCGTGAGCGAGGAAATAGTTGTCGCTCTAATTAAGAGAGACACTTTTCCGGACGTTTATGAGTCTCCCAGTGGTCGGCGGGACATCCGCTACGACCGCCACTGTCTGCCACAGACTCTAGACTCTAGTTTTATTCACCATTCCCAGTAAATTTGGAATTGTCGAGTTTTATTTATTCCCACACGTGCACATATTGTGCTTTGGAATGTCCGTCTGATTCAATTTTATTAATGGACTTGGACGTTTGCCCCACTGACTGTGAACGCAACCATTCTATTTGTCGCGACTTGCGAGACGTATCTCGTTGCGGCGTGCGATGGCTGATTTCATAACTTACCGTCTCGGGTTTAGGATATATATTTGTTTGCACCCGTTAATTTCCAAGATTTGCTGTAATACGAACCATCACGTCGCAGCCAGGAGACTGCATTGAGTCAGAGTACATTTGAGATGTCAACAAGGCCAACCCGCTTCGCTCGGAGGCATTTACTATATTGTTTTTATACTAATTTACTTTACGATTAACATTAATGATATCAAAGTAGTTTGACATTCAATCGACTTCCATTTGCGCAGACATTTGTAATGCATGCTAAAGTATGTTAACATTCAGCTTAGAGTAATTAATTAAATAATTTATGTTGTAATTTGTTTCAGAATGAGCTGGTAGCCAGATTGGCGAAGCGGCGATGCCCATTTTGCGATGGCTGCAGTGAATTCGGTAAGCTTATTACACGTGTACATTAAACACAAACACGCTTCGACTGAAATATAACGGTATGTTTGTCGTAAATTTGTCATTGCTATAAACAATTTTAATGGAATAATTTTATGCTAAATGAAGCCGGTGCTTTATGAAACCGGATTTCATGGTAATGGCGTATAATTCAATGTTATTAGGAGAAGCTACAGACTCATTAATAGGATTCAATCTCTCGTGAAAATCTGGCCCGTTATACACTTTACTAATTGGCACCATTTGAGCTCCGAATTTCTTTCACGGTGCCCTGCTGAATTATCGATCACACTAAAAAGAGCTAACCAAAGATTAATTTACTAAATTACAAAAAGAAAATTATAAAGAGTTATCTATACGTAGGTATCAAAATAGCTTATTTAAACTTTGAAGATTAGTTAGATATATAATTATTTGAATATAAAGGTTCCATAAAGTATATCTTCATAATATGACCAGCAATTACTCTTGTATGTAAGCATATATACCAATGAATGCATAGCTTCACCATTAAATAACGTTTTCTCTGAAAACCGAATGAGTCTGAAAAGCATTAAAAAGGAAAGTTAAAACCTCTTAATTATTGCCCGTAACACTCACTGAAGATATTTCCTCTTATCACACCGGCTAAACATAAAAGAGTTTCAACTACTTCCTTCTGTTTTATCTGCTATATTTTTTTCTCGGCTATAAGGCCTCGTTTAGAGCTTAACAGCCGGCTATTGAGGTATAAACTGCGAGTTGGCTCATCACTGCTCTCTCCCAGGTATAACGCGCCCAGATTACGTAGATCTCCCTAGTTTTATATCCGCTACGTTTTTTGAAGCATCAAAGGGAGCAGGGTGTGCCTTTTTAAGCTGGTGATGGATAATGGTACTAGCATCGGACGTTTTACCATGGACGCCTTCCAAATCACATCGCATTTGAATAGCGAACTGCAGTTCCGCAATAGTCGGTTAATGACTTTTATCGATCTATTTCAGAATAATCTTTAATGTTGTAATGTTGGCAATGGTAGTGCAAGGCCTATCTATTTTAGTCATTAAATCTGAATTTAGATAGCAGTGGTTTAGGTATCGCTAACGTGTGATAGGATTTATTATTTTTATATTTTGAATGCTTCATTTTATGGTTATTCACCATTGACAACATATCCGCTTTATACCTAAGTTTGCGAAACTTATGAGAACGATCAAATGTCTTAATTAATTATGGCGTCTTCTTCTGTATCCTGTCATCTTTTGATGATAGATCACTCTAACAAGCTTACAACAGATAATAAAAGCCGTCTTTTTGCCTTTTTCAACTCCAAGACAAAAACATTTTAGAGTACCTAATAACCTTATATTAGGTTTGAACACTAGTTAAATTTATTAGAACAATGACTAATTTGATAAACAGCCACCGACATCATTCCCTAAAAATACCTCCATTACCTTTGTACAAAATAATAAACACAAAGCTACTTACAAAACCAAATTACGTAATACGTATAATAACATTCGCTGTAAAATTACAAAGAACAAAGACAGTGGAAGTTTACCGAAACAAAAGAACACAGGGTGAGTAAAATACAGCCTAGACCGTGTGGCTTATAATTTAGGCGGGGAACATTAGCTCGGTCAGGATAAGGTCGCGAATGGGTCACGAATGCTCGTGAAAGTTCAAAAGCGATCCAGCAGTAATCTCACGTACCTGAAGCTGGCTCAAATTTCACGTGATTCTTGTCTTTTATTGCATTAGTTTCCAGTCCAGACGTTACAGAATCGTTGACGTGAACAACGTTTTACGAACCGTTTATTTAGAATGCAATGAAATGCACATTTAACGTATAGTAAAAGTCATAGGGTTGATTAGGTGGTAATTATTAGCTTGTGCTTTTATAGAAAACGATAACATTTCTACCAGTAGGTTGCTTTTAAAATCATAATTTTATAAAAAGTTTCAGATGTCAACACAATTTAGATTTTTGAAGAATGTAATTGATTTATAGGAAATGTTTTATGTCATGTTAGTTCAGGGGAAAAATATTGATAATTACCTGTATTATTAATTGTATATATAGCGTTTGGTTTGTTATGAGTCTTCTGATACCATTTTAAATAGATTTAACTTTGGTATATGTATATTTGGTAATAAAAAAATAGGAATACTTTACGTACCTACCTATTCTATAAAATTGACCCCTTAAACAAATCCAACCCTACACAAGGTTACATTCCATGACCAATATAGCTTTCAAGACTTATGATGCAGAGATGCAATCCAGTGGATGTGCGTCAAAAAGATCAAAAGCGTCATCACGTAAGCGACTAGTGGCACCTACACATCAATAGATAGTGTAAGTGCAGAAATTAACACAATCGTGCAATTCATTGATATTATCCTATCATCTATTATATATTATCTTAATATATAAAATTATTCTGTACGTGTGTTTGTCACCTCCTCCTAAACGGCTGGACCAATTTGGTTGAAATTTTGTGTGTATACATGAGTGAGTCCGTGGATGGTTTGAAAATACAATTGGACCCGGTAGATGGCGTCGTAATCGAGTTGGACAGGACAACGTCTGTCGGGCCCGCTAGTATACTTATATAATTGAGATATTTTTCATACTAGTTATAGGTACTAAAGTAAACACACCTCTAAAAGATGAGAGAACTTGACACATACACAAATATTGTTAATAGAACTAGTGGTCGTCCGTGGTCAAAATTAAAGATAAAGATAAAAAAGCATTTATTGGACACACAATAACAAAAAAAAAACAATAGAAATGAATGTGGATATTATGTGGGTCCAAATGGCCCCAGCTCAGCCTATGCTGTAAATAACTACAGCGCTGATTTTCGGCTGAAGCCACGGGTGATTCACGGACGTGAAATTCGACCATAATTAAACAAAAGAGTATATAATATTAAGAATGTAAAGAATATCACTTCACTTATTACATAACTCTTTTCTTTTAAGTCTGTCATTGCCGCGTTATCGACAAAGCACTGACAGTGGTGATGTGTATGTGTCAAACGCATGGTAGTGTGTGTAATGTTTTCTTTATTAATTCAATTTATTTCTAATGCATATTATATAAAAATATTAGCTTTCGGCAGTCCTTCTCCATCTAAACTTCAACTGTGCCAAATTTCATACTCCTCCGCGTAATTTTCGTAAAAAGATGTACCAAAGTTTTCACTTCACGTATTAATATTGTAATAGGATAAGGCATCGTTTTTCAACCTGGGGGTCGCAAACCCTAGAGACACGAAACACGAAACCCCTAAGTACTAGACGAGACTACTAGAGATATTAGAAGATTCTGATAAACATTAATTAAATTCATTTATTGTAGTGGGGGTCGCAATGATTTTTATTTAAAGTTTGGCTTTTTAGTGGGTCGCGTCACTAAAAAAGTTGATAAATGATGACCTAAGGAACTAAACATGTCTTGTCATAAATATTTCATTCAAAACATGCGTATGTTACTGTTGTCCAAAGTTTACAAAAATATGGCCCACTGCTAGGTAAACAGAGTTGATAATGCCCATTGTGAACCGGGCACAGCCTGTCAATCCCTACTTTAATATTATAAATGCGAAATATTTGTTGGTCCGTTGGTTTATTTTCACGCTGCATGCAGCATCAGCAGCCTGGATGTGAATTTTGCATAGAGTTAGTTTATGGGCCGGAGAGTGACATTATGCTACTTTTTATCATAGAAATCGCGAACCGGGCGCTAGTAGAATGTATGTAAACTCTGCCAGATAAAACTGCTATAATTGATAATTTATATGGCATTTAACCTTACTCATCTGTGTATTTAATTTACAAACTAGTAATAATTTTAATCACCTGTACATAGAGTGTATACGTCTATTACCCTTACACGCCAATTTGCGCATTCATTGCACCGGAATACCATGTAATATGTTCTCGTAGTGTATGCTGACCACAACGCTCCACTTGACTATTAAATTTGTGATTGCGATTTTATAATATCCCTTCCATGTAGCAGTGGAAGGGATATTATAAAATCGTCACAACCTCAATAATAATTGCTGTGAACAATACACCGTGAGCAATATATGCCTCTACGTAATTTGTAATATCTATTAAGGTAAGAAAGAAAGAAAGAAGAAAGAAAAATATTTATTAAAGACCACCACTACGGTAATATCGAGTTCAATTAAATGCCTAATTGTAGTAAAAGTATAGTTTTCTATATAATTGTGATACTATAAATATTAGTGGAGACCGGGGATAGTTGACCAATTTTTTACTAAATAGTGCATATTTTTTATGTTTTAATATTTATAGACAAGAAAACCGTATCAATTGATAGAAGAACTATTAATCTAATAAAAATATGTGATATCTAGTTCTTAGTTAAGCATAATGTCGATAATTTTATGCATTTTATAGAACACTAACTCTTAGTCAATCTACCCCTGGTCCGGGGTAAGTAGACCAAATGCCAGGGGTATGTTGACTTATGTACCTATAAGAGTCAAATCATGAGAAGGGTCAAGTAATTAAACATTTCAATCAGGCATAGCTTTGTTATTTTTTTTTGCGAACTCATATGCAAATTTCCGAGTCTCATAAGACGCCAATCCATAATAAATAGCAGCTACCTCAATTAAATAACTGGCTAAAGTTTTCTCTTCAAAACTAGAACAAATTTTACTTTTTTTATATATCAAACTCAAACTCATTTATTCAGTTTAGGCCCTAATAAGGCACTTACCACCGGACTTGGACTGAGAAGAATCCAGCAAGAATCCTCTGTATCCAGGGCTATGCTTATGGTTATGGAGAGGGCTATGCTCGGGGTTTCTCTACGGGATCGAATAAGAAATGAAGAGATTTATAGATGAACTAGGGTCACCGACATAGCCCAGTGGATTGGCAAGTTGAAATGACAATGGGCAGGGCACATAGTGCACAGAACGGATGGCCGATGGGGCCGAAGAGTTCTGTAGTGGAGACCATGGACTGGCAAGGGCAGCGTGGGACGTCCACTTACAAGGTCCAATGGATGCAGGCCGCCCAAGACCGGTCCTATTGGAAATCATTAGGGTAGGTCTATGTCCAGCAGTGGACGTCTTGCAGCTGAGATGATGATGATGATGATCCAGGGATGAGAATTCTGCTCAACAAACTCTCGTCAAGTTTGGATTACGTTCAAATTTTTCGTTTAATTTGGCACCGTAACGATGTATCTTTTATAAGGAATATTATACTGTTTTGGTGTCGCATTAATGCTTTCTCGTCAAAAATGACTGCGTGACAAGCTATTTCAGATACATTTTTTAATGTTTTAGCTCATTCAGTTGTTCTTTCACAGGTCCTTTTTGCTATGTATTAATCAAAATAGCTATACTTCTTTAAAAATCCAATAAATGGTTAACTTACGTGTTGTTTCAACTCCATATTTTAGCTTTTGGGGTAGGTTGAATAATTATTCAACCAACCCCAAAAATAATTGGTCTACTAGCCCCAGACGCCATTTTATATTTTGATCACATAGCTAGCCTAAACACTGCCGCTAATTTGAATAATAAGATATGAAATATGATAAATATGCACTCATCAAACGCTAGGGCTAATAAAAAAATGGTTCACATAAAACGTGTAGGCATCACATCAAAAAATGTACTATATCGAAATTTCACTTACGTCATTAACAAATTAAAAACGTGTCACCATTTGAAAACGACCTGCGACCGCGATGTGGCACTTCGGACAGTTGTGCGGGATGCGGAGTGTAATACTTGGCTGTGATCGGATGATACAATACTCATACTGTCGACGAGTTTTTGGCAGATAGTCTACCTACCCCTATAGTCAACTATCCCCGGTCTCCCCTACGACAGAACAGAAGATACGCATGAAAGAATTTGGAGAAACTTATTATTGACTGGACAAGATAAAATAATTATGTAATTTTAGTTTAATACTGTAGATGTTGGGGTTTTTTTGTGCAGAAAAAGAATACTACAAAATATGTACATAAAAAAAATCAACAGACTAGTCGTTTTTCTTATTTTAGCACAAAAATTCAAAAAATGTTCATTGCTAATTTAATTCATTGTTTTAAAATCATGAAAATTGTTAAGCCTTACAATTTGTTTTTTTTTTCGCGCGTAAAGGCAAAGAAAATACAATATTATATTTTTCCTGTCAGGGGTATCACTCACGCGTTGCCAACCTTGAGACGTGAAGTTGTTAACTCTTGAGTCTTGTGCCTGTAATTTCACCGGCTCCCATACCCTCCTAACCGAAACACAGTAATAGAAGTGCACTAACTACTATTTCACGGCGGAATTAGATATGGTGGTAGTACTTGCCCAGGTGAACTCTGCACTAAGAGTTCTACTATCTACTAAAATTCAATTCGATTCAATACAATTCGTCGCTCGTCGCAAATATTTGAAATAGATTAACCATCAGCTCCTCAGAAATGTCTTCAAAATTGTTTCTTTTATAAAATCTCAGTAGAAGCTTGTTTATTCCATTTTATGCAAAAAAGTGAGGTCCTGGGGGAAATGTTTTTCTTATCGCTAATCGGACAACTCTTTACGTCATTTAGAAAGCATAAAACTGGAAAAAGGAGGAAAAAATTTCGTCCTTTAGTTTGTGACGTCGCTGGAATCGATCGACAGGGATTATGGGAAGGATTTTCCCTAGTTTTGTTATGTAAAGTATTTTCCTTCCTTTATTTTGGAAAATAATGAATTTCCGAGGAAAGATTGCTCCATCAAGTAACAGCATCCACTAACAGTACTTCGGTAGCAATTATAGCTACCGAAGTTATATACCTTTATTAGACAAGTTAATTTTGTACTTGTATTAATATTGTGCTTTATTTGTATACAACTGAATGGATCATCTAATTGACCTCGTTATACATATAATATTTTAATGTACACACTGGAACACTTTATTGTAACCTAATAAAGTGTTTAGTGGCAGTTTTCGCAGCGTTAGTAGGTCCCAAAATAACATTGTCGTGGAACACCCTCGTTTGGACGGATATTGCTCAACTCGCGCAATAAAAGGAATGTGGAAGATAAACGTATGGATCCGTTGTGACGGCACTATGTGAAAATTATATTTTTTACGTCCTTCTATTGTGACATTTTGAGACCCCAGTTTCATATAAATTGAAGCCAAATGTAGGTTATTATAAGCAATATTGAGGTGAATAAGTTAGGTAAATACTATTTTTCATGTCACATAGGAAATATTTGGAAACATTTTCGTTTATATTCTTTACTGTGTAAAGCTGCTTCAAATGAAAACTACACCAAAAATAAAAAAGGTACGACCAAAATGCACATCGAGGTATTCATCCCGTATATAAACATTGCACGATGCTTTTAAATTTTCTGCGAAGTGGTCAAATGTAAACCGACGAGGAAATGAATTGGGATTCTAATATTCTAGTGCTGTACCGGCGAAGCCTTTTGTAACGGGGTAATAAAGGGCATTCTAGGGCTCGAGTGGACCCCGCCGGAAATTTAATCTGACTAAGGGCTCTTTGTTACGAGGAATTTTGTCCTTAGATAAATGTCCGTAAGAGACGCAAGAATGAATGAATGAATATTTCAATTTAATTAAAAATACGAGAAGCGAAATGTTATTGTTTGCACTCGATTGCCCATTCAAAAGGCATCTTATTAAATCTTAATAATCCTTGAGTGTCTTGTTTTCATTTGTGTAATACAAGAACGTTTTCTTGTTATAATTAGCTTTGACTACCTGAGTGATTTTAAAGGCATTTTACGGTGATAGATAAATATTTGTCTTAAATAACGTTCAAGCATAATAAAATTTAGAGTTATTAATTTTTGTAAATAAATTTAAGTGTTGTGTATTTGTCTGTACCTTTTAAGTCTAAGACTAAACGGCTTATCATTCTCTTTCTAACCCAGCCTATCGATTAGAAAGCGCTAGAGTCATTCAAGCCGCTGGAATTCACCACTCAAAGGCCCTTTATGTTTCTAGCTAAAAACATTTAGTGGAAAGATAAAATGTTGGGCTTTTATCGTGGCCACATCTCCGTGATGGCGGCCGAGCCCGCAGTGTTGCAGATAATGAGCCACTACTGGCCCCCAGTGTATAAAATGTTGTACCAACCGCCTTCAAAGCTGTAAACTTGTATGATATCGGCCAATACAGCAGAGTATGTAGTCAGCTTGCGTGTATCGAATTCGATACTTAATAGATAAACCAGAAAAATGTGTGAATAAGATTTTTTTTTAAAGTTGAATGCGGCTTATAGCTTGGCATCTATTAAATTTTACGTATATTATATTCCTACCAATTGCCTCTGAAAGACAATATTGTAGTGTGTTGTTAGTAGGCAACTAAAAATAAACTTTAAGAAGGAAAAGAAGACGACCCTAGCAGAAGAGACAATAATACTGCAGCTATTTATTATTATCGCTCTACTATACTGGGAGATTTTTTAGTCACTGGCCATACTTACAGGGGGGGAAGTACTCATCAATATGAACAACTTTTATCATGGGACTAACTCTCGAGATCACAAATAATTATCAGCTGTCCATACAAAAGTTCAATACCTACTTGACCAAAATGTATAAAGGAACCATTTTATTTTTGCGACATTGAGTTGGTCCCATAATAAAAGTTGTTCATATTGACGAGTACTTCAACCCCTGCAAGTGTGGCTAGTGACTAAAAAGTCACCCTGTATATATATCCTATATACTATATGAGTTTTGGATGAAGTTGGTCGTGATCATGTTTTGGCCAAATCTTGAGATGCCACTTATAGGATATGTTTCCATCTTGATCTAGGTGTGGCATCGTGATAATATTTATTAATGAAAGATTGGGTGATGAGTTTTAAGACGTCAGTCTTTCGTATGACTTAATTCATAATGAATTAGGTATGTATGTACTAAACACTCTTTAAATATACATAATAGTTATTGTCCACAGAATTCTGATAACTAAGTAGACAGGCAAGTATAATCTGGAACAATAGGACCAACATAAATAAATAAACAGTAATAAAACCTATGATATTACATTTACGGATCTGAAATAGACATGAAAACTATTTTGAAGGGTCTCTTAAACCCAGCGAGTGGGCGCAGGGTGCTTTTCACCCTTTTAGCGAGTGAGAGGATCACAATCGCATAGAGTCGACACACCCGCCGGCTATCAGGCCGCCTTGGCCTCCCGCCAGAAATATGTTTGCCTAACTTTAATTGAGATTATCCTATTTCAGAACAATTTTAAATGGGTACCTAAACATAGATTAGAGTCAGCCAAAATTATTTCATTACATCTGGCCGCAGTTGAAATAGAAACGTTTATTTAAATTCTGGAAAACTGTTTGATTTATCTCCGGTCGTTGATGACGCATTTTGCCAAATGCACTGAAGCGCTCCTCGCGTCACGACGTCAAATATTTCAGATGACGATCTAGCATCATGTGGGAGGAAATTATATAGTTTAATAAAATATTCTAAAGAAAGTCTTTAATTTTTTTTAACTGTTTACCTTATTCCACCTTCAAAGCGCTATTGATCATAAATATTTTACGACAAGCCACAAAATGAGATAGTATTAACTGACTGCGGCGGACCACCGATTTATAGCAAATTGGAGTCATAGCGGGGTGACACCGAGACGGTATGCCATTGTCCCATATGACGGGATACAACAAGACCCAACGGGCTATGTCGGACTACGACGAGATGAGGCGGGCATCGGACAGGTTGGATACGAGCCAGCGATGTGTTCCGCCACTCCGCGTGCCACGGGATAACAGGATATCTAGCTTATGTAGGTATTATTCAGACAACTGGGTCGCAGTTTCGTTGAACAAACGAATTTTCAGCGGGAATTAATACGATAGTTTACTTTGTTTACGTAAATAATGGTATCAAAAAACAAGTCACTTTACATTTGCTTTATAGCATGTCACATTTCCCTAAAGCATTGTAACATGCTGATTCGTTCGGCCTGCTGTAGCATAAATTGTATACATGTTCTGGATTGATTATTTACATTTTATCCATGTAGTATCGTGCACACTAATAGCATATTCTAGTACTAACGTAATATAATAGTTTTAGATTATTTTTTAAAATTTTACTTTGAACTGGGGCGCTGTTGAACAATACAACTTTCCAAATCGTTACATGCCTGGCTCTTGGTGCCCCTGTACAGGGTTATTGGAAAAACATTAACGACCTCGCAAGACTATATTAGGTACTAACATCATAAAGAATAACTTTTGTTCTATGACTTTTAATAATTCATCAGATTTTAATTCATTAGACTTTCATACAAAATTAAAAATATTTAAATTCAACGCTCTAAATGTTACGAGCTCTACGCGTTGCAAAATACGAGTGACAGTGCACGGGAGGCGTAGTAAGGTTGTTAATGTTGTACCAATAACCCTGCATATTTCTAATCATCCCACACTCTTGTCGCTGCGACGCTGCCGTCAATAGCCTCGACCATTATGGGCTCTCTTGCTCCTAGAGTGCCGGCATACAGCACCAGAGCATTAATGTGGTCATCCGTGTGGCTCTTGCCACTGCCCGACGTGCATGCAACTCTATATCTCAGTGGGGTGGCGCGTGACGACCGCAGGAGACCGGACGGTTTGACTTTCGTTCCATAGAGAGTGGATAAAGCAAACAGACCAAATATTGCGGTCTATCGAATACCTATTTATTTAAGCCGTTTGAGGTCAAAACCTTTTTAAACGAAATCTAAACGACTGCTGGAACACTAGAACTGACGGCCACTTAGCCCAAAGATTAAGTCTAGTCATTCAGCGAGGTAATGCTGCCAGCATTCTAGATAGAGTGCCACCAACGCTATTGGGGTGGTTTTTAAGGTTCCGTATCCAAACGGTAAAACGGGACCCTATTACTAAGTCTCCGCTGTCCGTCCGTCTGTCTGTCTGTCCGTCAGTCACCAGGCTGTATCTCATGAACCGTGATAATTAGACAGTTGAAATTTTCACAGATGATGTAATTCTGTTGCCGTTATAACAACAAATACTAAAAAACAGCATAAAATTAATATTTAAGGAGGCTCTCATATAACAAACGTGATTTTTTTGCCGTTTTTATAGATAATTGTACGGAACCATTCGTGCGCCAGTCCGACTCGCACTTTGCCCGTTTTTAGGGTTCCATACCCAAAGGGTAAAAACGGGACCCTTTTACTAAGTCTTCGCTGTCTGTCCGTCCGCCTGTCTGTCACCAGGCTGTATCTCAAGAACCGCGATAGCAAGACAGTAGACGAATCATATTTATATTTATTTGAATCAGTAAAACCTTTAGTACTTATAAGTGACTTGAAATAAACTGAGAAGCTGTTTTTTACGAAATGTTTGAAATGTTTTTCTCTTATAGAAGCGTTAACGATGAAAAAATTTGACGTTGAGCCATTTCACTAATGGCAAGGCTGAGCTTGAATTCTGTCATTAGGACTTGGAATTCTACCTTTTATCGGGCAAATGAGGTGCCAAGCACACTAAAATTAATGTTGCCCACCCAAAGCCTACTCGTTTAATACTGTAATATGTTTTTCTTTCACATTTAAAGATATCCAAAACTGTCATTGACAATAACTTCTTGTAACCAGGAATCTGAGAAAAAATACCATAAGAGCCTTATGGTTAACCGACGCTTCAATTTGGAAACAATGAAAATAGATGTTAATAATTATACCTGCAATGTTCAATGTAGGACATACATCCGAATGAACCAAAAATCGATAAGAAACGCTTACTATACTTGTTTGAAAAGTTGGTAACAAACTACGTCCTCAATAGCCCGGGGACGCTATTCGTTTCATGTGCCAAGATATTTCATGAACTAAACTGAACGTATAGATAGACGATAGTGAAGGACTTCCAATATCGAAGAAAACTTACACCAATCGACGTTTACAACAAATAACTAGATCAAAATATTGTGAAAGTAGTTCCATCTAGGTGAGTAACTGCTGAGAGGAATCGAAATTTTGGGGTGGAAAAATATGATGCTGTTTTTGAAGGGAGAATCAAGTTAAGGTGATTAACTGCCTTTGTTGATATGATAAATGATATAGCTATTATGTAACTAATAGGGTATTTTTTCTGTATTTGGGAAAAATAATTTTCAGTCAACTATTTTCATTATAGGATGCCTTTTCTCTGAAGCGCCGCTAAATCATACCCAATTATAATTATCAAAGATAACACACCAATATAGAATGTTATGAATCGTTTTGTGGGTTCCATAGAAAATTCTTGTTGTGCATGGATTTTGCTATGTCTCGTAAAATTAATTATATTAGTTTTTATTTTAATAAAATCATAGCGGCCGTAGAATACCTACATAGGGTTGGTAGAAAAAAAACGCGTACTATATTTTGTGGGCTATCACTCGAAGACTGTAACATTCATCTAATCGAATATAATAAAATGCAGTCAGAGGCATACGTATGATAGCAAGTTGAACATGAATTTGATGTAACCTGCAAGCTATGTAAGTTAAACTATACCTTATTGTTCGTCATTGACTATCGGTGTCTTATAAATAGTAACATGAAGAAATCTTAGCGTTATTTATAGTGTCGCCCCAAATATTGCAAATTACTTAAGAGCCATATACATAAATGATTGCGCCAGTAGGTACGTGACACAGTGTCCATAACGTTTCATCACGTCTGCACTGTAGACAGCGTTAAACCACGATGCTTGCATTAATAATATATGCTGGGAGTACCCTCAATGTTCTCGTTACCTCGTATAGTGTGACAATTCAATGTTTTGATACTTAGGGACGACTGAAATGCAAGGAAAGGAGGTTTTATTGAACTAAAGACCAAACCATGGCACAGACCTTGGACGAAAAAATACTATATTCATGGCAGAGAGCGTACGGTATAGAATTTCATGAACAACTTTAATCTATACTCTATGATGATGAGGTAATTTTGAAGTACCTACTAAAATAGGTAATATTTTTTTTATATTTAAATATAAAACTTTTTCATGATTTGTATGACTACAACGTAAGAACTCGTAAAACAAATATTTGTACTATAAATTTTCATACATTACTATCTCGTTGTCTTGTAAATAATGTTATATTGTGTTTATGCGTACAGTTTTAAACAGCATTTTTATAGAAGTGCTTTCTTTTCTGCAAACAAAATTATTATAAAACCAATATTTGTGCATTGTCTCATGAGATCGTTTTATCAAGTAGATATAAACATTAAAAATACGTCTTATACCTAAAGTCAATAGCTATTGTTAAATTAATCAATGATTGGAACTTTTTTATGACTTTTTTCACGGTTATTTTTTTTAAGATTTCAAACCGTACTCTGTATATAAAAAAACAATATATATAAATACGGTATATCAACTCGCAAAATAACAGGTAACGTCTCAATGTGTGCTTCAAAGTTTGTATATGAAACTTCTACATCGTAAGTTTCCACGTATTGGATAGGGCTCGCAGCACAATAGGCCCGCAGGTGCGGGCAGTTGTTAGTTTACAATAAAAGGCACACAGTGCTCAATAAACATTACATTATATCGGTAGGTATATACATATCTGCATACTGGTCCGACTGGTAAAGATCACGAGATAAGTCTTCAGTAATAGCCGTAGTGGTGCTAGGTGGTGAACTTTGCTTGGATTTTCCGTGACCCACCCTCTCTCACACTCTTATTAGTATTTATTCCTCTCACATCTTACCCGTGCGAAAGTCAGTCGAACAATTTTTATATTATTATAACAGTTCTGTCCTATACTTTATCTTAAGAATTAAAAAAAAAACATGCATCTGCTATTGTTTATAAATAACCTCTCATTTTTTTTTTAATAATCACGCACAGAATGTATGACGAGTTCAATATCTGTGGAAATTGGCTTTGTATTTTTTTAATCTAATATTTTTAATTCCTTTTTGTAAAACACTCTTGCTTACCATACCCTTAGACCATACCATTACATTAATAAATTAATATATCCCATAAATACAAATTTAACGGCAAGTCTACTAATTCACACTCATATAGTTAAATACCCCTCGTCCCGAGATTAGCGCGTTCATACAAACAAACAAACTCTTCAGCTTTATAATATTAGTATAGATGATTATAGATATAGGTTATACAATCCGACGATTAATCAACATCGTTGTTATTTGGTGTAGAATTTAATTAATGATCTTGTCTCGGAATCATGTGGAATGAGATACCTACTTATCAAGGCAGCTCTGTCGTAATTAAATTGGGAACAGGTGGAAGCAACACAAAATGAATCAAAATTAATCTGACGCAATTTGACAGGACCGTGTCGTCGGCTTCAAGCTTAATTTTCAAGTTTAATTAAATTATATTAATTTGTCGATGCGAGAAAACAGAAAACCAAAATAGAAAAAATCTCATTAGGTCTTACAATGATATTACTAATGTAAACAAGATCGTTGATAAAAAAAATCAAATAAAAGTATATTTGCTACTCTATTTTGTATTATACATAATATAAAAATAAAATTGTATAATCTACTTCCGCTCGGCAGCGATTTGGGGCAATTTTTTTATTTATAAGTATGTAGTTTTTAGTTATTAATTTTAATTTTATTTCAGTACGTATATATTTTATTATTATTTATTATAATCTAGCCAATCTGAATAAATATTATAGTATATACCTAAGTCTATTTTCGACTATAATTAGAGTAAATTAAAAAACTGGAAAAATCTAGATATGGTGTGAGTGTAGCTTGTTTACGCCAAAGACTGTGCCAATATTTTAGAGCATGCTAATATCTACTAATTGACTAAACAGTTGAATTTTACAAGTCCTAAAATATACTGGTGAAAATTTGTCATTAGTCACATACCTATTCTCATATATCTATTTCTATTTCTCTGTACATACAAATAGCATCATCGTTAAGCCAAATGAATATGAAACTCTTGCAGATACATAATAACCATATCTGCGAATCCGTATGTTTTTTTGAAAATTAATAGGTAGGTACCTATAACTAAAAAAATAATGTGTTATCTAATATTTATAAACAGTATAAGATATATTTTATATAGATTATATTTTTTGCCTCGAAGTTGTACTGACAGCTTACTCACGTGAGCATATTGTGATTTTTAAATAAGTCAGCATTAAAAACAAGGGAAGTCACAAGCAAAACCTATCGCCGAGTAAACATCAACACCTACCTACAGTTTTCCTTGCATCACTTATCTGTCAACAGGAAAAAGTTTTTTCCATTCATTACTGGAGCACATGGCAGGAATTTTTTGGCCCTCTCCCAAGAGGACAAACAACACCCAATAGTCTTTATGGGTATCGAAGGACAAAAGTTTGCTTGTTATCTGAGATATATCACAACATAACTCCAAGCCTTTATAGGGGAAGTTTCGAGGACTGCACACGATCGAGTATGGAATCATTGACCCGCCTCTTTCAATTGAAAAGTTTTGGTCACCGTGGTCTGTGAAATGATCGTTATATCGGTATTTTTCTCATTACCTAATAGCTTTTGTTTCCCTATATTTCTCAAAAACCTTTCTTATATGTAATGGTTTGCATTTCTCCCAACTTTATACCATTAGTTGGTACCATGTTATTATACATATCATTATACATACAAACATATTTGCTTCTAAGTATTTTATTAAAAATGTATATAAAAAGTTTACAGGATTAAACTGGACAAATAATTTAAGGTTTCAGGTGGAGTCACTTAAAAAGGGATCGAGTTTAATTACAAGATTTGTCAAATAATAAATAAAGGAGTTTGTTCTGTCTGCCTGTCTGCCCACGCTCTCCGCGATGTGATTTCAAAGCTGCCTTTAGATACGGCGAGGATTTATACCCGCTAGCGAGTTCCGCTTCCGCTTTTATTTAACTTACCCCTTAAAAGCTTAGCTTTGAATCGTGAGTATATTTTACTATTTTCTAAATCTATCATTGAAACTTGGAGAGCGTACGTTTGTGGAATTGACAAGGGCTTTGCTTATCTCTTTTTAAAATATCCCTTTATAAATGGGACAAAAATGTTAACACAAACCCTCCATAGCAACAATGATAGTAATAATAACAGGAGGCTCGCGTTAGGCGGCTGAATCAAGAGCCAGATTCAGGAGGCAGTGCTCGTGGAGTCACGTAGTAAGGAAATTACTCACCGTGGAGCATCGACCACTGGTAACTAGGAGCCTGTTCTCGATAACAGTGGGAAACTGATTCTTATATTTTGAAAAAAAATACATACTTATTACAAATTATGTAACAAATAAATGGTTAAAAATAATTATAATTGATTTGATATAAACACACATACTTACCTATATAATAGTCATAAAAGATTTGAGTATGTATATTTTATTATTGTATATTATGTATTATAATAAAAATAATAAATATTCTGGGACATTATTCCTCACACACGGCCATCTGACTATGGAAGCCAGATAACATATACTACATATACTTACTACTTTTCTTTTGTAAATACATACATATATATATATAGATAATTACACGTGACAAACAGACATGTTCATGCTCACAAATGTTTGTCCTGAGTGGTCGATTCCCACGACCTGCGGTGTGATAGATATAACCGGCCCGTCGCAAATATGTTATGTCGTATTATATTAGTTTTATGGTCCATATGGATAAGGAAAGTCGATACACGGGTGGTCGGCATGTATATTTTTCTTCACGTGAAATCCTATGGTGGATAGTTAAACCTATCTACTAAATATATTTTAAAAATGTATAACAAGTGCTGTAGAATGGCTAAACCTCTACAATTTTTACTGCTAAAACAATTTTACCAAAATCCCCACAAACCTAAACAAACATTTAATTTCCAACAAAATCGTTAAAATTCACCGAGCATTGTCAAAATATAAGTCGTGCGGGTTGATTTATCGGTCCGGATGATCCGTAGGACGGATTTGTCGCAGTGCAATGATGGATCATCCTCTAATGAAGAGGCTGTCGAGGGCGGTTGCAATTATCGAACGAATTAGAAGTACTGTCGGTGTGGCTGCTTCACTGATTGCTGCTACTCGGCGTGTGCTGTCAATATAAAGAGACAGGCGGTTTTGAACCTTATGACGTTGGTATAATCAAGAATGTTGGTTTATTTATTTCTATTTTTTGTATATACATGATACGGGATACTGTGGATTGAACAAGCACCAGTTCGCTATCTGCATTCGCCACACAAAGGCGTGCAGATTCTGCTGTGAGGCTGAAACACCAATACGCGATCGCAGTGATACAAGCTCTGCAAAGTCTTGAAACAGCTACATAACCCAAATAATAATAATAATTTACATGTTTGAAAAGCTTTTGTTCAGAACCACAAGTTATGTTCTGAATTAATTATTACGACAGTTGAAACTTATGGATTTGGGTTATTTAACTATGTAACTCTTCAATCGTGAATTTCCGCCACTTTCCACTGGTATTCAGTTTTAAGTCCACACGTTTTGTTTTTCTCTTAACTAAATTGTAAACAAAACATAAGTATGTAAATCAAAAAGTAGTTTCATTTTTAATATTACTTTAGCTTGTGTTATATTCCTATTGTAAATTGTTTAATTCATTAAAATCAACTGGTAAGTAAGAAAATCTGAAAATAGTTCATTTTCATAAATTCATTTTTCTTTTACGAACTTTGGCACTCCATTTAATTAATATTTACGTAGTCACGGCCTCTTTGTTAAATACTTAATATACGTTTATAGTTGTTAAGTATATAGCATCCTTCTTAAACCACCTTATAAACGATGTTACTTGTATAATCCTCATGTAGGCGCTTTAATATTCTGTGCATTTGCGATTAGGGAGTCACCACACACTTGCGCATTCAAAATCATTTATTCACCTCGTACATTATTCTCCCCTTAATTCAAACAGCCTTTCAAAAATATTCTAATTTGACGAGTATTATAGTTGTACTATCAATTACATAAATACATAAAAATATCTGTTAAAAAACCCAGGCTTCGATAAAAGCAGTATGTAAGTAGCTACATAGTTAGTCAACCTAAATAAGGTTATATCAATTTACCAATTGGTTGCAAGCTTGTAAACACTTTCCGAAAGAATTGCAAAATTAAAATTTCCACATTAAATCCAATCATGAAAATACATTCGCAAGTATACCGTGAAGAGTAAAACAAAAGCTCACATTTCCACATAACGCGGGCAACATGACGCCCGTGGCATACGGAATGAAGTAAAACCAACAAACCAAATTGGTACTGACTGGCGTACGTTACTTTAAGTGAAATTTTATGCCGTCTCGTAAAAATCCACGTGCTAACGGCCCTTGTTCCGTACAGGAACAAAGTATAGCAATCAGAGCATAGAAACAAGGAGATGTATTGTAAGAATTTATGATAAGTCCTAGTGTACACGTGTGTATTATAATTTTGAAGTGCTGAAATTATAATAATCAAATAAAGGCTACATCCAATGAGCGTTTCTTCATAGGCCAACCCGGCTCGGCGCTGGTACTGGCACCGACATCGGTGGAAGCATAATTGTATGAAATTGTACTGCACGCTGTCTCACTGGCCCGTCCCGGCACCGAAATGTCGTCGGCAGCAAGTCTCCCAACCCACTGGTATCGAGCCGGCTTTAATGCATGTGTTGTGGAGTTTATATGGAAAAGCTAATATTTCTAAATTATATGCATTAGAAATAAATTTAATTAATTAAAAACATTACACATACTACCATGCGTTTGACAACCACACATGTCTCGACTGTCAGTCGCTGTCGGATTCATTAGTAAATATATGTCTTTAGTCCATAGAAATAGAATATAGGTAGAATGCGCGTTACCAAGTGAGAACAGTGTATACGGGTGGGAACAAGGCAACAACGCTCCCACCGCAAGCGGTAGTCGTTGTCGAGTACTGGCTGTGCGCGTCAGTTGCGAATTCCTCAAGATTTTTTTTAATATTTAAAATGTTCAAATTTGCTGTTCTATTATATAAAAACGATACTAGGAAACATACAAAATAGAAATGAGGTCTCTCTTTTCACCGGTAAGTCGAAATTTTGATACATTTTTACAAGCTTTTATTTACTTTCACCTGTCCAGTGTCGTTAATCAAATCTTGCAAGTAAAATCTCGGGTCGAAAAAAGTAAGCGTCGGCCAATGAAGAAACGCTCAATAAATCCAATACCGATTAGCCACTTGTACTATACTATGAGAAAACGAATAGGTCATGATAATATATGCACATCAAGGCTTGCCGTTCCATGTTTCTGTGTCAAGAATATTATATCCTTGTTTTTACCATCCATGGTATATACGTGGGCTGCGGTTCCGTGCGGAACAATAATAAAACGTTAGTTCCGGGTCATTTAGCCCGCGGCTACCTCGCGTAGTCCTTTGTTCCTATTATTTGTAATATTATATGTGTATTTCGCTACACGAAGCACGTCTATTTTCTAAATAGTTGTAATATTGTATTTCACCTGTGGGTCCAGGAAATTATATTTGAATGAGATTCCTCATTACAAAGGTAATATGTAATTTGTATTATTCTTGATAAGCTAAAGATCGTTGGATATCAACATAAATAACAAATATGATACTACGTTCAATTATTTCATCGATTGGTCCAAACATCTATATTTATATAAATTGAGTTCAAACTCACAGTGCCTAATTTAGCCACTCTCACCATATCATCGACCCACTGAACTAGAAAGCACCCCTCTATTGTAGTCGGTGTACTTTACCCGTCCACTGTTCCACTGAAACAATTTTCCAACACGTATCACATTCGCACACAACCCTTACCAATAAAGAAATTGTGTGAACACACCTGACATATCGTTTACGGATATCAAATGATTGTGTTACCGTAGACGTCCAATATTTCCTTGACAAGAAAAATGGATGAAGATAGAAACGTGTGCAGTAGGTAAGTGGAGAGGGAGGCGATTTAGTAAAGCCAGGGTCCAGAACTCGGTACTAGCCGGACGCAATGATGGATTAATGGCCGCGAGGGGAGCACTACCGACTACAATTTAAACTGCTCGAAGAAAATAAAACTTTTTAAAATGTACAACATAAACCAGGCTCAGTTTAAGACTGAATGTAGTGGCTACTAAGTGATGTACGGTTGAGAAAAAAAGTAATAAAACTATAAGAATAAATTAGTATCTTTAGTAGGTATCGACAAAGTCAGCATACCAAATAATGTAAGGATTCTTTTTAATTGTTTCTAGGCTTTGTTAAGATCGGAAACACCAAGACGCTTGATTTTTTCTAGTGTCAATAGGTGACGATGGTCATTTTCCATCAGGAGGACCAGACCGTCGGCTTGTTAGGTTTTATATAAATAATCGTAGGTACATACCACTAATTTCTAACGTACAATTTGTTAGCAATATTTCAAGACTAGAATTAATTTATGTAGAGCTAAAAATAAAGTTTATGCGTCAAATGGAATAAAAGTAGACGTAAGAAAAAATATTTTGTTCAATTTCTTGTCTTTGATTTCCCACGCTGTATTACTTTTTGACGTTTGACTAAAATATAATTTGTTATTTTTTCAGGTAAGTCAATTTCCGCAAACGACGGATGGAAGGACTATATTTTATCCCTTGTTGCTATGAACAAGTTGTAAGTAAGTTACTGAAATTGATAAGGTACTTATTAAAGATAAAAACAATCTAAAACAGCGGTATAAAAAATCATCCAAAGACAAGAAATATCGTTTTGATAAAATAAGTAACATGTTACATTCTTACAACATTCTACAAAATGACAATCGTTTAAGTATACGACACAATATAGGTACATTTTAAAGAACATACAAACTCCCTAAGGAAATAAGAAACAGTTGATGTCAGAAGCACAAACACAGAACAAGTTCGAGTACTGTCGGTCACAAACTAAAAACCATTGGAGTAAGAAACACGACACGAATGCCACAGTTTATCAGATAAAGGTTTTGTTCCGATGACATGTTTTCTGAAGAAGTTTCGCTGCTACATTACTTCACATTTCTTTCATGTTATAATGGTACATAACTCCTGTTTTTCTCTCATCACTATTTTTATTTTTAAGTGTAATATTTTTTCAAGAAGATATTTTATTTTATAAATGTTACAATTGAATGGTACGAGTTTTTGTGAAAAAGATAATATTTTCCTTTATTCCTCTTCGAAAGGTATTTTCCAGAGCATAGCTAATTAAACTAACTCCGCTAGAAAAGAATTCATTCTATTATTCATTCATTATAAATTGTCTACGTCAACAAATGAGATGGTTTCCCGTTAACAAAGAGCGTACCAAAGCCTTTTCTCAGAAGTTAAGTCCTCAGAGGCAAGTGCAGTTCTTTTTTTCGCAGCAAAAGCGTCCAGAGATCAACAAAAGGGCCAGTGAAGTACAACCAATGTAAAAACTGTACCCATAAAACATCGCGACCTATTTACGTCTACAGCAGAAATTCACTTTGGAGAAATAATTTCCAATAGCACACCGTTCGGTCCGTCCAACCTTCCGTGTGAATGGCGAGGAAATTTGTCGTCTTTGTCGTCGATCTAAAGCCGGCTTTGAACGTCCTCCTTTCACTGGTGACTTCCTGGCTGCGCATGGTTGGAAAACACTGCTTTTTCACTCCAATGTTAGGTTTTTAGTGGAACTCAGATCAGCTCTATTTGAGGAAAATAACGATATAACATTATTCGGAACATTATTTTTAAACAGAAAGAAAAATTACTAACAACGATTTTCTATTGCTTCAAGTGCTACGAGCCTTCTATAAACTTCATATTATGTCAATAAGTAAATATTACTTAAAAAATAAGGTTACCTGTAATTGGCCTTAAGTTTATACTAAGTTCACTCTGTAAAATAATAACGGAAAACGCTGTTGGTTTCCTGCAATAAATAAATAAATTAATTACACAATAATAGTCCAGCGGATCTTGAACTCAAAGGAAACGTCTTGTTTATTTAACAACGTAGTTAACCCGTGATACCCTATTTATAAAAGGAATCTTTATCCTCTAAATTTCATGGTTTTATGACCAGTAGTTTAGGCTCTGCGAACCGCTCTCAGTCAATCAATCTGTCAGTCAGGACTTGTTACTTTATATATACAGAGATTTATGAACATACCATCATTCTGAAGTGTGTAATAAAATACCTATGTGTAAAAAGTTCATGAGTATTAGTTTACAAAGTAAAAGTATTTAAATTAGTTACTACTAGTTCGCATAGATAGCTCAGTGGTAGTGACGTCGGACGCCGCGGCGAAGGTCGTGGGTTCGAATTCTACAATGCGCTTGAGCTTTCGGTAAAGGAAAAGATCGTGAGGAAACCATATCACGGTGGTAGGGTACTTTGTAGTACCCGCCTGGCTGGCTACCACCCTCAAGTTGAAAATCTGTCGCCAAACACCTATTGGTGTGTTCCGGCAGCTGCACTTGAGAGCCAGATCCTTCTAGGCTTTGTGTGCTTACCACGTTCGACCACATCACCACCTACCATAGTGAGATTATGGTCAAACACAAGTCTATACATTGTAATAAAAAATAAAATAGTTTTCCCGCACGTCTAAGAAATAACAACATCTATTGCGCTAAAAAAAAATTAAATGTAAAAAAAACTTTAAACTTAACAAAGCTACTTTAAACGTCGTATTAACAAGTTAAGAGCTATAATAGCTACTAAGAATTTAAGTAAAACCGTTTCCGCGCAGGTCAAAGGTTATTTTCTAAAGAGAGGACATCAACTTTTCTAAAACGACGTCCTTTGTTTAAAGGTCGCGCGAGCCCACCTAAAACCCAACGACCACTTAACTAACCGTTGCCATTATTCGAGCAACACTACATCCTCCCCTTAACATTTAAGGGGAAGTTGTACCGTAAATATAACTTGGCCTAATTCTGTCCGAAACATTCTCGGTACGTACTCGTAATTCCCGATAGGTAGCGAACACCGATATTCCATCATCTGTATAGTGAATGCGGAGAGCCTTGTCACCCGACTAGAAGGGTCCCTTTTCAACCCCACGGGGACGTCTTAAAACCAGAGCCCGCTTTTCATTTACCTATCTTTGAGCTTGTAATTGAAAGGGACATTGATGCTACTTATTCGTCTGGAATTGATACGAGAATGTATTGGGACATATCCTATTTCTATACATCGTATAAGTAAAGTCTATAGGTACAAAATGTGTTTTAACTTTTTTTAATAAAGGTTGCTTTCTACAGTGAATTGTAATATTTATTTAAATAAAATAGATAAAAAAAAATATGCTTCGAAGATTTTTTTTTTATTAGATTTATATTTTACCTATTCCATAAAAATAGCAAATCTATGAGGCGAAGTAAATTATTTCATAACTATTTAGTTTAAAATGTACACTGATATGTACTGATAAGATATTAGAATTAAGTAATAATAAATGTGGAGGTATATTTGTTGGTTTGCCTTTCTTTCACGCATCTACGAAGCAACATATCAGCGTGAATTTTTGCATAGAGATAGTTTATGGACCGGAGAGTAACATGAGTTACTTTTGATCCCGGGAACGCGGGTAAAACCGCAGGATGAAAGTTAGTTACGTAAAAAAGCTAATTATTTTATAATAAAACTATCAATTAGCTTTCTCCTACTCATTTATGTAGTATTTCTAAGCTACTTTCATATCAATAGACATATTCGCAACAAAAATTTGGAATTATCTTTATTAAAGGGTATCCTCAAAACACTTTGCTAAAGCTCCCCTTTCAACTGTTTAATGTACCGGAACAAGGACGCAGGACTAGCCGACTCCACTACCAACCCGCCTATACAATTTGTCTAAGTTGACTTGGTACGGTGAATTAAAAACAACCCAAAGTAAGTAAAAAAAAGAACAAAGATTTTTTTAAATGGTTATCCTCTGCCGTCATTGCAAATTCTGAATTACTTGAATAACTAAGACATCTTCGAAAAAATGCTCGTTTAGTGACGTGATAGTAGCTACGCGTATAAATGTACGAATAGCTAATAGAAATGATGCAAAATTGCAACACACAACACACTTGGCCACGTCATTTTTTTAAACGTAATTCACTCAACCCTAAAACGAGTACCTACTAACTAGGTTATTTATTCATAATATGCGGTGTCTTCTTCTTCTTCTTGATGTGGCTTTCCACTACTGGAGGTTCACCATCAGCTCAGCGAATCTAGACCTGTCTTGCGCCAAGCGGAAAAGTTGTTCAACGCTAGTAATCTTCGACCACTCCCGGATGTTCCGCAGCCACGACTTTTTTCTTCTACCAATGCGTCGCTTTCCCATGACTTTCCCCATCATTATGAGCTGGAGTAGCTGGTATCTCTCATGTCTTAATACGTGACCGACATACCCAACCTTTCTGCGTTTGATGGTTCGCAACAGTTCCCGGGTCAACCCAGAGTAATTAATGTTCTAACCACTGCGGACTAGTGATGGGATCGGGACTAAACGAATTTATTAGTTTACTAAGTATCCGGATATAGGCTTTGGCGTTAAGCCAACTTAAGTATGGTATATCACGCAACGTTGTACGTTACATACCTTATTTAAAGTTTGATTAAATTTATATATTCGATTTTTTTTTCTAACATTTTCCTAAATATATATATTATGTATGTTACTTCAATTTTAAATTTGCCGTCGCAAAAATTTAAGGAACGGATTAAAGCTGTTTTAGTAGAAAAGGCTTATTATAGTGTAAATGATTATTTCAAAGACTCTAATACTTGCAGTGATAACATATTGTGTGTTATAATTTGTATTTCTTGAAATAGTTATTCTTTTTATTATTTGTAGTAAGTAAGCTTAAGTTAGTCATGCTTACTTTGGGGTCTTTGCTTGCGGCGGCGTCGTGTGGCGGTTCGCTCACTTCCCTATAATATGTGCGAGGAGGGCAATGGCTGCCACATGCGTCATACTTGTGAACAGGTGCTGCTTGTGGGGGCTGGTCTGCTTAAGCTTGCAATCCATTTATTTACTGAGTTACTCATCATTTTGATACTTACATATATTTTTTCCTTATCGTCATATACACACAAATATTGTCAGTAAGACTAGGTAAATCATTTTATGTAAATTCTGAGTTGGTTTTGAAAAGAGTAATTGTGAGTTTCTTGCCGGCTCATCTCAGTAAAACCAACCTTCCGAACCGTGCGTTAGAGTCAGACTATTCATAAGTGCTTGTGAAGGCTTATTTGAATAAAAAATATTTTCATTTTCTTTCATTTTCATTTATATTTTTAGAGCAAATACTTACTTATACCAAAAGACTAACTGTAATTACTACACTCGGTTTCATTTTACTTTACTAGGTCATAAAGAAAAAAGAATATAAATGTGACGATTGGGTACGTATAGAAATATAGAAATTTAAAATTATATACGTTAGGTCTATACTTTTAACAAATGAAATATGCATAAACCGACAATTTGTATCAAAAATCAGGAAATCGTCAATTATTAATTTTGTTACTTATGATGAATCTCTTTAGGATTTTATAATTTATGTAAAATCGCTAATGAAAATTAATTGCCAAGATTACAATTAAGATTAATTAATGAATAAAGTATTCGGACTAGTGTTGTAATGGAACCTCGCCTCAGCTTCAGCAAAGTGCGGAACTTCCGCAAGAAATCGTACCTCCGCCTGCGTAAGTTTTTTTGCGAAGTTATAAGTTTGGTTACGTTACGTCAATGCACGAGGAGTGACACTATGGGTGACGCCGTGCGGTTGAATCTTGCGTATAAATGTTCTGTGGTATTGCGCAAAGTCTGAGCAGGCAAGCGGGTAGGAGGCGGAGTCAAACTCTTGACCTCCGCTTCCGCATCCGCTAAAAGCCCTCTGTTACAACTCTAATTCGAACAATTGATAAAAAATAATCCTAACTAATTTATTTATTTATCCTAATCCTAACTAATATTATAAATGTGAAAGTGAGTTTGTTTGTTTGTTTGTTTGTTACCTTTTCACGCCTAAACCGCTAAACCGATCGCGATGAAATTTGGTACGCAGGTAGCCTATGGTATGGAGAAGGACATGGGCTACTTTCTTTCTCGAGAACGCGGGGGAAACTGCGGGGGACAGCTAGTTATAAATAAAACGAATGGAAAACAAAAAATAAACTTTATCGTATGGAAACATGAATGATACGGAAATGTTATTTGCAATCTTTCTAAAACCTTATTTTATAACTTTTTTTATACTCGTAAACTATGACGTAGTTTACGAGTATGATGAAACCTTCAAAATTATCGGTAGACGAAACGGACATGTTACAAACCTAAACAGAATAACCCAGTGGTGGTCCCTATTATAAATAAAGATTTATTTTTCCAACCTGTCATAATATTATGAGTTCATAAGACAAATGTTCCACAAAAGTGTATAGGGTACGCTGGATACGTTTACTCTAAACGTATAATATATTATTATTTGAACGAAAATATTATGTAAATTATAAATAAATCACAAAATACAATTTTTCTGCTCTTTGAACCTTATCAAAATATAGCGTTGCGAGAAAAGTTTTCCATTCGTCGACGAAAGACAAAAGAAGATCTCGTTTTGATCGTATCGTCACTGGAACGTCAGTTGTGGCAGATTTATATTTGCCCCCAAATTTGTATTTATTTTACTGATCTTTAATGCTTTTATAACAGATATAGTACCTACTTTATAATGGATATAATAGATATCAGCATCACTCTGTTACTGCTAATGTCCAGAGATGACGGTGGTCATTTACCATCAGGTGAACCGTCTGCCTAATTCTCAGCCTTCTGACATATACTTGTAATATATAAATTTCACCAAAACACCTAATATTTTTTCATGTATTTCACAAAATCACAATCCCAATATCTGGCCAATATTTGTGTAGCTAGTAAGTATATGGCCAATATTTGCGTAGCTTGTATTTGTAAAACTTATTTCAATGGGAGTCACCGCGACGCGACAGACAGTCATGTGTAAACATGCAAATTCGCATTAGTTCGGCGCATCGTTATGTTTGAACTACGACTTTAGCAAACGCAAACTTTGCCTCTACAGTGTACAAAGACGTTTCGGAGCTCGGTGTGAAATTAATTGAATGATACTCCCCTATAATAAAATTAGATGACTTTAGTTCGAATTTAACTTTGTAGGTTTCGTGTAGGTATTATTACTCAAAGGAATCTGGGTTTTAGACTTGTTGAATTATGAAATTTGTACTTTCAAAGACTTGGACTGGAGGCAAAATAATTACGGACTTAAGTCAATTTAATGATAAGAAAATTGACTTAAGTCCGTAATCGGCTTTATCTAAAAAGAGGTACTTACCATTAAAATAGTACTAAGGTAAACGCAGGTAGTAAAAAATCTGCAGGTATCACCGAGGTATATAACATAATTGCATTTTAAAGCAATTGCAGGCATAACTAACTCAAAAATGTTAACTTTCATGAAAGCTCATTTTTTGCCCGAATGAAAGATTTCGTGACTTACTGTGCACAACAAAGCAGAAAAACAATAAAACGATTAGTTTGCATCAATCTGGTGCCGGAGCACGACGTCCATACAAACGTGAGTCATCAAATGTAAGTACACTTAACATTTTCTTAAGGTTATTGTATCGTAGACACCATTTACAAAAAATCTAAGTAGGTCACAAGGTAGATTTTAGTTTCAGCTATGATTGTAACTATCTAATTTTCGTTTATTTTGTACTATTTATCGACAGTAAATAAAAATAAAATACCGCAGTGATAGCTTAATTTTTTTTTATTGAATGTATTGACCGCGTTATACTCGGTAATAGCATAAATCATTATCAAAGGTTTTATTTACTTTTTATTAAAAATGTATATGACTGTAACCCAAATTATTTGGTAATTCGTTTAGTTAATGAGTGATAAGTACACAAAACTATTTCCGCGGTATGAAAATCGCACTGAAACTCTTATTTTTTAGACCTAAATTTAGCCAAAAAAAATAACTTTGTAGGAGAGCACTAAATTGAATACTACATGAAACCTAACCATAAAGTCTTATACTAAACCTAAGTATTTAATTGAAATATCATACTGTTTTAGGTAAAAAGAAATCCTGAAGGGTGACTATCATCTAAAACTGAAGAGAATAGTTATGGACACCTGTATTCTACCAAGCCTGACATATGGCAGCCAGACATGGACATATACAAATAAAATAAAAACAAAATAGCAACATGTCAGCGCTCCATGGAAAGAAGTATATTAAAATTACGAAAAATACAGAAAACTAGAAACGAAGAATTAAGAAGGAAAACCAAGATTACAGACGCCTTACAACATGGCTTGCGCCTAAAATGGAGATGGGCAGGTCACATTTCAAGGTACAAAGATAAAAGGTGGGCACTAGAAGCAACAATATGGCCAGGACCAGATAGTAAAAGACCTAAAAGAAGACCAATACAAAGATGGGCTGATGATCTAGTAAGGATTGCAGGAACTGACTGGAGTAACATCACCCAGAACAGAGAAAAATGGAAAAAGATGGAGGAGGAGGCTTCTACCCATTAAAGATCCATATTTAAACGAAATAGAAGATAAATATAAACAAACTAAACCCTAGAAATAAGAAAAATACTAACAACTCAGCTGAAATTGTAACATCATAATTATGGAATGAAACGAAGCTTTATTATTTATTATTATTATTGTTTTAGGTTAACTTTATTGGCTATCGATTAAACTGTAGTTTCGGAATAAGATTGTATTACACTATCGCGGATGAAGCTAATACCGATGGTGAGAACAAGATATCTCTCGGTAATACATTGTATAAGAAGCTATTACCGAGTGTTCTTACGCGGTATTAACTTCAACATAGAAATGTAATACCGATTGATATTAGCATTTATTTTTCATTTCAGGATTCTCTAGAAACGATATTCAAAATTCGGTATCCTACTTTTACTTACATCTTTCTAACAACAATAAAACAACATTTAAATTTTACTTCGCTACAGTAAGTACGAGATACATCAAGTTACCTCTTTTCGTTTAAAATACGAGTAGTTTAAAAAAACCGGCCAAGTGCGAGTTGGACTCGCGCACGAAGGGTTCCGTACCATTATCTATAATAATGGTTCACGGTTTATGCATAAGGTATATGTTTATGAAATTAAATGTTTTTTTTATATATTTGAGTTGATTGAATGAAAGGTAAATTGCGGTTTATGATTTATGACGTATTAAAAAAAACTACTTACTAGATCTCGTTCAAACCAATTTTCGTTGGATGTTTGCATGGTAATGTACATACATCATATATTTTTTTCAGTTTTATTCAATTTTTCAATTTAGAAAAAAATGATATTACAAACTTCAATATCATTTTTGAAGACCTATCCATAAATACCCTAAACGTATGGGTTTGAAAAAAAAAAATGTTGAGTTTCAGTTCTAAGTATGGGGAACCCCCAAAATTTATTATTATTTTTTTCTATTTTTGTGTAAAAATCTTAATGCAGTTCACAGAATACATCTACTTACCAAGTTTCAACAGTATATTTCTTATAGTTATAGAAAAAAGTGGCTGTGACATACGGACGGATAGACAAACAGACAAACATGACGAATCCACAAGGGTTCCGTTTTTTGCCATTTGGCTATGGAACCCTAAAAAGTTGCCAACGCAGGTAGCGTAAAAACATAAACGTAACATAGTCAATAATTAAATTTTTAATAAAGATTTTGTACGGAACCAAATCGCCTATTATCTACCCTCGGTAATAAAATCAGGATCCGCGGTATTAGCTGCTAGATCTCTACAGATTCCTAAAGAACAAGTCTCAATGTATCTGACAATAAATATTCTTAACTGTTTTTATGATTGGAAATTCTTATTTTGAAGGTTCAAACCTTGGTCTTGAAAATACCTCGGTAATACCTGCGTTTACCTTAGTTATATGTATATACAATTAATGAATAAAAATATTTGCACATGATCGTAAAAAAAACAGGATTTGAGTAGAGATTGAAACAATTTAATTTGAATACTGGGCTTATGACCTATAAGGTTTATTTTTGATAGACACAATCTATACTTGAAACTTGACTTATAATAAGATTATCTGTATATAATACGGGTCTAAATAAAAGTACATCCTAGATTTTGTCAAAATTTATATGTTCTACCATATTTTGTTTCTAAAATCATTACAAAATCACGGTGTATGAGTAAGTACTCTGTTGGACTTTAAGTTAAAACTGAAACGATGACTCTCAGTCAATGCTCTCAGGTTATAGGGTAAAAAATAAAGCTGTATATTGACCATGGAAGTAATACTACTAGAGAGTTGACAGCAAATAGACTACGATAACTGACTCCCACTTAGCATACCGCTTTGACTCACCAAATAACTTTCAACGCTATTTGTCGCATTTCACTAAATAAGAATGTGCATATCTTTTATCTGAAAATGCAATTAAAACGTAAGAACTAATGAATTAATAATTATTGGATGACGAGACGATTATGCCGAATAGATTTAATCAATAATTTTATTTCAGTCTACATAATAAAGTCTATATTCTAATAACACTTTCGGCTACATCATGTGTTACTATAATGATATTATGGTAAAATGCAAACATACCCATAGTAAACAATAAAAAAGCACATAAATTATAACCAAGCAAATTAACGGCAAGTCCTGAACCAAAATGAAAGCATAATACAAACCATCGTACCATCGCAACAGAATCCCCGCCATATATCATTCTACTTTGCATGTTACACCTTACATGTATAGTCAATTTTAATCTATTAAAATGTAAACAAAACAATGTTTTCCCCACAAACGTAAACAGCCGAGGAAGTAAACACAGCTTGGACCATCGATCTCATAAAGACGTGTTTAATCGCTAAGCAACGCCCCCCTTCCTCCCTCCCGACGACAAGATTAAACGCTGCAAAAACATTGAATTTACTTCCCAATCCCCAAGGTGTGCTCGAAAAAGCAACTACAGTGAATTTGTGACGTAATTAACGTAATCAGCCAGTAACGCTTAGTCGGATTTATCGACCAAGTTTTTTTAACTCATTCGTGTGTTCTGTAAGATAAATAGCCCTAAGTTAGAGTGGTGATTAACGTGGAATTGAAAAAAGAATTGGGCAATGCTAACTTGAAAACTTTTTTTCAACAATTGCATTTAAATGGCTAATCATATATACAAATGAAGTCAACCCAACAACAGTTTATTTTGAATAACCTAATGAGCAGAGCTACTAAAATATATACCTAATCTATTAAGAAAGATAATGTCACTGAAATAATTTATGATATCTATCAATAACTTAATTTATACCTATCTATATAGTTAAAAGGTCTGACTTATGAAGGGAGAATATTTATAATTTAGATTCGTAGCACAGTGCTACGAAGCGTAGCATGGACACAACATGGCTACGAAAATTATAGGAGTAATAAAGAAGAGTGGTATTTATGTAATGACTTTTAAATTTATCTTCAACCTACTACCTACACAAGTCAGGTAGATGCAGTTCGATAAAAGAAAATAATTTATAAATAATTAAAAATCCGACTTCAAAAACTGAAAAGCATAAAATAAATGTTTCCTTTCTACATTTTGAAATCGGTGCCAAGTAAAAGATAAATCATTCCATTAAAAAAAAAAATACAATCGAATTAGCCCCACGGTTTCTCCCACGTTCTAGAGATAAAAGTAGCCTATGTCATTGTCCCGTAAATCCTTGAGTGAAAGAAGGACAGTCCAACAGGGATATAGTACGAAGGGGATACCACTTACTCATTAGCGTGCTTTAAAATGTATGTTTTTTTTAAATTCAATACAAACCTACTCTTCTCATAATAGTTATATGTATAAAATTTCTTGAAACCAAAATTGATAATGTTTTATCTGACCCACAGTTTTTTTCTGCCAAAAACCGTTAGGCCTTTGTTTATTTTAGACATAAAAGGAATTGCGAGTTTAAAACGGAGATAAGCGAAACGTGAAATGTTGAGTGAAATGTAAAAATGATAACATTGTTCAGGTCAAAAATATGGTTGGCTTTTAATTTAGCTATTCTAAATCCGTTTTCTATATCAGTTTGATAAGCATTAATACATTTTACATATTTATTTCTGAAACTACTCTACTTCTTTCTTTTTCTTCTTCTATTACTAACATATATTTTTTATCAAAAACATGTAACATATATTTTAGCCTCGAATATTATCACATCCTACTTTTCATACAAAAGTATTATTATTATTTTTTTAAATTTATTATTTATACAAAAGAATACAGGATAATTAATATTAACTATAATATTAAATAGCAACCAAAAACCACTAAATAGACGGGCCGGTTGGCGTGGTTGGTAAGATACCCTATCTATCACGCCGCAGTTCGTGGGTTCGATTCCCACTCAGGACAAACATTTGTGTGCATGAACATGTCCGTTTGTCCTGAGTCTGGGTGTTATTATCTATATATGTATGTATTTACAAAAGAAAAGTAGTATATGTAGTATATCAGTTATCTGGCTTCCATAGTACAAGCTCTGCTTAGTTCGGGGTCAGATGGCCGTGTGTGAGGAATAATGTCCCAAAATATTTATTTATTTACATTTGTTTTTCAAGTCCGTTAGCTTCACGAGTACCATCGACAGTGGTCGCAAAAATATTCCATCTCATGTGGAAACCAAGGGTTATTAAGTTATTATAGCTGACTTGTTTTCTATATATAGGTTTCTCACTTAACTTCACCATCAAAGACCATGTTTTGAATATCGAATTCTGTTGTTGACAATGGTAACTATATCTTAAATTACTGCATAGAGTAATATTGAATACACAATGAGAGTAGGTTAAGTAACTAATATATCGAAGTGATTTATTGAAGGTATCGTTATCACTACTATATGGAATGGTAATAGTTTACTTATACGAGTACCTATCAGGTTTCCTGTTATGTTTGCTTTGAGATTATATTGGAGGACTTATTATTGAAACGATTTCACAATCTGTAGATATAGTCTTACTAGTAGTAATGGTAACAGTAAGGTAATGGTTTTGATAACTAGTGATATACGTTATATAAATTAAAAACAAATCGCTTTGTTAGATGGGCTGCTTGGCCTGGAAGTTAAATACCTTGACTGCTACGCCACTAGTTGTGGGTTATATTCCCACCCAGAACAAACTTTTGTGTTCATAATTGTTTTGAATATGGTTTTTTTTTTTATATACAACATAGTCGGTAAACAAGCATACGGCCCGCCGGATGGTAAGCGGTTACCGTAGCCTATGAACGCTTGCAACACCAGACTTATCACTCACGCGTTGCCGACCCTTCTCCCCTACCCGATGAGCTCTGGTATTCATTTAAGTATACAATGTTAGTTTTGATTGCCTAGCTGGACTTTTACTTCGTGATTGGATTCTATACATTTTTTGTTGTTTGTTGAGTAGGTATTGTATTCAGAAGAGAAATAGGTCTGTAGTTCAACACCATCACTTTATTACCTACCTTGTATATGATGAGTACTCCCACCCGTTTCGCACTGCAGGTAAATTAAAAATGTATAATTAATTGTTCATGAAAAGTAGGAAAAGCAAAAAAAAAAGTAATGATTAAAACTTACTGACGGACAACAACGACGTTTGCTGGTAAAATATTTTGCTTTAATATTTCCTCTGCCGTTTCCGAAACGCACATACAGTATAGTGTAAACGAGAAGATATGTAATATTTCACTCATCACTGCAAACAAGATATCCCTTTGACGTTTTTAATAAACGTAGGTATATTTGTCAAAGCGTTCAGTGTATCAGTTGTTTAAACGAAACTTTTCGTTTGAATTTCAGTACGACAAACAAATATTCAGCATTTTTTTGGTAAAATACATATTCGTCTATTTTATTTAAAAAATATTCGTGTGTATATACTACAGTAATAAAATTATGTTAATTGTAACTTTATAATTGGTTTTATACAGAAAAATAACTAAATATCTCTATTTATGATTCTCTTTTGGAACTCAGATATTTCCAAAAAACAGAACCAGTTATATACTTACTAGGTATGTAAGCGTATTACACATTTATCATTCGAGCAACAATATTTGAGTAACTTGGAAGGATTTACTCCCAGAACTTGCTTCAAGAGAAACGAAAATATGAGCATTTGTCATTGTTTCCTGATAATAATATTACTTGGGATGGGACTGTAATCCTCGTTTTCCATTCGTGGGTCACGGCGAGCTCCACGGTAATGCTCAGGAACAATAGATGAAGTCATTATGACTGGCTTAATAATGAGCCTTTGACTATAGAATAGATACGTATCTCGCAATCGTCAAATAGAAACATCGATAAGAAATGTTATAGTCAACAAATTCAAATATCCGTCTTTAAAATGGGGAGTGTTCTCAAGAACTTTTTAATCTGGTGCCATCATCACCTTTCTACACCACCGCTCGCTGGCCATGTGGAGCTCATCCTCTTATCCTCGAGCCGCCTCAATCGTCCACACAACGATTCAGTCTGTCTTTCCTACTGCAGACCATTCGGATGTGAATACAACTGAATTATAGTTTTAAGCTGTAGATCTCTTTCAAAATAATTTACGTCCCTAACTTAGAAGTTAGTAAAAATATAGCCGAGGTTGCAGAGTAAGATTATTAATGCTACGTAAACATGTTTTGATCTTAAGTTATTATTGCTCGCAAATCTTCAGACTCCTTGACAACAATGGAAGGTCTTTGTTATATTTTAGTAGCAAAATCAAATCTCATAGATCATAAAATCAATAGTTATATTTGTAGGAATTCATGGAAGAAGCACACTGTCCCCAAATGATTGGGTAGGAAGATAATGAAATTGGCAGATGATGAGTTAGATAATTAGTAGTTACCGCTAGTATGTAGGTTAACTCATCATAGCACTCATAATCAATTCAATTGATCAACAGATTTTTTTTTCCTGAAAACTCTTTAAATCTACGTAACCTCTATTTTTATTGTCGTAAAGACTATTCTTTGGCGACACAAATGTCTACTATATTTACATAAAACACGTATGCGTGTAACGTCGCCGGGTTGATTGAATGATTGAATTGGAATCGAACCCCTGACGTCGTGAATGCCGCCTAATCAAGCGAAATCAATGTTTTGTCAGCCGCACAAGCCAACGAGTCGCTCCCTCGATAAGCTCCTAAGCCAATCTATTGTTGCTTTCGTATTTACATATATATTAACATACATAAAACTTTGTATATGTTTATTTGTATTGGAGAGCCCATTGCCTAACCAACGGGGTCTTTATTAGTAAATACCACGAATTCCGATAACAATTTCTATTTTTATGAACATCAAACAAGCATATAAAGTTACTTATTACGAGTTCTCAAACATCGAAGAACGACGTACGGTCAGCAACGAAAGTAGATGGCCAGATTTCCATATTATGGGTAGTTATACTGTACTGGTTACTTGTAAATTAAGATCTATCTTGCTAGCTTAAATTGCTTACTGTACCTACCTATTTTTGATTGAGCGTGAAAACAACCTTATGTACATTATATTATGAATAACATTAATATTAATGTCTAGCAATAATATTAGTTTTTTATTTTATTTTTTATACCACATTGTCGGCAAACAAGCATACGGCCCGCCTGATAGTAAGCGGTTACCGTAGCCTATGAACGCTTGCAACACCAGGGGTATCACTCGCGCCTTGCCGATCAATCCCCCCTCCCCCATGAGCTCTGGCGACCTTACTCACGCGTAGGAAGTAGGTACACAACTATTTGGCACAAGTTATTTGGCTGCGGTATTCTGTAAGGTGGAGGTACTTCCCCAGTCGAGCTGCTCTTTGAACGACATATCGTTAAAAAGTTAAAGTTAAGTTTTGAAATAGTTCTTCTTAGATGCGATATTTAGTAATTTCAAAGATCATGTAAAATAACTTGCTCAGAAACACTAAGCTTCGACCCTCGCCACAAATATTAGTGCGTTCCAGGAGCAGGCGGAATTTCGGTCGATGACCCGTTTGTTCATGTTTCTGTCACTGGCACACAAATGTAACGGATCGGCGCGAGCGCAACAAAATTCCGCCTTGGGAACGCATTTTAGACATAATTATAAAAGTGTTAGTTATACTCCGTTATATAAGAAGAGTAATTAATAATTCAGCAATAACATATATTTTAAATGCTACAAGGTTTATAAAAAAAAAAAGGTTTATAACCGGTGGTAACTTCAGTAGTAGTTTCGACGTTTATGAGTGCCCTTCTAGGGCCGAAACTGAATAAATGGCTTTGACTTTGATTATTATTTTCTACAAACGAATTCCATTACCTTCTCTCCATTTTATATCATCTTACATCGAGGTCAGTATAAAAACCATAACAATAGGGGATTATTTATTGCAAACGTTGCATTATAAAAGAAATTTATATAACTTTTATTGCTTATTATACGCAGGTGGAACAAAAGTCGTATTAAAAAGGAGAAATACAATAGTAATACGTTTCACGTTACAGAATAATACCAGGGTTCTAATTGCCCCACTCGCAATTTTCCATCCACATTCTAAAGCGAATTGTATTACCTTCCGTTTACAAAGTACAACTTAAGTTTAAAGCTCAGCTTGCAGTTGAATGCTTTGCTCAGACTGACTGAATGGAATGAAGTAAGCTCAATGAAATTGTGAAAGGGATACTCCCCGTGGAACCTACAAAACGTAGTCATGGTAATACATAAATATAATTAAAGTACTAAAATATAGTAACACGTGTATGTACGTATGTTTATTAGTAAAAATAATAAATAGTTTTTGCCACGTGTTACGGACATAATAAAGTTTCTTGGCTTTTCAATTTTTTGTTTCATAATAATATGGTATAGCTAATATCAGAAACTACAAATTAAAATATACGTATAGATATAATATATTTAGTTTCAGTTAAGAATATAAATCGTTTGCATAAGCTTAAGCACCTTTCCTTTCATATCGCTCCTGAACACGTTCCTTTGTAGTGTCGATGTAGAGAAAGGAACTTAGTGAAAGTATCTAGTTGCATTTATATAGGTTTCAACATCTTCAACTTACTACTATTCTTTGTCATACCAATCAACATACATTATTTTTACCTACATAGTATACAATTATATATAACGCAATTGATTTTTTTATACCCAACCTTCTTTATCATCAACATCAACTCGATATATCATCTACAAGTATTTTTATTCTTGCAAAATAACAAAAGACGGACAGAGGCCATATTGATATTTCCAAAGCTCTCAAAAAATAAACGAAAAATAAATAAGGGATTTATGTAACGGACATGTATAAAGTAACATTCCAAAAGCTCTGCCCTCGGGCTGCGTTCGGTTGCGAGCTCGTCCATGGACACAGATTATACCCCAGACAATATAAAGAGCAGTACGTCAGCATATTGAATGTCCCTTTTCCACATATTATGTGTACCTTAAAATGTTTTCCACAAGTTTTCCCTATATATATTAAAGAATAATATAAAATACCGGCCAAATGCGTGTTGGTCCACATACAGTGTGTAGGGTTCCATAGCATGTATATACAGTCAGCGTCAAAAATAGATTGAGAACTCTAATTTTGATTTTCACATGAATCAAGTTTTAATAGCAATATAATAGAAATATCTGCCTTCCTATACATCTACTAAATATTTTGTAGAAGTAGTCTCTTAGGATATGAGCCAGCCTTATATTGCCTGGAAGGGATCGCTTTTCAGCGATAAGACCGCCCTTTATACAATATTTTTATTTACTTTCTGGTGTACAATTTTTTTTACTTTGTATAGGCTTGTGTTTGACAACAATCTCACTATGGTAGGTGATGATGTGGCCGAAGGTGGTAAGCACACAAAGCCTAGAAGTATCTGGCTCTCAAGTGCAGCTGCCGGAACACACCAATAGGTGTTTGGCGACAGATTTTCACCTTGAGGGTGGTAGCTTGCCAGGCGGGTACTACAAAGTACCCTACCACCGTTCTATGGTTTCCTCACGATGTTTTCCTTCACCGAAAGCTCAAGCTCATTGTAGGATTCGAACCCACGACCTTCGCCGTGGCGTCCGACGTCACTACCACTGAGCTATCATCGCCTGTAATGATTTCAATAAGTACCTATTCAAGTGATCTAATTTCCTACAAACATACAATATTTACAATATATTCAGCATATCTGTTTACACTAATTGTGAATCGAAATTATTTCGAGCCGAAATTATAGATAAATCAATGCTCATTATGAGTTAAATTAAAGTTGCACAATTATCTCAAATATATGAAATTCAGTTATTTAACAAATTTTATGCAGATTCACTTACACTATAATTACTTGTTTATTATTACTGCACATTACATTGCGGTGTTAGGTACTGATTACCTTTTCAATAGGGAAAACTATGAAAACATAACAGTTTTTACTTTGGTTTGACATTGGGTTAATTAATAAGTATTGCAAAAAATGCATGGGGCGATTCACTATTCATAAAATTCAATAGAGATTGACTAAATATTTTTATTATTATCTATATTTTATATTTATAATTGTCATAATGATATGCCAACCATTCAATAAATATATCAAAACTAGCTGTCGCCCACGGTTTCACCCGCGTGGCGGTATAAAAAATAGTTTACGACCAATTCTCAGACCTACCAAATAAGCACAAAAAATTTCATAAGAATCGGTCAAGCCGTTTCGGAGGAGTTTGTAGACAAACACTGTGACAAGAGAATTTTATATATTAGAAAAATAAAGTTAATTAACATAACAGATAATTTTACAAATTACATGCCTTTATAAATTTGAAAGATCCGCAACAAAATATTTATCAAGCGCTCTCTATTTCTAGGTGCTCATAATTAAAGGGCAATTATATTCAATCCAAGCAGAAATTCCTCAGCAAGGTGACTCACGGGCGTCTCATCTCGACTCCCGACATAATTAATAGCGTCAGAAATTCATTGAGTTCGATGTTATTTAGCCTGAGGTACTTACGAGTATTTCTGTTGATGCCAGATGATTGACTCGGTGAACGCTGGCAAGGGATTGTTGAGATACTTGCTCGTTATTAGCTTTAATAATGTTCGGAGTCTCGTGTTTTGATATAATTGAAGCATGCCTGGACAGGTAAAATCCTCTTGAATTATATTATTCATATTGAACGATTTGCAATTTAGTATTTATTTCAAAATGCATCGTAATTCGTTGCTATTCGATAGGGTAAAAGATTTTGTGGAAAGCTTTTGTGATTAGTTAGATACTTAAATAATAAACATCCTGAGATATTCTTCACACACGACCATCTGATACCTAATTAATTAGATCTTTTCTTACACCCAGACTCACAACAAACAGATATTTTCATGCACACAAATGTTTTTTCTGAGTGGGAATCGAACCCACGGCCTGTGGTGTGTATTCGTCTGTAACATTTGCCACACTACTGCAGACGAACACATGCTCAGGTAGGACCATTCCATTTGCATAACCGTTGCAGCCATTATTTGAATTGAAGTCGTACCTTAAAGCAATCATAACACCCTCTTCAGACTGAGATATTAATTATATGATTCAACAAAGAACATCAAACAAAGGATTTCCGAGTTTCGCAACTACCCGCTCTCACCCAAAGACATTAATCAAGAGGATTATGAATAACCTTAACGTGTTTTACGTTTGTTGTAAAAGGAAACGGAAAAAATTATTCATATGATAATAACCGATAATTTAAAGTTATTAAGTGTTATTTATTTACTTTTGTCCTTTATGTTAGTTAATTATGTAACCAGTGCTCAATTCTTTGACGCCTTATGTTCGTATGACGTCACGGTATAATTGAATGAAACAACGATTTATTAAAAATGAACGCTTTTAACAAAAGTGGTTTGTGAAAATTTTCAATTTGTTGTACTAAGCACTACTTACTTCAGCGAGTGGGACCAAAAATTGTGCAGAACTATGTAATATTTATGAGTTGGTTCCACGAGGGTGAAGTGGCGAAGTATTATGCAGAGTGAATCGGACCCAACTTCAATAAGCTTTATGATTTGCTCAATTGAATCCATGACTTAGTTGATCTTTAATTTTTATTTTCACTTTTCCTATCATTTAAGTACCTATGCATTCTACATACTATGCATTTTATTTTATTTTATTTTATTATTTCTTGGGTATTTACTAAGTGTAATCCATGAGGTGTATTTTGTGATGGCTATGAAACCCGTGTGAAACCAAATCTGTCGCCAAGCGCCTTCTAGGCTTTAAAGGTCGTCAACCGCCCCGGTATTGCTAATTTCCATAAGCGACGGTAGCCACTTATCACCAGGTGGACCGCCTGCTTGCTTGTCAGCCTTTTGACATGAAAAATATGAGACAAGAGTAACTTGACATATAAAACTTTGAGACCTACAGCATTTACAAATGACATGCCTCTAGTTTTTAAGCAAAGTAATATCTAACAGACAGGACAGTTTGTAAAAGCTGTAGCTAAACGCGCACATTACTCATGCAAAAGTTTAGACAATGTGTCGCATGTGTTTATCTCAGAAACTTGAGCAATAACGAACGAGCTACAGCTGGTTACCACAGGACCTCGTGTAAAATGCACGTTAACTATATCGTGATATAACTTGCTTACTGCATCCGAAACGTTAATTACTCACATTTCAATTTTAGAATTCTTTCATTTCAACGCAAAACATTCTGATGAAATCTCCGGAAGGTGTAAAAATATTGCACATGTTCTCCGGGAATATTTCATATTATACACGTTTGGTATTTACGTCATGGGGAGAAATGATGTGCTCAGACAAAAAGCCTAGAAGGGAACAGGCTCTGGGAAGTACAGCTGCTGGAACAAACCGTTAGGTGCTTGGTGACAGATTTTTAACATCAAGGTGGTAGCCAGTCAGACGGATACCTACTACAAATGTACCCAACTATTTATATATTTTAATTAACCAATCGTTGACTGGTATAAATCACTATAAATAGTTATTATAATAATAGTAATCTTTATTTTAGCAAAAAAAACCGTATTGAAAATAAAATACAATTATAACTGATCATTGTATTAAAAATTGTCATCCATGTAAGCTGTTTCTATAAAGACATTTGGTAACATTCAATCCTCAGTCACGCTTCTATATCGTTTGATTATAATTATCGATCAGTACTTATACGTTAAAATAACCTCATGCTAACAGCTGACTCAATATATTCCACTAGCAATAAATAATAACTTTTGAAATGGAAAAGATCGATGGTATTTTATAACCGCTCATAAAATCTACAGAACCCCATCCAAAAAAATAACACATCCTAAAGTTTGAAATTGATCTCACGACTTGAGATTTCACGTAATCGTAAAACTAAGTCGATTTCGATTGCGAAAACTTTGTAAGGTATAACGTTAGTCGTAAAACTAGGACATTATTTACGAGGTTCGCCCGACGAGGCGAATATATTGAAGGCTGAGTTTGAACCACCTGCAACCCTAATATTGTTGTGAAACATTAAACGTCTTACTGTTTTAGAACTATATAATATATATTTTTATTTTAGGCTCACCAACAGCTTATTTTTAAAACATAAAAAACTAACAAACAACTTTCACGCTAAAACTTATAGCCTATTTAAAGAAATTATTAATCAGATTTAAACATGTCTTAGAAATAGGTAATATCTATTAATATTTATCGTATTATCTAATACTTATAAGAAATGAATAAAATATTTCATGAGTATAACTTATTTAGAAACTGTATTATACATATAAATATAAATAATACTAGCGTTTCCGCGCGGTTTTACCCGCGTTCCCGAGATAAAATATAACCCATGTTACTCAGGGATAATGTAGCATTCTAATGGTGAAATAATTTTTGAAATCGGTCCAGTAGTTTTTGAGTTTATTCATTACAAACATACAAAAATACAAATCCTTCCTCTTTATCTTACTTGGGACATTCCTCACACACGGCCACAGATCCTAAACTAAGCAGAAATTACAAATAGATCATCTTTGATATGATTTGATTTTCTATCTATCAATGCGTAGAGTACCTATTACTAACGACTATCATGACATCATCCCCATACTAATGTGAGTTCTGTGTCCCACTGTCGGATGAGCGGATTTCCTTACGATACATACTTCCGTAGGGATTACTATAGCTATTGTCTTACGTTATTTTTATAAAAAACACTTTTTAATGTAACAGAAGTTTAAAAAAAAAAATATCTGTTATAAAAAACACGTTTTTGTATCTCTATATCTTCTATTATATAAAATGGAATGTTTATATATCTGTTTATTTAGACTCCCCCTCGAAAAGAGAAAACCTTCCGCCAGGCTAGGTCATCGTGCCTAGAGATCGCGGTATTGGAAACTCGTATATGTATATGCCGAGTGCACAGGAAACTTAAATAGCAAGATGTGGAATCTTGTGGCGCCATATATCCACATGAAAATTCCATTGAGTAAGGACACAAAGCCTAGAAGGAATTGGTTTCAAGTGCAGCTATCGAAACACACCGATAGGTGCTTGGCTACAGATTTTCAAAACGAGTGTGTTAGCTATGGTCTTTTCACGATGATTTCCTTCACTGAAAGCTCAGGTTCATTGTAGGATTCGAATCCACAATACGGAAATCGATACACTACTACTGAGCTATCATCATCTTGAAAGTACTTTTTTTGAACAAAATATACCGCATCTTTCATTGGACGCTGTTTAGCCAATACTTTTCTGTGAAGAGGATTCGGATATGGAGGCTCACTCAATAGAATGGCCGAGCACCAAACATAACAAATTCAAAATGTTTTACGTTTAAACGTCCTCCATAAATGCATGTAGCGATATTTACAATATCAAAATACAAAACTACTCGACATCACTCGACCGTATTCAGTACAAGCATTTTAGAGTTCTTCCTTTGAATAAATCCGCTCTACAGAACTGAATATTATGGCATCCGGAATAGTGCACGCGTGGTCACAAATGCTACTTTTCCAATCCCCTTTTTAGGTAACTGGTCCACCGCGTAAGGAATATAACAATGGGTTCCTACCACCCCTCTCTCACTTTTGACTTGGCAATGGGGTCGGTTTTTATAACGTACCTAACCGCTGAGTTTGGAAGCGTGCAAGTTGACGCAAGTTGTTCAGCTCATGATTAAATTTCCTGAGTTATGGTCACTGTAGTTCAACCGTTTTTTGGCCATGTCTCGGCCCGCTGCGTCGTACATTATTTAACGGTGCCGATATGAAATATGCATTAATCATGCCAAAAGGCCTCTGTAAACAACTTTTATAAGTATCGGAGCTGCTTTTAATGAGATTCAGTTTGTGTGTCCATTTTTTGCTGTCGGATTGAGATGTATTCATGGGATCCAATGATAGAAGAGGATATTAAATTATGAAACATTTTCATTTTTATGGTTCTATGAATAATACATAAAGGTGACATTGACTGTTATGTTTTCGGTCGTAAAGTATACGTATGTGGAATAACAAACACATAATAAATATCCACGGCTCGTTATCTAAGTAAGTAAAAAATAGAGATAAACAAAGAACTGAAAATCTATACGATTACTTTTGTATGAGACGCTGGTAAACAGACTTGAACATCACGTCTCCGGAGCGGATGGGGATAAAGCCAAAAGATGAATGAAAATATTATATACTAAAGAAAGATAATCTTTTATTTTCTTGTCCATGAAATCGGTAAGGAATCACACCACGGGGAGGTAGGTCTGATTGACAGATGGCCTGTCTTGGATAATTGAGACGAATGCGAATTGTCTCGTTCGATAAATCTCTTTACTGCTTTTTTATTGATATTTTCTAGCTCATTCGACATGCTCTTGGATATGGAAGGAGCCGAGTGTCTCTTACCGGCAATTGCACATAAACTGATGATCAAACTATGTGTATTATTTATTTGTGTATATAAAAATAATATACTCTGTGTGTCTATACCACATTACTTTTTCTAAAAGCGATTTCGATATCAAATGTTTTTCATACAGTTCGTGTACAATGATCATCGTCTTTCTTATCTTTCTACTTTTCCCTTATTTCATATGACACGAGGAGGTATGTATAGGTTTATTTCCTTTCTCCCTACCTATAAGCCGTCGCCACACAAACACCTTCCTTAGTCCTTTAACCAGACAACATTCATTCAACTCGCATAAAGTACCTTTAACCTCTGTGTTAATCAAACATAAGTCATTATTGTCTTTAAACTAAAGGGCATCTCATACTATATTTAGTTTTAATGAATATACTTGTAAGTCAAAGTGAACTCCAGTGAATGAGTTATTCAAAATTATATAATTGTAAAGCCTTGTAATCCACCTGTAGCGCAAAATAGATAATAACGTACCTGAAGTATTCAAATCCCCGTCTTTAGATATCTAATGAACACCTCCAATTACCAAGTCATTGAAACTACTCTAATTACTAAGTAATATAACTTATCTTACAATCGTTTGAGAACTATGAGGTTGGACTTTCACAAAATCTGAGAACATCTTTCATTTTAATAAGCTTTTGAATTGAGTTCAGTTGTTAATTGGAGAATATGGATTTGAAGTATGACTTATTTTTAATCGATATAAGAATATTTTTAATGGTTCATATGTAACTGTAAGCTATACCTTTTTGATTCCATTCTAAGCTTTGTATGCTTACCACAGTCGGTGCAGCTGCCAGAACATACCGTTAGATTCTCGGCAACAGCTTTCACCTTGAGACAGATTCCACCTTCAACTTGAGAGTGGTAGCTAGCCAGGCGAGTACCACAAAGTAGGCACTAAACCGAGCTATGGGTTTTTCCACAGTATTTTCCTTTACCGCACACGCTCATTGTAGGATTCGAATACACTACCACTAAACTATCATTGCCTTAAATTCCAATTTATTTCTTATAAATAATGCTTTATAACATAGGATAGATATTAGTTCATTGCTTTGTCTATTTTCAAGTCAAGATCTTCACAAATACTGTGAGCGCACATGTACAATTTAGGGTACTGAATGTATTTGAGGTACCAAATGTTATTTATGCCGAATTCCCATCTAACTTAGATTGCAAACGTTACTTAAGTAACGTTGCAGGCAGCACATGTGTATGTCGAAATGGAATATAGATATCTAATGGCACTTACTCAGCTTTGAACAGCTCTATCACCCAACAGCATTAAAATCTAGCTCCGATTACATTTTGAAACACTTGGCAGAGTTCTTAGACGATTTGTAGAACTATACGAAAACATTTATAGCAAAGATTACAAATCGAACTTTAATTTAATTTGAATTGAATGAATGCCCGGCTTTGAATTAGATTACAATTATTATAGATTCATTTTGATTTCAAATTTCCTTTTAATATCAAATAAAACAGACTTCAAATCATTGTCTATGGTCATATATATCATTGTAATTTTATATGGGACTATTTAGACAAGTTTCTTTTAATTAAAATAAAATATTATTTAAATCGACTTTTATATCTCAAGTAAGAAAACCTACATACTGGCTATCTCAAATTGAAAATTTATCGTCAAGAACCTACCCGAGACTTGAGATTTAGTTCCCTAGCTTTATTTGATTAGCACGTATGTACGTGAGCTGTGGTCAAGTACACGTCTATCCCTAAGGATAAAGGATATAGGAATTAGGAACCGAAATGTGACCTCCGCTTTTTTCGTTTTGTTATCCATTCATTGATTTGATTGAAATCATAAATATTATGTATTTATTTCAATGGGGTCAAACTTCATTGATACTTTACATCAGCTTGTATAAAATAGCGTGCAAAATTGTTCACTTTAAATCAGGTGATACGACGAAGCTGAACGAGCTATATCTACTTGCGCTGTACAAAAAGTCCGATGTGTCCAATGACCTTTAAAAATACCCATTTAGTCCCAAATACCCAAGTGATGTCCCCTGATAGTAGAAAACTGAGAAAGCTTTTTAAAAAACCCTATCTATCTTAACTTTTTTGTAACCTCTCAATTTATCCAAAGTTTAAACAGATTGAATACTATCAAAAGTTAAGTGGCCACAAAAGTTAATTTGAGAATATTCCAATTCTGATAGTTAGACAAATTAATTAATTTTTATGTTGTGAAACTTAGGACCACTGCAGACATTGCGTTCAGTTGGATTTAATTTGTTTTGTATTGTTGCAAGTGTTAGTTGTTGATTATGCTAAGCTTCTACCTTATACAACGTCGCATTGCGTGGGTTTGAAAAGTCAACTTTATCATTTAATCCTACATATCTGCTGCCAGCTTGTTTTTTAGGATCTCAACAATCTTCACTATGCTGAGTCTTTAGGTCTGATTAATTTTATTTAGTAGATAGTAGCTTTCGCGCCGCTTAACAAATAACCTAGTATTTTTAACCGACTTTTTATAAATATGTATTATTTAGTTAGTACATTATGTTGATGTATATAATAAGGTTTAGCCAGATTAAGCTTTGTAAGCTCCTGAAAATATTTCTTTGACGACTCTTATATTTATAAATTTAAAGATTTTTATTTATAAACCTTTTGGAAGATAAATAAATGATAATAAATTAAAACTGCATCATAATCCGTTGAGTAATTTAGCACTAACCAGACAAATAGATAGACAGGCGCAGATAGCGACTTTGTTATATATTTTCTAGAAATATAATACATACATAAGATATGATAGTTTTGTAAATTTTAGCAAAATTTCTAAAAATCGGATCGCGGACCAAAAAACCTACAACCAAATTAATACAACATAATTGTCATAACATGATAATCTAAACGATACTTTTTCTATCCCATATCTACGATCTAAGCTCAACATATAAAGTTGGGCGGAACGAGCACTTAAGCACCGCGCTCAGCTCCAGGCCTCTGTAGAAGTTGCCTCGAGATTGCGTTTCGGTGAATTATGGCCGATAGAGTTGGATGCTATTTGCCAAGTTACGAAGCGTCAACAGTAGTGCCATTGTGCCTTTATTCCGGCCCATTGTACATAGTTTTGCGCAATGTTAACGCCACCACGGCTGGGGTAAACAACAAACAGGTAAACGATATTAATTGTACTTAATTTAGTGCTTATTTCTGTTACTTATTTGTGGTATTTATTCTTTACATAGTCTTTGATTTGATATATTTTTTTATAGATTGGAAACGATTATGTTGTATTGTTGTTTAAAATTTTATTCATAAAAGTATTTTGACAATGTTACTTTACTCGATTTAGCTCGACTGTGACTTCCTCATCATGATAATGTCATTCTAATAAACCTCAGTTTAATAACAAAATTTGAACTTAACATTAAAGATTTATAATAAACAAAACAACTGTGACTATTCAATAACGTCGCATATTTATCCAAAGAGCTACCGATAACTCAATACTATATAAGTCAATACAATCTATCTACATACATTACACAGTAACTTATGATTGGTTTTAAAAACAAAGGTTATTGACCCTCATAGGTATTATTATACAAACATAGGAACCATCTAATCTCTCGAAACCCACTGCGTAACTGTGAAAACCACATAAAAAAGTTAATGTTATAGTTCTCGAATTATCAGCACACTAACCGACAAATAGACAAACAGACAGACGGTTGCGTTTTATACCATGTAAGGATAAGGATAAGGATGAAGGGCAAATAATTATTTACTTACTCACGTAGATTTAACTAAGTTTCAAAAATATAAAAATGCTAACTTAAATAATAAATATAATAAAATATACAGCCGCTAAACTGTCGATACACTTAAAAGCCGTTCAAAGCGGCCATAATTAAATTTCTAGTTCATAATAACGTTCAGAAATTTTAATTAAACTTCCCGGCGGCCAGACGCGAGTTTCATAGACAGAGCAAAAATAATGTACAATTGTGTAATTACAAATAAAAATAATGTCGAGTTCAGTTCGAAGCTCACATATGGTTTTGAAATATTTTGGACTCCGCATTTAAATCGATTTTAATATTTGATATGGTACGCAAAATAGAGTTATATTTTATTCCTGCATTATAACGCAATTGGACTGCGCGCTTGAATCTAGTCTACTATACTATATCGAGTCTATATACTTACGGGAAAACTTGTATCCATAAAGTTTTTTGAATAGAATTTCTAAATTAAAAGCAAGTAATAAGAATTAAAACTGCATAAATATTTAAAATTATATTTAGAATTCTGAAGAATAATAATATTTTTTCGAAATAATATGCATTTTTACAATTTTAAACATTACCATACGTTATTCTCTCCAAAGGTTGAATTCGTTTTATTTTTACGTGACATACGCGTTGTGGTCATTATAAAAGTAAAATTTTCATGAAACTGGAAAATTGCCAGATTTGCATTGTAACAGCTTTTTCTTACACAAACCCTGTAAACTTATTCTTTTTGCTTCGCTTTGTAGAAACTAAGCTAAAGTTATGGTAATTACTTTTTAAGGTCAAACTTGTAAAAAAGGATTCCATCTTTAGAGAAGCGATGTTGTCTGAAGAAAATTGCTGTATGTACGTACTCACACAGTTTACAGAGTCTCTTGGATTTGCCTTTAATATAAAATGTATGTCGACACAAAGCTGTTATGAAGTTGCAAATTAATTTAGGCCGGTTCTGGAAACTCAATTTTCGGGTTTATTTTATCCGCCAATATTTATGAATAACAATTATCTGGTTGTCGTGACGTCGGCGCTGGCATCGGCCGCCGCGGCCACCCGGCACCCGCCAGCCGCCAGCGCTTCGCTCCAATCAATCTAACTGCCTTTTCACAGTTATAATGTATTTAATATTTTCCCCATCACTCGGCTATTCAGTGGAACTTTTTTATAGAACCAAAGTTGTAAAAAAAAAACAGCTCAACAACATGGCTCAACAATCTGTGAAATTACAAAGTTAGTTACAACTCCGGGTGTTAACGATTTTGTATTCATTATGGAAACATTAAAGGCTATTCATAATCTTTGTTTTATCAATTATCGCTTTTACTAACAAATAAAGTGAATACCAACTTTTTTCACGAATATACATAATTACCTATAACTATAAGTACACTTGATAAGATTATTTTTAAACACAAGTCCTATCTAGTGTATTGGACCAGCTCCTTCGTAGAAATATATTTTTTGAAGTCTTCAAAGTACTTTACATAGAAAAATTATAAAAACATAATTTTCAGTTAAAATCGCCTTCATTCCATCTGACAGTTTACAGCAGGTAATGTAATTCGAAACCGGGTGAAGCGACTTAGCCCACTTTGCAACTCGGCCACTTACCTACAAACAATGTGCTTAGATATCTAGACTATCCCAAACTTGGCCTGCGCGACGCCTAACTGTCGCTTGCAACTTTTTAAGGATAACAAATTTTACCCTAGCTTACATAACCAAAGACCTGAAAATAACCCAAATCCAGTTCTTAGCTTATGAGGAGAAAAATATTGAAGTACATTATATTACTTTGAATAATATAAAGGATGATATTTTAATTTTAATAATTTCCCAATAAAAGTGACTTTTATTTTCAAAAAAATCTTAAATTTCATCAGCTGTAACTTAAACCGAAAATTTATTAATTCGGCCCTTACCGCGCTTTTTTACGAGAATTTCCCACTTGAGTCTTTGTATAACCTTTTTCATAAAATTTGATCCATAGTAATTAAGGGGATAATTAAGCACTTTTCTAATTCGACCAGCAGATTCAATAATGAACGAGGAAAAAATAAATTTAACCTAGGTAAGACAAGATGGGTTACGTCACTTAAAAATATTTAATGCCGAAGCTTTCACCGAATATAATTCTTTTTATGTTCATTAATCCTCCAAGGTAGTTCAGATTTTAATTAAATAAAACCACTGAAGCCACGCTGTTTCGGTTTACTTAATAATCTGTACACTCAACTCCTATCTGCACTGAGCCTATGTATACATGTAGGTAAATAATATATTATACAAAGATAGCGTTGTCAGGGTGTCAAGTTCTCTATTTTCACTCATCTTAGCTGTGACTTCAATTAACATTCAACGGTTTGTATTGGATTTTAATTTATTGTAACAAAAAAAAAATGAAAAACGAAAGACTTAGTTTTCACCCCGCGGTTTAACTACGTTCCCGAGAGATCTAATCTTTTCCCGGGATAAAAAGGTTGTCATCCACGTTTCATTTAAATTTGTTTGTGTGTCGTGATTGAGCAACAAACATCCACACAAACGTACAAATATAGACACAAAAACAACCTTCAGATTTATAATATTATTATTTTTAGCCTACGTGTATGAGACCAAGGCTTGTAAATAACGCAAAATTTTCCATTAATTTATGATGCCAATTAATTAAAATTAATTGGAATCAAAATTTCAAAAATAGAACTGTGATATCATGCTTAAAGTATCGTTGGCGTTCTCAACGTCATACCCTCGTTTGTATTTGACGTTTTAAATGAGACAACTGGAGTGAAACGCCTAAAGACGTCACCACGCGTTGCGTTGCGTTTCGTGACGTGATGCGGAAATGATACGTGTTCAGGGGTCGCGAACGTCGCTCGCGGCACAACACTGTTTGAACTCAAAGTAACCTTCGGAAATGAGATACAAGTACTGTGAGATTTGGATGAGCTCAGCGTGTAGGATTAATTTACATTTTACGCTTCGGGAAGGAGGTGAAACAAGCGAGGTGCTCACCTATATGCGATGCGTGTGCTGTTTTAATTCAAACATTGAGTCGACTAAGTTTCAAAGGGTCTACTCACGTCTCAGTTTTGCTCCCCCAATCAAGTAAGTTTCTCCTTTCGTCAGCGGGGCTGAACATTGTGGTATGCTAGTAGTGCCCTAATTTATATTAGGGCACTACTAGCTATAATAATAAATAAATATTCTGGGACATTATTCCTCACACACGGCTATCTGACCCCAAACTAAGCAGAGCTTGTACTATGGAAGCCAGATAACTGATATACTACATATACTACTTTTATTTTGTAAATACATACATATATAGATAATTACACCCAGACTCAGGATAAACAGACATGTTCATGCACACAAATGTTTGTCCTGTGTGGGAATCGAAACCACGACCTGCGGCGTGATAGCTAACTGTTAACTTCTTTTTAATATCTACACTTTTTTGACATTGTCCAATACTTCAGATTGAGCACATGGAGTATTTTTTAATATGGATATCTTTTGACCAAAATTTCACCATGGTAAATGACTGGATCTCAAGTCTAACTGCTGGAACACATCGGTGTATGATTGGTAAAAAACATATATTATGGGTATAGGTACCAGCTAGGCGGGTAGATACTACGAAGTACCCTACCATCATGCCTTGATTTTACTCACGATGTTGTCCTCACAATTTATTTGACTGTAGGTACAAAAAATAATGTAGAATGACGTACGCAACGATCAAAATATGCAGTCGCTCTATACAATCACTTGTCAAAAGTACTTGATACCTAAATAAACATAACCTCTAAAGTCATATTAAATCCTTACTAACGTCGATGATGTGGTATTTTTTAAAGACCCTAACGGACGATAACTGTAACTTATATCGTGACCTATGTATATTGTATAAAATTATAGTGAATAAATACCTGTCATATCAGCAACTCGTTTGTAGAGCTCATCCAAGTCCGTTAGAAGTTTTCCGGCATGATATTCCGCCAAACATCTCTTAAAAACATTATAAATAACTTCTCTGGCGCCACTTTTTATCGTCTTGCCCATTTCCAATAACAATTCAACGACTAAAACGTTTAATCTAGCGAAAATCACGATAATCCACAAGACACTATTTTATTTTGTTAGTTTGATTGATTTTTGACATTTCTTACGAGTTGCCATGTGGAGAAAAAAAATTGTTCAATATTTTTTAATTTCTACTCTTAATGGCCAACCTATATTTGAAAATGAAATTTCTACAAATCATAATTATTATGTTTTCAGTCTTGCCATGGTTATAAAAACGTATTTACTTTAATAATATAGATAGTCTACGCATCCTATATCCTATCGAACCTACTGACCCTACTTACTATTATAAATGTGTAAGTTTGTATGTTTGTGACTCCATCACGCATAAACGGCTGAATGGATTTGGATGAAACTTGGCACCTAGATAGATCATACACTGTAATAACATATAAGGTACTTTTTATCCCGGGAAAACATAAGATCCCTCGGGCACGTAGGTGAAACCGCGGGGCGGAAGCTAGTACGTCATAAATAAATGATTATTTACTAACCTCCGGAACACACTTTGTTCTTATTTTCTAATATGGCATATTTTTGCCAATATTATCCTTTACATTGCATGAAAGAGAATGGCTTATATGAGCTGATATTGGTTGTTCACGAGCGATAGCTACTAAGGCTTCAGTTTAATCTTGTCTTGAATAAAGGGGATCCATTATTTCTCAAGCGTTGTTGTTTATAAGTTTTCACATTCCAATCTCATATTATATTCGGAGATTTTTCTGAAATATATGTAAAGTGGGGTAACATATGGATTCAGCCTTTATTGTTTTAGTATAGGTATTTTGTAACAAATATCTCATCATAATGGGAGACTGTAATAATATTTTTTTTGATTAGTTACCTACTTGAATTCGAGTAAGGTCCTACTCACTATAAAAATTTAGAATTCAATTAAAATTTAAAGAGGCCCTTTTTTCACTTCATGTTTCACGTAATTTCTAGGAGTAATATTACAAACTGAAATTTAATTATGTCTAAGAATATCAGCTATACCTTTTGTTTTACGAAAACGAGACGGTGTCTTAAAGTGACGCATTTCAGGTAAGTTGAAATACGTAGATTACGAAATTAGACATCAAACACCTTAAAAACCTTAAGTTATTAAGCAAGTTGTTGGAAGTTTGAACGTTTAATATTTTAGCTAAGTTTGGGCACGAGTGGGCTTAAAGTTCGGCCCTGGTGCCCTTCGTTCGTACTTATTTATTCATTCTGTTTTGACAGGCCGTTGAAGTTTTATTTTTCTTAATCGACGTTCTCTTATGATTAAATAATGTCGTTGACTTTGTCGTTTACTTTCGAAGTAGTAAATTGATTTATCTGAGGAATTGGGTGCGTGGAATATATTATGGGTCTTTTGAAATAGATGTGACTTGAATTAATATTAATATTTTGAAGATTTCCACACATTTAAGCTAAGTACTATTAATCTATACTATAATAAAACAGTAGAGTCCGGTGTATCTGTACATTGAAGAAAAGTTATAAAAATAGAAAGGGGGTAACTAAATACCCTTCTTTAGTTACCCCCTTTCTATTTTTATTACTTTAGATAGAACAAAAACAAGCGATTTTTAGAATTCTTATCTGTCTGTCTGTCTGTTTGTTCACGCACATCTCCGAAAATACTGAACGGATTTGCATGTAGTTTTCACAGGTAGACAGAGATTTATTTGAGGCAGAATATAGACTTTGTTGCATTAAAATCGGATGTTACAAAAAAAAGTTATCGTCATTTTAAAATTTTTATAGAAAGTTAACGACCAATCGGTCTTTTAAAAATTATAAAAAAATATTGCGAATAACTTTACGGAATACTTACATATAATAAACTATATAACTACCTTCTGTGTCGATTTTGCTTTGTGATTTGGTTTATTTGACTTAGATATATTATATTGTCATGTATTTTTGACACAAGATGGCGTTGTAATGTTTTAAACGAGTGTTCATGTAAGGATATTTTTCTTATGTATAAATATATGTGAGACAGTAGTAAGTATTAGTAATTAATACGATATACCTACATTACGATTACGACATAACTTTGATTTTACATGCTAAGGAAAGACACAGATAATTATATTACGTACAAGTTTCCATTGTGGTTTTGTTAATTTGATCTGGATTTACTTTAAAAATCGTCGCTTTGGATGGCAATCATTAGAGCTAAGTCAAAAATGTTACAAAATGGAGTTAAGTGCAGTCCAAAGTTTATATACCTACTAGCTGTCCCCCGCGGTTACACCCATGTATTTGGCTGATTTTACTCTGGATTTGTAATATGCTGAGTGAGGTGTCCAGTGACACTTTCATCATTTATTGGATGATCTCTAATCTGGCTTTTATTAAATTAATTAAACAGAACATAAATCAGCGATTTTTAGAATTATTTTCTGTCTGTCTTTTGGTTCACGCACATTTTCGAAACCACTGAACGGATTTTCATGTAGATTTCACAGGTAGACAGAACCAAATTAATTTGGGGTAGAATATAGGTAGTCATTGTTTCATTAAAATCGGATATTGTAAAAAAAAGTTATCGTTATTTAAAGATTTTTGGAATTTACTTTTATAAGTAGGTACCACTGTTCGTTTCATCGCAATTGGCTAACGGGAAAGAAGTTATAGAAATTTTATAAAGTCTACGCGAGCGAAGCCACGGGCAAACAGCTAGTAGTAAAATAAATAACAATTACATATATAAAATTTAATTTCAATTGTGCTTCAACCATGAATTGAGCCGAATCACTAATGGTTTTTGTTCAACTTTTGATATTGTAGGAAACAATTTTCAGTCTAAAACAAAGCGGACCGCCCGCAGCAAGTTTCAAACAAAACGCATCCATTAGAAATTATTGGATACCAGTTAATAATAATTAAATACGGCAACCATTCAGGATTCCACTAGTCATTCCTGAAGTTAGCAATTCTAGTTTTGGTGAATAATAATTTGTTCCAAGGAATTACATCGTTTAGGATAGTCTTGAACTATGGATGATACAATTAATCATCGTGTTCCTCGCCTGAAACTTTAGCTAAGACGTGAGTAACATTGGTGAATATAATTTGATCATGTAGGAGTTTAATACTAAATATCCGTGCGGTGCGGTGGCTTTTACTAAATGCATAGTATATGTATAGTATCCGTATATATATACTATTACCTACTTATAAAAAATATATATATATATCTGTCTGTTTGTACAAAATTTTAAACCCGGAATGCGGGTGAAACCGCTGAGAACAGCTAGTTCTCTATAAATACCCTCAGGTATAAGAGTTTATCTTCAAAATCAACGAAGATAGAAAAGTAACTTAAACACGCGAAAGATCGAAAGTGATTTTCCGTGTTTCCTTTTGGCTGTCACTTAATAATTGACCTATGTCTGCTAGTCACGAGGTCGCTGAGCGTTGAATAAAAAAGTTGTTTTCTCAATGCATTTAATTATTCATAAGGTTTGCCTGTAATCCCTCTACTTCTGAAGTTTCCACACCGACCTTGTCACGGTCTTAAGTGACAAATTATAGCTGGGAATCGAACTGACACTTTTATTGGATGAAGTTATGACAGCTTCCGCTTTCTTTGTGTTAGCTTTTAAACTACATTTTTATCGTTTTACTTAATATTTAACCATTATTATATTCGGTATTTGTAATCCACACAATTTTCAAATTAATTTTATGAAAATACGTAACAGACACATTAGCAAAAGCACTCACAATAAATCCTAAAAGGGACACCAGATTTCATTGAACAACAAACGCTTACAAACAAGAAAAACGTCGCATGGTTGTGAATAAAAAAACATTTGACAAAAAGCCGTGTGTGGCGCAAAAGGGATTTGTGTGACAACGGATGTGAGGCGGACCCGCTTATCATATTGGTGCAGGTAGATAGCACATAACTGTACTGAACGGTACTATTACGGTGTTTTATTTGAGAGTTTTACTTGAAATCTTTTGGCCAGCAAAGAGAGCAACTACACATTTTTAAATGTGTCGATTAAGAAAATGCGTAGTACCTAACCTATACCTTATGTTCTTTAGTGACTACAATGGAACATAAAATATGAAATATATTATAGGTATCATTAGTTACTACAACTTATCTACCAAATAAAAGTAATTTTGTAACACTTACATAACAATATTTTGTAAGTTTTTGTATTTTTGTAATTAAAAAAACAACCAAACGGGTTTTTTGTTATTAGGCCTGTACTTGACTACAATCTCACTCAGCATGATGATAAAACCAAGGGTGGTAAGTACCCAAAGCCTAGATGGATTTTCAACATGGGGCTGGTAGCCAACCTAGTAGACTTTACTACCGAGTTATAGAATCCTTCCGAAAGCTCTAGCTCAACGTAGGAAACCCTAACACTGAGGTATAATCACCTTAAGATATTCTTAATGAAGCTGTCTTAATTATACAGCCGTTTCAGAGCGATTAATTTATCTACCAAACTATCCATAGGTACATACTCAAGCGTCGACATATTCTCTTGCCTAACTAATACATATCAGACGACATAACAGTAAATAAAGACGGTACACATAAACGTGAAATCCTAATCACTAGCTCAAGTAACATACAAAGCTTTGACAGTGTCGTAGCGTACGGGTGCGGGACAATATCCGGCCTGCAGTCTCCAAGTTATCGATACACAATAACCTTGTGCTGGCACCAATCTCCGCCGGATATCCATCTGACGATCGCAGTGTAAGCAATAAGGATGTTTCACACTGACTGATAACAGTAGGTACCTGTCGGTTGAGATATTACAATCTTTTCAGAGATTTACGCTTATTTATTAGGCGATGTGGTCGCTCAGCGACAAAGCCTATCAATAAGGAAAAAAAAAAAAAAATTAGATATGTTATTGAAAGAAAACTAAAATAGTTTGGATAAAAATTACTACCATTATGGAATGAAAAACTATAGGATTTTTGGTTCGTTTATACTGAGTGAATAGCTTGAGATGACATAATTTCAAAACCTAAATTTGATTTGTGGTTCACAAGCTTGTATTCTTTATTGTTATCACTAACCTTGCTCAATCAAATTGAATGAAAAAACAATATTTTTATAGGCAAATTCAGAGTTGGCACGTCGAATCTATCGTAGATTTCGAATAGATGGCTTCCCAAAGTATCCACCCACAATACGAACGTATAGACAGAATAAAAAATACTTATTACTAACATTGACTAACTTTATTTCCAACATAATATTTGTTTCAATGTCTATCCTCCTAAATAATAACTCTAAAAATAACTTATGATAAAAGATAACAAATAATTTCTAGAAATCTTACATGCGCATGTGTAAGTAGTATGTATCATATTATATTTATATTTAATAGGAAGGAGAGGCCGGAGGAGTAATATTATATCCAAATAATGTATCCTTATTTTACTAATATTAGGAATAGCAAAGTGAGTGAGTCTGTTTATATATTACCTTCTGATGAATGTTGGTAAAAAGGTAATTTGGACCCGTAACCGTAATAAACATGGAATACTTTTTATCTCGAGATCGTGGGTGAAACTGATGTAAAAATTAAAAGGCGCAAACTAATTGATCATTTGTAGGATTTTCGGTAAATTATTTATGACTTTATACTTTATATGGAGTTTTTTTAAACCTTTTTAATCTTTCATTTGAAGTTTGGGAAAAATACCAAAATATACTTAAAAAAATAAGTATATTGCTCATCGTACTCTTCGCAACGCAACAATTATTATTATTATTATTGAAATGTATCTTTCAGACATCACGGCGCGAGGACCGGTCTTATATTATTATTATTATAATAATAATTATTATTTTTCGTTTGAAGGTTACTTCGTCTCGGTTTTTAAGTAAACCGGTGTAATGATAGTCACGGGCCTAAGCCAAGTGATTATCATGAATTGTTGGTGGAACTACTGTGTTGATGGAATGTGACTGTGTCTGAACAAATTTACGTACTATTCTACAAGTGTTTAAAATAGCTGCTTTTTGTAGTGTAATGAATGTATTGCGAGGGAGTTGTAAACTCTCTATAGACTGGTGCAACTGCTTAGGAATAACGCCTGTGGTGGACAAAACAATAGGAATAATTGCTACATTTTGGAGATTCCATAAACGAATAATTTCTTCTTTCAGTTCCACATACTTAGATAGTTTTTCATTAATCGTGCTTTGAAGGTTGTGTGTGTTTGGGACGGCTATGTCAATGATAAGTGCAGTTCTTGTAGTTTTGTCTATTAAGATAAGATCTGGTCTATTATAATGGACTGTTTTATCTGTGAGGATGGCTCGGTCATAATACAGCTTGTGCATTGGGTTCTCTAATACTGTTTCTGGAGTATATTTATAATATGGTATGATCTTTGTGGGAGTAATTAGTTTGTGTTTGATTGCGAGTTTTTGGTGTATAATATTGGCTACTTGATCGTGTCTGTGTTTATAGTCGGTTTGGACTATTGCTTTGCATGCTCCTGTAATGTGTTGGATGGTTTCTGAAGAACTATTGCAACGCCTACATAAGTCAGTACGTAAGTTGGGAACTCTAATAATATGTTTTTGGTAATTTCTCGTTTCTATTATCTGATCCTGTATTGCTATCATAAACCCTTCTGTCTCAGGGAAGAGCTCGCCGCGAGAGAGCCATGCGTTCGACGCCATTTTGTCGACATTTGTTTGGCTCAAGTCTTGGCGGTGTCTCCCGTGAAGAGACTTCTTGGTCCATTGGTCTATTTTTGTCTGTTTGTTAATAAGTTCCTCATTCTTTTGGTTATTCTTATCATTTAAATTCAGAGGTGTGAGTTTTATGTCGTTATATTCTATTGCTGCGTGTATACTAGAAACGGTTGATTTGTGTTGGAAGTATTTTCTCAGATTTTTAATTTGTATGCTTTGTAAATTCTGAATGTCTATAATGCCACGGCCTCCCTCGCTGCGCGGTAGTGTCTGTCTCTGAACACACGCTCGTGGATGGTGTTTTCTGTTCTTTGTCATGGTGGTATTGACAATTCTTTGGAGACTCTTAAGGTCATGCTTATTCCATTTTAATATACCAAATGAGTACGTTAAAATCGGTATAGCAAATGAATTGATTGCTTTCACAGTATTTTTTGAGTTCAGTTGTGTTTTGAGGATGCTATTTAATCTATGTTTAAATTGTTGTATTAGTTTTGTTTTGGTTTCTTTTTCTAATATCTGTTGGGCTTGGTTATATCCTAAATACTTATATGTCTCTGATTCCTGCAAAGATTCTATCAATTCTCCGGTTTGTAATTGGTAGTGCTGTTGGTAGTTATGGCCTGCTCTAACTGCGTTAATTTTACATTTATCAATACCAAATTCCATTCTGATATCTTGGGAAAAGTGTTCTGTAAATTCAGCAAGTTTCTGTAAGTCATCTTGCGTTGAAGCATATAATTTTATGTCGTCCATATAAAGAAGGTGATTTATTTTGATATCTTGATTAGAAATAAGTCTGTTTGCGTCAGTCAGTAAGTTTTGGGATTTTAAAGAATAACCTATATCTGTATGATTTAATATATTTGACAAGGGATTCAAAGCAAGACAGAACCATAACGGACTGAGGGTATCGCCCTGAAATATTCCACATCGCACCCTTATTTGGTCTGTTTCAATTGTTTTATCAGGGGTACTGAGAACAAGACTGGTTGTCCAGGTAGTCATTGCATGTTGTAAGAATGAGGATATTTGTGGATGAATTTTATAGATATCTAAAACTTTTAATAGCCAAGAATGGGGCACGGAATCATAAGCCTTCTTATAATCAACGTACATGGTATATAGATCTTTTTTCTTTAGTTTTACTTGTTTGAGGATAACTGAGTCTATGATAAGCTGTTCTTTGCAGCCTTGACTATTTTTCTTACACCCTTTTTGTTGTTCCTGTAAAATGCTATTTCTCTCTAAATGATTGTATATTGTGTGTGATAAACAAGCTGTAATTATTTTGTATATAGTCTGTAAGCATGTAATTGGTCTATATTTAGCTGGGTTAGTGGTATCGTTCTTGTCTTTTGGTAACATATATGTAATTCCAGTAGTAATATAATGAGGCATTAGATGAGGATTTTGAATGAAGTTATTAATGTGATTAAATAAAAATGGATGGATATGTGAGAATTTTTTGTACCAATAATTATGGATATGGTCTGGTCCAGGGCCTTTCCAATTATGCAATCGTTTAAGTACATAGTGGAATGCATCAATAGATATAGCCTCAAATTGCATTGGCAAAATATGAACGTTTTTATTTTGTTCCGTTTCTATCCACTGAGCATCTGAATTATGGGTAACTGGTCGCTCCCAAATGTTTGACCAGAATTGATGGAGTTCATCTGGCTGTGGGGGTTGTATTACATTATTTGGGCTTCTATTTGTTTCATTGGAACTGTTGTTTCGGAGATCTTGGTAAAACAATTTTTCATTGTTATTGAATTTAAAATTTTGTTCTTTTCGGGCAGAGCATGCATTATACCTTTTGAGGCGACTACAGGTGAGTATCAATTTTTGTTTCAGCGTGTCTAGAAACTCAGCTAGTTTTTCGTTAGGGTCTTCATGTGATGTGTGTATTGCATATGTTTGTCGTATTTTTTCTATATGTTTGTTAAGTGTGTTACTTCTACTGCCGTTTATATAATGTGTCAATCTACCTATATGTTTTCTTAATTCTTTTAACTTATTTTCTAGCCTTTTTTGCCACTTTGGTTTTCGTTTGCTGCCTTTTCGTTTAACATTATTGACGTGTGGTATCTCTAGTCTAGTTCCGTTTACTTTTGCAGCTGTCCATGCAGCACAATACAAAATAGTTTGCAGTGTTGAGTAATCAGTCTCGCTATTAATATTTTTTTTTAAACAATAGTCATTTATATATTGCACTGTCATGGCAAAAAAATTTTGATGTTTTTTGTTTAGGGATATAGGGCCTCTGAATCGGATCCGTAGTTTTGAAGTAGTATAGAGCTTTTTGGAATACCTCGTCTATGTTTACCTGTCTGGCACATTCTCTATCTTGCATTTCATTATTAATGGATTGGTGTGAATAATTTTCTATTTCAATATCTATGGAATTAAAACCGTGAAGGTTATTACCTACTTGTTCCTGATCTACAGTATCTAATACTTGTGATGTAATAAAACTATTTGAGATATGAGGTTGTTGCTCCGTCCTTAAATCAGTCATTCTTAATTCATCTGCTACTTCTTGTTTTATTTCATGTAATCTATCTTCTTTTATATATTTTTTACTTATTATGAGTCGCCTTTGGTCTGATACTCTTTGTTCTGTGATATGTGCAAGGTGTGGAAATTTACCTATAAAGTCCTGATGCAGTTGTTTTCTGTATGCTGTTTTATTAGTATCAAGGAGTGTTATCCTATAGTAAGAACGTATTATTGTTTCGTTGTGTTCTACAGACCACCTCATTCTTTCTGTAGTTTGTGTAGTGTTTGATTGAGACAGTTGCGGGAGTTGATTGCTATTTAAGTATGTGGTTACTTCAGCTCGAATTTGTTGTATTTGGTCATTTGTTAATAATTTTTTACGAATGATAGTTCGACGTTGATCGCCAACGCGTTGTTTGCTAACCTGCATGTTAGGGAATTGTTCAATGAATTTCATGTGTAATTCTGTTAGATACGATTTTGTTTGCATTTCTAGATTAGTTATTATCAGGTATGTGCGCAAAATGAACATGTTCATTTCAGTACTCCATTTCTTGCGTGCACATTTTTCAACCTCAGTGGGTGCAGATTTTTCAGCGTTCGCCGTCTGCACAACATCTTCGGTTGATGATTGAGAAGATAAAAGAGAAGTAATAGGGGAAGATATAATACGATCCATATAGGATGGTGGAGAGGAAGGAAGAGAAGGAAAAAGTGATACAGAAGAGATAGGAGAAGCTGTTACGGAGCGGATGTTTTCTGATTCTTCAGTCACGCTCGCAGCTCTTCGGTTGTAGCATTGTTTTTCGACCGGGTCCAACTGGCAAAACTCCGCGTCGCCGCTGATCGTCCTGCTGTGATACCTAGCATCGACCCTAGATGTACCCCGGCGGCACCTTCTTTTAGATGAAAACGATGGATGGTCGGCTGTAGCATCTTCACCAGAAGTCCGCCTGTTCAACTCCTGATGTTCGGCTGTAGCATTATGGTCGACGAGTGTCCGCCTGCTCAACTCCTCGTCACCGGTGGATCGTATGCTGAGACACCCAGCACCGGCTCCAGGTGTGCCCCGGCGACCCCCGGGCAGCGGCCGCAAATTGTACTTTTTATATCTCTCCATATAGGGTGTGTGGGGACCGTTAGTTTGGGAAGGGTGTTTCTTTTGTGGCATTGTTGTGAAGTGCCTGTTTAGTATCTCCCTATATAGGGGTATGGTCTTGGTGATAATGACCCTTGATGTGCCTACTTCCCGTAAGCCCCCCCACCACGGCAAGGTGGTCCCCTGGGGGGGATAATTATTATTATTATTCTCTTTATGTTCCACTTTCTTACCGGCTTAATTTATATTTTTTTCATTTATTATATCAAAATTTTAAACACAGTATTGTTTCTTCACACCCTTAAACCAGTGCTGGCTTGTCTGGGAGTTGCAATTCCTCAGATTAACATACAAAAAAATATATTTGATACATATAGCTTAGACAAATACAAATGTAGGTAGTTTTAACTTAAGCGAACTTAACTCGGTTAATTCGGTAAGGATTGTTGCAAAGTAACAAGTTTTTTCTAATGCCTACCTCCTCCTACAGCTGCTCAACTGCTAAATTTATTGTGAACCTCCAACAAACCAAATCTCCCATAGGTAACTGGGTTCGACTGAAAATCAGTTCTGAGGTGTACACTTACTACATGCCTTAGAGGTTTTTTCGACATCATACAATATTACTGATTATTTTGTGTATTTTGTTATTTTATTGTTTGTCTTGCTTATATATCTATAATTCTGTAATATTGTGTGTATGTTTAATTAATGTTCTTTCTTCCTTTCTTTCTAACTTTACAACCAGACCATAACGTAAGTTTCATCTCACGTTACATCCCTCCCATGTCTCGACAGGTACTAGATACTTACTATTTCTCCATAGTCCAACTTGAATATTTTTCATGGCATTATGTCAGCAATTCTTAGTTGTTCAGTTCACCATGCCACTGCAAGAGACGTTGTCATGTTTACGCGCCAAGTTTTTTGGATCACTTCCAGATGTCCACGTCCGCGTCACTCTCGGAGAAAAATCCGCTGGAATCCAGCCACAGTGATAAAATATTTAAAATATTACAGCTTTAGTGAATAAACGTTTTATTTTCTATTAACTTAAATATATTTTAGAGTTTCTATTTAAACTCTAATAATTACTATAGTAATATGTTCGGAGATTGTCTACAACGGTGGTAGAGACAATTTTAACGTTTTTATGTTTTTATGGACCTAATCTGAACATAGTAAGCAATATTTAAGCGTGTATCACCAATAAAACATGTTAGTTTGGCGAGTATTATATACTTAGAATTAAGACTTACCATTTTCTTATAAATCAATAATGAACGAATACAATGTACTCAATATATTTGTGCAATAATAGGAATACTGTACCTATGTACCTGTATACTGTAATACATAATACGCACTAAAGTATCAAAATTTTATAACGTAAGACGTCCACTCCTGTATTTTATATCATATATTTTTATGTGATTGTTATTCTTACGTAATTGTAGCATAACGTTTGTGACTTAATTTACATACGTTTATTAAATTTAATGATTATTTCGCTACAAAGCTTCCTTCAAATTCTTAATACTTTTTTCAACATTTTTTTGTTGTATAAAAGTGTTTCGTGCAGCAAAAGATGTAGTTAAATCAGTAGCGGTTATGGCACTCTTAATCGTGCAATTAAATAAAATGAATGTGCTCTATTACTCTGCGGCAGCCCGCGGCCGTCAGTCGCTTCTCTAACTCACTGGATGTCCTTTTTCTTTCCCTCCAGGCAATAAAACAACAGCTTACCTTAATGTTCCATGAAAGTAGTAGTAAAGCTGAAAATGTAACATTTTTCAATTTTATGAAAATAATGTTTAGTCAGAGACTGCAATTAAATAATATAACATTTTTATAGTTTGGTTTAATATATTTTATTGGTATTTTACAGATCCCTCTCAGGTGATAATGTTTAGTAAGAAATTCAGAAAACTAAACAACTTGAAATTTTGTTCACTGTTAGTTATACATGTAAATGTATAATGATAAAGCGCTACAACCAACAACAATACAACGTTAACAACTCACATGCTCGCTGTAACTGAATGTAAGTTCTTGTTACACTATTCTATGTTGACTCATGTAATATAACATCGAAGAGCAAGTAATGGAAGGGACATTAAATCCGTTCTAGCCATAGTTTAATCGTACAATTTATAATGATGAATGTGGTTCATTATTTCTCGCTCGCCTCCACTTTGAAGCCCTCCTGTGATATTTAAGAGTGTTTCCGTTTGAAGGTAAATCATCTGAAATTATAATGGTCCCGTCGCACTTACCGTGATGGATATGACGCTCACCTTCCTGTCCCGAGAGTCTAATGATAAATGACTTGACAAAACCTTTACTAAGTCAAGGTCGAGGGACCTAATGTTCCTATACATCATGGTCATAATGTTATAGATGATTTGCTATTTATAAACTACTAGGTCACCAGTGCTCCGATCGCCACCAAACCTTACAGGATTTCATCGCGATCGCTTCAGCGCTTTCGAAGTCTATAAGGACCATACATACATACTTTCTCTTTTATATATATAGATAGATAGATAGATAGATGGGTTATTTAAAGAATAGGAATGGAACGCGAAGAATAAAGTAACGACAATCTCTTACTTGAGTAATTTACCACAATATTCTTAAAAATAAATATTGCTTTCAGAAGTAACACATCGATTCAGCTTATTAAACTGCTGACATGAACATTTACTCACATTGGCGGTGTGCCAACACACCATAATTGACGGCGTGATCGATGACCGCTCAATAATTTGATTAAGTTTTACATGATCATAAAATCTTTATGTAAAATATCGTGACTGATCAATATAGCTATCATATCGTTTTAGGAATTAATTGATCACGCATCCACCATTAAGTTAAGTATATTATCTTTATTAGTATCTTATAATGTCATCTTGCAATAAGTGACTACTGTCATCTAGACTTTGTCTATATCTATATAAAAAGACTAGTCCTTACTTACTGACACACACACCTGTGTAAAACTTCCATAAGTATTTACTAAGGAAGGGCTTTTCAATATTCAACGGTTGGTAAGTAAGTGGGTAAAATAGAGGATCGCGAAGAAATCTATAGTATATTTATAAATATAAATAATTCAATTAGCCAACAAGCTTGAATTAAATTGAAAATGTTTGAAGCCTTAAAAATCCTCAGCCAATTTGTTGTAAGAATCACGAAATATTCCGAGAAATATCTATACACTACGCAATTCGCAATATACGTACATCGTTTCGCCTTACATTAGTAGGGATTCCTTATTTTGACATGTCTTCACCCACAAACACGGTTGTTTGCGTCCGCCAACGTGTGGCTAAAGGTTATATACGGTTTGGTAATATGGTCTCGGATGGGACATAGCTCAACATAACGAGGTTTTACTGCCCTCCCTGCGCCCGTAAATTTAGGTACACTATTCTTTTCCCGATAGAATTTCGCAAATTTATTCCGTCGAACGGCAGATTCAGCAGCATTTCTGTTTGGGGTAATAAACTCTTTGAAATAGGTAGTATTACGGATTTATTAAATTAAAACGTTAACCGTTCTTATTTAAAATAAAGGAATCATTTGGCTCTATTGTCACTCATTATCTGTATCATTTAATTATTATATGCAGTACAGGCATGAATCGAAAAACTTAACACACATAATGTTGCTAGTAGGTAGGTATAGGCAAATTAACGGACATTTTGAAAACTCAGCTGTAAGAAATATAAAATACTTGAAGTTCTCAAACGACACGACGTTAATTAAGTTGGGGAACAAATTAATGAGGCCGAAATACATTAAGTGGGGCCTTCATTAAAAAAGTCTTGATTTTAGCTCCTTAGAAGATACACCTACGCTTGGACGAGTGCTTATATTTTTATTGGGAGAGATTAAAAGTATCTACATAACGATTCTTAATTAATGTCACTTTATCAAAAATTGGGCCATACCTAAATATTTAAGCAATTTGCAAGTAATTGGAAAATAAACAGAATGTCGTTTAATTTTAAAAAATGGAGATAAATCTGTGAAGTCGGTATATCAAAGAGGGTAAGTTTATGTGGTTTATGAGTGTCAACTAAACCACTGTTTCCGATGTTTTTAAGTGTAGTCTAAACTGATATAGTTTTAATTAGTATGATATGCTAAAGCCACTTCTACCTTGTATAAACCTGTGGTATAAACTTAAAGAAAAATGCTAACAAAAGTTTATCTGGCTTCAAATGATTTAGAGTGCATTTCTACATGCCTGACGACTTCACCAACAAACGACATTTTATCCCCTGCCAACAAGTTTATTTCTCATTTGTAAAATATTTGCGATCGTGCTATGTATAACAATTACTCGCCTACGTAATTTGGCATACACATTAGCACACGTAATGTGTGAAAGTTCGTTGAACCCATTTATATCAGATTTTTTGCACGTTATTTTAGAGGTGAAATGCTATTTTTTTTATCACAGTCATAGAATGATGAGATCAGTAACCAACAAATTAAACAGCTAAATAGGCTTGAATACAGGTTGGATACTTTCAGATGACGATGATAGCTCAGTGGTAGTGACGTCGGACGCCGTGACAAAGGTCGTGTGTTCGAATCCTACAATAAACTTAGTCTTTCGGTGAAGAAACATCGTGAGGAAACCATAGTACGGTGGTAGGGTACTTTGTAGTACCCGCCTGGCTGGCTACCACCCTCAAGTTGAAAATCTATCGCCAAACACCTATTGGTGTGTTCCGGTAGCTGCACTTGAGAGCCAGTTCCTTCTAGGCTTTGTGTGCTTACCACCTTCGGCCACATCATCTCTTACCATAGTGAGATTGTGGTCAAACACAAGCCTATAAGTACAAAGTAAAAAAAAAGGTATAATCAATTTGAAAACTACCTAACTAGCTCTGTTGCGTACTACTACTGTAACTAATATCTATAATATTCGTAAAGAGGATTTACGAGGGTTATCTGCTTTCAGTTTAATGGACTATACTAGAGAATCTTGCATTATAATTTTGATAATAACCGAAAAACTAAAAAGTTTCCTCCATAAAAACACGCTGCATATGGAGAGAGAAACAATTAAGTTAAAAATTCAGGCGAGTAGCTCCCGTGCCGGTCGCCGTGGTTGGATAACGGAGACAATGCACGGCATAAATCCGGCATTATCGCCGTACGCCCGTCAAGAGAGCCGTTTGATTCAATTCCTGCTCGGATTTACTGCCGCCTGCCCTTCCGACACCTTACGTTACCGTTGTTTACCGAGAATACCTGCATGTATAGCTTGAGATAACGTCACGTTTCCGACAGCCCTTATTAACCTTATTTTTTACGTCACAAAATCGTATGGAGTATTCTTTATTGGGTAAGTACCGAACAACTAACAGACAGGATGACACTGGCATGAATTGCAATAAATAGAACGAGTCTTTTTAGAACAATTTGGAGATTTTGTAAAATATGATTGTCAGTTAATTCGAACGTGTGCATAATGCGTTGGAGTAATATTATCAATGCGCAAGCAAAGTAAAATTTAAAGTATTGCTAAATTAAGATATACTAATTACATCCTATGTCTCACTTCAAAGAAATTCTTTTGAAAATATAAAGTAGGTAATTGGCAAATATCATAATAACATTATTAAAATATCCGAGGAATAAAATATTGTTGTCATTTAAATAAAGAAAAAAGTTCGTTAGCCAGAAGTTTAACATAAACAAGCAATATATAAATAATAGTAATGGTAAACATGACAACAAACATAGAATATCTATTTTCAAATGAACATCTCAAAAATAACATATAGGAATGCCACAGATACCGAGATTTTTTTGAGAAAAACATCATATTACTGAATGCATGAATCATTTGAACAATGTTTGCGACATTTATGGCGGCATTCCCCTGAGTTATTGTGTTCCAGACTCAAATTTACTGTGATTTAATGTCTGACGGTCGTTATTTTTCTTACATTATTCCTTATGGTTCAGCGGATTTTTTTTCGTATCTGTATTGTGTAATGTTTCCAGATGGCAACACCTCACTGAATACACTAACCCATTTGGAATTTCAAGGTTGCGAACACCATCCATTATAAATGATCACTGCAATGGTGATATATTTTACTTATTGTGATATTTTTACATTATTTCTTTTCATTCTATTCGAAAAAGAAGTCTAAAGCCACTCTGTAATACTCAGTGGCTTCTGAAATGAATTAAACCAAAGCTTGTAGCATTTCTCTTGAAATTTGCTGCGCTGCAAGTCAAAATTTAGGCAAAGTCTAGGACGCGGGACCGAAGAGAAGATCCTTTGTAAATGTTAGCTCAGTCTGCAGTAGCCGGTTCGAGTTATATAATGTGTTTACTGCTAACATTGACGTTATCAAAGGAGCATTGAGAGACAACTTATATCAAAATTAAAACATGAAAAATACTGTAATCAAACTTGGATCGTGCATATAGACGAGATAAAATTGTTTATTCCCTTTTCAAGTTATTCAATAACAGATTTTGTCTGAAAGTAAATTCTATGGTAACTTTTACAGAGATCTCTTTACTCCAACCGAACCCATCCGGAATCGTAAAGATTTTTGCTGTATATTTTGTACAGATATTCGAAATTTAATTTCCGATTGACTTCGCGAACAAAACGTTATATTAAAATTCTATCTCTAACCCCAGCTCGATGTTAGACATTCAACCGGTGAAATGAAGCATCAAATCCACAAAAATTAGACAAGCGAACAATTTAGCCTGAATTTCCGTTCGCACGGACCATTTAACCCAATAAATTTAGACCATTACCCATGTCCGAACGGACCCGCAATAAAGCGTTTTAGAACGACCGTGTCTCTTTGAAAAGTCGTTACGTTTTTTTGGTGAAGACAGCAATGAAATTAATTTTGTATAATTGGGGATAGGTATTATGAAACATTTGGTCGACACATCGGTAGAATCGGCTCGCGGCCGGATTCATTAAACTCTCGCACGTATTACCTATATGAAATAAAAACGGTAGAGAGCTATCCCGTCCGTATTTTATTTTTAATAGGAGTCTATAATTCGGACGTAAAAATAAGTAAGGATTATAAATAAACTAAACAAATAAAAAAGCTCATGTTAATTATGTAATATTATTAGTGAATAAATAACAAACCGAACTAAAAAAAAAAAAAAAGAAGAATAAAGAAGCTCCGATTTTTAATACATCTCCCTGCTTCTAAACTACTTTTTTTGCCTCCTATTTCTAGGAAAGTACTTATTGTATAAGTTTATATTTTTTAAATATAATGTATTTTGGTGACGCCACGTTAAGCTTAAAAATCTGAAATTCAACGTGCTGTGTCCCGCTCCCTACTATAGCGACCTCTCATAGAAAACCCGCGTAAACGTAAAGGGCGTATGCGACAAAATGGTTTTTATTGTTTAATTTAAAAACTACAAATATATTTCATAAACCCTATGTACAATTTGTAGTATCAGTTTCAATTAATATAAGTACTTATGTAGAAATTTTGGAACCTCAAATCGATCCTCAATGTCGGTATAATTGGAATAACTTATTCTAAAGAGGTCTTTTTGATTAATTATTTTGTGTTATAAAAGTTAACCAATCGTGTTATGCAATGGACAAAATAAAGTCAAATACATGATGAATGAAATGAAAAAAAAAATAAATTTCATTTCGTTCGCTTTAGTCATTGTTGAGAAAAATCGGTATCCTTGCAACCAAAATCTTCAAGGCGTCGCCTTCGAGGCGACTAAAAACTTAAAGGGCGACTAACTATTTTGTTACAAAAAAATAACTTGGGAACGAAAATATTTTAGCAATAATTATATTAAATTAGCTTCAAAATGCAAGGATCTATAAATACTAAACAATGACTGCTACTTTAAGGTAGCAAACATATTAAACAGGGCCAATATAATCATAGACTAATGACATCTTCCTATTCAGAAACGACCCGGATACTTAAGGTTAGATCGCAAAGCGCAGCGAGCGATCGCCAGACACTTCGTGGTTATTTTTTTTTAACTGCTTATTTAAGAGCTTTTAAAATGTCGCACAAAATATGTTTTTTATGACCATGTTCGTATTTTCTTCTCATCTCAGTTAACTTTATTTACAAGCCTATTTTTCTACTTTTTATCCACCGTCAAGTGTTCGCTTAACTATGAATTCAGTTACTTTTAATCCCAAATTCATATTAATTTTTCGCCGCGTTAAATTCATGCCTATTTTAAATACATAAGTATCAGTTTCAAAAATAGTTTTAATATCCTCTCAACAATTTCATATCGCGTCTAAGTCGTCCCAATACTAAATTGATGAAATAGTCTAAGTAATTTGCTTCATATTAAAGTTAGTGGGAATATCTGAACCAGGTAAATACTTGGAACTAAAACAGAAATATCGTTTAGTTTGTACAACACACCGCACTTTCTAACATTCATATTTATTTAAGAGTTACAGTTCACGTGATTCAGTGATCTGACGAAGCTGCTTTGAATAGATTTGATATCCAATCTGTGATCAATCACATTTCATTTTTGGTAACTTTAACATTGCTATTTGTAATATATGAACTATTTATCTATTAATATTATTGAGGTAGTTATTGGGCAATCAATTGATAGATAGGTAATCCGTATTTAACTTAGGGGTATAGAAAATCAATCATATAAATCATTTTTGATGATTCACTATGTAAATCATACATGTAAATTTTACATGATTTTCTGGTAGGCATGTAAACTTTTTTTGTACAATGCTATGTGTGAATCTCGGCCTATTAGAAATCCTTAGGGGAGACCTATGTCCAGCAGTGTACGTCTTGCGGCTGAGATGATGATGATGATAGAGAAACAAAATTAACTTATTGTACCTACCTAATTACTTAGTGCAAAAAAATAGCCAACGTAAACGTTAAAACATTATTGAGATATTTGTTATTTCGAAATAAAATAGGTACTTGCTACTACCCCATGGGCTCACCGTAATTTATGTTCATCGACTAATGATTAATCTCGTTCAGATAATAAGTCCCAACGGAGACGAATCAACATTGAACGCAATGCGAGCATAAAATATGCATTGAGTGTGAGTAAGCGGCATATATAGAGCAATTTGAATAAATAACCAACATCTGCAGCTGTAATATCGGTAAGTTCTATCGGCTTACTGTAATACAAAATCAATATAGTAAGCCTCAATTAATCGGTACGCAAAGCCGCTTCGACGGGAGTTGTTAGTGCTTACACCGTTGTATTGCTGGCCTTGCTCCGCACATTGGCTTTCTCTTTGATAACGAATATTACTTATATGTGAATATTACATTTACCAAGTACCTACGTGTTGCAAATAGTACAAACTAGTCCTTAGTGGATGTTCTCGTAAAGCTCATTGGATTATTGGATTGGTTATTCAGGAGGTGAAATTAGTTCAGATAGCGTTGTCTATAATTACAGTTACTTTGATATTTTGTGTTATTGAACGAGTATAACTAAAATCAAACTAAATAATTTATAAATTACAAAACTTTAAGTATAAAACCACCAGAAAATTGTATCCTCAATATTTCAGTAATTCAAGCATCATTAAAAACCGAAGCGCTATTTAATAATAGAGCTATTATTTATGCAATATTATAAGCGGAAATATCAATTTGAGTCTGCATCGAAATATTATTAATGAATTTTCAGATAACACCACTGATACTGACGCGGACGCCACGTGAGCTAGTGTACACAATAACGAATCTATCAGCAGAGCAGAGGGGCTGCGTTTAAACGTTCCTACAATACTCTATTTACAAAATATCATCAACTTTGCACGCGGGACATGATGGAGTTCATTGTTCTGACGTACCTATTCATTTACCGTAATATTCACACGAATAAATTGATGCAGAAAATAGTTCGTAGTTTAATGAGTAACAGTGCTTGCACAACAGACTTCTAAAATAAAATAGATAGATATATAAATAACTTTTTTTTCTTCACCATACAAAACTAAACTAAACATAAAATAAAGATTTATTTAAATCAAGTATTTAGAATCAATGTATAAAATACAAACATCCTCAAAGCCCTTGCTAAACTAAATTAAATCGTTCACTGACACATTTTAAGTATCTATTTACTAAAAGGATATTCTTAGCCGATTTAGAATGATATTCAAACCCCAAATAATAGTTTTTTTTTAATACTGTAATAAAGGAATCTCTCCGTGTTAAGTGATGAAGTCGCTAAGGGTGGTAAGCACACAAAGCCTAGAACTGTCTCTCAAGTGTAGCTGCTGGAACACACCAAGACTTTAGCCACGGTATTGGACTTCGCTATTATCGCCTTACGATATATCGTTAAGAATAAAAATTACTGGTACCAATATTTTAATTTATGAAAATGTACACACCTTAATAATATTAAAGTAAATATTCCTTTAAATAAATATAGTATATAACAAAGAGCAACGCCAAACTTAATACAAAATCAATATTGTAAGCCTCAATTAATCAGAACACAGACGCCGCACCGCCTTTTACACGCAGGGGCAGACAATAATCATTTCATTTTGTTAGTACCTACCTACCTACACACATGGATCAACAATTCGTGGCCATTATGTTCGGAGTTATACTACTCCCATTAGTTCATATACCTACATACTTTTTAACTATCACTGTGTTAAATTTTGTTGCTGTAGAATTTGTGGTTTTTAATTTAGATCGAGTTAAATCAGACCAAGTGTAGCATTTTTGTTTTCGCTCTACCGACGAATAGTTTGTGTTCATTCTTCATAGAATAGTCGATCCCGAACATCAAGAGACAAAACATCACAGATACAATAAGGGAATCGTGCAGTAGAAGGAACAATAGGAAAAAAAAACGCTTGCCAAGTGGCGGCACGAAACCGTAGCGTACATTTTTTAAATATGCTCCCTGGTGGCACGAAACTTAATACTTAAACTCTTCTTATTCTCTATCTTCTTCTTCAGTAATCCATAATACAAAGAACTGTATGTTAAACATAAAACTTTCAATATCAGAGTAGTGTTTTAATATCATAAATACCTACGAGAACAAACTGAAAAGAATATCATTGTATAACAACTTTTGCATAAATTAACGAGGCAGATAATACAAAAAGTAAATGTACCATATTGCTTATTGTGTAGCGATCCCCAAAATGGAGGTCAAAAGTCCTTACAAGTCGAGTAATAAAATACGACCTTTTACAAAGCGATGACCACAGAGACGGATTAAATGTGTTTTGTGTCTGAGTGAGTCTAGCTGAAGCTGATGGCCTGGAGCGGTTGATAAAATTCGAACTTGCGCCGACCGATTCGACCCTGGATACGGATACATTTCTCGGTAACAATAGCCAAAGGACAATGATATAATTTAATGGATAAATCTTATACGCCTTAGCCGCATTTCTTTATATTACATTAAGGTACAAGAAGAAGATAAGATACATGTTCACAGTTAGGAAACTGTATATTGACTAGCTTATATGCAGTTTTAATGTTTTCCCGGGATAATAATCGTATTTTTATTCCAAAGTATTATTTATCTGTTAGCCAAATTTCATACAAACATTTATAATATAAATAGTATTTAATTTCGAAACCAGCTAAATCAAAATCAACAACCCACAATACAGCGCACAAAGTACAAATACATAAATATAAGTTAAATGACTTTATTTTAACAAACTTATGAATAATTACATAGGAACATTGATGTTTCAAAGGTCGGTCTCGTCACGCGTAGCTAAAATCTTTCTATTTTTCATTCGTATTTCACTGTTCATGAAAATGTTCGTTTTTTTTTTACATCGTAAGTACCTGCTTATTACTGAGCTGATGTCCTGTTTGGCGGCACACTCACTTTTATATGTGTACCTATAGTTTTATTTTCTTTTTATTACATAACGGTAAAGGCGTAGGTATATCTTTGATTCTTTCATGAAAATGTTAGATTTTTTTTTACATAGTAGGTACCTATTAGATAACGGTAAAGACTTATATCTATGATTTTAAATTATTGAAGATTTTCGATTTGCAAACATCGTAGATCAATAAATTTTTTACCATATTTTTACCTTCTTAATAGAAACCGTACCTAATACCATTTGTAGTTGATGAACCATTTGTAGTAGTTGTTGACATACAGACACCGAAGTTTCACAATAAGCGTTTCTTTTTACCATTTTAGTACCCACGGAACCCTAAAAAGTAACCAAAACAACAGAAACTAATAATCACCTGTCAATAATAACAGATAAAATGAATTGTGCGAAAAAATCTCGTATATAAACGCCTGTATCGGTTAGGGTAAGCGTACACATTGTTGGCACAGCTGCGGCAGGCCAATTCAGTAGAATACCCCAGCTTAATCACTCACGCGATACCTTTAATATCATGCCTTAACACGTGATGTGAACAAATGAGCAGCTTCGTACGTAATCATCACGCAAATACGCATATCTTGTAAAGGTACTAGCAAACCTGAGTATTGTAATGAGTATTATATACAATCAGTACAGTACAATCCAATTAATTCACATAAATCACATCGTTCACATATGTATCTGTATGGTTCCAAGTGTATTATACTTTATAGGTATCTCCAGATTTTGCCAAAACCCATTTTATTGTGTAACAATCGCCATGATCTTTCATTGCCAATTTACACAATAGTGCAAAAAAATCCAAGTCACTATTCTATAAAACTATACCTCCATTTTAAATAATGCTTCACATTCAAGTAAATACCCACATCTGTTAGCTAGCACCTTAACGTGAGTGAGATTAGTGTGAGCTCCTGACCTGATTCGTAAGATGAGGGATATATTTGTTTTCTTTGAAGATCAGTTGTTGTGTTCCGGGCTTTTATTGCTTATGTATAGAAGGAATATTTTGATTTCACATTCCTTCATTTTTGATGGGATTTGTAAAGCCTTTTGAGTGAACGGTTGTGTAGCTTAATATTCAAAGGTTATGAAAATGTGTTTGTGAACAAATATGGAAAAAATCTTTAGGAAATCATATTTACTTATAGTTGTTCCAAGTACGTAGTAGGTAGGTATATATTATGAATCTAGAATACAAACCTTTAAAAAACACGAAATACAACAGGAATGTGTCCAATGGCGTACCACGTTTTGTGTAACATTAGTTTCATCTTGTCATTGTAACCTTATTTTTCGTTTAAAATGTCCAAATTGTAACCCATCATTCGTCATTTGTTTACGCTATAACACAGTGGCGCCTCTAGCGGGAGAAATTGTCCGTAAGGTTCTGTATTCATGAGTAATACAGTATTTCAAAATGATTTATGTTGTAATATTCTATTAGAGGATAAGAAAAGACGTGTATCTTCAGGTTTGTTATTTAATGAAGTAAGTGGTAACCTAGTTACTTAGAAAGAGGAGAATTTTGAATACATAAAAGAACAATATAAAAGCCAGTATTATTACAATACGCCCCCTTAATCAAAATTCTCACAAGTAAATAACATAAGAATGGACTCAAAATATACCAATTATAAAGAAAACAGTTTGAAAATGTATAATAAGTACTGAAGTAAACGTGTAAAAGTATATTTACACTAAACCTAAACCCAGTACACATTTACTATGTGCCACACGCTGCAATCGTTTAGTTAAGATGTCAGCGGGCATATCACTTGATTTGGTATATTTTAAGTTTACCGATTTATCACTAATCTTTTCTCTAATAAAGTGATATCTGGTATCTATATGTTTCGTTCTATGGTGGTGTACCGGATTTAAGGCCAAACACTGTGCACTCTGACTATCGGTACAAATAGTTACGGTATTAGGTAATAACTTTTGCCTTACCATAGGATCTGAAAACAATTCAGTGATAAACCTCCTTAAATAAATCGCTTCCTTCGTAGCTTCAGTTATTGCCATATATTCGGCTTCCGCTGAGGACAAAGCTACGGTTTGCTGCTTCTGCGAGGCCCATGAAACTGGACTGCCTGCTAACTTGAAACAGTAACCAGTATAAGAACGGCGATCTATATTACAGTTTGCCCAATCGGCATCGCAAAATCCTACAAGGGGCATACTCGATTTTCTATAACAAATCGAGTAATCTAAAGTGCCTTTTAGATATTGTAAGACTCTCTTTGCAGCTAACCAGTGAGTCTTGTTATATCGAGTATTGAACTGACTCAGGTAACTAGTCGCGTATGCGATGTCTGGACGAGTATTAACACTCAGGAACATGAGACAACCAATTAATTCTTGATAGGGATACGCTTCTAGATTATGATCACTATCAATGTTGGTACTGACCTCCAGTTTTCCGGATAGTGGAGTTGTATTAGTTTTACAATTTTCCATTCCAAACTTCTGTAAAAGATTATTTATATAATTTTTCTGATGTACTTTTATTTCATCATTTTTTCTGGTTATATTTAAACCAAGATAATAGCTTAAATAGCCCAAATCTTTAATCGAAAAACATTTTTGCAAGTCAATTTTGACGATGTCAAACGTCTTGTCATTACTGTAAAAAACAATTATGTCATCGACAAAGACTGCAACGATAACCAACTCTTTTTCAAAAAGTTTGGTATATACACATGGTTCAGATGGAGTTTTCTCGAAACAAAAAGATGATAAAGTTTCATCTAACTTTATATTCCAGGCACGTGGAGCTTGTTTAAGTCCATATAAGGATTTTTGTAAAAGACACACTTTATTCTCCATACCTTTTACTTTAAAACCGTAAGGTTGCTCCATGTAGACCTTCTCTTGCAGATCTCCATTTAAAAATGCAGTGTCAACGTCTAAGTGACGCATCTTCAAACCCAATTCGGCTGCGAGAGCTAGTAGAGTACGCAAAGAGGAGTGCCGCACGACAGGAGCAAATGTCTCAAAATAATCTACACCTGGCGTCTGGGTGTATCCCTTAGCAACTAATCTTGCTTTGTACTTCACAACATTTCCTGCTGGATCTTTCTTTAACTTATAAACCCATTTACACGGTATTACTTTCTTGTTTTCTCTGTCAACCAATTTCCATGTCTTCAGCTTCATCAATGAGTTATATTCATTTGTCATTGCCATTTGCCACTTTTCAACATCATCAGTCAATGTAGCCTCATTATAATTTCTAGGCTCATCAGACGCTTGACTAGAAACGTGGTATGAGAAGTAATTAGGAGTTTTCCGGTCTCTTGAAGGATATCTACGTTGTCCATCAGTTTGACTAGTAGAAACTACTGCTTCCTCAATTGCTTCAGTGACAATAGTATGGCGTGGAGCTGGTTCAACAGTGACCACTGGAATATGTTCAAAAGACTCTTGAACTGTACTGGTTTCTTCCTGTACTATAGGCAGACTATTAGAAAATACTAAAGGTTCAGTAGAAGCCTTAGCATTGTTGACATTTCTATTATTTAAAGTAGAAAAACAATCTTCAAAAAATGTAATGTCCCTAGACTTTTGTAAGGTTCTAGGACAAGATGAGCTCCTAAAAAAATAACTATTAGGATCTTCTGTATAGCCTACAAATATAGCTTCATCAGCTTTAAGATCCAATTTCTTACGGTGACAAGAAGGTACATGTATAAGAGCTCTACACCCAAAAACTCTGAGATTACTTAGATCTGGTTTACAACCATTCCACAACTCGTAGGGAGTTTTATTATTTAAGGCACGATGTGGGCATCTATTCTTCAGATACACAGCCGTTCGAACAGCATCTTCCCAAAAAACCTTAGAAAGATCGCTTTCAGCCATAAGAGAGCGTGCCTTTTCTACAATTGAGCGATTAGTGCGCTCGGCAACACCATTCTGTTGAGGGCTATATGGTACCGTAGTTTGATGCTGAATACCACAAGATCTAAGATAACTTAAGAATTCACTATTGACGAATTCCTTTCCATTATCAGTCCTTATTGTTTTAATTTGAGCCCCAGTTTGTCTTTCAACCATAGACTGGAAGTGACAAAATCTATCCTTTACCTGTGTCTTTGAAGAAATAAAATATATAAATATAGTTCTCGAAAAATCGTCTATAAAAATTAAAAAGTATTTATTACCCTGAAAAGAGCTAACTGACATTGGTCCACAAAGATCAGAGTGAATCAGTTCTAACATTGAAGTTGCTCTTTTATAAGTAATCGCCTTAAACGGTTTTCGAGCTTGTTTCGCTTGCACACAAGAAACACATGGATTTTTATCCACATCCTTATAATCAATAACCTTATGACTATTTTTCAGCAGATTCATACCGACGCGACACAAATGACCTAAACGCTTATGCCATACGTGATACTTAGAGACAGAATCAGAGTGCACGTCATAGGCTCTAAATTGGGGAATATTCACCGCACAATCAAGTGTGTACAATCCACCACAGGGCGAGCCATGTAGAACCGCATCACCTGTAAAGGAGAAGGTTTTTGAATTAAATAAAATACAACCAGACTTGTCAAACATCACAGTAAACCCTTTTTCTACTGCTGTCTTCACAGATAGAAGATTTGTTTGCAAGTTAGGTACATACATCACATCATTAATTGTATCGACGTTGTTTTCGGTATTTATAGATATTTTACCGATGCCTTCAGCGTCAATCTTAATCCCGTTTGCAACTGTTACCTTGTTATCAATAGGCTTTAAGTCTACAAACCAATCTCGTCTTGAAGTCATATGTTTGGTAGCGCCTGAATCAATGTACCATTTGTCCATGTCATAATTATTCGTTGCTCCTAAAGCAGACACAGAGGTCGAGTCCTTGTTATTGGGATTCTGCCTTTTCATGGCCTTCTTTTTCTTTAGAGGACAGTTTGGTCTTTTGTGACCAGGTTCTCCACAACCATAACACACAATTTTCTTTGTCTTTGACTCAACAGAAGAGGCATTAACCTTTGACTTCATAGCTGTCTCCAGTTTTATCGAGCTTTCCTTGGATATTTCGTTCAGTAATTTGGACTTTACCAGTTCGGTGGTAACGTGAACATTACTATTTTCGAGAGTCATAATAAGTGGGTCATATCTCGACGTTAGACCTCCTAAAAGAATAGCAGCAATGGACGCATCATCAATTACTTTGTCTATATCTGCCAAATCTTGAGCAGTGGAAATAACAGCATTGATAAACGACTCAATATTATTATCAAAATCTTCAAGTCTCAATCTGTATAATTTCCGTTCTAAATGTAAACGCCGACCCATACCTTTGTCCTCATAAGCATTTTGTAGAGCTATCCACGCTTCAGCTGCCGTAGTTGCACTTCGCACATGCGTAATTGCAGATGATTCAAGGGTAAGACAAATTTTTGTTAGTGCCTTCTGATCGCTCCTCATCTTTGTGATATTGGAAACGTTCATCCCTGTTGGGTAGCCACTGATCGCTTCCCACAACTCCTCATGCATAAGATAATTTCGCATTTTAAACTTCCACGTACTATACCCGTCTCTATTATGTAGGGTGAATGTTGGAATTGAGGAACTACGCATACCTCGCTCATTTGTGTCTCCATTTGGATTCGCCATCTCAGAAGAGTACACGAAAAAACTATTTAATCACACAAATACCACTTCAATAAATTATTATGAAGATATGCATTACTTTTCTTGAATAACCAAAACTATACAACACTAGAGCTTCGTGCTGATAACGAATTGTTGTAATATTCTATTAGAGGATAAGAAAAGACGTGTATCTTCAGGTTTGTTATTTAATGAAGTAAGTGGTAACCTAGTTACTTAGAAAGAGGAGTATTTTGAATACATAAAAGAACAATATAAAAGCCAGTATTATTACAATAATTTATCTTCCAGCTTGCACTATAATCAGTAATTTAAGGGTACGTAACCTTATTACGAATTTATCATGTTAATCATCTGATAAACTTTCCGTTTTGTAACTCGAGAATGACACAATTGGGCGTTATTAATGTGGAATTTGTTTTAACTGAATTAAACTGGTAGATTTTGCGCTTAAATTATACTAAGAGAGGCTTAGTATTACGTTATTGTCTAGGTTTGCCCCTTATGATCACAAAGCAATTAGTAATTAGTTGATTCCAGTTACGCTAGAAATCGCATTACGTCTAATTGGTTTACATTATGACGGTACATCAAACATAAAATTACCATTTCAAGAAATATTAGTTTATTGTAGTGCTCGTGGCGTAGCTTGATTAGCCGTTCTTAACCGATCGGCAAAGTTAAGCAACGTCCAGTCTGGCCGGTACCTGGATGGGTGACCGTTGGTCCCGATTATTACTTAATTGTGATGGTCGTTAAGCTTGTTGGAGACCTCCAAGGTGGCCTGACAACTCCAACAGTAGGTTGACCACTAGCCTACCTCCACCAATCCGCAGTGGGCACGCGTGGTGGAGTATTTGCCCATTACCCTTTCACCCTTATTCGTGAAAGGAGGTTTGTGCTCAGCAGTGGGCAGATATAGGCTGTAATTATTATAGTTTAGGTTTTTAAATAACTAATATAATAAAATGAATATACCTATAGCCCGCGTTATTGAAAAATAAACCTAATTCTAATGTCATATACTTCATATCTCATTGTCAATATTGGACATTAAGATAAAGCTAGTAAGTGAAAGTAACTCCGTTTCTAAAGTTTTTTTGGTTAATCTGTATACATATATCAAACTAAAATAAACTATAAAAATATATTTTGATGCCTAAATAAACATTTTCAGTAATATTATTAGGTAGAACTATAACATCATTTACTGTTCAACTGCGGGGTATAATTTGTGTGGCAATCAGCACACAACGCCTACCCCAGAGACCTGTGAATTCCCGCAATAGTCTATGCCCATGTCGACAGTGTACCTCACCATTAAGTCATTATAGTATTTATTCTATTTTTGAATTATACCCAAATAATAAAGGAGTTTAATAAAGGTATGAAATTGTCGCTATTATAAATAACTAAATAGATTCAAAAAACTTCCACATCTAGAATAATACATATGTAATAATAATATACATATTTATACACTGACAAACGTACAATATCACCTAAAAGTAAAAAAAAAAACCTTTTTGTAACTAGATTAAGGCCAGCTATCAGGTAATTCTATCTCTTACTTTCGAAATGAAAAGAATGAGACGGCCTGTAATCATATCCACCAGATAAAATACAAGTAACATATTGGAAACTTGTGAGACTGTCCCTTACCTTTATAAAAATAGAGTAATTTCCTTATTTCTTCCTTCTTTCCGCCACATCGGTGATTGCCCATCAAGAACTGTTTATACCAAATCAAAATAAATGTTTGCGGTTTTATGTTCACTTGTTTTCTTTGTACAATGATTGCTTGTATATTGTCAGATAAACTACAGATAATGAGTGAGTATTCAACGCGGCCATCACCTGCCCAGGCTCACAATACCGCCAGTAATTACTTACATCTTGAAACTATGTACATTAGTTAACCATAATTACTGCGTAACTAATGTGACGCTGTGAGGGAATTAGATATTGTTGCTGTTGTTTTGTGAAATTCATTTCCGTACTCTAACTCGAAATGTAGAGAAAATATTTCATGCTCGAAGAATTTTGTACAACAGTTTATTTTGTGGAATTTCTGCTGAAGATTGTAATATTATGTGCTGATAGTCTGATCCACTGTCTAAGAGTCTATTCAATTTTATAAATCATGTGTTACCTATCGATGCATTACCGGATGATAATGACAAAGGTGTTAAATAGTATATATAACCTTGCTGAGTTTCTTGCCGGTTCTTCTCAGTTGAAGGAGACTTCCAAATCGGTGGTAACTTCAGTAGTTTCAACGTTCATAAGTGCCCTTTTAAGGCCTAAACTGAATAAATGGCTTTGACTTTGACTAATATAACTGTATCTATTTTAATTTTAGTTTTACATTTTCCCAATCAAAAAAATCTAAAATAAAAAAACATAGCACGTATATAAATCATAACAGAATAACGGGCCGGTAATGACTGAGGAAAAATTCGCAATATCAAGCTCATTACCGGTCAAGGAGGGAAAATTGCGTTGTAATCAAGACAACATTACTCTCACCCATGGGACGAGCTCGTACAACAGAACAGATTTGATCGCCATTTAAAAGGTACTATAGGTCTAGTTTACAAAGGAATTACACTAAATTGTCCGTAAAACTATTAGAAAGAAGCATTCCCTGCCATTTCTAAAAATATATATTATTGCTTTTATTTACTAGGATGTTAAAATATTATGATTAAAAATTAAAAGATTATCTTGTATTTTCTATAGACCAAGGTTTTAAATGGTGGTTAAATGGTCCCTTTTTTTAATACAAATATTTTCTTTTAAAACTCAGATATTTCTTCTTTTTTCTTATCACTCAGTGCGCGTAGCAATGTATCTTACTTAGTCAAATTGATACTGAAATTGAAATCCATAAAGCGTCCCTTGGTGGTGCAATTAAAGTTTACCGGAACTATCTCAACACTCAAACTATCAAAGCTATTTGCGCTCTAACGATCCTACAATTCTAAATGTAAAGATATGAAACAAATAGTTTAAAAAAATCTTTGTAATTATTATTCTATTATTATAAATGCGAAAGTTTATGTGTGAATGTTTGTTATTCAATCGCGCAGTAATGGCTATGATGATTTTTATAAAATTTGGCACACACATAGATCATATTCTGGTAGAAAGTACCCGAGAAAACATAATTTCTGGAAACACAAGTATAGCCGCGGTACAGAAACTAGGTAATTTATAGTCACAGATTGCTTAGTTTGCAGTGATATTTTGGAAACTGTAATAAATAAATAAAAAATAAAAAAAATTGTTTGTGTTATCTCAAAAGACAAGCAGACTACCACAGTATACAACTATGTAGGAAACTTATAAATTGATTCGTACTTACGATTACGAGTGAAATAATGAATAAGTTTCCTGGCTCATTTATATCCCTAGTTTTTCTTATAGTTTCTCTAATTCTTCGTGGGATACTTCGGGTACTACTTTGTAGTACCCACCTGGCAGGCTACAACCCTCAAGTTGAAAATCTGTCTAGCATCTTAGTGTGTTCCGGCAGTCGCACTTGTGAGCCAGTATTCTAGGCTTTATAAAGGTCGGCAACACGCAAGACTACGGTAGCCACTCACCATCAGATGGACCGCCTGCATGCTTGTCAGGCCTCAAACAAGTTCATGCCTGTTCACCACGAGTTTTAAGTATTTACTAGCAATGTTTATAATTATGTATACCAAATGGTAGTTGTAGTATTACTTAAAAGTAACGACTCTTTTCATATTATTTCCAACCCATTAATATTTTTTAAAGCATTTCAAAAAGGCATGACCCCATGATGAGGTGTGTATAAAATTTTGAGTAAATAAAAGTAATGCACCTTGGACTTATCGCGACTTACCCTACCTACTAACACTACTACTCAGTAGTGGTAGAAGAAGTAGAGATAGTTTTGCAATTTATAATCCAATTACCACAAGATCTCTAAGCTCTAATGGAATAATGTCTACCGCAGGCACATGTCTGTCGCCGCTATTTGTTTGATTTATCTACAAAAGTATAACACTGTACTGTTCCTGTTAGGAATAAAAGAGCCCATTGTATGAATTTGATTTGAAGCCGATTAATTATTTCTATCTAATATAAATAAACATAAAATACTAATAATATAATATTTTACGAACAATTATAAATCAATAAGAATATCCAGAAAATGAGTAGGCCTAAAATATTGAAAGTGCTACGAGTCCCGTAGACATGCTACGAGCTACTACATTCTTTGTATCTGGGTGCTACAAAACCGTAAAATGATTATTATTGATCATTACGTTACCAATACATGTAATATCCATATAATTAATACAACATTTTAAGTGCTACGATACTTGTAAACGTGTTTTTAATTTTATCAGCATTAAGTTATCTAAATTTTTTCAATGCAAACACCTTTTTTAAGACAAACACTGTACATAAGATAACAGTATCTCAATATAATGCCATTTTCATGCTAACACTCAATCAATATTAGGGTTCAAATAATTACACATAATACACTAACAAGCACGCCGGGCGAGGTAACCAACAAAACTCCAGTTGCCGATCAGTAGTGTTACGTGGCGTTATTCCATTAACGCCAGCGGGTTCGAGTTTAATCGTATTATAATGTACGGCCTCGTTACACGGCGACGCGACGCGGACGCGACGCGATGCGAGCGGTGCCTGAGAACAATACCCCCCGATAATTACTCACAAGCAACTATTTATTCACGCTCGAGCCTCGTCGCTCGCGGCTGACAGAATACCGCTCGCGCTCACCGACTAATTATGAGTTTTACATTATGACAGATGTCGTTTTGTGCAGAATACGCGATACGCAATGTCGTGTGTTATATGTAATAATGTTACACGTTGTCGTGGAGGATTTCACACTGATGTTGCAAATTAGAATTCCGTTGTAGATAACATATTTTAATTGTTTTATTTTATAATGGTATTTACTTTTTGTAGATATTGATTATATCATCCTGTAGTTCTTGCTGGTATATAATCCAGATGATTAGGGCTATAGGTTTGTAATTTCATGCTGTAAGTGACTACACTACCTTTAAGGTCAATTAAAGAATCGGTGTGGTTACAGCTGACACAGATCTTGACCGTTTGCTGTTAGCTACTTTTATAAAGTCCATTTTCAACAAAATATAGAGTAATAGCCTATTTATATAATATTTACGATTCTGATAATTATGAATACAACTTCCAATCAAATCTCAATCTAAAGCAACAATAATAATGTTTGATTTCTCTTGCAGGTGCAAACAGCGCGGCTGCCGCTGCCAACGTTCTCGCCGCGCGCCGTGCTGATGTACAGCGCGGCGGTCGGCGGCGAGGGCGCTGTAGCGCTGCAGCTGCGGGAAGCGGCACCGGGGGAGCTGGATGCAGCGCGGCTCCATGATAACCGCCTCGGTATAGCATGCCACGAGCCAGAGCTGCTCGCGGACCTGCTGCATGCAGCTGCTGATATCGGTGAGTTATTTCAACCCTCATTCTGGTCGATTGAGATTTTAAAAAGACTTATCACAAAGTCCATGCGGTTACCATTGCTTGTTGCTATGAGTTAAATAAAACCTATTGTAAATTGTTTTTCCTTTCTAGGCAATGATGTAGTTAAAAATAGTCCTAATCATTATTATAATTAACGTGGCCGTGCCAAAAGTAATAATTTCTAAGCTATTTCTTGGAAACGTATTTAAGCTTATTTTACGGTAGTTGCAATTAAGCAACAATGACAATATTGCTCGCGAAACAATAACTTATTAAGGAAGTAATATAAACATACACAAGAAATGTCTGCCATTTCGTTCACAAAGTTTATAAAGCTTGAATTTAGTTACGGCATACGACTGTAACTAATATAAATTTCTAATAATTATTGGAAAATTATTAATCCCAATAAGTTTATAGAAGGTAAGTCCATACGAAGAATTTTATAATAGTTATCTAAAATAGATTAAGAAAACAGAAGCTATTTCGTAAGAAAAAAATCGATAGGCTCAATTTTTTGGCACACTTCCTCTCGGCAGCGATTTGGGGCAATTTTTTATTTATAAGAAAGTAGTTTTTAATTTTATTTCAGTAGGTATATATTAAGGTTATTATATTGTTATTTACTATTTAAAATATAACTTATTATTATGCTAATAAGTTATATTTTAAAGTAAATATTGACACGTTTCATAAATAAAACCTACTTAAAATCATATAACTAACATAAGCATTATTTTATTCGCCATTTCAAGATCGAAGAAACAAACGCTCGTGACGCAACCTCGTAAAACTGAAATATGCGAAATATGTATGACTTACAAAAACGTTAAACTACAGTCAACAAAATTGGCATTCAGCTGTCGCAACCGCACTGAAGTTTATTTTATTTTACTACCAGGGGAAGAATCATGAGAGGTGGTATCCGCGACTTGGTAACCAGCCCGTTCGCTATGTTGGCTATTTTGAATTTCAAATATCGAATTTTGCATTTGAAACGGGGTACGAGCATCGTTCGCTGGACACAGCGCGAAGCCATTTAGATGGTGCGATAGTCACATACTTTCATAATAATATTCTATAAACTATAAAATACCTATAGATTAATTACTACACAAGAGTATACCTTAAACATATGATGATACAGTATAATATAGTGTATAGCTGGTAGGTTTACAAAGTTGTAATTATTTTAGATATATATTAAGCTATATAGATATAATAAATTGATAGTTCAAGTAATTGGACGTATCACGTAACCACTAAGGCGGGATCGTAGTTTAGTAAACAAGGATCTACGTCTGCAAAGCCTCGGGTCCGTCCTCCTCAAATGCTCATAGCAACACTACTAAAAGTAAATAGAATTAAATTAGTAAGTAAACAAGCTGTTAAACAAAACGGCAGTCCCGTTGGAAAATAAAAACTCTTTTGTTCGCTCACAAAGTCAATGTTCTTTCCAAGATGATGAATATTAAAAATAAATTCACAAAGGCGTCGTACCAAAAAAGCACTCATTCTACTAACACAATACTTTAATCCGCTTTGAAAGAAGAAAATACTTCATCAACTCCCATTTTTGTTCACATTAATTAACTTTATGAGTTTTTTTTTAACAGTTCGTTCGTTTTTGTCAATATTGTAACTCGGTAGCATGAGTTACAATATTGACAAAAACGAACGAACTTGTTCTACTTTACGAACTCATTATTAAGTTATTTTTAGTAGTTTAGGTTCCAACACCAAATAAAATAAAGCCTTTTCCATGAAATTATTTAAATAACGAAATTAATTTCATTTATAATTCAAGTATACTATAACATCTCCAAATGATATGATTCAGCTTCCCCGCCCTACTACAACGACTGCAAACTGTTCATTACCTCCCGAGGGTGCCTCAAGCGTTGCAGGACATCAACTTGTCAAAATTCACTTGGAAACCGTCTCGATTTTGCTTAAAAATGCAAACTCATGCAAACGAGCTCTGAAGCCCTCTAATCGAATTAGATCTTCTTAAGTGAACGATGAAAATTTCACTTCTATTATTGAGAAAGTAAATTGAAAATAACCAACTGCTACGCGAATTCAGTTTGATAATTGTCGAGATCAAAATTAATAAGTAATTGAGCGGAATCCATAGAAAAATTGATATTTTTTGTAACTAAAGGCAAATTTGAATCCCGTGCCGAAAATAATTGTCAAAATTGATGACTCTTTCTGACTATCTGAATACACGATAGTCCTTCTCTTTTCTACGTTAAATGTAATAGACCTTTAATTTGAACGTATAAAATTAAGACTATAAAGTATATTTCAGCACCATTACTGGAACACACCGCAAACTTTTTCAGAGTTGGAAATGAGCTTTTAATTATACCTAATTATTTCCCCCGGCTAGTCTCTGGCGCTGGCTTTGTTATGAAATGTGTACTGGAATAATTAGTATTGATTCCACGCCCACTAATTACACGCAATGTACTCAGGGTATAACTGTAACGAACAGTAATGAGCGAATGTGGATAGTATTCATAAATATGATCGACTTTACAATATACTGTGTGTTAATAAACACACATTTTATATTTATTACAATTATCACGTACTTATTTAAAAATGCGTAGTTTAAAACTTAAGATCAATATGGCCTCTATTTTTAGATGTTTTTAATAATTTCAATAAAAAATTAAGGTTTACCAAAAAAAAACAAATATTTCAATCACATATAGAGGGCCCTGATTGACCTATTTATATCACATCCCACAACAGGCGTAGGTAAATATTCTGGAATGCCATCAACAAAGCCCTTTGGGAGCATTTAATTAACATATGGTAAACAAGTTCATTATCCCTTTGTGAACTTTTCCGACATTCTACAACTTTTACCATAATTACAACATTGAGTCACGTAACCTTAAAGGTGCGGTCATTGATTTTCAAATCTATTGAAATATAAAATATAGAAAACATTCCAATATGATGAAGTATTTTTTTTTATATTGCTAATTAAAAAGAAACGGTTGGTACTAGGCGTATGTGCTACGCCGTTGTACAATGAACACTAGATGTACTACGATTCGTAGTATCGTAGTAGTCTCGACATTCGTGGAAACGAAATAAGACCTTATAATAGTGTAATTATAACATTATTGTTGTTTGATTTATCTTTTATGTATTCACAATGTAGAATATTTATTTAAAAAAAACATAAGGAAACAACGTTTATCAAAATCACATTTTCCTTTCCACACATCGCTCGACGAGCAATAAAAACAAACAATAGCAAGTAATCTCAATATGAGTAAGTGGTAGTTATGCATATTTTATTTAGTAGATGTAACAGGGAAACTGGCACTTAAAGAGATGAATTGTCACTCTTGTGAAATGCCTTGGAGTGTGGGCCATCACGCACGTGTAGAGCCTTTTATAAAAAAAAATACGCTGTAATGGATTCGTTTTTCTTTAATAGAACATAATAAATAACACATCGAATTAAAAAAGATGATGATATCATAATGAAAATTAGTGTAAACAGTTAAAAAAAAACTACTGTTTGCCGTATTTTTTTGTAGAAATTCTGCGTGATTAAGATGCCATCATTTTAATCAAAATAAAACAAGAATCCACATCAATATACACACAAATCCGCTATGTTAAACTTAGTGCTCAGTTTTGTTAACCATTCATCCAAATTATTGTAACTTTAGGCGATGGGAATATTACCTAAAATGGCATACATAAAAAACCTTTTCCAAGCATTTTTACTTTATGTAACCTAGTACCAACTCGAACAAGGTTTACGGTTGATTACACAAACATGTTTTAGTAGCAGCTAACCTCTTCGCAATTTTTCTTTAACCTTCCCCTAATTTCAGTTTTAACTTAAAAGTACTTAAATAAAATTGACTACCACCATTTCAGAATCTCAGGATACTTTAACAATTTAAAACGATATTCTATAGTAAAAACATTTGTGTCATTTAAGTCATATAACTTTATCTAGGTTAAAAATGTGTGCTCAACAAAATTAAATCATAACATTTGTTATGGGTTTATTTTTGTTTCGGAAATTTCAAATATCCAATGAGATTAGTGAACGCGACCGTCACAATTGGGTCCACATAAATTCACAGGGGATTGTTTCTATTAAATTTTACGACAAACATGTGCCCTCATATAACTTTGTTAATAATGGCTATAATATATTGGACGCATATGTTATTTGGATGTGACAAAGAGATGGTAGAGGCTCGACAAACTATTTCAGTATGTCATTTTAATAAATAATCTATTTTACATAATGTCCGTACAGACATAATTTATTTTACCATAATCTCGATTCGAAGTCACAACCACTAAGCTATCATCGCCTTATAACTATTTTATAAATGTCTGACAAATAGGCAGCCGGTTTATCTGATGGTAAGTGGCTACCGTCGCCTATATAAGCAATAACAAGGAGAGTGCCAATGTGTTGCCGACCTTTATAAAGCCTAGACAACTGGTTCTCAAGAACAACTAGAACACCACCAGTAGGTGTCTGATCGTGTTTTTGATCCGTTTATTTATTTGTAACGTATACGTTTATATACCATTTATTCGAGTGCGATGCAACTTTGGTGGTTTTTGTGCGCACGCCGGCAATAGTGACAAACAAAAAGAATATAGTCATTGCCACACCAATCATTAACGCACGCCAGAGATCAGTTATTTTGTTTTATTTTAATCATGTTGCGAATTCTGTAAATAATTTTATGTTCATTCATTCATAATCTTGAAAACAGCATGTGGATAACACAATAATATAACATAGAGGAATTTAAATAAAACAACTACGCGCCGTTGAGTAGACTGCTACGTGCTACGAATGTCAGGCCTTTATTGTGCAGATATACATAACTAAATAACGTAATATATTTTTTTTAAATAGATAACTCAAATACCTTAATGTTGATATAATTAACAATATTACTAATTTAGTTAAGATCGACAGTTAACACAATCACGAACTACTTTGGTTCATAATTAGTAATGGCAAATAAATGTATACGTAAATAAATGTACTTATATGAGTGTTTAACAATAATCAAACATACAAATAATATTTGACGTACCTAATAGAGCTATAAATATCTATTCTAATATTATTTGCGACATCTAAGATAGATGCATAGTAAAATGAATACAAGGTAATTTATCTAACACTAACTGTACTATAATGCTTAAGAACTTCTTACCTTAAACTGTTGGTAACTAACTATAATGTTGAGTTCACCATGCTACTAATGAACGTTAAAAATTGCACAAGAAACTAAACGCTAAACGTTTAATAATCGTTTGTATTTTGAATGAACTAAAGAAAATTGCTGTGAGAAGGCTATTTCACTTAATTATAACTTTATAGTTAACTATAGAAATTAATACTAATACCACAGCGTATAAAACATACAGTGGTCCATCGCGTATGAAGTTACGCGAAATGCCGCTTTGTATAGGCATTCGTAATTGCTGATGAATATCTGAATGAAATAAATATCTGTTAGTTTCAGTGTGTCCAAACTCCTGCCAGTGTGTTCCGGTAGTTGCTATTGAGAGCTAGTTCCTACTAGGCTTTGTGTGCTCACCAACTTCAGCCATATGTTCAATAAAAAAAAAAAAAATACCATAATGAGGCTGCATGTGGTCACCATGGAAAAAAGTTATTACTCAAATAATTTTATAAAATCTTCGTTCTACTTATCTTTGTAAATTAAAATGTTTTTTTAAAGGACTGTCAAGAGATTACATTTTGTTTTAATATTGAAATGCTCCCTAGTGTGAAAATTCTGGAAATATCGTCGATTCTACTGATAAAAGCTACTATAAATATAAGTTTATATTAAACACTTAAATTGACATAACGGGTGAAAGCCAGTCCCTTAAGGGCCAGACCGACTCACCAAACTTGTGCTCTCACACCCAGGGTAATCTGGGCTATGTCGTAGGATGCAGTAGATAAAGCGTTATGTACTTGAGTATGTTATTATTACATTCATAACTTTGGTCGGTTTATGTTGATTTTATTTGTTTTTTTTTACATCATAGATGTTTGAACGTCAAAAATCTTAAGCGTGGTGAAAATGTTGCAAAGCTATCATTCTTCAAAAGAATGTATCCATTACTATTAGAAAATAAACTATCTTTAATTTACTGCATGTTAAAAATATTGACATTAACAACATTAATTATTTATTTATTTAATTTTTATTTTATTTATTTATCAATCACGATCTACACGCTATTTTAATGTAATGTGCTCAAATAATAAATCCATACTCTTCTTAACAATGTATGTAGTGATAGGTTTTGAATTATATGAGTGCTATGAATGAGACTATTTATGTGAGTGACGTCAGCATGTCAGGAATAATTTATCCTACGAAACAATATGACGTAAATCAGTAGATGACGTGAGACGCAGCGTACGCGCAGCTGATCATTTCCGATGCCTTCTTCAGTTACCTTTTATGGAATTTTGCGCACTGAATTTCGCTGTAAAGACCATACTTTAAAACTACTGTAGATACTAGAAACTACTATGCAACTATAACAATCTAAAAAGTTTCAAAGAAATTCCCGTCGAATCCAAAAACAAACTGAACTTTATTCTTTATCGAAAAATATCTGCGCTAAAGTTAAAAATGAATAGTCGTACTGGAAGATTTAAAATTATGTGAATACACTCACAGCACTACAATTACAACTTAAGAGAACATATTTCTCTCAGATGTATAAAAACAGTTTGACGTATGTAATATACTACTAGAATTATTACACATTTCACTGACAACCAAACAGAAAATATACTCAGTCATACATAACAATTATGCCTTATTTAGATCATATTTTCCACCATAAATTAAGGACAAAAAGCATCACTAAATAAATATACTGTCAGCGTTTCATTTGAAGAAAACATAACAAGGGCCAGTGCTTCGTAAACGACCTATTTTTTCTTCACTATATCTGGAACAAAAGACCGGGGCGGTTTCTCGAGATAATAATTTTAAGAAAACTGCCTCCGAGTTTTTTTTTTCATAAAATAAGCGAGAGAAGCGGAGCATTCGCCAACCACCGAAGGGAAATGCGGGGCCATAAAGTTGCAAATGAAGTAATATCGTAGTCCGCTTGACTTACTGCCGAAAACTTAGTCGTGAGCTGGTCGCAGTCGCGATTCGACCACAATAGTCTGCTTCCAATTTGCACTCACTATTTACTTAGTGTCATTTAATTAAGCTGAATAAATTGTTAGAATAGCCCGAACCGTCGGATGCCGTTGGTTCAGTTTGTAATTAATATTGACAATTCCTTCCGAAATATCATGACCAACATTGAATTCAATTGTGTTCTGGCTGTAGCTGTTGTTTGGCACAGTTACAGTTCTTGGCAGACAGTTTATATTTAATTCAATGCGCTAGTGTATACATTTACATTTATACTGGTTAGTGTATTGGAAGGAAACATTTTAATTTATATATTGGAAGAAGCAGTCGATCAAATTCTAAGTTTATTATGCTTTTATTAGATTAATTTTATAAATTATCATTAAATAAATTAAATCTGAAAGGGTATTATTGTAATATTATTTCAATCAAAGGTGTTTCTCACATACAAATAAATCCATTCGAACTATTGAATTATGTTTATTGTTGTAATTATGTAAGTATACCTACTACATAATTTCTTTATTGAGTAATCAATTTTGTTATCGAATCATAATATTATCTGCTCGACTTTGACCTACTCTAATAGTTACGGAGGAAATTTCCCGAATAGTACACATATTTTAGTCTATTTTCTAATCAAGTGTAATAGTTATAACCCTCACAAAATGTGAAACTCATGTTTAAACAATAAATTTCTGTGTACCGTATTTATCTAAACAACTAAACCAAATCCCGAGATTGAAAAAAGGTTAAGCAAATATTGGTTATGAGCACTTTTGTTATAGTTTTCATCGCTCTAATGCTATTCTTCATCATGAAATGAAATGAAATATTTATTTGCCTGAAATATGGTAGGAAAATGTTAAGAAAACAAAGCTTTAAAAGTGCGACGACATTAATTTATTATTGAATGTTTTGTTTATTGTACTGTTCAGTGAGCGAGCCTGTGAACCGTAGATTCTATTTATAAATTAACATGCAGTCCCAATAAATGATATCCCAAATTAGCGTTCAATTAAACAAAACCCTGTTATAAGTCATTCAAATATCACCGTGTAGTACTCAAATCTCACATAATTAGGAAGCGCTGAACCCCGCACCATGTCGCGCGGGAATAAGGAAATTACTCAAATGCCATAAATAATTTATAGGGTTTGGAAGCTGCACAAGTTTTGAGAGCTCTTTGGTATTTCTACGCCGAGCCTTTCCTCAGGCAGTCTCAGAAAGCAATTACGCTATCAGATACTTTACTATTATACTGTGCAACAGTTATAAGCTCCGGATCGCTTCGTATTTTATGAAAAGAAGAAAGGAATTGTATTGTATTCAATAAAATTATTTTACTATACGAATACGAATTTCTATTTTAACATAATGATACAACATTATTGTTATCTTCCTCAATGAAATTATACAATGGTCAATAATTCCATAGTAATTTATATTTAGCCATCAAAGTCAGAGGACTTGATAGAATTTGATAGAAATGTATGTTCTATTTGAATGTAAGAGAAGATGTTACACAGATGCTAGCGAATAAATCTAGACTACACGTAAGACTAAGAGAAACTAATTGTACCACAATCACTCGTTCGTGACTAATTTATTGAGATAGTTTCACTAAAATCTGAGAATTTATTGTATTAATTATTTTAGACATATTCTAGGTAAACGTGATAAATAGGTTTCACTCGGTGAATGAACAGACGACTGAGTGAAAGTTCTACTTCTACAATTAAGTATTAGGTACATAATTAAATTGAGGCAATTTCATCTTTACTTTGATATGGTTTGTGAAGTTTGGGTACCTACTTAATGTGATTGTTAGTGATGGACTGGGAAATTCGTAATTAAGTTATACCCAAATTGGGTCATCCATGAGATTAAAATATCCAAGGATTTGTAAACCCTAGTACGAAAAGCTCTTTGTACTTTAAAAATATGTATGCTCCCTATATATCTCGTGACTAGTTACTTTATTATATTGTACCTTTTAATTTCATTTCCGATAGTTTCCAACGCAGTTATTATATTTATTTATTATTCGCAAATTGGCAATATTTTGTTATTTTAATTATATTATTTTGTTGTATTACCAATCCCTCTACCTCCCTCTAATATTTTTTTTTTCCTGATATGTATCATATTTATTTATTTATTTTGTTTTTATTGTTTTGTTTTTAAAGATGGCGAGCACGACGAATTGTCAGCTCTATTGGGGTCAACATCTCCCGACCTAGCGCTCGCGTCCGATGCCTCTGACAGTCTTCCACTGCCTGACCAAGACAACGGTTAGTGCATTTATAACCACGAATACCGCATCTATACCTCCAGTTAACATTGTGCATAATTTTCCACATTATTCACAATTTCATTTTTAAAAATGCCAAATTTTATGGAGGACTGGCAAAATTACATGGGTCCCGGTCTACGAATAGATAATAATTATTCGTAGGTCCCGGTCCCACCACCAATAGCGATCAGTTATGTGTAATCAAGAAGCTATTTTAATGTAGTGTAATTGATACTAAAGAAGTTAATCTCAAAATGTTGTGTATAAAATGTTATGGGAAATTTTGTATTTGTTAACGAGTTGTTTACATTATTGATATATTCATTCCTATACTGGAAAAAATATGTTTATTGCAACGAAAGAAAGGAAATATTTTTAATCATAACACGCAACATTGTAACTAACGCTACACTAACAAATAATTAACTCAAAAAAATGGAGCACTGAGGAATGTGTTTTTTTTTATTTCTCCTGTGTACTCCGCTTGATCTTTTCCATATGATGCACACAAATGTTAGCCTGGTTGGAAATCGAACTCACGACTTATGGCGTAGTCCGGGTACCTAGCCTCCACAGCAGCTGGGTTGAATTACGAAACGCTTCAAAAAATCTATAAAATTTTGAGAAGAAAATGTTTCTATAAATGCTAATAAACTATTTACGGAAATTAAACATCTATAGAATTGCTTTCCTCGGAACTCAACAATTAATTTGCATAAAATGTTATACATTTACGTGGTTCACGCATCTATACCTACTAATACGGCTCCATAATACATTAGTAAATGCAAATTACGTCAAAGCATAGAGAGACGTTCCAGGAAATGTTATTATGTACAAGATAAAGCGACGCGACGTACATACGACTCAAAAGAGACTGAATGGCAGTAAAGTGTACCTGAAACAGTTTTCCCTTTGACTTAGGTATATGGTTGTATGAAATTAAAGCAAATGAAAGGACTATATTTACAAGAGTACCAAGGCACCAAAGAATAATGCGAGCCACCTTTTGCTACACTTTGCTCAACAAATTGAGTTTACAGACTTTAAAAAAAATATACACTCTCTCGGTTCCATTTAAAAACAATTTGAAAAATATTTCAATAATAATTCTTCATAATATATTGTTAACATTATTTGCGTTGATAGGCTATGAGCAATTAAAAACATGTCTCAGTTTAACTGAGGCAGACTTTGTATATTTATAATTCGTTTTCAGTCGTGGGTAAAGCAGGGATTGATGAATGCGGCTTTAAAACATTAAGGCGAATAGATGGCTCCGTCTAACCCGTTTCACCCGAAGGAACTTTTCAAGATTGATGTATTTCGCAGTGACACCGCACCAAGTTTAACACTTTCGGCGATAAGAGCGAAACTTAAGTTTTATAGCCCAAGACATATATATGAGAGGCATTTGTAACAACCTGTTACTTGAATCTCTATTAAGATTCATAACAATGTAACCGACAGAGAGAAACTTTTTCATAACTTGTCTAAAACTTTAAGTATGTTTCTAAATACTTGCACGTGTACTGGAACCATTCAAATGTACTTAAGTAAGTTAAGCTACTTTAACTGTATTCAATTCAATATTTTCATAGAAATTTTATTGTATATTTTGCTAGTTTTACCGTAAATCTTTTCATGAAAGTATATAACGACTTAATATAAACAAAAGCATCTTGTGCAAGTGTATTTACAACCTGGTTCCAAGTTTAATCTTTATAATAGAGAGGTTTCAACATAATTTCACGTTACTTGTTAGCCATTATTGAGCAAACATACTTCCTGAAACATAGGTACAGATGGATCGTTGAAATAGCTGGACACAACACATGGTTCAGTCCTGTCTGTGCTGTACCGCACTGATTGCGACGTATAGGTTTCTTTTGTTTCCGAAGCCGTCTTTGTCTATTACCTTCTGCGAACAGCCAGAGGTGTAGCGCTGTGAACCGGTTTAGAGTATGAACATAAATACCAACATTTGCAATAACATTTTTCTTGTATAAATAAATACTATTTGAACTTTATTCCGGATATGTGCTGAGTTTTACGTCAGTGTCACAAACAGGACAGCAGAGTAATAGTGCCAGTTGTGACGCCTCACCTGCCTTCCTTCCCCGCCTGCTTCTGACACCGACCTAACGTGATTACACGCTGTTCTTGCGCAACTTTTTATAGTTCCCATCACGCGTTGCATCAACGTGGAAAAAATGTTACGGAATTCTTTCAACGGAGTTGAGGTTTCATGGAGGTTTTGAAAAATAAGAAGATAATAAATATAAGAGAAAGTTAAAATGTTAAATTTAAGTACAAAGATTTTGGTTAATAGCAATTGGTCATTATTATTCTTTTATTTCCGTGGATTTCATTAAATAACCATGTGCTTGAAAGACAAGGAAACAAGTAAATAAATAAATAAAATAAATATTACCACATTACATACACACAACGAAATTGAAGTCTCAGTTCAGGTCAGCTCCTTCCCAAAACAAATTTGACATAAAAATATGTGTTTTATAAAAAAGAACTAAAGAATAAATAATTATGTAAAAATTATATATGAAAGGAAAACTGAATTACTCTAAAAGTCGTGCACCTTTTTTCCTCGGGAACGCGAGTGAAAGCGTTTGCCTGTGATCTTCTCCATACCATAAGCTATCTGCGTACCAAATTTCATCGCGATTGGTTCAGCGGTTTAGGCGTGAAAAGATAACAAACAAACAAACGAACAAAGATACAAACAAACTCACTTTCGCATTTATAATATTAATAATATAGTTAGGAAGTTAGTATTAGGATTGCAGTAATAGTAGTGTATATGTGAGTGTTTGTAGTTTACTGAGCACTAGATAAGATTTGTTCGGTATCCTCATAGCTAAATTTACTTAACCATTCTACTATTTTGTGTTTGAGTTGAAAATTACTGAGAGAAGAACAATTCTTACGTGAAGATTTAAAAACATTGGACAAACGTGGGGTAGGGTAATCATAAAGTCCGTGGGGAAACGTGCTCTTCAATAACGGATCTGGATATCTAATACCTTCTCAACCTACGTACATACATAAAGTGCTATCTTACTAGTTTAATATTTATGGACTGTTTTTAGATATCAAAACAACACAATTAAATACAAATTGTGCCTCTAAAACAGTTTTACAATTATATAATACGAGTATATAGGTTACTGTAACACCTTATTCATATTGAAAGTAGTAGTAAACCCTCTTAGTTCAGGTTATTTTAATCCGACGCCACACTAGCTATTTGTCACGTGTATCTCACATGTCCCACACGGGAAATTTATATGTCCAGAAATGAAATATACACGAACATGCCCCGCATGCAACGAACGAATCAAAACAACTTTCAGGAACGCTTACCAACTACGTGCACGCGTAAAATATTCCATATTGAATTTTAAAATATGTTGTCCATTTCCTCTCCTGAAACTGACTACTGTTCTATGCCTTTTATAGATTGTGTAGAATTGAAACCTGTTGATATTAAATACAAAACATGCAAAAGAAAATCAGAAAGAGACTGAATGGCATATCCTATTGTTTGGTTCGACACTACTATTTCATTCTACAAAAAAATCTCCTAACATTTTTACACATTATCATGTGCTGAATAAATAATTGACTGGACATGAACCATAAACTTGTCAATTTTGAACGAACGATGTCGCCGCACGCCCTATAATGTATAAAAAAAGAGAGATGCATTGCAACGCACGCTCAACTAGACATAATTAGACAACTCATCCTATGCTTTTTAAAATCTTCACCTATAGATATATAAGGTCTAACATAATTAGGTAAGGTCCTTTTAAGGCGTGAATTTGTAGGTCAAAAGTAGCCTAATCTTGGAACATATTTTCTATGTTGCCGCCTCGGCGGCGCTAGGCTGCGCGTGGCTCAGTGCTATTTTTTTAAAGTTTCTGTCAGATACTTGTTCCTACAAAGAGTTGTAAGAAGCTAACTTTAAGTATAAATTCATTGTTCAAAAAAACTTAAACGATGGTCATTTTGTCATGTGTATCTCCTCGTTTGACACAATCAATTATAACGCAGCGATTTACGTTGCGTATTTCGATCTCCATGTCGATACAACGTAGGTAAATATACCTACTATAGATTTCCCGATGTTTGACTTTATTGATTGTTATTGTACCCTTAAATTTGAGGGATGAATATGTATCTGACAATATAACTGAACCTAATATCCCATTCATTGTCATCACAAATTAAGTTTCGGCCGCTGATCGACGCTGCAATAGTGTGTAATGTGTGTGACAATCCATTACGACTAATGGATATCTTGCCTTCTCATTTATTCTACGATCAGTAACTTCGACTTGAAATGAGAGCTTTGTATCCCTACCCTATACCTAGAGAGTGCCTGCTTAGAGAGTAATAATTCTATGAAGATATTAATATCATTCGCATAATGACATCACATAAACAAACATACAGTTTTGTTATTCTATGAAACAGTAAAAATATTAACCTAATATTATGTATGTTTGTGTGTGTTTTTGAAGCTTTGTAAATCTATACTATAATATATTATTATTATTGTGTAGATTGTAATGAACTATCCAACACTGAAAGAATTTTTCAAATCGAACCTGCAGTTCCTGAGATTAGCGCGTTCAAACAAACAAACTCTTCAGCTTTATAATATTAGTATAGATAGAAGTTTTTTTTTTATTTGATTGGATATTACATAATTTTGTAATCTCATGAGTCCATATTAAACGTGCATACCAAACACAGATCGTTATATCAACGACGAGCATAATTAAATAAAATATGAATACACTTGGGAAACAAAATAAACGTTACATTTTACGTTATTATTAAAATTATATAATTGTTGGTCGTAGCCTGTTGAAGTAGCTGTACGTACCGTTTGCCTTTCATTTTATCAAAGCTCCCTGCTTTCAGGAATAACGACGGTTGACCAACTCGCTTCACAGATCATATCGGGTATATAACAAATGGTATTACGGCTTTGGAATACCAACAAATCCGTTAACTTAGTTTTGTTACCAATGCATAAAGATTTATTATTTGCGGTTTATTTTTTGTATCTTGAAAAAGATTGGCGAATGTAGCCTATATTTTTACAGACCTTTATGATCTGATAAGGAACCGATGATTTTATAATCAAGACTTAATCAAGACATTATGCCAAATGTTCTGTTACCTACATAGTTTTCGAGAAAATTCTCTGTGACAGACAGTCCATCTGTCACACGAGAGTAAAAAATGTAACCCTTATAGGTTCCGCTTTTCCTTTTCAAATACGAAACCTTAAATACTAAGCAATCCACAAGCACACAAATCAGCGTCGAAAAAAACAAACACAGATTGTAGACGTCCTCATACATAACAAATTATCTAGTATAAAGGCATAAAGCAACCTTACAAAGCCACTCGTCTGTTGACGTTATTTAGCCATATAAATAAAAAAATACGCGAACGTATGAAGTCGAATACTGAGAATGGAGCACGCTACGACAAACTGCATTAGCAAATGAAATGACTCGAGACAGACTCGTTACGTCACTCGACGTCGAATACGACAATTAACAATATTCCGCCGATAAGTGAAACTGTTGTCTGCCGGTTAACGCGAGTTTTGTCTCTTGTGGGCAATTACTACAAACATGTGTCTGCGAGATGCAATTACGTATTGAGAATATTTTACTGAATACTTGTATTTGAAGTTAGGTCAATTAGAATAACAAACAAATTGTTTCGATAAATTACTGTAGGTATAGTATTAGAAAGATATTTTCGCAGCTTTGGCGAAAATCTACTATAGGCTTGTTTTTCCAATCATAATTGTGGTTAATCTAATATTCCTCTTAATTAGCTTTACAAACTGTAGATATGTTTTATGAAAGATAGTAGGTAGTATACGGAGCGCGTGCAATTGCCACGGGGCGTCTGACGGCGAGTGAGGGAGCCGTCCGCTGTCTGGTCGAGGAATGTTCAAAAAAGCGTCAATACACATATAAAATAAATTACTTTTTATTTGCAGCTTTTATTTTGTACCATATGAATGAGCTACATAAGCCTTTGAGCCAAAGGACCGGTCCTCAGGCCGCAAAATACCACAATAATAAATATAGTAAGTATTTAAGTAAATCGAAAATCAAATTTGAATACAGGCTTTATATTCAAGGCCATGATGATGACGTTGAACTAAAAATCATAATGGATTTAGAAGATACAGGCTGTTTGTATGTTGTTTGTGTGCATGGTAATGAAGGCGGTACTGCCGCTAGGGGCCAATTGTTGACACCCCACTGATGGATCGCAGTCGCTTCCTGTTTACTCACCAACCTCACTAGCGCCACCGCACGCTCTGAGTTCACAACTTGTTTCATTATTCATAATAAAGACATTTACATTCATAAGTGCTTGGGAAATTTTGACGATTTATCATTGTAAGTGTATGTGGGGAAATTTGATCGTTGGAAAGATTTTGGATTTGGTCTCCATTTTAACTTATATTAAATTGTTACGACTTAAAAAACAGTTCAGATAATGAAGTTTATATTTTGAAGTTAGCGTGCTTTATATGAAACATGCATCTGCGGAACCATTCTTATTTTTTAGATGTCCCTTCTACTAGGGGTCCGCCTCCTCTTACAAATTAAGGGCTAGGGGCGCATCATAATATTTTATGACAAACAAATATTAAATGTGAAATATCAAGCCCACCAGAAGATATAACCGTATAAGACCCCTATAACCGCAAAGCATCCACCAGTAATATCTTGGACACATCCTTTTCCGGACAAGAACTTTGCAAATGGAAAAGGCACTCATAAATTTCCAAGGCACAGATGTTCGAGATAGGTGACGAATAATGTTATGACTTGAGAGACCGTTTTCTAGCTTCGGTCTGAACTAATTTATGCCTACAGTATTCTTATGTAACCGTGTCTGTGAGAATTGCAAAGGATTTTCTCTAGATTTGAGTGGACCAATTTTTATGATCCTGATTTCATTATTGCTACAGATTTTTCATGGTCTGTTTGATATATTATTTGAATTTATATTTAGCAATAGCAATACAAATATCCATAAGAATGCTATTGAAGATAAAATATGGAAACATCGTATTCCTAATAATAGTTAAATGTGAAATGAAATTGCAATCACCGCATTACACAACTTCATCTGAAGCATCTACACGTAGAGAAACATAGCATATTCTCAACTCGTCAACTGAAATTACACAATTTGCGTCTATCTAGTTCACATTAGCAACACACAAACGTACGCTCGTGTGAAACTTCCTAAACCTAATTCTACTCTATATATAGTTTATTTAATGTAGCAAGACAACCTGAAAATAAATTCGAAGCCTATAACATACAAGTTAATTAACAAAGGCAGCACTAACTGCACCGATGTTCGTGTCACATTCACAAAGAGGCGGGCTTGGTTGAGTTAGGTTATTTATCAGGCTTGTCACGTGTGTTGGTGAATTTATCGCGTTTTGGAAGTTGCCGGCTTCGGGAAGCGGGACTGACTGTTACACGGCGAAGGAGATTTTATGTATTAACCGACTCAGCTGTAAGTTTTCTAGGTTACAGTTACGTATACGGGATGGCTGACTTGAACGTTGAGTGAGAGACGTTTTCAAAGGATTTTTTGTCGTTTAATAGAAAAAATATATATTATTAAAGCTTTTCTTACTTTACATAGGTCTACGCTGTACCTCTCACCACTCCTGTAAAAGACAGGTTAGGCCGCATATGGAGTACTGTTCGCACTTTTGGGCAGGCGCCCTCGCTTACCAGCTTGATCCTCTTGCCTCGGTTCGTAGGTGGGCTACTCGTATCATTGACGATCCTGAACTCACTGGTGGTTTAGAACCTTTCAGCCTTCGGAGGGATATAGACTTCTTTATGTGTTTTACCATCTTTATAATGGAGAGTGTTCTCAAGAACTTTTTGATCTGGTGCCGTCACCTTTCTACCATCGCGCAGCTCGCCGGCGATGTATTATCCTACTAATATTATAAATGTAAAAGTTTGGATGGATGGATGGATGTTTGTTACTCAATCACGCCAGAACGGGTGAACGGATTTGGATGAAATTTGGCACAAAGATAGATTATAGTTTGGAATAAGCACATAGGCTACTTTTTATCCCAGGAAAACATAAGAACCCTCGGTACTGCGGGTGAATCCGCGGGGCGGAAGCTAGTGGCTTATAATTTCCTGGATATTCTAGAGGTGTATTTTATGAAATAAACAATTTTTTAAGGTTGTATTGAATAACCTTCATCATTATTCAGAAAGTATAAAAGTAACAATGTAGGCGGCAAAATTTATTATAATAACCGTACAAAATCAAGGTACCCCCTGGAGAATCAAAGAAAATTGCGAATCGACTGTGTCGACGCACCGCCCAAACCTAAGCAAAGAACGCCATCATGAATACAAATCGTCCATTTTACCGTTTACGAGCCGTACCTAAATCACCCGAGATATGTACCTAAAATTCTTTTATTTTTATTTTCACTTAGGCTCAGGAAAGTAGTGCATTACTCGCTGTTAGTGAGCCATGAACATAATTGTAGCGATATTAGATTCACTCTAAATTCACTTAATCTCGCGATTGAACCACATTTTCTTTACGGTTTAAAAATAGAACATTATTATATTATCATTGCATGAAGAATATTCGTCAATCTTATATTCGAATTGCATTATTAGTACAGATTGGTTTACACTTAGCGACAGAAAAAATGTCGAATTATAATGAAGCTTTGTTATCTCACCCTATTATAATTCACTTTTAAATGTCCCCTTTTATTATCCAACTGCTTATAGAAAATGTTATATTACGTTGTTTAAGAAAATTACTATAAAACTATTTCTACAACTTCGTAGCGTTTCCTACGTTTTTTCTATTTGCGAAATTTTTAATAATTATAAAATTAATTACAAAGATATAAATGTCGCATGAAAAAATGCATTTACTGGACAGCTATCCGTAGCAATTGCTACGAATCATGAGTTGCTATGAAATATCCGTCTAAGGACGTAGTGCTCCAAAACACGCACGAAATATGCCCCTATCACAAATATTATGACGCAAAAAATAAATCAAATACTTTGACGTCCATTGAAGAATTGACGGCCCGTTTTCATGTTTTTTATTGCCACCTCGCTATGTGGAACATCCACGTGATATTAATTTATATTTCAAGCCCGCTCTCAAGTAATTAACACGCAATGTCTGTGCATGTCTCAAGGTGGCAAAGATAACAAAATATGCTAATATTTGGGCACACGTCGATCTTATTAAAAACAACGTACGTGCAACGTTACCTTTCGCATTTTCATTTTGTAACTCACAGTCTATTTTGTGAGTGGAATTGTATGGTTAAATTTGAATAAATAACTGTATCACCCTCAAAAGACCCTCAACCAAGACGCATTCACTCGATCAATAAGTTTAAGCCACATTTGTTTTCATGGTTGATGGTGAACGCTCAACTCCCTTCGTGTCTCGTAAACATCATAATATCATTTAGAGATCGCAGATGACGGTCGTTTGGTAGTCTATAAGGAGTCAACTTAGGCAAATAATGATGATTTAGAATATGACGATTTCATTTGATTTTTTGTTTAATTCTAAATTTATTTAAACATCGACTATAAATACTGATTATTTTGGACGATTATTATTTCCATAGTGAGATTTTTCTATCCATCAGTACCAAAACTATAAAAAAAACACTATCGTTATATATTCATTCTGACACCGGGCCGAATCGACCAATTCAAAAATAGCAGGGGGAGTTTCGGTCCGCGGACCGAATGACGAGCGGACCGAAACGACTAATGCCCCAATTATACGAAGTCTTTTAGCTTCGTAATTTTGTTTGAATGAGCTCAGCCCTTTATTTTAAAAGGTAAACTGTTTCAGATCGTAATTTCTTTATAAGAAATATCCTACGAGTATAGGATTCCAATATTACTTTTAATCTCGTTATTTTCTTTATTGAATTCTTACATCTAATAAATACATTTTTGTGTCGAGTTTGTAGTAGATTAAAATGAATTGGAAAAAACCACTTCCTCGATAGTAAATAAATATAATGAAAATAAAAAAAATAGAAATTATTATTATTATTTAAAATGAACATACATCGTATTTATCTAACAGGTTTTATTTTAAAATATTACTACTAGTTAAAATAAATGAATAAATATTCTAGGACATTCCTCACACACGGCCATCTGACCCCAAACAAAGCCTGCTATGGAAACCAGATAACTGATATACTATTTTTCTTTTGTACATAAATAAGGTACTTATATAGATAATCACACCCAGACTCAGGACAAACAGACATATTCATGCACACAAATGTCTCTCCTGAGTAGTCCTGAGTGGGAATCGAACCCACGACTAGTGGAGTGATAGATAGGGTATTTTACCAACCACGCCAACCGGCCCGTCAAAAATTTATTATTCCTTTTTGTCCTAAAATGAATAGGGTGCCAATAATCATGAAAACTCAGAAATTCTTTACAAAAATTGTTGTAAAAGAATAAATCGATGGTTCCAAGAAAAGAAAGAAAAGAAAAAACATCGACAGAAGCCAAACACAATCTTATACACGAGCAGTGTCAACTAAACTTTTATACCAAAGCGTCTTCAGTAAAACCTTAAAAGTTCCAGCGTCGTTGTTCTTAAAGCCGTCCCTTATTACACATCAAAATACTTACAAAGAACACAAAAGTTCAATCGACAATAGCATGATAAGACTTCTTTTGTGTTTATTATTTTATAGTAGAATTTGCCACACGGTTTTACCCGTGATTCAGATCATCATCATCAACTCAGCAAGACGTCCACTGCTGGACATAGGCCTCCCCTAGGGACCTCCAATATGACTGGTCTTAGGCGGCCTGCATCTAGCGTTTTCAGATATAACTAATTAACTTTCCCCGGATGTGACTATTTTCCAAGAATATAATAAATATTGAATAAAGTGTGACAAAAAGTTATATGATGTAAACCCAAAACTATATTTTTGCTCATTTCCGAGTCATGTCATGTATGATTGTACCTGACTATTTTATTTTCTATATTTCTGACAAACAAACATAATATCACAGTTAAAGATTGTCACTCGTTTTTACTTAGATTTCGTTGAAACGATCTTGATCCGAAGGGACGGTGTCTGGAAACTATAAACGTCTCAAGGACTAACAAAAGTTAGACATTATCAAATTGTAGCTGAGATTGATTTCATTTGGGATTAATACTAACACTATCGATGTTGAAGTTGTTTTTCTTTTCATTTATTTATTTATAGGGTACTTTGTAGTACCCGCCTAGCTGGCCATGATCCTCATGTTGAAAATCTGTTGTCAAACAGTTGCAACAGTGTTGCCAGTTCCTTCAAGGCTTTGTGTGCTTACCATTTTTGGCCACATAATCACTTACCATAATGAAATTGTGGTCTAACATAAAAAAAAATCGCTTCATCAAACCAGTTTCAAAACGAAACTGAACACAACAAAATAACGTAATAGAGGACTTAACGGTAACTCGTGAAAAGTCTTCGTGAAGTCCGGACGCGAATAGGACGCTTAATGTGATTAAAATTCCCCATTCTGCTAAATGGCTTTCCGAAACTCGTGATGGATGTCACACATTGGCTTGTATGAGTCACAATTGGTTATAGGATTATAAAAATAATAAAATTAACGGTTATGCCATTTTGTTTTTATACCTTGCACAATCAAAAGTGGTTAGTACCACAGTCTTTATGTTTTTTTACGCAGTGTTATTACAGTCAATCAAGACAAACTTAAATAAAATTTTAAAATGCAAGTATTTGAAAAAAGAACCATGAAGAGAACAAACAATAGGAAATGGTGTGGTTGTTTTAAATATAAGAGTTAAAGCGTTAAAATAAAATAACGGCCGTCTTTTGAAGTATAACTTTTATTAAGTTTTTTTTTATTCTTTAAATTATTAGTTTCTGAATATACTCTGCTGCAAATTGGATGGTCTTAGTGCTCTCATAAGCCATTTCACATAGTTTGTTTTCGATTTGATAACCTTGTCATTCATATTTAAATTAAACAAATATTAAAGTGTGATATAAGGAGAAAAAAATAAAAATTACAGCTACACGTAAAAGCATGCACCATTTGCCCAAATCCTTTCACAACGTTTGAATAATTTTATTTGTGAAAAATCGAAATAGATAAAGGTTTATTCGCCGCAATAAAATTCTAAACATTTGTAGAAATATCCATCACTTTCCCGATAGATTTAAGTCCCCGACGTGCCAGCCTCGCCACGGCCACGCCACACCCGACGCCCGAGGCGCAGCGGACCCACACGACCCGGTCACGACTATGAATAATTTTCCAATCTCAACGTTTATTCACTCCTTTGTCTAACATTTTTGGCTCAGAGACAATTTTATGACGAATCGTAAACGCCCTTTTTATTCACCAATTTATTTCAATGTGTCGTATCATAATACTTGAGTGAAAATTTAAGGTCTCTAATATAATAACGGTTTTATTACAACCGAAACGTTTGACGCACTGAAACATAACATAAAGAACGCATAGAAATATTATTGAATATTTTGTGGTTTGGCAGCAATTCTTTAACATGAGTCAGTGACAATATGAAGACTTTTTATAAAATCTTTATAAGTATATCAAAATAACCGATACTCTAATAAGATCATGTTATATTTCGTCTAAATATGATTTTTGTCTATATTTTCCCTTCGTTTAGGTAATTGGCTTATAACATAAGACGATTATAAGGGTTATAATGGAATAACAAACGCGCTTTATATAAATCGATCAAAGCCTCGCCTACATAAATCAATTATCGGTAACAAAATCGCTTAAAGGAGCTTACTCAATTGGTAAGGAGCTTGGAGTAGAATAACATGAACATAAATATAGGAGTGCCGAGGATTTTTTGTATTTAAAACAATCAATAAAAAATATATATATATATATGTACAGTCGAACATAAAACCTCCTCCTTTTTTGAAGTCGGTTAAAAATAGACCAACAAAGTAATAAATACTTGAATGGAGACCGTAAAGTGGTAAGCATTGCTAATATTTGGTATTCTTTGCGCTATGGGGCGAACTTAAAAGCCCAGAATGCCTAAAATAGGCAGCTATATGTATGCTGTGTTCAGTAATTTGGATCTAAACTGACATTGAATAAATCCGAAATATATTTTTTTTGTTCAAATAACTTTCGGAAGTAATGATTTGTAACTTTCGAGTTAGTACGAAATGTTCGCATATACAAAAGTTATCCAAGCATCTTAAACTAAGGTCTACAGAGAGTACTCTCATTAACTCATCCAAGTTTAACGGCCCCATAAAATAAGTGAAAAGGAAAACTTACTCAAGGAAACGGTAGCAAATAAAATACACGTACACAAGACACGCCTACAAAGTTTCCTGGACAGTCTGTAGCACAAATAATAAAACGAGTAGGTAATATTTTTTATTTAAATAATTATTTGTGTAAATGCAGCTCTCGTATTTCAACATAATATTTTTTACTAGCTTCCACCCCGCGGTTTCACCCGCGTTCCCGTGGGATCTTATGTTTTCCCAGGATAAAAAGTAGCCTGTGTGCTATTCCAGACTATAATCTATCACTGAGCCAAATTCATCTAGATCCGTTCAGCCGTTCTGGCGTGATTGAGTAACAAACATACATACAAACTTTCGCGTTTATAATATTATAAGTAAGAATTTGCTCATCTTTTCATACGTGATGTTATAAATATAACAATAAGACTATAAACAACAAATAAGCTATAAAAATCATAGTCATTACGAATATCGAAATTGTACGTTACTTTAGCTATAAACCTTGAACGAATCAACCCTTTAAACAGATTTGATAATAAAATCAAGGCACTATCCTCAAACGGATTTCCGCTACAAAGATTCAGTTCAAACACATCCAAAACAGTCTGTGGAAAAAGATAAAGGTTTGTCGTACCCATGATAAAAAGAGACGAAACACCCCACTGGGTTTGGGACCCCATAATCTCATTGATATTTGAATATTTCAAATGACTATATTTCACAGCCACCTTTCTGTGACCTGTCTTGTGTATACTGTGATGTACAAGTATCATAATTTACTCGGTTAATTTCCATAATATGAACATTACTAAGCTTTAGAATAGAGATTAATGTAGTTCCAAGAGAATACACTGTTGTAACGTCACAAGGCCTATTTAGCCCTCTGGCGCTTACAAGACCAGCTCTTGTCTCGTTTGTCTAGATTTGTAGACTTCATACAGTCTTTACAGGTAGTCTTTTAATTATTTTATTGCCATAAACTGAGTTATATAGCGAACATAGTTAGTTGATCCTATTTTTTGCACGTTTGGGGTGGATCCGGCCAAATGCATGTTACACCGGCTCCCTCGAATATTTTAATCTTTAGTCTTATTCCCCTATAGTATTTTTATATCGTTAATATAGAGTAGGCAATACTGTGAGTCTATAGTTACTCATAAGCTCAATTACGCTTACAATATGTAGATTAACCAAAATCGAAATTTAGATTGCTCTTTTTATATAGAAGCGAAATCTTAAGACAGCTTTCGAATCCAATTTGTTATTTATAGTTCCATCGAGTGACCAATAATTCTGTCCATGACATGCTTTATTTTGCTAGATAAGACTAATGTCAGTGAAATAGATGCTTGACAGAGACACGAGTCAAGCAGTCTTTACCATGCATTTTAGCAGAATAGCGAATTTAATCTTTAGCTGACAGTTAATTTTGGAAAAAGACTTGGTACAACGCAAGTGTCAGTAACTGTAAAGTATTTAGTAATTATAACCCCAGTATAAGACTTATAATAGTTTTGTCGAAAACACCAGACGCGAAAGAAAAAATTTAATGATTTAGTTTAGTCTGAATAAGTACACAATTTTTCCGTGTCTGTGTCTTGAAGACATCAATTTTGAATGAATGAAAATTAGGCCGGTAAAAATAAGATCGTTTGTAAGCAATAATAATAATAATATATATACTTCAAGCTCCAAATTGAAATAAGGAAAAATATTTTCGGCCACGACTCCGAAAGCATTAGAGCTAACATAATTAAATCTGCCGAAAACTTATCCTCGAGTGGGAGTGGCGACATCTTTCTTTCTTCAACGACATTACCTATTCATCACTGGGATCGCTCAAAAGCGACCACTTACGTAACTTTGCAGGTTCCTTCCAGAAAATATCGGGCATCATTTTTCTCCAGTTCCATTAGTGCGCATCGGTCAGCTGAGACGGATATGCGGTCCGAGCAAACATAAACAAACTAATGGCGTCCGTCGAGTGACAAAGAACAGCCCATCACAACCCGAAGCCTCGGAATCAATAAGGATCTCAGAACAGATCGGACTTATCCCTTGTTTGATTTGGTCGGTTCAAATACGGTCCGTGTTATTGTATCCAATTGCTATCTAGTGTCTAAATCACCTTCGGCTGTAAGCAACCTACTCTATTCTGAATTACAATGGTTGACCGTTCAACCAAGGATATGAGGTCTATTGTCTGTACATTGAACCGCTTTGTTTTCTCCAAGATTCCAGTCATCATTCCTTTTCGATTGCTTATTTGTTTTTTTTTCATAAAATATAGAGAATCCATCATATTATGTGTAATATTATATTAGTGTTAAATGAGATAAATATGGCATCATACTAAAAATGTTGCAGGATTAAATCACTAGCTCACGGTCTACAGAAGAAATAAAATTAGATTTTTCCTGGATAACTTAAAATTCGAATTTCATAAAATTGATCCTTTACCCAAACAATCTTTACTTTTGCCTAATTCAACAGTTTTTCCCGACTCGTTGAAAAGGGAGAAATAACTCTGAATTTTGCCGGGCGTACATTTTCGTCCTGCTCTTGTTTGTATTTGACCCGTTTTAAATTAATATCGAACGTCGAAAATTAAGACCGGCGAAATTATGTTTCGATAACACTCGAATCTAATTTTGCTTTTACTTTTATACGCTAATGTATTAAAATGTTGGATGAAGTTATTTACTGAGACTAGTGCTCGTTACCCGAAAGAACTTTATCCGGGTAATGGCAACATTGTGGATTGAATTACTTAAGGTTTATAGACTGCACTAAATTGACATCGTCTGGGCATTGCCGACTCTCCACAAGTAACTTTGTTCATTACATATCTACGTGTAACTATATAATACTACTATTACTATATACGTATAAGTATATATTTTTCATTCTTGTAACATATGTAGTCTTCTTGTTCTAGACTGCACAACATCATCATCATCGAGCGGTATCATCAGTGGCATCACGAAAGTGTCAGTAGCTGTAACAGGGTTGGACTCAAGACCTCCATTGTCTGTGAAAAAAGTCCGCCCTAAGCCAGCCTCGCCCAACCGACAAGGCCCACAGCAATGCCAAGTAAGTTCCTCAAAGTTTTTCCAAGTACGTTGTACAGTAACTTTTGTACAAACACGACTATGGTCATTTTATTTTTATTTTAGCTGCGCAAGGAAAAATATTTTTGTTCGTTAAGTAACTTTATTTCTGTAGTCTTTCAATCGCTCGCCTCGCAGTTTTTATAACAGCTTTTATAAAAATAACTTATTACATTATTAAAAACAAATGTAATGGTGTTTTACCTATTACTTATATAGTTCCCTTTCGATCCATCCGTTACGAAATCACATCAAAAAATCAATCAACCATTTTCATTTGTGTTACGTCTCTCTTTCATAATGTATATAGCAATTTTCTCAAAATAATTGGATAATCTTCTACCTACAGCCTTAAACTACGTACGTCTCCTGATTTATGAGTGTATAAAATAAAAGGGTCTTGAAATGTTCCCAAAGGAGGCGGCTAAAACTAAGGCACGTCATATAGACGTGTTTGGATTCCGGTTAGTTTCCGCTCCATAACGACCGATGGACCGCGACGATTGCCTCTATTTGTCTTCCATCGTTACAAAGGGCCCATACAAACATAGCCTTACATAAATTATTCAGAGTTGTTCATCGAGGAAAAGTTATAGGCATGTATATAAGGCGGACTTACTTAATAAAATGGGCATTAATAAATTAAGAAAGTAGAAAATATTTTTCTTTACAAAATATTATACTTACTGCGTAATGTCTGTGGTAATGTACACCAAATTATACAACAAAACAATGTTTAAATTAAACTAAAGGGTCCAAGCAATTTGAGAAGGTAAATAAATACCAACTTCGTTAATAGATACAGTAGAAGAATTTCGTTAACATTTACCTACTAATTGGCACTTTCAACTCTCAAACCAAAAAGTGATCCGAAAACTGTATTCAGAAAGTTTCTTAATTTTAAGCCGACCAAGGACCGCTCAACTACTAATACATTTTATATGTTGGAGTCCTCTAAACTTCTTTATTAAACCTTATATACCTTAATTATATTTCTATTATAACATATTTAAGTATAATCATTGAATACATTAAAAGTTTATGGATTTTCAAAGGATATTCGTCTAGAGAATGAAGAAAGAATTGTTGACGTAATTATATTAAAATATTTACTTACTTATATGAGAACTTATGGACCAAATTAAAAATTAAGTGTGTAGGCACATATGCATTTCTTTCAAATTAAATCGGGCTAAGGACTACGATAAAAAAAAGCTTATATATATTTAAAAGATAATTCATAAGGCGTTAATAATTGAAACTGATTCAAATATTTTTCTAAATTGAGTGAGATTTGAAATAGAATGTTATTATTCTGACCCTATTCCAATAATGATCTTTAAAGAAAAAACGAAATGCAAGAGAAAAATAAATCGTTCTTAATTTATATCAGTTTATTGATAAAAGTATGTTAGATTGATGCAAATAGCTCCTAATACACATACACATGTACCAAATTTACTAAGTGGAAGATGAAGATTTCCAGTTTATTTTTTTCGCAGAATCTACATATTTTATAACTTTTTTAATATTCAACTTATCTTAACTTATATATTAATTATCACTTAAACAATTTAAAATGATATATCATTAGTATTCAACAATGCACATACTAGATGGGTATTTCCCATGTAATATAACCTTACTGCATACATTATGGTGAATAAAAAATAAACATTCAGCGCAATGAGACTTCGGGGAATCGTAAAAATTGCGGGAAAAGGTATGTAACACAAACACTAAAAGGCTGTGAGTGTTTCATTTCCGGGATCTTTTTCTATCGAGTCACGCAACCACGCGAGAGAGTTGGCTCGCAAAATAAATTCGTATTTCGATGTAAGAATTTTTATTCTTTCACCGCAACCAATTCCTATCAGTGTAAACTCACAAATATATACTAGCAGAATTAACAACAAAGAATTGTGACCATTCCGCTTAAATGTTTTTTTTTCTACAAATTTCCATATTATCTTGACATGCGTAAACGAATGTGTATGCGGACAAAAGTGATTCTCATCATCATTTTCCGGCCCTATTCCCAATCATTTAGGTTCGGCGTAATACGTACTCTTCTTCCATTCTGCCCTTCTGTCCGCCGTCCATCCGTCTATATCTGCTTTCACTCCTTTCTTACTCATATCATCTTTTACACAATACATCCATCTTTTTCGGTCTTCCTCTCCAAAGTTAATTTATGATTATAAAAAACTCTGTCTATGTTTCATGTACAGTATGTTTTGTTTTGAATCTATTTAAATTCACCTGATATGACATGCCAATTCACGCATCGACCACGGTCTTATTATGTGGTTTCTCTTGGTACGTTTTCATGAATGACAAACGTTCATTTTATTACAAGTGAATTTAAATCGTATCATTAACTTCATAAAGATTGAAATAGAAGGACATGGGTCGCAAAAGAAAAGACGCCCACGGACCTTCGATTATGATTTTTATGAGGTTAGGAACACCGAATAATTTCGCTTGTGACAAGCAAGGGCGAGCCAATTAAAGGCGAACACAGCCTTTTTAGCACATCTTATCACAATCACTGAAATAAATTGATCAGTGGACAATTAAATCAGTCAAATCAGGATTTATTTATATTAATATAATCACGTAGGAGATCTTACAGTTCACTGATATTACTATTAAATCTATTATGGATATTTAATTTGAAAATTACGCCTTTGGAATTAATACTTTTCAAGTTTCATCTTATAAAACAAACTTTTTCATTAAATCAACTTACTCGTAAGTACACTTGCGTTCCCATTAAATTTGAAGAAACGAGAACATTAAATATTGTTCTTGCTAGGGGCTGCCAAGTGAGATGAGATCGGGAACTGTGTTTGTAGGTCAGCCGAATATCAACAAAGGGGGAGTAAAGGATGTAGGCACAACGCGAGGGGACATTCTCCTCCATTCGCAACTGAAATACCTACTCATCGTTTCTTGTTCACCACCTACACGGACAGAAAGTAATGGTGTTGATATATGTTTGGGATACTGACAGCTGTTTGTTATTGTCACTTACATAACAGTCAAACTGCCAAAGGTAGAGAAATATGTTTAATTACATGTTTGTATTTACGTTTTGTTTTATCTGAAATTTTATTGAATTGTACTACCACTTTGGTCGAGCTTTATCACGAATTATACAGAAATGAATATTTAGAATCTCTGTTTCACATAGTACGAAGACATGCTGGTTGGTACCTACTTGTCTTCTGAGGTTTGAATATTATCGGCTCTGCATATCAAGCAGACTTAGCTTTATTGCATTAATAAATTCAAAGTGTCATTAATATGTCAGAGAATCCATGAATTCGGAGTTATGATCTGACCCTTACCTAAAATTAATGTTGTTAACGAATTTGGGGGTTTTTGGTGACCTGATTCAATCCGATGTAACTGTAAACTTGTTTTGGAGCGACCAGACTTGGATGAGATTTGAACTGATATCACTAATTGGGCGGGCGAGCTAATAGCCTTGATGGTCGTTGCCAATTAAAGCTTATTGATGTCGTTCGCTGTAGATCTTCGGGCCGACCCTCGTCTCGTTTTAACCCCATCTAACTCCCCTGCTAATAATTAATCAAGCAATTACGAACGGCTACGTTGATATTTTCCTTCCGTAACAAGTCTGTCGAAGCTAGTCACGTTAGCATTAACCTGAAATGTGCTCACCTTATACGAAGTCTGAGAAGAATATCCCTAATTTGGCATTGACAGAAGCTACTAGGTTGGGTAATGAACTGAATGGTAAATGCTGGCTGGCGAAAAATCTCAATTCAAAAGGAGACATATTATACAAATGTACTATACCATATTATTATGAACTAAACAAGACCGTGCCTAATTTTAAATTATAATGAATAAAGAAAAAGAACATTACTTATTGACGTATGGAATACTCTTGCATATATCTATTAACATATCAACAAATTTGTGGACTCAAATCCTACAATCAGCTTGAGTTTTCGGTGAAGGAAATCATATTGAAAATTTATCGACATTCACCGTCCAGTGTGCCAGTAAGACAGTACTCTATTATGATGAGAGTGTAGTCAAACACAAGCCTACCCATGTTAAAAACAAAAACAAATATTTAATGGTTTTCGTAGACCGGTTATGTAATTAGTATATAATTCAAAAAGGAAATGCTAACCCTATTTGTAAAATGTGATTAGCACATTACGTACGCCCGCCCATTGAAGCGGCAGCACATCGAAATTAATCAGGATACCCGGGACACAGAAATAACGTCCATTATACCGCCAATCTCTTGATATCTTCCTCTAGTCTGATAACCTTCCATTTTATCGGAGCAAATTATGACGGATTCTTATTTCATTTAACGATCCGTGACTCGAAAACTGAAAGCCCCAAACGCGGTGCGAATGTCTAATGCTATTTAACTTCTTACAACTTTATTGTTTACAATGTATTTGAAACTCTGTTGTTTGCCCGCGATGCTTTGGGCACAGAAACCGACAGGAATAATAATTTCAAAAGAGTTCCATTCATGTCGTAGTCTAACTTTGCCACGTTGTACTTACATAAATTAAATTTCCATGTGGTAATATTGAAAATATGTTGCCAACTGATTCGTATCAATTTACACGAATAACTTAGTGTTGTGTTGGGAAGCTTCGAGCTGTGAGGGGAGAAAATTTAATAAAAAATGAATGTGGGTGTCACTCAATTCATATCATTTTGGATATGAGTGTTCATGAGTTTTATTAAATCTGCCAATCTTATATTACGTAAATTATTACATTTTTTGGTAATATAACAATTTATAAATGCTCAATTACTCCTTAAATATATATCATTATAAAATTACTTTCTATCAAAATGTATCCCAACATTCGTTTATTTAATATACAAGATGTATCTATCCACATGTAGGTACCTACTCTACATATGAGCAGGGGTTTACCTTTGGAGCATTAAGTTAGCTGGACTTGAGCTGTGGTTGGACGCAAAGCCTGAAGTGAGCCCCACACCCGCACTTGGGTGCCTGCCAGCCTACGATAAGCCCACGCTAAACATACCCCACATTACATTGCATATTTCTTACTTAGCCCAAACGTAAGGAATGTGACTTTCAAAATGTGCTCCGTTGAGGATTAATGTTTTAAGTACTTTAATTACATATTTCAATCGTTAGAATTTAGGATTCCCATAAACATAGAAATTATTTTAAACGGGACTATTACGGGAATATGGAATTTAGGCGATGATAGCTCAAGAAACTATAGCACGGTGGTAGGGTACTTTGTAGTACCCGCCTGGATGGCTACCACCCTCAAGTTGAAATTCTGTCGTCAAACATCTATTAGTGTGTTCCGGCAGTTGCACTTGAAAGCTAGTTCCTCCTAGGCTTTGTGAGCTTACCACCTTCGGCCACAACATCACTTACCATAGTGAGATTATGGTCAAACACGAACCTAGACAAAAAGAAACAATTAATATTTTATGACAGCTGTTGATTCATGGGCTCATCCCATGATCGGCTGTGTTTCTTTGTTTTCATGTAGTCATAATTATTTCATAAAAACATGCCTCATGATAATTAACGTACTACACACATATATGATATTAATACACGCGAAAACCGAATTTACTTGTACATTCAGTACATATCATTGTACTTTTACATACAGATTGAATATTTAACATTACACATTAACACTACACTCAGTCAGCATAACTACTCGGCCATGTCCTATAGAACCATTCAAGCTTCAACCACTATACCTACTAGTAACTTAGTTTATAGTAACAGGGACCTGAATAATTATATCGGAGTAATCATAGATAGATTGAGGAGCGCGTAGTTTATAGGAGTGACACACACTTTGGGATGAGAGAAGACAATCGTAAACCTGCGTGCACACCATTCAGCGTGGTTTGTCTTTTTAAGTAGGGGCGTAAGATGTGTGACTGTGGTCATCTTAATAAGAAACACAAACGTTAGTATTTAGGTCTCTTATCGCAAAAGTAGAGATTTTCTATTACCATCGCTTGTTTGCATATGATGTGGATTGAATCGTTTGGACTGAGGTCGGAAGCTATGTAGGCGCCCGGGTGCCTGATACTATGCTTCATCTTATTAGGTATGTGAAATACCGTTATATTTATCTGTTTGCGAATGAACATTGTGTCTTAGAAACCTAGTATATATTTATTTTTAATTGTATGTCTTACAAACACAACGTTTGAAGTCAACCTGTGTATTCATCCCATAATCAAATTGAATTTGCTCATGAAAATGCAGTGAGTCTTCTAGCTTACTACTACTCACTCACTACTAACATACTCCTTCTAAGTACATTAAACAATTTCAAAGATAGATAGCTCACATATAAATATCTGTCATAAATCCAATATCACTTTGCAACCATCTCTAGATTGGATCACATCACTAAATCCGGTTATATCCAGTTAGATCCAGTGTTACATATCGCAACAGCGATTCATACTAAAGAGCTGTCCCGCGGGAACACGCTTGGATAACTGCCAAACCACTTCAGGTAATCCCCGAACGAAAGCTCGTGGTCATGTTCAGAAACTCTATGGCCTGGTCTTGAAATTTAGTGCATCTAACGTTTCGTATTTAATGTTAAATGCAAATTACATTAAAACCTGGTATTAAGCTTTTAACCCAGTTTGCGTCATTTGCCGTAGCATTTCATCTAGCAAATGTGAATACTCTCTTTTATGCTATCTAAACTTCAATTCAAATTGCCATTTATGTACTTACTGAAACTTTATCACTACTAAAAGATACCTGTTATGAATAAAGAAGACCTAGATAAGAGTTTATCTCACAACACCCATGCTTAGCCATGGTTTGACGAGGATAAAATAACCCAATACCTTTGTCAAACCACGTGTTCTGGAATATGGTTGATAGCGATGGAAATAAACCACCCTTTTGTAATGTATTCAGGAATTGAAACTGCCATAAAGCTATACGATTGGAAATGTTTTTGAATGATTTTGTTCCAATGTATAAGCATTATATAAAATTGATATCTTTACTCTACATACATGACTAATTTTCTACATGTTTAAAAAACACTTAATCAATCATATCCACAGAAAATTGACAACAATTATACGGCAAAATATTTCATTTTATCACAAACCAAGTATTTAATAGCTACAAAATTGATAATGGGAATCGTAGCGACTGCTTTCATAATCGAGTGGCGTTTTATTAAGCCTACATCGTTCGTGTTTATCCCTTAAAACTGTACCGCACGTGGTCAGACTACAGGCCTAGTCGTAATCCCGACTCTCCCCTGGGACACCGTTGTTTTCCTAAAAAGGTAAACTTGATCCAATCCACAAAGTGTTGGATTTTCTTGACAAATTCACATTATATACCACCGATGTTCCACGCGCCCGTAAAAGGAGGTCAGTTTTATTACGGTAAGAAGGAAATGTGCGACGCTTAGTTAACCAAAGAAAATTGTTGCTTGGCAAGTTACGCGACATGAAAATAATATCTTTCTGTATCGTTCTTTAATAAAAATAAATTGTAAGATACAAACTGCAATAAATACTGTAAACACCGTGGGAAATAGTTTCTTTAATGTACTTTTACTTAAAGACCTACATACTTACTGTTGGAATAATATTTCCCGCAAGCGTGTTTGTTATCCGAATGTTTACATAAACTGCAATCAATGTCAGAGCAAAAATAGAATCTATTTAAAATGCAGTTGTTTGTTATTCCATTCACAAGACGATTTGTTTTCGACCCACGGTTAATGTTTTCCCCGAAGAATTGAGCATTGCAGAACATCTCGACGTTACTATTTACCTACTTCTGAATTTACAGTATTTCTTAGGTTCTTATTTACACTGCGGTATATTATTTAAATTTTAAGTACAGTGAAATACAAAAACAATATACAAAATTCATACCCTCCAATTCTTTTATAACCTAGAAGATGTCTTCAACGCCAGGGTGAATAGGTATTTTCTGGGCAAGCGTGCTTATTCTTCGGCTTCTTCATAACTTCTTCTGGGGACAGTCGATGGCAAAACGTAAGCCTATTTTAGATTTTTTTGTAAGTTGAGAATAATCGTACCTAATAGTCAATTTTCTTCTTCTGTATATTAACGCATAGCTGCCTAGAGACTTGAAATTTTGCACATAGATACTTTATACAGTGTGGGCGGGCATTCACTAACGAAGGATTTTTGGAAATTCCACCCCTAAGGGGGTAAAATAGAGGTAAGCGGGTAAAACCGGAAGGCTAGTATTATATCTGTATATAATTTAAGCTACTAGATGTTGTTTTGTTTATCATACAAATCCAATAATAAATCTTTTGTAGGTAATTGTTAAAGCACCATTTGTTTCCCCACTAGGTACTACACAAAAGTTGGTGCTGTGCCATTTTTGTTTTTGTTCAGGTTGTTTTGTACCGACACGCGCGCCGCGCCCCGCCATTTGTCATTTCTACCCGAGCTTTGTCTTTTCTTTATCGAGATATAAGTCTTTTCAAGAGTTTAATTTATGCTACTTTTAATAATTGCACTTCCAGCCTTGAACTTTTACTACAACACATTTAATATGAATTTGAAATTAAACTCATACACGTCACGATTTACAAAGTATTCAATGCTACATTCCTGAAAAACCAATCGACAAAAAAACAAACTAGAAATATCAACTGCGAACATCACATCAAAATAACAAAAATAGGATACAAATCTACTCGCCCAACAACAATGGAACGCTTCACAGAGATTTTTCGAATGGAAACATAAAAGAAATTTCAACATGTGAATTCCGCAGATTATTTGGCAACGAGTGACCCACAACTATTTGTTATTTTTTTTTTGCTAAACATTTATCAATGATAAGATTGACTCGTTACGCTACATCGTGATTTTTGTTGACATAGTTCAACGTGAAAACAAAACCTTATTTTTGCATTATTTTAATAACGACATTGGCATTCTGCTTGAGATGTCGAAAAAAACCCATAGCATGTGTGAATTGTAAGAAAGATGAATCTGCGTATCTGTTGCTATTTATCATTTATTTTCTTTACCATCTAGGCATATCTGGTAGGCTTCTATTAGGTACAACATAAACTCACCATAGCTAGTTATGTGATCGACCGATGGATGGCACCACCATCAAGCACTCAAAGCCTAGAAGGAAACTAGCTCACACACGTGCAGATAAGTAATATACAACCGCCGTATCTAAACATTACCTCCATACAACAAAAAAGGTAATGGAAAACCTTTAACAAAGACTGAATGGAAAATCAAACAACTCTGTCAATTTGATCAAAAGGATTAGAAGTCGCCATGCTCTCTGAAATCAAAGTAGGAATAAAATCGAATGGATATCAATGCCTCTTAATTGGCGGAGACGTCGATCCTCAGACAGAGCCGGCTCAGACGACATCCAATTAACAGCGGTTCTGACGGAGCTATGGAAACGTGAGCCGCAATAAGATGGCGTCGATCGATACACCAGCCTATTGCCTCTGCCTCTTAACTAACTAATAGTAAATGGTGCCGCAGAATACGGCCCTGTTTGACGCATTGACGCGTTGTGTGGCGTGCGTTTGCGGTGCAAAGTGCTCTTATGACACTTTACGATGCTATTTTGCTGCGATCGTCATTTGCGTATGTTACTGCACTTTGCGTCCGACGAATCTAATAAACTCGGAGCAGCAAACGTTGCTATTTAAAATTGTATGCTTTATAGCAGAGAAATTAATGGAGTTTTCGATTAAAGTGCGGTGATGAAAGTTAACAATTTTTTCCTTTCGAAAAAATATAGATATATAATAATGATCGAATGATCGATGAATGTACTTGGACAAGTACGTATTAATACTATAAATGCCAAAGTTTTTGTGGTAGTTATTTAATCACGCCCTAAACGGGTTTGGATAAAATTCAGTAAACAAAACACCATACCGTGAAATAACACATAAGATACTTTTTATCTCGGGAAAATATTCGATCCCTTAGGAACACCGGGTAAAACCACGCAACATCATCGTGTTTACTTAGTGACTTTACTGATTCATCAAGCTGGGAGTCCTGTGCTGTCCCACGTAACTTTATGGAAAAGACGCAACTACTCAGTAGGTACCTACTTACTAACGAATAATTACACTCTGATCCCTCGGGAATGTGGTAGTATTTAACAAACAATAACTAAATAATAATAAAAAATATTAAGCTACGTTACTTAGAATTAATACCTTGCATATGTACTTAATGTACTAAAACAAAATAGAATTAACCAGCGAGAAGAAGAGAGATAAATAAATAATACCTAAACAAGTCGAGTCAGCAAACAGCTCTATACGACGTTGAGCTAATTATATTAATTGTGGTCTATCGAATACATTTCTCGACGTTCGTTGGTTGCACAAACAGTCCTAATTAATTCACTTTAATGTATGAATGGGTAAATAAACTCCAAAAACCTACAGCCCGTTTTCTTTGTTTGGTTACTCTTGTATCCCATATAAACCAGTATTTTCACTTAGATAAAGACGATGATTGCTTACACGTACATTACGTTAGAAAATTAAATCATTCTAGTTCAGATAGTTTAATCTTGAACTTTAACGGGAATATGTTTTTGATTGTAACAAGCATGTTACATGTAGCAAGCATCTAAACATAAATAAACTTCAGTGTCCAATTTTATAAAAACATTAATTGGAATGTCTATGTCTACATTAACATGTGACCTTGGTGGTGAAACTAGGTTTGTCTCCTCTGATTTAACCCCGGATTAATATCGAAGTAGGTATAGATTTAATCCGTTGTTATTATCTTAACAAATAAATAAAATAAATGTGTGATATTTACGTAAACAATGAGTATATAAACATAAATTTACAATCTAGTGCAGCCTTCTGACATAAAAAAACCGGCCAAGTGCGAGTCGGACTCGCGCACCGAGGGTTCCGTACTTCGTCCATTGTTCATCAAGGGAAATGCACAATTTTATTTATTTACCTTATTTGAGGTAGGTGCCAATTAAGCTAGACCTCTAAATTGTATCAGCGCCGATACAACTCAGAGGTCTTTATTAATTGGCGTAACTATGTATGTATGGGGACACCCTTTAATTTTCAACTTTTTTAATTTTTTAGAATTTTTCCTTTATTTGTGCTATAAGACCTTGCTTTTTGCCAATTTTTTTATTTTTATATTTGAGTTGATTGAATGAAAGGTAAATTGCGGTTTACGATTTATGACGTATTAAAAAAAAACTACTAATTAGATCTCGTTCAAACCAATTTTCGGTGGCAGTTTGCATGGTAATGTACATCATATATTTTTTTTAGTTTTATCATTCTCTTATTTTAGAAGTTACAGGGGGGGGACACACATTTTACCACTTTGAATGTGTCTCTCGCGCAAACTATTCAGTTTAGAAAAAAAATATGTTACAAACCTCAATATCATTTTTAAAGACCTATCCATAGACACCCACACTTATGGGTTGGATGAAAAAAAAAATTGAGTTTCAGTTCTAAGTATGGGGAACCCCCTAAATTTATTGTTTTTTTTCTATTTTTGTGTGAAAATCTTAATGCGGTTCACAGAATACATCTACTTACCAAGTTTCAACAGTATAGCTCTTATAGTTTCGGAAAAAAATGGCTGTGACATACGGACGGACAGATAGACAGACAGACATGACGAATCTATAAGGGTTCCGTTTTTTGCCATTTGGCTACGGAACCCTAAAAACAGTCAGGGCTTCAGTTCGCAACAGTAACGCTAAGCTACGCTGTTTTTTTTTTATTGTAATTAAACATTTCATTTTTTATTTATTAACACGTTTTTGCGTTAAATCGAGCAGAGGCGTCTCTAGGTGCCGGAGGTCAATAAACCAATGGAATAAATACCTAAACATGAATTTATGCCCCAGAGAGCCAAGGTTGTTAGCAGTTGTCAGCACCGTTCTATATTTTTTTCATTGACAGATGATAACGAAATATATTTTCCCTCATGGAATCAAAATGTACAAACAAAAAAGCGTTCATCCCACTTTCAATTCGATTCAGAGCAAAATAAAGCCGGTTCGATCGGAAAAGGAAAATATTGGGAATTGCGTTAAGGATATGCTGCTTTTGGTTCAACATTTTAACATATTTTGAAAGTACTTCGCTGTTTAAAAAAAGTAATAAGTAGTAATTCAAAAATACAAATCTATACTAATTATTTAGACCTCACGACACAGGGAATCCTAGTGTGAGGTCTAGGGCTTCAACAAAAATTTGTTTGTTTTGGCACAATAAAGATATTTTTATTTTTTATTTTTTTTATTGTAATAATGTGAGTAATTTCTTGAATTTATTAGAGTCACTTAGTTCTACAAAAAATAGTAAGTCCTACTCGATACCCATCACCTCGTCAAAAATCTTATAGAAGATTTCAGCATGTTTTTCTGGATATACGAAGGAATTTATAGATGCGTATACACTGAAATTGGATGATGTAAAAAATTCAATCACTTTGTTGTTTGTCTGATGTTCCACAGTCAAAACAAATACAATCTATATAAGTACATATGACATTACAAATATTTGTACTTTGTCAAACGTAAACCTACCTACAAGGTTATGGAAATACATGTAGGTACCTATAATAACCGAGGATAGATATATCATGTATATTATTTCAGCTCTATTTTGTATCCTAAGTTTGTGTTATTCAGATAGATATATATAACTGTCAATTAATTTTGCACAATTTTCTATAAAACGCCAAATATACCTAAGCAGACATAGCTTAGTTAAATATAATAGAATAAGGTAATCATTGAGTTGTTTGAGTTTACTCGCGACCTACATTCACATCGACTATAGGTACTTACACTAATATATCTTACAACAAACCTGCTCTTCGGCTCCTTGGTGACGCAGCTCACGCCTCCTCGAGGGAGTAAATCCAAAGATTAAGTCATCGAAAAATATGATGCGTGCGCGATGCCCGCCCCTGAGGCTTAGCCCCTAGGTGTCGGCGGCTCACGGTGAACCTTTTACCGCCTCCTACTTTCCGTTGACGATGTGCCGCCTGAAAAAACGGTTTTAACGGCTTTTTGGGGGCTTCAGCATCTCCGTACTGACAGTTTGTTTGATTACTTTAGATTGCTTGAGGCTTTATTCGCTGTCTTTGCTTTTGTATCATCTAATACTGAATATTATAAATCTGAAGAGTTTGTTTGTTTGGTTGAACGCGCTAATCTCAGGAACTACTAGTTCGAATTGAAAAAATATTTTAGTGTTAGATAGCCCATTTGTCGAGGATGGCTATAGGCTACTTTTTATCCCAGGAAAACATAAGATCCCTCGGGAACGCGGGTGAAACCGCGGAGCGGAACTATGCTACCTGTGATACCATAGAAACTTTTGTACCAGAAATATTCTAGAACACAGTTTGGGATTATAAATTTAGCAGAGCATATTTGAAATACCATCTTCATCATTTCAGAAAAAGTTTTTGTCTCAATAGGTTGACAACCAACAGGCGGTCCATCTGATGGTATGTGGGTACAACTATGGACATTAGCAATACCAAGGGTATCTCCTACGTGTTGTTGACCTTTATAAAGCCTAGAAGATCTAAAAGCTACATTATTTACGTAACTAGTTTGATGTAAATAACTACAAGTAGTTCATACATCATCACCACGATCAAAAGGGCCATTACACAAAGCCATTAGGGAAAAATGCAACAGTTATCACCTACATTACATTAAGGACCATAACTAGCAAGTCACATAAAGACCTTCAACTGTAAGTGAGGAGACTTACAGAGATTTATGAATCAAAGTTCTAGACTCATTAATAAGAATGCTATTATTTTCTTGGCTTTAGGACTCTCGCAAGTTCGCAGAATTTGTTGACATCAAATAAAAGAATGAATAATGCCATCTAGTCTTGAGCTTCAAACAACCTTTCGAGGACAATAAATGTGGAGGATGTCTAGTACAAAATAAACTTAGACAATCTTCACGTAAACCGTGTTATGCTGACTTAATTTTCGCAGCCGTCCTTGAATTTTTTATTCCCCCTGTACCTTAAGGACTATAAAGGGAGTAGTTACGCAAACGAACGAGTGGGTATACTTTCAGCACAAAGTGTGCTAACACAAGTTTATGTCAAGTGTAGGTAACAGGTAACAAATAAATAAAAATGAACGTTAACGATAATGTGGGACTTGGCCCGATTTTAACATGTATATTACGATTTGGGTTACGGACTCACGTTAAAACCAGAAATTAGGTCGTCACCTCTACTTGCAACCAAATAACAAGTTCAATCGTTATAAGTACCTGTAACAATTTGTTTGGTATTTATTAACTCTGAATTCTAATAAAGTTGTATACCCGAACTTATTTAAATAATTTTCATAAATGATCGATTTCATGTAAGTAACATTATTTTTGCGGAATCATCAAATAGATACCTACAATCATTTTATTGTGTCCGCTCGATAATGATATTTATGTAGACAAAATAGATTATTTGAAATACAATAAGATTTTGTGTATTTGAAATATAGTTAAACGAATTTGGTGGAATCTAGTTTTATAGATGTTACGATTTTTACTGGTCGTAAAGTTTTTATTAATATCCCAATCGATGTAAAAATCCGTTTCATATTAAACCAAGTATCGATATAGTTTAAGCCAAGCCATTCAAGTTTATATCTCAATAAAACCATATTCCATGCCATAAATATCGATCCACCCTATAGATAAGTTAATGGTCCCTGTAGCAAGGAAGCCATTACACATTTTTCAGATGTCTCTTATCCTCGATGGATATTCGCGGTAGTTCCCAATTCATTGTGAGGGAAGCGCGATCTATTGTGAATACCATAACGTCTTTTCTATAGGGAATAACCGAAAAATTCGCTGTTGTTAAAAGTACCTATATCTACGTAGTTGGAACGAGTTATTGTTTCCTATTCAATACTTCTTTCTTGGTGCAAAAGAATAACGACCGGGAGTACAAACGATTATTACTTATTTCCAACCTCTTTCCGCTATATTTTCTGTATTTTATTGAATTGAAAATTTTTATACGTGGAGCTCACAGCTGTTGGCTCGATTGCTTCCGAAACAGTTTTAGAAGCTTTTGTTAAATTATTCCGCGAATTTGTTTGTAGATTTGATATTCTTTTAACATTTAATACATAATTGCTTTGTTGAGTTTGTTTTAGACAGCTTTAACATTTTTATCGGTTTTCAATTATGAATAATATAGTTTAACAGCACTCTGCATTAAAATTTATAACAATAATTATATGTAACATGATGATTCCTTATAAAAATATATCCTTAGCGACCCGACGTATCTCTAAGGGTGACACTAGGGCACTCACTAGGACAATGGTGGCCTTTCCTGTCTCTAGGACCTTTGACCCTCGACCCTTCGCTTTCATGATAACATCACACTACCAGCTTCTGTAATTTATTTCAACCACAACTTGAATATTTGTCGAAAAATATCCACGTTATTATTTAACTATAAAATTATTTTATTATAAAACAGTTCAGTTATTCTATATAATAAAATCTGAATATATAATAGATTATTATTTTTTAATCATAATTATACTGACATAATTCAAAGCTTTACTTATTGAAATACTTATTTCTTATTTCAAACAATTAAAGCTCATTTTTCACGAACAAAAACAACACCATGACCCAGTTTGTAAATTTTATTATTCACAATATCACGCGTAGAGATCTCGTAAAGGTATATCTGTGAAGTACACATAGCAAAAACGCCCGGGTCTGCCGTAAAATATTCAAATGTAGGCCGTAATAACGTTATGCAGAAGACAATGGCGCTAGGGTCGGCTAAGTACTTACGTATATGGTGGTTAAACTGCCCTTACTTATTACCTACATAGTCATTGTCTTGAGAAAATAATTAGCTATATAATATCATGGTATAAGTAGGTATATTATTTTCGCCATAATGTATTCGTAGAATGATTAAAATCATTCTTTTGGAATTTTGCAATAACCAAAACAATGGGAACGCAAGATCGTATCTAAGTAACTTAACTACATAGTTGTATATAGTTAAGCAGTACACACATCTGACTATCGATAAGTATGCTCCAGAGACCGCCGCCGGTGATACGAAAATAAAAACAGGGTAAGGAGACGAAAAGGCCCCTAATTAGACGAGAAACAAACACGAGATTAGGGTCGACACTCGCCGCGGGAGCTTCCATTCCATTGTTGTGTTATTACAACCCTGAATATTGAGTTCCCTTCATTTTAATGTAATTATTATAAGACAAGCCGCCCTCAATTCCGTTTGATTAAGGTCAAAATATACTTGGAGCTCTACAATTCGTAATCCTTGCTTGACCTTTATAACAAGTAAAAATAATCGTTTTGAAACGTTCAGAAAACAGATAGACCGTACTAAATTGCTGAAGACGAGGTTGTCAAAGGTACTTGATCAGTTTGCTAGAGCGATTTTGTTTTATATGGACAGAATCTAATAAACTGCACAGGATGAGAATTGAGATTTTATAATGAACTAGCTAATTCCCGACGTGTGTTGCAAGGTCTCTTTTTTGTCAAAAACCATCGCGGGCTTGCGCCTAACTACTCAACAAGTTTTATCGTAATTGGAGGAATGGTATAGGAATGCATACTTTATAAACATAGAAACAGACAAACATCTATTTTTATATATGTATAGATAAGGTAATGGTACCTATTATTATTTCTTCTATTGAGAATATTTAATGTTTATTGTTTAACTATAGATATCTGATCTACATAATGACAACTTAACTATTTGCATGCCAAGTAGGTATATTATGGCAAAGTAGGTATGTATGTTGGTATGTTCGTACATAACCATACTTTAAACAAATACATTTTGTTATCTTTTATCCAAACAATTTGTTTTTGCTTCAAATATTGACACAGTAAAATAAATAAATTGTTTCAGGTATGTAACAAGATCTTCGGCAACGCATCAGCCCTGGCAAAGCACAAACTAACGCACAGCGACGAACGGAAGTATGTGTGCATCACGTGCGCAAAAGCTTTCAAGAGACAAGACCATCTGTAAGTATTATACTTGGTCGAATTATATTATAATATCTTATTTTATCTATCTATGGAAACGTTGGCCTCTAAAGCATTGACACATCAAAATACTTATCATGTTTTATTCCTATAAAAGTCAACATTTTCATTAGGTAGGTAACTACTTTATTTTTGTACCAAAAGTTAACATTGGTATTTTACATTATCAGTATTATACATATTACACTAACTAAACTATCCCAACCAATGCATAATTCTTAGAATTATCAAAACAATCAGTAACTAAATATAAACTCGATTAGCAAGTCAAACTTATTATATAGTGCGCAACTACCCCGTTAGACACGTGTTAGGAAGCCAAGGTGTCGCTTTAATCGCCCCAGTATACTCTCGCATGAATATTAATGCCAACATAGTGTCCATAATGCTTATGTATTGACTTCATGTGTTTGTGAATCCGACCTAGTTTAAGCTGTGAACTTTCTCGTGTAAAATAATATTATTAAACTATAAAAAGTTTATACTGGGTGATTTTGTTATCACTGGCAATACTTGCAAGGGTGGAAGTACTCATCAAAATGAACAACTTTTATAATGGGACTAACTGTGAAATCATGAAAAAATTATCAGCTGTTCCATACAAAAGTTCAATACCTACTGGACCAAAATGTATGAAGCAACCATATTATTTTACGCGATATCAGAGTTAGCCCTTTAATAAAAGTTGTTCACATTGATGAGTACTTCCATCCTGTATATCACGAGGATTGTTTTTTAATTAATTTAAAATTTGTTTCTACGAATTTACAATCAATATTAAAAAGGTTACAATATGACATAGTTTTAGTGTAAAAGCTAACATGTAATCTGTAAGGAGTATTCAAAAATATTATCAACGTACGAGTTTGCGTTTACAGACTAGTGTCGTTGAAAAATATACCTTTTCATCTTATTGCCCGGACCATATCAGGTATAAAATACGTATGTTACAGGAACGGACACATGCTAACACATCGTAACAAGAAGCCTTATGAGTGCAAAGCGGACGGTTGCGGTAAATCGTACTGCGACGCGCGCTCCTTGCGGCGGCACACCGAGAACCATCACCTACCTCCTGCTGATACCAGTGAGTACTATTCAAATAGTCTAAGGCCCATTAAATTACTATAGTTTAGTAGGCATATGGTTGCAACACAATCAGTCATACTATACTGAAAATAATGAATGAATCACACCGAAATATTTGGTGAAAAATTAAATTCGGATGAGTTCATTAGAAAAAAAAAAATCGTTTGGGTAAGACCCTGACAGCTCAATTTCTAGAACCCTATTTAACCCCTAGTCCAAACTTATTTCAACCTTAGCTCTGCGAATTTTTAATTTTCGGGACAAAAATATAAATATAGAAAATACGAACTTATAGTAGGTGATTGTAGGTGGCACTAGTCGGCAACTCGTCTCCATTTATCAATTCTATTAACTGACTACATACACAGCTTCTGTGCATCAACATTTCTGCCAATTAAATCTCTATGAATGCCATCATAGATTCAATAACGTCTTAGTCAAGATATCGGAGCATTAATCTAGTTTTGATTGAATATCTTACATGTATGTATCATACATGTAGGTATATGTTCTAGTAATTACTGCAGGCTAAGGCAACGTAATCAAGGTATGGTATTACCATCTACACAGCGGCCAGTAATTGCAGAATTATTAATTAATTATAATGTTATCACGATCTGATATAATTTAAACCACGATATACTATTTGTCAAATGCAGTTTCAATAAAAATAAGTGAATTTTGATATACTCCCCCTTATTCAGACCTGCTTGGTTGCAGTCCCGATTCGGTAAACGAACCGATTGAGTAGTCTACTGGATAGGATGGCTCCTATTTTCTCATTTCAGACTTCCATTTGGAATGAGGCAGTCGATCGGTACACGATCGCGGCAAATGAATTATGCGACTAACACAGCATCGGCCTAAATTTAACAAAATAAAATCGTCCTTTACGATCGAAATGACAACAGAATGGGTCTGAATAAGGGGGACTATTAAATATTATTTTCAAGATTTTACAATTTTAAAAGGAATTTATCAAAAATATATATGCCTTCAGTAAAATACAAGTTGGAAGTTTCAGAAGCAATTATTATAACATTATTTGTGCATGTGAGAAGGCGAGTGCTTCTAAAGGTACCTCCAGATCATGTCGTACTCATTGATGGAAGCCTAAAATTACAGAAGAATCGATTTATGTAAATTAAATCGTAATCCTATAGAGGTCCATAATCTAAAAGTACAATAATGTCCTCGGTGGACCGTTAAGTAGATACTAAATTAAATATTTAAACTCAAGATCGTAAATCTCAGAAGGGACGGGTTACCAATTCGAATGAATGCCTACTTTTTAATCGACTCCCTTGCAAATGGTTCCCAATTCGATTTAATCCCGTTCCTCGAATTCCTGATTCGTGAACGGGTATTTTACATTTACAAGGAACAAGGAATATAGTCACATTTCTTACGATTTCAATTAAATTAGTTGTACATTTTGTGCTTGTGTTAGTTGGACGGAGGAAATATTTAAATTGCCGTTTTAATAATGTGAGAAAATGTCTTTTGTAATTGAGACTGCTTGAGATTATAAAGTTGTCTGAAGCAATTACTGGTGTTATAATATTCTATAATATATTATAATAATATATAATATAATTATCCACCGTAAATAATGTATACGTGAATAATTTCAAGATTTCGCTTTTATTCATAATCCTGCTTCAGTGTTCCTTTCACAAAACGCAGGTATCAGAAAAAGTCTTCGGAATTTGAACTTTAGTTGTTTTTTTTTTTTATAAAACGAGGATATATGTTTTAGGTTCAGCTAACATCAGTATCCCGAGTGTTATCAGCAATGCTAACAGCAGTGCTAACAGTAGCGCTCACCCGAGCGGCGGCGAGCGCGAGACCAGCTCGCATCGAGTGCGCGTCGCCTCCCCAGCGTCTCCTCCGAGAAATAATCCTCCACACTCTGAAGTTAGTACTCAATTAATATTTCCATTAGCAATGCTAACCATAGTACCGATGTACCGATAGTACCGATGTAAGTACATAGTAGTGTTGTGTAGTATATCACCTTTTGTTTTGACATTTATATAAGGGATGCGAGAGCATGGTAACATGTAGAACAATTGGAGAGCTAACTACAATCTTTATTCAAGAAGAACTATTAGTTTCGGTGAAGGAAAACATCGTGAGGATACCATAACATGGTGGTAGGGTTCTTTGTACTACCCGACTGACTGGCTACCACCTTAATAAAAATCTGTCGCCAAGCACCTGTCGGTGTGTTCCGGCAGCTGCACTTGAGAACCAGTTTCCTTATAGGCTGTGTATGCTTACCATCTTCGGCAAACATCATCACTTACCACGATAATATTATGGTCAAACGCAAGCCTATCCAAAAAAATATACATAAAAATTTAAAACCAACCATTCAGACCACCACGTCCTTAAAAACTTGATAAATATATTTAATTAGTTAGCTGAAATTACATAGTTAATCTATGTTTTAGGTCTCTAGTGTTACATGAGACCTCATCAATCTACCTTTTTATACTTAAGCATTTCTGGCGTGCTTCCAGCTGGCCGGCCATGTAAAATTCACATTCAACCCGGCCTTATTAATTAACCAATTAGCCTAAATCCGAGTTGTGTGTGCCCTTTTAATTTCTTACAACCTTTATAGGTTTCACCGAAAAACCGTTCCAGTGATGAATACCTGTTCCGTTCTCAATTAATTTTATTATTAACTAGCTGTTCCCTGCGGTGTCACCCGCGTTCCTGGGATAACATATAGCTCAATAAACGGGCTTTCTAACGCAAAAAAGATTTTGAATTCGTATCAGTAGTTTCAGAGATTACCTCCTACATCCAAAATAACGTTTTTTTTATGTCCGCGCATCATTGATATTTATAATTTAACTAGCTTCCGCCCCGCGGTTTCACCCGCGATCCCGAGTTCTCCAAAACTTACAGGATTACCCGTGGGGCTAATATGAAGATTGTCTGAAAATTTCATCGCGATCGGTTCAGCGGTTTCGGAGTCTATAAGGAACATACATACATTCATACATACATTATTTCTCTTTTATTATTATTAGTCTTCAATTAGCTTATATCATTTTTATTTTCAAATAAATTCTTCATGTAAAACAGAAGCTAGGTATAAACATTTCACTAAATAAATACAAACTCCTAAACAGAAACGAGAACACCGCACGATATATCCTTACAGTACGATTTTCGTTGCAGAGTTCAATACCGCAATAGTTCCGGAACTTGCCGGGGCAAAGAAACTTATTCAATACTATAAATCAACTTGCCACCTTTTGCAGTCAAGCAACTCGAGCTCGGAGAAGAGTAGCACCGTCATAAGTGGAAGCGGGAGCAGGAGCGGGAGCGGGAGCGGGAGCGGGAGCGGGGGCGGGAGCGGGAGCGGGAGTGGCGGCGGGAGCGATAGCAGCCCGCCGTGTACACCGCCCACGCCTCCCACGCCGCCTTCACGACCGACCAAATCCAGCAAATCTAGCAGTAAACCGAAATCTTCTGCATCGGTAAGTTTTGATTATCATGAATTATTTTAATACTAGCTTCCGCTCCGCGTTTTCACCCGCGTTCCCGAGGGCTCTATGTTTTCTCAGGATAAAAAGCAGCCTATGTGTAAATCTGTGTCCGGGTGTCAGCTACCTACATACCAAATTTCATCAAAATATATCCAGCCGTTTGAGCGTGAAGAAGTAACAAAACAGCAAAATAACTATTAAAACATTATTTATACTGGGAATGCGGGTGAAACCGCGGGGAACAGCTAATTTGAATAAAAAGCATACCTATCTAGAATATATAGAATCAGCCATCAATGCCTCGAACGAAAGATACATAATAGGGTATTACACCCATTTTTGAAAAGTGTCTCAAATCGTTCCTTATAAGCTACCAAAAAAAACACTAAATTTTTATCCAATCGATAAGTGCCATAAAAATGCATTTAAATTTTATAAGTCGCGCGAAAATTGAAAATGTATTATAATACATGTATTATAATAGTGTGATGAAAACGCTGGACGCCATGTTAATCTACGGTCATGACGGTATTTGGTCTCTTGTAAGTAAATAAATGCGCTGATATTGGTCTCAATTGGACTTATAAAATTTTATAAATTAATAATGAGCTATTATCCTTTTTATTAGTGTGCTGTTCCTGAATGCATGAATACTAGTGTAAAAATAATAATAATAATACTTCAGTTGACATACAGCACCGTATGACGTCATTATAATCGCAGCTACTGTTTCGCTTGTTTAGAAACAGATTAAAAAATCTGAAAACTTTGAAATTTATTAAGTTATTTTATGAACTAAACCTAATATTTTCCGACTGCTTATTGCCTAAGCTATCTAAATTGTAAATGTTTTATCATATGGAGTAAAATACCCTATTATGTTCTAAATACCCTATTATGTTGTATTCCCTAAATATTTGATATTGAACATTTAAATAGATTGTAGTCGAACGCGTTGCTACGTCGTAGGTAGAGAAGTGCTACGTCTACGAAAGTGCTACGTTACGTAGCCTACTCCTACGTAATTTCGTAGCAGATGCATCAGAATTACTTGTCAGCTTTGTAAGTTTAAACAGCTGTGTTTATTTATTACATCTTTCTTGTTTATTACAACTTTGAGCTCATTTAATGTATTGTATTGTAAATTATAAATATTAATGTTATTAGGAGTAAAAAATAAAATGAATTGCTCAACACGAATATTTTTATAAAATAAAATATCAACAACTAAAGTTAATAAACGAGCATGATACAAATAATGCCAAAAACAAATCCCGCACGGTTATTAAAACTTCTAACAATATGAAATCACTCTCGGCTATTCGGTCGCAATAATTGAGTCTGCAGACTACTCGAATTTTGAATACCTGTGAAATTATAGTAGAATTATTAATCTAGTCGGTACTACAAAACAATGTAAGTGGACCGTGGGAAAGGGGGCGCTGCGAATTCTTATGTTAATACCGATACATCGCAGATTGGGCCCAGTGCAAAACGGCCAGTGAATTAAATCGCCCATTCATCAGCCTTTGTTAGGGTTTAATAATTCAGCTCTGGCCGCGGTTGCCCTCGTACTATGTGATACTGGCTGGCCGGTCTCGGATTCATTTGTTTTATGTTGAAATTTTATATTTATATCAATAAGATTACGATTCATATTTCAATATCACTATTAAGGACGGGTTGTTTAGGCTATTGACATAATATCGGATTCTTTATCAGAAAAAAAAGCTTGTTATTTTTAAAATAAATCTAATGTGCGTTAATAAAATCCTAATTAGATTTGTATTTTTACGTATAATCAATCGCTTTAGTATCACTTTATGGCATTTACAAATATCTTTAGCAGCAGCATCTTAACTTAAGAAAACAAATGTAAGATAAAATCAGCTGTCGTTTATCGTAAGTATTCTCATGGTACGGGGTGGTTGAGTCGCGAATCGCGTTCCAGCATCGTGGGAGCCGGCCGCTCCACCTGTTCGTCAGTGGACCACGCAGCGCCCCACATATACATACATAGACAGACAGACACCATATCAATTCAAAGGACTCTAGTTTCATTTGCTCGCTCAACGAGTTTTATCAAACTAGATTATATTATTCCCTTTTTATTAATCCATACATCTGTTGCGAACCAGTATTTGATTTGCTTGAGAAAATACTAATATAGTACCTACTAATGTCGTATTATTTTGAAAATCAATATGGCGTTGCATTGTGATAGGATCTAGGATAGGATAATCGTTTCTTTGTTTTAATGTGAATTATGGAGAATATTATGTGTATATATATAAGGGGCCATCCATAAATTACGTCACATAATGTTTGCATTTTTGCATCTTGAAATTATTAAATTAAAACAGCAGTTCCGAAATTAGGTTTATTCCCATTTTTTTTTTATTATAGGTCAACATTAAACAAACTTATTTTCATACAAATAGAGTTGGAAATATTTTTAAGTTTTTCGTTAACAGTTCAAATTTCACGTTTAAATACTTAGATTAAAATCTAATATATTATGAAATGTGACGTCACGAAACTTAGGACCCACCCCCTTTACGTGTGACGTAATTTTAGGATGGCCCCTAATAGGTAGGTACTTGTACTAATAATTTAGTAACGTAATTACATACGTATATTGTGACCAGAATGAATAACCTCTAAACTCAAATATAGTAATTATAATAACATATAACTCGTATTTCATAAATTAACTTTCGTATTAAGAACTCTTCTTATGACGAAAATTTCGTTAATATACTCATAAACTAGAACTGCTTTAAACTGGATCAAAGTTATCTGAATAAAATAAATTTATTATTATTATTATTAATATGACTCACGTGATAGCTTAAGCAACTAAGCTAAAATTTATTCCGAGCTTAAAATTCGGCCATAATTAGAAAATGTCACGTGGAACTACATAAACACTGCATCTCATAATAACAAATTTAATAGCATCGAGAATTAATATAGCATCGGACTATTGACGCGTGTAACCAGCTTTAGTTGAGCTCTTTTGTTGGTCGATCGTATTACGTTTGGTTGCGGACGTGTTCATAGGAAGAGACCCACATTATATAGGCAAGGGTTGTGCGATGGCAGCGGCAATGCGTCAGAGTTTATTAAAGCACTCACTTTGATCGAGCCAGTGATTTGACGTCACCTGCAGGAAGCAATAAAGCCCCACAGAAACACCGACACATAATTACATCGTACCCGGTACACTGTTTTGTTTTGTTCACATTATATTGACAGCGGTATGCCTTTGACTGTAAAATCACTTTGTGCCATTTCATTATTGAATTTGGAATAGCATTGTAAAATATTCGTAATTGCAATGTGTTTATGTAAGTATTATTTGTTGACAAATTTTGTATTATGGATTACCTTGAACATTCCATTTTAATTCGATTTGATATCCTTTAACTTAAATCATATTGTACACATACAATCAATATTTTAATACGATTTCAATGGAAGCCTTATATTGTTATTGTTATCAATATAATTTTAAATACACAATCCAAATTAATAATTCCACCAACTGAATGATAATTGCGAAATTAATCAGGAATAAAATAAGCATCAAGAAATATACTAAATCATTTTAGAGAAATCTCAGTCACTCTCACAGAAACATATAGATTCCAAGGAATATTGTGTATAGCCTGTAGATGTATAGTTATTTTGCAAGGCAGGTCGATCTCCAATTTCAGGACTGAATTCGACTCCTATTAATAGGCATGTATTGTTGCAAAGGCAGGAGACGCCCGGGGCTCGGCGTGCGTATTCATTCGATCCGGTTGCTAGTATTGTTCACTGTAGGTACAAGTAATTTTACCTTTGTTAATTGTTGCCAAGTTTTCGATTCTAATTTATAATGATGCTTTGCCTATTTTTTAGATGACATTGAATCGTAGGCATTTTTCAGATTGGTTACTTCTCTTAATTTAGCAGCAAATAGCAGGCTAGGTTAGGGCCATTTCTATTATATTATAAAATTGAATAAACCCATCGTCATAATGAATACAATGCTACTGAGAGATGACAATTCGAATGGCTAAGGTAGGCAATCTTTCTGTGTTTAAAATTGGATTTTAGTATTAAAGGTCGCAAAGAGTCAGGACCGTTGCGTAGACTCGATTAATATAGAGAGTCCATTCACCCGTAAACAGAGAATCTAAAATTAAAACCACTCGCGTCCGCTATCTGCGTAATTTTCATTACAAAATGTACTTTGTTACGACAGAACCGTAATAACATGTAATGACAATAAAGATTATATTCTTATAGCTTGAAGAAATTTATAATCAACTTCATAATTTTGAGTTCACGTGGATGTAAACAAACAGTGTGGAGCGGACTTTAAGTATTATTTTTGTGCTTAAACTCTTTTCACCATGCAACTCACTGTAGGTATATCGAAAATTGCCACAAAATACCGTATCGCATCGAACATGTCTATTACTTGATTCTTGTAAACTAAGCTTGTAAAATATTGCAGTCAATTTTCAATGGCAACCAATTTTCAACTCCAATATCCAATACATGTTTAGCACCTGCGGGGATGGTCACACGTTCAATAAGTGAAGATTGGGTCGGTTGGCGGCCGGTCGCCGGCGCCAGTCGTCGATCTTGAAACTGCAATTTCTACGGACCACAAATTGCATTTGCCGCCTCCACGGTCTCCCTCGGTGACTTTTCTGCTCTTATACTTACTAAACTGGCGACATATGTTTATAATATTACTTTGTAATATCGTTAAATGACACAAGGAATTCATTTTATTTGTAAAATGGACATGAATATTACAAACAATAAGACCATTTCCATACTTGTGTGATAAACACACATTCTTTATTTCACGTTTTAGATTCATACTTTATTCGAAACTACTGTACCTGACTATCCCGCTATTTCTGAATAAAATAAAAGTGCATTCTTGACTATGAATATATTTCCACTGCAGTGTGCCACTTTCCTAAGCTTCACCCCACAAGAATTTGTTACAGTCTTGCATCGGTTTGCACACAGGTAAGTAGGCAGATACATATTATATGTGCCAGCAACGCGCGCAAAACTTCTTTCTAAATTCGATTCTTTTCACCTGTCATCCTATAGGTGAATATTCCCCGCAATTCTCATATTTCATATATTTTTCACCGCGCGGTAGAAAGAAGTCAAAGTTTTGCGACAATTCATCTCAAGTACAGAATATATAAATATACTGTTAACATTATGTGCCTACGGGGGATACTACCAATTTTAGTTACACATTTTTTATTAAAGACAGCAGGATAAAACATTTATGAAATATACAAACCTAATAGTCCTTCCAAATTTCTTTCTGCTGCGTACAATTTTATTTAGAAAAATTATTATTTATTATATTGTATTTTATTTATTATTAAACATAATATCAAAGTCATAAAATGAGCCCAAAAGGCCCGTATTTCTGGTTTATCTATACTTAATTATGATACATACATAATTAATTACAAGTAAAAGTTTTCTTCTCATACAATAGCGTGTACATTAGCTAAAGTATCTACTTTAAAATGCCGTATATAAATGACATAGAGTCGCCTACACCAGTCTTGTGCTCCGCTAAAGTTCAGAACCAAATAATCTTATAAAACTTTTGCCTAAAATGCTCGCTGGGAGAGAACGAAACTTGATAGCATCATATAATTACTCCCACGTCTTAAGTATGTACCTACTTGATTTTTGTTCTGGTTACTAACTAAATGAGATTTATTAAAATATCAAAAATCATATTAAATAAATCTTTAATATTGTACTTATTGCCTATGTGTGAACTCTATAGTATAATTTATACAATTGGTGCCAGTTTTACAATTTCCATTTTTTTTATAAATAGCTTATCTGACAGATTCCTTATAATTAGGACTCATTCTTTCGAAATAAAAAGAATGAAACGGCCTGTAATGATATCTACCAGTGCTTATCTGGTAGGTAAATATTATAGGAACTTATTAGCAACCTGTTAGACTTGCCTTGAGATGGATAATATTTATTAGATTTGTATTTGAAATACGTCTGCTACGAGAGATGTTATATTGAAATAAACTAAGACCCTTCATAAAAATTTCTTACCAAAAAATTCGTGTGAAATCGTAGCAAGGTGTTATAAATAAAGAACTAAACGTCACTCATACCGAATTTCACGCCTTTCATATTTAGACAGACAAAAAATAACCTTAAGGGACCGCAGACCATTTGTAACAATAATTCATAAGTTTTAGCTTGAAAAGGGATCGTTTGTAAAGACAATGTCATTGTTTTTAGGGCGACGTCAGACGATCTGTCGCCTTCGCAAACGCGGCTCTCCGGCCTACGTCCATTAATAATGTAGGGAGACAAAGTCACAGGTGCGCGCACTGCCGATAAACGTCCCGATGCATAATTGAAGACGTGTGTCTAACGTAGAGTATACGATACGTGCCTCCCTCTATCTTCTAAGTGCGTTATACATGGTGATTTTTTAGTCACTGGCAATACTTGCAGGGGTTGAAGTACTCATCAATATGAACAACTTTTATTATAAGACCAACTCTGATATCGCATAAAATAAAATGGTTGCTTCATACATTTTGGTTGAGTAGTAACTTTTGTATGGAACCGCTGATAATTTTTTTGTGATCTCAGAGTTAGTCCCATGATAAAAGTTATTCATATTGATGAGTACTTCCACTCCTACAAGTATTGCCAGTGACTTAAAAATCACCCTGTATTATAAGTTAAAACGGCAACTGTGCCTAATGGATAAATTTCTAATAACACTTTGTAGCCAATATGTATTTATATTCTCTCGAGACAGAATTACTTTATCCTATAGGCCCAAAACAAAAACTTTATTCAAATTGTATTTTCAAACTACTAAATTAATAAATATTTAATGTTATTGTTAAAGAAAGTAATTCTCATTAAAACGTGGATGACTGAAGCGGACACCCTATTTTTGTTAAAAATATAAAATGACTCTTGACCTTTTCTAACGCGTGACCTGTGACCTCGCTGCGCGCCACGTGGCGGTCCCCTAACCGTACCTGACCCCTATTTGTTGACTTTGAATATCAACAAATTTTTCACACGATTTCTTATTGCAATATATATCATAAGTATAGTTATATAATTCGCTTCTACTTCTATATTCTAGATCTAGATTTGTAAGCTTACTTACAATCATTAGGTGTTGTTATTTTCAAGATTCCTTTATTGACATTAACTCTATTAACTTAGCGTAAACTTAAGACTCGTTAATCTTGCTGCTCAAAATGCTTTTTTTTTTATTCAGTCGTACTCTTCTAATGGCATTAGCAATTTACATTCGTTTCAAATTGTAATCTATATATGAAAGAATTTACCATTAATTCTATTTCGGTATTAAAATCATGATCTACTTTCAGGGTAACTTATAGAAATTGTGTTTTTTTGTGTTTTTCACGAGTATTTGTGTGTGTAGTCTATATTATGGATGCTGTGTCGATTGAATCTTCCTCTCTTATATCCAATAGAAATATTGAGAAGTATGAAAATTGTTGAATAATAACTTTGATTCATTTATTTTAATAGATAGTAAGATATATTAATGCAATTGCATCCTATTGAGAAAAGTTCGCTTAATTTATGAAAAAAATCCCAATATTTTTTCCTCAGTCTTTAAAAATACAAAAATAAAACTTTTTGATTCTATTAGTTCTCACAGATTAATAACTGCACCTATTAGGTACATGCAAATGAGTTAACCCCATTGCTTTTATTATCCGACTGGTCATCTCAATTCGCGAGGTCGGTATCTAATCGAGGGGGTCACTTCGATATCTTTCCCATACATTGTCATTTGATCTTCGAATACGGTGAGATAAACACCATTTTATCCTGTTCTTTGACAGTTTTAGACATAAGTTTTCAGACAGTTTGTGTTTTGTGTGATCACGATATGGACAATTGGATAACTGAATTATTTCAGACACACACTTTTGTTAAACCGAAGGTAAGGATCAAAGTCATTAACCAATTTACCAACAAATTAAAACTGAAAATAAGATTCTGCAGTTGATCAGTTTCTTATTTTCTTTGCTAGCTTTCGCACCGCGGTTTCACTCGTGATAAAAAGTAGCTATGTCACTCTCTGGCCCATTAACTATCTCTATGGTGCGGCGCCGCGGCGTGAAAGAAGGACAATCCAACAAACACATTTTCACATTCATAATAGTATATGGATAATGTCTATTTTATTCAAAAGGTCAACATTTTCAAATATCTTCTATTAGTTTACCTAATGGAACCTAAGTCGTACATAATAATATGTAGATTCGGCTTAGCATTGTAAAAATAGATATAAAAAAACCTCACCATCGTAGAAAAAATTTGAAATTCAAATCGAAGCAGTAGCACTACAATGGTAGAACTACGCTACAAATTAGCAACACCGAATGCATTAAGCGCTACCATTGGCTGTAAATGTAACAAGAACGCGATTCAGGCTAAAAAAAACCAGTACAATTCTAGAGTTAACTGCAGTACATGGATGATGTACAGCAAAAACGCTGGCGCTCCCTCTAGCTGCGAACATCTGCTCACCTACCGCGCATTAACCTAACGAGCTGTCCTAATGGCGCCCGTTAGGGATGCCACGCACTGAAAAATCTCCAAATCAAATAATTTACGCTCACCCGACCCAGTTTTAACATGTGTCCTATATTAATCAACTGACAAAAAACGCTTATCTCTACAAATGAAGACGTAATGCATGTTGTGTTTGTTTATTACGTTACGTTGATATCACCCCCTACCCCCGCGAAATGCGTCGTTACGTGAGTAACAACCCCATCAGGGATGTTTTATTTTCAAAATGGTTTGCTTTTTTTAAAGGTACGAGTATATTCAAGCTCGTGGAAAAATGTGCGTTGACGTTGACGGTTTTAAATTATTTATGAATTTACCGTTTGATATATTTTATTTGGTGTGTACATGATCACCACGGTCATGACGATACGAGACTTACAGAGGGTCATAAGTGATGTTTTGTTGGTACAACCCTGTTCATAACTTTCATCAAATGTATTTTTTATATTTCGCTTATCTACTTTAAAGCTTATAAGTTAGATACTGTATCTATCTAGACTGAATAGAAGACACAAGCTATTTTCTCGCTAAAATATATTACTTGAGAAAATGTAGAAGACTTCGCAGTACTTAGTTAAATTAGCGTAAACACAATTGAAGCAGAAACACTTTCATCATATTATATAATTTAAAGCGATAATAGCTCAGTGGTATAGACGTCAAAAGCCGTGGCGACCATGGGTTCGTATCTTACATTGACCTTGCGGTGAAGGAAAACATCGTGAGGAAACCATAGCTCGCTGGTTTGTAGTACCTGCCTAGCCGTCTACCACCCCCGATTAATCTGTCGTGTAATGCATCTAACGGTAGGAACTGAAGCAATACACTTTAGAGCCAGTTACCTTTTTATCGATATCTTATAAGTTCAAAATCTTATTGATTTGAAAACACAAAAATAAGATATCAATTTTCCTGTTCTTTATTCAAACTAGTCATAATAATGAAATTAAAACTCCTTTTCCTAACAACTAAGGGAAAGTTGACCGCTCCGCCGCCCCGGGGCCGTTCATCGGTATAACTTGCGCCGAGGGTATCATTCAAGTGTTATTGTTTGCAAGACGACGATAATAGGACGCCCGAAACTTTTGAGTGCCAGCCCTATTCCGTTCCTCATAATAATATTTAGCTTATTCGTATTATTTTCCTTTCAAATCGTACAATTAAATATATCTAGTGCCACCTTTTTTTTCTGTCAAGTACCTAAGTACTATGATATTACTGTCCGTAATTTCTGTTGACAATCCTCACAATTGAAATTGATGCTAATAAATCATAAGTTTGTTTTAAAATATGTAAATAGAGCTCGACATAAAAACATTTATCAGATATAATTTATGAGAGACCGCGCGTCGCGGACGTCGCGCCATTCCGCCGCGCCGCGGTGCAACGGAAATCCGCAACTAATTAAATTTTTACGTGAATGAATAACTGTACTGCACCGACGCGTCGTTGCAAATAAACAATAAATAAATACGAACCTCTCACGACACTGTTTTCTACTTTGAGAACTTTCAAACGCAGACAGTTTTTATAAGCGTCGTATTCTCGAAAGTTATTGACAGCGCTGGACTGACCTATAATTACCAATTTCCTTTTAAACCGAACGGGGATTACGCGAAGTCCATCAAAATCCATTAATTAACTCGGAATATTAACGAGCTGCTGAGGATCGAAAGTTTCTACCTTGAAATTACGAAGTACGTAATAGGTTCGAAAGTCTTTCCAAGTTTTGTTAAGTCATCGCAAATTTTACAGACCCAGCAGGGGAGTCAAAAAAGTGGGAATGCCGGCAATACTAGTGGGGCGTCTAGCGGAGCGGGTAGCGGTGTCGGCGCGGCGGCGAGCGCGGCCCGCGCATCTGACATCAAGCCGGTCGAGTGCAATCTATGCCATCGCAAGTTCAAGAACATACCTGCCCTCAATGGCCACATGCGTTTACATGGAGGATACTTCAAAAAGGTATTTCATTATTCAAACATATTGCCTATATTGAAGCCAATTTTTATAATAGGTAATTAATATATTTATTTGAATATTTAGGATTCGGATAGTAAAAAACTTGATAAGAAGGAATCTACGGGTCCTCCACTACAGACAGCTTCAGTTTCCGTACGAGCATTGATTGAAGAAAAGATCATCAGTCGACGAAGTGCAACCGTTGCCTCTACACCTTCAACAGGTACTTATGTGACTTTATGAGATAAAATAAACCCTTGATATATTTTATTAAATAAGTAATACTGAAATAAATAAAATTATTTATAGGCACAAGTACGGATTCAGTGATTTCTCGCACGGGGTTTGTTGCACCAGCACCACCACCACTGTCAACGATACGTTCGTCAATAGCGTCACCCGCGTCACCTGCAGCAACAACCGCGCAGTTCGTTTCTCCACGGGCTCCGCCAGTTGTAACTGTGGCTACAAACCTTACCAGTATAACTGCTGCTCAACGAGACTCCACTCTTATTGAATTGTTGAAAAAGGGGAATTCTAAGGTAATTAATTGACCACATACATTTTCAGTCGATAAACAAATCACGTTTACTATATATTAATAAATTTTTTTTTAAACAGGCTGTAAAAAGATCATCGTCAGATCCCGGACAATGTTCACCGCAACAAGATTTTACGTTTCGACCAGAATTATTCGGAGTTTCGTTCAACTCTGATGATGGCTATTTCTCACCGGCCCTTAATGAAGATACTTTCCAATTTACAACGACATCTGATCAGTTAGATGAACTTGCGTCATTAGAAGACTATGCATCTGTAGCGGCGTCAATAAGAGAACGGTCACCGGTCCGAAACTTCCCGTCCAGTCGGCGTCTAGCAGCAGTACTTAATTCACCGTTGCCTGAATCCTTGGCAGACTTTGGAGCTTGTCACGGAGGATCACCTGTTCCTTCCCCGGGCATTGCTTATACAGCGAATTCACCAGGGCTTTCATACTCGACTGGAGATTCTCCTGGATTAGGATATACTGCTGCATCACCAGTAGGTAGTTATTCAACGCAAACAGAACCGTCACCTGGAATGGCATACCCAACGCCTCCTGCTTCACACGATGCTCACTCACCCGCACATACAGTTCCAAGGGCATCGTCACCGCTATCAGCTGCCTTTTTTACGGCTACAATGTCAAGTCAAGAAGAGGTATGTTTATAATAGCAAGTGACATTATTCATTAATAAAATCCCCTGAGAAAAACTCATTATTAACTGTTTGTTCTATTTCATAGGTGGAGGAGGCTCTAGAAGAAGTATTGCCCGAAGAATGCAGATCACTAGATGCCTACACCTTAGAACTACCGATGCCACGTCGCATCATGCTTAATTCCGAAGATCCATTATTGTCGAGTAGTCCACGAGACTTTTCTCATCAAAGACCTCTACGACGGCAGCATCGCATGTCAGCAATGCCTTCTCACTTAAATCAATGGCAACATGATACCTCATCACTCCAGGTGAAACTTCAATACAATAACTTTTTATTAGTTATCAAGCTATAAAATTATGATGCTTATAATAAAATTATTAATAATAGGTATGTGTGGAGGGTCGAGATACAGTGCCAGCAGTGTTTTTGAGTCCTAGCAGCGTGCCTGCATCTCCACAGCGACGTAAGCGACGAGCATCACCAGCTGGACCATATCGATCTCGAATGCGTCGGATGATTAACCACTACACGCCACAGCCTATATTACCACCAGAACGAGATGGATCTGGTCTTTACTTAGATATTACTGCAGGTATGTAATATCATAATCATATTTTTTTTTTTCGATATTTTAGTTATAAATATATTTTTAAATTATACCACAAACTTACACACACAATATTGGTATATTTAAAGGTATGCTGTCCTCTGAGGCAGACGTGCTCGCCCAATTAGAAGAACCACGACTGCCACAAATTAATATTGGGCGAGATTACCAAGCTGACCTACCAGAACTATGCAACAATCGAATAGACTTACATAGAGCACCTGAGCAGCTTCTTTGGGACCCGGGCATCAACGATGCTTTAGATGACAATGAAGGTAAAAGCTAGCAATATTTAAAAGCTGTCGGAACTAATTTGTGATGAATTAGGTAATTAACCAAATTATAATATGTCCACAGTCCGTATGTTCATGGAACTGGCCATGTGTGCAGCTATGCCAGTAGGAGGTCACACGCGCGAATACGCCCTTCAAACACTTGGCGAATGCGGTGGTGATATCCGAGCGGCGACGCTGCGTCTTATGTCTCGCCCGGCGGTGCCTACGCAACACGAGTCGCGATGGGCACCTGATGAAGTGGAAGCGTTCTTAGCTGGACTTGGCCATTATGATAAAGATTTTTACAGAATCGCGCAGCTGGTGAGTTTGTAAACAAAATCATAATAAATTAATATAAACATGTACTTGCACATATGAAAATAATTCCAACAATTTAATTTTCCGATAAGACTCTCTATGTTGTATTTGCACGGTAGTAGGGTACTTTGTAACACCCTACTAGCTGTCTTCCATCCTGATATACAAAATCTGTCATCGACCACCTATGAGCGAGTTCGAACCGTTGTCAATAAAGAATATCTCTATTCTATTCTATTTCTAAAATTTGTTCCCCTCAGGTTAGAACAAAAGACTCGAAGCAGTGTATACAATTCTACTACTTCTGGAAGAAAGTTACAAAAGACTACAAGACGCTGTACTTAAGGAGCTGGAGTGCGCAGCAAGCCTCTACACAAGTAAGCACAGAGACAAATTGTGGGCTACAACATTTTGTCTTTAAATTAGAAGAATGAACGGATAATGGTTGACGGGATGTTAATACACGCGACTTGTCCACATTCAGGGATCAGTAGGCCAGTTATCATCGCACGGCATCTCATCGTGTACGTCTTCGCCGACTTCATATGAAAGTGAGGAGTTCCCATGCAAGATATGCGGGAAGTAAGTGCCGAGACCCGAAGCACGCCAGCATACCGCTTCCAAATGTCACCTTGCGACAAATTTGCGTAAATGCAATTTATGTGGAACGTACTGCCCTATTTACTATAGTGATTTAAAACCTTGCAATACCTAATTTATTTTTATTATTAGGTTCATTTACAAGACACAATTAAAAAACTTTAGGTTTCACCTAAATTGCCCAATGGCCATTTCTATATCTTATGCCAGCACAATTTACCAGCTTGCATAAGATATAGGAAGATATATACAGCTTAGAAATACTAACTCATTGAACAAAATATATTAAATTAATTTTAATGTGCAATATAGTTCAGTGAAGCTATTACTTTTACTGTGGTACAATACATAAGTGTTCCAAAATACAAATTTTTGCTGCGCCAGCGCCCAGCAGATCATTGTTATTGATGTTTATTGCATGTCAAGTTAATGTTTGAGTAACTTCATCTTTTAAGTAACTTCTTATTGGATAGTATGTAATATTTATTCAATAATTATAATATAACCGATGCCAAATTTGTGTATATGCAGTTAGTAATTACTGGGAGTAATCAATTATGTTCAGATTCAACTGCACGAAATTTGAAAATAATTTTATTAAATATAAAGACAACAAAATCTTTGTTGGTATCTATTTCAAGTACCTACCTACCGTTGTGCTGTCGCAGTTAAATCTGAACTCAAGCAAAAAATCAAACAATACAAGAATGGTTCAGATACCAAATATAAAAGTAGCTGTGGATTTATGCTAAAAAATAGATTATAATAACTCAACATCGATCATTGTAAATATGAATATTATAACGTATTTTTATTGAATATTAAGACCGTGAATTTATGTCCGTCGCATAAGAAGTTGATATAATATATTTTATTTAACGTACTTATCATAGGGTTAATATTTGAAAAAAGTTTTGTGTATTAATGTTGTATGTATATAAGTTTTTAATACTAACGCTAAATGCTTTGCTTTTTCGCAGTTCCGCTTTTGTTTGTTTTTTTATTAAACTGAAAACATTTTTTTTCTTATGTCTTATGTGTTGCCGTTTCTAATAGTGTCCTATTATTTTTCAGAGTATTTAACAAAGTAAAAAGTCGTAGTGCACACATGAAGTCGCACCGGCCTCTCGACGCCGAGCCAAAACGGCCAAAACTCGAAAAGCCTTATGAAAAGGTCGAGAAATCCGATGACAGACACGCGACGGCTGAATACCAAAGCAAACCGCCCGCATTGTAACCGACTCCTTGCTCACTCATTCCACCCGCGCGCGCACCCTGCGCAAGCACAACAAGCACCACTAATCGCAACTTGTGTAAAACACGTGTCGACCGTGCATCGCGCTACAGCCGCCACTAGCCGCCTGTGTACTCACACCACGCCACACTCTCACAAACACAATATGAGTGACTCGCTCGGACTCGGGACTAAATGCTGAATCGTTTAGGCATTTACTATGATTAAAAATAGTTAATATAGATTAAATTAAAAAGTGATCTAGAAAAGAGCGACGTAGAGACTAGTAGCTAGACAAGAGTTAGCTTTTGGGTAAAATGGACGATTAATTAAAATTAAATTAAAATAATTGTTTCTAAATTCTCGTAACGCTAAGCTTGAAGAGAGCGCTAAAGATATTTTGTATAACGATTGATAAATAGTTAGATAATTAGTTCTTCGTAAAGTTTTTATATGACAGACTTCTTAATGTGACTTGCAAGTGTGATGTAAAAAAAGTTTAAACAGTAAGTAGTAGATCGTTGTCAAGACAGACGGTTCAAGTCGAGGCGCGAGCACTATTCGAGATATTATTGATCTATATATACATAAGTACCTATTACAACTAAATATAATAATTATCTACGTGTGATGAATCGTGTAGTAACTACACTACCTCGAATCTATTCAACTGTTACATTTTTATTGCGAGCCCAGCTCAACTATTACGTTTGCTTGTTTGCTCATTAGATATCATTGTTGATTCGTATTATTATTTATATTTTTTTATTTTCTAGTTGTATTAGACAATTCTATAACTCGGTACTTGCTCTGTTTTTAGAATAAACATAACTAAAGTTAAGGCAACTGAACTCAATTCAGCATCCGTACCTACTTACTAGCCACATATCGATGTTAATTATATTGCAGACATATAAGTAAAATATTGACAGAAGAGAATATCTAAGTTTCTGTGAATATATGGGGTCAAGATGAATTAAAATTTTATTGCCTTTGAAATGGACGGTAATGTGGTAACTACAAATACGTAATGATTAAATATCTTATAAAATGGAGACACTGTTAAAATAAGATAAGTATTGAAATTAGATAAAAAGTATAGAAAATGTTTCTACTTAATTATATAAAATAATATGTGCCAACAGAGATTTGATTATAATTATTCTTCTTGATTCCAAAACGTTCACAGAAACAGACAAAATAACTCAAATGGAGGGATAATATTTTTTTACAAAAATATTATTGAATGCTCAAATGTTATATTTTATGTTGGTAATATTATAAATTGTCTTGTTCCTTGTTGATGTTCTAAATATGCTATTATTTCATACTTTGAATCTACATAAATAATTAATTTAAATGTACATTTGTTTCTATAAATTTAAAATGTAACATAAAATGTATCTACGTGTACCTACGTGTTGTGATATATGTATGTATGATTTATTGTTTCGAAGTAATCGGTCTATCATTTGAAGGTACAAAAAGGGCAATAAGCACTGTTGCTCAAAACTGTATTCGCGATTGAGAACTGTGTTATGTTCACTGCTCCCAAAGTTAAAAACTAAACAAACATTATGTGGTTGTGATGTTTCTTATTCGACTCGTTAATTGTCTTCCGATACTTCTAATTACTCAATTAATTTTGGGGCAGAATTCCTCGTAAAAGACATGTTTTATAATAAAATTGAATTTTATTTAAATACTGTTATCTATAACTAATCCCTCTTTAGATTAACATTATAAAGAAAGCCGTATCACGCTCCCAGTATTAATTAACTCGGAATAAATATATTTATATTAAAAAATGCCATGTCTCATTGAACGGCAGGCCTACGTCTAATAGTGGATCTGGTACCTTGAATGCCTTATTGTATTATAATAATAATATTTCAAAGAACTGATTAATGCATAGATAATTGTCTTGAAAATAATAGTTGAGTGCACTAGCTTGTATTGGATTGAATGCTCTGCTCCTTATAATAACTATAACCGATGGATTATAGCTAAATTAAAAAAAAAAAGAAAACAAAGCCAACGAACCAATGCCTAACTTAATTTTAAAAAGGAAAATAAAACCAGTTCCATTGGTGACTGAAACGCACCTATGTCAAAGGGACATGGCATTGTGCAACCGTACAATACACGTATTGATATGTACTGTATTTGTAATGTTCGTTTACCTTCCCCGAGTACCTGAACACTTCTGCCAAAGTATTACACAAAGATTACCTTTAATACATTAGAGTCGACGGTACAATATATTGATATTATCTAAGATTATCTTAATAAAGCGCATCTATGTATTTCTACGTCACTAACTAGTGTGATTATTTGGTTGTGTTCTATCTTTAACAACGTAGACAAATTTTCGAGTAGTAAATAAATTAGTTATATGTACTTAATTTCTTACTGGAAATGCCAAAACTTTTGCCAAATGCTAATTGTAAATGAGTTATGTATTACGCCATATTTAGTGAAAGATTAGTCATGATCATGTTAGAAAAATTGTTGATAAATGTCAATGTTTAAGAATAATAAGACGAGGCTTTAATTGAAACCTCAGTCCATGCTTCGAATATTGTGCCATTTATTCTGTAATAGAAATTGAATTTTGTATTATTTACGATTAGCTCTAACTCTAACAGATAACTTACTATACCGATGCTTGCTCGTTTATTTTTTAGCGTTCAAAGCAAACATAATATGTATTTTCGTAAACATAAAATTAAGTCATAAAACGTATGTACTGTTGTTTGTAAATAGGTACCTACTAAATATTTTTTCAAATTAACTTTACGGTACCGGATATAGTTCTACATCATAAATTTACAATTTATTAAAGACAAGTCCCTCCAGAGATAATTTTAAACAATACTCTTAGCTATTAAGACTGAAAGGTACTCTCTTAATTCTTCTTTGGTTTCGCAAATTATATCTACGATCGTGTATTATAATTTATTAATATGTATTTCCTTTATAATAATAATATGTTTGTACCGATAGTGTATCATATTGTCACTAACCCATTCCATGTGCCAAGTCGTCATACTAGTCAGGGTATAGCTTTATAAATATTACCCCTAATTAATTTAACCAAATATAGCTAACATAGCGGATGTTAGAACGCGACCGGCACTCCCGCGCACCCAAGTGTTAGAAGTCATTAGAAAAATATCCTGTAATTGAATATAAATTTATCTATGCACACAAAAGTTAGTATTAAATTATAAGATCGAGGATTAAACAAAACTTATTTCAAACTTAAATATAGAAGTGCCTTACAATTTAATTTTATAACAAATCTTTTGTTTGTTTTATTTTTTAACGAAAAATAAATATGTCAAAAAGCACTGTAAAATGCATTTATTTTTGATCCACTATATACTACTCTGCTAGAACAGAGTACAATTGAGTTGGATCAAATTATAATTCATTATTATTTATAAAATTATTCTATATTAGTACATAGTTAAATAAATTAAATAATTTGATGTTCAAATCAGAAACTTTGAATGTTCATAAAATAAGAAAATTTATTTTGACAAAGTTGTCCGGGGAAGGCCACAAGTTATTTATTTGTTGTCGCACATACCTACTAGGACATCTACAAAACAATAACTTAATACTACAAGTCAATTGTATGAAAGAATCTAACATTATCTATATGAAAATAAATATTGTAAAAAGTTAAAAACCAACCGACGCGATGAGTTACAGCGCTAATATTATTGTAAGCTAAATGTTTATCGGTGTTATCCCCCACATATTCTTACGTTCGCTTAAATGTAATCCGACTGTCGTCTCTATATTCTATAACCCCGAATATAGTATATAACTGTAAGGACTTCTGTGTTTGTGTCAACACATAATGCAATGTGAAATGTTACTATAGTATTAATATTTTATAAGTCTAAATGGATATTATATTCTTCTAATTTTGTATCGAGTATCGAGCGCGAGGCGAGCGGTGTCGATGCCCGAGGCCGACGCAAGGCGAGTGAGCCGCGCGAGCCACGCCGCCTCCGCTCCCGTGTAATACGTACTAAACTTGTAATATAACTTGTAGATAAACTGACACGTGCCAAATCGCACGATAATTGATATTACACTCTGTGTTGTGATTTTGAACTTCTGTAAATTACAAATGTCTTTAAAAACACTATGAAAACAATTTGTAGACACCTTTTTAGATTAGCACAATTCTTCGCGTAGACACGTTAGGTCAAAATTTAATAAGCATTTAGATTAAACATTGAAATATAAAGATGTAAATGTATTGCGTATAAATAGATTCATTGTTATATTCAATCAATGTGATGATTCGTAAAAACGACTTAGCTCGAATCCTGTCCCCTCCCCCGCTGGGCGACTCTACACAACTTCGCATATCCTTGAAACAATAAGTAATAAAATAAAATAAAAACTCTATTATATATTGATAAATTTATTAGGGTAACTAATTTTTTAAGACAGTGACTATTACGTGATCTTTTAGATTGTCTTTATTAATAAATATATGGTGAAGGTTTTGTCAATTTGTTTTTATTTTAACCCTGTCTATGTCCTTCCAACCTTCGCCAGGATTTGATGATGGAATAGGTGAGGTCTTGATTGTATTATAACATAGAACTTGTACTATCCTGCTGCATTTCTATTATTAGGTATTTGATCTACTATTTGAGGACAAAAAACAAGTCCTGTTGTACCTAAACGTGATAGTACAAAACGGAACATAGCATTACATAGGTTGTCGGGTCGAAACCCTACAATGAGCTTGAGCTTTCGGTGAAGGAAAACATCGTTTATGTACCATAGCACAGTGGTAGGGTACATCTGGCACCACCCTCATTTTGTAAATCTGTCGGCAAGCACCAACCGGTGTGTTCTGTCTGACACCTGCACATAAATAGCAAGTTCCTTCTAGGCTATGTGTGCTTACCACATTCGGCCACATCATCACTTGTCAGATTGTGGTCAAATACAAGCCTATACAAAGTTTAAAAAAAAATCACTATTAGTTAGCTAGAGATTATAATAACTATAGATTCTAAATCGACATCTATCGATACAGGATACAATTCGAAAAAAAGATAAATTCGTCTCCATCCGTTTATTAAGAACATTGAGTAGATCACAATGAATCTTCATCTACAGAAAAGATAAAACTCTGTTACAAATACGAAAAAACAAAATAGTGCTGGACAACAATCAAAATAATAAAAATACGTAACATGTTAAACATCGCCTGGGACAATGTTTATTTTAGCATTTTATGTTTGAAATTTACCAAACTTGCATACATTTTAATTCAGTATAAAACGACAACTCCAAGCGAATCAAAGCTCAAAATTGTGCTTTTACAATGAAGTCGAAAAGAGAACAAAAATATTTGTCACCTATTAAATGTATTTAAACTTTGGTACATTTAAATTACAATACAATAGCAAAGAAATTACCGAAATATTGCGTCACGTCAAATAATTAATTCACACTAAAAACAAACGAAAGACATTCGTAACACGTGATATGAAAATATGATTAATATAAATTGTGATAAGAACAGAAATGAAAGCAAAGCAGCGGCGACAATAATAAATATATAGATTATTAAATTATTTTACAAATGGACGTAGCATTTACAACATTCACATTGAGAGGTGAACCGCGAGTGTTGTACGGATTTTATTTAATAAACATCTTACACACACATTTTATCTAAAAAGGACAGACGTAGACCCCTATAAGTGCATATTCGGTTCGTGCGAAATTTTCCTATATACCGATGTCTACACATAAAACTCGTACCGTTTTGCAAAGTTATTTCGGAATTCCATAATAAAAATATAAAACTGGTAACAATTATATTATAAAAAAAAAACACGTGTTATTTGTGTGATGTCTCATATTGATAAGCTACGTAAATATTCTTGTTTAGTTTACAATAAATTCGAGATGTCCATTAGTTTTAATCAGCCGTTTAAATAAATCGATATTGTCATATTAAAGTTGATGAAACCAGCCTTAGTGGAGTAACTTTGAATGTATATTCATGAGTTTCTTACGCATTTTTTTTTCAAATGAAACTACAAAACCTTGGGTACAATTTTACAGCAATGTATCATTGTTTTAATGCAATTGCTCAATTTAAATACATACAATGTGACATTCTCACGTAAAGTTTAAAATGGCTAAAACAAACTAATCCTTTTGCTATTTTACAATTATAACACCCAGTTATTGCATCTGAACAATTAATTATACCTACTAACTGCCGTACTCAGAGACGTCAATTTGAATAGAATGACCGATTGAAGGTTTTCTTTGTTTATTGAATAGCTTTAGAAAAGGACGGGTGTAGACATAATCAATCATTATTATTTAATTGATGTCTCCGAGCGCAACAGTAAGACGCCATTCACTCAGTGCTAAGAACCATAGAAGAGTAATTGACTCGGTGTTTCGATATCGCAACTAAGTGGCGCTAGTGCGATATGACGTCACGAATAAATACTCATCAAAACATATTTTTTAATTTCCATTTCGAACAATGAGATAATTAATTAAAATATTATTAGTAACTACACTAGCGCCATATAATCGCAGCGGCGTTTATTGGAACAACATTAGTCTTTAACTAAATAATTTTATTTAATTTAACATCTTTATCTAATGGACTACGTACGTACAGAATTGGTGTCAGTCAAACAATGTTTCGCATCAGTGTTAATATTACAACGCGTTCATTAATTCTACCAATGTTATGTTAAATAAAAGTGATTCTATAATCTAAAACCATACATTTACAGAAGACAAAATAAACCCAATATTTTTTAGGTTTGTTTTTTTTACTATGAATTAAAGGGTCATTAAAACAACCTGTATTTAGAGCCTCAAGAAATCGAAAAAAGGAACATGATATTTCTATTAAATAAATTTATATTTTATAAATACCCTGATTGGATTTCTACAAGTACATTACCCTACTAGGCCAATGAGATGGACTACGCCTATAGTATTAGGAAATAAGTAACTATTTGAGATTTAGTAAAATAATCTGAATGGAAAATCACGAATTTTAAAATGGTTATTTTTTATCGCGCCGGTATACCTAGAATGTGGAATTACAAAACACGATGCAATTTTACCACTGATATGGGAACATTACGTGTGCACGCGCGACGCTCGGGCGGCCGGTGCGCGACGCGCGGCCGTCACGCGTGATCACTTGTGCTGCGTCACTCCAGTCGGTTCACCTTCTTCCCCTTGACTATGGTCGGCTTGTTCTTTATCATGCCTTTTCTTCTCTTCGATGTCTGCGGTAAGATAGATTATTTATTTATTCAAAAACAAAACAATTCAATGATATATTAAATTCGGTGAACTTACATTCGGGGTCAATGATTTGCTAAAATTTGATTAGAGACCAGTGGTGACAAACTAGTTTTCATTATTTACCATTAAAATCTAAGTGGATATACTGCACTAAGCTATTTCACATGACGTAATTAAATGCCATAGATTTGTAATTACTACGTGTAATGCAAAATTAATTACCTAAATAAATAAAGAAGATAATTTTCTTGTAATGTAAAATATTAATGGCGCGATAGATCTTTTTGTTATCAATGAGCATGCTATTACAATTACATATGTTACAAGCTTTTAGAAATATTTTAAAGATGGTACTACATCTCGTTAAACGGCACTGTGTTTTTCTCATCTACAATCACCGATATAATGATTAAAATAGTGATTTTTACCATTTATAAGTCTGTTTGACCACAATCTCTTTATGGTAAGTGATGATATGGCCAAAGTGGTAAGTTTATTATATACCTAAAACCTAGATGGAACTGGCTTTCAAATGCAGCAACCGGAACACACAGGTGTTAGCGACAGATTTTTAACATGAGACCTGCCAGGTGGGTACTACAAAGTACCCTATCACGGTGCTATCGTTTCCTCACGATATTTTCCTTTCCGACTCTCAACGTCACCATCACGGAGCTATCATCACCTTAAAATTTGCAATTAGCATTGCTCAGTGGAGTTATTCCGTGCGTAAATTTAACTCTAATTCAACATCGAAAATTCACAACACAAAATTACATTGACAAATAAAAACATCACAATATGACCAAAAAATAAAATTCACTATTTGCACAAAGATAAGCTATGATTATTTCGAAAACTTAAGGTGTGAAATATTGTATTACCTACACATTAATATTAATATTACCTAATAATGTTTCAATAATGAACTATAGTATAGGCATAACGTTGAACTGGGACGAATCACAGCATTGCGTTTGTAGTCCTATCTACCACACTGGCATCAACCCTCATGTACAAAGTTTTTTTTTTATTACGGATAGGCATTATCATAACATCATGTAAGTGATAATGTGGCCAAAGGTAGTAACACATACAGCCTAGAAAGTACACTTTTTTTTTTATTCAGACAAACGCAACAATATGCCTTTAACTTAATTAATACTTAGACATGCACTAAACACAAAATAAATGAAGAATAGTGACAATACTGCTACACACATAAAGCAGACAACATTCAAATTACTGAAAATCAATCTAACGTGTTACTGTACCGTTGATTCGGCTCCCAATGGAAGCTGAAATACGAAAGTATTATTATAGATCACGTAAAAGTTATAAACGGAAAGGAAAATACATCTTTGTCATGCTTCCTGTAAACATTTTTGAACCTAATTACACTTTCTTTCGATTTCAATCGAGTTAAAGTTTAGAATCAAAATGTATACCGGGATCTCGCAAAGAAGTCTCTTTAGGGTTTGTATGTATGTTTGTATGTAACACACACATAACATTTTACTTTATTATATTGTTTTTTTTTTGCGAATTTTATATGATAACACTCACGCTCTCGTGGTGTAGTTTAATAATTACTCTATAATATATTTAAAGTAAAAATAAAAATTTAGGCATAAATAAAATGTATCTTAAAATAATAATCTTACCTTTTTCGAAAGACTATTGCTCGACGGTATAGTACGCTTAGCGAGCGGCAGTCGGGGGCGATTGAACTCATCTGGTTTTTTAACTCTACGACAAATCATTAATGATTAATTCTAAAAAATATAATTAATACATATAACAAGACCAACTAAATTAAATTGAGTGATGAACATAATATAGGTCACAAGTATTCCTCAAAAAATATAAGAAAATTATTATTTCGTTGTCAGAAATTTTATGTAACATCAGCAGTATTTATCTAATTCTAAATCATGAACATAATCATTGGAACAATTCAAAATATAATTTAAAAACATTGCTAGCAACTAGTTCGGTAGATAGCTGTGTCCACATCGCGTATACCTACGTTGCAGTGTGAATGACCCACACGGTATGTATATGTAGTATCACCATACGGCAGAATATTTGTCATTATTACTTATGACCTTTTTATCCAAAAGCACAGTACTTAATTTAATAAGACCTGATATATGACATTTCAAAAAGTAGCGACACGTAACCTGCCAAGAATCCGGCAGAAAACTGTGTACTTGCAGTGAAGTTACCTGTATATTCTGACGAGCCAGTGCTCGGTGGTGTAGGCCTCCTCCAGGTAGGTGAGCTTGAAGCCGCGGTTGCCGGGCAGCGCGCCGCGCGTGCGGTCGTAGCCGGGCGGGCTGCCGCCGCTGTCGTACCTACCATTATAAATGTATTATATACTAGCTGTCCTCCGCGGTTTCACCCGCGTAGCGATATAAAAAAAAAAACCCTACGACCGATTCTCAGACCTACCGAATATACACAAAAAAAATCATAAGAATCGGTCAAGCCGTTACGGAAGAGTTTGCAGACAAACACTGTGACACGAGAATTTTATACATTAGATATAAATACACATCTTCATGACGTAGCCAGAGTTGTATACAATATGAGTGAGATATAATTATTTAAAATAACCATTAATATCCATTTCAAAAGATTAAAGAGGTACTGTGACGCTTGCCCCGACAATAGGTTCCAAATAGCTTATCAGACAGATATCTGGTATTGCAGTCTCTATCATTTGAAATTATTAGAATAAATAAATAAATATTCTGGGACATTATTCCTCACACACGGCCATCTCACCCCAAACTAAGCAGAGCTTGTACTATGGAAGCCAGATAACTGATATACTACATATACTACTTTTCTTTTGTAAATACATACATATATAGATAATTACACCCAGACATAGGACAAACAGACATGTTCATGCACACAAATGTTTGTCCTGAGTGGGAATCGAACCCACGACCTGCGGCGTGATAGATAGGGTATCTTACCAACCACGCCAACTGGCCCGTCAAATGAGAATGAGACGGCCTGTATATATATCTAAGATATTCTATGAGCAACTTATCGGACACCTTTGAGAATATCCCTAAGTTTAATTATGTTTATGGATGTTTCTCATTTAACGTTAAAATTATTCGTTATATAATATTTTTCATGTCACTTACCGATAGTAAGATAACTTATACATGAGACAATTCAACATAGTCTTAGATCCCTCTGAATCTACTCGATATTCGCCTCTTTCAGTGAAGTAGTCCGCTTCCTGTCCAAATTAAAAAAATAAAACAATATCAGTCAAATAATACTAATGCTTCTAACTAAATATACAAGACTTAAAGACCTTTAATAGGTACCTACATAAGGTGTACTTTTAAATATTCTAAAACTTCGTATTAATGGTAAGTTCCTTTTGTCATTCTATTGTTAAAAGATCACAATCATCCACATACTACACAAGTATTTTCTAAATACTAATAATGACCAAGCGTGTCGTCCAACAACCTCAGCATCGTCATGGTCCCTTCCAGAGTAGGTCTGAGGCTCAACGCAAACTCATTTTATGTAACACTGTCTTCTGCCCCGCGGTTTTACCCGCATTCGCGAGAGATCCTGTTTTCCCGGGATAAATAGTACCCTATATGTTATTCCAGGGTATGATGTATCTATGTGCTAACTATCATCCAAATCCATTCAGCCATTTATGCATGATCGTCACAAACATAACATACAAACTTCCACATCTATACTAATATTATAAAGCTGAAGAGTCTGTTTGTTTGATTGGTTGAACGCCCTAAACTCAGGAACTACTGGTTCCAATTGAAAAATTATTTTTGCTACTTTTTATCCCGGGAAAACATAAGATCCCTCGGGAATGCGAGTGAAACCGCGGGGCGGAAGCTAGTTTATAATATTTGTCTCATAAAAAAACACCATCTAATCACCCAACTTACATGTATATCCTTAGGGTGTTCACCCTCGGCAATCCTGACCATCCATATGAACTTGTTAATGTCATCACCCGAGTACCCAATAGCTCCTCCGAAGATCACCAGCACATAGTCCACGTCTAGCATAGTCATTATCTCGTAGGCAGCCGTTTCGTTGCTCGCCATAGCTTTACCGACTAATGCAATGTGCGAATTATTCCATGTATTATTGTCTACTAGGGTTGTACGGTTGCCCATGCCTGCTATCTGTTGAAATGGAAATACCATTGATAATATAAACTAAACTACAATCCAATCTAAAAAAATCTAAAAAAGAAAAAAATCACACAAAATATGTATACATACTACCTTTCATAAGTAGTATCTAAGAAATATGGACACTAAGTCAATATAGTTTAAGACTTAAAATAAATTGGAACCGCGAGGATGTATGAACTCCAACAAACCGTATAGGATTAGGTTACGGAAGATCAGTTTAAACATAATCCAAATGCCTTATATCATGTAGTGGTAATATTGAAGGGATTTCAAGCCTTCATTCTTCAAATTTCTTATTTATCAGGGGGGTTAAAAGCTTACCTGATATCCATAATCCCACCACGACATGACTCTCGCGTCGTCTGCTGTGTTCTGTGACAACCATCCGTACGCCTCTCGGAAATCATCAAGAATTTTACGCGATCTGAAAAATTCTGACATGATTCGCGGTACTTTTATAGCCAAAGGATTTAAATATATCAACAAAATAAAACAATACGAAAAAATTATAGATAACGTGAGACGCACAATGATTTGTACCAAAAACTAGCGCACAAAAATATCAATCGAGCTTTGTATCATTTTGGAGATTTATATAAACTACTAGCTTTTCGCTCGCGGCTTCGCTCGCGCAGACTTTATAAAATGTCTATTATTTTTTCCCCGTTAGCCAATTTCGACGAAAAAAGGCCTATTTATTCACTGAAAAAAGTTTCAATTTGACAGGACAATCCCCATTAACAAAATGATCCGCCATTTATTGTTACAAAAAATGTGATAAATGAAGAACCGCTCGACCGATTTTGTGCAAACTTCACATAAACCATCTACTAAATAGTCCGAACAAAGCCTAAAAATTTGGTTTGGATAGGTGAGCCCGTTCTTGAGTTATAAAATTACAACGAAAAGTGGAATTGATTTTTATATATATAGATTTTGAAGCTTTCATGCTCCTTATGATATTAGTTTATGTCCAAAGTTGCAAAAAATAATAAATTTAGGGTCGTTTTATTACTATAGAAATCAATATTAAATAGACTCTCAACATTTATATGGAGTCCGGCTTGTAAGAGACTGGCTTTTAAATTTATTCCTAACAGCCCATATCTATCATTATGCAAAAAAATTATAGTTAAGTACTCCGTCACCATACAACATATAAAGGCATGAACACACTTACCCGTCATTACCGTAACTAGCCAGCACAATACTAGGACTTGAGTACGCATTCGACGTCGCCCATGTGCAATGTACTGAGAACAGCATCAGTAGTATCATGAACGCAATGAGCGTGCCCGAGCGTACGTTCATGCCGAGACTAGAGTCGGCCAACTGGGTCGGGTCGTGTGTGCGCTTCTTTAGTTTGCCGGCCTGTTGAAGGAAATTAAATATTCACAGGTTGCCGATAAGTTTGTGATAGCTTATTTGGTAGATATCTTTACAGACTGTTTGTTAGTTTCGAAAGAAAGAGACTACACAATTAGATATTTTTTAGTAACGCTATCCGGAACTCATTGGTAACCTGTGAGAATGGCTTTATTAATGAATTGATAGATTTGAGGATCAGCAATAAAATAAGTCTTCAGGGTCACACCAAATATCAATCCGCTTCCAAAATGTGCGAATAGATGTGCACAAACCAGGACGTTCGGACCTACCTACCATATGACGTGCGTATGTCGTTTTTTTCTTAGGTGCTCCACAGTAACTAATTCTGGGACTAAGCATACAACGAAAATACTTCCAACCATAGAATAAGTGCCCTAATGCATATTTGAGAGCTCCATAACGTAAAGGAGTAATACTCCAATAGATTAGAGATAAATCTTACCCTTATGCACTTGAAGGATTTTCAAAATATTCAATGAAAACAATGTCCCGCTACCTTATCATAAAGACTCTTGGAATCATCAGCCTCAGTGGGCGGCGAGGGCAGCTCGTCCTCCCTAAGCACCAGGTCCAGCAGGATGGAGAACGCGATGCCGGCCAGCACGCACACCACTGGTGTCAGCGTCAGCATCAGCCGCACCATCACACCCGCGAAGTATACCGCGCTCAGGGCGTACAGGGCAACTGGGTGGTAAACAGATTTTTATGTCCATGGTAGGTGATGATGTGACCGAAGGTGGTAAGCCTAGAAGGGAAGTGCAGCTGCCGGAATAAACGAGTTGGTGCTTGGCGATAGATATTCAACTGAATGGTGCTAGTCAGCTATGCGGGTACTAAGTAGTAACAATAAATAATTGAGGCTTTCCACATAGAATTTGACTTCATCGTAGATAATTATCAATATAGTAATAGTCTGTAGTAGTATATATTTGATGGCTTTCATCAAAAAGTTCTGATATAATTTAACTAAATAATACGCTATCAATCGAATTGTATTGGTGCTGTACTTAGGACATCGAGTAGTAAAGCTACAACAAGAAGACATGCATCTCGATTGAAACATTATTTAGTAAAAAAAATATGGGAAAACTTACCGAACACCCTTTCATCATTGACGTTCTTGATGCAGTACCACAGGCCCACTGGGAAGGTGCACACCAACACGTGCAGGTCGAAGAAGAACGACGACCACGTGGTCGGCTGGTGCTCCGACACTGACGCTATGATCGGGATGTGGATCTTCGCGTACGCTGTATCCCAGAGGGAGTAGAACCTAGAGGGGGAAATTTGATTAGATAAAAGGAATACATAGGTAATATGTTACGGGATGCATTATCATGAAGACATTTATTCTGCATGGATAATAAATAAACAAATAATGGAGAGGATTTTTAGGTTATAGACATAGTTAACGCCTATTATACAGTGAAAAGACCGTTCCTTGTGGAATATGAAGAAAAGCTATGTTTAACAATGGACTTTTGTATAATGTTAAGGTCAGTGCCTGACGATGCCCATCTAAAGAGACTAGATATAACGTAAATTACAAAAAAAAAAAAAAACATTGTGTATAAATTATTTCATTGAAGTTTGGATTGGAAGACTACGAAAAACAGACCGACAGATAGACGGACAACGAATTGATCCTATAAGGGTTAATTTTTTTCTTTTGAGCTACGGAACCCACAACGAAATAATGCGGCAACATGCGGCTATACCATTATATAATACTAAAAATCCATTCGTAGCGTTCCATTTCTTTCGTGATGTGAAAATTAGGAAATCCCAAACAAGATTTGTCAATATTTGGGTTTTGAAACAACAACAGTCATTCCAGAATACAAAGACGTATTGGATACTTTTCACTTATTTCAGACTAGATGTTCCCCGCGGTTTCACCCGCATAAAAATTCCCGGGATAAAAAAATAGGCTACAACCTTCCCCAAGAATTGGACTTCCAACTGGTAAAATCCAACTGGTAGTTCCAGAGATTAGCGACTTTAAGCAAACAAACAAAAAATCTTTTCAACTTCTACTATATCATCACTTTTTTAATAAATGTTGTATAATTAACTCACCGACCACTCCAAGGCGCAATAACACCCATATATGTGAGCAGGACGACGGCTAAGAACACGGCGGCGGCGGAGACCAGCCCGCCGAGGATCAGCAGCTGCTTCCATTGACCCTTGGGATTCAAGCTATGGAGATACTTGAGAGCGCCGATTGCCATGAGTAATGCAAAAACACCTGGAAGGAAATATCTTTTAATTTGAGATTCAAGAATTTTGTTAGAGCGGTAGAGTGCGACGTAAGTGTGTGGGTTATCTTTAGGTCTTTAAAAATAATATAGAGGTTTAAATTGTTATCTAGAAATTATGATCACTGTATATTTTTCAAATAAAATAAAATAAATAAAATTATGTTTTTTATTATAATCAATAGTTGGTGAGATATGCGCTACGGTCGTAAAATGTTACTTTACCCACTTACTTTTTAATTGTATGTGGAAAATTCAGAAAAAATAAGATCACTTAACGAAGATTATAAGTAAGGACATATATTTAGATTTTTTATTTTTTTATTCTTTTTTATTCGTGTTTGTGATTGTAACAGGCATCATTAACATCTATTTGTAACTATGTAAAATTAATGAATTTATGAATTACATTGTTTTTTGATATATGGCATCCTAATGTAAACTCAGATTTAGTTAAATTTTTATTTAAATTGTAATACTAACCTCTTATTACTTAATTAATTTGCATACTAAATGGTTGACTGTGGCTGATCTTTATTGTATTAACAACCTATAATTAAGTACCCACCTTCGCCAATAAATGAATTTGAATTTGATTGGTTTGAACGAAAAATATGTAACACTCTATTTTGAGTTTACCCTATAGTGACAGTAGAAATAACTTTATTTGTACTAAGAAATAATATGAAATGCAAATAAATACTTACTAAGTGTAGCAAATTTAACTATAATATAGTGCTACATTGTAGAAGCTATCAAAGTCAAAGTCAAAGCCATTTATTCAGTTTAGGCCCTAGTAGGGCACTTATGAACGTCGAAGCTACTGAAGTTACCACCGATTCAGAAGTCTATACGCTGCTTGGTCCGACACGCACTTGACCAATGTTTTTAATTATTATTATTATTTCTGACTGTATCTAAACACAACAGATTATAATCAAACTTTTTTTTTCCATTTACAACTGATGGAAAGTTTCCTTTTATTTTTTAAATAAATAAAAAAAGAAAAACATGTTATCCGCATGCTTGTAAAATATATTTTCTAAATCAAAACTAATATTATAAAGAGGAAAGATTTGTTTGTGTGTTTGTTACGATCTACATGACTATGTAGCAGTAAAATACTTTTTAATTCATTCGAATCGGACATTTACATTTCGAAGTTATCACAAGTATAAAAATGCAATACGTGAACCGTTCGACGCCGCCGCGACGTTCCCTACTCTATAGAGTGGCTCACGGGTGGACGAATTTGGATGAAATTTAGCACAGAGATAAATTATAGTCTGGAATGGTACATAGGCTACTTTTTATCCCGGGAAAACATAAGAACCCTCGGGACCGCGGGTGAGACCGCGGGGCGGAAGCTATCATTTATTTATTATTATTTATAATGTAATGTAAACAATTTTACCCCGCCGCGTCTGTCTGTCTGTCTGTACGTGATAAACTCAAAAACGACTGAACGGATTTTCATACGGTTTTCACCAATGGACGTGATTCATGAGGAAGGTTTAGTTAGGTATGTAAATTCATCAAAAGTTTTGTGTAAATTGGCTTAAATGCCGACTTTTATTATACTAGCGTTATACCTATATGCTTATTTAAAAAAAAGTAGGCGTATATGCTCTGCTACCCGTGCAAAGCCGGAGCCGGTCGCTAGTTTAAGATAAAACTCGATTAACTAGAAAGCGCACTATATGGGTTAAAATGGGCCATGTGCTGTGCACAAACCGTAAAAGCCCATTGGGATCTTCGTAAAATTGTAATCATTGAAAAAATACTACGCCTAAACATGTTAGGTGGTGTTAGGATTATTTCTATTAACCTCAGATCACCTTATCGTGTGTATGACCATCCATGTTTAAGTAAATGTTTGAAATCACCTTTTCAAAGTCGGTCACGTGAATGTATAAAAGAATTTAACTACCTAGGTATATATTCCATAGCACAAGTTCCATAGTATTCTGCTTAGTTTGGGAACAGTCGACCGTGAGTGAAAAATGTCCAAGGAAGGAACTTTGTAGACGTTTTTTGTCCACGCTATATTCATGCTAATATAAGTGGAATCTAAAATTTGAGCTCGACGCGGGAAACTTTGAAAGAGTTACAATGATTACGAATTTACATCTACTTTACTTTCTGTAACTAAACATTCAAATTTTCTTCAGTATTTATAGCACTTGTATTTAATTTCCTAACATGAACTTATTGCTCAAATTGATGTCTTCAATATTCTACAATGCGGTATTTCAATGCATAAAAAAATAATAGAAAATCGTTACTGATGAATATTTAACTAACTATTGCATGGTATAAATTCTCCTTGAAAATATTTTCTACCCAAGGCTGGAGTATGTTATGTTACTGTACATTGTTTTTTTCCGTTAATGTTTACGTGTTGTCAGAAATGAATGGTGTTTATGAATCGTCTAGATAAATATAACACATTTATGTTGAAATTTTTACTTTATCTTTTCAAAAATAGACTGCAATGCGTAGCTGTGTTGATAAAATAAATAGTACCAATAATGGTAAGGGATAAATAAAATATCTTTACATATAGCATACTGACGATAAAGAAACAAAAAGTGCCTAAACTTTTATTTTTATTTCCGTTTATTTAAAAGGTCTTTTCGGAAACACAAAGGCAAGGCAAAGACACCTACTTTATGAAGGAGGAAGAAAACCTTTGTGTGTAGAAATTTCTCATCATCATGCACAATGCTAATGAAAGTAAAAGTTTTATTGATAGCATAAACAATTTGCAATCTTATATAGAACCTTATGCTTATGCCATATAAAGAGGCATATTATAATCAATTATGTTGAATAATTGTATGCAGTTTATAGCCATGTAGAAACTGATTAAAGCTTATCAACATTTGTAATGCACTGAAACATTGATGTGTTTAACACTTTTGTGTAGTTCTATATACATTTTGATCTAAATGTCATAAGATTCCAAATTGTTTGTAAATGTGACAATGTAAACAAATATTGAGGTTTTTTAAATAGATACTACTCAAAAAGGGCTTTGTCAGAAATATTTATCAAATAGATTGTTTATTTGTTCAGAGTTCACTTCACGGTGTTAGTTGACTATAACTAGACATTCTATGTTTGATCTGAAAATAGAAAATAGTAATTGAAATTTGAAATACCTGAAGCAGCCATATGTTCACTAGTCCGGATTGGTTGGAAGCCAACAAACGGAATCTGCATAGACAACAGTAGTCCCACAATGTAGAACACTGAGTAGCTGACAAATAGACGCTGTGAGAAACGGCCCATTATGAGGAGTAGGAACACATGGAGAGGTATCAAATTGATGATGAATACATAGCCACCCCATGCTGACACCTAAAAAATACACAAATACTATTGTGAGAGTATAGAAAATCAAATAATATGCATGTTAACACAAAAAATTATAACGTTTGTCAATATTTTATTTTTCCTGTTTCAATTTAAAAATTGGCATTTTATCCATATTCTTACAAATTTGAATCAAAAGTGAGTATGACTATTAGTTACTTATTAAAAAGGTGATACTTTTCATACATGGAATGCAATTTAAAGTGCAAGGGTCAACTGGTTTTCATAAAGCTTTTAAATCTTACCATATAAAAATAGGAGAGTGCAGTGCAAATTGACCAGAAAACTGATCCACTCTTGACACTCTTGAGCCATAGATAATAAGTGAACTGGAGTGCAAAGATAGCAATTCCCTCGTTATCATAGCTGCCCGCCACTGATCTACTGCTGTAGCCAGGTATAATAGCTATGAAACATGCTGCAAAGAGGCCAGCACCACGTGACCATAGCTCTGATGTTAGCAGATATGTTGCAATGGCTGTTAGCCCACTAAAAGAAAAGATAAAGTTACAAACATCACATAATTTATAGCTAAGGAAAACTGTACAGCCTAACAGAATATAATTATATTTTTTCATCTAATACATAAACTTACCTAAACACAGGTGCGAGGAACACACAAATATCTCTAATGTGGATTGGAATATTCAATGTGTGTAATATCCAGTGTATGGTACCAGAAGTGATCATCAACCCAGGGTACACAGTTCCTCCAACGATACGACCAAGTGGATACCAAGATCTCTCATCAAACCAATTGAGGAAATTATAGAAACCATGCTGGACCATATAAGCAGTCGAGCGATAGTTGAACCTGAAACACATACGTGGATATGAAGGAAATGTGCCAAACAAGTCAATGTAAATATGCCAAGTATTCGGTCTCACCATGGGTCGAATTCGTGGATAATGCTCTCAAAACGTATAACAGCGAAAAGCCGGGATGCGAATCCGGCCAGCCAAGCCAGTGACAATACCGTAACAGTGATGAGAGTACTCAAGCCGGCTGTGTTGTTGAATATCCCTTTATTACGGCCGGTGCCAGTCTTCGCAGCGGCGGTGGACGGCATTTTGGTGCCCGATAATACTACTGACTATTCTAAATATTCACAACAATTATATTTTCATACATCAGTCCCTACAATTCGATTTTGGAAGAATTGACTTTTTGAGCGACTGACGGACGGACACGTCTCCCCTGGGAAAATTGCCACTTGGAAAAAACGATGTTGTCCACATAAATATCAATTGGTAAAAACCGGCTTTGAATGAAAAGAATAAATAAAAACTAAATATAATTGATGGTGGGGATGTAGCTTTATAGCAATTTTATTTTCTTATTGCAACATTTGCTGCCTACCTACTCTTTTTGACAGCTATTGACGTGACGTTTGACGTTGACATTTTTTTATTTAGATTGATTTCTCTCCTCGACCGACGAGGATTTCGTTTCATAAAATTTCATTTTCGATGATTATTTGTGATTTGTGCGTAGTTAATTGTAGTTATCTGATAGTAAATTCAACTTGAAATGGCAAATTACCAGGAAATTGTTAATTTAAATGTAGGTGGAACGAGGTAAGAGTTTCAGCCTGTAAGAACTGTAGGCAACTAACTAAAGTTATGAGGCTTTATATTTTGGTTACTTTGCCTACGTGTTCCTAAATTTTATTATTAAAGCATTCCGTTGATACACCTAAATAAGGCAATCAAGATTTATGTTACGATTGTAGTATTATAGTTCAAAACTAAATCAACAATTAGAATATTATTTTTGGTAGGTAACTGATTATTAAAAATTTCACTAACTTATAAACACAGAACATACATTTATTGATAATTATGATTCATAATATGTTATTTTATTCTTATGAATGTCTAATTTATCATACTAATGGTGAAATTAGCACAAACTTATAATACATACTTTAAATTAGATAATGACATAATAATAATACATATCATTATCATTAAATCGAAACAAAGACCTAACATTAAAAAAGTTCTAAGTTTCTCGTATCATACACACATAAAAATAATGTCAGTCCCCCTTTGAGATAGGCATACTATACCACCATTAAAACATACATACTATACAACATTAAACCTACCATTTAAAACACTAGGTAAAACACCTACTTATTTACACCTAAATTTTTTAACATAAGTTTTTCAACATTTATATTATGTTTAAGTATAAAGACTACCAATACATCAACTTTCTACTAGAGATCACCAAGTTTGCTGCTGTTTTCAGATTCTCCACATCCTGGCACACATTGACATGGGTGCCAGATACCTTCTTCACAGCTTTACTGAGTGGTCGAATACCCACAGTCAGAGATGAAAATGGCTCCATATTTATTGATAGGGATCCAAATTTATTTGGACTAATTCTGAACTTCCTTCGCACAAGAGATATTGATCTTAATGATGTTAACATAAGGGTATTGAGGCATGAATGTGATTACTTTGGTATTACACCATTGAGTAGGAGATTGGCTTTGTGTGATGAAATGAACCACTCCTCATGTGGTGATGTCCTGTTTTATGGATATTTGCCTCCACCATGTAAGTATTAATCTGTTAATAAATTATGATATGAATTTATAAACAAGATAATGTTTATTGTTTTATATTGATAATCACTATCTTTTATTTCATTGGTATCTAATGTTCTTTAATGTGGTTTGTTCTTGTGCAAAGTAACCGACATATTTCTAATAACAAATATATTCTTTCAGTAAACACAGCTTTACCAAATGGGAATAGTAGTAGAAATGGTAACAGTTGTTCAAGAAAGAACTCTACAGCTTCCAGCACAGAAGTGGCTACAAACAGGACACATTCTAGGAACTCATCTCTTGATCTACGTACTGTTGGTAGGATACCTTCTCAAGATCAATTGAGGTACAAACTTAATTTTAAACCATATATACCAAATATTTTCACTCAAGAAATGTGCAATATAAATAATAATTGTGTTTGTGAAGTAGAAAGTAGCAATCTTCTGAAACATATAATTTATCTTGATAATACAGTTTTAGCTGTTTTAAGATTGCTATAAAAAATACAGGATGATTTTTTAGCCATACTTGCAGGGGTTGAAGTACTTGTCAATATGAATAACTTTTATTATGGGACCAACTTTAATATAGCATAAAATAAAATGGTTCCTTCATACATTTTGGTCAAGTAGATATTGAACTTTTGTATGCACATTTTTTGTGATCTCAGAGTTAGTCCAATGATAAAATTGATATTGATGAGTACTTCCACCCCTGCAAGTATGGCCAGTGATTAAAAAGTCACCCAGTATAAAACTAATATCAAAGATTTGTCATACAAATGTAACAAAGTTAGCCTATCCAATATGAGGTCATTTATACTAGCAGACATTCATCTAACTAAAATAAAGTTGAATTAAAAATGCAATGACTAATATTACCTTGAACCTCTAGTCTAGTGAGTCAGATCTCCATTCAAATAAAACACAATTAAATTGAAACAGACACCTTCTAAAAAACAATCTAAAAATACTAAATTGATTTGTATTTTTAACAGTAGCTAACCAACCTATGCCATTACATTCCGCATGTAATTTATGGATTCAGATTTAGCATAGGTTGGGTTAATGATATTGTAAAAAAAAGTCTGAATATATACTAATAATGATGAATTAGAAGACATAAATGTAGCTACACTACATACAAAATGTGATAAAAACGGTTTATACAGGGGTATTGCATACCTACCATATTTACGGAGGCTTCATTCAATAGAACATGAATCAATTAAAAGACATATATTACATATAATAGTATACATACTGGGTGATTTTTTTTGTCACTGGCAATACTTGCAGGGGTGGAAGTACTCATCAAAATGAACAACTTTTACTATTGGACTAACTATGAAAACATGAAAAAATTATCAGCTGTTCCATACAAAAGTTCAATACCTACTCGACCAAAATGTATGAAGCAACCGTTTTATTTTACGCGATATCAGAGTTAGCCCCATAATAAAAGTTGTTCACATTGATGAGTACTTCCACCCCTGTATAGTACCTACATAATCTACAATTTTAATGTGTTTGAAAATTAAAGCTGAGTGATTTAATTTTGCACCAAACTAATATAAGTATATAAGAATACATTCGTGATTTCGTGTTGCAGATTGCTCCGTGTATGTGTTTAGCTAGATAGTCTCAGAATACATCAAACTATGTTTACTTTGTGTGTTCAGAGAGATAATTTGTATTTATCACATCATTTTGCAGTCGATGCGGCAGAGGTCACTCGAGGGCAGCTTCTCTGGGCAACGCGGATTGTAACAAAGGTCATCGCCCGCCGGAAAGTATGCACCTTATTATCTATACTTCTATCTATACTAATATTATAAAGCTGAAGAGTTTGTTTGTTTGAACGCGCTAATCTCAGGAACTACTGGTTTGATTTCAAAAATTCTTTCAGTGTTGGATAGCCCATTTATCGAGGAAGGCTATAGGCTACTTTTTATCCCGGGAAAACACAAGATCCCTCGGGAACGCGGGTGAAACCGCACGGAAAAGCTAGTATTTCATAAAATCCAACACAATCCCACTTCTGGGATATTTATTTAAATAAAAATTGTTTATCTTTATAAAAGAAGAAGTCCTGACTGACAGGTGATAATCAACGCAGAGGCTAAACCCTTGACCTAGTAACACGAAATTTGGACAGTATGATACTTTTGTAACATAGGGGTGTACTAAGAAAGGATTTTCAGAAATTCGGTCCCTAAGGGGGTTACTTAAATAGGGATAGTGGTGGAAAGCTATAAAATGATGATAAAATAATAATAACGAAATGGTTAAAAATGTTGATAATATGACTTTTTATTACTCTAGTATAGAAGTCGAAAGTATCTGATCAAAAATGGACTTTTTAATCATAAACATAGAATCTGAAATGGATAATAAGATACCTTTTGTTGTTTTGCAGTGAGTACATGGACAGATAGTATGAAAGTACAAATAATTAAGGCCCATCACAATTGGATAGCAGTTGCATATTCTCATTTCGTGACTGGATATAGGTAAGATTTTTATTAACACATTAAGTTTTTGTCATGCACCTGTCGATTGTTCAGATAAGGGCGTGTACACAAATATTTAAATTGCGATTATTATTATCGATTATTTTAATATCTTTAGTGCACTGATCGAATTGAAAGATTAAAGACAATAATAGCATAACAAATTTAAGCCTATAAAGTTGTAGTAATTAGGTAGATGGAATCACTTTTTAACGGATCTTTCTCGAGTTTTGAATTTTATGTCTATTTCAAGTGCATATGATAATAATTTCATTTTTTCCGCCAGCATATGGCAATAAATTTATGTATGTATTAGGTAATTATGATTTTAAAACTAGTTATAATCAGACATTTGCAAGGAACCAGTGTAAAGAACCATTAAATAATCCAATAACGTTTTGAATGAATGTCACGCACACAGCTTCAACAAATTTCCACTCTTGTGTTGTGTATCACGTGTAAAGAGTTGCACGCGCTCTTTTTTTTAACTCTTAGTACACCAAACATGAAATAACTATTGTATGCGCCGGTAACTTACATAAATTAAGTATTTGTGATTTACGATCCTAGTATTTTTTTTTCTTCAGATTAACAGACTCCTGCGGCTGGTACGTAGTGTTCCAATCACCGGTCCAAGACTTAGTGATAGAAAGGATAGCGTTAAACGCTAAGACGGGCGGTGGGGGTGGCAATGCAAGCGGTAACAATTCATCTGGAACTGACGTCATGTTGGGGGTCGCTAGTGGATCACACGTGAGGTTATGGGCCTTTTCTACGCATAGTGAGCCAGTTAGAAGAACGCTGATTGGTTAGTAAAGTTTTTAATGACAATTTATTTCATACTAGCTTCTCGCCCGCGGTTTCTTATGTTTTCCCGGGATAAAAAGTACCCTAAGTATATGTTGTTCCAGGAATAAACCATGAAACTTGGCATATTAGATAGATCATACTTATCTATGTGCCAGGATTCATACAAACCCATTCAGCCGTGGGTGATTGAGTCACAAACATCGAAACTTTCACACCCTACCCTACCCTATCTATCACGCCACAGGTCGTGGGTTCGATTCCCACTCAGGACAAACATTTGTGTGCATGAATATGTCTGTTTGTCCTGTAATTATCTATATATGTATGTATTTACAAAAGAAAAGTAGTATATCAGTTATCTGGCTTCCATAGTACAAGCTCTGCTTAGTTTGGGGTCAGATGGCCGTGTGTGAGGAATAATGTCCCGGCATATTTATATTTATTTATATATAATATTAGCAGTATTGTTTAAACAAACAGGTCAGTTTATGTAAGTCTAATCACAGTTACTCTATTGCTATCTTTGTTATTTCTTGAGTGATTGGTATACTTTTAATCAGAGATTGATGTTGAAACTGGACTTAAACTAATGAATTAGTACTCTTCAACTCATCCATTTATAAGTTATAGTATAATATATGTTATACGTTACATTGTAGCACGTTTTGGGAACGCACAGCATAAGCAACCGTGAGTCTAATACAAGTAAGCGATTACAGGAGAAACAGGGCCGCGTCTGCATCGATACTGCACTGATGCAAAAAGCCTTTTTTGGACCCATATTAGTCTCAAATCGGCGCTAAGCGACTAATTTATTATAATTTACAGGGGTTTTCAACTTAGGAGTCCGCGTAGAGCACCTGCTATTCGTAGGTCCCCAGCTGGTAGCACTGAGCGGCGCCGGCAGTAGAAGTAAAGCAGGAGTGTGGCACACGAGCACGCAACACTGGCAGACGCAGGACGTTGCACATCTCACCACATACGACACCGCCGGCTCCTTCCTCTTGCTAGGCACCGCTACTGGCGCTATTAATTATATCGGTATGTTATTATTAGTTGTCCCCTGCGGTATCACTCGATTGTGTAAAAAGCGAAAATTTTCGAAAAATACCTATTGGGATGCTTCGAGGATATAAAAAATCCCACATACATTGATACGCTTGAAAAACATAATCCTGTCTTTGCTGTCGCGCAGTCGAGTAATTAAAGACATGACATTTATATTAATACTAACTTCCGCCCCGCGGTTTCACTCGCGTTCCCGAGGACTTGTGTATTTCCAGGATAAAAGGTATCCTATATCCTATTTCATCTAAGTCCACTCAGCCCTTACGGAATTAAGTGTTAACAAACAAACATTCACATTTATAATATTAGTAGGATTTGAATCACAATAATTGTTTCAGATATGCAGAAATTCCCACTACGAATGAAGGACAATGATCTTCTAGTAACTCAATTGTATAAGGATCCAACACAAGAGCCGATTACAGCAATATCAGTATATCTTACGCCGAAGACCAGTAAGTTACACTTTTCTATTTGCCTTTTTGGGGTTCCGTAGCCAAATGGCAAAAAACGGAACCCTTATAGATTCATCATGTCTGTCTGTCTGTCTGTCCGTCCGTATGTCACAGCCACTTTTTTCCGAAACTATAAGAACTATACTGTTGAAACTTGATAAGTAGATGTATTCTGTGAACCGCATTAAGATTTTCACTCAAAAATAGAAAAAAAAACAATAAATTTTGGGGGTTCCCCATAGTTAGAACTGAAACTCAAAATATTTTTTTTCATCAAATCCATACGTATGGTGTATCTTTGGATAGGTCTTCAAAAATAATATTGAGGTTTCTAATATCATTTTTTTCTAAACTGAATAGTTTGCGCGAGAGACACTTCCAAAGTGGTAAAATGTGTTCCCCCCCTGTAATTTCTAAAATAAGATAATGATAAAACTAAAAAAAATATATGATGTACATACATTACCATGCAAACTTCCACCGAAAATTGGTTTGAACGAGATCTAGTAAGTAGTTTTTTTTAATACGTCAAATCGTAAACCGCAATTTACCTTTCATTTAATCAACTCAAATATAAAAATAAAAAATGTACAAAAAGCAAGGTCTTACAGCACATATAAAGGAAAAATAAAAAATAAATAAAAAAAGTTGAAAATTAAAAGGTGTCCCCATACATACATAGTTACGCCAATTAATAAAGACCTCTGAGTTGTATGGGCGCTGATACAATTTAGAGGTCTAGCTTAATTGGCACCAACCTCAAATAAGGTAAATTGTGCATTTCCCGTGATGGACGAACGATGGACGAAGTTTGTACGGAACCCTCGGTTCGCGAGTCCGACTCGCATTTGGCCGGTTTTTTTCCTTCACAACCATACTTTGATAAATTTAAATAATCGATCCCTTAGGTTTTATATTGTGCCAAAATTGAAAAAAAAAGTAATTATAAAATGCACATGTATATATACATTCGTTAAAGGAACACACGCGTGACCAGAACGCTGGCTTTTATTTAGGTCAACGGATAAGCTTAGCTATCCAACGTGGCAATGCAGCCAGTATTCTAGGCACCCTCCCATATGGTGACGATCTTCCTTTTTAGTTGTAATTGTTTATATTTTTATAATGTGTAATTAGTTTGGATAGTAACTTACATCAATTAAATAAGGTTTTATAAATACAGATAATATAGAAATACCAATATTTTTACTCGTGTACCAATATGTTTAATTCACTGTAACATTCGTGATTATATTATATTTTGTAACTGTAATATATACCTTTTTTTATAACTTCCAAAAAATAGTACAGTTTCATAGTAAGTGCAATTTAATTTATTTTTCATTTTATTTTTAAACTAGCTTCCGCCTCGCGGGTTCCCCCGTGTTCCCGAGGGATCTTGTGTTTTCCCGGGATAAAAAGTAGCCTATAGCCTTCCTCGATAAATGGGCTATCCAAAACTGAAAGAATTTTTCAAGTCGAACCAGTAGTTCCTGAGATTAGCGCGTTCAACCAAACAAACAAATTCTTCAGCTTTATAATATTAGTATAGATTATTATGGTAGAGATATTGTTGGGTTGGGTTTTTCTAAAAAGAAAACTTTGTAGACTCCATAAAATTTTCAACAGCTCTATGTGGAAATTGGATTGAAATCGCTTACGGCACCAAATATGGATCAGTTCGTGTAATAGTACAGCATCCGGAGACAGTTGGTCATGGACCGCAGCTGTTTCAGACGTTCACAGTGCATCAGAGTCCTATTACAAAGGTAAAGTTTAATAACTAATACTATGTACTTAAAACCCTGATAGATTATTTCAGGGAAAAGGATCATGTGCACTTACATATAATGTTCAAATTTATGTGCACTAAGAAAAGTGTACCTTTATTTAAACTTGGAAATTAATGGGGCCCGTATTGAGTAGGTATAGAAATTTATACATAGATTTATCTACAGGTTTGAATCTCCTATCAGACCATAGGGTATTACTCGATAAACTTAACTAATAATAAACTATATGACACAAGCAGACGATGTTGTCGGATTAAAATAAATATATTTTTTTGTCAGGTTTCGATTTTGTCTTAGTAAGATGTTAACCATTGGGCTAATAATTATAATTGACTAGATGTCCCCTGCGGTTTTCCCTTGCGTTACTGAGAAAAAAAGCAGCCCATGTCCTTCTCCATACCATAGGCTATCTGCGTACCAAATTTCATCGCGATCGGTTCAGCGGTATAGGCGTAAAAAAGGTAACAAACAAACTCACATTCGCATTTTTAATATTAGTTAGGATAATTCATTTGCAAGGTTATTTACCATCTTTACTCTACCCAGGTGTCATTATCCGAAAACTACCTAATATCAGTATGCAGCGAATATAACCACGTTAGAACGTGGCGCGTGACGCGGTTTCGCGGCATGATCTCAACGCAGCCCGGCACCACGCCCAAGGCGGCCTTCAAAGTGCTGGCGCTGGAGGCGCCCACTGCGCAGCCGCATAATGATTGTGGTAACTATTTTATGTCTTTTTAAATTTCTTTATTTTTCTGTGAATTAGAGTCCCTAATAAAACACACAAATGATGAAAAAAAATCGCGTGCAGTACACGTGACAGAAGTGAAACTATAGTTATCTCTATTTGTCATGCAAAGTACAAATTTTTCGTCCTTTTTTTGTTAGAAATGTTGCACTCAAATTGGAACTTGAGATAGAGTAAGATCTAAAAGGATTTTTTTTTCTTTTTTAATGAATGTTATATAAGGACTCAATATAGTATGGTATTCATGCAGGTCCGTATGGTGAACAAGATGATGAGCAGATATTTATACAGAAAGTTGTGCCTGATACAGATACGTTGTATGTGCGATTGGCGTCAAATGGCAAGAGGTATTATATTCTCTATATTACCATTTTTAGATACTCTGTAGCAAATGGATGACTCATGTTTTTCAACAAAGTTTTAGAACCGAATGTGTTTATTGTTTCTTGTGAATGAAAATCTCAAAAATTCACTACACTTAATGTTACTGCATAGAAATATTATGTAGATTTTCGTAACTAATAAAACTTTTATGTCAAGTGAGATTATAGGAAACAATAAATAATTTATGACAAGAATTTTACGATTGTTATATCAATTTATTGAGAAAAAAAGTGAATGGGGAATCCTTCATTATTTTTCGGCGTATTTTTCTTCCGTCAAACATTTTCTTTCATACAAACCTTGTCCTAACAAGAAATTACAAACAAAGAATTAGCCAAATAGGTGCAACCGTTCTTTGGTACCTGGAGATATATATAGGATACTTTTCACGCTAACAGCTAGTAAAAAATCTATATTTATTACAGAGTATGCACAATCCGTTCAGTAGACGGCTCAGCTGTATCATGCTTCGTAGTGGCAGAGTGCGAGGGCGCGATACGACCGCGAAGATTATTACTGTGTGGACATAGGTCTGGAGCTACACAGATGTGGGACCTAACTGCACCCATAGATAAGGCTGTTAAAGCTACACAAGCTGTTGGTGGCACCGGGAGTGGAAGTGGTGGTACATACTTGTTTTTTGACCTTTTATAAAAATATAAGATATATTTTTGTGTTCATGAGAAGCTGCCATAAAAATAGGATTGGATCAATATAATTGAGGCCTGTAATCTAATGCCACAATCTGGCTCTGGAATCCAGAGAGACTGAATTTAGTAATAGGGCTTTGCTTTGTCTTTTTAAACAATACAGGTGAAGGTGATGAATCTCCAGCCCCAGACGGTGGTCCGACCCCAGACGAACTAGTCCGTCTCCTGTCGGCCTGCGACCTGGACGCGACCCCGGTCCCAGTGATGCCGCAGTCCCCGAACCGACCGATACAGGCGCCATGAAGCCCGGCCACCTTCGTGTGCGGCGCACTGCTGCGGCTATATACTAGGCTTGTTAACGCGTAACAAACGATACGTGTCTGCGCCGCAAGGCAGCGGCCTTGTCTTTGATATTAAATTTGAACCTCGGATATCTTCGAAACCACCTTGGTAGCTGCTCAGATATTATCCCCGTTTATTTTGCTAACAGGATGCGACCTTTAGGAATGCGTTACGTGGTGGTGGTGGGTCGCGTCTGTAATTTTTCTGATAGGTGGAGCGCATAATTCAGAAACATTGATTCCTTATTATATTCCATGGACTGCATTATACTGACCGCGTTTGAGTTACTATAAACGAATTATTTCAAATAGTCAGTGGTGTCAGTTATATTTTTTTGGGCAGATATTGGCATAACAAAGTATGATATTTACCCGTCTACGCCTGTCCTTTTCTATACTTATTCAATAAACAGAGTACGGAGTATGATATGACTCGAAAGACAGCATATTTAAAACATGGTTATCCCAAATCATGAAATATTCTTTGTAAATAAATAGACATTTTATTGAGACGTTCGCCTTTTGACGTAAATCTTTTCGTGAAATGCTTGATTATTGGAAGTAGGTAAATAGCGTATGAGTTTTGTGAATACCTACATACATAGTTGAATAAGGACCATTTTTCATTTTTATATTTACAAAATTATTTTTGGTAACGAATTTTCAAATTATTTTTCATGAAATAACTGATCACTGTAAAAAATGGATATATCAAGGTTAACTATCAAAATGGTTATCCGCCTAAAGAAATATATTTTCACTATAAAAAAATATATCTTTGTAATAAGTTGCACGGTAAAATTGTATTTATAAATGTAATTTATTATATTACGTAGGAAATGCCTTTACATAGTATTAATATTTTCAATATTTTAGTGTAAAATAAAATTATTCAGAGAACTTTTATGATATTTGAGTCTGCTGTGTTACATAATGATTTTCCTATATCTATCATATGGTATGTAACATCTCAGCCCTATTAGTTATGCCAAAATGCATCTTATATTGTATTCGAATGGATGACGCATAAAGACTGATTACGTTTAAAGCTCAATCGTGAATAATTATCAATCATCCATCATACATAACATTTTACAAAGTAAATAAATTTTTATTTTTAAATTAAATTTTTTATCAGTGAAAATGCATTTGATCGCAATGCACATATTGATATATTAAATAGTAAATCAATAACTGTATGTTTGTTGCTAACTTATCTCGATTTGTATTTAAATTATTTAATTATAATAGTGTTAAATTATAGACCAAATTCTATTTTACTTCAATGCAAGTCTTTTATTTGGACCTTACCGAAATATCCTTTTTAAAGAGAGGGGAAGTCAAAATAAAATAAATGGTTCATCTTTAATGTATAGGGGTATAACAGAAGGTTCTAGAAGCCTCAATGTTAATCGCTTGTTTAAAAGTATACCTAGGCTGTCACTGTCGATGACGTATATAACGAAAGAACAAAACAAATTCTGTTTAAAAACGTTTATTTTTATTTAATTGTATTATGTCTACTTGCCGCAAAACGGTGCCTAAGCTATTACTTAAAGTACATTAGTGTCATTACTGCCGGTTTGTTCATTACTGTCAGGAATTGTGTCATATAATTGGATCAAAGGATCAATAAAATGACCGATTCAGGTTCAATCACCGAACATGAATTTTTGTCAAAATTCAACACACCAGCCCCTTTTTCATGAGTTTGACATAAGAAAACGATAAATAATTGCTATGTGAAAATTTAATTTAATTTTTCAATCCCATACAAAAGTGGGTTTTGTTTGACATTCGACAATATATTTTTTTATGTATACATTTTTTTATGTATACATTTTTTTATGTATACATTTCAGTTAGCTGCGTACGACCTCTATTTTTTACAATTTCTACTCCTACATAATTTACCCTTGAGTATCAAAGTGGAAACTAGGCACTTCGTTTAACTAAGACTATATCTGCAGGGGAATTGAATATTTATTATTAAACGGGCGTGCGTTTTCTATAAATTCGGACATGAGCTACCTCAAATCATCCTACCGTCACCCGTGTAATTTTGCTTAGGTACCTAAATAAATTAGATACATGCCTTCCCGGGCTGCAAAGGAACCATCTTAGTTAAACGGTATGTCTATAATACACAGCTATCGGAAATTGACATTTGGGATCAATTAATTGTAAAATAGTAAATACCTTAGTAAAATCCCGTCATACAAAATTGTGGAGTTACAAAGACTTATTTTGGTTTGACATTACATTATAACTGAACTTTGTTCAGAATAATTGATAGCTTCAAATTAAAATTATATTTCAATATTAATATATATACCCTGAAATAATAATTTCTAGTCCAGAAAATTTTGTTCTAACTATAGTACACATACTTAGACGCAGATTTTTTCATAACTTCACAATTTCATTGGTTTCACAATTAATTAAATTAACAATACAATAATTATTAAATAATTAAAAACAATACATCAATTGACTAGTGAGGCAATATGTTGCAATGTACCCAGCGTGCAAACCCTGTCTTAATTTTATTATTTACGTATAATTTATTAACATTAGTGTATAAAACTGTATGGCACAAATAATAAAAACACTGGTAGATATCAAAGTTAATAAAATTCAACCTCAAATAAATTAACATAACAAATATCCGACAGATCGCGATTCTGATTATTCCCGACAATCTAGCACCCTTTTGTTTGTTTCGTTCCATTTTGGTATTTTCTTATTACTTGATAACAAAAAGCATTTAATAATGTCATAATTAATGTACTAGGTATGAATTCCAATTGAAAATAATAACTACAATTTTGTCTGTCTCAATAAAATCATGATCCGTGCTTTTATTTTAACGAAAAGTACCATAAAATAAAATGGTAAAACAGTGAAAGAAGCCCTTAGTATTGTACTTATAAACTACTTCTTTTACGTTACAATATTGTGATAGAGTGAGGGTAGAAACTTCACATTTAGTTTCAGATAGATATGAGCGAGTAATACTGATCCATTATTGAATCATTTGAAACACATAAGAAGTTTTCTAATACAAAGTGTAATTATTAAATATGCTTTAACATCAGACTGTTTAAAATAAATACAAGTTATTCGCAATAATGCAGTTCTTTTACGTATTAATTATGAATATAATACTTAAATTACTAATATTACCTGATAATTTAACAAGTAACATTTGATTATGTATACATCTGCTAAAATGACATGTTCACAAGAATTTGCTGCATTTTATACAGCTGTTATGTACTAATACAGGTCTAGGCCATTGCCCCTGTACCCACATCATAATCTGTTCCAGGGATTTTACAACAGAAATATTGTACTTTTAAGCTTGTTTGATTATTAAAATAGATAGAACTAGAGCTATATCAATTTGACTGTGAATAAGGATATGCATTACTATAATGTGACTAAGAAAAATCCAGATATTCACCCTTCTCGCTTTGGTAAGTTGTCAGATTGTTCCTGTTTTGGTAATATTTAGGCTGTGCAAAATAAGTCAACTTCCCTATATACATAAGTATCGTCATTGTTACATTTATTAAAATGCAGAATTTCAATTGAGTATTCCATCATTATTATGTCAAACAATTCCTAAATATGCTTTATATTTTAGAAAGAGATGTAGACTGTCTCTAAAAATGTAAACTTATCTAATAACAATGACCTTGCAAAGGGATTTGGCTGTTTTACAGAACCAATATTACATGTATACTTACAAGAAACACATTAAATAATGTCATGAATTCATGTCTCCCAATGTAATCTGTTGTCGTAAATGTCGGGGCTGGTCAATGGAGTGAGGAGAATGCACCACAGTATGAAGCCAAGGAGGAAGTTACAGATGATAAGTACGCGTTGAACTGGGGGATATTGACTTATCTCGCCAAAGTTTGGAAAACCCATGTGGTTACAGAACATGTGTGCTACTAATGGTGCGACAAAGTGACCTGGAAGGGAATAAGTTTTAATATAATCGTTTTTAAGGTTCTGTTCATAAAACTGTCATTGTTAAGTAGGCTATACTAGTTAACAAACAGTTTGTATCCTGCCTGATCAATATTTTTTTAAATAATTATTTATTACTATATTCAGTCCTTGTTGGCCCATTTCGTACTTACTACGGAACCCTATTCTGTGCGTGTTCCAATACGCATTTTACCAATTTTTTTAAATCATTTATTGTCATATAAATGTGGAATAAAACTACTGAAGCAAAAATTCTTAATAACAGTAGAGGAACCTATTCACATTTCATCATTCATACTACTATTCTGTTGAAGATTAGTTAAAGTGGAACCTCACCTGTTCTCACAAACAAGTATGCTGAATAAGCACCAAAAAGGCTGGTGTATGTAAACTGGAATGCTGTAATCACAGATATATTTAATTAATAAATAATAATAACAATTAATCGCATTTGTAAAAAAAACTTAATAAATAATTAAAACATTTTTTAAATTAAAATTGTACAAATTTATACTCACATGAAATCATCAGAGCTGTTTTGAATTCAAATCCAGCCTTCATCTGCTCAAACATGTGATGAAAATGTGCTGAAAAAAGATAACCAAATCAAAATTTTGTGTATCATCACTAATGCAATTTTATTTTTAAAAAATCCCAAGGCATTCACAAAAAAAAATGGTGTTATTTTATTTTGTTTGTTTCCGATTTTTGTCAAGGGGTTGTTTGTATATCTACCTATGCCAAACAGCAAGGGTCCAACAAACACAGCAGTCATAGGCTCAAGACATTGCAGCAGCAATGGCATCATGCAAGCTCGGAACACCCACTCTTCACTAAGTGGTGCCATAAAATGATTCCTAACCCACACCAAATCTTGCCAGCTTGACACCCAGTACAGTGGTTCTGAAAAAAAAAAGTTTTCATTTTTCAAATAAACAGTCTCACGATATTTATTCAAAGTGAGAGTAAGCAAGCAAGTGAAAGCAGGAAAGTATGTAAGTGAGAGCAGGAGGGCATGTAAATTAAACAACAATTTTTATTATTATTATTTTGTATAACAGAATTAACTCATCAAATCCCAATGAGTCATCTTCTAATGTTGTTTGTTCGAATGCGTAAGTCGCCGGGTCGAGACAGGTTAAACATTGATTTAAAAATGACCTAAGGCTAACCATACAATCATTTGAATTTTATACCATAATAGTACAATGCATGAATACTATAGTTGCTTCTTGACAAGGACAACCTAGTACTCACATACTAAGCGAAACCTATTTGATGGTTATTAGGTAATACCTACCTATAGTACATATATTATATAAATAGCATAATGTAAAATTACCTGTATACAATTTCCAAATTCCAGATAGAATCTGCATAGTCAAAGGTCCAAAAAATAAAACAGCCGTAAGGAACAGTGGTGCAGCAATCGCAGACAATATGCCATTAGCTCTCAAGCCCAAGTGAACATAGGGTTCACCCATACTTAGAGTCTCATCAGTGAAAAAATACTGGGCAAAAAATGGAGCCACAACCATCATACAGAAAACACTAAAGAACCTCCTCTTAATAGTAGATGGGTGATCTCTGAAAAAGAAAATCAATAATTGATCTCTATTTACAGAATGAAAATAAATAATTAAAATACCAAAAATAGTTACCTGCTCAATTTAGACCTCCATACATATAAGCTTGCAACATAAGAGAAAGTAAGAAAAATGCATGCTAATATGGAGAATATACATGTGTTCTCATGTATAAATTCTTTCAAAGCCATGACGATAGGCGTTATCAGAAAATTTACAGAAATATGAAACCAAAACCAAAGTAGCTGTATTGAAAATATCTTTGACAATAAAAAATATTTTGAGATTTGACACTTGAGCAGTGTTGCCAGGGCCCTTGAGTCGTAAGTTAAAAAGTGCAAAAGATACATTTTTTGTTTTTTTTTTATTTATGTGTTGTTGGAGGTTGAAGGCAAATCGATGTCAGCTAAGGGCCGGCCACTTTTTCGTTTGCAAGTTATCGGCCCGAGGTTTCTGAAAAAGGAAATTGGTTGACAAATAGGTAGTACATAGTACGGCTCTTCGACCCTTGATAATAATAACAAAATCTTTTGCGGAACTGATTGATTTGGGAACGGTCAAAGAGAAGTTATTCAAACACCTAAAAGCTCACTCATATTATCGTATCATTATCAATTGTTAATTATTAATATATTTAAGATACTAAGTATCTAAAGATACTATACTTAGGCACTCCCATCACGGTAATTTCAAAAACTAACGCTAAGCATACTTACCAAACAATAAATGTAATCACTGGAACTTCACTCACGCACTTTTCTTACAGTTGTACGACAACAAACAATAACACAACGAAACAAAAGAAATCACAATCAGCAGTGTTTATTTTTTTGTTCTATCTAAGTACCTATGAAGCTACAAAACCGCGAACGGTGCGCACACGCTCAAACAAAATCAAGTTTTAATCCATCTAGAATACGTTTCATTTTGTCATGGCGCGTTCCATTCAGAGCCATCTCTGAGTGTGAAATACTTTTTAGACTAATTTAGACGCACCAGTTTTAGGTGCGTTCGTACACTGATTGCAATAAAAATCTAGTATTACAAATCTCGTTGTTCTCAAAAGTTACGAAAATTGCCTTTAACATAAAAATTACTTACATGTTACGCGTAGGGGTCAAAAGTTACGAAAAATGTAAGAAATGTAACCTTCTGGCAACACTGCACTTGAGTTAAGTTTTTTTTTGGTTTTCCCTTATTTTGGGAAGGCAAAGGGTTCTAGCCCATTAAGCCTAATCATGTATAGTATTTCTTCATTCAATAATTATGTCAGATATTATCCAAATATAACATAGGCCAAAGCCAAATCTATTATATATATAGTCAATTCATGTCAGTCAGGTTTTAGTAAATTGGTGGCTGTTTTACCAAAACTTTTCGTGTACTATTTGAGACAACATGAAAAGTCACGATACGCATTCATTTAATTTCACTTCACTCGTGCACTTGTATTGATCTTTATTGGACAAAGTTCAATAAAAATAAAAAATACACCGATTTCATGAAAATAAAACGAAAACGCAACGTCACTTCGCAAGTTCCCGCCAAAAAGTACCTTGAGTTAAGTTGATGACATAGATATATTACTAAACAGGATTGAGTACTTACAAAATGTGGGTTATAAAAATTAAACTCTTTTGCGTTGCAATAAAACATATATTCCTTTGATATAAGCATCTAGAGCGTGCCGAGTGAGAGCTACTAACTAGAGGTGGGTGTCTCGCTTGCACAGCTGCCATTATGAAAATGACATTTATAATATTACCCTCACACAATAGGGTATGTGACACCAAGATGTTTCAAGTGTGGTCAAGGGCACTCTGGGGATAACTGTAATATTGAAGAAGATGATTATTTTTGCTGTTTATGTAAAGGCCTTCACCAAGCCACAAGTAGAAAGTGTTTAGAATTTAATAGACAAAAAGGTATTAAAGAGACAATGAGCAAGAGTTGTATCTCATATATGGAAGCTGTTAAGCTACATCCACCGGTATCTAAGATGTCATATTCTGATGCCTTACTATTTACAACTCCATCTTCATCCCCCAACATTACTCATTCTTCTCAACATCAATCGATTCCTCAATCCAATTCAAATGTTCTTTCACAATCTTACAAAAAAACTGTTTTTTTGAAACCTAGGACACCCCCTAGATTCTCCAAGGGGTATGACCGGGATGCCCATGCTGAAATAATTAAAGACCCTGAATTATCTAAATCAAAACCAATAGTAAACAACAATAATGAAAACATAAAAATATCTGATATTATAAAAGTACTCATTCAATTATTATCACAATCAAGCCTAATATCACCGTCCAACGTTGCAACAGTTATTGATGCTTTATATCAAATTTCAAACAATCACAATGGGTCTAGCCAAAGCCACAGCAATTCAGTGGAATTGCCAGAGTATTAATAACAAGAAAACTGAACTAATCTATATAATTAATAAATACGAACCATTTGTTATCTGTCTTCAGGAAACATGGTTGAAACCAGATTCAGTATTTAAAGTCACAGGATTTTCCTGCCTCAGGGATGACAGACATGATGGTTATGGTGGAGCAGCTCTGCTCATAAATAACTGTCTTTCTTTTACTCCTTTAGCCATTCCCACCCACAGCAATAATTTGTCTATTGTTGCTGCTGTTGTAAATAGTGTATGTTATGTGTCTGTATATTATCCTCGACCTAGTATTGATATTTTTAATGAAATTAACAATATATTTAATTTTTTACCAAAACCCTTGGTCTGCATGGGGGATTTCAATGCTCGCCACCAGAGTTGGGGTTACTCTTCTTCTTCTTACTATGGAGACCAGCTCTTGGATCTTCTTGATTCTCATAACCTATGTATTTTGAATACTGGTTTACCAACACGACCTGGTGGCCCTAGGGAAGAACCCAGTGCCCCAGATTTATCGATTTGTACACCTGATCTTGCATCCTGCCTTTCTTGGAGCCCTATGGCATCTACATATGGTAGTGATCATTTCCCCTTATTAATCACTTTTCCTTTTAAGAAACCCCCGAGGCAGTTAAAGATACCACGAATTAAATATAAATTGGAAGATGGTGACTGGGGTGTGTTTAAGAGGAGGGTTGAGCAGATGGTGTTGGAAGTGCCTAAAGTATGTCATGAAAATGCATCCATATGCTCTGAGATGTTAGCTAAAATATTGATTGAGGCAGCTAATGAAACCTTCCCTTTGAAGAGTTGTAGACCTAATAAGATACCTTCTCCACCATGGTGGGATGAAGAGTGTACTATTGCAGTTAAGCAAAGGAAAGAGGCAGAAAGACAATACTGTAATCTCATGTCTGACAGTAACTTCATTAATTATATCCAGGTTGCAAATATTACCAAGGAACTACTTAAAAGAAAGAAGTTTGATGGCTGGCGGCGTTTCTGTGCAACACTATGCCCTAATATTAAACCATCTATTGTGTGGCAGAATATTAGAAGGTATAGATCCGCTTTCAATGACACACAACAAAATAATATTAATCCCACTCTTGCCGAGCAGATCATGGATCATTTAGCTCCTCCTTTTGTTCCAGAAAATTATGTTTTGATTCCATCTTCAGTACCAGCACCTTTAGCAAATAGTAATGACAAAGATATAGATCTTAATTCTCCCTTCACTCTGTACGAGCTGAAAGGTATTCTTTCGTATGTTAAGGACTCGGCGCCAGGCGAAGATGGTATACCATATTCATTTTTGTCAAATCTTGATAATAATGGTCTTAATTATTATCTTTCTCTAATAAACACTGTTATGTTCTCCGGTAACATTCCCAAATCTTGGCGAACGCAAACTTTGATCCTATTATTGAAGCCAAATAAAACGAGTTCAGATCCGTCATCATATCGGCCAATTGCTTTGTCTTCTGTACTGGCTAAAATTGCAGAGCATTTAGTTAAAAACCGCCTGGAATGGTTTTTAGAGCACAATAACTTATTATCAAATACTCAGTTCGGTTTTAGGAAAGGTAAATGCACTTTTGACAGCATAGCCATTCTCACCACAGATATACGTTTAGCGTTTTCTAGAAATGATTCTCTGGTTGCAACCTTTTTAGATATCAGTGCGGCTTATGATAACGTAAATATTTCAATCCTCCAACAAAAGCTAATGTTATTAAATGTACCAATCCTTTTAGTTAATTTTATTGTAAATATTTTATATGAAAGATTTATCAAATATCCAGTAGGTTTAAGTGACAGTACATGCATATGTCGAACAATCTGGAAGGGATTGCCTCAAGGTTCCGTGCTTAGTCCCTTATTGTATAACTTATACACGTATGATTTAGAGTGTTCTATTATTAGATATGCTAATGTGCTCCAATACGCAGATGACTTGCTTCTTTATGTTTCTGGGTCCAATACAGATGATATTTGTGAGTCTCTAACAATGGCTTTGGCGGAGTTAAAGGCCTGGCTAGATAACAACGGTCTTGCCCTATCACCAACAAAAAGTTCTGTTGTATTATTTACTAGAAAGCGGAAATTGCCAGAGGTTAATGTTGCGTATGGAGATATGTTTTTACCGGTCAAAGACCAGGCAAAGTTTTTGGGAGTTATATTGGATTCAAAGTTAACTGGGGTTCCACATTGTGACTATATTTTGAAAAGGTGTGAGCGGAATTTAAACATTTTGCGATGTCTTTCTGGTGTTTGGTGGGGAGCACATCCTTTTACCATGAGGCTTTTATATAATGCCCTGATAAGAAGTGTATTGGATTACGGAACATTTTTGTTACATCCGGGAAATGTGGGTGCTTTCAAAAAACTAGATGGCATACAATCGAAGGCTTTGAGGATCATTACAGGGGCGATGAAATCTAGCCCAATAAATTGTCTTCAAGTGGAGTGCTGTGAACCTCCTTTATCGTTAAGAAGACAGTACCTAAGTGATCGCTACTACTTCCGTAGCTTGCAACTGAAATGTCATCCATTACATTCTAAAATAAAAGAACTAGCTGAAGAGGTAGATTCTTCAAATTATTGGACACATAAGGACACGCCCTGTCTTGTTAAAAGTCTTAGTAAAAATAAAAAATTAGAAGCTCCAATTTATCAAGGTAATCAATTACCCTTGTTTTGTCACGACTTCAATACCCTTATTGTACCACCACGAATCGAATACAGTATAGGAATATCAAAGAGTGATACTAATCAAAATGTCGAATTTAGACGCATTATTGACAATGACTGGCCTGGTTGGGATCAAATCTTTACTGATGCGTCTAAACTTTCTAATACTAGCTGTGTTGGCGTTGGGGTTTACCATTCACAATACAAAATTGTTCAAAAAATAAAGTTACCTCCCGAATCTAGCGTATATACCGGTGAATGCTATGGTCTTTTTAAGGCCATTGAGTATGTCCTTCTATTGAAGCTATCAAAAGCTATAATCTTTTGTGATTCGCTGAGTTCCTTACAATCTTTACAAAGATTTCCATTCAAGTCTCATAAACAGCCTCCTATTGTCTTTGAAATTAGACAACTTTTATACTTATGCTCATCAAGGGGTTATAGAGTCGTTTTGGCTTGGGTTCCAAGCCATGTGGGCATTTCTGGTAATGAAATTGCTGATCGGTTGGCTAATGAGGCTATTCATGTCGGAGATGTATGTCCGTATACTAATTATTGTCATGACTTGGTTTCTCTGCCTAAACTATATTTACACGATGCGTGGAATGAACTCTGGGTTGATGGTGCTACCAAAGGGAAATATTATCGATTAATACAAGAGTCTATTCCACGTAAGCCGTGGTTTAGCAATCTTCAGTTAAGCAAGAGAATCACTTCAGTTTTATGCAGGCTCCGTTTGGGACATGTTTGTACCCCAGCACATTTGTTCAAATTTAAAATTGTTGCTGATCCTATGTGCTCCTGTGGGGAGTACGGAGACTTGAACCACATATTTTTTTCCTGTGCATTGTTTAATAGGTCTGCTTTTATTTCTGAACTCCTGTCGATCCGTATTCCATTTCCTACTTCTATTACTTGTTTATTATATTATAACGATCCAGATGTATATAAAATAATAGCCAGATTTATTGATTATAATGATATCAAACTATAATTGTTCCAATATGTATTGTAAATAAGTATTTTATCATAGTATAATTATAAACCAATCCTTTTCCTTTTCCAAATTCCTCGCATTTTAATTTTATTTTTATATCTTTGTTTTCCCTAACTTTGTGTTTGGCTAATGCAATTGACGCAAAGCCATAAACAAAAAAAAAAAAAAAAAGGGTATGTGACTGACATTCAAATCAGCAAATTTTTATGAAATGTCAAAACGATAGGTTTATATGGAGTTTTGTATGAAATACAAGCATGAGACGTCATAATAGCATACTCTTTATGGTTAGATTGGTCATTAAAAATCATAATAAGGATAAATTTAATAAAATAATCGTGGTTTGCCCTTTTTTTTAGATGTTTTATACATTGGTTAGTGTTGGATAATTTATTTTGAATACAGGCAAATACCCTATTGCTCATGTGAAAAACATGGTAACCGATGATGAGCAATAGAGAACTGTTTCTTATATACAGCTGTCAGAATACACCGGTAGGTCCTTGATCACAGAATTTTAAAATGAGGGTGGTAGCCAGTCAGAGATTGGTGCCATGGTGCCTTGAAAGTTTAATATCATAATAGGATTTAAGCCCACGATCTTAGTCATAGTCTTTGAGTATCCAAAGGTCACAGTATTCGATGTCACAACCAGTTCGGATTTTGATAGAATCAATTGTAATTTATTATTATTAGGGTCTAAACTGAATAAATGATTTTGAATTTGATACTACTACTATTTCTCTACCATAATCTAACCATATTTAATCTTGAAACGATCATTTATATTCTATTAGCTTTTTTGTGTAAAGCCCATAAAGTCACACGTCCGATCCGACTATCGGATCGGACGTGTATTGAATGTTCAAACAAAGTAAAGGACGTCACACACGGTGAAGATAATATATTATTTTATCTTAAGATCATGAGACAGCATTATACTATGAAAAGAGAAACAACGACCTACCTTCACTTTCCTTCTCTTTCACTGGTATAGCACTGTCTCATATATCTTAAGATAAAATATTATCGTATCTTCGCCGTGTGTGACGCCCTTAGTGGCTCCAACGCCATCCGATAGTCTGATCAGAAAAAGAAAAAAATCAGACGTATTCCCAGCCTTGTGGTCGCGCAAAATCACAAAATGTGTTTGTTTTTTTTTTATCGTAGGTGGCGTTGGTATCGGCGCCGCCATGTTAAAGATCCGCCATATTTTTTCTGAGAGTCGCCCGTTGCTCGGGGTAGTGAAAATTTTCATACAAATTTATTTAAAATTATGATGATTTCTATCAGTTAATTATTATATTTTTAGTGCCAATGATAAGTGTTTTATTTAGTCAACTATTAAACTCTAGTTTAGGTACTACTGATGTGGTATAATCTTTGTTTCTCGTTTCGTTTCTCCAATCTAATCTAAACAGAAAATGGCCGACGGTGTTGGTGCGGGTGTCTCCTTTGTTTAGGACTGAATTCTAGTGAAAATAAGTGCTAAAAGAAATAATGCCTAGTGCCTCGTTTTCCTCTTCGCGTTCTTACGTCCGTAGATCGCGAAGAAAAGGCGGGCATCGAATACCACTACCTTCTAGGACACAATCGAGTAAGTAATCCGGGTCGGCCTAAGTCGCCCCAATCTGTACAAATGGCTCTTTATCGATATTTTCCTTCGAGTGTGATATTTTATATCAAAACTGATTTAATTGCGATTAATTATGCTGTACATTTGTGTGCAAATTATGTTAAAAATGTGTAACTGTGCCGTTTATAGTTTATGAGAATGTTTCGAGCTTGAAACAGATATTTCGATTCGATGATCATTGTTCCTCGTACGTTGATTGACATGCAAATTCCTTACGTTTCATCCCAATCCACGTTTTACGATGATATCGAATAGCGCATTTCAGTGAGATTTTGCGCAATATGGGTATTGATTTGCCAGATGAAAACTTATTTTACACCGTATGACGAAACAGCTGTTCTGAGACATGCCCGAACTACTGAAATGTATCTGTGGGTACGAATCTATACATTTCACATGATCATTTTATCAATATACACACACTAACAAATCAATTATATTACCTATACTTAAATACATACTTTAATTTACAAAAAAATATTATGTACACATCTTACATACCTACAATCACAAGTCAACATCATGTTTTGATTAGGTTGCAATTGTTTACTTTCAAAATTTATCAAATCAATGATTCTTATAAGAATTTCACCATTATATTTTGGTAAAAAGTAAGTAAAAAAAAAAAAACAATTTTATTGGAATATCTTGTTTATTACTTTAACCCTGTATTCAAATTGTATGCAATGCAGTTTATTATCTGTATTAGGTATATCCTAAAATGAGGGATGTCTTTGTTAAATAAATTTATTTATTTATTTAGAGACCAATAACATATACACAATAAAGGAAGAACATTTAAGTCAGTGGTTACCCATATTTAATAGGCTCTGGTACTGGAAGAAGATTAACTGGGAAAATATAAATTCTGTTTTTCATTTCAGTTGCAAACTGAACTTTTCCAAAATGCTTAAAAAAAAGTAACATAACAACAATAATACATGTTACATTGTTGACAAATTACAATACACTCAATGTGGCCAAGAAAAAGCCATGGTCATGTATTGTAAATTATAAGTTTCTTGTTTGCATAAGATTGAATAATTTTTATATTAATTGACATCCCAAGGCCAGTGTCATTGAAATGCTAAAAATTGAGTTTGTCAATGAAAACAAAATGTATGTATATACAGGGTTATTTTTAAAACACCATCAGTTTTCATATAAAATACCACACACATTTTTATTGAGCAAGGTTGATCTTTTGTATGAAAAGTTTTTTTTTTCGTGATTTCAGGGTTGGTCCCATATCAGTTATATGGTAAATGTTGTTCATATTGATGAGTACTTCCACCCCCTAAAGCACTGCCGGTGTTTTAAAAATAACCCTCTATACAGTTTGTACAGTACTATCATTAAAGATTTGAACTCTGCATGCTCTATCTGTCATGCTCACCCTCTCTTCCAGCCATATTTTTGTTTCAAAATATAAAGATTGATATAGTGCATAATATTAATTGTAATACAGTACAATTAGATTAGGTATTTTATTAATAGGACTAACTGTTTTATGGCTAGTTTTTCTTGAACTATTAAGTTATCTATTAGTAGATTACTACATGGATGATATTAAATTGAAATTACTAACATTGCATTATTACTGCATCTACTATGTTTGATTGCGCTGCCAACTATATGTTAATTAATTATTTTTATTAATGTACCTGCATATTTTATTTTTGAATCAAAATAAAAGTTAGTTGCCAAAGTTATGTGAAGTTTTCTAAGTACTGATAGTGTTCATTTTATACATATCTTCATGAAATTACAGCTCTCATTCATGCAATGACTCATGTTATATTAATAACAAACATACAGTAGGTCACCAGCTGGAGGAAAATACAAATTATTATAAAATTCAACACCATTCATATATTAAATAGTTAATTTTACTCAGACACTAGATTTGTCTTTTAAATAGGTCACAGATCTTGGCAACAAATCAAAATTCTGTGTTATTTTCTAATATAATCAAGTTGAAATAACATATTACAACAATAAAAGTGAAGTTCATTGAACTTGTAATAAAAGTGGAAAAACAATTTTATAATTACAACTCTTTTATCATTTTAAGTTATTCAGCAACTGTTTGATACAAATATGTGAGTGGTTACTGAAAAATGAACCTGAAGGGATTGGAAACGGTTTTTTTTTCATAAGTTTTGATTCTGTGGTCTCCGCTTTCTTTTGGTCTAATCAGAATATAATTAGGTGCCATCGTTTTTTTTAATGTTTTTTTTTGTGAGCCGAGGTATTTTTGGAAAAACTACACCTTACACAAAGCGCACAGTAGTGTCACAGTTGAGGCTCATTTTGACTCAAAACTTTAATGTGATTTACTCGAAATCAATTATTTTCCCTTGAGGTCCCTTTTTGCATAACCACTCACATATAATGAATTTTTATATTTATGATCATCAGAAACAAACCCAAAATTTTTTGTCCTTGTTTGTCGTCCACTTTATAACTTGTTTGGTTGGTCCTTTTCCAATAAATAAGTGACTCGACTATTCATCCAAAAAAGGTGACCTTTTATTTGTTGATCATAAGTACTGATTGATAGTATCACTACCAAATAAAAGTTACCAAAAGCTTAATCATTCTGGCAATATCATACTTACATATTAAATAAACAGCACCTTATTAGAATATAGTAGGACATAATAAAAACGTCAATATATGTAATTGATTATACAAGTGCTTCCAATAATGTAAGCAAATATTTTTTTATGTCAATCAGAATGAGCTAAAGTCAACAAAACAAAAACAGTTTTGTTTGAGCTATGTTCTATATAAAAATTGCCATAATTATTAATGACACACAACCATTCCAGGTGAGCCATGTGAATCAGTCCCTTGCCCGAATAACGTGACAGGCAGTGCTATGGCGGCAACGGCAGCATGTGCCGGGCCGAGCGGCAGCGGTGGCGGCGGCGGCTCCCCGCCCGTGCCGGCCGCCGCGCCCGCCACTACGCCCGGTCACCACAGCCCCTATGACCTGCGCCGCAAGTCGCCGCCCGCTTACCATGAGCCCGGACCGTCGGGTGCTTGCTCTCTACCCGCCAGGAAGAGGCCCAGGACGTAAGTCATCAACATTTGTAGTACTGATGCATCTTTGTTTGCCTTGGCGACGGATGACTGAATCACAAAGGTAGCAAGAATAGATTTTTATAGTTTACCTGACTGATTTTTGACTGAGTATTATACTTGAGTATTATACTATATATTACATTTGATATAGTTTCAGTGTTAGCTCTAGCACAACATCAGATACATATCAGAACTAGGGCATGCAATTATCCACCACATTTGACTATCCAGATATTTCGGATACTTCCAAAACACTATCCGGATAAATCTGGATATTTTGGATACCACTGTAAAAACTAAATAAAAATCTCTCATCAATGTTTCTATAACAAAAACTCTTCAACAACTGAGTAATTATACTCTTGCAACGAACAAATCATAAAAAAAGCAACTTTAAATTAAATATTCAATGATATATCGTCTTTAAAATGGGAAATAAGTTTGTATGAAAATTTGTCAATTTTGACGGTAAATCCATGAAAGCTATATGGCTATATGGTTAAAAATAAAGAGAGGTTTTCAGAGTTTTAAATCACCCCATGAGGGAAGAAAAGGGATGGCAAAGTGTGTATGTGTATCAATATTTTTCTGGTTAGTTTTATTTAAAACTTGGTTTTAATATTTTTCAACATAATTAACAAAACACGTATGTAAGCGTTTTCAAAATTCATTCCCTAAACATTTCCAAAATTAATTGAATGAATGCTAGCGGCCCAAAACCACATGGAAATCAATGGGGAGGCCTATGTTCAGCAGTGGACATCGGGCTCGGGCTGAATATGATGATGATGATGAGGTACAATTTGTTTGTATGAATCCGGGCTTCTTATAGCCTAGAGTTAAAGTAAGACTGGGTTTTCCAAAATTCAATCCCTAAAAATGTAAAATAGAGGATCGCTGGAGGAACTGCGGGGTAGAAAGCTAGTAAATCTATATAAAAATCATATTGCCATACTTAGAGGAACTCAAAGGAACAGCCGAAAAATCTAAAATAACCAAACCAAACTAAAACCGTACATGATGCGGCCAATATTATCTAGGTCACTTATAAAAGTTCCAAAATGAACTTGTCTATTGAAAACAATGAAATAAGATATTTATTACTAACATAATCACTAGTTCTCTTAATTATAATATGATAAACCATCGTTGATACAATTTCGGGATTGCGAGTACCTATTTTATTAAAATACTGTTATATTTTAGATTTTTATGAAAAAAATTATTCGTTTTATCGGATATCCGGATAGCATGCCCTAATCGGTACCATACTTAAAATTCTTTGATGTGAAGGATAAGATAAGGCAGATGTTTTATGTTTAGAATGCACCACAAACATGTGATTACCCTAGCTAGACCTAGTTTGATTGCAGTGATAAAAGGTCTGGAAAGCCAAAACAGCCACTTAACTAACACAAATAATAATAGCCAGGATAAGGTTGGAGTCACACATCCGGAATTCCTCACTGAATTCATATTATTAATTCAGAAAGCCTGGAATTGCATACAATTTAAATATGCTCCACACACATTCTGGATTTTCAGATTATGTGATAGAATTATTTTGTTTATTTCATGTCAGTATCAAATTAATTGTGTAGTTAGATTTATTAGTACCTAAGGATTATTTTGGCGACAATTTATCATACAATTTTATTTTTATTGTATTTAAAAAAACTCAACAATCAATTACTTAAAAAGGATGAATTGAAGTTTTATTGTGTACATAATTATTTTTAACAAAAGTCATAATAACCATATTGTATGTGCACAGATCACTGTCTCAGGGTGTGGATGTGTGCAATGTATCGCAGTACCTGCAATATGAGCTGCCGGATGAGGTGCTGCTTTGTATCCTGTCGCACCTCACCGAGCGTGACTTGTGCCGCGTCGCGCAGGTCTGCAAGAGATTCAACACTATCGCCAATGATACTGAACTATGGTGAGACATCACTATCTTTATCAATATCTTCACATTATTATATTTAACAGCAGTAAGTTCAATCTCAACACACTTTAATTGTGTTGGTAGATTGTACCAGTGATGAACTTGGGTGTTTTCACAAAATTATGCAAATTACAACTGTCAGTTTTAAATAAAACTAGTGACTCCCTCAAAATAAGCTATCATATCACAATTGCCATAATAGCTCATTGTGCCAAATAATTGCATTGTGAAGTTTAATGATGGGAAGATTAATAAAAAATATTGTTATGGAAGTACACTTCCATTATAAAAAAGAGTGCACACATGACAGAAATGAATCTTTTTCTGTCATTGGCCAAGTCCCTATTTTCTGCAATTTTTGCGTCCGAAACGATTAATTTTTGTCGGAGGTACTAGTTATTTTTACTGATTCTATTTCCCAAACAGGAAAAGTCTATACCAGTCGGTGTTTGAATACGACACTCCGCTGATGCATCCCGCCCCGTGCCAGTTCGAGTTCGTCGCCCCCGAGGACTGCGATGCCGACAACCCTTGGAAGGAAAGCTTCAGGCAGCTGTACTATGGCATACACGTGCGCCCCAACTACCGTCCCAAGAAGGACTCGCGCATCAAACACTTCAATACTATTAGGGTGAGAGATTAACTAAAAATAGATATGCAATAGGGAGGATAATGTGGCAAAGAGAAATGTGACTGTCAATAAATTTGATAAGGGGAAGTTAAAAATAGAACATCTTTAAAGTTCAATGTTTTTCGATAGAATATTTAAAAATAAAGCGTAATCTTGGCTTAATTTGTTCTATTTAAAACTAAATAATAAATGTAATTATGATATTATAAAAAAAAATATTAAGGAAACTTACAACCCAACTGCCAATCTAATGGTATAAAACAAGAAACAGACAGGAAGATAGCAATGCTCTGTTATTAGTCGGTAGCGTAACGTCATAATAAAGAAAACGAATGAGACGTGGGTTGCGACAGGCGGCCCTCGAGTACGTGGAGGAGCGCGGGACCGGCGGCGCGGGCGGCGCGAGCGCGGCCCCGGCGGCGGCGGCGGGCGGGGCGGGGGCGGGCGCGGGCGCGGCGAGCGGTGCGGCCGGCGCGGGCGCGGGCGCGTGCTCGTGCTCGTGCTCGCCGGCCGCGTGTTCGTGCCGCCGCGCGCCCGCGCCGCAGCCCGCTCTCGTCTTCGTGCACGCCGGACTCTATCAAGAGGAGTGTCTCGCTATTGATACTGACGTGCAGTTGATCGGTGAGTTTAGGAAAACTTGCCCCCCACCTTATTAGTAACGGTAATAGTACTAAACTGGAATATTTATATACATGTATTGGTAATTATAGAAAAGTATGCAGAACTACCTTATTACCATTATTATGTGTCTGAAAATGGTATGGTATATGAAGTGTTAAGACTAAGATTAACAGATACGATTTTTTCAATTTGAACCATAATAAACTCTGATACTTGACAATTCAGCAAACTGAAAAGTTGATATTCTCATGACATCACAAAATTTAAAACCTTAACGTCATCTAATCCACTTTCCCACCAAACAGGTTGCGCTGCCGGCAACGTAGCAGAATCGGTAGTCCTGGAGCGTGAGGCAGAGTCCACACTTACGTTCGCTGAAGGCGCCAACCGCGCGTACGCCGGTCACATGACGCTTAAATTCTCACCAGATGCCACCAGCACTATGCAGCACCACAAGCACTACTGTCTCGAAGTGTCAGACAACTGCTCACCCACCGTCGATCATTGTATCATCCGCAGTGCTAGTGTTGGTAAGTCATATTTTTAATCTGACAAAAATAAACTTATAGAAGTTCCAATCCCAAATCCGTCTAAACAAGCATTCTTCTTTTATAATACCTAATATTAGCAGGATCAAATATAAATTGATAAACGTTGCAACAGTGGGCGCGGCAGTATGCGTAAGCGGCGCGGGCGCCAATCCAGTGATAAAGCACTGCGACATCAGCGACTGCGAAAACGTGGGTCTCTATGTTACTGACTACGCGCAGGGCGCCTACCAGGACAATGAGATCTCACGCAACGCACTCGCCGGCATCTGGGTCAAGAACTTTGCCAACCCCATCATGCGCCGTAACCATATACACCATGGCAGAGATGTCGGCATATTCACATTTGAAAATGGTTTGGTGAGCGATTTGTTTATTGTAAAAGTCACTAGTGGACCTGTAGTTTGTTGGAACGACGCACTTAAAAAGACTTTTAAGGGCGTCGTTCCAAAGTGTTGGTCCCTACTAGTGGCCACACTTTGGCAGTCAAGTCCAGCAGTGGATAATTTGTTTTAATGTATTCATGACGTCTTACATTAGTGAACTCATTTAAAGAAAAAAATCAAATGTTGGATAAAGAAATTACTATGTTTTGGCAAGTCTAATTGGAATGCTAATTTCCATTTTTTAAGACTGATATATTCCAGTGCTGACATCTTTTTATCTCTTGAGATAGGTAAAGACGTGTGTATAATAAACGTGTAATTGTTTACCTATGAGCTTATCATTAATACATCATCCCAACAGGGCTACTTTGAAGCAAACGACATCCACAACAACAGAATCGCCGGCTTTGAAGTGAAGGCAGGCGCCAACCCCACCGTAGTACACTGTGAAATCCACCACGGACAAACAGGAGGCATTTACGTGCACGAATCCGGCCTTGGTCAATTCATAGACAACAAGATACACTCGAACAACTTTGCCGGCGTTTGGATCACGTCGAACAGCAACCCGACTATACGGCGCAATGAGATATACAACGGACATCAAGGCGGTGTGTACATATTCGGAGAGGGACGCGGCTTGATTGAGCACAATAATATATATGGGAACGCTTTGGCTGGGATACAGGTGAGTGCATAACTTTTTATTAAAAATTATCCTTATGTCCTTGACTGACATTCAAATCAGCAACTTTTTATGAAATGTCAAAACGATAGCTTTATATGGAGTTTTGTATGAAATACAAGCATGTGATGTCATAATTATATAGCATACTCTTTATGGTTAGATTGGTCATTAAAAATCATAATAATCGTGGTTTCCCCCCTTTTTTAGATGTTTTATACATTGGTTAGTGTTGGATAAATTATTTTGAATACTTCCTGATACAAACAAAAAGTAAAATATTGAGAATTCTACTAATTTAATTTAATCACACTAGTCGCTAGGCGAAGGAATCACTCTTTCAAGTTTTCTGCATAATTGCGTCTCGCTGCCTCGATGCACCGGACAGTGCATCAAAAAAACACTTCTCATGTGATTACAAATTTATTTGCCAGCCACTCTAAAAACAAATCATAAGGGTGCAACGTCTCTGATCCAGATAATTTCCCCACAGATCCGCACTAATAGCGACCCTATAGTGAGGCACAATAAGATCCACCACGGTCAGCATGGGGGCATCTACGTTCACGAGAAGGGGCAGGGCCTCATCGAGGAGAACGAGGTGTACGCCAACACGCTTGCCGGCGTCTGGATCACCACCGGCTCCACGCCCGTGTTGCGCAGGAATCGTATACACTCAGGGAAACAGGTATGCACGGTAGCATTGTTTTTTTTTTTAAACAATTATTAGTAAGTATAAATAATATATGCTTATGTATAAATTAAACCTAAAGATACCTATTTGCAAAAAACATTTGGGAACAACAATGATATTTAAAGTAGATAAAAGACTGAGAACCTATAAAACTAAATGGTGATATGTTATGTACGTAGGACAAATAGATAGCAGCAATTGGATCTGGTAAACTGTAATTTTAGGTTTAACATTAGATAATAAATTACAATGTGGCCCTCATATAGATTCTTTGGCTGGTAAATTAAGTTCTGCTGCATTTGCTGTAATTAGTGAGCGGCCGCGGCAGTCGATATTGAAGATTTAGTATTATACTACAAAAATTAGCAATTCATACAACTGCTCTCGCTTAGTAGCTGTCCTCTCTGGAGGGCGCACTCGACATGACAATACCTCACAAACAATCTGCTTATAGTACACTACAGGAGGCCGATTCTCGCGCTTTCGATAATAATATCGTTTTCGATACATACCTATATCGAGTCTCATATCGAAAGAAAATATCACAAAAATATCTAATATTTCAATACTTACTCGTGTCATATCGCACGCGATAGATAAATTTCGAGTGTGATATCTCGAGAATACCAAAAATTGACTTTTATACATATCCGCCATGTTTTATGATAAATATCGAATGTGATATTATATCTACAGCTCGAGAATTGGGATTGAGCATGGCAAAGAGAAAAAAATTGTTCCATATTTTATGCTAGCTAAAGGTAACAAAACAAACAAGTAATCGTGTTCTTTTCTATAATCCTAATTAATATAAATGTTGTGCGTTTATTTGTTTGTTACCTTTTCACGCCTAAACTACTGAACGCATCGCTATGAAATTTGGTATGCAGATAGCCTATGGTATGGAGAAGGACATGGGCTACTTTTTTTTTTATATCGGGAACGCGTGTTTGGATATAACTGCAGACTTGCCGGTTCTTCTTAGTTGAAGGCCGACTTCCGAACCGATGGTAACTTCCATAAGTTCTTTCTTCATAAGTGCTACCCTACAGTCTAAACTGAATAAATAGCTTTGTCTTCTACTTTGACTGCCTCTTTTTAAGTTATATTTATTTCAAATATATTTGCTGTATCAACATAGCATAATAACTAACTCGACAGGTCGGCGTGTACTTCTACGACAACGGTCATGGCAAGCTGGAAGATAATGACATATTCAACCACTTATACTCCGGCGTGCAGATCCGGACAGGCAGTAACCCGGTCATTAGGGGCAACAAGATCTGGGGCGGGCAGAATGGTGGAGTCCTTGTTTATAACGGAGGCTTAGGCCTCCTAGAACAGAACGAGATATTCGACAACGCCATGGCCGGTGTATGGATAAAGACTGATTCAAACCCAACGCTCAAAAGAAATAAGATATTTGATGGGCGCGACGGGGGTATTTGTATTTTTAATGGGGGCAAGGTATGCACTGTTAATTTATATGTATTTCATAATGTTCTTGCTTGATCCTTATATTTCCTTTTTTTATTTTTAAATTATTTAAATAGTACTTTTAGATTTCTAGGTGTGGTTTCCCTCATAAACAAATAAAGGTATTTTTGTTGCTGCCCCACAAAGTAAAGTAAATTTCATATTGAGATGTGCATATTTGCATTATCAGACAAAAAATATTACCAGCAGCAGTAGCATTTTCTGAACCATCCATGAGGCCTGTTACACACACATTCCTGTTTTAAACCTTTTTTTGCTAAACTACAGGGCGTGTTGGAGGAAAACGACATATTCCGCAACGCACAAGCAGGCGTGCTGATCTCGACGCAATCCCACCCTGTGCTGCGCCGCAACCGCATCTTCGACGGTCTAGCTGCAGGCGTGGAGATCACTAACAACGCCACCGCCACGCTCGAGCACAATCAGATATTTAACAACAGATTTGGAGGTACATACATTTACCTATCTACCTTCCTATGTATGCTTTAAAATGCGTCCCGTTTAATTATTCTCATATGCGTGGTAAAGGCCAAGAGCTAACGTAAACATATCCTAGACTATCACAGAACTTGAATTTTTAATGTGTCTTAGAAAATTAAATCGCCCAATAAACTTGACCGCGAGGCTAAATACCGAAGAAATACCGAAATTTGGCTATATTAATAAACTTATGCTCTTTGCTAGGTCTGTGTCTGGCATCGGGCGTGTCGCCGCTTATCCGAGGCAACAAAATATACAGCAATCAAGATGCTGTGGAGAAAGCCGTGGGAGGTGGGCAGTGCCTCTACAAAATCTCATCGTACACATCGTTCCCGATGCACGATTTTTACAGGTAAATACAGCATGCCCACAACAAACTGCCTTAAATTTATTTGTCACTAGCGTTCCCCTCGTGGTTTCACCCGCATTCCTGGGATAAATGTATCACTCTGCATCCCATAAACTATCTCTATGCAAAAAATCACGTTTATTCGTTGCTGCGCCAAGGTCAAACTAACAAATTTAACAACAACAACAACACTTTCGGATTTATAATAGTAAGGCTGTATGTATGACTAACAATGGATTTATCATTTTAAACCAGCCCTATTCATAACACTAGGTAAATCAATAACTTTGTCATGAAAGTTATAAATCAACTAGCTTCCACCCTGCTGCTTTACCCGCGTTACCGAATGTACTTATGTTATCCCGGGATGCAAACTATCCATTATTTTATTATCTTTATATACCTATCTATGTGATAAATTACGTCCAAATTCATTCGGCTATTGGGTAACAAACATACACACAAACGTTCCTGTTTATAAATTATACATAGGATTTACTAAATTGGGCGTTTTTGTTTCTCAGGTGCCAGACATGCAACACGACAGACCGCAATGCAATTTGCGTCAATTGCATCAAAACGTGCCATTCAGGACACGATGTAGAATTTATTCGCCATGACAGGTGGGCAAAATATTATTTCCTTTCCTGACTGGGCTTTGTTCTATATATCTGGTGGAAATTTCGAGAAGGCATTTTCACCTAAGCTAGGTTCGTCATGCTGAACAACTTTTACTATGCGACTTATTCTGAAATCATACTAAATACTACATTGATCAAAAAATAGAATTTCTTTGCGATTTCAAAGTTAGTCCCAAAATAAAAGTTGTTATGCTTGACGCTTGATAGAGGTGACTGTTGGGTGTCGCCCTAGGGGATTACAACAAACTATACATCCTGTACATCATGGGTTTACCCTAAATGAAGTTGGGATTCACACAATAAAAATAAAACGTGTTATTTTTAATGACATGTTTTTTCGCTATAAAACAAAAATAAGAAATGGTGTATTGTTACAGATTCTTCTGCGACTGCGGCGCGGGAACGCTGACCAACCAGTGCCAGTTGCAGGGCGAGCCCACGCAGGACACGGACACCCTGTACGACTCGGCCGCGCCCATGGAGTCGCACACGCTCATGGTCAACTGAACCCACCCGACCCGGACCCCGACCCCGCCCCCGCCCCCAGCCCCGCGGACATCAGTATTCGTCGGACACTTATTATGCTCGTTATTATTTATTTTAGCTATTATTCGCCGCGACGATCGCATCATAGACTCGTTTCACTCCCGCGGGTCGTCCGTCCCCACTCCCCGCGTGTCGCGACGTTCGGACGCCTCTCGCCGTATTCTAGTTCAATTATTTTTATTATCTAAAACTCTGTATTTGTGTATCGTTGTCGCCCGAGTCTGCGACAAACTCGCTACCGGTCGACGATTGTGTGTCTCGTCTTCGTACTTTCTAGTTGACGAAAGGAAACATTTCGGACGTTACGCTATCTGTATATGTAGGGAGTTCTTTTAATCATCGGTACTTAAATAATTATTGTATTTCGTCGAGTAGTATCATGCATTCCCAAATTGTAATCGTACCATAATATCGAGAGATCACTTTGATATTTAGAATAATGTTATTCGTTTTATAAGATAACCGTACTGGTATGGTAGTAGCATATATATATTATAGTATCTGATAGTTTCATAATCATGAGGAGGTATATTAATTTTGTTTTTCAAAAGTATCAATATTATATTAATATTTAGTTACGTAACTAGATATGGATCCGGCGACTGTAACGGTCAGGATAGTACTTTATCGATTATGGATATATCCTTTATTTTAACTATTTGACGACATTTGATTTTATTTTGGGGCATTTATCCTTTAGCTCTCCTGACAATAAGTTGTTCAGACGTTTTACGTTTTAGTTAATAAATATACTTGTACTCGTTAAGTTGTCCCGGGGCGCCAGCGTCCCGGCGGCGGAGCGCCGGTCGTGGCGCCGGTCGAGTGCCGGTCGAACGCCGGACAGCGCCGGTGTGACGCCGGCTACAGCGCGGCCGGGCGCCAGTCAGGCAGGCTGGCGCGGCGCGTTATTAATCTCTCGTTTAGGAGTCTGCCTCGCCTAACCATTTCGGCGCTCCTGATGCGCTTTGTAAATATTTATGTCACACAATAATCGAAAATGTAGTAATTAATGTATTTGTATCATTATATTTTTATTATTGATCACAATGTGTATGTTTAATTATGGAATTACGTACATTATGGTCAGAAGAGAAGGAAGAACCGCGGCGACTGACCAACTGCACGGCAGTGTGACAGCGTGGTCGCACGCGCCGTTCGCCGCTTGTTTGTAAAGTGCACCTTTGCCTGTGAGCCAGTAGATAGTTCGGAGATATCATTAGCCGCCTATGCGGCCCGTTAGTGTATATTAAGATGCAAATTAAGAACGAATGTGCGTATTTAATTGGAAAAGATCTTAGGTACAATTGATATTTTATTATATTGTTAATTTAAATTTGGTATTGATATCGATCGAGAAGCAATGTTAGGAACTGGGTTGAGCCGTGAGTGAGCGGCCAGAGTGCTGATAGTGATAAGTTAGCCAATAAGCTATAATGAAATCTAAATTACTCAGTAATCACTATTGCAAGTTTCGAATTGTTAAATCGTCTCTCCATAGCACGGTATGTTCTGAATCTGCTTTTTTATAATCCTCAATCTGTGATCATCGCTAAATGTGTAAGTGAAAATATTTTAGTTGAACCCTAACGTACAGAACTATTGTGACTTTATTATATTATCATCAAAATTATTGTGGCGCCGATGCTTTATATATTTGAATGTGAAAATTATTGTTATTTATTTGTCAGAATAATCTTAATTTATTGAATTCAAAAACTGGATATTTTGTTTATACACGAAAATACCACTGTAAAAGCCGTGATATACATCATATAATATTATAACATTGGAATTTTATTTGTACTTCCCTAATCCATTCATTTAAAATAAATTATTAAAAACGGTGATATTATCTTTGATGATTCCGTATGACGGAACTATAATAAAACTATATCTGTCGAATTAATAATGATTTCTTTTGAACAATTTTTTGAAATCCTAATAAATCCGTATTTTTAACAGACTTCAAAAAAGGAGGTTCTCAATTCGTCAATCTTTATTTTTATGTATGTTCTCCGATTACTCGGAGACGCCTGAACCGGTTTGGAAAAATATTTTTTTGTTTGAAGGGTATACTTCCCAGGTGGTCCCATTGGCACCAAATCAGGATCTGATGATGGGATACCAGAAAAATCGAGAGCAACCCTCAAATTTTATAGGGGCGCATAGTGCGTTTTAATTCTAAAATTATTCAAGTATTTGCATCTGGTACTCATCATCTCATGCTGCTGAACTGATGATGGATAATATAACTCCTTAACTATTAGGAGTTAGTGAATAATTAATTAAATATTGTATGCTCGTATAGATCGCTATGAGCTAGACAGGTGAGCTGAAGATGGAAGGTAGGTACAACTCCTTGTTAGTTAGGAGTCAGGAGATCATTCTTAAAGTACCGTATTGACCTCTAGTTTATTTATTTCTAATTTATTTGGGTGATTGCGTCGGGAGTCTTAATTTTATGCTACTGAACACAAAAAAATAATTAATAAATATTACTCAATATTGTCGACCATTGACAAATCTTGATAAGTATTCAATACACAAGAAACTAAAAATGGAAACATAAAATTAACTTCTAACAAAAAGCAAAACCGACTTCAAAATGGGTTTGCACTAAAAAGTATAAAATAACGATTTTAGAACTGGAAAGGGAAGCACGTGTTCCAGAATCTGAAACTGCATGATCATTATTATTTTACTAGTTTTCGCCCCGCGGTTTCACCCGCGTTCCCCAGGGATCTTATGTTTTCCCGGGATAAAAAGTAGCCTATGTTCTTCTCCATTATTTTCAGATCGTATCCTGGAATAACAGTATGGCACTACCTGACTAAGCCACCATCGCGGATTTTGAATCAGTTGGTATATGCCGAAATTTGTCACCAAATTTTGAATTTTGTCGTGCCCTGGATCAAGTTTATTAGGGATTTTACGAAATCTGATATCTGGACATATATCTATATCATATCTGCTTAAATTTGCTATCTATTTATTAACTATGTCATTCATCATTTTGTTTCTTTTCTTTTTTTTTTTGTTATAACACATATATTGTCAGTGAGACTAGATAAATAATTTAATGTAATAAATCTGAGTTGGTTTTGAAAAGAGTAATTGCTGAGTTTCTTGCCTGCTCTTCTCAGTAAAAGCAACTTTCCGAACCGAGCGTTAGAGTCAGACTATTCATAAGTGCTTGTGAAGGCCTATTTGAATAAAAAATATTTTCATTCATTCATTTTCCACTAAATACACGTCACATCCGTGACTGTGGATCTGTTACACACCTTAATAGTAAAAGCTTTAAAACTTTTGAACCAGAAACCGATCAGAACTGATATTTGGCGCAAGATATGTACGCAGACTCAGAATTCAAATCCGTGATGGAGACCCACAAAGCAAAGATTCTTTCCTCTATGTAGTGACCCTGCCTCCTGGCTCCACACGGAATAACAAGATCCCTCATAGCGGAAGCTATAGTAACGTTATCAACTATATGATGAGATTTCGATCAATAAAATAACCCTATTTAAAAATTAAATGATTTAATACAATCAAAAGAATTAACATAATAATTAGATTTATATTTACACATGGCCGCTTGATCCTACTAGCTCTATTTTATACCTAAATAAACAAGTTATTTGATTATATAAAAGTAATCAATCATAGGTAATTATAATAATAATTCAATATTTAACTAGCTTATTGATATGCACGTTGTAATTTCAGTCGCGGTGACCGCCTTCTTGGAGATACGTGAACAGCTTTCAAAGGCGTGTTGAGTTTTCTAGAATCGGCACTCACTGTAGTAGTTCGTAAGCTCTTGGGTGTACATAGTGGTTTTTTCAATGTTGGTATCTGTGGTGTTTTCGCTAACATGTTATTTGGTTGGGGTGAAACAACTTTCTTTATGGGCGGCGTCGTCTTTCTATTATTTCGCCACGAATCAACTTCTTGTTTATCTTGAGGAACCCTATAAGACTTAGTAGGAATATTTGAAGCGACTTCTCCATTTCTACTCATTCTTGCTGGTATATTGGGCGGTACATTCTCATTTGTAACTGTATGAACTTTCGGTTTGACGAGAGCAACTGCTTTTTGCGTCCTATTCTGAATCTGCCCACTGACTCGTGGCTTTCTTGCGAAGCCTGTATGTGCCAATTTCTCATGCTTCTCCGATGACTTATCAGAACTAGATTCAAAAAGTTTTGCTTTAGCGAGAACCGCTCCGGCGTTCTGTCGCCTCAACTTATTCACTGAAGGTCTTCCCGTATGACTCGTGTTTTCTATTTCGCCAGTCTTGTTCATAAAGAAAGCTGCAGCGCTACGCCATTTCTGTTGCGATTGCGAAGGGCTTGCATTTCCATGTCTATTTGGATTCCTATTGGGTATATTTTGATAGCATTGCATCTGTTCATGATTATTTGTCTTTTCGCTCGAATTTAATGTGTTATTCATTGAGATCTCTGAAGCTGTATTATCCCAGCTATTGTTCACGTTAATATTCAAAGATCGGCGCACGGGAAGTCGTGTGACAGACTTATCATGGTTATAATCGGACGCGAGACTCATTCTTTTCCGCAGTTGGTATTTTTGACTAGTATCAGAGATATTATGGATAGAATTTTCAGACTTAGAACCATCCCATTCGTTGACTGTGGATGTTCGTACCTTTGGTGATTTCTGATCGGATTTTGCAGTGCTTGTTCTCTCTCGCCGACCTAATCCTATATACGGATAAAACCGATCTGCAATTTGACTAGCTTGTGATAGAGTAGACGCATTCCACGACTTGTGTCTTACGATTTTGGTAAGGTTTTCTCTAGACCGGCGTCTTATTGAGCCAATTTTTCTGGCACTCGGAGACCTTATTATTTTCGCTTCTTCATTTGGTCTAATTTTCAGTTCTTTGCTTAATCTCCGCGCCAAGTGGTCGGAGTTAGGGCAGTTAAGCATCGCCACTTCTTCTAACGTTTGTTCGTAGAAATTTTGAACATTTTGTGCAGGTTGTACTCTCGGTATAACATCTGTGAATTCTCTAGACAGTCTGTTTTCGATAGCCGATACTCTGCTTTTGATCTCTTCATATTCTTGTTTAGATATTCTAACGTAATCTTTATCTGATTGTTTCATATCGGGGGAGAGATCGATCGTATCGTGGGCACTAAACAAATGTTCAGATGAAGTGAGCAAGTCTTCACTACTAATACTGGTTTCCGAGTTTTTATGTGAACTAAAATCTGAATTGATAATTGGAGTGCTTCTTGCATCCATTAGGCTTAGGCGTAATCTTTTTCGCTCGAAACCCCTAGAAATTAAACACAACAATAAATAGTTTATTAGGAATGACTAGTGTATATTCTTTTTCTTTCAATAATACTTACATTTTCATTGGAGTAAATGATAGCTCTTTTTGAGGCAGCCCTTTCTTTATATCTTTCCTACAAAGTAATAATAAACATAAATTAGAATCTTCTAAAAAATTGGAATCCATAAACTATATATTATTTCAATACTTATTAAATACGTCAACATACTTAGTTTTAGCAGAAAGACCCTCGTAAGTATCGAACTTGCGTTTAGCTGCAGATTTGCTTAGGACTGGAGTTTTGCCGTGTTCTCGGACAGTCGCAGGAGTGTTAACGGTACCAGAGTTGCCAGACACCATCTTGCGTAAGCCACTCAAAACACCTGAGATAAAATTAAATTGCACCATGATATAACAACAAAATGCTGGAAAACTACATAACTAGAAATTATGTTATAAATAACTGGCCGGTATATTTTACATCATCATCATCTCAGCCGCAAGACGTCCACTGCTGAACATAGGCCTCCCCACTGTATATTATTATCTACATATACCATTAATTTAGTTTAATGATTCGAAAACTTCTAATTAATTCTAAAGTGGGTGTCCGTGAAATGAAGCTCTATTAGGTACCCTAGTACCCTTCGTAGAAAGTTCACCCCCTTCAGAAATCGTAGACGAGAGCTAATTATTACTTACGATTAAGTGAGCCACTTCTTCTTTTCTTTCGCCTTGCTTGATAAACTTCGGAATCATCATCTAATTGGGTCATGAGATCTTCTGTTAATAATCCTATATGCTGAGAGTTTTCGATGAATATCTAGAAATTGTATAGATATATTTGTGAACAACGATTTATGCGAACATACGCGTCATGCTAAAGCTCGCTCGTAACTAAGTGAATGATTATGTTATAGAACTTTTATAAACATTAAATAAACGCCTAATAAGAATATGCTTAGATCAAATTTGGAAAACATTGATATCATACTAATATTATAAAGTGGAAAGATTTGTATTTTTGTATGCTCAAAAACTACTGGACCAATTTCAAAAATTGTTTCACCATTAGAAATCTACATTATCCCTGAGTAACATGGGCTATATTTATCCCGGGAACGCGGGTGAAACCGCGCGGAAAAGCTAGTAATATCATAAAAGAAAGATTTGTATGTTTGTAACGAATAAACTCAAAAACTACTGGACCAATTTCAAACCGCGCGGAAAAGCTAGTATTTAATAAAGATGATTGCATCAAATATAGGTATTGTAAACAAGTAACTACATCTTGTTGTTGTATTGGGATACTTTAAAATAACTGAACCTTAACAAGTGCAACATGGTGTTCCAGCCTCTGTGCCGAAGCTGCAGCTGGAAGAGGCATGATACTGGGCGCCATCACAATGGCCAGGTTGGATGAGTCCATAAGATTGTCCTTGTGTTTGGATGCTATGAACTTTAGCAACTGAAATAAAAGTTATAATGATCTTGTCTTTAATTGATTTTTACCAATCCTTGACCTCATTTTTGATTTACCAGCAAATAGTTATTACAATTTTCTCATACAAAAAATAGGGAGATTTCAGTTTAAGAAATCTATTCTAAAATAATTGCTAAAACCTCCTAGACATACTCATAGAAATTCCCAATGATCCTGAATGTTAGATTCCTACAGATTTTAAGTTGTTCTAATTTACCATGGACTACATAACTATGAACTGAATTCATATTTTGTGCTTCATATTCTCCAAATGAAAAATTCAAAGCAATGTGAACTCTACCAATTTGATCTGAGTTTGTGTGGTGACCTGTGGCCTTTATTTACATAGTTGAAAGGGGAGGCCATATGGATTCAAATAGGATTTTAAATGAGCTGTAGGTAAGAATGTGATAAGTTAATTATTAAATTACCTCCATAATGTAATGTAACAGATGAACATGTAATACTGGTAATAGTAACAGTGTGTGCAGGATAGCCTTCAATGCTTCATCACCGGCAGTCAGTCTGCATCGGAGTAGCAAGTCTTGAACCTCCGCACTGATCAGCGGCTCCGGTAAACATCGCAGATAAAGCTTAAGTACACTAGCTACATCTATTGGATGGTGGCCTTCTGAAACGCATCCACCTGCATCTAGTAACCGCTGGAAGAAACAGAATTATAAGAAGGGGCACTGACATAGGGATTAACTTTTAAAATTTGGTTTACTTTTGTAAATAATTTGCTGGTCATAGAAGACATAAGTAGTAGAATCTCATTGAATAATATTGGTGGGAAATCATATTCATCAACTTTGTCATATTTTAATTGGGTGATAAATTGCTGGAAAATTACATAAAAATAAAATATAATATTTGGCCAATATTTTTGATTTTGTTTTTAAATATAACTCATATGGAATGATATAAATTAATACATTTTTATTATATGGGATGGTCTCATAATCTCACATGGTAATGTTTAGATTGTTGTGATTAAATACGAATAAAATCAACCAACTTTTGTTTGATATGAACAACAATAGACAAATTTAAATAATGTTGATTTCTTTAACATCCTTAAAGTACCCTAATGTTCAGAAAAATAACAAGTAGTACATCAGTATAACCATATTTTTATTATCATCGATAATTATCAATAAATAACCCCTAAAAAATCGATAAATATCCCTTGCAACCCTGATATTTGAAAAGTGAAATAGTGTACAAGACAGATTCCGATATGAAAATTTAAGAGAAGGAACATCTAATAATAATAGATACTTAGCAGGGGGTAGTCTAAGCTGTGAATGAAAGATCCATGATCCAAGTACCTTTATATCCTTTTGTCGGTTCTGTGAACCAGCTTTACGGAATAAGCCTTCAATGTGACTATTTCCTCTAAGTACTGAGGACATTTCAGTCACCACCATAGGTACACTTAATGTACTCCCACAGCAGATAACGCTGCACGATGGGACCTTCACCAAAGGCGCTCCAAATACCGTCTTGTGATCCTAAAGCATTAAAAATTAGTCTCATTGATTAAAAAAAATAAGCATTAAAACAGGAAGTAGGTACCTAAGTGTCCACTTACTTTCACACTTTTCAATATAATTTTCTTCAAACGATGTTTCAAACCTGCTTTCTTCAGTTCTCCAACTATTATTGATTGCAATTTGCCATGATTTATGCCGTCGGATATTAGCATTTTGTTTATTTTATCATTTGCAATTGTAAAATATGAATCAAGGAGCAAAGCAATAATTCGCAACGTTTCAAATTAAACCAAACGTTAAATACGCGTTTCATTAAACGTTCGACTATATTGTTCATGTCATAATTGGAAATAAATTATTTATTATTTAAACTGAATATTGTCCACAAAATATTCTAAAACTTTTAAATTTATACACCACTATCTATAGTATATAATTTATTTATTTATCACATATTTCAATAATTCGAAATTAGATTCTATTATTTTATATAAAATGATATGAAACACGCCTGAAACCGAACACAATTTCGTTTAAAAATATATACTGTATACATCAGTCAATCAGTTTCACTCACACACGGCGAATATACGATAATATTTTATCTTAAGATATATGAGACAGTGCTATACCAGCGAAAGAGAAGGAAAGTAGGTAGGTAAGAGGTAGGTCGTTGCTTCTCTTTTCATAGTAGAATGCTGTCTCATGATCTTAACATAAAATGTTATAGTATCTTCGCCGTGTGTGACTCCCTTAATACTCTACGAAATAATAGCAGCAATGGAATAACCAAAAAAATTGTTTTAAAGTTATATGGGTTCCCATTCTCATTTCTGAACGAAACCATAAACTTCAAGCGTAGTGAGGTTTTCCCTGTAAGTAGCGATACCGGAAATGCATCGAAAAAGTATCGACATTTTTTGAAAATATTAGAAAAATAGTTGTTACCTCAGAAAGGCAAAGACATATACATACAATGTAGTTTGTTAGAAAAAATGTAACTATAAAGTTTGTCGATCTAAAAAAAAAACGTGTGCGTCTCGGGACGCCCGACAGAAGTGATAATTTAAAGATCCTGCCTACCGCTGCCGTATGCGCGAGAGAAAGGGAAGCCAGACAGACTGGCGCTGTAACGCGTTAGGTAACGAAATGGTTTACCCTCCCAAAAGAAGATATCACTTCAAAAACGATTTCTATACCTTTTTAAATAGTTATAATTTTACACCTATAAATCGATAGAAATATTATATATCACTAAAAAAACGATCCATAATTTCGATATATCGATATTTTTTAACAAGGCTAGGAAGGCACTTGACGACAGCTGTCAAACAAGCCTAATAAAATAAAATAAATTGATAAGATTGTGATTCCGGTTTGACGATTTAATATTTTTTTCTTTTGTTTTTACCGATCAATCTCCTTCGTATATCTCCTAACACCCTGACACTGGCGGAATTGTCTGAAATGAACACAGATGCCAATTAACAAGAAGTGAAGTGAACATTGTGAATTTGTGACTGGTACATTAGTACACAGAACAATATTACCCTAAAAAAGGGCACTAGTATGAAGTGATCTGTGTTTGTGACTTGTGCACATTATTGTGAATTGTGACGACTTTAACCAGCTCAAATACACACATACAATAGCACTATTAAATTAGAATATTCATTAATAACTACTATAAAGTGCCCTACTACCCTAAAATAATTGGAAAATGATTGAACTTTCAGCTAAATTAACTACTGGTACTGTTTATTTAGCAGGAGAAGCTTTAGAATGTTGTATATCATTTTGTTACACCACACAACCTGAACATAGAAATTCACAGAGCCACTGGTAATTTAATTTCTATATTTATTTAGTTAATTCCTGTCGTGATCTATGAAATGAAATTTAAATGTTTTATTTGTGGATTCCTATATCAAATGCTTTAATTTTATTTTACTTCTTACTAAGTTTACTTTGTTTGGTTTATTACATATTTTCATGCCCCTTGTACACGCACATGCTGGCTGTGTCTCAATACTGAGCAACTACATTTCACTAAAGATATATGAAGTCACTTTTGATATTTAATTTTCCAGTGACACCCTTGAAAACCTAGCATGGGCTTCAGCACAGATTCACTGCTTCTACTCAACATCAGGGAACCCCGGTGATAAGACCCCAACTATTGGGAAGACAACATCTTTAGAAGTATCAACATGTGACATTGGAGATGTAATATTTCATACAAAACCTAAGATTTTGTTTTGTGATTTGACAATACCTCTTGGGGAAACAAAAACTTGTAAGAACCTTTGATATTATACAAAATATGTCTCTCCTGATCCCAAAGCAGAATATAAGACACACCAATAGCTCTGAGGATTTCTGGTTAGCCTCAAAGGTTTTCAACACCTAAATGTAATGTCAAAGAAAACAAGACTCGCAATTCCTGGAATTCTATTTTTTTTTGTAGGCAGTACGGGACGCACATCCCATTCGCGACCCAACCGATTAAGTAAATAAATGAAGTATAAATCAAAGAATGTAACGCTTAGAAATTAATATTATTGTTTATTCCAGTTTGGTACAGAGAATCACTGCCAATAGAAGCCCCACCATCATATAGAGGCACAACAGTAAAATATTCATATAAAATAACAATAGCTACTCAGAAAGTAGGCTCACACATCAAGATGGTCCGTATACCTTTTAGAGTGCTGCCAATCAGTCCTATTATGAACCTCCAGGATCTTTCTGCTCTATGTGGCAATGAGACTACAGAAGAGTTGCAACCAACCAATCCATTTTCAGAGGAAAGGAAAGTCGAGACACCTTTGACTATGGCTTTACAAGTTTTACAGGTACAATTAAAATTAAAAAATATGAAATCTCTGATTTTGAACTGGCTTTAATTTACTAATACACAAATTCTACAAATGCTTATTTAACTTCAACTATCAAAGCAATAAGTTTTATATTGATTATTTTAACAAATTTTAAACACATACCTATATTTTTGTGACTGATTTTTTTAGAAACTACACAACCAATTTTTATTATTAAGAGATTGAAAAGACCCTAAGGAATAGAGAAATGTATTTGATGCTTTGAATTAATTACAAAGAAGCAACAGTTCATTCAGTCCCTTCATAAAAGTTTTAAATTTTACAGAATCTTACTGCCAGACGGAGTCCTAACTCCTATATGATAACAAACACAAGAGGTAGAGTGGGACGATTTTGTCTTTTCAAATCTGCGTACAAACTAGGAGAGGATATAGTTGGCACATTTGACTTCTCTGTGGGAACAGTCACTTGTATGCAGGTAATTTAGTTTCAATATTTTGCAAGCAATGGGGAAGGAAGTGATGGGGAAACATGCCTCTACAATCATGGAGTAAAGTTCTATTACAGTGGTCTGCATAATCCCAAGACTACAAAAAATACAGAATTTCAGGAATCGTCAAGTTATTGAATTATAAGAAAAAACAATAACTTTTGTTTCAATCCTTGGCTAGCGAATGAGACACGCGTCACAAAACTACATATAGAAAATTTATAGAGTTCGCGCCACCAATGAAGTCCCATGGAATTAATGAAAAACAATCTTATTCCTTCTATAATAGAGGTGGACCTATGGGACTTCTTTGGTGGCGCGAACTCTAATTCCAAGAATCGCGAATCTAGTTACTGGAATGGCATCCAAATTTCTCACATACATTAATGGTGTGCACTGACCATACCATTTTTATAAAACACTAGCTTGTGCACACGCCCCGCGGTTTCACCCGCGTTCCCGAGTCCCGTGGGATCTTGTGTTTTCCCGGGATAAAAAGTAGCCTATAGCCTTCCTCGATAAATGGGCTATCCAACACTGAAATAATTTTTCAAATCGAACCAGTAGTTCTTGAGATTAGCGCGTTCAAACAAAGAAACAAACTCTTCAGCTTTATAATACCTATTAGTATAGATTAACAAACAATGTTTTGGATACCTACTTTACCATCCCTCTCCTAAAGAGAATTTTAAATTTTTCAGGTGTCTGTATCATTGCAACCTGAGGAAGTAATCAAATCTAAATCTCCCGCCAAAAATATGAACAAAGAGACAAGTAGCAGATCTATGACAGTGGCGAGATATCATGAAGTGACACTGGGGCTCACACATTCACAACTAATCTTACCAATACCATTGCATATTACTCCTGCCTTTGAAATTGATGGAGGTACAGCATACATTTGATGAACTTTATTCCCACTTTATTAGTGGAGATATGACATTATTTTGGCGATCTTCCATGCATTATTTGTAACTAGCTTTCGCCCCGCGGTTTAACCCGCGTTCCTCAGGGATCTTATGTTTTCCCGAGATAAAAAGTAGCCTATGTTCTTCTTCACACCATAGGCTATCTGCATACCAAATTTCATCGCGATTAGTTCAGCAGTTTAAGTGTGAAAAGGTAACAAACAAATAAAGAAACTCACTTTCGCATTTATAATATTAAAGTAGGATGTTTTTGTTATTACAGTATCACTACAATGGCGACTTCACTTTGAATTTGTGACAACAAACGAGAAACTACTGCCAAGTGTAGAAGATAAAGAGTGGAATGCACCCTTAAATGTACCTATAGAAACTATGGTATGGAACCTACCTGTGAAAATATATTCTACATTGCCAAAACAAATCACTCAGCATTCAGTGGGCAATGATGCCTATACTCTTTATATAAAATAAATAGGAGTTAATATTTCAAACATTCCATTATTTAAATTGTATTTATTGTGTATAAAAGTGAGTAGCTCCAAAGAAAATGCTGGGGTTCAAAGTACTTGTAAATAATAAATGATAGGTAAATAAGACTACTTCATGAAGTATTTACACTAATTTATTAAAAAATAAAGTTAAGAAAAGTAGATTTTGTTTCATTCATCAACAGATTCTTTATCCCAGTCCTTCATTTTAGCTCCCATCATGAAGTCGTCTCTGAAAAATAAAAGTAATTTGAATAGTTAGGATGATAAGTTTTCTAAAATATAATAACTCCAATCATACTGGAAGTGATATATTATAGATACTATTTGATAATATTGTAAATCACATTATTATACCCTGATGTTCCTGAACTTCCTGCTGGGAATAATGCCCCAGAATATTTCATCATGCATTCATTCTAAGATGCAGCATCCAACATGATTAGTTTTACATGTTGTTAAATATGGCTTTTAGAATCTCAATGGGTTAAGTATTTACATATTCATCTAGCTGGAGGCCATGATAAGACACTTGATGGCAATAATACAAAGTTGTAAAAATTATAGATACCTTAGTGCACTCCATTTTGGCTTATCATCCTCGGCTTTTACTTCATCCTTCAATGACTTAGTCTGTTCATCAACAAGTACAGACTTACTCTGACCCATCAGTGTGTCTAAGAATGTCCTCTTATCAAATTTCTTTAAAATCTTTTCTTTTTTCCCTTCCGACAAGTCATTTCTATCCATATCCCTTTCTAAAGTCTTTTGTTGATTCCTAACAGCATTGAATAGTTGTACTACACCTTTTGTTGCTATTTTTGCTAATAATCTTTCTCTGTCTTTCTCTAGTATGTTTGGCTTTGCTCTTATTGATGGTTTTTCATATTTCTGTGAATAAAAGATAAAATTAGGTAGGTATTATGTTACACAACTTGTGGACAATGTGTGAGTGTAAATGGTTTACTTTATTCTAAACCAAACATTAACATGTTCGGCGCAGGCAACGATTCACTAAGCCCTAACGCTATGCCAGCCGAAATTATCGTAGTCACGGATGAGTGGCACTAGCTTAGGACTATGAATTCCGTTGACACACATGAGTGTCAGCTGGCATAGGAGTAAGAAGTTTAAGATCACAGACATTGTGTCACTGGCACCGAACATGATAATATAATACAAAATAGATCTATAATAAAATAAACACTCACCACTTTTTTGGCAGGTGGTTCTGTTGACTCCGACTTTACTTTAGCTACCACAGGTTTTTCTTCACTACTGTCACCAATAACTTCAAAAGCTGGCTTCTCAACTTTTTCAACCTTGAGTATTTCCGAATGTTTCTTAGCCCTTGATAATACGAGTGTTTTCTTATTCTTAGGTTTATTGGAGCCCAGGATTTTGGCCACTGAGTCGGCCCATCCTTCGTTAGTCATTAGAGCGCTACCATCGCCTACGTCGTCTGATGCGGCACTTTCAACATCAGCCTCAATCTCTTCAGCACTAGATAGAACTTCATTTTCAGAATCTTCAGATTCCTCTATGCTTGAAGAATCTGAATCCGATACTGCAAATAAAAACTTCATTAAACAAAAGTAGAAACCATGGTTGAAAACAATTTTCCTATTTTATTATTTGAACACTTTACCTGAAACTTTTAAAACTGGTTTGCTCATTTCTTCTGCTACTACCATATTTAACAAATATTGCGCACAATTTTATGTTACTTTATGAATTTTTCAATTTTCTACGTAGTGTGGTTATATTCTCTTTATTTTCACGTGTTTCATGGGGTATAAAACACAAACATAAACAGAAAATCAAAGAGAGGAGAGAGTGAAATTTTTAACACATTTGCATTACAACAACAAAGGATGGCCATATTCTCCATTCCTACAAATGAAAGAGAAGACAAATTTGATCATGCTTGTATTCTAAACATTTCAATCTTGGAAAAACAGTTTGTTTTACTTTTCTTTATAAATTTTAGCATTTATAGTCTTTATGCGCTAGCAGTACGGTCCAATTCATTTTAATAAAGTAAAGCTTCGATGTGCAATTTCGCTTGAAAACTGTATATAACAGATGATGACGTCTGCCGGGCTGCGTTAGGGGTGCTCGATACGTATCGATATGTGATAAAACAATCGATACATTTATTTGATATATCGAATCAGTTCGATATTATCCAATCATTTCGATGTATAGTATCGATATATTTTATTCGATGTATGAAATATCATACGAAATTAGTACATAGTGGAAAAATCGTAAAAAATATCGATATTTTTTGTACATGGACATCACTAGGGTGCGTTCAGTAACTATAATAGTACGCCGTGTGATCGACGATTATATAATAGTAGTAGAGCTACAACAAACTCACTTTCGCATTTATAATATTAGTTTATAGCTTACTAGCTTCCGCCCCGCGGTTTTACCCGCGTTCCCAAGGGATCTTATGTTTTCCCGGGATAAAAAGTAGCCTATGTTCTTCTCCGTACCATAGGCTATCTGCATACCAAATTTCATCGCGATCGGTTCAGCGGTTTAGGTGTGAAAAGGTAACAAACAAACAAACTCACTTTCGCATTTATAATAATAGTTAGGAAGGATTAGGATTAGGATATATATATATATAATTAGGATAGTAAGGATAATATATAATATGTATGTATATATACACTTTTCTTGGTAGGATTCGTCAGCCAACACTCTGGCAGCACTATCTTTACATAGTCAGGTGGGCTAAAAAGGCCACTCGAGCAATATTGCTAATGCAATTCATTTTTCGAATTCTCGGCAGTTCCTACTTATTTCAATATGTTTTATGTAAAATAGTCACTACAAATAGTCACACATATACAATTTAATTAATTAAAAGATTTTTTATTGATGAATCTACCGTGAATTCGGAAAAATGAATTGCATTGGCAATATTGCTAGAGCTTCCTTTTTAGCCCCTGCTATGTTATTCTGTCTGTACTTAAATTCTCTGTCTCACTTGTGAAACTCGGTTATCAGGAGTTCACGAGTGAAACCGAGAATAGTCTCTTCGACAATTCACCGTCGAGTTTAAGTACAGAATAACATAGCAGTTCTATTATATATCTATTTCGGCCTTCATAAATTCATTCTCCATTTAGATAGAATTGAACGACATTCATAACTAGAACGTAGTGATTATTATCCTCTTTGTTCACAGCTATTATGGATTATTATCTTGGCCTATGCTCAGCAATGGAGGATTATGGGCTGAAAACGATGATTATTTTGGCTAGAACTATATCGATAATATTGTGTAGCGCGGTTTCGATACGTCAAATATCGATATTTGCCCACTTCGATAAAAATATCGCTATTATTGATTTTTTTCAAAAGTTTCATCCCTATGGCTGACAGACTCTCAAAATAAAGACGGAGGGTATGTCCCGATATTCACTGCGAGCACTGTTAGGTGTGATGTCATTTAGTATACTGAGAAGCTGTTCCTTTATAGTTAGCTATCTGGGTACTGTTTAAAACGGAACGCAGTCCAGTATACTGTCTGTCATCCACGTATATGTAAACTGACATTCTGAACGCCGTTGATCACGTGATCATAGCACTGAGAGGACCTTACCTCGAAAACGCCAGTGCTCACAGCACAAAAATGGCAACGATTTATGACGTCATATATTTCCTTAGGATACTGCGGCAGTATACTATAACGGAACGAATTTCTCCCCAGTAAGAGTACTGAACAGTGCTCGCAGTGTATAACGGAACATACCTTAAATCTTTAATCTGAGGACAGACTGTAGTTGAGTAATAAGTATTGCCGTTTGCAAAAAATGTATAGGCAAAGAGTATATTATAATCACTACGTTCTAGTATTATGTTCCGTTTCACGAAAGGTTAACCTGTAATCTGTAGAGCAAACTAAATTATTTGAATACAAAACACATAATTGTATTGATATATTATTTTATTCAACTTGAAAAATTATTATAATCAAGACAAAACATAATTAGGAATAGAAAAACTTATTTAGTTTTGTTTTATTAAATATAATGTTAACAACAATAAAAACAACCTCACCTATTTAAACTGAGATTTAAAACTAAATATTACCTATAATAAAATATAAAAAAAGCGTTTAGATCGCCACCCGCATTATAAATAGTTTGTTTATTTTTCATGAATAATAACCACAGATTACTATATATAGTCGGAGAATAATAAATAACAGCTAATGTGAAGAAACGGAACGCATAGCTGTTTTTAAAAATAATAAAAATACAGCTGATCGACAGAGGAAACAAAAAGTTTTGTTTCATTCGCTCGATTCGTCAGAAAATGGTGGTTTTGAACTAAATATGGCGAATATTGCTAGCCCTTTACCTTATCTGAATAAAAGGGAATTCGGACTTCTTCCGGATCTAAAGTCGCAATTGTTTAGCAAACGTCTTGATGCAGCAAAGAACCTATATAGGAAAGATCTAGTGTGTCACTTTGGATGTGTAAATGCTATTGAGTTTTCCAGCAATGGCGAATTGCTCGTATCTGGTAATTATTGTTATTATTTGTATAATATATTTATTATTACTCATTGGGTCGATTTTTAGTTCAATATAAAATCTAAGCACATTCCTAAAAAAAATTAAAATCAGTCGAAATAAATTGAGTAGAACATCACATCTAGTAGAAAAATAATAAAGAGTTGCTAAGAGGACATCGATACAACAATTTTCAGTTATCTTTTTGGAAATATACCTGCACAATAATAAAAACATTTATTATAATAATATACCTGCTTACTGTGGCTTTCAATTCATTCTATAAATTCAGAATAAATTCTTTCTTTCTGCATTTTTGAGTATCATGCCTAAAGCCTGAAATTTTAAGGCGGAGATGACAGGAGGGTGATGCTGTGGCAGTTTGGTCAGGCCATTATGGACCATGGGAAGCCGGTGTGCATGAAGGCTGTTCATCATTCAAACATCTTCTGTCTGGGCATCACTAGTGACAACCAGAGGATATATTCTGGAGGAAATGATGATGTTGTAAGATTCTTTTATGACCGTTTTAATACACTCACTATTAATAAAATAACTCAAATTTCCTAGTTTTGGGAATACAGCTTATATTGTATTGTATTGGCTTACACAAAAATAACAAATAAGTAATAAAGAAATTCTTTGACCTTTAATACATTCTCAAAAAGGGACTGACTACCATTTATATATTACTGGAATTAAATGCTTGGTGTTTTTCCAATTATTAGAAAAAAATTGAAACATTTTATTTTAGAGTAGAAGTCAAAACTAGTCAGGGCAGATATCCAACCAATATCACTACAGGTTTGATTTATGAATGCGGCCATAAACTGAATGCAGGTAATAGTGCACGACTCTGAAAGCAAGTGCCCTCTGGAGGTGCTGCAGCATCAACGTGCCGTGTGTGGGCTGAGCATCGACCCGCTTAATGAACGCATGGTGGCAACTGCTGGCAATGATGGCCGGTTGCTGATGTTTGATACAAGGCAATCAGTTCATGGTGAGAATTTAATTCTACATAAACCATCAGCTATCTAGTTGGTTCAGTAATTTTTAACTTGAGCTTGTTACTCCAAATCATGTTGAAGCTAAAACTTTTATAATCATGTGCGGTTCCAAAAAAGATTCTAGTATGAGAATAGAAAATTTATAAAACTAGACAAATAAAAACCCACATTATTTTTGTACTACAGAGTCACTGGTCATATCACGCAGCAGAAAAGCATTCCATGGAGTGATGTACCACCCTCAGCAAGCGGGGATGTTGGTATCTGCTAACGCTCGCGATGGCGTCGCGCTATGGGATCTGCGGTCACCTAAACAGTGAGTAAACTACATAATATATTGGCTCTATAATCAAGTCCGGATCCACCATTGTGGGCACAGTGTGATAGGCTGATCTTATATCCAATGCCAGTAAAATTCAAAAAGAAAAAACAATGAACCATCCGTGATTTTGTAAACATCTCTTTTGTAGGATGTAATATATCGATCGTGAGCGAGTTAGAAGTCTGACTCGCACTTGTCCGATTTTTGGGTGGCTGTGACCAAAACCATTTTTGAGGGCTGGATCCGTGCCTGTTTATAGGTACTCACCATAGAACTTAGTGCTCTACTAGGATATGGATTCCTTGTCCTTGGGGCAGGTGCGAGGCGTAACAAATACTCAGTTATACATTTGATGCAAAATGTATAGTAAATAAATTATAGTATTGTATTATTTTTGTTTTGAAATAAAATATTCAATATGTATTAGCAAGTTGTCTGTCTACAATATTAAAGTTGTTACTACATATTCAAATTTAAATGCAAGTGTGTAGGTACAAAGTGTTTACATACATACATGAATATCAATTACTTTATAGCATTATTCAAACTGAGCTCTCTTTACAAGTAGTATACATTACAAGCTCCGCTTAGTTTAGATTAGATGGCCGTGTGTGAAGAATGTCCAAGGATATTTATTGTTTTTAGACTGTTTGACGACTGCTGTCATGCCGTTAGCAACACAACTGTCTCGTATCTCGCTCTCTCTTGAACGAAAATGAGATGCATAACTTATAGATTGACAGATTTTATAATTTCTTCTCAATAACCAAAAAAGAACATGGTAATTAATTGTTAACAATACATCAACAGTCCTGTAGTCCGTTACTCCGGAAACAACGGCTCGTGTCAGAATAGCATGAGCGTGCGCTTCAATGCATCTGGCACGCATATCCTCGCCCTGCGGCGTCGCCTGCCGCCCGTCCTCTACTCAGTCCACAACCCTGAACCAGTGGCGGAGTTCTACCATCAGGACTATTATAATAGCTGTACTATGAAGAGCTGTTCCTTCGCTGGGCAAAGCGACCAGTATGTGTTGTCCGGTTCTGATGACTTTAATCTGTATATGTGGAAGATACCTGATGCTGGGGGTTATGGTATGTTGAGCTTTTGAATTTGTAATTGAAAAATCATAATCTCACTCAAGTGGTTTCATGAAAATAGTACTTGCATCTACTTTTTAATGTTGGGAACTAAATTCTTAGTTTTATGAACTTCCTTTCATTAATCACTATCTTCCACCTCGCGGTTTCACCGGCGTTCCCGAGGGATCTTATGTTTTCCCGGGATAAAAATTAGCCTATAGCCTTCCTCGAAAAATGGACTATCCAACACTAAATCCTTCAATTCGAACCAGTAGTTCCTGAGATTAGTGCATTCAAACAAACAAACAAACTCATCAGCTTTATAATATTAGTATAGATTAGTATTTGAGGCACTGTGCATTTGATTGATACTGTTTGACCGATCATTAAAATATACCATAATATAATCGATTAAATTATTTTTGAAGGTCCATGTTAGTACAGGATATTTTTTCTGGTTATAATAAATTTTGTAGATATGGTAGTGGAGCCGCCGCACATAGTGCTATACGGCCATAGATCCATTGTGAACCAGGTGCGGTATAACCCGCACTACTGCCTCATAGCATCCTCGGGCGTTGAGAAAATTATTAAGGTAATTAATAATCTTACTTAATTTAGATCAAGTTTATGCTTTTACGAATATGATGTAGAAACTTGAGGACTGATGAAAATTGGTTATACTGGGGCCAACTTACCTTATCGTCAGGCAATAAGGTACATTTTTCTGACTTTCATAAATATCAAAATCACACTATCGAATTTAGTCTGTATAAACTCTAAAGCGACAGATTCTCGCGTTCAATATTTGCCGTAAATGTGGCGAACACTGATGTCGAAGATGCGCACTATGAGAAACAGGAATTCTCTGTTTTAGTTAGTCAATATTTTGAAAAAACCTGCTTTGACTTTGAAATCGCATAAACAGTGGACGTGTAGCTAGGAATAGGACTAGAAAGACTCGCCCAATTGTTTGGACGGCCAAAATTATTGGCATAAAGAGCTAGTCTAGTATATACAGTGTTCCGTTAATACAGGTGTGGTCAGGGCTGGAGTATCCGCAGATGCGCGGCTCCCTGCTGGAGGAGGCGCAGGGCTCCGACAACCCGCGCGAGATATACAGCCACGAGGACTACGTGTCGCTCGTGCATCATAGTGGACAGGTAAGGGAATAAGGTTGCCTTAAAAAAAATAAGTTTGTATATATGGAAATAATATTATCTCGTATAAGATTGCAACTCAAAATTAAACTAGTCAAATTAGACTCACGCGCCGAGGCTTACAAAATAGTCTGTAATATAAATTATTTCTTTCATCATTATTTTTCCCAATCTAAAGTCAACAATTATTGTCATAGAATTATCCATACTGTAGGTAGAGTATAGATGGATAGACTATAGCTATAGTGAGATGGTCAAACACAAGCCAACACAAAGTAAAAAAAAAAACAGTAACTATAGTATCTCATTCCATACAAACGCCAGTTTAGACCACGCAAGAAAACAGACTAGTTGAGATACTCTATAATCTATGGCACAGGTTAATGAAATTGCTGCTAAATGATTACACAATCTGCAGTACATATCGCACAACTACGCGGAGCAATCAACAAGCGAAGATCCTCGAATGATGGCGTTCTTCGATTCGTTAGTCCAACGTGAACTGGAATGTCTCGCTGAGGAAACGGATTCTTTAGACGGGTCTAGTTCGGGCTCCAATCATGGCAATGATACTGACTCTGAAGACACCGACCAGATTGTTGTGGACTTCCTACCCTTACCCCCAAAGCGAGGTAACTACTCATCTACTCTTCATGTTGCACCTAACCGAACCAGCACTAGGTACTTACAGCATTTTATCATTTTGCAGGAACCATTTTTGGCCTCCCACAGCTATATAATATTATTTCTGCTTTTTTTGTTTTGTTCCTATGTTTGCTAATTCTGTGAGTAGCTATTTAATATATTTTTTATTATTCTTTCTTGTCTTAGTAGATTTTTGTCTCATTAATTATTATTATTACCCGTTTATTTATCTAGAATTGCCGCTGGTATGAAGTATAAAAATTCCCAGTTTACGATTGTATCCTGCCATTTTAGGAAGTAGATGTTTATAGTCCAGTATCCTATAATAATATGTATATTATAACAATGCGGTACAAAATATATCTTGTATTGTTATGCGCTTATTATTAGTTTCAAATTACAGCTAATCCTAATGGAAATCGCAGTCAGAGATGTCCCAACAGGTTGGCGCGTTTGGTGGCATCTCGATATTCAAAAAATGTGCGCTCTCAGAAAAGAGGATCTACTAGGTAATCCATTCATATACTTCTATTAAGTACTTACTCCTATAATAGTAGAATTGAAATTAGAATTCTTACTAGTATTTTTACCACGTTTTTTTTAAGTCACTTGTTTGTCTGTCTGTCGTTCCGGGTGAAATCTTGCATCTCAAATTTCGAGCGATTAGCTTCCAGATGAAACTTTCAGGGTAGCTCACGACTCGATGACAATACATTCAAATTAGATTGTAAAAACGTGGTTTTTAGATTTTTTTTTAACCTACATAAATTTTACTCAGTATCAACATATTTAATAATTACAGACGCAGCAAACAATCCCGGACAACACTAAGCAAGTCTAGTGGTAAATGTGTGTCTGGTACTAGCGCTAAGGGCAAGCGCACACCGGCGCGGCGGTCGCGCGGCCCGCGTCGTCCGACCAGACACGCACACATGCACACGCACGCGCTCGCACACACGCACACTCACACGAACATCAATACGCACTCGAGGATATCAGCGCCATCTAGTGAACGAACTGATTCTGATGAGCCAGCGCATTGTTTGTATAGGAATTCTGGGAGGGTGAGTGATACGGTATTCTTATCATGTACTAGTTGTTCCCCGCGGTTTTCCCCGCCGCGTTCCTGGGATAAAAATGTTTTCCTCTATGCCAACTTTCATCATGATTGGTCAATCTCATTTTCGCTTTTATAATTTTAGTATGATTAGTTTACTTTTCGGAACTAAATATGGTTTTTGGTCCAGAATGTCAGAGACTAAAATGTTGGGCTGTTGAGTTCTTTTTGGTTTATACTTTCTTTGAAGGGTTTGTTTAGTGATAAAACTGCGAGAAACTTAATTTAGTTTATTAGTACAGACAGAATAAGTCCATCAGAATGGGGGTTGTGATGTTGATGCTAAACCCTAACATCTATTCATATTTTTCCAGATTATTCGACCTCTACGCCGACGCATAAATCTCACAAGAACTGCAAAAAGGAAAACTAAAGTCACTAGTTATAGGAAAGGAATGAATTTAAGAAGTAATGGTGAGTAGTGAAATGTGAATGTATCTGCCTCTGTGCTTTTCTTTTTACGTCTTTAATAATTGATTCCTTGTACCTAGGACCGGCTGGCATGGCACAGGACAGCAGCGATAACAATAATTTCAATAGCTTTGAAAATTTCGACGATAGTTTGGCTCAGCCAAGCACTAGCACGGGTAAGACTACAATTACTAAATAAATCTTCCAATTTCTTAACCAGACCATAACTGTTATATCTAATGATGCAGGTTACAGGGGCCAAAGTACACCAGCATTATTCCGGATAGCCGAAGTAGATTCAGACGACGACCAATCTGTGGGCAGTCGTCCAATTTCACCAAGGAATCAGAACACTAATCAAAACATTCCTAACAACCTCGTTGGTATCATACCGACCCCTATTAATGGATCTCGAGACTCACTTGGCGATTCACTTCGAGTAGAACTACCAGAGTCTGAAAGTAATAATTCCTCGCCACCGCCGCCCGAAAACCGGCGAATGAACGTACGTCGGGTCCGGCGAAACGGCCGGATGAGTCTACATCGTTCAGACTCGAGTGAATCTCCTTCACCTAAAGAACAAAGCGAACGCGCTTCAACATCAGTCGCTGAACGTTTGTCACCGAAAATCAATCATTATAATACAACAGTGGCGAGGCTTATGAATGAAACAAATGAAAGTGAGTTAGAAAGCAGTTGTAGCACAGAGAGCAGTCTGTGGCCAGCTCCGGACACGATGGGAACCCCAGATAGTGGGGTCGGTACAGTAGTAGGCAGCAGTACACGCAACACTCAGCCTCACGCCGATGACGTATCCGACGACCCAGACTATCAAGCCCTCAAATTCCGACAACGAGTGAAAAAGGCACGTCGTAACTACAGAAATCACATGGAGTCTGATTCAAACTGAACTGAATATAGATAGATTTTTAAATGTGTTCCATGCAATGTAGTTGTTCTACTAAAAGTGGCGACTATCCAATGACTGCATCTTCTACTATTATTGTTATTGTAGCTATTAAGAAACACGACTTTTTTGGGTGGTCCATCTGTCTATGAAGCGCCTCGAACGACTTCAGCCTACAATATTTAATCACGCCTTAAACCGTCGCACTTCTAGGTTTAACTTAAATATAAATGAACACGATCCGTAGTAGTGCGACCAGGTGGAGTCGTTTGAAGATAAATAATCTTGGCTTTTTGTATAGTTTATTATTACTACTATTATGAAGATTATATGTGATCCATTATTATCAAATAACTTAATTAGATTATAAGAAGTATCAATGTTCCCTGAAAAGGTTGTTAGCATATATCCATGCTATTATAAACAAATACATTGAATTTGAAATATATAACAGCTCGTATTATTTCTTACGTATAAGTATAACCGGTGCGGTGTAACTGGTGTAAGATAAATATTGACAGACGAACGAGAAAATTCAGTCCTTCAGACAGACAGCCGGATTCGTTCGGTGACCCATCCAGCTAGGGACGTCAGGATTTGTCCTGACATGCCACCTAATTATATTATTAGCTTAATTTTCTCACTTTATTCGATATCATATAGGATATCGCATAGGTCAGGATCCGATTTTTTTCAAACGTAATTGAGTCACAATCATGCACAATTTTATTAGTAGGATGAAATACTGAACAAGTTAATATTTTTTAATTGTAGGATCAAATATAAAACTAAATAGTATCTACTTAATCAACACAAAACAAAAATCGCCTTCACAGCAAAAATACATACTTATTAATTTTACATACATGAGGACATTTTTATGGAAATCAGGCTTTTTATCAGTACTTTTCAGTTATACATCTGGTAACCCTGAGCTCAGATTATTTTAATGTTGGTTGATTGACTGACTTACTGACATGACATTGACATTTGACACACACACACACACTAAAACGTAGTGATTATATACTCTTTGACACACACTTCGCTATGCTATAACCCGGTACCTGTATTAGGGATGTCGGAAATGCAATAAAGTATCGATATATACCGTATCGATGTTTTTTGAAAATATCAATATCGATATTGATATTTTTATTAAAAAATATCGATATCCGATATATCGATATTTTGATTGACATGATTGATATGATTTGACAGAGAATATTCGTGCTCTAAAAATTAATTTATTTGGTCTAATCTAATTCAATCATCTTACATTTCTAGATAAATATTAATTAATATACATAATTTTTAATAAATCAAGCAACCATTCAAAAAATTTTATTATTTATTATATACAAATACATAAAATATAATTTGTTAAAAGATGTTAGTTTAAAAAAAGTATTTTCTTTTGGGATTTTTTAATCTTAAAACTTATAAATGTTTATTGTTCTGAAAAAAATATCGGTTTTTATACCTTTTCGATACTTAGAATTTTATATCGATACATCGATATATCGAACTATGAAATATCGATCAAAAATATCGATATATTGACAAAATAATATCGATATATCGATATTTTTTCAACAAGCCTAACCTGTATTATATTCTCTTTGACCCGGTACGGTCCCGCATATAACCTAGAAGTTGCTAAAACTTTATCTAAAAGGTGGATGGATAGTTTCTAATTAAAGAAAGAAATGGACGGAATTTCGACATACAATAATTTTATAGCATTGCACAAACATCAACTGATCTTGTCTGGTATTCCAGAACATTTTTGGCCTATATTATGCAGAAAATTGAAGGATGTAATTTTTGACTCTGGTTTGTCATTTCAATTGGTGCAAATTGACTATGAAGATGTTGTAAAAGCGCCTTATGACCCTCTATGGAGCGTCATCACCATCAAGGACATCGACCGGATGGACCCAAACAATATTTACTTAATTGATCATGCTTGGACCTTCAATGCCAACAGTACTAGGAATAATCTAATGAACTTGCCTAGTTTTTTAGAAAGAATGTGTAATCTTATGCAAATTACGAGTGAAACGACAGAGGAGCAGATAGAGGAAGTATCAAATAATGTATGGAGATATGCTCACACATATTCCATAGGAGGTAGTGAGTTTTCTGTTGATGAGAGAGTGCCCATTTGGTATGTTCTAGATGAACTAGGTTCTGCTATCAATCACTGTGATAATCCAAATTTTAGAGCTGTGCCTTTCATATATGTACCAGACCAGACCACATACACTTTAATTTTTCCTATTGAGGATGTAGAACAAGGTGAAACGGTCACAAGAAACTTTGCTGAGGGACATTATCCTGACCCCCTTCAGAGAGAAGCTCTGCTCATACCTTGGAAGCATTATGAACATTTCTATGAAGATTTCACCCAACAGGAGCCAGACACAAACTATTTCCTTGATGGTCATATAGTAGAATCACTGCCTGATTTAGAATTATTGAAGGAAAGACAAATATCTTCCAATAAGCTCAAAGTATATTCTGAATATGAATACATAAAACAGTATCTTACAGCCCCGGAATTTGAAATTGTGGAAAATGAGGATGATGCTGACATATTGTGGTATATTGAACACTTTAAAAAATTTGGAGAATTGAGTACCAACTTTCCAAACAAGTTTGTGAACCAATTTCCTTATGAATATGTTATAACTATCAAAGATCTTGTAGCAATTGTTGCAAGAAGGAGTCAAAAGACAAATGACACAGCAAATGAGCTTGAAACTTTGCCTCATTGGCTTCCAACAACATTTAATATGAAGACTGAGCTTTCACATTTTGTTGCATATTACATGCAAAGAAAAAAATTAGGGTTGAACAATCACTGGATTTGTAAGCCTTTTAACCTTGCAAGGGGCTTGGACACATACATCACTGATAATTTAAACTTTTTATGCCGCCTACCCATGAGTGGTCCAAAGATAGCTCAGAAATACATTGAGGATCCTGTATTATTTGAAAGACCAAATATTGGTTCAGTAAAGTTTGATTTGCGTTATGTCATTATTTTGAAGTCAGTTAACCCTACTGAAGTTTATATTTACAATAACTTTTTCCTTCGATTTGCCAATCAGCCATTTTCTCTAAGTGATTTTGAAGAGTATGAAAAGCATTTTACTGTAATGAACTATACAGAGGGTGCTCCACTCTATAGGTTACTATGTCATGAGTTTAAAGAGGCTTGGGCTAAACAATATGGAGATTATGACTGGACTAAAGTTGAAAAGCAAATATTTGAAATGCTTTCAGAGTTATTTATTCTGGCTACTTCTAAGGAACCTCCATGTGGCATAGCTAGAAGTCCTCAGTCAAGAGCATTATATGCAGCAGATATTATGTTGAGCTGGCATAATAAAAAATCAGAAATGCAGCCAAAGTTGTTAGAAATAAATTGGATGCCAGATTGTCGTAGAGCCTGTGAATACTATCCTGACTTTTACAATGATATTTTCTCTGTAATGTTCTTAGACAAAGATGTTGACTCATGCACAAAGATTTTGTAGTATTAAAACAATTATTCAATATTTTATTAACTATTGTATTGTTTTAACAACAAACAATAATAAGATTTTAACATAGTCTTAAGATTTTTAATAGAGATTTAAGTAAAATATATAGATGGATAAAAGGCTCAAATTATTTGAAGTAATTATATTCATATTTATAATACATCTAATTGTTACATAACACTTAAAACATTGCTTGATTTCATAAATATATAATGTGAAGTTTTATATTAGTTTTTCTGAAGTATCCTTCGCTCATCATCATGGACTCCGAATGGGCTATCTTCGTTAACATCCCTATTGCTGAGCAGCAATACCACCACAACAACAGCTATGACAATGAATAATAAGACCCAGTAACGCCTGTATATTCCTCCGGCTCTTCGTACTCGAGAAGATGGGAGAGTGTTCCTGTGCCAAAAAAGATGTTGTTCAATAAATATTTCCATCGTTTGGTAGAACTATTTGGCTTATCGAAAAATAAAAAGACATAAGAGCTAGTGGATTTGTAGAAAATAACCTATGAGGGATGGAAAGCTGGCCTTTATACATTTAAATAAACCAGTTGTCTATTTCATAAGTACTCACTTCCACCATCTACTGATCCAAGCAAATGTTGACTTCTGTTTGTACTTGTTGTCATCATGGTCATAGTTTGTGGATACTTTGGGATGGTCGATCGGTTTAAAGCTTTTTCTGGGCGCCTGGCCACCTGAAATTAAACATATGCATCCGTTTTCAACCAATTTAAGTATGGTAAGTGATGATGTGGCCGTAGGTGGTAGGCACACAAAACCTAGAAGGCAGCTGCTGTTGGTGTTGCAATAGGTGTTGGCGACAGATTTTCAACTTGAGGGTGGTAGCCAGCAATGTCTTCGTTCATCGAAAGCTGAAGCTCACTGTAACATTCGAATCCTCGCCCTTCGCCGTGGCATCCGACGTCACTACCAGTGAGCCTTAAGATTAAAAATAAAACATTTCTATATTTATTTACTTACTTTTTTTTTTTTGATAGTTTGAGAATGAGCTCTTGTGTCATCATCATTATCATTAAAATTATTACAATTTAAAATTGTTTTTTTTCTGAATGAGGTTGTTTAGTTATGGCGCCAAAACTACTGACAGCGATTAGCGGCATTACTGGCCGCAATTATTTTAATGGGAGAACAAAAAAGAAACTAAACGTCAAACCAAACTTTAAACTGCGTCTCGGTGTCGCTAAAAGTTTACACTTCAAAAATAGGGTATATACACGGGCGAAGCTAGGGGGGGGGGGGGCGGGGGGGCATTATGGGGCAATGCCCTACCTTGAAATCACAATGCCCTACCTTAAAAATACCAAAAAACTAAGATCAATTTTTATAATTAAATTGTTTGTTCATAGTTTGATATAAAAAATTGTAGCGATAGGTATCTAAACTTTTCCGAACATACCACAGTCACGACCACAGTTTGTGACATTAATTTCATATATAATAATTCTTTGTTCTGTATATAGATGGAATTTGAAGCGCCATCACATGAAGTGATGGGTCTATTTAATTATAACATCTGTGATGCAGAAGGAATTCCCCGTACCATAGATTGCAATAATAAACAGATTAATTATTATAATAAGTTTGCAGAAACGTAAATGGTATTTTTGGTCGTATCTATTTACTCGTATCACCCCACCCAACAATTAATTATTACCTCACTCTCACTCATGGATTTCTACATCCAAATCTGGAAGTTCAACCGTCTTGTTCGCTTGTTCTTCATCATTGAGGATTTAATAGTTCTTAGATCCATGCTCATGTTCTGTCACAGAAATTATTTGTCTACGAATAGCTATTGAATGTACATCACTGACCTAGAGGTCAGTGATATACGTGGTCATGGATTTAGGAGCCCGTGCTTTGGAGCAGATAATTTTTTTACTTCCACCCTACCTGTAACCAATGCTACCCTACCTCAATTTCGACTCTAGCTACAGCCCTGGGTATATATATGTATGGATGTACAAATCATTAATCACCTTGCAAACTATCAGTTCTCTTCAACGAAGTGGTGTCATAGATATTGACATTGTCGTCAGTTATTTGAACGATGGAATGTGGCGTGCCATTGGCTGAACGGCTGGTGGACTCGTCGTCACTTGCTCCGACGGGAGTGCCTCGTGGACTGTCCACTGTGCTATTTGTATAGTACTGGTCTATGGGGGACTGGCTGCGTCTGGACGCCGCGCCTTTCATGTCTTGGTCTTCTGAAAGCTGTAATAAGGGATTGAGGAAACAACTTGAACTGTTAAATACATACCTAAGTAATTGATATCATGACTTCAGTCATGTCATTATAGTATAATATATTCTGGATGAAGACTAAGCCCTGTTTGGGCAGTGTTGACTCCATATAGATCCTCTAGGCAAGTTAACATTAGTAAGCAAAAGAGGCTTTGTTTTTGAATGATTAGTTTAAGTTTAGTTGTTGTTTACTGAAAAGATTCAGTTTTATATTTGTTTTAAAAAAATTATAATCTTTCTTCCTAGGATAAAAGTAATTTATGTATTAATCCAGAATGCATTCTATCTGTGTGCCAATTTCCTCCAAATTAGTTCACCCATTACATAGTTGAGTGGTAACAAACATACACACACTTTGAATTGTGCATGGTGCTAAAGTCACATTATGTTACTTAGACAAAAGGTAAATATTTATTATATTTCAAGGAATATAAAAAAAACGAATAATAACTTACCAAAGGTAGACCCAAGCCAGCCCTCGCCCAGTTGACTCCAGCCAGTTTCTCCCGAAGTACATCAGCTACAGGTGAGACCAAATTAGGTGGAGGGAATACCGGTGTTGCACAGGATGGACACTGGTACCCGGCCGGCGCTGTCGTCCGTGGTAGAGCGCGGTACCGTGCTTCGGCGCATGACCAATGGAATACATCTGGAAGGTACATGGTAGTGTTATTTTACTAAATATAATAAATTTACAATTCACAAATAATTTCATTAATGACTTTGTAAAATTAATGAAACACAATTTTTTTTTTCAAAAGTCCAATGGTTGGCTCGCGAATGAGATGCATGTCCCAAAACAACCTAAAAAAATTGAATTCCAGGAATCGCAAATCACTTATTAATATCCTGGCAAGTTTATTATAAGTACATCACCACTATGTTCAAAGCCACCAATCACCAATCTAATGTTATCATAAAACTTTATCATAAATTAAGATAATAATCATGTAAAATGTAATTTTCATGTTACTAAATTTAAATGATGACATCAAGCACTAATTGGTGTGATGCAAACTATACTTTTTGTCTATTCCTTAGTTTTTCTAATGCTTCATAAATTATTACTTGCTAATTAAGTAAATACATTTAAGATAGAATTAATTGTCTTAGGCCTGATTTTACAATGGCCAGATAAACGGTATCTGGCTGTTAATTTGAAATTAGAACAGTTTGTGTATGGACTTATCGGAGGAATAGCTTATCCAGGGTTTATCCAGCAATTGAAAAATTGGCCCTTATATGAAAAAATATTTATTGTATTTTCACTAACAATGTACAAATTTTAATATTGTATTAGGTATACTAATTTAATTAATTGAATAACCTTGAGTCTATGAATTTAGGTTTGTACCTATTATACATACAATAACATGAGATTTAATAACTTGTGTAGAATTTGAAGTCACCGGGCTCTATTATATTTATTTACTATGGAAAAATAATAACAACCTGTTGAATATGCAATAATTTGTGAACTATACAATATTTTTGAAAGTAGAATAGTAATAGCTAGAAGTGAGGGTTGACAATGTTGAATAGGTATTTGATAACTAATAGTCAATGGAATGTGACCTATTTATGGAATACTTACGATAACAAGTAAGCCGAATACACTCCCCTTCACTCAAGCTTTTAGTGCAAATCTCACATATAGGGTTATAGTCACTGTCTTGTAACCACTGCAAGTACGATTGAATAATGCACTGAAATAAATAATAAATCGAATTAAATTCTCTAGCCCAATAGCTACATAGCCACGCTTTAAGATATTACGAAAATGCCGTGTAATTACCTTAGGGTGGTTCGTCACCATACAATATTCACAAACATTAACTCTGTGCTCGAAACAAAACTGATTTGTAACTCTTCTTTTAGGACATTTGCACAAGCCCATGGTGCTGCTATGTCAGGAAAAATTCAATTATACGTTGGGTGACAATGAACTTTGCAATAAATAATACATTTATTGCTTGCTAGAGAAAATACAGAAACAAACAAAGTGTAGAGCAAGACAGTTGATTTGTTTGATAGATAGACAAGCAGTCAGCCACAGTCGGCCACGTAAAACAGCTGTCAATACTAACTTGACTGCTTGACTCGTAGACTACCTACTACTCAGACCTACTATTATATCAAAGAGTAAAATATTGTCGACTTGACTGCCAAACATCAAATTGTCTCTGCCTATCCCTATGCAGCGGCTGCCAAACTGAGAATTTCAACCCTAAATTACAGTAGTCGATTATTGTGTTTGTCTTCAGTATTTCAAACATATTTTCAATTTTACTACAAATAGTTAGTCGAAGCTATTTATTTAGTTTAGGCCCTTGGAGTGCACTTTATATTTTACGATATTGGGTGGTATTATCAATTTTAAAATTAGGTTGTATAGACTAGAACCCTTTGCGTCCCTAGAAATAGGAAAACTTGAAGAAAAAAAAATTCGGTACAGTGTGACCAGGCTTAACAGGATAAGGCCACAAAATTAGCAGATTATTCTATAGGTTTGAAAAAATTAACTGATTTTAGCGGAATCTAATAAAATCTATGATTTTGATTAATGTAAAAAATTACAACTCTTAAGTATTATTTCATTCAGGGGAATTCCCTGAACGTGTATTCTGTCGTGTTGTTGTAGTTACATTTTCTTTGTTTGTAGTCATTAGCCGAAACGTAGTGATTTTATTCTCTTTGATTAGCCGTTAGTTAGTCAGTGGTGTTGTTTGTGCAAGTCCAAAATTAAAAGAAAATATGACCAGAATAATCGTTCCAAGTGGGAGGACTCAATATTTTCGTCCTGGCTATCAAGAGCTAAGGATGACGCCAATGCAGCTTTTGGTAAAGCGAGCAATACTAAATTAATCAATAACATCGATCGTCTAGATCAATAATAATCAAGAGACATTTTATTTTATTCCTATGTCCTTTAAATATGAGTAAATTCGTTAGCTCAATTGTAGCAATGTTTCAAAAAAGTTAAGCAGATTTTAATCATACAGCTAGCAAGATTATCAATCAAAATCTAGCTGCTACCTAGCTAGACTCTAGCCTGGTCACACTACAGCTTCGGTACCTACCTGTCAATGGAAAGTAAAAATATTTGGATTTAAATAAATACGAGACGGAGAGTTTTTCTCTGTTTCGAAAAGGAAAATCATGACCACCAAACTTTTGTTTCTCAAAAATTTTATAAACAGGCCACTGAATGGCTTATTCAAGCAAAACAATGTTACTTATAACCTCAAAACAAACTTTAGTACTACACCAATTGCTTGTGTAAATTTCTTCAATAAGTGTAAGTTTTAAAATGCTTTTAATATAACCAACACTATCTATTTAGCTTATAACTTTTGCAGTGTGTTTATTGAAAATATTCGTAACCTAATCATAAAACTTTCAGTACCTGCAGAGAAACTGTGGAAGTCAGTTACATCTGTCAGTAATGCTGGTGCCAAGAAAGGTCGTGGTAAAGGTGCAGGGCGTATTAGAATAAGAGATTTGAATCGAGGCCAAGTTATTGGCATTGGAAGGGTGAATATGCTGTGGCCGGGTCTCTCTGCACCTGTCATTAGAGGCAGGGAATTGCTGAAACAACAACGGCTACCTGACGATCCCGAAAGGTTACAAATATGCTTACAATATCATAGTGGTAGAAGATAATTGTAGTGTAATCCAGCATTTTTATTTTTTTTCAGGATGGAGAAGTTAACTCAGATCAGAGACTCGATGACCAAATTCCGCCGAATGAAACTCAGTCCAATTGAAAGAGGTTGGTCTGGACAGCGCATGCCTGGGCGCAGTATTGGACCTCCTGATGCTATTGGAGAAGGTTATTCAATCATTACCATATATGCTTGCAACCACTATGAGTAAAATATTAACTGTAATTTAGATAATATTATACTGAAATATCAAAGCTAATTAGCATGCTTAATACCAGACTGTTATCCATTACAGATGAATTTACTGGTTTTGATACAAAAGTCCTACAACTTAGGTCACTTCTCATCATGAAGGGAAGTCTTGGGCGTACACGGAATTATCAGGCAATGGTTGTTACTGGAAATGGACAGGGTCTTGCTGGATTTGGTTTTGGGAAGGCAAAAGAAGCTCCGGCAGCCCTGAGGAAAGCTAAAAACAGAGCTGGACAGAAGTTGATGGATTTTGAGATTTATAATGGCCATACCAGTAAGTTTTTTTTTATTATGGGTAAGTAAGTACTATTACCACTTTAAAAAAATTAGTATGATAAAGTAAATTTTAATTCCACTTCCAGTTTTCCACGATTTCTACACAGCATTTGGAAAAACAAAGATATATGTTCAGAAAAAAAATGAAGGGTATGGTCTTATGTGCCACAGGGCTATCAAAGAAATCTGTCAAGCTATAGGTATTAAAGACTTGAGGGCTAAAGTGGAGGGATCCAACAATCTGCAGCACATTGTAAAGGCATTTTTTATTGGATTGTTGCAACAGGTAAGAAAAACAATCCTAATACTATCTTAAGCTTCATTTAAAATTATGTGTTCACAGTTGGTTCTCATTGCAGAGAACACATCAACAGTTAGCGGAGGAAAAGAAACTTCATCTTGTTGAATATAGAGCTGAAAATGAATACTTCCCAAAAGTTGTGGCAAGCCCCACTGAAGTCAGAACCAAAGAGAACATACCTAAAGACGAGTCCTTGGACTTCATCCAGTATGTCATGAATGACAAAGTGATTTTAAAGAAAAAGAAGTTCCCTCGGTTTTATGAGACCATGCCACATTATAAAATATATTTAAAGAAATATGAAAAATTCAGGAATCATGAGAAAATTCGTCTTAATCTAAAAGTAGAATATGGCGAAGTTAAATCCTTTTTAAATGATAAATATCCAGAAGAAAAAGTGAAGGAGGAGGCATAGATTCTTATGTATGTTTAGTATAGATGTATTGAATAGATGTTATATGTAATTATTTGATTTTTTTTGTAATAAACTGCTAAGCTAAAAATTAACAACAATAATATAGATAGATTTATTTATGAACATATTTATTCATTCATAATGATTGATGTTTACATTTTAAATGTTCTTTCATTTGAATACAAACAAAAATTAAACTGGAATAGCGTCTTACTAGTCTACTAAATATCATGGAATCACACAGATAATAATTATAAATAAAATAATATTAGTGAGTAAATAATACATAAGTTCCTGTATCTTCATAGTATAACAAAATAGATACATTTGGTATTTAAATAAAAACATTGTTTTTTCTTTCTATATAACAATATAACTTTCATGTCATGGCACCCAATGTTCATTCCAATGAATACATTAAAAATATTTACATCAGTATTTAAAACCTAAATGTCAAGCAACTAAATGCTCTAAAATGCTAAGACTGATAATAGAAACAAGCACCACAGTCTTTCGACATAAAAAGCATTTTGAATCAACAATATTCTGATTACAGCAGTTGCAACAGCGCGAAATAACTTGATGTTTCAAAGAGTTAGGGGGCGCATATCTAGTGAAGTGTGGGCCTCAGTCAATATACCTACAAGCTCCCTAGTATTCGAGAGATGATTACACGTGAAATATTAATTTATTTTTGACTTAATTCCAACACACAATGTTGATATTTTTGGCAATGAAAACTGCCCGCTTCACAGGATTTCCACCAACCTTAATATCCTTATTTCTACAAACTATCAATGTAGAGGATATAAAAATATTTTAAATTGTTAGCTTTTCACTATCAGATTGATATAGAAAACAACTTTTAAACGTATTATTAGTTGGGGCAGTGACAAATAAGGTTTGTTTCAAACAGACCGTTTCCGTTTGAATCGAAACGCTAACGGACATATATTGCTGTCATGTTAACTTATAATATGGACAAAATCATTAATGTTATGTAGATTACGTACCTAGTTATAAGACAAATGACGCGCGCTGGTGCAACAAATAATTTAACGTAACTCGAATTCATAAATCACAAATTAGAACGTGAGATTTGTCATGGTGTCTTGTTTTATGATTTGAAAAAAAGCAGCGAATTTTATTAACACTACCATTAGTAATCAAATACATATACGTGTGGATATTTATCAAAGAATATATTTCATATTCCAATAATATGGAAAAAGTAATTTAGTATAAAAAGTACATCATTCTTTAAATATCACTACATTATTTTTATCACATGCAAAATGAAGACGAGCTATACTAAAGCCATGTCCTTTTTTATTTAGTTTGTTTGTTTATTTATACCATATCAGGCGGCGAAATTATTGTTCTGTTATTTATTGTTTCGATATAAGTTGCGATTAATTTTGAGACGTTATTTTGAATATATCAAAGAACCGATACTCCTCGACAAGGTGAAAAATGTGTATATTATTATATTTTCGACAATATAACTTATAAATTTATTTTCTCATACAAAAATTGCTTTTTATTAGTATTGAAACGATGCGATACCGCTCCGATCTGGACAGTTAGCTTTAGTATGATTTCAATTGTACTGTACCAAACCAACTTGATACATTTCTACTGCCACAAACCTTACATAGCTATGAAATGAGTCGATCCTCGGATAATCTTTTTCACTATTCTTCACCAAAGATGATTGCATGAATTAACTACATTGAGCAAAATATATTATACAAAAAATAGCTCTAATTTACACACTGAGAAGATACAAATTACCTTGATGTAGTTACAGGAAAGATTCTTTTTATTTTTAGCTTTTTGATTTTACGTGCTTTTACCAAGGAATTAATTATAAGTAAATTGTTTCAATCTAGTGCAGAACCTGAAAAACAAAAAGTTATATTAAAGTGAATGTAATATATATATATTTTTTTAAATTAATTATTTATAATTTTTCTAACAGTACTTCAGCGGTAACTTTTATTTTACATTTAACATATGAAATTAATTAAAGCGGTCGGACGAATTGCATAAATAGAAAATTTGTCTTAATTATACAATGAATAGCCAACATCCGTTCACCGCTGTAGTGTAGTCCACCACTCGGTGGTTATGGTGTGTCATACGTCATACGTCATACAGACCTCGTGTGTTGGGTGTTGGTTGTGGTGGCGCCACTTGTCGTTGTGGTCGCGCGTGGTGGAGGGCGCGAGGTGCGCGCGCACGCCGCCCAGCACGTCGGCGGCGCCGGCGGCGGCGAGCGCGAGCGGCGCCACGGCCGCGCCCGGCAGGTGCCGCAGCACGCCCACGCCGCTCGACCAACGAGCCGCCAGCGCCATCGTCTCGGCTTGTTCCGCGAACCCCTGACGGTTTACACTTATAATTATCTTACTTCTTACGTGTCGTTTGTGTCAAACTTGGCTCTTAGATAGATCATGCGCAGGAATAACATAGGATTTTTATCCTGGGAAAACATAAATGAAACCGCGGGGCGGAAGTTAGTGTCATATAAAACGCAATTACTATTTAAGGCTATTCTTCTTCTACTTGATTGAATGCTATTCTTCTTTTCAATAAAATACAATGTATAATAGTCAAGTACATAACGTCACTTAGTTTGTTAACGACATAAAGGTGTAAGATAAATATGTGACCATTTAAACAGTGTTTTAGTAAAATTTCTAACCTCTTTAACAGTCTGATATGCACTGGCAACCCCTTCTCTGATATCGGTAGGGTGTCGCGACGGATCGTGTCGTCGTCGGCGTCGTCTCTCGCGCCTGTTGTACGCGTCTTGTAGCTGCAGCGTGGGCCCGGGAGTTAACATGTCGAAAGCTGTTTCTGCTGTCGCCTGATATAGAATGGTCGTGGTTATACTGGGTGGAAAGAACGAACGGAAACTGGAGGGAATGTACCCTTATTATTGAAGGTAAATTTGACTCATAGAATGGACAATCGACACACTAGATAGAGAGTAAAATATTTTTTGAATTTGCTTATCTCAGCCAGGAATCGAACCAACAAATGTGATTTTCTAGTATTATGGCACCAGTCGAAAAGGTCAATTTAAGGATCCAATCTCTCTAATAAAGATAAGATCTTAAATTTAAGGATGATCATGAAATCTAATTAGGGCAAAGACTTAGGTGATCGACATTAGAAAATTACCACTGAATATTTTTTATCGGTTATAATTAAAGGGCAAGGGTGACAGAAACATTATTTATATTGTTTTATTTGATAGAAATTACTATGAAATTAGTAGAAAAAACCGGCCAAGTGCGAGTCAGACTCGCGCGAAGGGTTCCGTACCATTATCTATAAAAACGGCAAAAAAATCTCGTTTGTTGTATTGGAGTCCCCTTAAATATTTATTTTATTCTGGTTTTTAGAATTTGTCGTCATAGCGGCAACAGAAATACATCATCTGTTAAAATTTCAACTGTAACTATCACGGTTCATGAGATACAGCCTGGTGACAGACAGACAGACGGATGGACAGACAGCGAAGTTTTAGTTATAGGGTCCCGCTTTTACCCTTTGGGTACGGAACCCTAAAAAAAGATCTTCATCGTATTTCTAAAAACCTGTTCCGTGTCCAAAACTAGTTTTGACGATTGACATCCTAAAGTACATTACATCACCTGTATAAGCTGCAGCAGTCTAGTAGTGATGTCGAGCGCGGCGACCGCAGTCCTGGCGGTGAAGGAGGCGGCCCCGCGCCGCAGCCCGTGCACCAGCCTGCCGTCGCGCCGCCACTGCTCCACCGGCAGCCAAACTAGATCTCTTATACCCGTTACTGGAACATACAATACCATTTTTATAAAGCCAGCGTCTAGTTAGAAGAAAACACCCGAGTATGCAACTTGTATAATGTACGTAGATAAATGTAAAATTTTACTTAATCAAAATATAATATGGAACAACAATTTTTGTCGCTATTTTTTATACATAATTGTGCATTCTGAATAATATTATGATTTTTAAGTAGCAAAGACAAAAAAAAAAAAACAGGCAGTCATGGGGACTGCCGATAGAAGTGAAAACGTATTAGTGTATACGTGTACACAGGCCACTGCGCGTGCGCCAGTCTGACTACTCATAGCTATAGATATACTATTAGCATGAGCATGTCGGTGACGCGAACGTATAACTTTTTCCCCTCTAAAAACGCTCAACGCGGCTAAAGATGTTTCACTTCAAAAAAACAAGAAAAATATTTTATTTGTGGAAATGAAATGAATACAATGAATATCACACTATACTTATAACGTAAGAACTACAACATTTCATGAAAACTAACAAATTGAAATGTTTCACAATGTCACGTAAAGAAGGTTAAACAAAAATACTGATTTATAGGAAACAGTCAAACTTACTGAGTTGCAACAGTGAATGCATAGGTCCAATTCCACTTAGGAGTCCAGGAAGTTGGTGCCGCTTGATGTCTGAAAGCCATTCATGCAGGGCCCACTGCACCAGTTTCTCTAGGCCCAGCAATCCTAGCCTAAAAATAAAAAGCACTTCTTGGGACTTTGGGAGAGAAAAGACATCACGCAACAGATGACATTCCTAGGGTAGGGATACAATTTTCATCTAGTCCAAGTCACTTAGCCCCGCTTTGTCTTGAACCTGGGACAGTTACAAGATTAAAATTAGAACAGAATTATCACAAAAATTTAGTGATATTTGAAATTGTACCTTATTACAAACAGATACAGGTCAGAATATTGGGTCACGCGTTTCCACAATGTTCGTAGAGAACTAGTTGTTCCTCGTGGTTTCATCCACGTTCCCGCGGTAAAAATAGCCTACAACCCTCAATAAACGGCCTTTCTAACGTAAAAATATTTTTTCAAAGTGGATCAGTAGTTTCGGAGAAATATACATATAACTTACAAACTTTTCTCTTTATAAGATTTGTGTAGATTGAAAGAATAATGAAAAAATATTTAAATACACAAATAAGTTATAATTACTTGTAATCCAGCCTCTTAAGCGTAAGTTCTGAGCAGTTAAGTTGTCCAAGGCCCATGAGCAGGCCGGCGACGGGCCCAGCTGATAGGTCCACGCGCTTGCCCACGTAGTCCAACCTTATTGGAACTTCGGGAGAGAACACCACGCGTCTAGAAGATTATTATAACATTTATAATACAACTAGCTTTTTGCCCGCGGCTTCGCTCGTGCAGACTTTTCTAACAGTATAAAATTAAATTCCAAAAATCTCGCTATTTTAAGGCGATAACTTTTTTGCAACATCCGATTTTAATGAAACAGACACACCGGATTCTACTATTTTATTATATGTATATAGAAGATATAGATAGATAGATATGATAGCCGATGCCGCACAAATCTGAAAGGGCCTTACTCTAAGAAATAACTTACCTAAAGTAAATAGGCGAATCATCAATAGGCTCCGTGTCAACTGGTATCTTCGCGATAGGTTTCTCTTGATTGATGCCGAGTTTCTGGAAGTCCTCTTCCAGTTGTATGAGGTTCTCAGAAACCAGCCGTTCAGCCTCATATGTCTCCATCAATGGTTCGTCATCACGCATCACTATAAAGTTTTTTTTAATTAGCCTTTAATTTCTTATTGCTAGGTAGCTTGTCAAGAAGTAGTAGAATAGTTCATTACGCAAACCCAATATGCACATTAAAAGATTAAAACGTAAATATAAGGTCATTAAATATTTCTGCACATGTTTCAACCTAGAATATTTGACCTTAATATCTATGACATAAGGTTGACATAACTTGGATGGATCATTATGCAACGAGTCAGAAAGCGTCGGTGCAGATTCTTCAAGATGCTCATAACTGTGTCTACACAGCCTTTTTTGTAATTTAAACTCTTAATATGTACGGCATAAGGTTGAAACTCATCTGCATAATTAGGTGACAAAGATTCGTCAATGATTGATCCTTCAAATGCCTGACGATACTCATAGCTAGCAGTCTCTGTGTGAATACAGTTTTTTTTACAATTTAAAACATTAATCTGTATGACATAAGGTTGAAACTCACCTGCATCATTGAGTGACAAGGAATCTGCGTCTCCTAATGAAGTGGGTGTCGGCGGTGGATCCTTCAAATGGCTGGCGATGCTCATAACAGGTGGCCGGTGCGTGGGGGTAGTCTGTCGAGACCCACTTGAGTCTGTTGACAGTCCTCCTACGCTTTTGGAGTCGTCATCTGCTGTGGGAGAGACGACATTGATTTCTATTGTTAAGCTTACCGTGACTACAATTTCACAGTTAAATGTTGAGCTAAACGAAAATGGCATGTACATAATGAAAAAAATACCAGGGGTTCCGTACAATTGTAGGTATGTAAAAATCACTGTATGTATGTAATTCAAAATATCTGATTTATCAATATTTTGATATTAAATCGTAAAAAATACGTAATAATAAACATTATCACCAAATTTCATAGGTCAATGGGATGTTAAAAATTCCTTGGAACAAAATTGTGATAGACGACGGACAGACAGACACGTGAGTAACAGCAATAGGCTCCGTTTGGACCCTTCGGGTGCGGAACCCTAGAAAAGGATCATAAGGGGTTTCCAAATGCTCTAAGTGGTTAACCATATTTGGCTCGGTTAAAATGCAAACATATGAAATGCAAGATTTTTTAAATTACCCAAGTACTTGGGTGGAAAAAAATGGATATAAAAATGTGTGTAGTGTATGTACCTGCAGATTCATCAGTGCCTAGTTTAGAGAAGTATCCGACGAGGAAGGCGAGCGTGTCCTGGTCCAGGTTGAACCACAGCGGCAGCAGCGACACCTTCAGGCAGCACTCTTGGGCAGAGAGCGCCGGCTCCGGACGGAGGTGTACCGCTTTTACTATCAACTGGAACAATAGGGTATTTTACTCCATATGAGAAAAAATCTAAAAATGTACAATTTAGATAGCTTAGGCAATAAGCAGTCGGAAAATGTTAGTTTTAGTTCATAAAATAACTTAATTAATTTTAAAATTCATTTCAAAGTTTTCGTTTTTTTATCTGTTTCTAAACAAGCGAAACAGTAGCCGCCATTATAATGACGTCGTACGGATGTCATGATGTATGTAAACTAAAAAGTGTCAACTAAAGTATTATTACTATTATTTTTACACTAATATTCATGCATTCAGGAACAGTACACTAATAAAAAGGATAATAGCTCATTTTTAATTTATAAAATTTTATAAGTCCAATTGAGACCAAATAACGTCATGACCGTAGAGTTACATGACGTTCAGCGTTTTCATCAAACTCCTCCCGACATTTGAAAATGTAAAATTTAAATGCATTTTTATGGCACTTATCGATTGAATAATTTTTTGTGTTTTTTTTGGTGGCTTATTAGTACCTTAGGAACGAATTGAGATATTTTTCGAAAATGGGTGTAATACCCTATTTAATTGATATTGTACATCGATTTATTTGTACTAAAATCAAAATCAATGCAATTGAACTCTCCATAATCAGTGTCAGTTGTAGACGGACCTAAGATATCAAAATAAGAAGCAAGCTACATACCATATGCGCGTTTTTCCTCTCCGGTTCATCCTTCAACTTATATTGGCTGAGTAGCTTATTGATGTCGCTGCACACCAGCTGATCTAAAACCTCGATTTTGCTTATAGCCAGGGTTTGTCTTGACGCGTGAGTTCCTCCCGGTGGATATATCTCGTATTGGAATTTTACCTTTGTCGGAATTAAACTTCAAATTAAATTAAAATATACAGGTGTCGCTAGATTTAAAGGGCTTCCGTAATAGTTAGGGTTGCATCTTCGGAAAATGAGGACAATCGAGTAGTTTAGCCACAGTAATTCATTTTCGTTTTATTAAATTTACTCATCACATAGACGTCTAACAAATTCACAAGGATAAAGTAGGCCGGAAAACGACCCGAGCATGCGCTGCCTCCATTTCTCTGTCTAACACGTTATAGTTTTCAACTATGTTATAGTGCTTTAATGCACTCGTAACGATAATGTTTAAATAGAATGATCGACCGTCATATCCACCATGTATATACCTATATACCTACTAGCTGTCCCAACAGACGTTGTCCTGTCCTACTCATACACAAAATTTCATCCAAATCGGTCCAGCCGTTTATCCTATCTCTCAAGTTCGACCAGACTGCTCACGGTGTGCCAATTTAATTTAAAATCGGTTAAGTAGTTTAGGAATCCATCGCGGACAAACATCGTGACAGGAGATTTATATATATTAAGATAGACCTATAGATACCTTAGTGAGACACAGCTTGACCCGGGTGTGGTGTTCCCGGTGGGCGCCGCCGCGCGTGCGCAGGTCGCGCGCGGGGGCGGGGCCGGGGCCGGGGGCGGGGCCGAGGCCGGCGGCGGGCCGCACGCGCTCGCCGCCCGCCGACCAGCGCACGCCGGCCCGGTACGCGCCCGTCATCGCCCCGCCGCTCTCGTACGGCTCGTATTCTTTGTTGCGTCTGCGACGAACGACGGATTTTAATGTTGATGAATGTACTCTTTTAAATGAATGAAGCTTAACCAAATGACCGATTGAAATCAGTCGGCTATTTGTGACGACCGAATTTAGTCTGGACGAGTCCCACTACTTTCATCTGCATAATACTTGCTCCGATTTTTATAGGATTTTTGTGATACATGTCTTGGTCTAATTTCGACTACTTTTGTCGAAAAGCTGTTCCGACAAAACTCTGAGTGAAACTTACTCGACTAAAATCAATGAAGCGACTGATATTTCACAGTTGCTCCCAAAGTAAAATTTGTTCACATTGATGATTACTTTCACTTTTGCTAGTTAGTAGACAAATTACAAAAAATTCTGGTCTTTTAAACTGAAAATGTACAAGAGCATAAAGTATCTCTTACTTAGCTGTTGTCGGTGACCCTTGCTTCCGCGCGTCTCCCTCAATAGTAACGGTTTTCTTAGATGGCGGCTGTTCTCCGGACGGTCGGAAGTCATTCCCACCAAACATATTCCATGTTATACTCATCTCACATAGAGTATACCTGTTATGAGAAAAAATTACTCAATTGGTTATCATTAAGGTCCATTTTATTATATGTTATGATTGGGGAGACGAAAGGGTATCGTGTAAAATGTACATCTGAATACTAGTGTCAGATGATTTCCTATTAAGTGGTTTACCATCTTGTTGATAAGGCACGCTATTTGATGCTACACGCAGCTTAGATCGGATCCTAGTGCTAATAATAATTTTAAGTCAAAAATTACGATCATTTTTTTTTCAAATAAGTCTAAAATGGTCATATGGCCCTTTACGAATCTAAGAGCTCGGAGATATATTAGATACTTAGTTAATAGTTTGATGTCACCAAGGTACCAAAGATGATAATCAATACCTAAGCATAGGCAGCGGGAAGCTCTTAGGCGCCTTGAGCACGTCCGTCCTTGCCGCTGGCACTGTGAAGTGGTTGTCGTACATATAGACAGGGCCCGGACCCATCCAGTTCACCACCGGCTCGTCCAAGTCGTTGTCCTGGCTGTATTGTTGCGTCTCTATGAAGCAGTATTCGTCGTCCGTGTTGCTGCCGTCTCCGCCTGATTTTGCCTGAGTAGAAATAAATAAAATTGCTTCGATATTTTTTTTGGACATTGCTTAGACCCAGAATATACAGACTTATTCACGTGTAAATTTCACTCATGTATTTAGTTTAAAGTAATAGTTTTGTCTAAGTATTCTATCTGTCACTACTGTAGGCAGGAATAAATGAATATTGCTTACGTCCTTCGACTACTATATGTCACTGTCTTGCATAACTAGCATCGGCTCCGCGATTTTACCCACGATACCGGCGGATCTTATGTTTTATTCCAGTATATAATCTTTCTATGTACCAAGTTTCATCTTAAACCGATCAGTGATTACGGCGTGATTGAGTTACAAATGTCCACAAAAAGATTCACATTTTTGGATGTAAGTCTTCAAATAAATAATACTAGCTGTCCATCGCGGTTTCATCCGTGCCCTATTCCGGAATAACGAGTGCCCTATGTCTTATTATAGGACCGAAAGTAACCAAATTTCAACCAGTACGAAGCTAACAGTCACACACACGCAAACTTCGCATTTATTATATGTATTATATATAGTAGGATAGTATTTAAATTATTTGATTTCATTATCACCTTCTTCCGTTTAGGTTTACGCGGTGTCACTTTAGGCGTGGACGAAGGATCACCCAAGTCCTTGGCAACTTGTGCGATGGTAGGTTTCGCCTCTTGAGCAAGTTCCAAGCTATCCATCTGATAGTGTTCGTATTCTATGGACTTTGGTTCCAACTCATCCATGTCTGGGCCAGTCAGCCTCTGTTTCATATTAGATTCGTCAGGGAAAAAGAATATTTCCACACCTTCTTTTTCTGTGGAGCTGTTTAATTCGTCTTCGTCTACTGAAATAAACATGAACATCTTATTGGCGATAAGATCATCAAATATATATATATTTTTAGGACTACTATAGTCCACTATATACCACACTACTATAGACCACAATTTCACTATGGTAAGTGTAGATGTGGCCGAAGAAGGTAACCACATAAAGTCTAGAAGGAACTGGCTCTCAAGTTCAGCGCACTAAACACACTTGTACAATGGTGACCGATTTTCAACATGAAATGCCAGGCGAGTACCACAAAGTACCCTTGATAGGGATTCCTCACGATGTTTCCTTTCACAGAAATCACATTATAATATTGAAACCAATGGCTTTCATCGCGGTATTCAACATTTAACACTGAGCTATCATCGCCTAGATATCCTATAGTCTATACCAAAGAAGGAAGGACCATTCTTTTTGCTATAAATTGTATTATCACCCATGAAGGGTGATAATTTATAATATACACTCAAATTGACAACAGTACTCACGCGTAGTATTAGGACTTTCCTTCATAGCTTCAGCCATTAGGTCATTGACCTGTTGGATTTCACTGGGCGATAGTTCTCTTATCTCTTCTATAGGTCTTTCTTCAAGTCCTGAAACGGATATATTAACAGATTGACCAATTGAATTATTACTTATTTTATGAATGTATAAAACTTATGTAAAATAGGATGTTTTTAAACGTCAATCAAAACATCAGTAGTTTAATCGTTCTCAAGTACGTACTTACACATAAATAAATATCCAGCCTCACACACAGCAATCTGATCCCAAACTAAGCAGAGCTTGTAATATGTAAACCAGATAACTAATATAATACATAATTATATATTTTTTTTCTATATAGATAATTCCACACAGACATGTTCATGCACACAAATGTCTGTCCTAGGTGGGAATCGAACCCACCTGTGGCCAGCCCATCATATAAAAGTACTTACCAACTAAAGGCTCCAAAGGTTGATCAGAACAGATGCTGGTGTGTCTCGAAGAAGGATCGAAGGGTGTTTGTGAGTCGCCATCGGAAGCCACGTATGTGACCAGTCTACAGAGAGCCGACGCAGAGTCCCAGCATGTATATAAGTTTACCATATTGTTTGATGCGCTGAGGTCTACTTGTGGTTGGTCGTTAGTCTGAAACGGGACTAGCTATTTTAATATTACGTGAATAGTTTAAGATGTCTACCCTGAACTCATGAAGAATAATTTTTGTTCATACATTTTTATTGTACATATTTGATCATTTTATATTTTCTTTCAGGATTTAATAGTTGGTCTCAAGACGAATCCAACATAGGTTTCGATAAATTATATCTCAACTTATATATATAATAGTGCATATGGATTATGATTAAACTTAGTGGAGTCTTTCAAGTTGTATCTTATATTACAAAAAGGACACATTTGTGGTGATTTTGCAATTTAAGACTTGATTACCGTATTTTTGTTAGTCTATAATTGTAGATATGTATTTTGACGTCATAATTTTCGGTTGCTCATGTGTATTTCGTTTAATTTATTTTTAAGTTTATTGAATACAGCGGTTTTGCTCGCGTTTCCACAAAGAGTAGCTTATGTCAGTCTCTGGCCCATAAAAGTATCTCTATGCAAAAAATCACGTCGATCCGATGCTACGTGAAAGAAAGACAAACCAACAAACACACTTTTGCTTTTATAATAGTAGAATTATAGAATAAAACTTGGCTAACTCACATTAGTAGCCTTATCTTCCATCCGCAGCGACAACTCAAAGAGCCCAACATCGAGCACGCAAATGTAATCCTTATTGACATCGGGCGCTTTATCGTCGTCCTGAGGCACGTGGCTATTAGGCTTCATACCGTGTAATTGGTATAAGAATAACGTACATTCCTGGGCTAGGAAACGGAGGCAGGAGGTGTTTGTTGCCGCTATTAAGTTACTTGATACGCTGAAGTTACCTAGGGTTACCACTGTACGGATTGATAGGTAAAGGGGTCTGAAAAAATAGACGTTTAAGTAGATTTTTATTTTTCAACGTTTTTATAGAACTAGCTTTCAGTATTATTATATCGGTAAAAAGCAACATATGTGTCATTCCAGGTTATGATCTACATATGTGTCAAATTTAATCCAAAACCAGCCATTAGAGCATGATTGAGTTACAAACATTTCAATGATATCCGGCTCGAAGGACCACTTTGATATTCATATTTCAATTTCACAACTAAACTATATCCTCCTCATATTAATGAAGCATAAGATCACATACCTATAATCCACAGCGCAGTCAACGACATGGACATGCAGTTCCGATAGTACAGTGGAAGGCGTATACCCCGGCACTGGGTAGTCGAGAACATCTATAACATCCATCAGTTGCGACAGCCACGCGATACCTTTGTCACCTCTGTGACGTAGAGTAGCTTGCTCTATGCCCAAAGCTATGCAGATTGTCTGTGAGAAAATACGAGTTATAGAACTCATCATCAGCGTCATTCAAGGAGGACAGCTACTCATAGTATTTATAGAGCGGAATTTCACTCTATTACCTATGTCCTTTTACGAAAAAGTTCAAGTAAAACATGAAATCCACCCCGCGGTTTCTTCCGCGTTCCCGTGGGATCTTATGTTTTCCCGGGATAAAAAGTAGCCTATGTGCTGTTCCAGACTATAATCTATCTCTGTGCCAAATTTCATCCACATCCGTTCAGTAGTTTTTGCGTGAAAGAGTAACAAACAGCTATCCATCCATCTAAACTTTCCGATTTATAATATTATAGTAGGATTAGTCTTGGCGCAAATGCTTTAGGGGGATTTCATGAAGACCGGGGTAACTAAATGGAGGCATAAAGAAGTGGTTTGAAATGTCTTTACGTGAAATGCTTAGGTAGACTATTTGTAGTATGAGATTTTATCAATTTTAGTTACGAGTACTGCGAGAGGTGTCTTTCGATGCATCTGACCGACGACAGGAACTCTAACAGCAGGGAAATGAGGAGTATGTAGTGTGATCTTTCTCCACAATTGCACAGCACAGTAATTTGAATGGTTTAATATAAACAACTTACCTTCAAATTAGGTGTTTCAGAATCAGGATCAACTTTAAGCGCCATGGAAAACATATCTTTCTTCTGCAAGCGTTCCTTTATAATCACTCCCTTGGCTGAAGGGTAGATGGTACTCTTCAAGTATGATGGTAACATATTTCCATGTAGCCTGAGATTTGGCTTGTCAGCTGGTATTGTTAGAAGGGCTGCAATATCCAGAATTATGGACTTAAATTAATGTGAAAAATGGGACAGCAATATGCGTGTAAGCAAGACAAAACTACATCCAGGGCTGGACGGATAATATTACAACAAACAGCCACTGCAAAAACTGGTAGACTTCAGAAATATTCATCTACACCAATAGCCACTGTTTTCTTTTTACATGTTTTAATTAGGAATTCATCAAACTAAGGGCAAGGAGACATGTTCATATACACAAGCCAGTCCTGGATGGGAATCGAACTCGGTCCGTAATTTTTTAAGGTAACTCACATTCATGATACAGCGTCATTCTCGCAGCTCGTAAACAAAGCTGCGCCGTCTTAGGTTTTCCATTGAGGCCGCTTACTTGACACAGCGCAAGTTTCTGTGCTTCTAGAACCAGCTCACCCATTTGTCCTGGCACTACTCTTTTATTGCTGTCCTGTTATAATGATTTACATACATTTTTGGATATTTTTACTTTGTTATAACTAGTTACCGGGTTCTCGAGGGAACTAATATGATTTTGAGATACTTAGTATCTTTAATCCATGTTTTAAACGGTGGTATGATATATACAGGATGATTTTTTAGTCACTGGCAATACTTGCAGGGGTGGAAGTACTCATCAATATAAACAACTTTTATTATGGGACTAACTGTGAAATCACGAAAAAATTATCAGCATCCATACAAAAGTTCAATACCTACTCGACCAAAATGTATGAAGGAACCATTTTATTTTACGCGATATCAGAGTTATATGCCATATCAGACTTTAAATGCCTAATTTATTTATGTTTTTAGAAGTCGCTCGCATGAGGTGATTCGAGCGCTGAAGATTGGTGGAATCTAATACTTATAGTAAAGTCTCTAATTTGATTAAAAATAATATCCTGACGATTAGTTAGGAAATGACCAAGAGTTCTATTATTTCAAGAAAGTATGTAATACAATAAACGAAAACACTTACCCTGACAGGAGCGTATATGGTGAGCAATCCTTTACTGACTTTGAAGGAAAGACAGAAGTTGTGGGTGTCTTTTGTTTCGACTATAGTTTTGTTATTACCGAGTCCCTTCTTCAGTTTGTTATCGTAAGTTGAATAGTAGAGGTTTTCTTCCTCAGATGATGTGGTGTCAGAATCTGAATCTATGAAAAGAAAAAATAGTCAACTTTATAATATGATAAACTATTACGTACTACGTCTTAGGTATAGAATTTCAAATCTCTAGGTCCAATGGTCTAGGCTGTGCGTTGTCTGTCAGTCAGTCAGTCAGTACGACAGTACTGTTATATGGATATGAAAGAAGATAATAACATACCATAGCCACCCTTGCACATGCCGAAGGCCGGGTTGATGGGTCCGCAGGCGAGCGGGCTGATCTCGTAAGGGTCCGCGATCTGAGGCTCCCACAGCAGGAGGTCAGAATTTATGCGGTTGTAGATTATCTCGTACAGTTGCTTTGATCTGAGACAATCATTTAGTTAGAGCTATAACTTAGTAGCGAAAATTTTGTCACTCGTTAATGTTATACTAGTTAACTATAGTGCACACTTTCATAGTACTTATATTATATTATTCTATAAAAATGACAAAGAAAAATGTACCTTATTGGGTGACAATAAGGTTACACCTATCAATTCCATCAAAAGTTTCTTGTAAAAGATTCTCCTATTTATCTTTAACTAACGTGACATTAACGAAATTTTGCTATTGGCTACAGTCGCCATATATTCAAAAAGAAGAAGACAAAATGGCATATTGTTTATAAGATAATTATAAATACAATAGCGGTATTTGTGGTAGATTCTTCCGCAATTTTAGGACGATTCACATGGTTTGGGGTAGACAAATATTTCTTCCAAAGTGACAATAACAATCTCCAAGTATATTCTATGTATTAGACCAGATTTTTCTCATAAATTAAGCCAACAGACAGTTAAAACTAACATAACTTACTCCAATTGCAAACTGAGTACAGGTAGATTGAACTCTAGATGGATTGCCGACAGTTCAATTGAGCTACTAGTGAAGTCTGCCATCTCTTCTTCAGTCCCAGGTACAATTAACTCCTCATCATGTCCTGAACCTATAAATAATATTTTATAATTAAAATATATTGATTGCATGGTGTCAAATCTAAGTTTGTTTTGAAAAGAGTTATTGCTGAATTTATTGCCAGCTCTTCTCAGTGAATGCATCCTTCCGAAACGTGCGTTAGAGTCTGACAATTCACAAGAGCCTGTGAAAGCGTATTTGATTGAATAAAATATTTGATTTCATTTCACTATAGTACCCTTTCATAATAATCTATTGCTTTATTGCCGAACGCTGTGAATTGCGTGTAGCAATTTACTTTTGACACTGACTTGTCATGAAATTTGTTTTTTTTTTCAAGGACCCTAATGAGCAAACTTTTAATTTGAAATGGAAAAAAGTGCCCTACTAAATTCTGTCCTAGATCCTCAGACATTTAAGGGACACCGTATGTAAAAAGTATATAGGACAGTTTAGAATTTAATTTAACTAAGTTTTTCTCCAGATTTTTTCTATGACTTCTCGCGATTCCTGGATTTTTTTTTCTTTTTGTTGGTAGTTTTGGAAGTCACGTTTGTCAACTTTATAATACAAATACGAACTATAATAAATAGAAAATTGCCTCAAAGCTACCGCTGCTGCCGATGGGCAAGGGTCCCAACTTTATACATTAAATTGTTATGGTAAAATTATTAATTTCAGTCGATGATCTAGGTATGGATCTTTCAGTACATACATACACAGTTTTCAACTATTTAAAAAAGATAAAAGTACCTTGTGGACTGCTCTCATGTTTAGTAACACTCTGATGCGCAGTCTTCTTCCCGCTGAATGGGCTGGGCAACGTACTATGCAGGTTGTTCATTATGTACATAGAGGTCGTCATTGGGTTCACTGTAGCGGGTTCGAAGCCACGCTCGTCCGTGAGAGAGTCGAATGGGCCCTTATTGTTGTTACGCGGCTTGAATGTTATTGATATCCTGTACAATAGAAGCTTAATATAACACATTTCTATCAGGCTTATAACCTGTGGGTTCATATTGAAATCCATTTGAATTAACAGTGGATTATATGCCTTATAACAAAGGCTTAAGATTTATTTCGGCTTACGTTGTGACTCTACAGATCTATAGTTAGTTGCTGTGTTGGACCATGGACTTGAGAGGGAAAAGTTACTACACAAAAAATCCCCGCATTTTCGCATACTTACGTTGGTAAAGGTGTGGTGGTGGCGTGGCCACTCAAAATGTTTTCAGTAGAATCGTCCATTGTCGTCCGGGCTATGTGCGTGCCTGGTGAAATGTCATTCTCCTGCAAAACATGAGAAAAGTCTGGATTTTTCGGGAATTCGTTAACCTTGCCTTTTTAATTTATTTTAAAACTAGCTGTTTGTCCGCGGCTTAGCTCGCGCAGACTTTATATGTACAGACACATCGGATTCTACTGTTTTATTATATGTATGTAGATATAGATAGAAGGTTCAGCTTCTGTCACGCAATTTCACCGAAGTTCCTAAAATATTTTTTGCACTTTCCGAAAATTCATCTCTATCATATTACAGAATATCGTCATCATCATATATCAGTCCATTGTTGGACATAGGTTACTCTTAAAATACGCCACTGAGCTCGGGCTTTGAATATCGTAGATTTACATAATTAGTTTTTTATTTTATTTAGCTCACAAATCAGATACGAAACAAGATACATTGATTTTTCAAACAGCACTAGATATGTACCCAAAACATGTGGGCACAGATTGATAAAAAAAGAGTAAACACAAAGTACAGCAGCTTATAGTAAACAAACACATTTTTGTTTAACAAGCACAGGAAATTAAAACTAAAAGAAATAAAAAAACTAATCCTACTAATATTATAAATGTGAAAGTTTGGATGGATGGATGTTTGTTACACAATCACGGCAGAACGGGTGAACGGATTTGGATGAAATTTGGCACAGGGATATATTGTAGTCCAATAGCACATAGGCTACTTTTTATCCCGGGAAAACATAAAATCCCTCGGGAACGCGGGTGCAACCGCGGGGCGGAACCTAGTAATTTATATACTATTTGATAATAAACTGATACTTTTCATGCAATAATCGAAATATCAGAATCTGGATTTGTTCTGAAATCCAAATAATGAATAGGAAACGGATTTGCATTCCTAAGTAGGCATGTATTCATTAACTCACTAAGTACTTAAGTAACAAATGTGTAAACCAGATCTTATTGATTTGAGTAATTACATCCGTAAGTCATGGATATAAATAATTAACTCACATAATAATAAAGGTCCAACGTAGTGGTCTTAAGTGTGACAGAGGTAGGTAGAGGACGAACGCTCGGCGTCTGTTGTGAGCCAATCGTTGCGTTATGGAACTTAAACACGAGGTAGTCCGAACGCACCCGACGAGTTTCACGGTTAACGCCTGGACGAAGATCAGCTATTGGGAACCTGACCAACAAATATATAAAGTAAGGTGACCAGAAAAAATAAGCTAGAAATACAAAAGACAATGTCTTTAGAGATTTTTGTTCGTTTTAAGTTTTGAATAGACTTATTTTTGACCACAACGTGGCGAGCTACGGTGTAAATGAAGGGGCATTTAAATACTAAAAGGTATAAAACGACACAGTTATGTACCTTAGTATCGCGTTCAGATTAGGACACTGCAGTGAGAAATTGAGTTGGTTCTGTGAGGGTACAGACGCAGGGGGTGTTGTCGTGGCGCTGCTAACTCCGCCGAAGAACGTTGCTGACATGCGTTCTATTAGAGTCAGTTCCACATCCACGAAGAAAGGCGTACATTTTACACTGAAAAAAAATTGCATCATTAGGCTGGTCCAAGCTTTAGAGTCCTTAGATTACAAATATTTGAGGTTTATATTATCTATCATCAGTGTTAATAATAGATAAGTTAACTAAATAAAAAAATATATATGTGCGGTCGGGAGACCCCCGCCGGGAACGAAGTTCAACAAAAACAAAACGTCGTATATAATAGAAAGAGAGAGATAGAGAAGGAGAGGGAGGGAGAGAAAGAGAGAGAGGGGGAGAGAGGGGGGAAAGAAGGGGGAGAGAGAGAGAGAGTCGGATGGAGGGGGCTTAGCTGGTGATTTTACGTCCGTCTTTTAGATATCACAATTTCACACACGTATAACGCTTTTTCGTTACGTTATCATTTCTGCCAGTCATCTGCTACCGCAAGCCGCATAAAGGGACATCGTTTCAAAAATACTTACACAATATCCGTAGTAGGATATACTAGTTTCTTTTCACCAGAAATTCGCATATATTTGGATGTTTGTTTGAAGTTGATCCTCACGTTTGCTCTTGAGGGGGCCGTGGAGCTTCGTTTACTTGAACTATCATCTTCTAGAATGTAAGTATAATATTAAAAATAAGTAATGCCCATAAATAACATTTTATAATATATTTTTGTATAATATTTTAAATTGAATCCACAAGAATAGGTCTAATTTTATCAATTAAGGACGGTAACTCTAACTACTCCTTTTTTACAATTTAATACGATAGTATAATCTAAGATAAATCATCAACTATAAATTGCACTGAGGCTAATTCGTAATTTGTAATTGAGAATAATAATTCGTTTGGACAAATTAATTTTATCCAAAGATGGTTAACGGGCCGGTTGGCGTGGTTGGTAAGATACCCTATCTATCACGCCGCAGGTCGTGGGTTCGATTCCCACTCAGGACAGACATTTGTGTGCATGAACACATGGTGTAATTATCTATATATGTATATACAAAAGAAAAGTAGTATATCAGTTATCTGGCTTCCATAGTACAAACTCTGGTTAGTTTGGGGTCACATAGCCATATGTGAGGAATAATATCCCAGAATATTTATTTATTTTAAGTGTCAAGGATAAGCCAGTAGCGGAGTACTATGAGTGCACCGTGACACGCCAGAGCCAAGACTGCATTACTGGCGATCGCTCCGACCCTTTTATACAGGTAGAAAAACATGTCAAGTTGTGGGGAGAGTGGCGGAGATTAAATGACGCGCTCGGTGGCGTAATCGGTGCACGTGTTGCTTGTAAAATTCTTGCTATACGACGACACAGGCGCCGTCAAATGCGAATATGAGTTTGTTTGTTACTTTCCCTAAGCTGCTGAACTGATCGCGATGAAATTTGTTACGCAGATAGGCAATGATATGGAGAAGGACTTGGGCTACTTTTTTCTCGGGAACGCGGGTGAAACCGCGGGTGACAGCTAGTATTCAATAAAATACCTTTGCGTTCAAATCGTATTAAATCAAATCCTTCTGGCTTGCTATCTTCAGTGTAATAAAGGCATTCTCTGACCAGCAAGTGCCTTATGGCCGCTTCGCACATAGTTTGACTGCCCAGTGACGTCACTTTCTCACTGCCATCGACAGTTATCTCTGATGTTAGTAGCCTGTTAATTAAAACACCTTTACTGACCCGCTGTTCTTGAGAGACCTCACAAGTTATTCGAAATAAAATGTATTGAATCTTCTATATATATAAATAGTATAATAAAACTTTAGAATCCGGTTTGTCTGTACTTTGACGAAAAGTAATAGAAATAGAATGGTGGTTAGTTACCACCAGAAGAGTAGTAGAATATAATCCAGTGACTTTTAGAATTCTTTTCTGTCTGTCTGCTTGTTTGTTCGCTCACATCTAGAGATTAATTTTAAGCAGAATATAGGCTCTCATTCATTAAAATGGTATGTTGCAAAAAAAAAAAGTTATCGTCATTTAAAGATTTTTGTTTTTTTTTTTACTTTTTGTATAGGCTTGTGTTTGACCATAATCTCACTATGGTAGGTGATGATGTGGCCGAAGGTGGTAAGCACACAAAGCCTAGAAGGAACTGGCTCTCAAGTGCAGCTGCCGGAACACACCAATAGGTGTTTGGCGACAGATTTTCAACTTGAGGGTGGTAGCTAGCCAGGCGGGTACTACAAAGTACCCTACCACCGTGCTATGGTTTCCTCACGATGTTTTCCTTCACCGAAAGCTCAAGCTCATTGTAGTGTTCGAAACCACGACCTTCGCCGCGGCGTCCGACGTCACTACCACTGAGCTATCATCGCCTTAAAATTTGTAATTTACTTTTATACTGTTAAAAAGTTACTTAGCAAATAATAACTGATTTTCAAGGAGTTTCCACAGGTTAATGTTTGGGGCTTCGAATAGGCTTTATTTAATCGAAATCGGGTGAAAGGAAGAAAATTTATGGATATTTTTTTAAATAAAAATATTTATTAATTTAAGTAGAAAGTATTTCCTTTACCTTACATGGCTCCTCCCAGTAGCTATATCTAAGGCTTCATTGGTTGCAGTGAATTCATTGTCACCGTCACTCGTTAGATATAGCGAGAGTCTTCCAAAGAACTCATTGGAGGCCTCTTGCATTTTGTGAGCACTCGATGGTGATATACAGTCCGAGCCGATCGGTATTGGAACTAGAATATCCTGTGGGAAAGATTGTAGAACTCATATATTCTCCATTTTAGCCATGAGGTTTTCCTCATAATATGAGGGCCATATTCTACGTGACTAGTACAAGGTGGACTGTAAAGAGTACCTATAGGCAAATATTTTTACCGTCTATACCCGTTCCATTTTTGAATTTTATATAACTTTATTTGGTATTCAAATGGTTTCGAAATAAATGTACTATGAAAATTCAAAAATGCTGTTCCATTATTGGATAAAAAATTTGGGGGAGTTGACGAACGACCTATCTCTGGTATGAGTGAATTACAATTTTTTTTGACAAAAATAACATCTCACACCCACACTAATGTCCCTTTTCCCTGTCAATTTAACCTCAAAAAACTAAGTAGTAGTATTTTTTTTAATGTCGTTAATATTTTTTACCTTGTGTAGTAGAATGCAAGACAGTGAGGCAACCCTGAAGCTGACGTGTGACACTTCAGCTGTAGGGTCACCATCGATGTGAGGTACTGAAACCAAAATACATATTACTATCACACTATACTAAAAACAAAATATACATATATTATTTTTTTATGCAGAATAAAATAGAACTTGAAAGAAGAGTGAAGCATGTATAATATAAGTTTTACTCTGAGGCAGAACGAAGGTGGAAAGTACCCAAAGAGAACTGGGAAACAAAGCCAGCTACCGGAACAGATGGGTAGTTGTTTACATTGTACAAGCTGCGCTTTTTGGGATCAGATGGCCGAGTGTGAAGGATGTCCCAGAATACCTCTATCCCCCGCATAAATTTTATCTACACTAATCTATTCTAATATTATAAAGCTGAAGAGTTTGTTTGTTTGAACGCGCTAATCTCAGGAACTACTGGTTCGATTTGAAAAAATCTTTCAGTTTTGGATAGCCCATTTATCGAGTAGGGCTATAGGCTACTTTTTATCCCGGGAAAACAAGATCCCTCGGAACGCGGGTGAAACCGCGCGGATAAGCTAGTATTATATATGCGAAAGTAGCCCTGTCGGTCTGTTTGTTACCTTTTAACGACTAAACCTCTTGGCCTGGAGCTTAAAAAAGGTTAGTTTTCATCCCGGGTAAGCGGGTAAAACCGCGGGAGATAGTTATCATCATATAAATAATACATACCTTTCTTATTACGTTTAATTCGTGGCGCTGCCGTCGGTATGTTAACACTGGAAGTCATGCTAGCGCTCATAGAGCTGACGGATGACGAGAAGCTTTCTGTCATCTGGTTGCCCAGTGACGTCATCGGGAGGAATTTCTCGCTATCTGCATCACCTTCCTCTGAAGATAAAACCACAGTCTATGTAACTCTTTCTTACAGTCGGCCTAGACAGAGCTGCCATACACTAGCTTGGGACACAATGGAGCGATTACGAATGCCTATACAAAGCGGCATTTCGCGTTACTTCAAACGCGATAAACCACTGTATGTAATTACGCTGTGATAAAACATAGGTATTTCAGAACCGATACGAACTATAGATTAAATACATAGGTATTCAGGATCCCTAAAATTTTAATGTTTCCTTTACCATAGAATATAGTCAGTAAATTTGTATGTAAGTTTAGAACACAGAGGTGCTGTCCGAGAATAGAATCTATGCGCCCTCGGTAGTAGTCACCCGGTACGTCCTCCACTGAGCTACTTCGGCTTGCATGGCTCAATCCTTTGACTATTCCGAAGATTCAAAGAATTTTTTGCGATATCTTTCAACTACACAAGTAACTTCTACTACCCGTGGATAGATGGCGTCACAAGATTCTACATCGCGCTATCGGAATTTCGTGAACACTAGGCACATATACGAGTTTCCAACATTAACAGTAGGTCCACGACACAGAAATATATCTAGATAGAAGGAAAGAGTTCACCAATCTGTACGGAGACCGAGCGTGTAACATTTTGCGTAGGTACTTTGACGTCACGAGCGTAATTTAGAGTTGGGAAACATAAACCGCGCGAAAACAATTCAAAAGCATCGATTCACAAATCGATTAGAACACGGCACCGATTCTATGTGGATTTTATGCACCGCCACCCCCACCGCAAATCCGGCTGTATTTTGTAGGAAACCAATTTTTACGCCCAGTTGCTTCAATCCATTTATTTTTAATATGTGGAATTTTCGGAAAACTGATATGAAATTGCAATATAGAAGTAACCATAACCTGTTTGTTAATAATATTCGCTTTGCACTACGTACATTATATAGCTACATAACAATATAAAAACGTAATTATTATTTCCTCTGTTTTCAAAACCGATTTTAATCGAGTAAGAAAATCGCAGTGTACAGCATTGTGGTGCAGCACTATTCTTACTTTTGACAGAAAAAATGAGAAATCGACCTTGAACGTGACTCGACAGTTTGAATAACTTATTTTTACATCGCTGGTTTTGAACGCACGCAAAGTCTGGCTTGTCAAATTAAAGCCGCAATGGAAAACTAGCGTTGGCACACAATCACCCGCTACTGTTTTGATGAAAATAGTAAAATAAATCGTTTATTAATTAATAACAGAGATTTAAGGACAAACAGAACTCACCGAAAAAAGGAAATACCTCGATTTACAGCTCCAACTTTATTGGAGTCGCTTGAACAATTGATTATTGCGCAACAAACCATTTTGTGTTTAAAACCTGACGTCGCACGTAGACCGCGGTCGGGAGCAACTTTTTTTTTTTTTTTTTACTTTTGTATAGGCTTGTGTTTGACTACAATCTCACTATTGTAAGTGATGATATGGCCGAAGGTGGTAAGCACACAAAGCCTAGAAGGAACTGGCTCTCAAGTGCAGCTGTCGGAACACACCAATAGGTGTTTGGCGACAGATTTTCAACTTGAGGGTGGTACCCAGCCAGGCGGGTACTACAAAGTACCCTACCACCGTGCTATGGTTTCCTCACGATGTGTTCCTTCACCGAAAGCTCAAGCTCATTGTAGGATTCGAACCCACGACCTTCGCCGACGTCACTACCACTGAGCTATCATCGCCTTAAAACTGACTGAAGTGCGCTGCGAGCAATGATGAGAAATTCTCATCATTTCGCCACGCGAGGTACATACATACACTCTTTCCTTCTATCTAGATATATTTCTGTGGTCTACGATCTCCAGCCATGACACATAACATAGACTGGCGGAAATCTTCACATTTTAATGGAAGAGTCTACCACCCTTACTCTTCCATACATTATATTACTAATAAAATGAACCTTAAATCAACTCCTTTAGAATACAATTTAAAATTACAATACTTACCATAGCTAGGTCCTGACCAGCCATACATGCCAACGGGCGGCTTAGCGCCCTGGCCTTCCAATAACTGTGCTTCAACAAGCTGGTAGTCATCCCGCTTCATTGGTTTACATTGCATGTTCATACCGCTCGGTCGGAGAGGTATGTTGCTGTAAGAAAAAGAAATATGTTCTAGTGCTTATTTTTTCAGTGATAAAATTGTTGAATACTCAAATATCAGTAAATATATAAACTGACTGCATTATCTTTTTCAACTACCTTCATTTTATTATTTTTTAATTTTCTGCCATGCGTGTTTAGAGTTCAGTAATATTTATAAATAAATAAATATTGTTTACAGGTGTTAATATATATAAATTGATAAACAAGTGTTTGATCTATTTATGTAGCAAGTTTCATTGAAGTATAATATTAACAGTTGGGATTTGCAGCATATTGTGCTTTATTCTACAGCTACTTACCTTGTATCTTCTAAATGCGGCTGATTTAAAGCATCAACAAGTTCTATCAACGTGTGGAGCTGCCTCGGTGAAATAAACACTATACAGGAACCAAATAACATCTTTATTTCCACCTTAGGTCCGTCTACCTCATCTGTGTGCTTTATTTTTAGTGCTAACTCTTGCTGTCCTGTCAACTTGGCGAAGAGTATAGGATCTGGTTGATTTGGTTTATCATCAGGTGTCATTTCCCTAGATTCCATCTGAGATTTTGCTTCAGCAATTATTTCCTTTACTGGATCAGGTTCTATTGTGGATATAACGCTCCTAGTTTCATAGAATACATCAGATATGGTGCTTTGATAGTTGATTTCAGATGTTTCAATTTGGCAACATTCTGTCCTGTCTGCTAGTGATGACGCCGACTTCTCCATTATAAGGCTTCGGGCCATAGTACGGAGTTTCGATGGAAACTCATCTGTGTACAACGTGACTCCTTCGAATTTTATCTTCTTGTTTGTGTATGTTGCTACTATGTATGTTTTTGATTTATCTGGGTCAGTTACGTCTGGTGTTGGTTCTACGCCTGCTTCGTCGAAGTAGTCAATGCTGTAATATAGATGAAAATTATTAAATATATTTTTTTGGGGATGATTAAAACATAGACATCATATAAATATATGTAAGTATGTTGTGGATTGAAATGATCTCTCTCAAAGTTGGCTAAATATATATATTTTTTGTTCTTATATCAGTAATGTGGCAAACTAGGATGTGGCCCATCTGATGGGAAGCGGTTACTGTTGCCTATTGACACTTGCAATACCAGGGGTATTACTCGCGCGTTGCCGACCCTGCATAAATCACTTCACACCCTTCTTGAAGAACCACACGCTATAATCCCTTAGGAAAGCCACAAAAATATTCCAAGAATACAGTAAATACCACGTGACCGGCTACCATCCTCAAGTTGCAAGTCAGTCGCCAAACACCAGTGTGTTCCAGCAGCTGTACATGAGAGCCAGTTCCTTCTAGGCTTTGTGAGCTTACCACGTTTGGCCACATCATCACTTACCATAGTGAGATTGTGGTCCAACACTGACCTATACATAGTAAAAAAAAAAGTTTTTGCTCCAAAAATTTTGTTTACATTATGATACAAACAAAAACGTATAAATAAAACAAATGTAGATAATAATATAATCAAGGCTGCATGTACATGCGTTAAAATTATTCTAATTAGACGATTCAATGGAGGTCAAATGTTCAACAAGGAAGCATGGTTTGAATTATTCCTACTCACCTTTTTATGTGTATCTCAAGCGCAATGCCTCTGTCGCCATTTTTCGGTACATGTTCTATTCTTATTTTTGTATTGACGAATTTAACTTTTACTCTACTTAATACTGAAACGAAAAAACAGTTTATTTTTACATAGAACTACCTATAGCCTATTTTAAGTTGTTAAGTTATAGTAAAACTTATTAGATTGTTTAAAAATTATTTTCAAGGTAAATATTGTCTCTTTGAATAGCTGTTTTTAGAAAATTATGCAAGTATATCCCAGTAAATTTATTGTCTCCTATAAAAACATAACTAGACATACTACATAGTTGAATCATACAACTTAATAATAAATTCACCACATCATCATAATGACCAAAATACTTACTAGAATCTATGGCATGTGCAAACATCTCAATCCCCTCAACTGGATGTGATTCTTGTGGACCATCTTCTTCCCGAAGACACTCAGCTGCCAGTTGCATGGAAGAGGACATGGATGACCACATTGATTCCAGCATTGAGGATACTGATCAAATGTAAAAAAATACATTAAATATTAATATGGCATTATCATTAGATTAGAAACCAGGCATGTAGATCATATAAGAGATAGTGCAAATTGGTGGTAAAAATATGCTCAGTGTTCATAGGGAGTGGGGAAGTGTTCAAGCTTCCTTGCAAAAATAAACAACTCTTCTGACAGTTCCTAGTTACATGTCTGATGAAAAAACAAATGGTATAGAATCCACCTACTCTCTCTTGGATCAGTGATATAATAATATCATTATTTTTAATTGAATGTTTGTTCAGCTGTCTAGTAATCCTAAAATGAGCATGAGCTTTTGGTAAGGAAAACATTGCAAAGAAACCATAGCATGATAACTGCTGAGCTTGATACCCCTCATAAGCTTTGTTTGCTTACCATCTGAGTGGATGATGCATAGTTACATAGGATTATTGCTTAAAACTTAAAAATTTCTCTGTTGAAAACCATTTAAACCATTTATTCTACACACATGGGTTTTTACATTAGTACATACAAAATTTGATGACATACTTTATATATATTAAATTATCAACTTACTAGAATAATATAGTTTCTTTTATATCACAGATATTACCTAGTCTTGCCATAAATATTGTCACAAAGAAAAACATTTTTTTTTATTGCAAATAATATTTATTACTTTTACAGTATGTTAGTTTAATACATAAATAAAAAACAATTTAAAATATAAAAAGCTTATTCGAAGTGGTCTCCATTGGCTGCAATACAGTCCTTTAAACGTTGAGGCCAGTTATCAATAGAAGCACGCACTCTTTCCATGGAAAAATTCTTCACTGCCAATCGTATGGATTGTTTTAGGGACTCCAAATTATCATGGCGTTTAGAGCAAGCCGTACTCTCTAAAACTGACCATAAATCATAATCCAGCGGATTAAGATCGGGACTAGACGACGGCCAGTCTTCAGCTCTGATGAAGTCGATCATTTTGTTTGTTAAAATGTTGCTCAACTGTAAAGATTTTCTCATCCGTAAACAAAATTTTTCTGTGACCTCTCTTTGCGTACCGCTTCAGTAGTTGTTTCGATTTTACCACCCTATTCTTTTTTAAATTATCAGTTAAAAAATGACCAGTGCGTCTCTTATAGGCTGCAAGTCCTAAGTCATCTTTTAAAATACGCGACATGGTTCTGGGTGCTATCTTCATCTCCCGAGATAAAATCTTTTGCTTTCGGACAGGATTTTTTCGAATTCTTTCCCTTACTGCTTTAACCACCTTTTTCGTACGAACACTACGTGGACGGCCAGATCTTTTTCTGTCACAAGCAGAGGAGGTCTCATTGTACCTATTAATAGTCCGGTACACAAACATTTGACTAATACCAAGCGTATGGAGAGTTTTAAAAATTGCATTTGGCTCCATACCAACTTTGTGTAATGCAATCACAGCGATTCGGTTCTCTTTATCACCCCACTCCATTTTAATATCGCAAAATATTGTCCAATGTATTGGCGCCAAAATTAGAAAACCCAATGAACAATCGTATAAAAATGACAGATTCCAAATTCAAATGTAATATCTTTCTTATTTTTAATTGTAACAGTATTTATGGCCAGACTATGTATATCTACATTGTTATAATAATAAAAAACTAATTACCTACACATTATAAAAATATAAACAATTACAACTAAAAAGGAAGACGTCACCACCAAGAATGGGAGCGTGCCCAGAATGCTGGCCGCATTTCCACGTTGGATAGTAAGCTTATCCATCCGTTGACCAAAATAAAGCCAGCGTTCTGGTCATGCATGTGTTCCTTTAACCGCTCCGCCAAGTCCTTATATACAATGTGTGCCCCTGGCCCCCACGGGCCGAGAGTTTCTACCCCAAACGGCTCAAACATGTACCCTCTGTCGAGATGTGCATATTTGCGCTGCTTGAGGCACTTCGCTGATGTTGCTGCGGAGCCGGCTCTCTCTGATGTGCCTTGAAGATGAGACGGCGCCAAGGTATCAACGCAGGTGGCATCCCAAACCATTGGTCGTCCCAACTTCCAGGGCATGAGAGTCATTCCGTCGGGCCTCTTACCATCATCTCTCGTTATATATAATTTAAATAAGTAGTATGATTTATTATATTATTATTATTGATATTATTTAATGTTCATTTGTCCCAATCAGGAATAAGCATTTACGAAAGTACCAACAGTAAAATTATTTATATTAATAAAAGATACATAATATTTTTTTCATAAAAAAAATTAGAAGTTCTGCTTTTGGTTTTATATTGTTGGAAAAAAAATGGGAAGTAATTATACAGCCTAACTGAATGGAGAGTTTGCAAAATAAAGATAAAACAAAACATACCTGGTTCTGCCCGGACTTTAGGCTGCACAGTAAGTGAGAGGCCATTGACCTCAACAATGGAGTCATCTTTGAGCAATGTTGACCATGGGATGGTGACAGTGATCTCTCGCATGTGACCATCTACTATCTGTAGTGGCCAGTTCTGTGCGTCTCCCAGTGCATTGAGGGCCTGGACATAATCATGAATAAATATCTTATGTAATATGAAAATGAACCTTATTGCAATGCATTGTTTCTATAACTATATATGAATCATCATAATAATGAACCATAGAATAAAATACTCTGAGTTCTGTTACAGGAATCAAACTATATTAACAGACTATAGTGGTAGTAACTTCACTTTTCTGTCTAATGGTTGAGACAAAAAAGTGAAGTGTAGAATGAGATCTAGAAAGCTATATGTAGAGCTTTGTCACAATGTTTGACCTTTGAAAAGTGCTGGTAAAATTGAAAGATAGTTGCTGCAAGTTTTGTATCATAAAAAAAAATGCTATTTTTACAGATAAACAGGTATTTTTCTGAATTTCATATTCATGATGATTTCTTACTAAAATATAGGTAATAAGACTTCATAGACTTTGGGACAAAGTACCTAACTGAAAGAGTAATGAAGTAATTTTGATAACAGAATGTATCAAGGTTGAATCACAGCCACATGTCATCTACACAGACCGATATATCATATAGGTACCTAAGTTTTCTTTGTTTAAATCTCATAAATAACACGTGCTGAATTTCATTAGATACGCACTTTGTATTGGCAAGCGCAGACTTGAAATACAGCTGTAGATATGAAAAGCGACAGTACGCACTTTATATGATTGGTTTATAAGTTTTAAAAGAGAATAAATAATAAATTTAATTTACCTCGCAGTCAAGGCTAACATCGCAAACCGTGCCTGTGCCGTTGTACAAATCCACACTCAGCTGATCTAAAGTTAGTTTCTCCTCAAGAAAATTGCCAAGATATCGTTGTAGAAGATATCTGCAGGCCCTTTTTTTAATGCCCTCAGCCAACGGCAGATACCAAAACATTTTCAGTACTTTTTAAAGACCATTACACTGAGAATTTTCGCTTTTGTACGTAATGACTATTGTGATTTGCGTGCGATTGACTTGAGAACGTAAATAAACATAGCGTTCCGTTTCACGCTAAGAAAACTTGTAAATAAACGTCCGTCAACTGTCAACTTTAGTCAAAGACTTAAACATAGACAAAAAAAAGTAAAAAGGCAACTGAAAATAATAATCATGAACTGTTTGGCGGGAACTTGCAAAGTGATGTTGTATTTTCGTTTTATTTTAATGAAATCTATGTACCTACTCGATTTCATTCATCAGTATAAAATAACGATATTAGAACTCGTTTTGAAGCCAGCGAAAGAATTTGAGATTCTGGAACACGTGCTTCCCTTTCCCTGACTTCAAAACGAGTTCTAATATCGTTATTTTATACTTTTTAGTGCAAACCCATTTTGAAGTCGGTTTTACTTTTTTGTTAAATGCTAATTATATTATTCCATTTTTAGTTTCTTATGTGTAATGAATACCTACCTATTAAGATTTGTCTCTGATCGAGAATATGCCTATCAATAATAATTATTATTATCGATAATACCTACCACAGTCTATGTAACTCTTACAGTCGACCAACGGACACGTCTAGACAGAGCAATCGTGCGGGGCTGCCATGCCATACACTCGCTTGGGACACAATGCAGCAATGACGAATGCCTATACAAAGCGGCATTTCGCGTGACTTCAAACGCGGTAGAACACTGTATGTTTTTTTCGCTGTGATAATACTGAATAAGATATTTTAATCGCGATATTTCTGCTCCTTTTCGTTGAGGAATTCCGTCATTTCAAAGTCCATGATCAGTGCGGTAATATGAATTATCCCTACAAAGTTAAATTAGTACCTTACTACAAGTTATGTGCACTATGTATATGCGTGTATTTTCAATTTAACCGGGTAATACAGTTTTTTTTAGTAACAACAAAGAAATTTTATGTCGCTGAAAATCCATATGCATTTTTGGAATAAATAAATGTGTACGTCTTTAATTAAGTCAAACAAACATGTTATAAAATACTAAAATATTTGCATTTTATCACTTAAAATTATAATTTGAAGTAGGCTGTATGTTCATTGACCATCCATTTGGCGCGTGAAAAAAAAACTTGCGCGCCATTTCCCATAATTTAGATATTTTGTTTTTTATCGTATTTGTAGCTGTGTGGTAAAAAATATTTATGTTTTTTCCTCGCAAATGTATTGAAAAACGTCGTATGAAACTCGTGAGCTCATTACACACTCGGCTGAATTACGCCGCCCTCGCCTACGGCTCGGGGTGCAACACACAGCCCCGTGCGTAATGAGCAACTTAGCTCACTTGTATCATTATATACTATTATATGGGACCACCTCTCAAGTAAGACCTACCAAACGAAAAAAGAATCATCAAAATCGATTTATAATTGGCGGAGTAATCGCGTAACAAACATACCTACAACAAAAAAAAGCATACAGTCGAATTGAGAACCTCCTCCTTTTTTGAAGTCGGTTAAAAAGGTTTGCTTTCCATTTGGCGTAGGTAGGTAGGTACTCTACAAGGCTAGAAAAAAAAGCCATATTACAAAGATATACAATTTGTAATAGGTAAGTAGGTACTATTACTATAATACGAAGAGAAGTTTTGGATCTTACTATGTTTTTGTATAAAATACTACTCAACCCATGCCATCTCAGTAGTAGATATAATGAACCAGCTTGGTTTCCGTGAAAACTCGTGAAGCCCCTCTGCCCACCAGCTCGTGGAATTGTTTTGGGTTAAGTACATTACAACTCACCTAGTCCTTAGATTTCGATGAAAGTTGCCATAAGACATGTTGAGAGTAAGACGGGAATTTACACTAGTCACGTATTTAGTTAGATTGCTGTGTGGCCTTGATCATAACCCAGGAGTGCTGCAGCGCCTGAGTCTATGTGTGCCGGACCGCTACGTGTGGAAGCGGCGGAGCCCGCCGTTGCTGGCCGTGCCGACTGCCAGGACCAGCCTTCTTGCCAAAACACCTCTGACCCGCGCAATTCGTACTATTAATGAGCTTCATACCAATACGGATATATTCACATGTCATTTGAGTGAATTCGCAAAATGTCTATTATACTTTTTATGTTATATTATAGATTAGTTAGTGTAGTTTGTATGTTATATTACCTATATTGTTGTGTGTTGTATAATGCATATGGTATATTTTGTAAGATGTATGTAGGTTACGCAGTTTCTGTTTTTGTTATTGTTAGGTACGTGTTTATTAAAATTGTGATCATTAGATAACTTTAAGGCCCTTCTATCGCATTAGGTACCCACCTGTAATGATAGTTTAAGGAGTTTGTAAATAAATAAATAAAATAAATAAATAAATAAGTATAGGGTTTTTCGAGGGCGAAAAATCGGCCATCCGTTCTGCGCACTATGTGGCCTGCCCATTGCCACTTCAACTTGCCAATCCGCTGGGCTATGTCGGTGACCCTAGTTCGTCTACGGATCAAAAATGAGGTTTGATTCGATCGCGCAGAGAAACCCCGAGCATAGCCCTTTCCATGGCTCGTTGAGCGACTTTGAGCTGCTTTATGAGGCCCATAGTGAGAGACTCTCTGTGCCATATGTCATCACTGGTAACACACACTGGTTGTAGACTTTCGTCTTAAGGCACTGAGGTATTTTGGATGAGAAGACATTTCGTAGTTACCTACATGCACACTATAATTGCATCTGTGTGTATGGCACAGTCACGCACACATAGCAAATTTTTGGCTTAGATTCCGAGCAAGCGTTGTTTGTAAACCTACTTTCTATAGGTAATAAATAATTCTATGGTTTTCTCTATTTTCACCCGAGCAGAGTTCGGTCACTCAGGTACTATAGGTATAGTATAACTTATGTTCTTGATTTAGGGCCGCTTATTCATTTGCTGTAGGTATTACTAGAAGCCTCGAATCAGTTATTCCTTTGAAAGCCTATACTAAAACTGTTTTAACTTCAAATTAACAGTCGGATAACTTTTATCTGGCCATTATTCAGGCTTTAAGTAACTGTGCATTTTGATAACCACAATATAGATAGATATTAGCTATTTTAATATATATCATGTTGCCGACAAACTTAAAATAATCTTGCGAGCTAATTTACTTATGAAATAGAGGCTAAGTACGTAAAGAGTTACCTATTAAAATAAAAAAAACTAATAATCTTGAGAAAAGTTGTACATTTACTCAGTTACCTAATTATCATTACCTAAATTATGATAAAAAGGCAGCATCTTCATTTGTTGTCCAAATGATAATTCATCCAGATCCTCAGTATATTTATTATTGTCATTATTATCCTCAGAGCTAACCCGACTGCAGGTAAATATACTTAAACTGTAGATTAAGAGTCCCATATTGGTTGGTAGGTATAGGGTGCCTGTGAACTCCGGTTTTCCAATGCCAGTTTTGGAATATGCGAAACAATCTGTGTTATTGAGCACTAGATTTATTTCGACTTTTGACACCAGGTATTTGGCTGTAAAAAAATTGTTGTTATTTGTTAAATCGGGAAACTTAAAACAAAGGGTGACATTGTGAAAATAGATGAATCATTCTAATGATGCAGAAACACGACTGACTGGATGATGTATTTTATATAAAATAATTGCATAGCTGTATAAAAAATAGCCTTCGACCTATTCTCAGACCTACCGAATATACATATAAAATTTCATAAGAATCGGTCAAGCCGTTTCGGAGGAGTTTGCAGACAAACACTGTGACACGAGAATTTCATATAACAAGATATTGAATCAGCTCGCTTTATCAAGAGCCAAAGATTAATAAAAATCTTGGCCTCACCTGGAATGTTTTTAAAAAAAAACGAAATTATATAATTTATTATCATAAATTAAACTTACGATTGTTGCTTTTATAATATATATTAAAGATCCGGTTGTATTTAACGGTTCCCCAAAGGCTTTGATCATAATAAACTATTTGGTCTGAAAAAAAAACTACTTTAGAATTATAAATTTTAAAACTGGTTTGATACAAACGTTCATTATTTACCTACCTTTGCAGGTTCCTAAAGACATGAAAATCTTATAAAAGGGAAATCCAACGGCTGAAATTTTTCGGGTAAATTTTAATTCCCATGATCCACGAATGAAGAAAATAAAAAAAAATAAAGACAAGTTTCGTATGTCCATAGCGCGTGTAGTAAACTGAAGTAAGGTAGTCTGGCTTCTGTTCTTTTAGCCTACAATTCCTACATGAACCAATATACTTACCTACTATATTCCTATTGTAACGTGTGTTACGCGTAACGTAAGTATGTTTGACCCCAGGTGGCTCATACAGGCGGTATGTTTATTAAACAACAAGTTAGTATTTTACACCAGATTTGCATTATTTTACGCAGAAAAATATTTAGAATTCCATGACTTAAGTACCTAACAATGAATAAAGAGTAATATACGTTGGGAGAGTCAAATTTATATCTATATGTACTTCTACACGAATATTGTAAAACTAAATAGTTTGTTGGTATGTTTGTACGCGCTAATTTCAGGAACTATCCACAGACGTAAGTTGGACATGGACATGGCCATTTTGCTGTAGATATGTTATATCTACCTATGTGTAGAGAATACGAAGTTGTTTCATTTTCATTAATTTGTTCCTTTACGTATCTATTATGCTGTCTATTTCTATGCCTATTGTGTAAAGATTCCGAGAAGTAAATCACACCGCTACAGTAGGTAGGTACACCACTCAGGTTCAAGTTTATTTTACATCGTAATTAACTTCATTATAAAGATGAGGACCATGGACCAAGTAATCGAAATAATCTAAGAAAAATAATTTAATTGTTTCTAACAGAATTTATACAGAAGACAAGACATAACGGGCTCCTTCACTAATGCCGGCCCAAGTTTCAACAACAATTTGTTTGACATATTCTGGAGGGACGAGGAACTCGTATTCATAGCCGGGTAACTCCAGGGTGTAGGTCAGTGGGATGCCGACGGATCGAGTCCAGTCTCGAGATGTTCCGGTGCTGTAGTAGAGAACGTTGGCAGCGTTACCAACGACATAAGGACTGGCTTTTTCCAATGCCAACTCATCGATTGCCGTTGCCATTCTGATACCGGCGAGGTGAAGGATCAGACCGTTTGCTGGGAGAGTGCCTGGCGACGGAAGATTATTAGTTTAATACCTTAGATTTTTTTTTCGCAAAATAAATGGTTTAAAAAATGTAAATTACCATTGTTGCCCCAAGCATACAGAAACATGTTTCCGTAACTATGCAGGGAAATGTAAAGATATGTTCTGTCGAGATGCTGTCTCACGACGTCTCTGACCACACGGGTTTCAGGCTCTGAGAATGCCGAAGGGCCTTCGAAAATGATACTGCAAGGGTTTGAATTAGCTTCAACGGTTCCCCAATAGTGGTCAAAGTTACGATTGACGTCTACTCCGGGGCATTCATCAGCACCTTCATGTGATAGCGAGCGAGTTTTACGCCACAAGCGATCCTGAAAGCAAAATCGTTTTTTACAGTTATTTACAGTTGTTATTTAAAAGGATTCCTTTACAAATAGCAAGTTGCTCTGAACAAGTAAGTGCATATCATTCCATTATTTATGGATGAGGCACTCAAGAAAATTGCTTAAATGCCCTTCAATCTGTTTCGAGTCAGTTTGGGTTTATCATGAATACCAAATGATGTTTTGTTTTTTTATTTCTTTAAATAAAATGTACCAATTACGTGTACCATAAACGGAAATTTCGGCCATCTGATGATGCATACATACTATCTGTCACGTAAAAAAGGCAATTTGCCAAAGGTCATCATGACTTACCTCTTCGAAGGTATATTCGTAGCCATCGGGATTCACAACTGGGATGATGATCCAATCAATATTGTCAATCAGGACTTCATCTACGATTTTTACCACTAATTGATGGATGATGTACAGGGCTACCGGTGGAGTGACCCATTCCCTGGCGTGAGCAGCACCGTCGATTACAATGACTGGTTTTCGGTGGTTCTCAAATCTGGTCGTGGATAACCTCACGTATTTGATCTGGCGACCTTCATAGCTGAGAGCTGCGTTTATGACCGTAACGTAGTTGGGGTAAAGTACCGCCAGTTCATCTAAGTAGTCATTGATCTGGAAGATAACATATAATTTTGTTCTCATCAATTATGAATACAAATGAAGTTGTAGTTTATTTGTTTAGTAAAGTACCTCGTCATGTCTGTAGTAAGTATCCCAGCTCATAGTTTCATTGCTGCGACTTTTACGAGCGCTGTCGATTTGTGCCTTCTCTTGGCGAAGGACGCTGTAAATTGCCATAGAATTAATAGGATAACACTGAAAGTAGAGTGACGTAAGTTGGCAGATGGAGATTTTTAGATATGATGAATATCTATAAACATGGTTAGAACTAAAAAACTCTTAATAATTATTATAAAACTACTCACTCCGCAAGATTATTGGCGACCAGGGTATAAGCCATGTTCTTCGCATCGAAGTACTGAAGCCATTGCTGTTTTTCTTCTGGCGACAACCTTAACAGAGCTTCAAGTTGGCCTGAAGACGAACGAGCAGCAGGAGTAGCTGATAGTAAGTCTAGATGAGCTTCTAGTAATGTTATTTCTTCTGCTGGGCCAGCAACTCTGTATAACTGATGTCTGTGAAAGCGACGTAGCTCAATTAAATATAATATTGTTATGATTTTAAGATTTAAATTCTTTTGATCAGTTTATCCTTTACAAAATCTTTTAGACTTCTGGATTTCCGTATAGAATTTTCAGCTAAGGTTTTTATTGAGCTTTTTTAATCATCTTCCTTCATCGAGATATTTATTTATGAGGTAATTAGGACTTGTCTCTGACCAACATTAACTACAAGGTTGTTTATGGTAAGTTGGTAACTTACCCTTCATATTTTTCATGGTGACCTAGCACCACTGCTGTGGCGATTAGCAGCACAAAAACCACGAGCCGCGCCATTTTGACCACTGATCCACTGTCGGCATCGTTAGTCGTTTTTAGTCATAAGTACTATCGTAAGATTATAGTAATCCTTTAGATAATGTTGTCATTTAATCTGGAGTTCAAACAATAATTTATAATTGTTTACTTACTTATTATAGGTATTTATTTACAGTAAAGCCCTATTGATTGCCACTGTTCTTGCCGTATAATGTTGATAAAAGTAATTGTTTTGTAAAAAAATAAAAGGCACCTACTTACCATACATTTGATTGTTACAGTTTTGGGTATCTAAATATCACCAATTTACTTGCAATAAAGATTACCTACCTCCTACACTAAAACTGAATTTATGGAATCGCCTGTAGGTATTATACGTTAAGTTGCCGAATATAAAGACAACGAATTTTTGTAAGTAGGTAATAATTATCTAATCAACTTGTTGAACGCGAAAATAGGACAACCGAAACCGAACGCGAAAATAATCAACATGTTAATAAATTGAAAATATATATACTCACTAGCTTTTCCATGTGGTTCCCGGGATATACAGCCCATGTTACTTTCTAATAATACTATAGCTTTCCATAGGTGAAAGAATTTTTGAAATCGGTCCAGTAATTTTTGAGTTTATTCGTTACAAACATAGAAATCTTTCCTCTTTATAATATTATATTTATTTATTTACATATTTACAATTAAAGTAAAAAATACAAACTATGATATATAGAAAACATCCTCAAAGCCCTCGCTGCTGTCGATAGGCAAGGTTCCCAACAGGCTGGCAGCGTTCCCTTTTTGGATGGCCAAGCTTATGCGTTGGCGGAAAAAGCTCCCAGCCCGTCGGTCTCCCGAAGCCTCGATGAGCTTGGATGATAAAATCCGAGCAAATCGGCGAGCCTCGAACCCCCATGGACCCATGGTTTCAACTGCGAATGGCATGAACGAAAAATTAGAACCAAGACAAGCGTATTTTTTAAATTTGGATTTTTCAGCACCGGTCGCAGCCGCCCCAGCGACTTTACAAGTCGCCAGTAAGTGGGAAGGCGCAAGTGTATCTACACACGTGGCATCCCACACCAGCGGCTTGCCAACACTCCACGGGATCAAAGTCATACCATCCGGCCTCTTGCCATCGTCACGCGCAAAAACATCAATGACATCGACCCATAAGAACTACAAATACATTCTCACCGTTGTAGACGCTTATACAAAATTTACGTGGATTTATCCCGTTAAGACTTTAACTACTGAAGAAACGTTAGAAAAACTAAGATTACAACAGCAATGTTTTGGTTCGCCTGAAAGAATTATCACTGATCGAAATGCTGCATTTACTGCAAACGAATTTCAAGGTTACTGCAAAGATAAAAGTTATCTGTTTCGAATTAAAGCCTTGATTCCTACATCTTACATAATAATGTTTCATTTTATAAATTATTTACATTGTTAGGTACCTTAATCTATTTGTGGTCCAAGGTATGCAAGACCGCTAAAAGACTGTGAGGAAAATCAATAAAACTCAAATATTTGTATGTAACGATACAAATGATTTAATAAATTCATTACATGATACAAAATAGTTACATCGTTTCATCTATTATAATCCATTTTCTTTATGTATCTCCAATAGATTTTCCAAAGAGTTCGTTTGAAACCTGAATGTCTCCAAGCATAAATTAAAGGATCGCAAAGGCTATTAGTCACTCCAAGCAAATACAATGGGCCTAGAGTCAATATTTCTAACGGTATACAATCATAGCCATTTATAACGATATCACATTTAACGTACATTATTATTGCAATATAATAAGGCGCCCATGTACCTAGAAAACATAATGTAACTAGAAGAACAGTTTTTACAGCTTTGAGTTTGCTAGGAGAGTTAATTTTAATATTTTTCTTTTCTACATCGCGTTTATCGTTAGTAGATACTGATTCAGTCGATATGTTTATGGATATCTGATCATCGTAAGCTTTATTGACATAGGATAAGTTATTTTCTTTGAATTCTCGTATTTTGTCGACAGCGCGCACGGCGCTCCGTAATATGAGAATGTAAAGGACGCAAACTAAAATAATTACAGACAGAACGATGATAGATACAATGAGCAGTAACGATGGAGGGAACACTGCTATGTACCAGCATCTGAAGTCTGTGAACGTTTGTCCAGTCCAACCCATGGCAGGTAAGCTGGCGATAAATATTCCTGTGAAAAATAAATCAGACAAAAGAATAGCTCAATTTAATTAATCTGTATTTGAAAAGGTATTTGAATATCCGTAAGAAAAAAATATTAAAATAGAGATATCAAGATTTTGATTAAAGTATTTCAGTAACAAACATTAGATAGAGGTTCATAATTATTATTATAATTGTAATTCAACAGAGAGCATAACATTTTTGGGAATTTGTAAAATATTGCTTTTACGAGAGATAATTTTGAACAAAAGTTCCAGAATAATTAACTAATAACTAGATTTAGGTACATTATTATTAAGGATAGCATATATTACTAAACTAAATTTATACCTATACCTGTATAAATTTAGTTATTGCTTAATTTTATTATGTTTCTCACAGAGTATTTAGCAAATAATAGAAATAAACTAACGGGCTTATTGAATCGGCAAGTAATATATATTTACAAAAAGACAAGTGGTCATTCATGATAGATATGCCAACATTGATTAAAATTCCTCATCAAACATCCGGTTCAGAGATAAAACTTGAAATTATGAATTTGTAGATTCTATTATTTCTGTGATCATAATCATTTTAAATTAAAAATAAGTACTTAAAAGCCATTATTTTATATTAATTATTACACATATGATATTTTTAACAATTAGATATTTAGGTAGGCATTAAATTAATAAATAATACGTTTGAGAGAAAAAATAAAAACATAAAAAAATTACCCACCTTAATAAATTGTCAGTATTAGTTCAATAAGAGATATTCATTGTCATGGTCTAAATAAAACGTGGAGTATTTACTTAAACATACTTGACCTTTAAGCTATATTTACTTGATCAATTGCTTAGTCATTTACAAAAATATTTTTTGTAATAAGTCCTAACATATCGCTGAAACCCTTTATGCCACCAAGCGTATATCAGAGGGTTCAGGATGCTATTTAAAAATGCTAAAGTGGCCATAGGCCCACCCAGTAAATGTCTAAGGTACATACATTTTGGATTAGTTAATTTCTCTTCACAGAATACGTAGAGAGAGACAATTATGAAGAATGGCAACCACGTTATTATGAAACTTCCGGATGTAAGCATAACTACAGTTATAGCCCTCCATTTGTTTGGCTCTTTTATTTTACGGCTGATTATATTGGTCCGTTTACTTTTATGATAGGCTAATGTACTTGAACTCTTCGTTATATCAGCATTAGAAATCTTTCGGTCGGAATTTGATGATTCGACACTGCAAATACTATAATCCGATTCGAATTTTATTTTATTCGATTGATTATCGATATTCTTGTCACAGTGGACATGACGGGTGCTTGAATTATCATTAAAAATATCATCTATGCTTTTACATTTTCCCGATATTATATTATCTCTATTTGCCTTGTCTTTGTTAGTATAGCCTAAATTAAAAGAAGCACTCCTTTTGATACGAGTGGCGTTATTTGTTTCCGGAAACCTAACTGAATAAGTACTGTTATGTTTCTTGTCGATAACAGTGCCACGGTACATTCTTAACTTGGGCTTGTTATTCGTTTCTGAATTTGTTTTAACTGATCTTTCAGTGGCATTAAGACTGCGGACAGTTTTGAGAGCTCTTATGAGAATAATAGAGTACAACACGGCAACTACTATAATAGGTATTATACTAAGAAGTGCGTTAAGTAGTATTAGTGCACCAGGAAAAAGTGCGACGTAGTAACATCGCGTGAGGATGAGTTCTGAGTTCACCCATCCTGTTGCTGGCATGAATCCCAGGATTACACCTGTAATGTAATACGGGTTAAGCACAAACAAGGAACTAGTTTACTACAGTGTTAAGACAATGTCTACAGGCAACTAACTACACTACAAACATGTTACTACTATAAATAGGAGTAATGTTTTCTTACCAATCATCCAAATTATTAGAATTCCAATTCTAACTCTGGTAGAGTTAAACCACCTCTGGTAATAAAGACCATGAAGGATGTAGATATAGCGGTCAACGGCAATAAGGCCGACGCTAAAGATCGACACCATGGCTGGACACACCAGCATACCTGTTAATGAAACATACTAACTGTAGAACAATCTTATTATAATATATGATTAAACAGTTAAATATCCGTTCTCCAAAACCCTGTGGTAATGTTACCTTTTATGGATAAGTAGGTTTACTTACCTATTTGGAAGATACAAAGATAATTAGAGCTCATTGAGTTGTCAACGGTGGCGCCGAAAATTATGGATATTCCGATGATTGTGTCGGCAAGGGAGACATTTCCGAGCAGAAGATAAGTGCTCTTTGGTTGCTGACCTATAAAAAATAAATAAGTAGGTTTGTAGCAAGAACATGATCTATCGTAAGATTTACATTGATTAAAAAAAAATGAGCGAAATTTAATATTACTGCCTCCTATTTGTCGCTGAGATAATTGATTTTCGTGAGTATCAAATTAATTTCTATTATAACGTCTCGACGAAAAATGTAATTTCGGGCTTCACTAAATAACACTTCAAATAAGTAAATGAATTCTGTAGATACCTATCTACCTATAATACATCTACTCTAATATAACTGTCATGGTCATTATTATCATAAGTATTTTGACTTCGGCGTTCACGACTCCAAATATGATTGGAACTAAGAAATAGGTATAAGAACATTAAGTTACCAACAGATTTAACGTTTTTTCTATTAGTTAGATACTGGAAAAGACGTAAATTCCTTAACGTTGAGCCATATTGAAATGCCGAGGTTTATTTGATTGTTTAATTAACACGCTTCTAAGTTAAACATACCAGTGTTTTATTGTTAGGACCACAGTCAAGAAACCATACAGGTTTCTTGATTAAGTATACTGCTTACTACCATCGATTATTCTTGATTTCACTACCGTGCTGTTATTATTTGTTTAATTCCATCTTAAAACTATAATTGGTACCAAAAATAGTTTATTTAGACCTTGTGTATCGGTAATCAACTATTGGAAATAGAAGACTCCAAATTATTCAGCAAAGTTTTGTGAGTTCGTTTAAGCTTATCTAAGCTAGACCAAATTCTAGCATGTTCCAATCTTTTGAAGCTCTCTTCACATACCACAGTAGTCAGTCAGTAGAGACTGTAATATTTAGTAGTGTTTGGCAAGGATACGAACGTTCACCATACATTTGAGACGAAACGGGCATGCAAAAGAAAATTGTTAACGGTGATACTTTTGTAAAAACCTAGGAAAGAAAGATGGCTCCATTCTGATAAATAGTAACAATAGACATGATGAATGGGAAGTAGGGTAGAAAAGGTATATAAAAATCCATAATAATCTAAATTTTTAATTAACCCTGAAGAGTAATGTATAGAAAAAACTTTACGTGTGATGTATAGAAAAAACTTTTAACAAGAAATTAATAGGGATGAAATACCTTTTTTAAGGATGAGACCGCTGGATATGACAACAGTCAAATTGCTCAAGATAATCAGCGTTCCAATTATATAAGCAACAAACTTATACACCATTAACTGCTCCTTTTCCTTAGTCCTGTAAGCTTCGTATAAGTCAAACAGATGTAACTGTGTCACTTCACTTGTATTAGTCACGTTAGAAATGTTCAAATTAAAAAAATCAATCACTTGATCCAGAGTTACGTTTTCTTTAAAACCTGTCACGTTGAGAGCCATATTTAATACCAAACATTTATTTGTGATTACGTGACATACACTATTGAATCGACTTCGTAATAGTAGGGAAGTATTATTAGTGGTTATTATACCTAATATCTACTCTGGTGGCACATGTCAATACTTTGGGTCTTTAGTTAGGAATGAGATGCCAAACATTACGGCATCTCGAGGATAAGAGTTGACTGCTTGAGTTTTGTTTATTGTAATGAGTCGATTTACATTTTTATGGTTCCTTTGGTAAATAGATTCACTTGAGCTTAGTCATGCTTACTCAATTAAAATCATCAAGTTAAGTTGTTTTTTCATAATCTTAAACCAAATACCATTTTTGGTTTTGGGGGTTTCATAATATTTTGTACGGAATCCGTAGCTGATAAAGCCTCTTATTACCTTCGTTACGTAGGTCTATATTTATATGTCGGTTGTTATTGCCAATTAAGATCTGGACAAAGAGTTGGGGCATTGTTTGAATACAAATTGTTTCCAGCATCAAAAGTTTTCTATGAATGAGGATGTCAATATGTCACAAAGGAAACTGATATTCGACCACATTAGAAATCAGATTAGCATAATTATTATTCATGTAAGTAATGGTAAGTACATTTGTGTAAAGGCGTCTGAAAATGAGCACTCGTAGGTAATTGTCATGTGTAAATACGAGTATGTCATAGGAATTTTTCAGAATGTGAGCATAGATTATTTTTCAAGACCATGATAATAATGACATTGACTCTTTAAATTTCTTCATTTATGTAGTTATAGTAGAGTAAACCATTTTACGAATAGGTAATCATAAATCTGTTAATTGGGTAAAGAAACCCAATCCATCCACACTTCTTCAGTTATACTATATATATATTTTTTTTTTTTTTGAGCAGGAACAGAAAGGTGGTGGGTCCAGGGGACCTTCTTCCACCGTTACGCGGACTTTTGCGATGAGCGCTGAGGGCTCTCAACCGCTACTTAAAACTAAATAAATTTAGGGCAACGGTAGCCTGAGGGTGCCCCCTGTGGGGCTCGACCTCGGCTCAGGACGTTGCCTGGGGAATATGGGAGGGCTTTAGCATGCAAATATTTATTATTTGGATCTTTGACTCAGTACAACTCCTGCCAATGCTCTCGTCTCAACTCGTATACGTTTTACAGCGTCATCTTTAACAGTAACTAGGCAGGATGTCCAAAACTGTTTTTTAAACCTATCTATTCTAAAAGACGTTCTTTGCAGCGTGATCTTAATCCATCACGGTAAAGGCCAGTGGTTCGTGTGCTTACAATTAAATAGTTCTCTGTTCCTTAGCTTATATTTAAAGGAAAATTCCAATGCCCGTCTTGTCGTTCCGATTCAGTATTTATTTCTCTATGTCAAACTTTCGGTAAAGTCAAATTGTAATTTACCTAATTCATAAGTGCCTTAACTACCACCAAGGTTTATTCTGAATAAGTTTTATAGCAATCTTATAGCAATTGTCTTATTTAATTTACTACAAAACTCAATGTTTTAGTAACAAATTTGTACAAAATAAAGTCACTACTTACTTTGTTAGTAGGTAGATACCTATACTGATTTTCTTCGCGAGGACAATTGTAATTTACTGTACTTAGGCCATAATGTTATGCTGAGAAAAACTGTCTTGTAACTCAAGTCTCCTATTATAAACATATTGGTGTCGCTTCCAATAGTTTTAGGTTTTTCAGAATTAAGCATAAGGTTGTTGTAAAACGTAGTGGGCAAAATATTTCTAAAGTATTCTTGGCACCAAAACATTAGGTTTTGGTGCCAAGTACGTAAAAGATTTATTTTGAATTTAAAATCATTTAATAAGTTCGTATTAAAAACATATTTCAAAATGGAAGACACAGAACTGCTTAAGCGACACACTCCTTATAGCTTACCTACAACGGTTAACTTTTAACAAAAAGTAAAACTGACTTCAACTTTTTGAGATTCTGGAACACGTTCTTCCGTTGTTGTTTCTTATGTGTAACCTATTGAATACCTATCTAGATTTGTCACTGATCAAGGATATCCATATAATAATATAATAAGATATTTCAATCGCGATATTCGTGCTCCTTTCGTTGAGGAATTCCGTCATATATATTTTTTTTGTTTATTCCTCACACATGGCTATCTGACCCTAAGCAGAGCTATGGAAGTCAGATAACTTATATACTACATAAACTACTTTTATTTTGTATATATATACCTATATAGATAATCACACCCAGACTCAAGACAAACAGACATGTTCATGCACAAAATGTCTGTCCTGAGTGGGAATCGAACCCACGATCTGTGTCGTGATAGATAGGGTATCTTACCAACCACGCCAACCGGCCCATCAGCTTATCAAAGTCCATGATCTGTAAAATTTAAGACCACCTCAGTATCTACTTTAATAGAATACAGATTAAAACATCCAAATCGATTATGCTGTATCTGAGAATTCGGTGAACATACATAAAAGGAAAAAATAATGTTTTTTGGTATTGTCTGTGAAAATTTCAACTGTCTAACTATCACGGTTCATGAGATACAGCCTGGTGACAGATGGACGGATGGACAACGGAGTCTTAGTAATAGGGTCCCGTTTTACCCTTTGGGTATGGAACCCTAAAAATATATTGTGAATTTGTGACGAAATGAGAACCTCCTTTTTGCTTTAAAGTCGGTTAAAAATGGCTGTGACGTACAGACGGACGGACAGACGGATGGGCGGACGGACGAACGGACATGGTGTAACTTGGGTTCTCCAAACATAGAAAAGAACCACCTGTTCTTAACACACTCTAATATTGCGTGATAATATTGTAACTGTGCGTGCAGCTGTGCGCGAAGAAGATATAATCACTACGTTCTGTGCGTAAAACCGCGGGACTCCTGCGTCCATTGGGAGCATTAAAAACACCGATTACAAATGAGTGTGGGAGATGTTTTGAGCCTTAAAAAACGTTCCGAGCGATTAAAATATCTGGTTCCGGGACAGTATAGTTCGCGCCACCAAAGAAGTCCCGTGGAATTAATGAAAATCGATCTTATTTTTTCTGCGGTATAGGTGGACCCTCGGGACATTTTTGGTGGTGTCTGTTTGATCAAGCAAAACTCAGAAGTGTTTGATTCAAGTCTTGTATGTCTCCGGCCTACAATCCATTACAAGTAGAATCCTAAATACCTTACCTAAAGACGAAATATATAATTATTCATGCTAACTACTCTTTAGACGTTTAACAAGAGAATATAGCCACTATGTACGTTAAACGTTTAGTTGACTTTGGCGTTATTTTATGTTTGACAGAGTGACTGACAGGCTCCTTCCTATAGCTTATATTTATATATTGCCCTAAACTTTTTATTACACGCTAGTTTTAACAAAACTCCTTACCTATTTTAAAATATCCCTCACTTGAAACTGGCATATTATTATAGTAATCTTTGGTCAAGCTCAAGCTTGAGAAGACCTTTCTTTGAAGAGGATTGGGTTATCACACCTAAAAATAAGAAGAAGACTGACAGGCTGACAGCTGACTGACTGTCTGACTGACTGACTACTGACAGGCCTGACAGCTAAGAAGGGAAAACGGAACGTGATTATTTCTGTCTCTAAGGATTATTTAAAAAAATTACTTAATAAGCCCTAATAATATATACATCGATCGAGTTCAATATGTTTAATTTGTCTATACTTAGACAATTTACAAGGTACGTAATGCATTTACTTAAATCGTAACATAACCTTAAAAACTTTTACGAAAAACTAAAATTACAATGTAATATTTCTCATTGTAAAAATGAAGTGATTTTGGGCAAATTACAGTGATGTTCACTTAGATTACAACTACGGTTTCTTTATCTTTATGTGAATAGAATCTTATTCTTGTGTTTTTTAAATATTTTCAGGCTCACACTATGTCCAGCCGCCAAATTACCGATAAATGCACGAAGTATAGCTACCACTACTGCCCTGCAGTTTAGAATTACGGACCAACTATGGTGAGATGCAAATAATATGATGTTATACAAAACTATACTACTCAACCCTGCTGAATTTGGGTCACAGAGTAGCTTGAATTAAGAGCATAATTTTAGTCAATTTTATTTGTAAGTATAGTAGGATGGCAGCCTTTACGCAGCCCTATGAAAAAATGTGCTGAAGATGAATAAAAAAAGTGAGAAGTTACTTTTTTAAGCAGTTGTACTTCAGTAGAATTCTGTGCATCATAATTTACACAACACTATCTAATTTCAGTGCAGAACCAATGAAGAAAAAGAAGAAAGTAGATCCAGCCATTATCAAGGCTCGTGAGGATCGCCGTCGCAAGAAGATTGAGAAGCAAATCAGAAGGCTACAGAAGAATGCACGGCAACTTAAACCTATAGATGAGTTGGAAGTGCCGCTGCACCTTTTTGATCAGCTTGGGTAACAGATTTTATTATATATCACTAAATCAAACTCGGCGCATAATTTATCTAAGTGCAATGGGCACATTTTGTTTTATTTTTGTGTTATAAGTTGTTTTGAAATTGGAAAAAAATTGCTACTATAAATTTTCATAAAAATTTATCCTGAGATTCTTGGCGGTGCTTCTCATTTGATGGTTGACTTCCGAAATGGTTGTATCTTAAGTAGCTTCAACCTTCATAAGAGCCCTTCTAGCTCTAAAAGTTAATAAATAGCTTTGACTTTGTCCTATCCTGCCAACTGTACTGGGAGCTTTTTTTTACTATGGATATACTGTATGTCACTAAAATCTCACCATGGTAAGTGATGATGTGGCCAAACTGACTTTCAAATGCAGCAGCCGGTACCAACCATAGGTATATGGTGAAAGATTTCCAACTTGAGAGGGGGTACTACAAAATACCCTACTGAAAACTCGAACACTTTGTTTCATTAGAACAAACCATAGTGAGATCATAATAAAAAATATATATACATTCTAGATTTGCCGTTCAATGACACTAATACAGAACTACATACATTGCATCAAAAAGTTTTAGTAGAAAACATTATAATAATTTAATATTTCCTTTTATAATATAATTACAGAGCAAGAAAGAGACCTCAGCCAAATCTATCACCCGAGACAATTGAAGCTAGAGCATTATTACAGAAGGAGTGGGCACGGTACAAACGTGAGGAGTATATGGCAAACGTGGCACAAATTGACAGGATCATGTCTGCACAGAGGCGAGCTCTCGACAAGCTGTATGAGGAATCTGAGGATTTATATAATGAAGCTATTATGGTGAGTTTCATAATAATTTATGTACTTATTATAAGAAAGAGAAGGGTAATTAATGAGATTTTTTTTTGGTAGAAGCAGCCATTGGCCTTTGTGCAATTGAATTATAAATTAGAACCCACCATTCTCTAAGCCATATTTTAGGCAAATAGGTGATCCACTACACTATGCCTTCCATCACTAAAAGCTTATGCTTATGGTAGGATTCGAACATATGATATTCGTCGCCATTACCTATGTCACTATCAATACTACAGAGCTATCTTTATAAATCTGGACAGTTAGCGGAGCTCGCATTGTGAATACGATGCGATGCGATCTGTCCCACCGTCCCACCTTTTGTAGTATGCGTTATTTTTGTTTTGCTATGCGATGCAACCCTGCCCACTTTTACGTGCGCGGCCCTTTGGTCGCCAATGGCTTTCTCGAAGGAAATTGGGACAAGTATTTTATGTTTTTCCTTGTTTACAGCCTGACCTGCAACAAATCCCATACACAATTAAGGGGCCCGTCAGTACGCCCCCCCTCAAGAACTACGAATCCCCCGACGGAGAATATATCGATATATCCAAGAAATGGGATCATTAATGTTATAGAATTGTTATTTATTAGTATATTAAAAGATTTATAATATTTTTCTTAATTTATTCTACATTATAGATTCCTATAGGTATTAATATAGCTGGAATAAGTTATTCTGTAGCCAGGGCGATATCATACAACAGTTGAATCTAGCTAGACTAATTTATTGTCTAGGACTAAGACGATCTTTTAGTCAGAGATAACGAGCGTGCAGAGCGATATGCCGATATTGATGAGTATCCAACCTCTATAGTCTATGCAAATGTCCTTCTCCATACTATAAGCTAACCCCGTGTAAGAACTATTTTGTAAAAATGTAATACCTATGTAATCTGCTTAGACTGGAGAAACGAAGGTACCTACTCATTTAGTATATAATAGTAAAATCAGAATTGTAGGGGCGTAAACCCTACATTTGGTTTGATATTGATTCAGTGTGTGACTGTGTGTGCTGTTGGCGCCACACTGATGGTGATGATGCTACATGATGATGATGGGAGGCGGCTCTGAGAGTGATGAATAAAACAACCACCTTTATTGTAAGTTTGATATAATTGTTTCACCATTACAAATTGCAAGCTTAGAGAAACGTTTGTGGCATACATAAATTATCTATATAAAAATTAAATACACATGTACGGTTGCCCGTACAAAAATAATGTAAAGTAATATTACCATCAATGCTAGATTGTGATATTTATTTAATCCTAGGTATAGATATATCTAGCGTAACGTAGAGACGATAGGGGGGCATTAGGTAGGAAATTAATGTGCATATAATATAATTCACTTTTGTCAGACTAATCCATTTTTTGATAACTCGAGATAGGATTAGTACCCACATAATATACCTAATAAGATAAGATTATCACAGAAAGAATATTTTTTTACTTGATAATACATTTATTTAGATGTAAGATTCAGATTTCATTTTTGATTTTGGAGTGAGATTATATCCATAATATTTATTTATTCTGTTAAATATAAAGTTTAAGGGCTACCTATCTATTTAAATAGTTAATACGAAAATTCATACACAATTTCATGGTGCAGACAATTTAATCAGGTCTATAATGTCTTTGTTATCTATATTATAACGTAGTTGTCGGGGGACAATATGCAGCACAATATTTTTATATTTAGCCGTAAAGCCATTCAGGGGTATAATCGATTTTCACGCATGATATACTGCAAATGTAAGATATTCGTTCATATCTGTGACACTAAAAGTTTATGTTTCCTCTGTATTCTATGTTACTTTGATTTGAGGCGGTCGATGATTTTATTTCAATAAAATGTGACGTTGTAATTATCGAATGTGTATTGTTAATAACTTGAAAATGAGTATGTGAGAAAGTAAGTTAAAAATATAGTATCTATATAATTTTTTAAATAATATCCTGGGACTAACAACTTTCTTTTTTTAACAGTGCAAATTTTTCTTTTAATAACTGGTGTCATGGCATTATGTAAACCACTCAGGTGCGGCAAGTGGCCCGATCCTTTTAGTGATAAAGTAATTTATGTCAGTAATCCAATAGAAGCAGATCTGCCCAGTCATTGGATACCGTTAAGTGTCATAAAACGAGTTATCGAGTTGAGAGTACCAACAAAGCCGCCGCAGTGGTATATCCATAAAACAAGTAAACATATGACTGATTATACGTGGAAACTGTACACGAATAAAAAAGTAACGGGTAGATTTAAAAAAGAGCGCTTAAAACTAGAACATGTTGCGACGTCAGCTGATAACATATTTTCAACAAAAAATACAGCACCAGATACAAATAATGGCGATGATGCAAATCCTGCAGCATCGATTAACGAAGATGAAGAAGAGTATGCTAAAGCTCTTAATGATACTAAAAGCGATGAAAATGATGATTCTATTGCCCCAGATGAAACTAACGGTGATGCCAATGAAAATGTTGATGAAACGAATCTTGAACAGGATGATGACTCAGATTCAACATTATCTACAACAATTTCGATAGACGAAATAAATTCAAAGATAGGTGCAATTTCAACAACGGTTAGTAGTGATGCCACAACAATTAATCCAACTGTATCTAACCCAATAGTAGCTACCATAATTTCAATATCTACAACTGATGTAGTTGAAGGTGTTACTGATACGCCTACAACTACTACGACCACATTACCTATAACTACATCATCAACGCCAACAGCTACTATGACTACTATACCTACAACTACAACAATAACACCTACAACAACTACCACTACAATACCTACAACTACGCCAACAACACCTACAACTACTACGACTACAATGCCTACAACTACGCCAACAATACCTACAACTACGCCAACAACACCGACAACAACTACGACTACAACACCAACAACTACACCTACAACTACTACTACTACAATACCTACAACTACAACAACAAAGACAACCACCACAACTAAGTCACCAGAACCTGAAGATTCTGGAGATCCTTTTTACTGAAACCGTATCCTAATTTGTTTTTTATATTAGTAGTTTGTATATATCTTCAGAGAGCTTTCTTATTGTTTAGTAAATATTTTGTGAAATGTATCATTTTACTTATGTATGAAATGAAGTCTAAATAATAAAGAGAATAAATAATTTCACTTAATAAACCGTCCTTATTCTCACGGTAATTTTATGGCAGTCTTTATAAAAATCGATATACATATTTCCATGAAATTAAATAAATACCTAAATGTTTGACTCATAATTTCTTTACTATTTAATGTAATTTAGGCTAGTAAATGTCGAACGAGGCTATAATATAATTAGAAAGCGCTTTTAACATCGGAGAGGGGTGAGAACGGCGTTTTCATCGAATTAGCCACATTATTGTGATCGTGTCTTCTTTATAAATTGTTAGGTACAGTATTCAACTTCAACCCAGGATGTGTTCACCACTTATTTCGTATAATTGTTAGAAATAGTAGTCAAGGTTTTCACCTTGAATACAATTTTTGGCTGAGCTTCTTTGTTAGTTAATACAATTTAGTCAAAGGTAGGTAATAAAGTTACAATCGTTCGGAAATTAGCGAGAGGTAATATTACAACATGGACTGAAGGGTAAGGTAATGCAGAGGAGATGAGAGGTAAGAGTATAATTAGGACAAACTTACTAACATCAAGATAGTAGGATAGTATCTACTGAAGCCTGCTGTCCAGTGGCGTAGCTACCGGAGGGATAGGCGGTGCCGTACCCCGGCGACCTCAAGCTCGGCCCCTCTGAGTTTGGACCCGGATCAGCAAACCACAAACAGAAAATTTCGAAAATTTCTATCATCTTCAGAATAATTTAACAGTTTGCAACACGACCTGCAACTCAGTTGAAAAAAAAATTGAACTTGTAGGGAATTCCCCTAAATTCGTGCAGTATTGTCAATTTGATGGATTTGCCGACAGATTTAGCGAGGAGGAAATGGAAGAAACATATTTTAATGGTTGATGGATTTCAGAATATTTCGATATTTACCCAATCTAGACTATCTACTTTATTTTTCGTTTCTAAACTCTTCGCTGTTCTGGAAGAAGTCTGTCTGCGTGTAGTAAGTAGCTTTGCTGTGCCCTGCAGGGCACGATATAGAGCTGATGATACTGTAGCTTTGCACCTTATATATATATATATATTTTTACTTGATTAAACCTTACCAGTTAAAATATGGCCACAATTTTTTTTTGTCCCAGAACCTTAGGTTACCTAGCTAAGCCACTGCTTCTGTCACGCACTCATACTTAACGCGTTCGATAAGTATACCAACGAAACCTACGAAACTCGTAAGAATTTTCTGTCACCCTCATCAAAGAAAAAAAAAATGTGCCAGACAAATGTTAGCAACCTCCCAGGCCCAAACCTTAAAGTTGGATACCTAAGTTAGGTAGGCCTAGACTGCCGCATGTACGTTCTAGTCAAGTGAAACTCAAATGTAAGTATCTACTTTATATACCAAAGTCTCATCTGTTTTACTTACGTTCATAGCACTTATTTAGATGTTTTTTTATGCTATGCAAGGTTATTCATCCGAACAAACTGTTTGTTAATAAATGATATGCGAGATATTGTGGTTAAAAACTTACTTAGTCACGTTTGCACCTCCTTTATATTCTTTCCAGCCAGTGAAATATTTTTAAATTGAAATTTCAAATAAAAAGGAGGGTGTGCAATCTGTTGTTGTGCTTGTTTCGTGATAACAGTAATTTATTCATAGCCATGACAGGATCGTTTTTTATATACAATCTAAAGATTGGTAACATAAAGATAGAGGTTTTCTTTTGTGAATTGTTGAGGGGAATAATTTGCTGATGCACCGAATTTGCAGATGCTGTTAAGGAAATCACTGCCACAGTTGCTATGGATTTATTTTAACTACATACTATATAATTACTTAGCTGACTACTAGGTCTATTGGTTAAGTGACCCAAAGAAGATATCCCCCTTATTAAGACCCATTCGGTTGCCATTCCGATCGGATAGGACGATTTTATGTCGTTAAATTTAGGCTGATGCTGTGTTAGTCGCAGAATCCATTTGCCGCGATCGTGTACAGATTGACTGCCTCATTGCAAATGGAAGTCTGAAATGAGAAAATAGTTGCCATCCTATTCAGTAGGAAGACTGCTCAATTGGTTTGTCTACCCGATTGGGACCGCAACCGAGCAGGTCCGAATAAGGGGGATTGTCTCCGAAATCAAGATACGCTCATCTTTGCGCCCATTTTCGGAAAAATTCGTCAACTTATCCTACTAATACCTTATAATTCAATATTGTCAATCATTCATCAGATAATATTGTGTTGTCAGTCACATTGGATTATTACTATATATATATACCTACCTATAAAGTATTCATCTCTACTTTACCCAATTTGACATATTTTTTGTTCCGTGACCCAAATTACCGTATCTACTTCCTGTTACTTATCGTAATCAATCAGTTTTCTTCAGGTAAATGCAATATTGTCCAACGTATTATTATTATTCATTCTTATTACTCTGCTCTGAATGTAGTAAGTATAATGAATGTAACGAAAACAACTTTTATATGCACTCTTCGGATATTGGAAATTTCAGGACAGAACTGTTTTGAAGTCATATTTTTACTATATAACTAATGAAATTTCAAACGATGCATTAAGATTTCGTTGAAAATAAGCAAGTTGATTGAATCTATTAGACTCTAACAAATAAGATTTTATATAATATTATTCCCAACGAATACATTACATACTAATAGAATAGAATAAATAATTACAATACATAGGAAGTTTGTTTGACTTGAGGCAAATTGCCCGTGGCAAACTGAATATCGTGTTTATTAGTTACACCTCAGTATCTTGGTTTTAAACATGACGCTTTGACGATTTCTTTTAAATGCATGCACCAGTCACCGTCAAGGTTTAAGCCTAATTTTACACGGAGCCTCACTGCTCTTCCATCATTTTTTATTATATCATTGTTTAAAAAATACTTTTATTTTATTCTGTAACATAAGCAACGAAAATCTGTCACCTAAACACCTACGTGTGTTCCGGCAGTTGCGCTTGAGAGCCAGTTGTCTTCTAGGCTTTATAAAGGTCGGCAACACATTGGAAATCACCCTGGTATTGCTAATGTCCATAGGCGACGGTAGCCACTTACCATCAAGTGAAACGCCGCCTGCTTCAAGCAGGCTGCTTGTCAGACTTCTGACATAAAAAAATAAAAGTAACCTAATTAAGATATACATAATATTATATTATAAATAAAATAAGTTGTTTTTTAAAATTTTAATAATAATACAGTATAGCGAAACACATAGACCACAACCGATTTTTGACGCGCTGCCGTCAGGTACTATTGAAAGTATGTTTGCAATAGGGTGTTCACGGTGTACACACAATTTCATCGCATCGTCTATAATGACACGCTCAATGGCCCTTCAAGTGTTTGATCGACGCGGGACGTGTCCCGTGGTTTACTAATGATGTGGAATTTGTGTTATTTGTTCGTTATCGTTTATTTGCATTGCCCATTTTGTATTTTACGCTTAAACGTTTTATAACTAGTAACTAGCTTCCGCTCCACAGTTTCACCCGCGTTTTCGGGTTATATATTTTTTTCCCGGGATAAAAAGTCCATTTCCTATATGTTATTCCACGGTACGATCTATCTATGTGCCAAGTTACATCCAAATCCGTCCAGCAGTTATGGAACTGAATGGTAACAAACGTGTGTGTGTTGTTGCGGTATTGTAAGGTTTCAAAAATACAAATGTGTGAGCACGGCAAGCACTACAGCTGAGGTTTAAAAATAATATCCATAAATTTACCTACCTAGTACTATTTGTCGTCGCGAAGTATCCTCCCGAGACTTGGTGACAGTCTATCTATACCTACCCAATTAGGTACTACAGTCAGATTAGAATTTTTACATCAATATTTTATGATTTGTAACAATGTCAAATCGCGTCGAAAGTAAGTCCCACTATATTGCAAAAATATTAAAGCACTTTAAACCTCGAGTCTTTTTTCAGTATGGTACAAAGAAAATGACTGCAGATTTATGTCAAATAAAGATCTACGGCACTTGTTTAACGTGAAATACCCGTTGAAAATATTTAAATACATTTTAAAATTATACGGTCGCTAGTCTTCATCCGCAATTATCGCGCTGGAAATGATTGCGTCACGAATCCGAGGCTAGCTCAAAAGAGCTCCGAATGCGCCATCCGCTTTTCATTCTAGTGATACATCATAATGACAAAAACTACCGATTCAAATTCTACATTTAGATTCTCGACTTCATAAATAATAACGTTAAAGTCGAATATCCTTTAATGAACAACAAATTTTGTATCTTATCGGTATTACGGCGTGAAGAGTGTCAACATTGAGGCGATTTTAAAAAGACGCGCACACCACCTCTAGTCGTTTCATGAAATGTTTATAGCGCGAACCTTTGAGACGGGCCTCGGGTTTAAACGAGAAATGATGTGAATGTCCCTGGTTTACTAGGTCAAGTGAGGTCTATAGATAGTGAGGACATATGACACAAGAAGCCCTAGTTTTTAGGGAAACATGTCCTAAGGAATATGGAGCGACCTAGTCTCTGAATATACACACACAGAATACTAAATCTTAGTTTTAAAGTTGTTTGAAAGAATTTTCTTTGACCAATCAGTTGGTATTGTCGGTGGTAGGTAAAAGGGTACCTAAAGGGGTATATATAAGTTTTGGCAATCGTTTGGTGCGTGACCGTTTTAGGGTCGTGTTACATGTATTAGAAAACCTTTTTCACATTTTTTTTAGATAATGTCTCTTATACACGATACCGATCTTTTTTACTTTGAATAGTATTGTGTTTCCTTCACCGAAAGCTCAAGCTCATGTAGGATTCGAACCCATAACTTCACCACGACATTCAACGTCACTGCCCCAACACACGTATTAATTATATACAACACAAATGCAAAGAATTGAAATACAAACAGTTTTTGCAACACAATCGAACTTTTAGTTGACCTGTTGTTTTATAATTTGAGAAAGAACCTTCGAGCGTGGTTCAGGTGAAAGAAAACTAATCACATAAATAAAACATGGAGTAAGTATAAAGCAGCAAACATGTCAGACAGATTCCAAACATAATTGTCTTCAACTTTGCGTGGGTTGAGGTTGAGGTCTCCCACGTTATCTTCAAGTCGAAGGGTTTTGTAACACAATTCAGCAAATATATAATCGTACATAGACACTGGGTGAGATTGGTAAAATCTACGTCCTCTTTTCAGGAAGTTCTTTTTAGTAGTGTAGTATAATTTAGTATGAACTTATGTAACCCGAATCGAGCGATCAATTCGATACTACATTATATATATATATATATATATATTTTTCCATAATAAAAAATAGCGTTTTACGGCTTGAATTTGTGTTGCTCTCACAATTATGTAGTTATATAGGTATTCGTTTTTCTAGGGTTTCATTGCATGTTTTTAACCGACTTCATTTATAAGATAAAATTAACTTTTAACATAAAATAAAACCGACTTTAAAGTGGCTTTGCTTGCACTAAAAAGTATAAAATAACGAGTAAGTACTCTAATCTGACTTATGACTACAATCCTTTGTGATAGCGACGTACGGTACTTTGAAGTCAAGAAAAAAAAACATATGTGTCGAACATTGTAGGTACCTTATCCTTTTTTGAAGTCGTTTAAAAACGAAGCAATCTTCTATTTAGTATCTATACATTCTAGGAAAGTACGAACAATTATTTATTTATTGTGTATCCAGTGTTTTCCAGAACCCAAATAAAACCTTAATTTCCACTTCTATCCGGAAGAAATGCAAATTCAATTTGTTCTCAATGGAATGGGGAAGTACATGTATAAATCATGGAGTACAGAGCTCGTTCGATTCGATTAAAGAAATAACTTGGCGTGCCGCCGCGGACTAAATACCTACCTATTTGTATTTCATGAGTATATTATTTTGAAGGTATTATTGTACCTATTTCAAAGTCAAAGTCACGGTCAAAGCCATTTACTCAGTTTAGGCCCTAGGCCACCGGTTCGGAAGTCAGCCTTCAACTGAATAGATATTTATACGATTTAATGTAAAAAGTAGTTCTTAGTATATATTTACTTACGCATAGTATCGAGACAATCGGACAGTGCCATATTTTTCCTCCATTATAGGTACCCAATAAGGGGACAATTTCAAAAAACCCATTGTTTTATAGTAAACTAGCTTCCGCCTCGCGGTTTCACCCGCGGTCCCGAGTGCTCCGATCGCCACCAAATCTTACAGGAACACCCGCGGGGCTAATATCAAGATTGTCTGCAAATTTCATCGCGATCTTTCAGCGGTTTCGGAGTCTATAAAGGACATACAGACAAACATTCATTTTTATTTCTCATCAGAAAAATCGAAACGGTACTGCAACAACACCTCTGAATTTTGGTTTTAAATGAATTTTATGTTTTATTTTTACATTAACCAAAAAAAGTAATAATGCCAGATTATTGCGGATATTAAAAGGTATCGTTTAACGAATATTAAAGTTTAAAATTAAAATTGTTTAAATATCGTGTTTTTTTCAATAGGTATTTTTTCTCCCTTTAAGAAGAATTTGTAAAATTTTAGAAAACGTACCGCATGGAAGCAGAAATTAGAGCCTGGGGAGGAAATACGAGATACTGGATACACTTTTTTATAAAAAAAACTTGTTGTTTTACGTCTTTGTTTCAAAAAGTTTACAATTTTTTTTGGAAAAAATCATACCTACCTGTTGTAAAAAACACGATAGTTAAAGGAATTTGATTTTAATTTGAAACGTTAATATTTGTTAAACGATACCTTATAATATCCGCAATTATCTGGCATTATTACTTTTTTTTGTTTCATGTAAAAAAAAAACATAAAACTCATTCAAAACCAAACTTCAGAGGTGTTTCGATTTTTTTGATGAGAAGTATATAATAGATATTGTACATCAAATTTCATAATCCAATCCTTTTTTATAGTAAAGTACCCCTTTTTACTTTTACCTGGTATAAAGATTGAAGCTACAATTGTACGGCTGAGTTATTAATTTATGTGGTATTTACTCAATAACTCATTCCCTCATCCCATTAAACATTAGGTTGCAGGGTCTTTAATCACTATTTATGAAGCCAAGAAAAGTCTGTCGGTATCTATATTTTATAAAAAAAGCTGTAGGACATTCAAAATGATTTCATAATTAAATTATTTAAGCTCAGTTAAATAAAATTAATTGCATTTTTCAAACGCAATTTTGGCTCGTCAGAATTCCTTACGTTACCACTAAGCCCTAAGAAACTAATTTGTTCAAGAAAACAGTTTGTAAGCGTAACCTATTGTACTTGAGTATTATTTTACAAGCAGAAAAGTACCAAATGTGAATTGATTAATAGTTTTTTTGCCAACAATATGTTCAAAAGAGCGTTAAAGCGGGGTGAAAAATAATTGTCGATTTTTCTACATCATAATAATATGGAAATGATCGTAGCGTGATTTATATTCGGTAGAAAAAAAAACTTTGAAATAATTAGTTTCGTTTAAGAAATTATGACTGGCAACTTTTGCCCTCTCACCTTATTTGTAGGAAAATAATGGCTAAGTATAATTTATTTATACCTTCTTTAAAGGGGTTGTATAAATAACAAAATTGTGTTTTGGATGTTGTATATTTTTGATGTTTTTCTTTATTTTACCTACTTATTGTTCATTAGCGTTATTATAAAGCTGAAGAGTTTGTTTGTTTGTTTGGTTGGTTGGTTGAACGTGCTAATCTCAGGAACTACTGGTTCGAATTGAAAAATTCTTTTAGTTTTGGATAGCCCAGTTATCGAGGAAGGCTATAGGTCACTTTTAATCCTGGGAAAACATAAGATCCCTCGGGAACACGGGTGAAACCGCGGGGCGGAAACTAGTATATAATAATATTAGCTTGCGCCCCGCGGGTTCCCGAAGGAACTTATGTTTTCCCAGGATAAAAAGTATCCAATATAATTCTATCTGTGTGCCAAATTTCATCCTAATCCATTCCGTAGTTATTGCGTGAAAGAGTAACAAACATCCATCCATCTATCCATCCATCCTCACTAACTTTCGCGTTTATAATATTAGTAGGATTTATGTTAGTGTTGACGACTTTGATCTCAGCCAAAGACGTACCTATCTGTTATCTAAAACGACGTACACTCAATTGAGTTAAGCGAAGCACTAGCATTTCTCAAATTATAAAAGGATTGCTTTACCGAGATCCATTCCGATTACTACATTGGACTCAGAGAGAACTTTCTTTAAAGAAACAAGATGGATGGTGTAATAAGTGCCAAGTAAATATTTTAATTAGATTGTAGACTAGTCTAGCAAGAAAGCATAAGAGCAAAAAGCACTTCGTCGTACTGCGCCATACATAATTCCGTCATTTCTGAAGAGAGAATTAGTTATAGTTGAATTTATGAATGGCCCAGGAAGACTAGGCATTAGATGCGCTTGCATTAATAACAAAGAGAAGCGAGTTGAACTTAGAATTAAAATTCCAAGTAAACTTCAAATATGTTCTCTTTATGTAACATTTTGTTAGATTGTGCTGTGCTGTCTGGATACACTCCTAGCTATCTCTTATCACATACAATAAACAGATGCGATGCAATCAAGAACAACAGCTGAAGACTATGTTTTATCAGTTTTTAACCAACTCTAGATTAAATCTACAAAATTTTATTTCTTAAAATAAAAAAATATTATTTAATTAATTCGGTTTTGTTATTAGAACTTTTAGGGCAATTTCCTCTAATGTAAGATCACGACGCTGACGATAAAAGCTGTAATAAGATACTAAGAAAGGCACTAATGTAGAAAATCAATTAGTAAACAACTCTTAATTGAGGAAAATACCCTGTGAATAATTACCTGTGTTGCCACGCTACAAAGTCGATTTGCGTATAGGTTAGAACGTTCTTTATTTTCACTCTTTCAAAAATATTTTTTAGTTCTGGCAACCTATTACCTTCTAGTTGGACAGGCGTGTATGTGAGATGCGTGTAAAATTGTACCTAGCATCTATTAGAGAAGGTTTTCAAGCGACTTGGTAATAATGTTGGACATTGGTTCACGTCGTCGTCCCTCGAGGCGCACGTGATCTGCAAACGTAAATAAACCCACCTTGGCGTGACTCCATGTCAATACCTGAAATCGCTTTCGATGGTTAACAAAATCATTTGGCGTAAAATGGCACCGCTTTTAACCCCTTTCTAATTTTTGGAGTCGTGTTTATAATTTTAAAATTCGAATGGCGAGGATACATTAAATCTGGGACATTCTTTACGTAACGCCAACTGATTCCAAATTAATGCCAGTCTGTTGGGAACCTTGCCTATCGACAGCAGCGAGGGCTTTGAGGATGTTTTCTATATATCATAGTTTGTATTTTTTACTTTAATTGTAAATATGTAAATAAAAATTATAATTAATGAATTAATGATCTTGTATTATGGAAACCAGATGATGAATGTTGTTTATGAATAAGTTTTATTGAAGAAGTGGCTGTTATTGCTATACCAAACTATTTATCTACCCTTACAGTTAACTCTGACATATCTTGTTTTATTACAAGCTTTTATATAACTTGCAATGTATACGTCCGGGTGGAATCTTGCAAGTCGAATTTCACCCACTTACAGTGGTCGGATTGACTTGATATTTGGTATACATTAGTATATTGGAAGACAATGCAAGTACAGTCAACAAAAAGTACAGTCACCAAAAAAGCTTCTATTAAAAATGTTTTTTTAACAAAAAACTTATTCTTTCTAGTATTACTTAACACTTTGCTTAAACCACTATCTCAATTAAGTGATAATAGGGCTGAATGTGGTAACCACATAAAACTTAGAATAATTACAAAAATAAATTTCTATGACACCCTACAAACTCTTCATCAACTTACGAAAACATAAAGGTTTGTTACCTAAAATGCGTGTGACATTGTGTTTTTTTTTTTAATTGGTACATCGACAGCACACAATCACCAAGTAACAAAGTTAAATTAAAACTGGGTTCTGATATATATTTACGCCAATTACAGAATGTACACAACATTGCTATAAGTGACAACATATAAAATTAAAAAAATACTACAAATAACAAAGATAAGCTAAAGTTCAAACAACGTACAAAAAGCAACGTGGTTTACCAAAAGAACGACCATCAAAAAAGTTTATCGTAACATCACAATATGGCCACTATGATAAAATAGGGGAGAAATATTTGTTGAACGCTATTTCTTGTTAGAATGTAGAGCCACCCGCACAATGTCCCAAACTTTTGCTTTGTGGTTAGTGATTTCCCTTTGAACATTTGGCCGGGTTAGATAACATAATCCATCTTAAAATTCAATTTTATAATCTACTAGATAACTGTCCGCGGTTTCATCCGTGTTTTCAAGATAAAAACTATATATTTTCGGGTTTGAAACTACCATGTTGTATATTTTCATGAAATTGGTATCGGTAGTTCAGCCACAGACAGACACACTATTAGTAAGGTTGTAGCGGAATCTATCGCGCAGGAAACATGGGAAATGATCAAAATGGCAAGATCGAAGTAAGTAAGAGAAAGGAATAGGAGTAAAGAAGATTTTTTAATGATGACAGTTCAATCGGTACTGACATCCCACATTAATCTTTACGAAAGGAAATATATGAGGCACGTTGGATAAAACATAGGATATTTTTACCTGTAATAAAACATAGGATATTTTTTATCCTGGGAAACATTAGATGCCTTAAGACCGCAGGGCGGGAGATTGTCAAAGGTAAATATTTAGGCATTATGTATAGCCTCTAACAAGGTTAATGATCTTTTTTTTAAGATGAAAATTGTTGAGCATGATAACGCTCTTCGAAACGAACCTGGAGCGTTGCTACTTTAGATAAATAATTATATATAATAGGTAATATAGCAATTGCGCGCGGAAAATGAGGCTTGAAAATGGAAACAGTCGTTTTTTTGAATTACCGTATAGGTTCTTACGTTTCACCAAAAGGCACATTGTGTAAAACCACATTGTTTGCTAATTTTATTACGAGCAGTGAGTGGAGGGGCATGTCTATCAAGTGTATCGTGCAACTATTTACAGATAGACTATAATATATTAACTATATAAGTATTTATCAAAAGCCAACAATTGGAAGACGCTGCGCAGAGTGAATTTGTCTTATCTATTTAACTGAACATCATTGGCTTGGCTGGTAAGTACATTTTTTTCTGAATTTGTAACAACTCTGTTTTTTCTTAGCGCTGCGACTTTGGGTTCTTCAAAAAGGGCGGGAAAGAGCTATTCAATGTCGGCAACACATCGGCCATTTTACTGGTATTGCAAATGTAGGCGGCGGTGAGCACTTACCATCAGGTGGACCATCTGCCTGCTTGTCAACCTATTAACATAAATATATATATATTGCGATTGACACTTTGATGTATCGGAATCTAGACTAAGTAAGTTGTTCATAAGAAGACTACGTAGAAGTTAATAAGGAAATAAACTTTCCAACAGCGTAATTCTAGATCCAGTTAGTTAACTAAAAATAAACCAACGTAAAAGTTTATCCTTTGTTGTTTTGTTATACCTGAGCATTGCAGGAAGTTTACAGCGAGTTATATGGGTTTTGGTAGGTATTGTAGACAAAAAGTCAATATAGTCAGAGGTGTAAAATAATAATATATACATATTATATTATGTATATCCTTACTCAGTATCTTGCCAGTTCTTGTCAGTTGTAGACTGGTTCTATGTTCCGAAGCAGTGGTAACTGGCCTCTACAAAAAAAATGTATGAGATCATTGTTTTAGTTTTTATTTGACCACAATCCTACTATGGTAAGTGATGATGTGACCGCAGGTGGTAAGTACGAAGGGCTCTGGCTCTGGCTCTAAAGCTATCGGAACATACCGGTGGGAATTTTCTCGACAGATTTTGAACTTTTACTATTTCTTATTCTGTGCCTGAGGTTGGTAGCTAGCTAGGTGGGTAGTACTAAGTACCCTACCACCATGCTATGGTTTCCTCACGATTAAGCTCATTGTAGTATTGGATAACACCGGCTTCCGCCACGGGGAAGCGTCAGTAGGTACCACTGAACTATCATCGCTTTAAATATCCAATAATATCTCTAATGATAATGAAACTTGGTGAGTATATATTACATTACATTCTTATCCGATGACGACAAAATATTACATTAACCTAGTTTACTTGTAAGAAAACTCTTGACGCGGTAATTTTCCGAGGCATGCGGTCAATCACTGACAATTATAATTTCGTAACTCGTACGCATCTACTCTCTTACAGCGACATGTGTTGTTTGTTGACAACTAAAAATACATCTTTGGCACGTGCCGTAGAATATTATAGAAACATTATACTGCAAAACGTACATACATTCAGACATCAGTGCTGTTATAGGTAATGGCCCATGCCGATAGGAACGTGATATTATATTCGACTAGCCTATGCCCGCGTGATTGTTTTTATCTTTGACTTCTTTCACCAAAAAGGTCATTGTTTGACTGACAGACGGACAGAGAGGCGTTGCATTTATAATATGTACGAATAATTTTACACAAAGGATGCTACTAATGCTATCTAACTGTCACGGTTTGGAATACAAGTATAAATTAAATTAAATCTGTCGACAAACACTACCGGTATGTACCAGTAACTGCATTTAAGTTAAGAGCCATTTCCTGATGGCTTTGTATTACCACATTCAACCACATCATCGTTTACCATGCTGATATTGTGGTCGACCACAGACCTATGAAAGCCTATAAAAATATTTAGTAAAAATAAAATATTATTACCATGTTTGTTTTACTGTTATTGTCGAATACTACAAATTAAATTCGAATTGATGTTATGGACGTCACCATGATCCAATCTAAGTGCCGCTTACGGAGTAAGTAGACTTTATAAAAAAATAAGTTTTCCTACCTTTTGTTATTTCAAAACGGCATTACGTTCAAAGGGCTATCTGTTAGGGCTCATGAGATTTAAACAGAGATTAAGTGACATTAAGAAGTGGTGATCGATGTCCAAATCATCAATTATCCAGGATCAGATTAATGGATTCCAAAAGCCGGTAGATAAGCATCGACAGGCATAGGCTATTGGAAAAAACAGGAAGGGTGGATTAAATGTTTTTCGGAAAATGAAAATATTAAGGGAAATGTGCAGGGTTTCTTGTTAACAATGCATTTTCCGAAATTCATCTTAGTGATGTAAATTCTGTTTGATACTGTAATTTTCGGTTATTTAGTTAAAGAAGAATAAAACTGACTACAATACAAATCATGGTAAAGTAGGAAGCCTTTTATTAGTTGCCGGTAGAAGTAAGCACATACACAATTTATTCGCATGCTCCGATTCTATGATAGAACCAGTTTCAAAGGCTTCATTTGATTGTCGCGACATAAGTATATACGATCCCTTATGTAAGCTCACTAAAGAGATCGTTAAAAAAATACGATAACAATTTTCACATTTATTTCAGTAACATTGTGCTAACTCCCGAGTGCGAAGTGCTGGCACGCTGCGTGCGGATGGGGTGGGAAAATCTCGGCCCAAGAGCCTAGCCTAGCCAGCCTAGCCCTTCATGGAAGGAATTTCCTTCAGTGCCCCGGCATCTGCCGTTGTGTTCGGACGTGTGATCTGTGTCGGTCTGTTTCGCGGTCCCGTGTGAATGAAATTACGATGTCGAGTGCCGTATTTAATTTGAAGTGTGAATAGTGAGTGTTGCGCTTTAGTGTCCACAGTTCTATGCCGGTTTCGCAGCTTCGCCATCATTAAAATGTAAGTACAGTATTATGGGATAAGGGTAATTTCTGAAAATTTTACGGTATATAAATATTGAATAAATTGATAGTTTTGTTTTATTAAAGTTCTTTACAGTGCATGGTATGGCCCGAGATTCTCTTATTCTTATAACTTCATATTAAATTGATGTTAGGAAAATCTTACTAATATTATAAATGCGAATGTTACTGTCTGTGTATCTTTGTTGCCATTGAACTCCGCAACAGCTGAACAGATTTGGATGAAATTTGCCACACAGACAGAATATATTCTAGATTAACTCATAGTTTTTTCTGTTGGTCTAGGTAGCTTAGGTACAAATTTATAAGTACCTACTTACAACAAGGTCACAGACACATGAATCCAACAAAGTACCTACCTACCTACACAAAAGGAAAAATAAAATCTGATAGCTACTCAGGTACTTTGCAAATATTTAATTAAGTATGAAAAACAAACGCCCATTTTATTATTTAACTAAAAACCCACACTTATATAAATCAAATTACATTTAATTGATGTTGATATATATCATGCTAAGATTATGACATAATTATTCCGTTTTAATGATCGTAAAAACGTAACAAATCAGATTGCCATTACTTGTATATTATTTTAAATAAACACTTTTGTTATATAGTTCAAATTACTAGCGATCCTATATTAATAATGATAGAGACTTTATTTGTAGAAACAACAATATTTAAATCGTACTAAATCATCGGGTAGTTATAAGTCGGTTATACTTATAAGAAGTAGGATAGAATTGAACACATAATTGATATAATTTAATACATAATTGAGGGTAGATAAAAGGAGAAAAAAAATTAGGTACTTATACAAATAAAAAAAAAAAACCTTGGCAATGAATGCGCCTCATGAAGTTGTAGCACTTAGTAGATGTGCTATCTTTGTCCAGTAACTACCTACATACTCAATACTCTTGTTGGGTTAGGTATATCTGTAAAACTCGTGATGGCTGTGTCCTATAGGTAATAACAAAATAACAATATGTAGGTACCAATCAAACACGTATTTTCGAGTGTTTGCTAATTTTCTATATTATTCCCACTTTCATGTGTTTTCATCAAACTATACATATTTTAAGGCATAGTGAGTGACGTCTGACGCCGCTTGAACTTTCGGTGAAGGAAAATATCGTGAGGAAACCATATCACGGTGGTAGGGTACTTTGTAGTACCCACCTGGCTGGCTACCACCCTCAAGTTGAAAATCTGTCGCCGAACCTATTAGTGGGTGCAGCTGCACTTGAGAACCAGTTTCTTCTAGGCTTTGTGTGGTTACCACCTTCGGCCACATCATCACTTAACATAGTGAGATTGTGGTCAACTACCACCATGCTTTAATTTCCTCAAAAATTTGTGTTTTCCTTTCACCGAATATTCAAGATCATTGTAAGACACTGAATAGACCAGAAAGCATAGAAACCTCTTTATAAAGCAGTTTGAATCGCATACAATCGATTGGAAAATCTCACAAGTGCCAACCTTGAAATAATTTACACTCGAGCTCCCCGAGGATACTGTATCGTAGTCAACAATAAACTGGAAGTTGGCACGTATACAATGCTTGCTTTGTATGCATTGGGATATTATATGTCCCAACACGGCGGCCAATAAGGAGGGACCATGTTAAACTGTCGTTCAACAACCATATGTGCATTTATGAATAATTATATCACAAGAAATGAACATCCGCATACATTATGTTGTCGTCCATTGATGCAGCTATCTTGGATTGTTCATGCAATAATAATTCATTGGCCTATTGGTGTAGAGACTAGATTCGTTTATACTCGCTATATGTACATAGATGCATTACCCTTTATTACGTGAGGTGGTTTAAAGGATATCTAGTAAAACCCAGGTTTTAAATATATCCGTCACTTTCTAACGTCATGTAACAAATAGAGATGGGATGCGGATTCATTACCATGGAATAGGATTATGTGTGTCAGATGACACAAGGTGGATCAAACCTTATGATAATTTATATCAGGATGAAAAAACCAGTCGACTAACAATACCTGTTCCATGTGAGTAGGACTGACAACAAAATATACAATTTTAGGTAGATATATCTCCTAGTCTCCGCCCATCGGGTTTACCCGCGTTCCCAAGGGATTAATGATTTCTCGGGATAAAAAGTTTCCTAAATGTATAGGTACTAAGTACATGTATTATGACGTGCCAAGTTTCGTTCAAATTTGTTGAACCTTTGCGGCGTCGTTGAGTAACAAACATACACATTACATATTTATAATATTAGCGGCATGTCAGTAAAGAGTGTAGGTGGGAAGCTCGTCCTATTCGTGAGGTAAGGGCCCCCCCTTACCATTATTGAGGTTGTTCCTGGAAATATGTATGAAATCGAACAGTTGTTCCATTTTTGAATTTCCATTCAATATTTTTTTCCAGGACAATCGCTTGAATTCCAAATAAAGTTATAAAAGAAATATTATTACTTTTGGACCATCAATAATGGAACGGGTATAGGTACTTACCTTAAACTAACTTACTTACTTACTTTAAAAAGTGTGATCATTTTCAGATTTTCTTAATTTAAGCTCATCAATATGAAAGCTTTCGTAGTTGAAGCGAAAGCTTCTAATGTTTTCAGTCGTGTAAATTAGTTTACTAAATGATAAGTAGAAAATTAATTCTCATTAATTATCTCCAAACACGTAGTGACATTCATTTTGATATATGTTATAGTTTACGAGCTTCAAATTTGACTAATAATAATCTACGCTCAGCAAATAAATACTTAATAATTTTGAAAATTAAATATCTAATTTAAAGATTTTATCTTCCTTCTACGAGGTTCTGTCTATGTGCTGCATATTAGTTCGGCTTTTGACACGTCACTTCATTTGCAAATCATAACTACGCTTACATCTATGGATAAATACACTTTAATAGTTCCACACAGTTCGCAGGGTTCCGCAATATTTGCAATTGAGCAAGTAATAGTACAATGTTTATTAAACCGTCCGCAAGTTTGTATTTCATCACTGTGTTTCGGTTCAGATAAGATACTCACCCTCCTGCACGAATTTCAACCAAGTGGCCACAATAGTTTCAAAGTAAATTATGTGACATACGGACGGACGATATACGTATACTTATGACGAATTTATGAGGTTTCAGTTTTTGTCAAATTCCATTTGGCTATCGAGCCCTAGGAATACTAAAAAACAGCCGTATAATTTTATTTTATTTTTAATGGAATGTGTAACCTTAAGTATTAGTAAAAAAGTTGCTATCAGCCGTTTACGTTTTCGAGATGTTTCAGTAAAAAAAAGAAGATTTATCGATTTTAAAAAGTATGGATCGAATTCAATTTAATATCTAATTAGTTTCCTTTAAAGAACTGAAACTACGCATCGGAAAATTAATAACACCGTTATAAGAATGCAGACTTTTTGAATTTTATTACTTCATCTTAAATTTTGAGAGAATACTAAAAACTTTTATCTTTTATAAAGAATCTCTATAAACTTTTAATTAGTTCAACTGTGAATGGAAGTGTTACGTGTAAACTTATTCTTGTGTAAACATTTACAAAAGAGATTTAGTTGATAAATGACTTTAAAAAGTTAGTCAAGTGCAAAGATAATATATATTTCTTAAGGTTCATAAACGCGAGGGCTCGTAAAATAATACGAGTTTTTTAAAATTATGTATGAACGCAACAAAGCTCTCAAAGCGCCTAAGCAGGAGCACAGAGCCTTAATGTTAATTTGAAAACCCAATTTAACGTCGCAATAAAAGTACGAAAAGCGAATAATAATAAACATAAACAGGAATCCCGAGTAATTGACGACTTCATGGAAACAGAGATCTCTTATTAAAAGTTCCAAGTATTATAAGTAGCTGCTAAATAACCTTACGTTAAATCCAAATTCGGTAAATTTAAAGGGGTTGAAATTACTGCCTACTTATTATATTTCCTTATTATGCCCTTTCAAAGGCTTGATACAAGATATTGATAGGGACCAGTTCTTTGTAGAAAAATCGATACGGAACTCTAAAACCAGTTTTAACTTAAGTACCACCCACTTAGGTCCACGAGGACCTTGCGCAACCTACTGCTACAATAATGTAATTCCGCTACATATTTTCTACATTGTTTTAACAGTGTTATTAGTTACTGTTATAGTCTGTTTAATATTTCTAGACATTGCAAAGTTTTTACATCTTTATCATAATTATAAAGAATGTAATAACTTTAAGATAACGTACTTAAACATAACTGTAAGATTTTGGTATTGAGTAAGTTCGTAAAAGAACCTACAAACATTTATTATCCAATATCTATATGTAAATAAGTGAAAATATTATACAAGTAGGAAGGCTTTTTTCAAAAATTTCTGAACATGGATAACATCTTTTTACCTTCTTGCTAATATTATTTTATGACATTTTAAGTACCTACTCCTTTAACTGTCAACGGCTTCTTGCAACCAATCTTGGACGAAATATTATTTGTACCCAAGTTGTTGAGATACCTAACATAAAAAAATACTTAGGTACCTAAGGCAGGTTTTGCATGTGAAACTCTACTCTATTGCTACCATTTTTTCGGGTATGTTTTTGATTTCATACCAAAAACCACAAAGTGTGAGGCGATATACCTATTTCTCGATCAATGTCAATTCTGAATAGGAAGGATTTCATATCCCACGCTAGCGCGGCCAGTGACGTCACAGGATTAGTTTTAATTTTTACATTTGAATGTATAGATGGCAGCACGTGTTTTGACGTCACAAGCGTTGATAGTACTGAATATACGGCGCTAGGATCTCAATACCAGTCGTAGAAAGTCAAGGAGGCCAATGTTTAGTAGCGGACATTAAATTTCCTAGCTTGATTATAACGTCACAAAAAAAAAACAATTTATCAATATTAATAAAGACAAGACAGTTGACGTCTGGACTGAGGAGCCACTTGGTAAAATATTAACGTTACCATGTTTATAATGATCGCTGACTGTATACGACCGAGTAGAGGTCATGGCCGCTCCGTTATTCATTGCTTCGTACTTCATTGGCACATGTTTTTATGTGCAGTGGTGGATGCTTTTATTGGTCGTAATAAAATGGTCTCTAGGGTTGCCAGTTTTGCTAAATTCGTACACATATTTAAATGTGAAAAACTGTCCATGGATATCTCCCACCATAGACTATTGAAAGATGCTATGCACCACTACCCTCAAGATGAGAGTCTATAGTCAAGCACCGACCCGTTTGTTGCGAGGCAGTTCACTTCTAGGCCTAGTGGGCTCCCCTACGGCCCAACATCTTTTGCGACGGTCAAATATAATTTATCACGGTCAAAAATCATTTACCACCACTAAACATAAATAAAATAATATCCTAGGAAATTTAAAAAATAATACTGAACGTGTTTCAGAAACTTGCGAGATAAATCATGAAGTGAAGTTGAATAAAGGCTCAAGATACTAAACACTATTATGTAAAATACAGATAATATTATGATGCTAATTAAAATATTCAACGATACTCAAACTATAGAGTATAAACTATAAAGGGTATTCACGGACGAAGTATAACAATTAATACCAAACATAGTTGTAGTTGTAACGTACACGTTCCCGGTTCTGTAATAGTATGAAGGTATGAACTTAGAGGAATGTTCTAAATAGAGTAAGTTCAAGAATCTATTTCGCAGAGTCACTTTCATGTAATATCTAATAGAGAACATATTCATAGATAAATTTGATTGTTCGGTTCGAATCCTACAATGAGCTTGAGCTTTCGGTGAAGGAAAACATCGTGAGGAAACCATAGCACGGTGGTAGGGTACTTTATAGTACCAGCCAGGCTGGCTACCGCCCTTAAGTTGAAAATCTGTCGCTAAGGACCTGGTAGTGTGTTCCGGCAGTTGCACTTGGGAGCCAGATGCATTATATTATATACCATTGGTATGGAAGAAAGAAAGAAAAACCATTTATTTGACAAACACAAACGTGAAATTAAACAATAGTACAACACATAACAATAAAAGTGATTGTGCTGCCAAACAGGACATCAGCTCAGCATAATGCTACTGACTACCATTTAGTCAGCAACGCTGATTTTCAGCTGACGCCTTCAGTGATATCACGGTCGAAGTGCACGGGAAAAAGTAAAAAGAAACAAAACACAGAAAGAATGTTATAAAGGAAAGTGAAAAAATACAGTGCTAGTGTGGGTGTGTGTGTGTGTGTGTGTGAATTAATTTTAAATAAAAAATGTCTACATAAAATAACATAGGTAATATAATAATAATAATAATAGTTTGTATTTTATACATTGATTGTAAATACTTGTTGTAAATAAAACACTATACTACTGTAATATAAATACATATAATATAGCGTGCTCAGACGCCGCAAACGGCCACCATTCATTGGTGAGTCAGTGTGCGCACCGGGCACACGCGTCCGCCACCACCATATTGTATAAGCCTTAAGCCTAACCAAATTCTTATCAAGATCATATATAATCTCACTGGTATTGCTAATGTTCATAGGCGACGGTAGTCACTTACCATCAGGTGGACCGCCAGCATGCCAACTTTCTGACATTAAAAAAAACCTGTAGAATCAATCCGCATGGATTTATATATTATTTATGCATAAACCAAAATATTTTAAAATGCATATACATATAGTAAATTACATTATAGTAAAGTTATACATTAGCTTCCGCCCCGTCATTTTACCCGCGTTCTCGAGGGACTTTGTTTTCCCGGGATAAACAATATATCCTATATGTCATTCCAGTTTCATCCAAAAACGTTAAGCCGTTACGGTGCTGAGAGCGGAGAAGTATCAGTTCTGTGGTATACCTACTAAAAATTAAACAAATCAGGCTCAAACATAAGTTTTGGTTCTTAGCAATCTGCCATAATTATACCTAATAAAAACTGGCTAATCGCCAAAATGGTCTGGAAAGTTATTGTGAAGTAATAAAGTAAACTTTTGTATACAAATTTAAAGTAAGTATACCGTAAGTTCTTAGCGGTAACGAAACCAGACAAAAATGTATTATTACTTTTGTATTTATTTAAAACGAACTCACTAAAGTAATGGAAATCAAAATCAGCGAAAATAACTGTTTGTTTCATGGTATTTATAGATCACCAGTAATCGGCATCAAATTTTATAAGGCCTTTATAAAAAGTAAACCAAACCATTAATTTTATTTTAAGGGCGACTCATCCTAGTATAAGTTTAGATAGGCCAAAAATGAAGTAGGTAGTTGATTGAATGAAGTAGTAAGGTGTCTAACCTTATGAAGAAAATTCATGGTAGTATCAAAGTCAAAATCATCAACACAAACACTATCCAAGGTAAAAAGTGTCAATTTTTTCGGCCAATGTAACTCTACCACTGCACCGGTTCGTAAAACTCGGAAGACACCGGCAATAACTCTGCAAGGCAATTTTATTATTGTGGAACTGTTTTAGCGTCCGGTAATTTTATTCACATAAAGATCTGAGGTTATGATTTATGCCTAAAAAAACAAAGATACATAAAAAATAGAAAGTTAATAATAATGATGATGATAGAGATGTAGGTCTGTACAATATGTTTGAAGAGGGCAATGGGTGCCACATGTGTCATACTTGTGAACAGGTGCTGCTTGTGGGGGCTGGTTGACTTGCTATTTATATACTAAGTCACTCATCATTTTATATTTTTTTCCACCATCACACGCAAATATTGTTGTAGTGAGACTAAATAAACAGTAATTGTTGAATTCTTTGCCGGCACTTCTTAGCAAAAGTAACGAAAAGTGCGTAAGAGTCAGACATTTCATAAGGTCTTTTTAATAAAAAAAAATTTTTTATACAACATAGTCGGCAAACAAGCATACGGCCCGCCTGATGATAAATGGTTACCGTAGCCTATGAACGCTTGGAACACCAGGGGTATCATTCACGCGTTGCCGACCCTTCCCCCTTCCCCGATGAGCTCTGGCGACCTTACTCACGCGCAGGAAAGGAATATATTATGTTGTTTGACTGCGGTATTCTGTAAGGAGGTACTTCCCCAATCAAGCTGCTCTTTGAGCGACATATATCGCTATGCTCTACCTCTCTTGAAACATATTATATTGAACCTCTACATACATACTCTACTTATTCTCTACTAACTTTTCCGCGCGGTTTCACCCGCGTTCCAGAGGATCTTGTGTTTTCCCGGGAAAATAGCCTTCCTATATAGCCTTCCTCGATAAATGGGCTATCCAACACTGAACGAATTTTTCAAATCGAACCAGTAGTTCCTGAGATTAGCGCGTTCAAACAAACAAACACACTCTTCAGCTTTATAATATTAGTATTGATGAACATATTTTCATTTCATTTAATTTCAGAGCCCTGGGTTGATGGAACAGTAGCACTAGGTCTAGATTTGATTCCTGGGCATTTGAGACCTTTAGTACGGATACACTTTTTTTAGAAAGGAAGGTAAATATCGTAGGAAAACTTGCATGCTTCAAATTTCAAGGCTACTAGATAATATAGCCACAAGTATCTTGAAACTTCGTTTTGCAGTCGCGCTCGCGGCGTAGTTTATTATGATGTCTATAAATTTTCCCATGTCAGATTCAACCTTGTCGTAATTAATTAGGTAATATTTAATCCCTTAGGGCTTGTAGGAAAAGGTATTAACATCCTAACACAAGTCTCCAGAGTGTGCTCCATTATATAATTGTGAGATTAACGTGCTTGTCGTTTGCTCAAAATGGCGTGAAATATTCTTAGGTTTAAGAAAGGACGTATAATGCTAGTAATAGTACTCCTTAGGATGACAATTTACTTGGTAAAGTAGCGTGAAATTACTACAACTATAAGGGTGCAAATCCATTGGCGATGTACGAGGTAACTAAGTAGCGCAGCTAAGCTGAGAAAGTATGTATGTACAAAAGCTAAGCGACAGAGCCTCTTTAGTGATGTCTATACCTTAAATTGGTCTTAGGCAACGTCCGAATGAGGCACATTAATTCTCGCTATTTTGATGCTGCAGTCAATGAGGGTAATAGATTTTCGTCCACACAACTAATATTGAACATAGTGTAATGGTGTGATCAAATATATCAAAAATATAAAATACATAACTCACTACGTATCTGTCGTGGAAAGCCACCCGAATGATTAAAAGGATAATGTTTTTCTTACAAATTCGCTACGTAAAATAATATCCAGTTGTTCCATCTTTATGATCCAAATCCGTTAGTGTAATCCATTAATTTAATAGATGAGAGATAATTGATTTAAGGGTACAAGTACATTCAACCCAAATGTTCATGTTTGTTAGGAATTAACCTAAGGTAATACTTTAGCATTGTAAATTAAAATTTTAAAATATAACGTCTTAATACAGACATGAATTTTTATATATCCGATTAATTTAAATAATTCAATCCTTCCATGTCGTTATTCGAAAAAAATAGTTAGAAGTTTTCAGACCTAATAAAACCGTTACTTATTTTATTTTATGCATATTTCTAATAGAATACTTAAATAAAATAGCCTTAAAGTTCATTCTTCGAAAAGGCGAATTGTTATGTAAAAACTATTTAAAATCATGTTTTTTACATTATTGTATGTGAAGACATTTATAAATTATAAGTACCTACTTATGTTAATAAATAACAAGTTTTAACACATACAAGTATGTATTTTTTTTAGCATGTACCTAACAATAATTTTCGGTTATTTACAGTAAAATTCGGTTATTTACAGTAAAATTCGGTTATTTTAAACGAATATTTAAGTAACACAATTAAACCGCGCGAGCAAACGTCACCCGATCAGTAAATTCCGAGCCCTCACATGGAAATGTTTGAAACAATCAAAATGATTTTAGTCCAGGGCTCACGACCCCATGCACACAAAGTGTCCATTGTAGTGCACTACACTATTCTAGCGATCGTGAATTACGACTCGCTTTAAATGGAGAGCACCTCCATCTAAACATCCAAACTATTTTCATTTTAGCCTAGTGACAAATTCTATTGACTTTCGTAGAAGTACCATCGCTTAGTTGATTGAAAAATGAATGAAGAAGACGTCCCGGCGCCCGTACAATCATTAAATTTGTCCTCTCAAAACCCTTAAAATCAGGTTACTGCGGACTATACGGAGAGAGATTTGGCAAACAGATTCGGACAGACAAAGGAATTGGCAAAGGAAAGTCAGATTTTATAATATTATACGTAAGAAGTAGGATTATGAGACAAATTTTACTGAATGGAGTCAAGGAATTTCATTAGGTAAATCAATTTTGACCTTAATATTTCAATGCCCAGACATAAAGGTACTTGAGTGCTGTATATATATTAACAAATAATACTTTCTTTACTTTGTGTTTGAAATAAAAAATAACAGCCGATTAGACCTATATTTGTAGAATATAATAAATCACAATGTCTATTTGTCTAGCTCCAGACAAGTAAACCTCTTTCGTTTTATCTCTGACTGAATCAATGTAACTTGCTGCTGTGATAAATAATGAAATTCTATTGATTGATTATCGCATATCCGCTGTGCTGTTCCATCAGAATAAATTCAACCAGTCCTGTGCCAAATATGCTTCTGAGGTATAATACAGTCTGTAGTTCATGTTACACTATCAAACCGCTGCTTTTGGTTCGCTTAAGAATCTCAGGATCTTGTTCAGATCCTCATTAGATTTCACATGTCTTCGTCGTCTTCTGAATATTCGTTGTGGAAGTTCGATTGAGATTTGAGCGAGATGACAGATATGATGTGATAGTTTTACGTGCAACTATAGGATTTTTTCAAACGGAAAAGCGTTTCGATATCTTATCGAGAATAACTCCTTGGTAAGAGTCGATCCTATTTCCGTCCTTGCAAACTATAGTTTGTCCTTGACTTGTATAATTTTACTATGTTAACGACAGCGTACGGAAGGGTACCTAAGAAAATGCTTTTTGACAAAAATAAAACAGAGGCTCTTGCCATAAAAATGCTCTCGATTGCACACTTAAATTATTCAAAGTATATACGTACCGTAATGTTTCAAACAGCAAACACATTCGGGATAAATCTAGCTAGTATAGCTAATCTAGCTAGTATTATACAGCATCCTTTTAGCGGATTTTAATTCATACTTTATCTATAATATAAAAATGAATCGCAAAATGTGTTGGTAAGCGCATAACTCAACAACGCCTGACCAATTTGGCCAATTTTTTTTTTTAAATGTTCGTTATTGTCAGGAGAAGGTTTGTATGAAAAAAAAATTACACCGGGAACGTGGGTGAAACCGCGGGGAACAGCTAGTTTTTATTAAAAAAATATACACTTAGCAAGGTAGTATAAGCTGAGCTGTCAATCTAAAATCTTATAAAAAACCTACCAAAGTATACTTTCTTATCTCGTCACTTATTGAAGCGTTTAATAATTAACCAATAAGATCAAAAGGCAATATATTTTTGAACTATGTATTAACTGAATTAAAATGGTCACTAGGTTGAGAAGTTAATCAACAATCAAGCTTATTACACTATAATATAAAGTCGTGAGTTTGAATTCTACAATTAGTTTGAGCTTTCGGAGAAGGAAAACATTAGAATGCCATAGGACGGTGGCCCTACCACCGTGCTATGGTATACTAATGTTTTCCTTTGTAGTACTCGCTTCGCTGGCTACTATTTTCAAGTTGAAAATTTGTCACTATGCACTTACCGATGTGTTCCGGCAGCACTTGAGAGTCATTCTAGGTTTTTTTACTTTGTATAAGCTTGTGTTTGAACCACAATCTCACTATGGTAACTGATGATGTGGCCGAAGGTGGTAAGCACACAAAGCCTAGAAGGATCTGGCTCTCAAGTGCAGCTGCCGGAACACACCAATAGGTGTTTGGCGACAGATTTTCAACTTGAGGGTGGTAGCCAGCCAGGCGGGTACTACAAAGTACCCGCCTGGTACCACCGTGCTATGGTTTCCTCACGAGGTTTTCCGTACAAACGAGGGTTTGTGTAACATCTAACATTTATTATAAACATATTATAAATTTCGTAACAGCGGATTTTAAAACTATGAAAGTGTCCTAAAATTAACTGTGAAACCATTTTATGAAATATTGCCGTTTTCGTTTAATATTACATTGAAGGTCTTTTAATATAAAATAATAAGGCAAAATGCAGCTTAAAAAGGAGAGCAAAGCATGGATGCTTCGTTAATTGAGAGGTAACCTTAGGTACTTTTATTCATGCTTGTGTTTTAAAATAAGACTTTTTTAGCACAGATAATAATACGATGAATGAAAATGAAAATATTTTTTATTCAGATATGCCTTTATAAGGCGATTCGCACACTGCACCGCAACATGCAGCGTGGTGCGTGGCAGTGTGATAATCGCCTAAGTACTTACGAATAGTCTGCCTCTCACACACGGGTGGGAAGTTTATTTTTGCTGAGAAGAGCCGGTAATAAATTAATTATTAATGTTGAAATTACATTTATCAGGTTTTTATTCTAGTTTTTTTCTTGATTCGGTCGCCGCGCTCAAAGCCCGCGATAAAAGCTATACAATAGCTTAAAAATCCAAGTCGATAACATAATAATATATCCGCAAAATTCGTCGATTGTCGAGTATTTTGTTAAATTGTAATGGTGCAATTGCAATTGATACTACGAAGAAAGACATAAGTTTTGCGTGTGACATAGTATTTTGGTGGTAGAATGGTCAGTGAAATTATGCTCTTGACTTTCTGCTCACAGAAAATATTATTATTATCAGAATATTATACAAGGTACAAGACAACCATCATAGAAATTAAGAAAGATGTGAATCACAACATAGTTTTATCTTGATGGCAGACTGCGCGCGGCGATCCATAGACTGCGCTACCAAAGAGTATGTAATGCAGGTATATTATGTTGCTACAGTATAAAATTCTGGAAATTCCACCCGGCATCGAGTGTCAAACGGTGACATGAAACTATTTATGAGGTAAAAGCTGTTTGTACCACCACGAGAGGTGATCTTGTAAGGGTCAAGTTTACGGTTTGATTAAACCTCACCCAATATTATGAATACCCTTCTAGGAAATACCTTACGAAATGGAAAGATCTTACGGTTTAAGGACCAGGTACCCGGAATACCTTAATTTGACTCAAAATTTATAAAGTGGTAGGATTTCTTGGCTTTGACACAAATTGAGCTTACCCTCATAGCACTATAGGCATGAACACTAAAGGCATTTCTTTTACTTAGGGAGTAGAAACCAATACATTTCCGTCGACAATTTTATTGTCTCAGTCAATATAGTATCATGTCTCCATAGCCTCACTGTTATGTATGTAACATGTCCTCGCAGTTTACGATTGTATGGCATCATATGATGATCTGTTGTGCCGTTAATAGCCTTATAAACGCAGTGTCTGCTTATATTACTACGCCTTGTAGCCATAATCCTGAGTCGTTTATTCTACACTCGTCAATTTTGCCAATGCACAGCTGTGTGGCTAATACGGAACTAGAGGTTGTTTCAATATGAAACTGGTTGCAACAAAGTTACGACATTGCAATAAGTCGCGTAACGTCAAAGGTTTGTGCTACAGTTTTTACCTTGAAATATACAAGATCTAACTAATTACAACTTTACATCATACTTTATATCGTTCCAGTAACCGTATTTGTTCACCTCTTGGAAATGACTGCGGAGTTTGCTGTAGACGTCGGTATTGTCGGTAATGTGGTCCTTTATGAAGTGCTCTAGAAAGTTGGCGCTAAGGAAATTCTCCCTGAGACGCAACCAACCTTCCTTAAAAACAGTTCTCGCTCCCTTTTAATTACGTTGTTCTAGAAGTTTCGGTGCAGAAGTGTTTGGAACGGTCTTATCCTCACTTGATCCTATTTTCTTAATTAGTTGGAAAATGTTTAGTAACATTATGCGCATTCTGGGCACATAAGGCTATTTAAGAAATTTTGGGGAATATTTGCGAGAATGTAGATATATTCTAGTTGCTGTACTCTGAAGGCTTTCCGGTAGGTATATGTACAGTTATAGCTATATGACCTACATAACTATAATTATTATTGTAATCATTTATGCATTTACCAACATACATTTGAATTACATTTACACTGTGGTGTGTAACAATATTTGAATTCGAGGTAATATTGTTTTAGGAAATTATTGTTTCAGAATGATATAAAATCAAGATCATATGTCGTATTTGTCTGTTAGTAAATTAAAATCTTATTGTAGGTAAAAGACAAATTAATTAATCAATAACATCGAGTGTGCCTGTGCACCTAAACGTGCTCATGTTACATTCCTTCAGTAGCTACCTTTACTATTATTTTTAAATTGTTTACTATTTATGAGTGTGAATGTTTGTGTTAGTTACTTTCTCAATCACGTCATAATGGTATAATAGATTTTTATAAAATCTACACATAGATAGATCCTACCATGGAATTAAATAATACATACCTTTTATCCTGGGGAAATATTAGAACCCCTAAGCGTTATAATACAAAACACGGGTAAAACCACGGTGCGGAAGCTAACTATAAATTACAATAAATAATTACTAACACAAACCTCGTTAAAATTAGTTAACAAACTACATATAAAAAGCCACAAATTATAAAAGGCCATTAAATTGATAACAATTTAGGCCTTATCGCTGAAGCGATTTCTTCCAGGTTACCAGGGTAATAGGATATATTTATGAATTTATTACATAAATAAGTAACATATATAACAGAGATTTATTAATAGAGATATCTGAATACTTACGTTTGAACATAACTTCGTCAAACCCACTCTATGTAGTTCACATCATTCGACATCGCTCAATTCGAGACAGGATATAACAAGATTTACATCAATGTACATGTTCCATTTTAGCTAACTTTGATTCAGAAATACAAATGGTATCAGGATATCCTTATGGTAAGTGAATTTGAGTGCGTGCTCGTATCAAATTTAACATTTCATTCTTCTCTAACGGTGAATAAATGATACGTATTCACGTATTAAGTGAGTTAACTTATTTATTGTGAAGAGTTCAAAGGACATTTATTATTAATTACCATGCTATTCTTAGGCAAGACTAAATTGTAATTATCTTGTAAAATCGGGCCCGTCATTCTGGAATGAGGCGATGACAAAAATTAAAACAATTTAAAAAAAAGTGAAGAAAAGAAGAGTTCTAGAGTGGAGACCACGGACCGGCAAGCGCAGCGTAGGATGTCCACTTACAATGTGGACGGAGCATCTTATAAAGTTCGTCGGAAAACGCAGGGTGCAGTGCCCCCAAAACCGGTCTTATTGGAGATCCTTAGGGGAGGCCTATCTATGTCTATCAGTGGACGTCTTGCGGCTGAGATGATGATAATGATGAAAAAAAGTGGTTTAAATTTCAATCCTCAGACGTTAAATTGGATCGTGAGTTTTGTAGAGATAAAATGATTCCAATTACAATGTTTAGATTAAGAGATCAAATAAGTCTTTTCTATTGTTTATTGAGACTAATAATAGACAGTCACGATTTTAAAATTCTATAGATAGATTATGAGAGATGAACGACAAAAAAAATATTGTAAGGAAAAGTGGGAAAGAGTTAGATAACCGAAATCTATTGAATAGCACAGTAGGTAAATAGACCAAAGCGTAACTTATCGTAATTCATCGTATGCCACACAGGCGAGGTTTCAAGGCGATGATAGCTCAGTTGTTGTGTCGTCAGATACCGCGGAAAAGGCCACGGGCTCGAATCCTAAATGAGCTTGAGTTTTCGGTGAAGGTTAACATCGTAAGGAAACCATAACACAGTGGTAGTGTTCTTTGTAGTACCGGCCTGCCTGGCTACCCTCAAGATTTTCAAAGCTGTCGCCAAAAACCCACCGGTGTGTTCCAGCAGCTGAACTTAAGAGTCAGTCCCTTGCAGGAGTTGTGTGCTTACCACCTTCGACCACATCATCACTTAACATAGTGAGACTGTGGTCAAACATAAGCCAATAATATAATGGCATTTTTTCACAACAAATTCAATCCGCCTTCGAGGGAAGTGAAAATGGAATGCGAATAAAGAAAATGTTCCATGCAATTGTCAATAAACGAAAACACCCAATTAAGTCACTCATGACAAGAGAGATCGTAATTCTCGATCCAATTTATACACATGCTGTGAATGCCGCATCGATTTTGATCCGACGTGCGTCACAAATAAAAACAATGTTATCCGAACGACTGAGTATTCCCAACTGCCAGTTTATTGTCTCATTTTCTTTTGGCATTCTTTTAATCTCTTCCCCGGTTGGATATTTGAAGAAACTTTGTCTGAACAAGTTGTCCAGTGTTTCTTCAATATGTGTAGGTATTTGTTCCACGATTCGGTCCGGCTAATGAGGCAAGTTTGGACGATATCGAGGTAACGAGAAGTTTGTTCATTTACCAATAATGTCTCGTTGGTTCCTTTAGTTAGATTAGATGATTTGTGTACACGGAATAGTCACAAAGTTTCCCTTTTTGGTCGGATGGGTAGAAGATTTTGGATCAGTATTACAATTTCAAAATAAAAGTTAAATAGGTTTTTCATTTCGTTGATTAATTTTTTAATCTTACTTAGAAACTTATTACTTTTTGTTTTGTCAGCACTTACTATCCTCAAAAAAATTCAAATGCGATTATATCTCGATCGCTTTTGTTTAATTTTAAACGCCTGATCTAGCTTTGTCCATGACCTAACCCGATCACGATGTTTCTTGTTTTTTTATACACTAATCATACTTGTAGGTGATTGGCCTTTAGATATCTCAGAGGTACCTACTGACGTTCGTCGATCTCCTTTGTTTTTTTGCTAGTTAGTTCCGGCGAAGATTTTTTGCTTCTTGATTATGACAGCAATTGATAAACTAGCAACTTTTTAGGGTAGAGTTAAAAATTCTAGAAATATGAACAGTGAAATAATTCCTGATGAATTAGATCCTAATTAATAAAAGTGAAAGTGTTGTAAAGATCTATTCGTTTGTTATTTGAATTGTAAAATTCATCGCAGTAAATTTTAAATTTGGAAGTTCAGCCGCTGGATTTCATGTGTCTTGGTTTTGGATTTTGATAAGCAGCCTAACTATTGTGCCTTGGTAGATAAGTTAGAGAACTTATTATGTCTAGTTAGCGTATTATTGAATCTGACGTCTTCAAATTCGTGCTAGATAATGATAATGTTGACAGCTAGGTTATTTTTTTTACCTCAATATTTTTTTTGGTATGTATACAGTGGAACTTTTGTATTGTTACCCCAACAAAAAGCCCATCAATATTTTAATGGCAAAATTACATTGATTGCTAAATGGTAAGTACCTACATTGCGGCCACTTGGGTTGGTTACGTCCAATGTCCATGATTATAGCATTTTGGACAATACTTTTTAAATGACATAAGAAAAAGAGGAGGTTCTCAATTCGTCGGAATCTTTTATTTTTATGTAATAGTTTTCTAGTACCCTCATACTTGTGAGCTAACCTTCTAGTCTTTGTAAGAGTAGGCAACACTTGGCAATCCCTTTGGTATTGCTAATGCCCACAGGCGATAGTCACCACTCACCTCAGGTGGACCGCTTGCCAAAGGCTGACCTTTGACATAATTTTACATACTATGCTTTTTAATCATGGAAAATTTTGAGAATCTTTTCACATTCCTCATTTATTTTGATGCCTTTCATATAAATATAACAAACAAGCTTTTCTAATTCATAATAAATGTTTGTGTTAGCATCTAGTTAGCATTAATAAAACATGAACTTCTAATGGTGCTCTGTGATCGCATTCAAACTGTTTGAAAGTAAATTGTTGCTCATTAACAAAGTGCTAATCAGCATGTTACCTGTCTCAAAGTTAGTGAACCATCGTGTTCAGTGCTATCACCATTTTGTAAGGATTTGCCGACTGTTGCGATCCGCTTTCCCAACAACAGAGAGAGGATTAGTATTCTTTCTTCGTGTTCTTCGAGATAAGATTATCGTTTGTAGGCTTTTACAGGCTTTTTGGTATAGGCTTTTCCCCTTATCTCAGGAAGGGGTTGGGAATCAAAACTAGAACATGTCGCTAAGAGATTTTGTCGCCTCTAAGCAACGCTTTTGATTTTTTATGTCTAGGTTTGAATTATTACCATAATAAACATTTATGTATTGACCCAGGGCCGAATGGGAATGACATATTGTACCAGCCCCAAATGATTGGAAACAAGGCAGGCAGATGATGATTGATTTAAGTTAGAAAATAATGGATGGAATGAAAAAATATTCTTAGGGATATAACTATTTTATTTCCCGTGGCAAAAAAGGCAAAGCATCTTGAAACTTTGTCAATGACTTTCAAGAAATGCCTTGTGAAACAAACTAAAAGATGCAATTCTCCATACCGTTCGGTTCCAAGTTCTAATATTCGACGAGCGAGCATTGCTTAGTCATTGGAACGTAATAAAGTGTCGATATAGAATACTGAACGGTACAAGCGAGCCAATACGTGAAACGACAGCGAACCTAGTTTCCACCATTCAGAATCCCAACCGAAATTACGTAAGTTTCCAATTGTAAGGAGAAATAGGCAAGGATGTAGGTAGTTTATGGTATATCTGAATAAATTGAGGTTTTTATTCTGCGGCCAATGACATCCCGCTTTTTTGCCTCTCGGTTTAGGGTTATTGACTTGGTTGGATAGTTTATTTTATGTGAAAAGGAAATGTGTGTTTATTTCTTTGCAAAGAATATAGGATCGAGATGCGATTGGTTGAAATAAATCGTTGAATGAAGTTAAGCTATGTTTGATGCTACAACTTTTTAGATGGATGGACAATCTTTCTTATTTGTGTGTCTAATTATAATTCTAATTGGTCTAATTAATACGAAGTCATCAAAGTGATAAAATGTTTAAAGTTATTTTAACCTGTAAAGTTAAATTCTTCGATGGTTTTTAATGGGATCTGCCATTTAACTCAATAATTATGTTTTTCTGTGAAAATAGCTCAAACAGACTATTCAAATTCAGTATTTTTTCTATTTCGCTGACATCAAATAAGTCATGACTTACTAAATTATAATATTTTGAAATAATTCGCGGTAAAAGGTAATATTTCATTTATAATTTAGTTAAGTCTAGCGAACAAATAAATAATAGGTACGTTTCGAGTCAGGCGACAGTCTAGCTAAATGAAATTCAAATACTCAAATTCAATTGTCTATATTAGACACTTCACTTGGAAAATTACGACATTGCTCTTAGACATAATAATTTTGTGTCGTTAGAAGTTCAAGTGACTTACTGACAATGTTTGACATCAATACAAACATATAAGTACCTATTTTTTAACCGACTAAAAAAATAGAAGGAGGTTGTCAATTCGGTTGTATTTTTTTTTTACATAAATAAATGGTGTCTCGATATGTTGGTACAAAAATTGGAATACCTACGTATAATCTCGTCTAGATGAGAAGTTTATATTTAGTAACAAACACAAACACACAAACTTACGCATTTACAATATTCACATAAAACTGTCTGGCAGCTTACCAGTCTTCTATTAAAAGATATTATAATTGAATTTGAAATTCAAGAATAACAATGATGTGTTGTTGTTCCGACTCTAATGCTATTCCTCAAATTACAAAAGTTTTTCTGGTAAATAAACTATTCATGTATGATTTGTTTTAATAATGTATCTTTCAATATATTATTATTATTGTTCCCCAAATTTTGTAGAAGGTACGTGGGTGGTTAGAAATTCAAGTACTAAACTTACTTATATGTAGGTACACTTCTGTAATATTCATGTCGATTCTATGAAACAATCGTAATGAATCGTTACATTCATAAATCAAACGATTCTGTTCGAATAAGTTAAGCGAAGTTACCAAGAAATTGAACTGTGTGTACAAGTTTGAAGACTTTAAATTTACGTAATTCTTGTGAAATTATTAGTATAATACTACGTAGGAAAGTATTTCGTTTCGATCATTTATTTTTATAATTATTTTTACTTGGAATTCGATTGAAATGTTGCTGCAAAGTTTCTATAATGGATGCATAGTAAATATGCCATGTTTTGATTCTAAAATTTATCGAAACAATTTATTTCGGTTTGAATTTTTGAGGGTGTTTTTCGCGTTTTAAATTAAAGGACGTAATTTTGTAATTCGCCCATGAGGCGTATGGCAATGGATTATTGTATGTCAAAAGTAAGGTCTTCGAGATTTTATTATTAAGGAACTAATGTATAGTTTTATATAACGATTTGAATGAAAAATTAGTAATATAAATATATCGATTGCTATACGTTACGGTACAGTTATTACGAACCGGTGGAGAGTAGGTAAATAGGGCATTTTACTCTATATGAGAAAAAATCTAAAAATGTACAATCTAGATAGCTTAGGCAATAAGCAGTCGGAAAATGTTAGTTTTAGTTCATAAAATAACTTAATTAATTTTAAAATTCATTTCAAAGTTTTCAGTTTTTTTAATCTGTTTCTAAACAAGCGACACAGTAGCTGCCATTATAATGACGTCATACGGTATGTAAACTAAAATGTGTCAACAAGTGTCAACTGAAGTATTATTATTATAATTTTGACACTAATATTCATGCATTCAGGAACAGCCAGCACACTAATAAAAAAAGGATAATAGCTCATTTTTAATTTATAAAATTTTATAAGTCCAATTGAGACCATTATCAGCGCATTTATTTACTTACAAGAGACCAAATACCGTCATGACCGTAGAGTAACATGGCGTCCAGCGTTTTCATCAAACTACGCGCGAAAATTGAAAATGTAAAAGGACATAGTCAGAATTTGCCCCAAGATGTACAAAAGTAAATGTATTGCAATTCATTTAAATAAAAAAAAAAGAATTTTGAATAACTATATACATTTCATAGCAGATGTTGAGAAAAGTTCAAGATTATTAGTATTTCAATGATTATTTCACCATTTTGACTTTATTCTAATCGATATTATTGCCATATAATACTAACAACGATCGCAGTAGGGAGAATATAATAACTAAACAATCAACAGCAAGTAACATTTCAAATGTTCGTAACCTGAAATATATTAGGACATATTTTTATGATTAGTTACTTGTCTATAAAAATGTATCATTTCTTAGCATTAAGAACATATCCAAATAGAATTACACTTTTGTATAGGACTATTTGATGTTAGTACCTGCAACACTCAATAGTTGTCATTGTTACTCTATGTTGCCAAGTGTCAAAACTGTCAAACTTAAAACTTAAAACATCGCGCCCGTTATTTATTAGTGTTTCTTTCGAGTTGTGTTTCTTCGTTACCTATTATTTTATAAAGTCGTAGCTAGAGACTGAGTCCGAGGCTTTTAGGAAACGTACGTATTTTAGCCCAATGACCTATTAAACTATATGGAAATCATAAATAAATGAATACCATATGAAAACTGAGTGACAAAATCAGTTTTGTATAACCTTCATAACTTATGTTCAAATCTGCAGAGCCACATGTACCTTTCTGATTCTATAAATAGAAGACCTGTACTTTTAAAGTACATAGATTTCATCCCTGTACATTGTGGGGCACGGCCCCATATATTTTTTGACCATCTCCTTTATGCATTTTTATGGCACTTATCGATTGAATAAAACTTTTATGTTTTTTTTGGTGGATTATTAGCACCTTAGGAACGAATTGAGACACTTTTCAAAAATGGGTGTAATACCCTATTGTGACGTTCATAAGTGCCTTATCAGGGCCCAAACTGAATAAATGAGGGTTGCGATTGACCTGTTACTTTGATCTCCATATTCCAAAGAAACTTACTATTACTACCATTACCGGACTTTCTGCAAACTACAGATTACATTGAGGCATAAAACATGACAAACATTCCTCAACGCATTTACAATAATTTAAAGTACGGATTTGGTTTCTCCAAACATTGTCATCACAAATATGTAGAAAATATACTCAGAGCCTATTTTGGAGATCCTCATGGCGGGTCGCAGACACCGCATTATGGCGTACTGCGCAATTCTTAATTAATTTTACAAATATCTTCAGCCTCGGCACAATATCTGAAATCCCCTAATGTACCTAACCCAACTCCTACACGCCACAATGACTTTAGTATTTAATAAGAATTGTGTGACCCAAGTCGTAAGAAAGCTACGTACCAACACTGCGGTATTACGAAAAAAATGTTTTTTTTTGTCCTCATTTAGGAGCCAAAGACGTTTATTCAGTTTAGGCCCTAGGAGGGCACTTATGAATGTCGAAACTATTGAAGGTACCATCGGTTCGGATGTCAGCCTTCAACTGAGAAGAACCGGCAAGGAACTCAGTAAGGTTACATTTTTTGTATATATTTATTTTTATATTTTGTCTGACTGTTGGTTTTTTTCCTTTAAATGTTTAATAATTTTTAAAAAAATATTACTAAGTATAATTACAAAAAGAAAACCCTTAAATGCCCTTCTTCATCTATTCTGGTCTTTTACAGCCACATTACATTGTGATATTTGCTAAAATTACACCCATGGAAATTTTTCTTCTCTGCCAGAGGCAAATAAGTGTCATTTTTGTTTACAAAAGTCTGCATGAATACGAATATAGGAAAATATAAAAATATTTATATCGATTTTTCACATTCATTACATTGTAATAAAAACATGTAAACAAAATGTTGTCAAATTCACGCCTCAATTCTATCAATCCAATCAAACAAAATTGGATAGGATTGATTGGATTTTTTTTATTGAACTCATGGAGCAGGATCCTGCAGGATAATGGTTATCATGATCCGTGAACAACTCAAGATTGAAAAATAAAAGAAACATGTTTTCATTAAAAACAAGAAAGTAATGATTGATTAAATATGTGCACTGCTTTTTGGAGTAGACCCCAGATATGTAACACGTTTTTGTAACTAATTAGAATAAAGGTAAAAACGTTATTTAACATTCTGTGTTTATCCCATGAGAAAATGTAATCCACTTCTATGCGAGGTTTATGGTATTATCGAGGACATGCAGCATTGAGAATGTGTCCATGACAAAGTAAAAAGGAAAAGGCCCATTGCTGGACCTAATTAATTTAAATAATATTGGTACCTTGAATGTAATTTTTGCCATGTCTACAAATGATCCTACGGCTAAGAAATTGAAAATAATTGGTGCCAAATATAAGGATAAGTTAAGGTTAACATTGTTAAAATTAACAAAGACCCTACATATAATAAGAATTTAAAAAAAACTTAGAACAAGTTCAGCGATACAAAAGTTTATCAACATGGTGCTTTATTATTTCAGTAGGTAGATACCAGTAGATACCTAAGCACTAACTGAATATGTATGACGATGTACATATACCTGTGGCATTGACCGACCTCTTATTGTTAAGAAGACTTCACGGCACGGCTGATGTTTCCATTTAATTTGTCATCCACTTTACATAAAACCAAATTACTTTGTCTTACGCGTGTTGAGATAATTACAGACACGTGGGTAATTGTTCAGAGAGTAATGCGCCTGCTGCTTATTTTAACTTACAGTAGCATATTTTCATTAAATACTTTTCTAACTAAAATACTGTCTCTGCTAATAAAACAGAAGTCATCTGAATCATTAGGTATTTTTGTTATCGATATTGTTTTACTAGCTTCCGCCCCGCGGTTTCACCCGCGTTCCCGTGGGATCTTTTGTTTTCCCCGGATAAAAAGTTACCTATACCATAGGCTATCTGCATTCTAAATTTCTTCGCGATCGGTTTTGCGGCTTAAGCGTGAAAAGGTAACAAACCAAACAAACTCACTTTCGCATTGGATAATGAACATACAAAAAGAAAAAAAAAACAAATATACAGTGGAACATAGAACCTCCTCCTTTTTTGAAGTCGGTTAAAAAGTAGCCTATGTCCTTCTCCATACCATAGGCTATAATATTAGTTAGGATTAGGATAGGTAGGATTACGATAAGGATTATCCAAAAGAGTGATCACTTTAGTAGGTGACAAAAATGTTTTTTTTTTTACTTTGTATAAGCTTGTGCTTGACCACAATCCCACTATGGTATGTGATGATGTGGCCGAAGGTGGTAAGCACACTAAGCCTAGAAGGAACTGGCTCTCAAGTGCAGCTGCCGGAACACACCAATAAGTGTTTGGCGACAGATTTTCAACTTGAGGGTGGCAGCCAGCAGTCAGACGGGTACTACAAAGTACCCTACCACCGTGCTATGGTTTCCTCACGATGTTTTCCTTCACCGAAAGCTCAAGCTCATTGTAGGATTCGAACCCACGACCTTCGCCGCGGCGTCCGACGTCACTACCACTGAGCTATCATCGCCCTGTTTGCTGGAATTTTAGGTGATGAATTCCAAAGTAGGCAAGCTCTTCTCGGTTCTCGGTTCTACTAAATTCTTGACCTCGATTCTTGACCGACATTGGGAAAAATGATGGATTATTTAAAGTTTCCAGTTTTTTTTTTCAGTAAAAGTTTTTTGGTACTTATTTTTTTATTGTTTGTTTATTTTGACTAGTCACATCGTTTTTAGGTTGCATGTGGGCATAACTACTTACAACGCTAGATTCCCAATGTACCGAGGTGTTAAGGGCTTACAAGCTGTAACTTGAAAATGGTTAAAAATAAAAACAGTTTCTTGAAAGAACAAACTCAAATTGTGATGAGATCTTTTTTATCTGAAAACCTATAACACCACGAAAATAACAGTTCACCATTCTGATGATTTCATCCAGAACGTGTTGCGTTTACAAATGGTATGCGAAATGCGAAATTCATGCAGAAATACGCATTATGACATCAGATAGCGCATCTCCTATATGGCAATGGTCACGCAAATGTGACGGTAAACCGCGAAAGCCGAATGGAAACGAAACGCGATTCCCCGGTCGTCTATTTTATTTGAAACGTCTTTGGGATTACATTTCATTGGAGGTGGTAGAGGGCAGGTCGTATAGATAATTAACTATTTATAGTTTTAATTTTTCATTTTTGTATAATGAAGGGTTTTTATATTAATGATTACTTTCATCCGCTAACTTAATCAACTTCCTAGAGTTAATATGAAAGGTGTAGTGGTATGTTTTTTTTTTCGTCATCAAATGTACCAGTATAAAAAAAGTAATGATTACTTGTATAAATAATAACAGTAGTTGATACTAGCAGATTTTTTTTTTTTTTACATTAGACGCGTAGGTAAAGAATATAGTATCTACTCTTCAAACGGTCGAATTTTCGTTTCGATATCTAATTATTATTATGAAATATAATAATAGGTAAATAGATGCACATCGGTGTAAAAGGTTCACGTGGTGTCATGACGCATAATTTTACGTTTAATATCCAAGTGTGTTTTTGTAAATAGTCCGAGACAAAACCTTTTTATTATTCAATGAGATATACCTATTATAATATTTTTTTGCGTCGGTAACCAGAACATACCAAATTTAGTGGATAAGAGTATGCTTGTTCATAGGTAATAGAGTTTGTTATTCTTTGTTTATTTAAGGCAATGATAGCTCCGTGCCGTGGGCTAGAATCGTATTCGGTGAAGGAAAACTAAAAACGGCGGTAGGGTACTTTGTAGTACCAGCTAGACTGATTATCACCCTCAAGTTGAAAATCTGCCGCCAAGCACCTACTGGTTTGTTCCGGCAGTTGCACTTGAGAGCTAGTTCCTTTAAGATCTTGTATGCTTACCAACTAAGGCCACATCATCACTTAACAGTAAAAAAAAGGTTTTATTTACAAAAGCGATAAAATTTTGGGTATAAGTAAAGTAACTTGTAGAGTATTTTTGAACAGCTAAAGCTACTATAAAAATAACAAGCAATAATCATCTAGAATAAAAAAATAAAAAATAAATTCCGTGCTAAAAATAAAACTACGCATATGTACCTACATTGTTTTATTTTTATCTGTTTTGCAAACATACAACTTCTAAATAAAGCACGAAAAATTTCCAAAAATCCAGGGCCGAAACAGGCGACGCCCACATTTCATTTATATAAAATATGTTCTGCCTATTCACTATTCTTAAATTAACTACCGGTACGTGCTTTTCATTTTTGATTTAAAATTCGAACAGCGAATTGTGGAGTACTCGTCGGGGAAATTTATTATACATAGAAAAGATTTTCATTGGTATGGGAATCTGCACCGAGCCGGCTAACTCATTGTACGTTTGAAATATTTATTTCACTCTTAGGTAATACAAAACTTGGTTGATTTATAACATATAAAAAGAACCGGCGAAGAATGTATTATATTAAAAATATAGGTAGGTACTTTAATGGTAATTTAACGAAAAAAATTGCGTCATATACTAATATTCTGATTGAATACGCCACGCTTATTGGTTTAAAAGCATTTCAGTACAGGCTCTCAAGATAAGATAAGTGCGTGAGTGTGGGCGTGGTGATTGCACCAATTTAGAAGCGCATTGTTTACATGGTGTTTGCCTTTTTGAAGAAACCATGATTTTTAATTAAAATAATAATTTTTAACATATTGTGCGTAATTAAATGGTCATATAATAGTTTTAAAGTCGACGAAAAAACTAGGTATCATAATTAGGCATAAGTCAAATGGGCAAACAAATAGGTATGCAAGCATGATGGCATAAAAATAATAAAGAAGTTATATGTTTCAGAATAACACAGCCACAAAGATATTAATAAAACAGAAACTAAAGCTACCTTTTATTAATTAATGTTAGTGAGTAGGTGTTTCTTTATTCATTAATTCCAATTACAATAGAATAATAATTAGACTATGAAAAAAATATAATTGTGAGATAAAATAAATTTTTAAATTGCTATTTAATTATAACTATGCATGTAAAAGAGCTTGCTAAATGGTGATTATATTATTCTAAAAACATTTTTTTTTATATATTTGTAGGTAATGTACGCACAACAGGTTCTTTAAACAGTATAGATTCGTGAGATCAAATCATATTTAAACTCTACCATCATCGTATACGAGCTTTTATTGTAAAGCATGTCAAAGTCTATTATGCCATACTCGTTTATCTGTATGTTAGATAATAAAGGCTTTTATTATTCATTATTCTTTGTGGAAGCCTTTCCTTTCCTATAGTCCACAAAATTTAATTTAGTTACATGTATAAGAGGCAACGCTGCCAGCCTGCTGGACTTTGGCCATCGGCAGCGGCGCCACAGCGGCAGCCTTAAGGAATTTTTCTATATAAAATCAAAATTTAAATAAAAAAAACAATTATGAAATAATGAAAAAAAAAAATAACAAACTTAATTCACAAACGTAAGGGTATTCAATAAATGAATGCCCCTCTCGATAATCGCACGGGTTATGTTGATAATTTAATGCAAGAGTAACTTTATTTTGAGTGACAGTTATAAACAACACTATCATATCCATTTGTTTTGTATGTCCGTCCATTCCCGTCTTTTATCTGTTTAAATTGTATGAATAAATAATCTCAATAAAAACACACAGAGTTGTTAACCTTGTTATACCGTATTTGTATACTGGATCTAGATCGCATTACGTGCATGCGCGTACTCATAACCTGTTAGTGAATGTTTCTTTTAAATTGATCTGCATTTAATTAAATAAGGCTTTTACTTTTTACACGCGCATTTCATTGAAGCCTTTGAAAAACGTTATGGTAATATTTAAAAAAATATTTTAAGGTCAAAGGTAAACCTATTAGTGAGAATAAACCGTAAGAAAAGTTATGTAGTACTATTGAAATCGTTGAATTCATCCAAAATGTTCATGCACCTCCAACTCTTTTAAATCTATTGGCTCGCGAATGGGACGCGCATCCCAAAACTACCTACTACTACTACTAAAAAAAATAGAATTCCAAGAATCGTGAGTCAACTTATTAAATTTTAAAGGTAATCAATTTCTTTCGGTATAAGTAACTTATGAATATTATAAAGTCGGCTAGCACTGACCTACCCCTTCTTACGTCGTCGTATATAAGTTAGCCAAAGTTAGCAAGTCATTCCTTGGTAATTGCGTTTGTTTTTATAATATAATACCTCACTCAGTAACCAAGATGACCGATTTTAAATTTAAATTTTACATAAATAAAGTTTTGAAGGAAAAGGCTTATTACAAGCTACTCATTATGTTGAAGATAGAGATGTTTGGAAATAGTTACACTCTGCACAGGTGCACCTTGCATAATGTTTTTTCTAGTTTTAGCCATTAGCGTATTCGCTATTGTTTAATAAGAACTTGTTTGCGTTACATTTTATTATTTAATTTATATTGGTATTTTTCGTTTTGTTTTAATTGCATATTGTATTTTACATTTTGCTGTTTTTGAAAAAATATAGCCAATAGTCAGATAATTAAAAAAATAAAATAAAAAATGTAACCTTGCTGAGTTTCTTGCCGGTTCTTCTAAGTTGAAGGCTGACTGAACCGGTGGTAACTTCAGTAAATTCGACCTTCATAAGTGCCCTCCTAGGGCCCAAACTGAATAAATGGCTTTGACTTTGACTTTGAAAGCATAATTAACCCAAAAGAACCAGGTTGTGAAACGAGCTCTCTGACGTGGTTTTCCCTAGGGAGTACAGCATAGGGTTCATCAAGAAGGGTGTGAGATTTTGGTGGGATCGGCAATGCGCGAGTGCGAGATGCTCCGCAAGCGTCAATAGACATACATCGACATAGGTCGCGGTCAGTTTACAACGATGGTTTACCAACTGCAAATAAGTTTAATAATTAAATAATTTTTTATAATTGCAAAACATAAATTAACGGAAAGTTTTCAGATTTATTTCTTTACTTGTGCTATAAGCCAAATTTCAACGGGATAGGTTTTGATTTCTTTGCGAGTAGTTGCGAGTTTCAAAATGCGGCATAAACGGCCGTATCTTTTGATTGCGTTGACTTAAGAAGTTTGATTTTTACACAGCCCCAAGCAATAATAAAAACCGGCCAAGTGCGAGTTGGATTCGCGCACCGAGGGTTCCGTACAAACTTATAGGTATATGAATAGTTCATCCATCATGGGAATCTTAACGATAAGATATGGATTGAGGGACAAACTTAACTTTGTCTTTGGAAAACTGTTGTCCTCATACATCGATATAGGCCGTCATCAGATTACCAATTGCAAATAAGTTTATAATCACAAAACAAAAATTAATAACAAATTTAAGGTTTTCGGATTTATTCCTATACTTGTGCTATAAGACAATGCTTCTTGTCAAATTTCAAGATTCTAGGTCAACGGAAAGTACCCTATAAATTTTGATTCCCTTGAGTGTCGAAATATAGGTTTTTTTGCGGCAAAAACGGCCGTATCTTTTTTTTACGTCAACTTAGAAGTTTAATTTTTTCACAGCTTCAAGGGACTATAGACCTGAGTATATGGTTTTAATTTCAACTCGATACCTCCACGCGTGCTGAGATAAGGAATCTTGACAGACAGACGGACGGACAACAAAGTAGAACGGAATGGAAAGAAAAAAAGGAAAACACCTTATTTGGGATTCATCATGTATAAATAAAGTAAAGGAAAAATTGTGCATTACACATTGCTAGACATCTTGTGAAAATGTGAAAAATTACTTACTGTGTGGAAACTAGTTCTTCTTCGCTGTAGAAACACAATTTCTTCAGGTTCCCGAGGGATGTTATGATTATTCCAGTATAAAAAAGCTTGTAAAAGTAGCATGATATGTAATAATCGAGAATTTGTGTTCTCCTGAAATAGTGGCTGAACTGTTAGTAAGTATATACGTATAGATGTAGTTAAATAGGCACATCAAACCGCCTTCGAAAATGTTATAGTACCTACAGTTTATTAACTATAGCAATTACCTATAAGTCGTATTTGGTACAAATGCGTACAAGCACGTACTATAATACCATGGCTCTTTGAACCGATAAATTACTACCGGTTTTTGTGAATGAACCCTAATCACGAGTTACCCACTAATTAAACTTCGGCAATATGGACGCGCGAGGCGTGCAATAATCCTCATCGGCCTTGTAAATAGGTGAAACGGTAGCCACTAGTGTGAGGCTAAGTATAATGTGATAAAATGCGGGATTAACACTGCGGTGAAATGTGGGATTAGTATTTAGCTCGCTAGTTTGAATTTGGAATTGAAATTTCACGGATTTTTTTATTTGATCGGGGAATCGGTAATGCATACAATAAAATTCATCAATAGTTTTAATTTCAATAATAGTAAAATATAAAGTATATTGCAGCCACGATATAAAAAAATCTTTGTTAATAGTGAAGTTCCAAAATAGAACGGGATATTCAAGAGAAAACGAGATATTTATCAACACTAGCCAGCGCATGTAGTAGGTTTACACAACATTGCCTATTGTCGAAAACAGCCTGTTGTAGTAAATAGGTTTATAAAATGTGAGAATAAATCCAACATACTTGGTCAGCAGTTGGCAACATCTTTCGGTAGGCTTTGGGAGGATACTTTGTTAAGTAGTTAACTACGGCTGATAATAATTATTAATAATTGATTTTGAAATAAACTTTACAACATTCCCATTAGCCCCATTAGCAGCTGACGCCCGACGCCCACGCCTTAGTCCGCCCTGCTCAAATTAAAATAATTGTACATCTTATTTATACCTATCATTATGATACAAATAACCTGTCGTTTCGTTAGTAGAAATTAATGGTAAGATCGTTAGTAGGTTATTGTGTGTTAATGTGATAACTTGTGCCGTTAATTTGACACATTGCTCCTGTTTGTTGAGATAGTAACCGAAATTAACAGCTATAGACCTGCGTAACGAACGTATGCTGCGTTAATCTGTATTCTCAATTTATTATGTATGAATAGGTATGCTGTAGGTTCTGACGTTTGCGTGGTTTCTGTATTAACCATAGGTATCTACCTAATCATGTTTGTGTTAACATTCTAATGTCAAGGATGAAAATGTAGATAAAATTTAACATAAGGAATGTAAAAATATTATGAGTACTTATTTCGATTATTTCCCTAATATGAATCTAATCACGACCATTTTTAGTAAGTAGTAATTAGAGTTAATCAGAAGTAAAAAAAATAACTTATAATTCATTACTCTGTAAAGTAAACATAATAAAACAAGGTTTTTAAAAGTAAACATTTTGCCGAAGCAACTTAATGTTCAGTTTTTGTAGTCTTCCAATTGCACATTGGCCAAGAGCGAGATGTCTGCGGTTACTTTAGGCATTAGGGCGTTGTCATACCGCAGCACCGCAAGTGCGGCGACGAGACGCCCGCGCCGAACTGAGCGCTATGTTGCAATGAGAAAACTTTGTCGTTGGACTTGTTTTATTAATCAAAAAGGCTTGAATTTGAGGTTATTATGGACTAATGTTTAGTATCTCATCAGTTTTATTGTTTTTTTTTTAAATTCATAATGTCTATACATATAGATAATGTAACCTACAGAATTATCATGGCCTTGGTATTTTTAATATATAAATATTAATCAATAAACAGTAACTAGTGACAAAATCTATGCCAGAACTATTAATTATAACAGTACATCAATTCATAGTTTACCTTGCCAATAATGCGGTACCATCTGTTGGTGGTTTGAGAATCCCAAATAATGATGTAGAGCTAGCTTTTGCCTTCAGGTTTCCTCGTATTTTTACTTGTAACAATGGATTGGGAATCCCGCAGACCACAGGAGGTCTATATGAATTAGGTATATTATGGACTTTTTAAAAACATAAGATTCGTCGGGAACGCGGTTGAGGCCGCAGGGCAGAAGCTAGTTTCTTATATAAAGTATGAACAAACTATGGTTTGCACGTGATAAGGAATGAAATGTCTACAGACACCGAAGGGCCTGACCACGCTTGCTTGCGTAAAGGGCAAGCAAACGTAGCGCTCAACTGCAGTAGCCGGCCGCGTACTTATCTTTTCCTGCTCAGATCGCAGACCACATTGTGTGTGACAATCCTTAACTCATGTTGCAAGCTAAGTAAATTATTGGTTGTTTGTGATAAGAACTTAAAGGTTCCTAAGGCAATATAACTTTTTATGTAAATAAAAAATCGTTCTGTTGGTGGATAATGTTTGTTTGGACTTATAATTTTGTTTTGACGTCGAGAAAACAATATTTTTTAAGTGGCCGTCGCCATATCTGAAGCACATTTAGGCGCGTTTTGTGCATTTCTCAGTACTTCTGGCGATAGATTCTTCTTCGATTCTTCTTTTAAAGCAGCCAAGCCTTGTTCACATAAACGCGTGACTTCAAAAACCTGTAGAAAAATGTCTGCAGCCGCTAAACCGGATGATCTTGGGATTAAGCATTGGGATTATTGTTCAAAAACAATTCTACGGCTTGTGGAGTTGCGATTCATGATTTTCCGGTATGATTTTTTTCTTTCTTCATAAATGCCAAAATCGTAATGATTTATTGAAGCCATTTAAAAAAATTAGATAATCTTTCAATGTGGTGATTACTTATACCCCACCTAGTATTTATAACCGTGGGTACAGTCACAAGCATAAATACAGGGTGTGAGGGACAGCCTTCCACAGACTAATGGGGTGAATTCAGTATATCATACTAAGGTGACTGGTACATGAAATTATTTCAGGAACGTTATGGAGATCTAAAAAACCTGATTTATTTGATTACCTCATACACAAAATTTCCGGAGGAATATGATACTAAATAGGGAGCTGAATGTACCCTGTCAATTTGCGGAGGGCTGTTTAATACGATTAGTAAAATTCTAAATTGATTTACTCATAGAAATATTCTTGAAAAAAGTTCTACATCATAATAGTGTTGATTCATAAATACTATGTTCATAGCACCATAAAAATTCAAATAATAAAATGAATAATGAATTGCTGTATTAAAATTACATTAATCGTTTATAAATGAATAATTGTATAATTAATTATCAATTTTATGATCAAGGACCTGTACATCTAAATAAGTAGTAGGTACTTTTTGTATGAATCCGAGTATCTTAATAAGTAAGTAGTTATTTTTTATGCTCGTATTTAAGTCCTACTCTCTAGCCATTATATTGCTATGCTATGGTTTAAAAAACTAATTTTATGCAAGTTTTTGCTCGTGCCGATACTGACTGCTTAGTAGATAGGTATTTTTTCCAAGAAGCTATGTGGAAAAACTAATACAATAATTTTGTCTTGTGGATTTTTTGAACTGCGATTTATTGAATGGATACTAATCCATTATTTAATTGCTTTTTATCCGGCTGCGTAACAGCTAAGACAGGAGACAGACTTGTTCATACTGGGCTGCGTTTTCACTTGTCTTTGTATGAGATATTCTTTATAACCTCGAAGCTTCCCAATGCCTGGATGAATGATCTTAATCCATGATTGATAAAGCATATCATTTTCATTAACGATTGAGCCTCGGATTTTATAAATGCGGGCTTATAACGGTTTTGGACATGCCCCGGTCTCATTATTTGTAAAAAAACATGATGTAATGTTTATCGAAAAAAAAATTAAGGTATCTTTACCGAATCGAAGTACTCGTGCGTGACTTGCCTAATGACGGAGGAGGCATTAGGTACTCGTTGTTGGTTTGATTTTCAATTTAGCGTGTAAGTATATCGTAATAAGTATTAGTTATGGTAGGCAGGTAGCAAAAAGTTATAATGATTTATGAAGTAGCAGCTTCCGCCCTGCGGTTTCACCCGCGTTCCCGAGGGATCTTATTTTCCCGTGATAAAAAGTAGCTTATGTGTTAATCCAGGGTGTCAGCTACCTCCGTATCAAATTTCATCAAAATCCGTTCAGTAGTTTTTGCGTGAAAGAGAAACAAACATCCATACATACTACAAACTTTCTCGTAAAATCTAAATGTCTTTTATTTTGGTCTTATAGTATATATAGGTTTGATTATTTATTATCCAGGCTACGTGTTCCTAACGCCCATTTACTAATTCTTTAGGTATGCTGTGAATTCAATGCAAGCCTATTTAATCGATAAGATTGCGTAATGTCAGTAATCCGTCATCTAGGATATGTAATCAGTGATATCGTGACAGTGGTTCTCTGTACCGATAAGTCAGAATATACGCATAGAGCAAGGGAGCAAAACCCTACACAATTTTTTAAACTCTTCTTAAATCGTTATTGCTACGTACTAGAGTAAGTAGCTACTAGACAATAATAGGAAATATTTTTTTTTAGTTAAATAAAAAAAAGTACCTACTTGTCTTAGCACTTTCAAATTTATTACGGTGTGTTCCAAATAGTAAGTACTTTATTGCAACACTATCCCACAATCACCCTATATAGTCTTACTAGTCGCTTTGTTACAAGATCATTTTACTTCCTAAATCAATGTACCTTTTAAATTGTGGACGAATTATTGCTCCCATGGCGTTTTACATTCAGAAAGTGATCCTTTAATCGAAATGGACCTTTTGCTTTGTCGACCGCTTGATTCTAAATCGTTTTGACAACAGCTTCCGCCCTGCAGTTTTACCCGCATTCCCGAAAGATGTAATATTTTACCGGGATAAAAAATATCCTAAATTTGATTCCCGTAATAATCAATGATAGCAACACGTAGCTAAGAATAATTGTAGTCAAGTACGAATTTATCATCTAAGCATTCTAAGCTCATCGAGGCTTCGGGAGGCCGACGGGCTGGGAGCTTTTTTCGCCAACGCATTAGCTTTGCCATAAAAAAAGGAAACGCTGCCAGCTTGTTGGGAATTTTGCCCATCGGCAGCAGTGGGAGCTTTGAGAAAAAGTTCCACATATTATAGTTTGTATTTTATACTATTATTGTAATCAAGTATAAAGTAGTGTAATATCTGTAAAAATAACTACACATTATTATTATTTTTTTAAAATTGATAAACACTATTGCAAGAAATGAAGGCTTTTTTATTTCATGCATGTGTTCATTCAAATTCATTGAAGCATTAAAGCGTGTTGAACTTTCGATCTAAAGTGAACTTAGGTACTGTTTATGATGCGTATGTTCAATAAAATAAACTAATGTTTGATTATTTATATTTCAGGTACGGATCGGAAACATCGCAAAGGTTTTTATAATTCGTACTTAAAGTAACTAATTACGGCGATATTCATCGGGGGGCACCGAAGTGCCCCCGCATGTCGAGGCTCGGCCGTACCATCCTTTTCTCGAAGCCATTCGGGCCATTTTCGATCCCCTGTAACTTCGTTGTGGACTGGAAGCCTTAATTTTCAGTGACCAAGAGTATGTATGGATGTTTATATGTCCGCGATTTTCTCAAAAACGATTGATCTGATTTGGATGGGGTTTTCGTAATTAAATGCATTCTGATGCAGTTCTTCGGGGATAGACAATGGAACTCTTCAATAACAAATAGCAAATAACCCGCGATCGCTGTGATCGAATGTCTTTGTATTGTTTGCACCATTCCATAACCTAACATCACGCACGGCATAGCACTGCACACGCACAGCAAAAGAATCTACATAAATCAAAATCTATCTAATATTAGCGCTTTGTGCTTATATTTGTTTGACAGTACCTATATAGAGGACTATTTAAATTACTTAGTAGATTATGTTGCTGTGTGCGTTTGCCAAGTCACACTATTTATTAAAGAAATAAAAAAAAAAAATTGAAATTATGGTTACTATAATAAAATGTTGTTAGCTAACTAACAATGTATCAATTTATGACAAAGTGGTTGGATAACTGCTCCCATAGATAGTTAGGTACTGAATTAACCGAGTTGGTTTACATTCGATTTCACAACTTTTTACGGCAGAAGAACTGCATTGCGAGACTTGTGCATTTTTTTTCATGTTATGTTTTTGATGGGATTATTCTGTTCCGATGACGGATTAGGTAGAGTTTGCGCCACCAAAGAAGTCCCGTGGAATTAATTCAAATCGATCTTATTTCTTCTGAAATAGAGGTGGGCTTCGGGACTTCGTTGGTGGCGCGAATTCTAGGTGTACGCGAGCCTTAAGAGCCGGGCTATGTGGAAACTCTGGAAAGATGATTTTGGAATGCAATGATGTAGTGAACTACAGATATTTGCATAGTGACGTCACCCAAGAGCACCAACTGGAATATCGTTTTCAATTTCCTGTTTACCTTTTGATACTGATTACAATTTATAAAATACGCCGCAAAATGTATGTCGCTTTAGGTATGTGAAAAAAAACAAACAGAAGTTTTTTTTGAGATGTACAGTTAACAAAACAATATGCTTGTTCCTAACTATAACGGTGGATATTTTGAGGTGGCATTTTTTTAAAACTAGAGTTGGGTTTGTCAACGAGACCAACTCTGAAATCTGAAAAATAATACAAACTTTTTATCATAAAAGTCAATATTGCTTGAACCAAATGTACCTATTATAAAAATATTTTTTTCCTAATAAACACAAAAAAATATAATACTTATGGAAAACAGCATACAAAATGTCAATAGAAAGCAAATGATTTCTGTATATAAATAAATGTATATCCATATATATGCATCTCGGAAAAAAAAATCTTTGAAATTGTGAAAACATTTGAAAAGCAATTAGCATTGTAAAGATCTATATTATTCGATCACCATACTTTTTTAGTCTCAGAACTCTCTTTCTCGCGATTTCAGAGTAATTGTCCCCATAGTTCATCACCCCGACGACCCCGAAATATGCCATCTGGAAATATCCTCTCAGTATAAATACTTTCACCTTTAAAATATGATGACACCATTTTATTGCAGCCTGTATAAAGCACAGGTTTACTTTAATACTAATGTAGGTATTTTAGGCGCCAATCAAAACCAAATCACAATTTATTTTGCAGTTGACTGTACCTACCCATTACATTGTAAACATAGTAGGCGTGTACAATCATACACAGAAGCAGTACAGAGGTGTTTACATCAGATCCTATGTCATTAACATATCTGCCGCATATTCAACTCGTGACAATGAGAGATATCAACAAACACAATAATAATATGTTACACATACATATTCGCAACTTGACGTCTACCTTCTAGAGTAAATATTAAGGTTGAAATTCAATTGTACAATATAATAATGATAAAGTGGAAAACGTGAGTGCGCGTTTGGACAGGTTGCGATGAAGACAGTAGGTTAATTATTAATAATGAAAATGTAATGGAGTGTACAAAGGGTTGTTTTTCTTTCTCTTTCGGTCGTTAATGTATTTTATGCAACGGACGGTTTTTTTTTGGAGTATCATTTGTGGTAATTGTTGTTTTTACTTTCATTTGTGGAGCGTTGTGTGGTTAGTGTTTTTAGTTGCTTTTGCTCTTATATTGCACTTAAATATTCAATTATTTAATAAACTATCTCATACGATTCTTACTAATATTAAAGATGCGAATGCTTGTGTGCATGTTTTTGTGGATGATTGTTGCGCAGTCGCAGGCATACCTAAAAGCCAAACATGAGACTGTGAAAGGAGTTTATATGGGAAAACATATGTTTTCATGGTAAAGAGTAAAGAGGTAGACGATTAGGGTGAACTATGGAAGGATTTATTAAAATTCAACCCCTAAGTGGGTAAAATAGGAGACCGCGTGTCGGAAACCTAGTTCTTATATAATATTTATAGCCTTATTTATTTTTACACAACGGCAAACAAGCATACGGCCCGCCTGGTGGTAAGTGGTTACCGTAGCCTATAAACGCTTGCAACATCAGGGGTATCATCACTCACGCGTTGCCGACCCTTCCCCCCACCCCGATGAGCTCTAGCAACCTTACTCACTATAAGTTATTTGGCTGCGGTATTCTGTAAGGTGGAGGTACTTCCCCAGTCGAGCTGCTCTTTGAGCGATATATCGCTATGCTCTACCTCTCTTAAACTTTTTTTTTATTGCACAAAATTGACGCGACGAGAATTATAAGTAGTTAGTATGTTATAGTCGACAACACAGTAAGACAAATAGCAATGCTTTTACCGCGATTGATCAATCTTGGGCATAGGTACTTCTGTAACATTTACCGAACATACTCCAGTTTTGCCAAAATAAATCCACTTTTACAGCACACTGGCGTTGATCGATTAGCGTAGCGTTTTTACTTGTGAGATTACGTTGAGCATGTTTTGTCCATCAGTTTGATGAAAAAGAAAATATTATCCGAAAGGTATGCAGATGTAAATTGATACATTATTATACAATAAGAGTTTATGAATGAGGATCCTTATTATGTTCAATAATAGGAACGCGTCGTCGAAAATAGCGCACATTTTTTTGTTTTTGTTGATCGATGTTGATCGTAATTTATTTTCAAAATGTTTGATTTGTTCTAACTTATAAGAAAGGATAGTTTTTATCCCGATTATTTCCTTTTTTATATCGGCAACAAGCGCGAAACCGCTGGAAACAGCTATAATAAATATAAATAAATATCCTGGGACATTCCTCACATATGGCCACCTGATCCCAAACTAAGAGCTTCTACTTTGGAAACCAGATAACTGATACACTGGGTACATACCTATACCTACTACTTTTTTATGCAGTGCCGACAGCAGATAGGTATTTTACTGAAGAAAATATCGTTTTACTTTTTATTCCTGTTAGACCAACCAAATAACAAATTGCTTATTTTATTTTAATCGTGACACGAAATGTCTGAAAGGATGCAATTTGTTATTGTCACGTTATGAATGGAATTGCAATTTTATCTACTTCAGCATAGATGTCACGCACACTGAATAATTTATTGTATATAGGTATATATTTTTTAATGTTTCGTTCTTGATATCCAATTGACGGGCCGGTTGGTGTGGTTGGTAAGATACCCTATTTATCACGCCGCAGATCGTGGGTTCGATTCCCACTCAGGACAGACTTTTGTGTGCATGAGCATGTCTGTTTGTCCTGAGTCTGGGTGTAATTATCTATATAAGTATGTATTTACAAAAGAAAAGTAGTATATGTATTATATCAGTTATCTGGCTTCCATAGTACAAGCTCTGCTTAGTTTGGGGTCAGATGGCCGTGTGTGAGGAATATGTCCCAGAATATTTATTTATTTATTAATTTTACAATTAAAGTAAAAAATACAAACTATGATATATAGAAAACATCCTCAAAGCCCTCGCTGCTGTCGATAGGCAAGGTTCCCAACAGGCTGGCAGCGTTCCCTTTTTGGATGGCCAAGCTTATGCGTTGGCGGAAAAAGCTCCCAGCCCGTCGGTCTCCCGAAGCCTCGATGAGCTTGGATGATAAAATCCGAGCAAATCGGCGAGCCTCGAACCCCCATGGACCCATGGTTTCAACTGCGAATGGCATGAACGAAAAATTAGAACCAAGACAAGCGTATTTTTTAAATTTGGATTTTTCAGCACCGGTTGCAGCCGCCCCAGCGACTTTACAAGTCGCCAGTAAGTGGGAAGGCGCAAGTGTATCTACACACGTGGCATCCCACACCAGCGCCTTCCCAACACTCCACGGGATCAAAGTCATACCATCCGGCCTCTTGCCATCGTCACGCGCAATTCCGACTGGTTCTAGTACAGAAGGCACGTTGGCAACAACAAGAGCCCTACGGATAATATCATTAAGAGCCGCGTGGCGTGAAAAACGGCCGGCGCTTAAAGAGCACGAAAGCCCATAGATACTATTAACTTCAATTACATTATATTGAACGTCTCTCTAAGTCAAAGCAAAACCATTTATTCAGTTTAGGTCCTAGGAGGGCACTTATGAACGTCGAAGCTGCTGAAGTTACCGCCGGTTCAGAAGTCGGCCTTCAACTGAGAAGAACCGGCAAGAAACACAGAAAGGTTATTATTTTATATAAATATAAAAATATTTTTTTTATATAAAATAGTTTTAAGAAATACACCAGTTTTAAACTGATTTTGTTATCTTGTTTGTAAATATGCTGTTAGTTTTCTAAATAAATAAAATAAAAAATAAATAACCATGACATGTGTACATTTTGTTTGTCAAAGTTTGGTCTGCACAGTCGGCGGTCCGGATCCAGACCACGGTCCGCCATTTGGTGACCCCTGCCATAGGCTATTTGCGTACCAAACGGGCGTGACTGATTTTTCTAACAGGAAATGCAGCAGAACTTAATTTACCAGCCAAAGATTCTACATGATGACCCCATTGCAATTTATTATCTATCTAAAGTGATACCCAAAAATACAGTTTTATCGACTAATCCCAAACAGCTGTCGTCTATTAATATCTGGCTGTCTACTTGCGCTACTTTGGAAGGGAGAATCTTAAATATTTAGTTTTCTTAGAATTAAGTAACAGATTGTTAACAGCAAACCATTTGGAGACTAGTGACAAAGTATCATTTACTTTAATAAGTTCTTTGTCTTTTCTATCTAGGTAATTAATGAAGTATCTTTAGCAAGCAGAACGATATCTGAGTGACGAATTTGGTACATTTAATTTAAATAATTATCTCTGGCCGAGTGTAATAACTCGAAAACTACTGCGTAGATTTTAATGCGGATTTCACAGTTATATAAGAGATTCCATCAATATGGATTATAGGCTATATTATATTATCGTAATGTAACTAAAGCAAGCTGCAGTGGCAGTTTTATTATAACGTGGACCTGGAGCTTAGGTTTATCCATACCTATACAAATATTATAAACCTGAAGAGTACGGGACAAAAGTATAATCTTGCTCGAGAATTGGGCTATCAAATGCAAAAAGAAATTTTCGAATCCGACTGGTAGTTCCAGAGATTGGCGCTTTGAAACAAACAAACAAACTTTTCAGCATTATTATATTTGTAGGATAGTTGTTTGAATGTGCTAATCTCAGGAACTAGCTTTAGATAGCCCAATATAAGTATAATATTTCAACGTAAGTGAAATCTAGCTAGTAAATGATAAATTTATACTTTATCTTAGTTCGAAGTTATTTATAAACTTAGGGTAGAGTCACTAAATATATTTTAAGTGGTAGTTAGTTTTTTAAATTGAGTAACTCAATAAATGAAAATTAATAAAGCATTTTATATCACACCAGCTAGAGCTGTTCCCCGCGGTTTCCCTCGCGTTCCAGGGAAAAAAATAATCTATAATCGTTCACCTCCTCTCCCATGATTTTTAGGGTTCCGTAGCCAAATGGCAAAAACGGAACCCTTATAGATTCGTCATGTCTGTCTGTCTGTCCGTCCGTATGTCACAGTCACTTTTTTCCGAAACTATAAGAGCTATACTGTTGAAACTTGGTAAGTAGATGTATTCTGTGAACCGCATTAAGATTTTCACACATAAATAAAAAAAAAAAAAAAAAAATTTTGGGGGTTCCCTATACTTAGAACTGAAACTCAAATATTTTTTTATCAAACCCATACGTGTGGGGTATCTATGGATAGGTCTTCAAAAATGATATTGAGGTTTCTAATATAATTTTTTTCTAAACTGAATAGTTTGCGCACTTGGCCGGTTTTTTTCAAATTGGATCAGTAGTTTCGAAGATTATATCCAACCTTTGACTCCGTTAATCATGAAGGTTTCTTTCTATCTGAGATATACTTATTAATTGGCTGATATCAAAGAAGAGTTTAAGCATAACTAAATGATGTAGAATGATTACAATTCACATTTCAATATAACTATACTATGGAGTTCACCTTCTAAACGCAAACTTTAATTAAAATAATGTTCACCATTTCAGCATTGTCCTAAAATAAAGAAACAACTACACCTGTATTTGCAGACCATTACAAAGCACTGCAAAACAATACATTGACATTGTTGCTGTAAAGGCTTCATTTCTTTTAGTGAGCCACTCAATTAGGCGTCAGGTTTTTCACGAGTACTGCAACTTCACTGCCTCCTTTTTGCAAACTGGGGTGAAACAGCCTTTTTACTTTTTTTAAGCTCAAACTTTGTGCAAATCCGGTGGAGGTGCTGCCCAATGGAAAATTCAAATACAAACGGACCTTTATAAATTTGTTTGCGCACAGCAAGTTTTTGTAAAGCGAAACTTTTAATTATAGATTCGAAATGGACGTTCGGGCGCTAGTTAGTAGATCGGTCTCTTGTAATAAAATGTTCAGATATTGTACAGTTTTTTTGAATAGAGGGTTTAAATTGCCTACTGTCAATAAATCGAGCAGTTATCTAAATACTTGGATAAACTGTAACAGAAATACTCGATTCAATTAGATGTAGATTCAGTTTATTCCGAATTTTCCATTTTCCCGGACAACTTTTCCAACTATTCTTTCCTTAAACCTTATTCGGACTATAACGAATATATTAAAAGAAATATTAACCAAATCGGTCCAGCCGTTCTCAAGTGATGCGCTTGCCAACGAACAGCATTTCATTTTTATTTATATAGATAATAATATACTTTATAATAATATGGTTGGTGGTAGAGAGAAATCGGTTGGTTATATAATGAAAGAAAAACTAATACCTACTTACAAATTTTAATCTATTGATATTATACTTATTACTTATTTTGAGGCGATGATAACTCAGTAGTAGTGATGTCGGATGACGCGGCAAAGGTCGATGGTTCGAATCCTACAATGACCTTGAACTTTCGGTGAAGGAAAACATTGTGAGGAAACCATAGCACGGTAGGGAACTTTGTAGTTCCCGCCTGGCTGGCCACCGCCCTATAAATATAAATCTATTTCAACCTACGAATAAATGTCATTTCAACTACATTCGCTAATGTAGCAGAGCGTAATATTAAGTTGCAGTGAAACTGTGTATATCATCACCTATTACCACCGATTAATAATTATTTAGGAATTGAATTAAAATCAACAAATTGGAAATTCGTGTACCTAGTCGTTATAAACAATGCCATGTTATAAAATTATTAGTAGCGCAATGTAATTAAAAACTGTTTGGTCGCAAAATGTTCGGTAATTTTATTTGTGTGTATTTTGTGTTTGAGCGTTGCTTCTGTAGCGTAGGGCTGTCGATGATACATTTACTTAAAATTAAATTTAAAAAAAATGTGAAAATTATTTAAATTTTCTGTGGGATAACTAAGTAGGTATATTTAAATTATATTTTTATTTTATACAGGATTGAACAACGTTTATTATGCGATCATGAACCCAACGTACGCAACATAAGGTTTGGAAAAATGGCATCTTGAAATATACTGGGTGATTTTGTTATCACTGGCAATACTTGCAGGGGTGGAAGTACTCATCAATGTGAACAACTTTTGTTATAGGACTAACTGTGAAATCATGAAAAAATTATCAGCTGTTCCATACAAAAGTTCAATACCCACTCGACCAAAATGTATGAAGCAACCGTATTATTTTACGCGATATCAGAGTTAGCCCTATAATAAAAGTTGTTCACATTGATGAGTACTTCCACCCTTGCAAGTATTGCCAGTGATAACAAAATCACCCTGTATGTAGGTATATTAAATATCAACAGCTCAAATTATTGTCCATGCGATGGTTGTCGCTCAGGATATTTGACGTTTGCCTACTTCTCAGCCGTCTGATAAAAAAAAATTCACTGCAAGCAAACGGGCCTTCCTTTACATCTAGGGTATTAGATTAGTTGCGAAATTGCATTCGGTATATTACATTCTATGCCTGGGCGTGAATGCCAACACCTCGATAACATCAGAAAAATTATCCTTTAATTTTAACAGCCAATTTACTTGAGCACAGCCCTGTCTCGTAACTCAGAGGCAACAGTGACATAGATTAAATAATAATTTTGTGTGCGGTCATCCAGTGCGATCCGGGCCAGCTCTCGCCCGTTCCGCGTCCCTCTGATTGCACTACGGAAACCGCACGTGCGGTTCTCATCAAAATGCGAGGTGCTAATATGTATCGCTGTCGATAACGCTCACACGCTACACGCTACAATAGCAATTATTTTTTATCGGACATCCGTGTCCGCTCCGTGTAAATATTAATGTGTAACATGCTTTTTTGTGTTCCGCAATAAGATTTTTTAAGTGACTTTTTACGGGCGGTGCAGTGAGTTTTTTGCAATATTCATTCATTAAAAGGAGCGCAGTTTATTTACGATTTAGGCAGGTTCTGTATACTTAGATACGTTAGGACTAAAACTGCACCACCCGCCCACTGGACCCCTTCCTCCAGACAAGTGCCTCTTACGCCCTTATACGAATAGGTCACTATCAAATATTATTATTTGCCATTATGTAATAAAAGTACCTACTACTTTACATAGAACCTATTCCATTTATGTATTCTGTGTTCATTCTACAACTATTAATGTGCGGTTAATTATTATTAATAATAATTGTGTATGCTTTTGTCGGACACGGGTCTATGGGGAATCAAGAAGAAATACATATTAAACAGTTTAATTTATTTTTTATTCTAGACATATAACTGAATAAACGCTGAATAGCTTGAGATATGAACGATCTAGTCGCGGTTGGATAACCGCTGTAATGTGTCACGCGTTGGACGAGGGCCAATTGTTTCCCATAGTATTTATAGTAATAAACAAACGTATAGCACAGTTGCGAGATTAGCAGTGCTGCAAGTGTTACAGTTCTGATACAGTAGGTCATAAGTGGAATACGAAGGAGCTGAAGTGAAAATACTTGAAATATCAGCGCGATAACACATGTTTTTCCTTTATTGTTGACACTAGAGTACAAGTATCATTTTTGTTTACAACTAAACTTGTGAAAAACATAGGTCAACCATGGTTTAAAATGGTATATATACTTGTTTTGTGGTAACTCTAAGTGCAGAGTTCGCCCGGGGAAGTACTACCACCATATCTAATTCCGCCGTGAAATAGTAATGCACTTGTATTACTGTGTTTCGGTTAGGAGGGTATGGGAACCGGTGAAATTACAGGCACAGAAGACTTAACAACTTCATGTCTCAAGGTTGGCAACGCGTCAATTTTGTATTTCCCCTGGCAGGGAAAATATAAAATTGTCCTTGGTGTTATGAGCGTCTATAGGCTACGTACGGTAACCTTGTTTGCCACCTAAGTAGTATAAAAAAAAATGTCAATACTAGTTTTCATCAATACATGGAGTAAATCATATAATAGCCCTGATTAGAAAACTAGATATTCCCATAGATATTTTTGGTACCTACCTAAAATGATATATAGCTTACAACAATCTCTTATTTACATAAGAGAGGAAGTAAAATTTATAAATAATATTTATTCACCTGACCGAGGATGCACGCGTTTGCATAATACGTTATCGCATCAATATTTACATTAGAATTAACATCACCTGCGTATCTGTTCTAATTTCCCAAGGGCGAGGTCGAGGTTGTACTACTGAATATAAATATATATTTACTGTGACTGCTCTCGCGCATGGTAAAGCCAATCTCGTTCATTGTTTTTCTACTCCGACATCGGACGGCCTATGCCTGGCAGGGGTTGCAAATGGTCTCGCAATGTTGATGAATGGAGATTGCCTCCGTACATGTAATTTACGATAGCACACGATACGGGTTTTCTAGTCGATACGTGAATGATAAATAATTTCTTTCGGAAAAAATAAATACCTAGTGAGGAACATGATACGGAAATTAATATTTTTATGTACCTATGTTTCTCATATTTTTATTGAAGACAATTTTTTTTTCAGAAAATATACCTACTTTTCTAATAATAATTACTAACAAAAACAACAACATAGAGATAAAAATGAAGACAATAATTATGATTTTATTACAAAAATCAAACAGGTTAAAAACAGTACCCATCGCAAGGTACATATCGCATAACCACGATGTTTAGTTTTTGACATGGTCACGTCCTCACACCTAAGGCGTATATTTCATTACCTCTTTCTTACATTGTTACGTGATAGGTACAACCTACCTAATTTTACATTTTAGCATAATATGACAACAATGTAAATTATACTTATGGTCTGCTTATTATAAAAAAAAACAACTTAATTCTGCTCGCAAATATACTCACGTAGACTTAGTGCTTGGTACCTTCCATAGTCGGTATTCACTTGCTATGTAGGTGGTACACAATTTTATCACATGACTTATTCAATATTGTCGACAATTATTAAGACAATAGGTATATGCGTAGTTAAATACCAGAAAAAAATTACTCTTAATATCAGGGTAGCAGAGGGTGGTTTAGCAGATACTATTTATATTTGGATCGACAAGATATTGGTTTCCCATCAAAATATTAAGTTTCACTAATAATCATTTGAAACATTATCCATTGAATTGTAATACAATTTCTTATGTAAAATGCCGAATTCTTTATATACCTACAAAATCCGAAATATTTATACCACTAAGGTGGCAAATAACCAGACCCACCTGGTTACTAATTACATTATATTTTATAATTCTTATTATATTATTATTATAATTATCCTACTTTCTTCTATATCAGAGGTCACCAATTAGGTTTATTAGGGGTCCATTTAAAAAATATAAAAGATTATCGTGGTCCGGTTGGTAGATGATGACTGGCGACCGAGCTTACATCCTTTCCTACAAATCCTACTATAATGTTACTAATATATCAAATTATTGTATGTTTGGATGTGCGCGGAAAAATAAAATAACAATGTGTACATTTTTGTTTGTCAAAGTTTGGTCCGCACTATATGGGTCGGCGGTCTGGATCCGGACCGCGGTCCACCTTTTGGTCAAAGTCAAAGTCAAAGCCATTTATTCAGTTTAGGCCCTAGGAGGGCACTTATGAAGGTCGAATTTACTGAAGCTACCACCGATTCGGAAATCAGCCTTCAACTGAGAAGAACCGGCAAGAAACTCAGCAAGGTTACATTTTTTATATATATTTTTCTTTTTTTTTATAATCTGGCTATTGGCTATATTTTTTCAATAACAGCAAAATGTACAAAATGGTGACCCATGTCCTATATCCTAGTGTTATAAATTTCATAGTTTGTATGTTTGGAGAGAAAAAATACTCATATTAGAGCATTGAGACCTAGCTAATCTACTGTTTAGTAAAACTAATAAAGTGTTTGCTGATTCTGAAAGAATTATGTAAAGGCAGTTCCAAAAACTAAGTTAACGAGAAAAAATATATACAGCAGGGCTAACATGTACCTACGCCACGAAAATATTATCTCTACTCATTTTCCCGTCAGGAACTAGGTAACTGTTTTTGTCTCCGTTTGTCAGAAACAAACGATAACGACAACTGCTTGTCTCTCATGCGTGAGATTATCACGTTGTAGTATATGTTAGCCCTACTGGGATATTCCTCAAACACTGCCGGCCATCTGATCCCTAACTAAGCAGAGCTTGTACTATGGAACTCAGATAACTGGTAGGTACTACATATTCTACTCTTTTTAAATATACACATACTTATATAGATAATGTATGATATATTGCGTAAATTAACACTTTATAGATAATTGCGGCGACATGTTTGTGTTTACCAACATTATAAAGGGGAATACACACTAAAGAGTACATGTTTATAATCCCGGTACATAAGATTCGTTATACCATATCAATAAAATAAATTTTATGTGTGGATTTTTTAACGATATGCAAATTCGGGCAAAACGCGAAACTCGGCAGTCCGCGTGTCCATTACCTCAATTCGTAACTGTTTGCGGCCATGCAAATGCTAGCCAAGCAAAATAAATGCAGCCTCCATGTTTATACCAGTTTATTGCCAAACGATGCCCATAAATGTGGCGCGCTGAGTGTGGCATGCGATGTTTTTTTTTTATTGTTAAACACGTAGACTTTATCACTGTTTATGCTTGTATGGATATTACAAATGAGGTAGTCTAAGGTTTGTTTTGTGAGGTGTAATGGCGTACTTTTTTTGTTTACGGTATACTGGGTTGACACGATGATCTGAGACATTAATATTCAAGAATGAAGAACTAACTTCCGCCCCGTGGTTTCACCCGGGATTCCAAAAGAAGTAATGTTTAACCGAGTTGAAAAATATAGTATAAGTATTTAATTTTGAAATTAGGACACATACTTGCATACATCGCTTAAAGTTTTCCAAATTTTACTGATTGTTGGTAATATGATTATATTTTACCCTATTAATTTTTGTATGTTTGAATGGATGTTTGTTATCATTCAACTCCGTAACGGCTGAACGAATTTGGAAGAAATTTGGTACACAAATAAGATATATTCCGGAACATAAAGGATACTTTTTATCCCGGAAAAACAAAGCGCAAAAGCGGAAAAGTAGTGCACAAGCGGCTCAAGAAGACCGAAATGGAAGAAGCTTTAGCAGAAGTTTCGTATTTTTTTGTGATAATATTTTCTATTATTGCAGGACAACTTGCATCGTTAAAGTATTTCTCATTGAAAATTAAGTCTTTGTTTCACCTTATTATTTAAAGGTCAGTTGAAGTTGTTCCGAGATAACCACCCACATCCCATATTGTAGGTATTACCAATATGAATGTCGTCGAATAAGATCCTACTAAGTTCCTTAAAAAATCCTTGTTCATAATGTCACACAATATTAATATTTAATACTAGCTGTCTCCCGAGGTTTCAAGAAAAAAAGTAGCTCATGACCTTTTCCATACCATAGGCTGTTTGCACACCAAATTTCATCTCGATCGGTTCAGCGGTTTAGGTATCATTCGCATTTATAATATTAGTTAGGATTTGTAAGCCTACTTAAATTGATATCTAATTTTACAAATATACTAAAATTAAAAATTTAAAAAATTGCGTGAATATTTTATGAATAATTATGTCTGTATACCCGTATGGATGTTTGTCACTCAATCACGCCGAAGTGGCTAAACAGATTAGAATGAAACTTAACATATAGATGGAACCTACTCTGAAATAACCAAATAGATCTTTTATATCGGGAATGCGGGTAAAACCCCGCGGTAAAAGATTGAAATATGATAAAGAATTATTGTAAATATCGTGAAGACAATTATCACGAATAGTATATGAAGTGCCAGTCTCCACAGTACAAGCTCTGCTTAGCTGTGAAGACATGTTCAAGGGTATTTATTTATATTTTGGAATGCGAGTGAATCCGTGAAAGAAACTAGTATATCGGTAATGGATACTTGGAAGTGAGATATATATCACATTTTATAAAATAGGTTACTTTAATTTGTGTTGATCACAGAGTTCTTTGCCATCTGCGCAATCTCACGAGAAATTAGCAAGGAATTTAATATTACGCATTTTTAATAAGCATTCAATACCTAAGTATATAAGACCGTTTGCTAGTCATCTACATTTTCATTTGGTAGTTTGGGAGGGAGATATAGTTTTGTCATATTATATTCATATTCATCTTCTTCTTCATGAGTTTTTGTCCAATATTTTTTGATCAAAACTTCCACGCTAGAGTTACCATCCGCTAAAAATATCATGTTTTAATACAAAAATTCGGTTGCGGCAAAAACTAGGGAAGAATTGAGGTTATGATTGTATGAGAAAACAGCTGTGCTCAAGTCTTTTTTGCGCAAGAGGGTACGTGTGTGGCAATAACATAAGATTTTTCACATTTTTTTCTGGAAAATCACTCGATTCACTAAAGATTCGACACAAATTATTGCGTTGAACTTTTTTCTGCAACGTCATTCCCACCCACATCCCCATTTTTCTATATAACAGTATCGTGACTGACTAATTTATTGATGTACAGACAAACACACAGCCTAAACCGGTGAATCTAGATATTTGAAATTTAGGGAAATACCTACTTCTTGAGTACGCTAGGGGTCTGGGGTACTAAGGAAGGGATTTTCAAAATTCTGCAAGTGAAACCTCGGGGCAGAAAGCTAGTATAGAATAAAATATATATCAAGCCATTACCGTACCTTCGGTATGTAAACAATTTTATTGAAATAACTTTGGCAAAATTTGCAATGTATTAATTTAATTACAAGTCTAATCAAATTATAACATAGGAACCTATTATTACATATGAAATATACATAAATGTCCCTACATTCGTGTCCACAGTTATTTTATCACGAAGAGTGTTTATTTAAAGCTGAGTTGAGTTTGTCTAGTGGTGTAATGATGGAGCAGAAATAACAGCTATTGTTATTTTAGTGAATCATTTTGCATGCAGAATGGTGTGAGATACTGTCAGATTGGATTGGATGTTGTGAATTCGGTATTAGCAGTTTTGAACTTAGTTGGGATAGCTACTGAATCAGGGGGAGGGGGTGATTCAGTAACGTAGAAAATCTCAAAGTTGATTCCGCGCAGACACAGTATTTAGTTTGTCTCATAAACGACGCAATCGTCCATATTCTAGAATAATTGCGCGAGTTCGTTGACGGGGCTGAGGAGCAATTGTCAAATCAATTCAAAGTAGATAGATAGATAAAAAGTAACAACATCATAATTTTAAACAGCTTAGTAACTGCACACTACTGAATATGGGAATATAGATTTCCACAAAAAAACTGACTTGCTATTTTCTATGCAGCGGCTCCCAGCAACTCTAATTAGGTAGGGGGCCACTCCGAAATACGATACAGGATAGTTTGAACATGGTTTTGAAATGTTAACTAATAACGTAAATTTTGTTCCGATTCGCTACAAATTTGACGAGTTGTGAGAGCATTTATAGCCAGTCGGTTATTGGCTTTTTGAGGAATACCTTCTTCCACCCATCCATCCATCCATCCATCCATCCAAACTTTCACATATATAATATTATAAGTAGGATAGTAGGATTAGTAGGAAGTTGGATAGGAGGATAGAATGAATCCAGTCCAGATGTGGCTGCAGATATTTTGGTGCTATTGGAAGTTACCTAGATTTTTTTTTGTTGCCGTTTTCGTTTGTTATTAGAATGATCTCATATTACAAGAACTGAACTCCATCAGAATAAATTGGTAATTTTTCAGGCTAAAGTTGATCGAAAAACGTTTCATCTGTTACGAAAATTCTGGAACTCTACATTTCAGATTGCATGTAAAAGTACGAAAACAAAATGCAGTTTTACTATTCGGAATTCCTGGCGTCAGACGCCTTTAGATGGAGGGATGGAACACTTTTATCTGTAGATAGGTTCGTAGCTTATCCTACTTACTTCTGAATGGAACGAATAGTAAAGTTTTTGAAAGAGTATATCCATCCCATTCTTTGAGCAACAAAAGTTCAAATCGATTCACAAGCTGATAAAACAACTTTGTCATGCTACGATACAGTTGTTAAAATATCTTCGCTCCCATTATTATTATTATTATTATTTGACAGAAGGCTAAGATGCGGTCCCTTGCCAGTGTTGCCGACCTTGAAGGCCTATCATAATGATAGGCAGAGGACGCCTGTATATCTTCTCAATGAAATTATACTAAACATTGAGTCTTATATTACATGCTTGAAGAGTGACAGAATTTAATAAAGTAATTTAATTTAGTTTCATTTGATTAAGTTTCATAGGTTCGTAAAGTGGTTAGAGTCACAAAATGTTCAATAAATCTGAATTCATCGCATGTAAATTTTTGTCAATAGACGTTATACCTCTTCATATATCAGAAAACTATAAACTACGTGGAATACGTTTCCTTTAGGATGCGTGAGTGTCGGTACGTAATGGACAATTTTTCAAAAACATCGTTAGACCAAACTTGGCGTCGTAAAACTGAAATATTCAGGAGGAAATATAATTTATCGTAAAACTTTTTTATTTCTCTTTATACATATTTTCTTTCTTCCATCAGATTATGTACTTTTTAGGTTTATGCGCCCTTAGCATTAAATTCAAATAAAATCAAGTAAAAAATAAAAATATTTTGTTTTTAATTTAATTCACATAAATTGTAGATTCGATCCTTATTGGTACTGGGTGGATACTTTATGATTATCATCATTTCAAAACCTACGTTGGGTTCGTCATGTTGTAACTTTAACTATACGTAATCACTTACAAAAAAAAAGTGTGTGTGTGTGCAAGTCACACATGGTAGAAGTGAAACTTCTGAAAAGTCCCTGATTAAAATTCTGACGGAAGTAACGCTTACTAAAAAACATTGGTTGCCATGGCATTTCGCTAGCTAACTTCATACCTTTATATTTTAAGATGTCAGACATTAATTCAAAACTAAGAAGATAAATAAGATAAATGGCTAGGCTGTATGAGCTAGAACCCTTTGCCTTCCAAAATACGGGAAAACATAATAAAAGCAACATGGCGCGTAACCGAAAAACGTGACGATTTGCTACAAAAATTTCTCCCATACGTCGATAAAGAAGTTTCACTTCAAAAACCGTTACGTCATTTGATATATTAATGTATGTATAACGATGGTATAACAACTCGATATAGTACAGCAACATTAAATATATTTTCAGCTGTTACCAATGTAACATTGAATTTGAAACACAGGTCCCTTTATCTACGTATGTGTCGCGTCAACAAGGTGCGCATGCAAGTTATTTTGATTTGCTACGACTACGACCGCGACTAACTATCTCGTCTTATCTATGTACAAGCCACAACTACCAACTACAACGGGGTTGCGTGGACTTCGTGAAATAGAACAACAACTATTATACCACTAGATTAGTCATGGTGTATCCCAGGTTAATATTAGCTAACTTTGTGAATGAACTCGTGCCAAAATTGTGAACATGTTCAGAAATGATATTGGTGCTAGTCGGTGAACTCAAAATTGCATTTCTGAAGTGGAATTAAATGTATTTATATTTATTCTATTTAAACATACTGGCCTAAGTGATTTAACTACACCCATATTTTTATAATAAATTGTATATAATTGAACTTGTCAACTTGCCTATTGACATGCCAATTTGTAGGGTCCCTACCGATCGGCCCTACCGATCGTCAGCCAAATCGAGTTGTTCGTATACGGCTTATGACTTGGATCGGATCGGATTCGAATTCAAAGTCGATTTAGCACCTACTAAGGATGTTTTTTTTTTACCAGAGATTTTTCTGTTCATAAGCACCATTTTTTTATTTATTTAGAAATTTTAGACCAACTGCTTCAATTTATACAAATAACTTGAACATAAAAAAACAAAAAACTTTTTTAGTTTCGCGAGCTCGAACTCCAAATCCATACACTTTTTATTCACTTCCTGTGATGTATTCTGGTATAAAATGTACTTGAGAGCCAATTCCCATCTAGGCTTTTTGTGCTTACCATCTTCATCCACTTATTATGGTAAAACCGTGGTCAAGAATAATCCCAAATAAAGAAAAATGATCAGTAGCAATAATTTAAATCTCTGGTGGTAAACCGTTTTATAAATGGCTACAATATCTCCCTACTCGAGCGTATGGGAAATAAATTAAGAGCAAGCAATATTGGAACCATCAATCTTATATAATTAAATCGACACTTCAAATTCAAGAATTCGAGAGTGTTACAGAATCAGATTTGCCGCGGTAGGCTAACAACCATATTATGACTTTAGTTTTTGAATGTAATTTAGATCGTTTGTTTCTTATGGGACTAGTTGCCTCAGTAAAATTAATATGTAAAAATGATTAAGCATCCCAATGGGGCTAGATGCTTAATCATTTTAAACATAAAATGTTATGTGTGACGAGTTCCTACTGACCACCCCGTTGAGTTTGATGCATTTTGGAGACATTTCTCATAACTTTCGATCGTCTCAAAAAGATTGACGTTTAGGTCATGTTCATTCAATTTCACAGGAAAAACTGTTCCTCATTTTTTGCTGTGACCTCTTATCGTCGGATGGGCGTAAGATTGATGACGTATAGAGTCTATGAAAAACTACTTCCCACCAGTTTTCCTACCATATTGAAACTTTTCTTACATACTCGTATTATATCGATCTATCTATCCTTATCAATAACTAGTTTTTAGACCTTTACGTGGATTGCGTAAGTTTGTTGCAATCAGTTTTTATTTGAAACTAGCTTCATCCCCGCGGTTTCACACGTGTTCCATATCATAGGCTTTCATCGCGATCGGTTTACCGGTTAAGGAACGCATGGAGTACAAACAAACAAACATTGAATTTTTATGTACCTATAAGAAGATAACCTATAGGTATCGATAGAAACATTACTATATTGTATCTAGAGCTTTATTTCTAAATCACCGTTTGTCATCTGTGAAAATGACGATAGGTAATCGAAAATATTCAATCGATTTCAAATAGAAAATGATTGAAGCAAAGTTACGTAATACACCCCCTGATCTTTCTTGTGGCCGTTGACCAGTGTTACAAGCTCTGGACTAAGTTTATCCTCGGTAAGGTGTGAATTATGTAGTCTGTGGGTATTCCGGCAAGCAGCCAAATCCCCAGCATTTGTACCGCTTGTCATGTACCTACCAAAACATGATATAGATATTGTGAGCTTAATATTTTATGGTTTCCAACATTATGTGTATTGTTGTTGGTTTGTAACAGAATAATTGGAAAAGCTTCCTTTAAAATTATCACATTACTATATTATTATTTTTATAATTTCCTAGCTAATCCCCGGCGTGCATTGCAATGGCTCTTTTTTTCTTTTTTTTGTCAGTAACCATCTTGGACGTGCGCACAACAACTCACCAATGTTTCATCGCAATCGGATGAATGGCATACGAGCACATAGGTAACAAACAAATAGACAGAAAAGCATTGATTTTATATAATACGAGATTTATAGATAGGTTTGTGTATGACCACAATTTTTAGTGATGATGTGGCTGTAGATGGCTATACTCAATCTGGACTCTTAAGCGCTGCAACTGCCAGTACTCACAGGTATAGTTATAAAATGCTATGTGCTATATTACTCGTATCTCGTAAGCGACAAAATATAGACCTTAAAAGCTTAATTTCTTTAAGAAATTTGTTTGACATATTTCGAACTGTTAGCATTTTTGTAGCATAAAATTTAGACGCACGACCTATGAAAAGAGTGGAATTTAAGGCATCCACGAGATTAAAAAATCTACAAAGCGCTTTAATGGCATGATTGTGAGCTAATACTTATAAGTGTGAAGCAATCCATCAACTGCTGAAAACAAATTACATTTATCGATCTTACTCAGGTTTTTACATGTAAAATTCAGAATTTCACTGAAAAAACCTAATCGAGCGAGACCTTAAGAGCTAAAAATTCCTTTACTTTAAAGAACAGAGGTACAATTGACGGTGGGTAGGACGAAGACATTATTTAAGATGCGATAATAAGAGGGTCCTGTTTAATCATAAAATCCTTTTCGGCTGGTCTCGTTCTTAGCCTACTTCGTAATTTAATGTGGCCGTGACGTTTTTGACACTTAAAAAGAATTTTGATACTTTTTATTATACAATTATTGTAAATACTTGTAATAATAATAATATAATATAAATAATATAATAATATTTTTTACCAATGGTTTTATTTGAAACTAATTATTTTCCGTCCTCTGTAAAGATAGTTATTGGTTGTGCACTAAATCTATTTGAGTAATAATTTAAATTTAATCTGTCACCAAGCAATTTGCGTTGCATATAATATTACACGTCAGCTGCACAGCTTGACACAATGTCATCGTGGACATAAACATGTGAATATTAGCGTTATTATTTACCTACGTTATTATTTGTGTTTTGAAAATGTTACCAACTGTCTGTTTGTAAGCCCCAATAAACAAAAAATATGATGAGGAGATAAACAAAAATAGCTAATACTATTCGAATCGGGTTTCGAAGGGTTCGTGATGCACTAGCCACCCCTCCGGGGTTGTGGGACGGTGACAGTTAGCCTGTCTGTCTTTTTGAAATTAGTAACATTTATTGATGTTTCGTCAACTATTAAATATAAACTATAATTTAATTTAAATTGATAAAATTGTGTTTTCAATTCCGGGATTAAAGTATCAACATTATCTAAGTATAGTACGCGGTAAGGAATCTAATTTTGCTGAAACAAAATGAAGGCGGCCGTAGTGTTCGTAGCATTGTCGCGGGCTGGAGTAATTCCCTCGGTTGGTTAAGCACCTCCAGTTAATGAATAAATGTAATTTATACCAACTATGTATTTAATACAGGTGGCATTATGTAGCTATTTTAGGTATCATTCACCCCGGCAAATGAAAAATACGGTAGGTCTTTAGGACGAACATCTACCCGTGGAATATAGAACCTTCTCCTTTTTTTGAAGTCTCCTCCTCTTTCAAATTATTACTTTGGATACTGGATATTCAAACAAGCTGTGATTGAACACACCCAAACCGTGATGTATTATAAATAAACATTCTGGGACATTATTCCTCACACACGGCCATCTGACCCCAAACTAAGCAGAGCTTGTACTATGGAAGCCAGATAACTGATATACTACATATACTACTTTTCTTTTGTAAATACATACATAATACACCCAGACTCAGGACAAACAGACATGTTCATGCACACAAATGTCTGTCCCGAGAGGGAATCGAACCCACGACCTGTGGCGATAGATAGGGTACCTTACCAACCACGCCAACCGGCCCGTCATTGATGTGGTATTTGTGGTGACACACATATAAAATTCCTAGCAAATTTCAGTCATTTTTAAAATTTAAAAATATTCCCTCTAACAATGTAATTTCCTGTGCAAAAGCTGTGAATTTAACGCATAACCGTGACAAAGCAAGCAGGCGTGGAAGGGACAAAGAATGCAAATGTAAATGAAAGCTGGCAGTCGTTAGTTGGAGTTCAGGATTCGAACCTCGAGGGCCCACTGCGGAAATTGAAGGCAATGGTTGAAAATTGAAAACTGACGCGGGCAAGTCTCGACTTAATTTGCGCCGTACCTCGGAAAAATGTAAAATGTTTTACATACATTTTTTTCTGTTAACAACGATTTTATATTGTGTAATTTAGGTTTTAAAAGCGTGTATGTTTTATTATTTGTAAATATTCTGTTGGATTACTTTCTATTATTTATTTACGGAATATTTAAAAAGAAAATGATTGGACTAACTAATTTATAGGTATGATAAATAAAGATAATGTATTAATTGTAGAAAGAAAACAAAATGATTAATAAAGGGGAGCTAGTTATTTTGTTGTTACACTATTTCACTCTCTTTATATTCTCATTGTAATATTTACCAATAAAGTCTATCTGTCTGTAAAGATAAAGTCACCAACGATACACACGACACACTTTTACCCCAAAAAAATTCGACGCACGTCTATGTAGGTATCATTATACCATACGTTATTTACCAACGCACCCAGTACCCAGTAGTTGGGACGAATTCTTTCTGAGCACTTCCAAGTATTTTAATTAGAAGAGCATTTCCCTTTTCAAGCAGACTTCGCATTATTTCACAAGAATTAAGACGGAAATCGGAAAAAGAGTTCCGCAGTAATGTAAAATGGAGACATAGAGCTAGGTAAAATGTTGAAAAGGTATTTGAATGTCATTACGCGATAATAAGAAATTGAATTATATATTTTATTTAAATACGCCTCATAAATTGACAGATTCTAACGCACATCTCAGCAATAGCAATGGGGGCTATCGCGTGTGAATTTTCCGCTAGAGGCGCTAGTGTAGCTTGAGGTCTTCGGAATTTCAAACTTCACTGTTTCTGGGTAATATGATGAATATGGCAAATATGAGTAACGGGTCAATTAATGGCAGTGCTTTGAGACAGTTTTTCTTTTGGAAACTTTTACCTACCTTTTTTTTCGAACAAAACGTACGAACTACGTAAAACTGAGGCATGCTTGATATTTTTGCGGTACGGTTTAAGTTATTAAATATGATTTAAATGTAAACATGGTTTTCATGTCTGTAATAACAAACTTTTATAGGACGTTGCTCGACAGTGGCGCCAACTGGTGAGTACAAAAACGATAGCCTCCATTCAATCCGTCCATATTGATGAGAGCCGGCAATAAACTTATTACGTGAGATAGTTCAAAGCATGACTAGTCAATCGCATGTTTTAAATATATCCGTCACATTCTAACATCAATTATTTAATATATACATTTTTAATACTACTATCGTGATAAACAAGCATACGGCCCACCTGATGGTAAGCTGTTACCGCAGCCTATTGACGTTTTCAACACCAGGGAAATCACTCACGAGTTGTCGACCCTAAAACAAGAATGAGACGGAGCAACTTAAATCCTGGGTTTTATAAACCATACTTTAAGCCAACTCACGTAATGAGACATGTGATCCAAAAGCTTTCAGTGATAGAAGACATCGTTATCTTGTATGCTCGAATCGAATCGATCGAATTCTTGTATGCTCATCGAGTAATAGCTGCTCGGATCTAATGCTTGGTAAATGCAAGACTTCTTCTTAAAAAAACACCTGATATGAGTTGCCTGAATGCTACCCAGCAGGGCCAACACGTACGCAACTTGATAATCTCGCGCATGAGAGACAAGCAGTCGTCCTTATCGTTTGTTTCTGACAAACTGAGATAAAGACAGTTTCTGACGGGAAAACAAGTCAAGATAATTTTCTCGTGGCGGACATGTTAGCCCTGCGGTGTAATAATGACGTATTTACAAGTTAAACACAATATCGTGTTGTTAATTAAGCTAATTGTCTCGTTATGTGTCTGATTAAATTTAATGAGATTATCTAGTTATGGAAAATAATGGTGTCTGTCTGTACGTCTGAATAATGAGGTTTTAATGAAATTACCTTTTGGTAATAATACTTACAGTTATTTTTACTAATGCTTAGGCCAGGCTACTGTGGCCACTTACCATCATAAGGGCTAAAAAACCATACGATTGGCCAAATTGATAGCCTCGTTATTTTATATTTTTTTATTCCAATCCTAACACTAAAGGCATACTAAAAATGCCTCGTAAACGAGTTATAAAAACTGTATTTTCTATAAAAAAACAAACTGTCTAAAATAAAAACTCTAAAAGCATTCAATGTACAAATCCGGCTCTATCTAACTAATAAAGATTTATGACCATTTTGCACTTGCAGCTCTGCGTTTTGTATATATGCGTTCTGTAATAAATTCACAATTTGTAGGCCTGACCCGGTCCCTCCTAATCTGTACTGTCCATCTATACAGAATCCACAAATTCAATTGTTTATTGCGTTATTTGTATGATCAGATTTATTTGGGTCATATTTTCAATTAATTTTTGGGTTAATTCGGTGGTCCATACGGATCGGAAACCACACCGAGTACCTTTATAACCCCGAATATCAATTTCAAGAGTTTTTTTCGAGTTTTATAGATCGACACCACTTTGATAATTCCTCAGACACGACGATACACTTACCATCAGGTGGATTGTTTGCTTGCTTGTCTTTTGATAGAAAATACCTTGTTACACACGATTTCTACTGATCATTTTACTGTTGCATGCTAATGCATCATTACAAAAATGCTTTAAAAACGATGGTGTTAAAATTGACTTTTCTGATTCCTGTAAAAGTTTAATCTCTGAAGATGAAGAACGCTCTGACCCTGAAAGTGTGAAGTGAACAATTAGCTGAATACACCCCAAGGGAGACACGTGCCACAGTTTCAACTGGCGCTGGAGGGAGAGAATCGAATTGAACCGTGTTATTGCATTACACGGGGGAAGTAAATTTCTCGTTGAGATTTGTAGACGAGGAAAATGGCCTGGTAATTGCTTGGAAAAGCCGATTTGTGTGTTAGATAACCTGACTATCACGCCACAGGTCGTGGGTTCGATTCCCACCCAAAATTTTATTTTGTGTACATGAGCATGTCCTTTTGATCTATGAATGTTTGAAGAGTTATTGGAACGAAGTTCCAAGGTTTGGGAGTGAGGGATTTTGGAATGAAGTTCGAAAATCCCGAAGACGACAAAGTCACGACCCTTTCTTTAGTGTAGGAAGATGGTTATCCATAGCGCGTATGCTATTGTCTGTGCTTTTTCCTAAAAAAATGTTCATAAAAAAAACTATTCTTCTTTTCTGTTGCCAAAATGGTATAGGAGCGCATACATTACAAACAAACAAACACAATCAGCTCGACAAAACATTGATTTTTATATAAACAGATAGTACCACATTTCACCAAAGATACTTTAATTCCCAGTACGTCATAAATTGTGATGAGTAAGACCGTCACCTCTAGAGCTCATTATCAACTCCAGCCAGTCTGATGATCATTTCTAAAAGAAAGAAACTTCGATTTGCAGTAGGTATCCCGGGAATCGGTAACATATGAAGTCTCCGATAGTTTTATTAATGCTAATAAAATAACAAAAAATGATATACACTTCTCATCAGAAAAATCTAAACGGTACTGCAACAACACCTCTGAAGTTTGGTTTTAAATGAATTTTATGTTACAAAAAAGTAATAATGCCAGATAATGCGGATATTATAAGGTATTGTTTAATGAATGTTATTGTTTAAAATTAAAATTAAATTTGTTTAACTATCGAGTTTTTTTTAATAGGTTATGTTTTTTCCCTTTAAGAAGAATTTGTAAAATTGTAGAAACCGAACCGCATGGAAGTAGACATTAGAGCTCGGAGAGGAAATACGAGATACATTCAGTATCTCGTTTTATAATCATTTTTTTAGTTTTAGGTCTTCGTTTCAAAAATTTACAAAAAAAATGGAAAAAAACATTCCTACTTGTTGTAAAAAACACCATTGTTAAAGGAATTTGATTTTTAATTGAAACTTTAATATTTGTTAAACGATACCTTATAATATCCGCAATTACTTTTTTGTTTAATGTAAAAAAAACATAAATCTCATTCAAAACCAAACTTCTGTCACAATGACAATAGAGTTGTAATGGGAAGGTGTTGGAATGACAATTAGCAGACTTGGGCCCCAGAGGTGTTTCGATTTTTTGATGAGAAGTGTATTATATAAGAATTCATAATATACACTTTACTTTTCATTTTAACTTTGATATTATACAAGTTATATTACATTAGTAGTACCTACCTAATTAAATGTCATTAAAACTCATTGAAAATTAATAAAGCAGCTATTTAATAATGAGATACTTATAATTACTGCATCAATTATAAATGTACTAACGTAAAATAAATTTTAATATTAATTTTATACAACAAATATTACAATATTAACTTTGCCTATATCAACAAAGATTCTCGATTTTAATTAAGCGAAATAAACGTTAGGTATATATATACTAAGTATCTTTTTCATGTCGTAAATACATAGGCAACTGTTACCGACGCATATTGTAAAGGCAAATGGTGTTAAGTTCACTAACCCTAGTATGGTATCTACCTAGTATCTACTAGCCGTACTTGACAGTTACTTAAAAGCGAGTTTTTTTTAATACCATAAGGTTGTCAAGCAGGCAGGCGGTTCACTTGATGGTAATTGGCTGCCGACGCCTAAGAATATTAGCAATGCTAGGGGGATTGCCAATGTGTTGCCTACCTTTATATAGCCTGGAAGACAACTGGCTCTCTAGTGCCGGGATACAACTGAAAGTGTTTGACTTCAGATTATCAATTTGACAGTGAAAACCCTGCGGGTTGATATCGGCGTGAGGAAACCATAGCATGGTAACACAACGCCACATTATGATTTTTTCACGATGTTCTTGTAGGATTCGAACCCACAACTTTCACCGTGGCAATCTGACGTCACTACCACTGAGCAGTCATCATCGTCTAAGAAATACTAAGTAGTGTACCATATCATATCGCTATGCAAAGCGGAGAACATCCAACTACACTTATCCAATACCCAAACCATTGGTAGCTAATAAATTAATCATACCAATTCAGTCAGAAACAGGTTAAGAACACCACTAGTCGCTGTCGTGGTGCACTAGTAATAAATCAGGAGTAGCAAACTATGGCACGTAAATAAGTTTACAATCTCATCATTCTTTCTATCGTGTTTGCTGGAGCGAGCTCGAGTAGCGGTGTTAACTTTAATATTAATCTATATTATCTATAGTAGCGTGATATGCTTTTTAACGAGTATTTTTTATTATACCTACTAGTTATTACATCACTTTCATAAAATTCCAGATAAACGACAAATAAAGTCAAATTACTATACTCGGCCGGCATTCGAGAACAATACATAACGGCTTTTCTTTATTATTGCATGTTTATGAGGAGCTAAATGTTATCCACACAAGCATGCGTGGGCGTCCAAACGTCAACTAAGATTGTAGCTGAAAATCAGCGTTGTACCGCAATTATATTGCTGCGATTTCCTTTTTCGACTGAATGTATATTAAAATTTTGTAAATGTATTACTTATTTAAAAAATCTATTCTATGCGTGTACGGAGTCGCAAAAATCTGTGAATCCTAAAAAAATATAAAATACGTGAATGTTTGTGAAGATGGATGGATGGATGTGGATTTGGATGAACTTTAGCACACATTATATGATACTTTTTATCCCGGGAAAATATATGATTCCTCAGAAACGCGGGTGATACCACAGGGCGGACGCTAGTTTAATATTAACGACAATATTCCATTCATTCAAAAACAATAATAACCTGCCGCGTCTAAATAACGTTTAAAATAGACAGTTTAAAATATGAAAAATATAAATAAAACCATGGGACGTTCCCTATTTACGCCATGTGCCAACCGTGACATGTTTGTCTACGAAGGTGACAAATTGTATAGCAAGCTGATGACGTCATTAGACCGGAGCTCTTAATCATCACATACCATTCCACACGTCTCAACTAAAATAGATCCTAAACTAATGATATTTAGTTACAATTTACCTTTAAAAGTTTTGTTGTATGATTATACTTTGTGTAAAAAATAAAATATAACCCGCATTTTAATATAAAAATCTAAGGCATATGTATTTATATATATTTACCAATTCTCAATCCTATTATATAGTCGATAAGGTTGTAATTAAAATATTCTATGACGTCAGAAACTCGCTGTACCTCCGGTATTGCAGGCGCCTTATCGTTTATCTAATTTGTCATGTTCATTTAAAAAAAACCAATCACAACAATTTCATGCATCTTTATATAGAACTAGTTTCTGTCCTGTGGTTTTACCCGGTTTCCCGATGGATATTATGTTTTTTCGGGATAAAAAGTATCATGTTATTCCAGGGCATGATCTATTTAAGCTACAAATTTGATCCAAGATCACAAACTCAAAGATCAAAATATGGTAAAGTAGTTAAAAAGGATCATTTAATAGGGTAAAGAGAAGCCAATAAAGTGGTTAGTTCACTTTCAACCTTTTTGTATCGAGGGTTAAAATCGAAAGGAAATAGAAATAGTCTTTCTAACGACTCGGGAGTCTTTACGGGGATCAAAGGTGAAAAACTGTTACCGTCGCGATTTACCACCGGGGCGGGGCTGCGAGTTCAATCCTAGACATTTTCATTTTCTTACGGTGTCAGCGGTAAATGAGTCTATAGGAAATTCGATAATCGCAATAATATAAATCTATACTATTCTATACTAATAATCTACACTAATAACACAGGTCGACAATGATTTTGGTGCCGCTAAAAGTAAAACTGATTTCAAGTACATTCGGTACCCTGATAAAAACGTGATACTTACTTTTTTAATGCTACGTATAGTTTTCAAGATTTCATTTATTAACAAACAAAAGAACATTTAATCCAAAACAGTTAAATACATTTAATTACACATTTTATTTCACAGGTTAGAAGCTTCTCTTTTTAGATTTTCTCCGATGGATGTCTTCAGGACATTCCCGTGTAATACTCCAACAGTAATCTGCCATCATATGCTCATCCCAGCGACCTTGGTATCTATCTTCCATCACCTTTAAATCTTGATGAAAACGTTCTCCTTGTTCTTCGCTATACGCTCCAAGATTTTCAGGAAACGTGTCTAAATGATTGTCCAGATAGTGTACTTTTATGCTCATATTACATCCAAGATTTTTAAAACTAATCATGAGGTTTTGAACTAACTCTTTGTAATTTTCGGCCTTCTGATTTCCTAAGAATTTTTTTACAACAGCAACAAAAGATTTCCAAGCCGCTGTGTTCAAAAGTCTTATCTGTGGGCCATCAAAAAGCTTCAGCTAAAAAAGCATCAGCTTTTAGTTTTTCATTACTTAAACCAGGAATTGTGGGCTAATTAACCAAAATATAACCTAGAATTAGCGGCACCAAACAAATTTTTTTTTTTGTAGACCTGTGTAATATTATAAAGCTGAAGAGTACAAACAAACAAATTGTTTGTTTGTTTGAACGCGCTAATCTCAGGAACTACTTGTCGGAATTGAAAAAATCTTTTTGTGTTCGATAGTCCATTTATCGAGGAAAGTTATAGCCTACTTTTTATCCCGGGAAAATGTAAGATCCCTCGGGAACGCAGGTGAAACCGCGAAGCGGAAGCTAGTTATAGTATAAGAGTTTAGATACTTTAGTTTTCAACAAAATTCGCAGCAACAAAAAATATTTATTATATTACAGAATAGTTTTTTCTAATAAAAGTTATTAGCGATACAATGCGGGATGTTTCGGGACATTTCAGTAATTTGGAACTGTTAAAGTAAATGCGGGATTGGCCCACATACGTTCCGGGTCAATTGGCTCCTAGACTTACTTCAAAATTCTTTGGTTATTTTGTTAAAGCAAGCTAGCATTGAGCCGTGAGTTGGTGTTTTAGTTATAAGTACTTATATAAATGATTATACACGAAAAATTTGTATTATAAATAGTAGAAATATGCAATCAGAAGAATAATTATATAGGCTCATCCCAATTTTACCACGTTTTTATTAAGTCACTTTCTTGTTTGTCTGTCTGTCGTTCCTTGTGGAATCTTGCAACTAAAATTTCGAGCACTTCCCGATTAACTATCCGGCTGAAACTTTCAGGGTAGCTTACAACTCGATGACAATGCATAAATAAATAAAACGTGGTTCTGTACCTCAAAAGGAAAAAAGGAACCCGTATAGGATCACTTCGTTGTCCGTCTGTCTGTCTGTCTGTCTCTTTGTCAAGACCTTTTTCTCAGGAACGCGTCGGGCAATTGATTCGAGTGATTCTGCAATCTCTTGGAGCTGTGAAAAAATCAAATTTCTAAGTCAACGCTTCAAAAGATACGGCCGTTTATGCCGCATATTTTGAGACTCAGAACTACTCGCAAGGGAATCAAAACCTATAGGGTACTTCCCGTTCATGAAATTTGGCAAGAAGCAATTTCTTATAGCACAAGTAAAGGAATAAATCCGAAAACCATTAATTTGTTGTTAATTTTTGTTTTGCGATTATAAACATATTTGCAGTTGGTAAACTGACCGCGACCTATGTAGGGACAACAGTTACCAACGCAAAAGTTTGTCATCTTTTCGTTACGATTCCCGAGATGAACGAACTATTTACATACCTACAAGGTTGTACGGAAACCTCGGTGCACGAGTTCGACTCGCACTTGACCGGCTTTTTTTTAATCTGCAATTTTTTTTTCCTTTTGTATTAGATCTTAAAATGTATTTTCAAATTATTTATATGGGTAAAATAAGAGAAAAAATATTTAACATTATTTTATTCCTTTGTTATAATTAATTATGATCTTCAATTGTAGGAAATTATTTTTTGTAATGTTAATGAATTTATTAAAAATAATTATACTCCTCAGTACAGATACAATTATTCCGCCCACAAAAACGTTATTAAGTATGATAATTAAAAAACTGTTAAATACGAGAGCAGTCGCTTCATAAAACAAAGATTGTAAAAATAAAAAACCGGCCAAGTGCGAGTCGGACTCGCGCACGAAGGGTATCCGTACCATTATCTATAAAAACGGCTAAAAATCGCGATTGTTGTATGGGAGCCCCCCTTAAATATTTATTTTATTTTGTTTTTAGTATTTGTAATTATAGCGGCAACAGAAATACATAATTTGTGAAAATTTCAACTGTCTAGCTGTCGAGGTTCTTGAGATTGATGACAGCCTGGTGACAGACAGACGGACGGACAGACAGCGAAGTCTTAGTAATAGGGTCCCGTTTTTACCCTTTGGGTACGGAACCCTAAAAATGGAGTTAGCTTGCATGAATGGATCCTCCGACCTCAGGCCTTTCACTTAGGTTAACAAGCCCGTGCTTCGTGAGGCATGAATCGTTAAAAGAAAATCTTGCATTAATTAAAATTCTCTAAGACGTAGACGAGTTACGAGCATCCCTTCAACACCGAGTTCCGACAAACATATTTAAAATACTTGATATAGAAACGGCAAATATTTGTACAATGAAACCAACCAACATTTTTGTAGGGTTCTGACCATCCGAAGAAACAATAGCGCTCTTATAGGATCACTGTCTTATCTGTCTGTCTGTCTGAACGTCTATCACAGCTTTTTAGGGTTCCGTAGCCAAATGGCAAAAAATGGAACCCTTATAGATTCGTCATGTTTGTCTGTCTGTCTGTCTGTCTGTCCGTCCGTATGTCACAGCCACTTTTTTCCGAAACAATAAGAACTATACTATTGAAACTTGGTAAGTAGATGTACTCTGTGAACCGCATTAACATTTTCACACAAAAATAGAAAAAAACAAAAAAAATTGGGGGTTCTAAAAATAAAAAAAGTTGAAAATTAAAGGGTGTCCCCTACATACATACATAGTTACGCCAATTAATTGTTGTATGGGCGCTCATACAATTTAGAGGTCTAGCTTAATTGGCACCAACCTCAAATAAGGTAAATAAATAAAATTGTGCATTTCCCGTGATGGACGAACGATGGACGAAGTTTGTACGGAACCCTCGGTGCGCGAGTCTGACTCGCACTTGGCCGGTTTTTTATTTTTACAATCTTTGTTTTATGAAGCGACTGCTCTCGTATTTAACAGTTTTTTAATTATCATACTTAATAACGTTTTTGTGGGCGGAATAATTGTATCTGTACTGAGGAGTATAATTATTTTTAATAAATTCATTAACATTACAAAAAATAATTTCCTACAATTGAAGATCATAATTAATTATAACAAAGGAATAAAATAATGTTAAGTTTTTTTATTACGAATCTACTGGACGAAAAAGTTGAAATTTGGCTCAATTAAATATATTTTTTATAAATAGATGACCCATTCCCGGACGTAAAGCCTTAATTAATGAATTCCGATTTTGGGGAGTAATAAAAAAAATGCATCGTGTGACGTATCAAATGAATGGGCTCGTTATGAGAATTTTTTTTTTTTATATTAAGTAAATATACGAAAAGCGACGATTCTCACCCCCTATTCTCCGAAACTAGTGAACCTACAAGAAATAAAATCTTTGCTGATAAGTTGATAAACAACCCATAAAATAGTGTCAGAATTTGTTAGGAAAACGAAGTTAAAAGAACTGGATCAAACAAACACAGCGCTAAAGCTTATTATTATTTTATAACCAGTAGTTTATAACTAATGAATTATATTTTCTGAACTAAAGTTTACTGAGTGTTGCAGGTTTAATATTAATAAATTACCACTCGCTCCATTACTCGCTCAAGACGAGCTGAGATTGACAAACTTCCACCCAATTAAGTTCCCCGAATTGAATGCATAATAATTTCCTATTACAATTTACAACTTCAATCGATTTGATACTATTATTGTTCTTTGAGGTTTGGTTCTCATTTTATAATGTAGTCTCAATAACAAGGTATTGTTCCCTCAATGATTGACGGTCAAGAATAGTGGAGCCAGTAGAGTGGTAGGAATTGATGTCTATCATTCTATTTACGACTATTTTGTTTTTGTTAAAAAAAAAAATATGACATTGTCATGCTTATTTTTAAAGGTTAAATATCTATACAAGTATTTTCTGAAAATTAATTTACTGATGGTGTTTTCTATTACTAAAAATATCTGAAAGTATTAAAGTGCTACCGATTTTTAGAATTTAACTCTTTTGGTGCTGTATAAAGGAAAAAGTATATTAATCTCAACAAAATTATACAGAGATTAATTGTTTTGTGAATCGAACCCACAACCTCTGACGTGACAGTCAGGGTATATTATAACCTCCACATGAACTGGACCTTCAAATAATCCTAATAACTCTGAATCCACCGAGTTTTAAGTTTCAACCCGTGCGGTGTAACAAAATGTGTCCTTGACAAAACGCTAACATCTGTATCTCATTGTTTCTGTGTCTCTTGACGATTCGGTTGGCGTGATTGGTAAGATATCCTATCTATCACGCCATAGGTCGTGGGTTCGATTCCCACTCAGGACAGACATTGGTGAACATGTCGTTTTGTCCCTATCTACAGGACCCGAGTAGATGAGATGCGCAGCCGGAACTAAGGGTCTGGCTGTTAGGATCAGGGTACCACGGGTGCTGGGGGGATGCCATCTAACCAAGGGAAACTTTTGGTAGACCCCGGCTTGGAATCGGATTCGTGGTGGTTAGTGGTTAGTTGCAGAGGAAGCATGTTCGTCTGCTCGGAATGCTTGTAACCGAGCGTCCTTCCTCGCGCGCAACGAGTATTTGAATTCACTGGTCCATGGCGTAGGGCCGCTTAGTGTTCAGATGCGGGGTCAGTGAGCAACCCTTGTAAGCGGCTTGCCGTAGCTCCGGTACTTCCCTGGATAGTAAGTAGACAATTACCCACTAGATTAGTTGTCCGGCCACCCAACTGTTGGTGCACGTGTATTGATATGTGAGCGGGCTTTACAGCTCCGGAACCATTAAGGAAAAATGGCAGTTGGCTTCTCTGACGTCATCAGCGAGGATTTTTAGCTAGCATTTTTCGGGATGCGCGTGGTGAGTAACTTTTAACAGCTCCGGCACCATTCTGGATAAATGGTAGTGGAGCAACTCACGAGCCTCTCGTCAGAGTACCATGATTTTTAGTTGTGGCGGCAAGACCTAAAGCAAATGGTCCCTTGGTGATATGTACAGATTATTAGGCATAGTGTGCCCCGTTGTTATAGCCTAACGGTAGGTAAGTTCATTAGTTGTGATTCTCTCCTGGGTCTGGGTGTAATTATCTATATAAGTAAGTATTTACAAAAGAAAAGTAGTTTAATAAGCAGAGCTTGTACAAGCTCTGCTAAGTTTGGGGTCAGATGGCCGTGTGTGAGGAATGTCCCAGAATATTTATTTATTTATATATTCTGAGCAAAGAGTCGAGTAAAATCGTTTCATCTTGATCCACCTTTACCCTTTCCTAATACATGACTACACCTTTTGCCACCTGTATATATAACCCAAAAATGATACAATGTTTTTATTACACAGTCATGGGAAATTATCAGAAAATATCTATTTCATAATGTTCTTTGTCGGAACGATGGGATGGGAAAGTAATGGTTATGCGTGAAGAAACAAAGAATAATATGGTTGATAAAATCTTACTATGCGTGTGATTTATTGTATGTAGCAATATTGTTTCTAAGTAAGCTACAATAATTTTACGTTCATCCCTCAAAAACACCTTACTCAATATAGTAGTTATATTAATGGTAAATATTGTGTGTGTGTTTGTGTGGATTGTAGTTACCCAATCACACTTTATCCCGGGGAAGCTTAATTCCTTGGATCAGTAGGTAAAATTGCGGGGTGGAAGATAGTTCGAAATAAATTTCTGACAGCTTTTAATATGGATACTGGTAGTTAAACGTACAGTTCAAGTTTTGATAAAGTGTAAAATCTCTTACAAAATGGATGAGTCGATAGCAAAATTTCCTTTTTCGCACCAACTTTATGATCTTCCTTCATGAAATTCTATTTTATGACTTCTGTGCGTGATGTTTCCTTTATTTTTTTACTTCATGCAGCCTGTATAATATTCGGGTTTAAACCTATCCTTATGCCTCTCTCTTGAATTTATAAACTCAATTCATTTTGTAGCGGAATTTGTGAAAATTGAGGTTCTCGTAAGCTGGATAATTAAAAATCCTAAATAAAAGCTAATTAATGGCTATATTCGAATAATAAATAACTTGACTCGCGATTCCTGGAAATCTATTTTTACCCGACTGCGGCGAAGCCAAAAAAGGAGGGTTATTGTAGGTAGTTTTAGGATGCGTATCCCTTTTGCGAGCCAACGTTTTAAATTATAAAATAATATGAATTTGATCATCAATGACTTGACGAATACGGTAATGTAAAAATATAAGTAATAAAAAAAAAAAAAAAAGCATGAATCATTACAAGTTTCTTTTGCCTACTTGTATGAAAACTAAATTATATGATGTAACTACTTATTCCGAAGCAGGAAAATGTATTTTATGGTTTTCCTGCGTCGCAATTTTATCTGAATTTTCTTTTGGTGGTTTCTAGTAAGAGTGAACTTATATAAGTACTTATGGAATAGTGTAACATATATAATAGTTAGAGGCTATTCTATATAACCAAAATAATTATGACGTGTACTAAAATATATGTAAACTAGCTTACCGCCCCGCGGTTTCACCCGCGAACCCCTATTTTACCATCTTAGGGGTGGAATTTTCAAAAATCCTTTCTTAACTGATGCCTACATCATAATAGCTATCTGTATGCCAAATTTTAGCCCGATCCGTCCAGTGGTTTGAGCTGTGCGTTGATAGATCAGTCAGTCAGTCACCTTTTCCTTTTTTATATACAGAAGAAGAAGAAGAAGATAACTAACAATTACATTAAAATAACGCATTACAAAGTGTTCACAAACACGGTAAAGTGCAAATAGGCAATCGTATTAATACCACGCCAAGTTTGAAAATCATTTTCAGATTTATTCTCTTACTTGTACCAAATTTCAAGATTGTAGGTCAACTGGAAGTATCTTAAACATTTTAATAATTAATTAGCGACCTTAGTAAGTGGCACAAGATGCTTAGAATCTTTAAGTTTTGACAGCTTTATGAGTCGTAGTAGTCAATTAAGTAATAGTGAAAGAAGTTAGTGCCATTAAAGTTAACAGTAACTTAACATGGATTCCAAATGATGTCATTTGAGACTACTTATCAGTAAAAATAGATTTTATGAAGCTGACTGAATTTCAAACCTAGTAGCAAAACATTATTTTATATTTATTTTATTTATGTTTATTTATTTATTATTTAACTTTATATGTTTTGTATTTCACAACCCGAGAACTCAACAATTACCTAATTTTGCATTCTCTGTTATTTGCATAAGTCCCCAGAGGCCCATTATTTAGTTTCATTAACACACAATACAGATATAGTAGTTTTTACAATTTTTTATTTTTTTATACCATGCACGATGTCGCCAAACAAGCATACGGCCCGCCTGAGGGTAAGCGGTTACCGTAGCCTACAAACGCTTTCAACACCAGACGTATCACACGCGCGTTGCCGACCCTTCCCCCCTCCCGATGACCTCTAGCGACCTTACTCACGCGCAGGAACACAACTATAAGTTATTTGGCTGCGGTATTCTGTAAGGTGGAAGTACTTCCCCAGTCGAGCTGCTCTTTGAGCGACATATTGCTATGCTCTCTTAAAATATTAAAACAGTATTTAAAAAAGTTTGTATCGGTGGTAAAGAGTAATAGAACAAGAACAAAATAATAACCTCATGTTGAAGTCCTACAATGAGTTTGAGCTTTTGGTGCAGGAAAACATCATGAAAATATACCCTGGCTACTACACTCTGCCAAAAAGCAGCTGCACTTGAGAGCTGGTTAATTCTAGACTTTGTGTACATTTCTTGGGCCACATCATCATCTTAACATGCTCAAAAAACTACAGTCACAGGATCTTGATAATATATGTTACAGACTTCCGGCCTTGCATACACTAGCTCGACTTCATAATAAAACTACAGAATTAATATTGATTAAGGTGATAGAGTTTTAATCATCTTTGAATTGATTCTATTTGAATACTTGTATTTATTGAATATGTCGCTTTCCGCTTGTCAGCTTCCGGCGCAGAAAGTACTAATTAAAAATAGTATTTAAGAAAGATCTTTGTTCATTAGAATTACTGATAATTTCCATTGATTAGTTTTCAGTATAAATAGTAATAATTAATATTGAATATTAAATAGTTTGTTGCATGATTAGGTTATCTTTTAGTCTATAAAAGCCGGTGTGTCACACTGTTTGATAATCGTTTTGTAACCGTCACCAAGTACAGTTGTAAGGGGAAACTCTGTCCGATTGTATATAAATTATTATACTTGATAAAGTGTTATCGTGTTCCTTATTGTGACTATCCTGATTACATGCCGTTTTACATATAACATCTTCAATTCAAATTGCCTACTACTTTAACTCATGGAAAGGAACTTTAAGTAAGTATTTATCGGTTGGACGCTACTGCTAATTACCCTGTCAATACAGCTAACACTGCACATACCTCATATAAACGAGTATGAGGTCTGTGTGACACTGAAACTTGTGAATGACATAACAACTTCAACATCATTTGTTCGTCCAGAATACACAAAAATAAACACTCGCTAACTTTCTAAATAGAAAAGATAAATTCGCAACGTTAAACGCTTAGTGACATCTAAAAGCAACCCATTTATACATCAAACAACTGGCGGCGCATGTGACTCGTTGAGAAAACATTATTCTGATTCTTTTATCTATCCTTTTGGGAATTCCAGGAAAAAAAAATTTGTTCGTATTTGATTTTTTTACAAAAAAAATGGACTCAAATCAGCACAACTTAGATATGTACTGTACAAAGGCCTTAGTCTGCCTCTTTGGTGATAAAGAAAAATTATAGATATAATATACTAGCTTCCACCCCGCGGTTTCACCCGCGTTCCTGAGGGACCTTGTATCCCGGGATAAAAAGTAGCCTATATCCTTCCTCGATAGATGAGCTATCCAACACTGAAACAATATTTGAAATCGAACCAGTAGTTCCTGAGATTAGCGCGTTCAAACAAACAAACTCTTTAGCTTTATAATATTATAGATTAGTATAGATCCGGGGTCGGCAACCTTTTGTGTCGGAAGAGTCAAAATTACAATTTACAAAATTACAAAAGCTTTCAAAGTTTTTAAAGAGCCACAAAAAAAATCTTGCCAACAATAAATAGTAGGTTACTTGCATAAATAAACTTTTTTGATAAAAAAAACTAATCCATTTATTCACCAGAAAAATATCTATTTATTAATATATATTAATCGATTCAGAACGATTTTTAAATGTTTTTTTTTTATAAAATACCTATAAAATATTTGCGTATGGAATTAAAGAGCCGCAGCTTCACATCCAAAGAGCCGCATGTGGCTCGCGAGCCGCAGGTTACCGACCCCTGGTATAGATGATTCACTTTTTCATCAGATTTCGGTTAAAACTTTTTTGGGTTCCGTACCCAAAGGGTAAAAACGGGACCCTATTACTAAGACTTCGCTGTCTGTCCGTCCGTCTGTCTCTCTCCAGGCTGTATCTCAAGAACCACGATAGCTAGACAGTTGAAATTTATGTAATTCTGTTGCCGCTATAACAACAAATACTAAAAATAAAATAAAATAAATATTTAAGGGGGGGCTCCCATACAAGAAACACGATTTTTTTGTACTTTTATTTGTTTTGTGGTAGTTCCCGTTGACCTAGAATCACGAAATTTGGCATTTGTGCAAGGTCTTATAGCACAAATAAAGGCAAAATTTAAAAAAATAAAAAAAGTTGAAAATTAATGGGTGTCCCCATACGTATACATAGTTACGCCAATTAATAAAGACCTCTGAGTTGTATGGGCGCTGATACAATTTAGAGGTCTAGCTTAATTGGCACCAACCTCAAATAAGGTAAATAAATAAAATTCTGCATTTCCCGTAATGGACGAAGTTTGTACGGAACCCTCGGTGCGCGAATCCGACTCGCACTTGGCCGGTTTTTTTTATTTTCAGTCTAAAAACCGTACAATGTTTCATGTCACTCCAACATAACGCGTGAGGGTTTTGTAAAGTTTGTGACGCAACCTAAAGAGCCACCGAAATTTCCTTTTGACCTCATAGCGGGGTCTAGATGGAACATGACTTTGAGGCTTAAAATAAGGTCGTGAAAAACAGCCAGGTAAATACATGTTGATAATGAAAGCCACTGTTTCCGCGTCACTAGCTGCGATGAGGGTATAAAGTGGGTGTGACAGTGTATTTACGTAAGCGAATGAATTTATTTACTTTGGAGATTGTAGTTTATTGTTTGGAAAAATTGGGGATGACATTTTGAAGGATGTTTATATGTATGGATAGTTTGATATGTCAAGTGTAGAGTCCGAGAGTAGTTAAATTTTTTTTTCGATTCCATTTCGATTTATTTTTGAATGATGTTGTATTGTCAAGATGATAGCTTAGAAGAAACGTAGAATAACATAGCAAAGGTCGTGGGTTTGAATCCTACAATGAGCTTAAGTTTTTAAAATATCCGCCCAGTATTCTGAATGAAAATTACATAAAAGTTATATACAAAATGAGCTTGTGTTCCTTTCTGCCTCTTAGTTAAAAATAATTGGTTTGTGTATTAATTATTCTCGGCAACAGAGCTCTTTAAAGTATTTGAATTTTAATGCGTATTTTTATCGCAACAAGAATCCAATTTATGAGTTGTGAGTAGTTGTACCTTAGTATTTAAAAATACCTATCAGTATTTTTAAGTAGAAAACATCAGTATATTCTTTTGAAGAAAATTAAAAATAGAAGAGCATTGGTAAAATGTTTTCTGTACAAAATACTTACTTGGATTAGCTTTTACAATGTTTTAAAAGCTCTTCAAAACAACTCGTCTAAATTAGTTTCGATAATAAACCACCGACCAAAGCACCCTTTCGACTAAAGCCACATCTGAAGCTGACGGACACAAATCGCTCATTTTTAGTGACGATTCTTAAAAGGAGTCATTTACAATGTTCTTTTATTATCTGAAACGATCTGGGACGTCCCAACGCCATTAATAACAGTGGAAGGACAGAAGGCTTTCGCCTCCGCGACAAATTTCCCGATCAACTCTGAGCACCTTATTATTTTCAGTGAAGAATTTGAATTTGAGTTTTTCGTTTTGATATTTATTTGAGTAAATGTAGATTGTATTAATAAATATTTTCTAATTCTTTCTTTCTTTCTTTATTAGATCGCTCATTGGAAATCAATGTATGTTGATATTTACTAAACTCTATTGCGATATTATAGCAAAAGAGATTTAAGTATGTAATTAGATTTATACATTTATTTGTCTACAATATACTCCAGTTATACTGATAATAGTGAAAAATGAAAATGAAAATGAAAATATTTTTTATTCAAATAGGCCTTCACAAGCACTTATGAATAGTCTGACTCTAACGCACGGTTCGGAAGGTTGCTTTTACTGAGAAGAGCCGGCAAGAAACTCAGCAATTACTCGTTTCAAAACCAACTCAGATTCATTACATCAAATTATTTATCTAGTCTCACTGACAATATGTGTGTGTTATATGACAGTAAGGAAAAAAAAATATCAAAATTATGAGTAACTTAGTAAACAAATGGATTGCAAACTTAAGCAGACCACTGTTGTGGGGGACAAGCAGCACCTGTTCACAAGTATGACGCATGTGGCAGCCATCGCCCTCCTCGCACATATTATAGGGAAGTGAGCGACCCGCCACACGACGCCGCCGCAAGCAAAGACCCCAAAGTGAGCATGACTAACTTAATGATTTTAGATATAATAATTTAATAATAATTACAGCTTATATCTTGCCCACTGCTGAGCACAGGCCTCCTTTCACGAATAATGGTGAAAGGAGAATGGGCAAATATCCACCACGCGTGCCCACTGCGGATTAGTGGAGGTAGGCTAGTGGTCAACCTACTGTTGGAGTTGTCAAGCCACCTAGGAGGTCTCCAACTAGCTTAACGTATCACAATTAAGTGATAACCGGGACCAACGGCTTACCGTGCCTTCCAAAGCATGGAAACGCTCAAGATGAAATACCACTAGGCGGTCACCCATCCAGGTACCGGCCAAACTGGACGTTGCTTAACTTTGCCGATCGGTTAAGAACGGCTAATCAAGCTACGCCACGAGCGATTTTAGATATAATCAAATTAATTGATACTGCCGAGTGTTTGTAATTAGTCATTAATGTAGTTGTACAGGATAATGTAAATGATTTCAAAATCACTGATATTACTAGATTTTAATGTTATATAAAGCATACAATATAATATTTCGCATTGTACAAACAAAAAGGTTTGTAACACATTCGCAATCCCAATTTTGCATGACATACTTCCTTTAAAGATTGCACTGGACTTACAAAGTTAGAGACTCTTAATAAGCGCCTAATTAACGATTTTTTTTCTAAGCCGATTAATGGGACTGCCTATTTCAGCCTTAATTTGGACATTCTATCTTGTATGATTTACAATGTGTTCCAAGAAGAAAGAAAAATGAGGACCTATTGTAAAACGAGCTACATGTCTGTCATTACGGTCTTCCTAGAGTTACTGTAGAACATTTTAGGTCTATAAGAGAAGCAAACTGATTTATGTGTCAGAATTTTATTCATCCATTCAGATGGAATGTGTAAAAGATGATAGGAGTAAGAAAGGAGTGAATGCAAATGCAGATATTAAAGATAGAAGGGCCGAATGGAAGGAGAGTACGTATTGCACCGACTCCAAATGATTGAAAACAGGGCAGGAAGATGATGATGATGTGTAAGTATTCGAATAATAATATCATACCAAATACGACTCTAAAGAGACAGATGCAATGAATACTATAATATCTCAAGATATTATGCTGAAGTTGGGTTGCTCTAAAGATATGACGCTGTAGATTTGCTACGAGGTGCTGAGCGATCGGTAATTACGCACGCCGGATACTTAGCTACCTTTCATCCCTTGGGTTTACCCGGATGCCAAAGGGTATTTTGTGACTTTGAAAACTCGTTGGTTTAATTTTGTAAAATCCTTCTTAAGTGGTTTTGTGAGTTACGAGTGGTGGCAACTGCAATTTACGTGTTTCTAACTTCTCTGTTTTGGTCTTTTGGCCAATGGATAATGAACAGTCTGTCAGAGAAATTATTTTATAATCATTCACTTCCTGTGAATTGTACCTTATAAGGTGAACAGTACCTACAATTTCAATGTAAATAACATTCACTAAGCAATGACAGATTTTCAACTTGAGGGTATGGTAACTAGCCAGGTACATACCCGGTATGTACCCGACCACCACGCTATGGTTTTCTGACGATTTTTTCCTTCACTGAAAGCTCCAGCTCATTATAGGATTTTAATCCACCATCGTCACGGCAGTCCACGTCACTACCACTAAGCTATCATCGTTTCAAAATTAAAAATAATATTTAATTGATTTGACATGATGCTATGTCCAGAAATAAATTATTGGTAGCACCTACTCACGAAGCTCCATAATCCAAGTAGGCATTTGGTAGTTCTTTTGTAGTCATTGCTGTGTTAATTAGTCATTGTTATTTTGCCCTTTGTTCTCTGAGCGAGTTTCTACATCCAGTTTTTACCCATCTCTCGTCACTGGATTAGTAGCGGCCAACACTGTTATTTATGACCTGTCAATGTTGCAAGCTGTAAAGGTAGTGTGGGCTTAGCTTTACGAGTGAAGTGGAAATTAAATGTAGTTGAAAATTCTTTATTTAAATAGTAAATTTTTTATTGATATTATTTTGATATAACTGATAAAGGTTTATTATTAATTTTGTACTCAGATTTATTTATGGTTGTAAATAAATTTTAAATGAAATATTATATAATAATTATTTATGAAAGCTATTCAAATTATTGACTGTTTATATTATTTTTAACTAGCTTCCGCCCCGCGGTTTCGAGGGATCTTGTGTTTTCCCGGGATAAAAAGTAACCTTATAGTATAGCCTTCCTCAATAAATGGATTATCCAACACTGAAAGAATTTTTCAAATCGAACCAGTAGTTCCTGAGATTAGCGCGTTCAAACAAACTCTTCAGCTTTATAATATTAAGTACCTATAGATTAGTATAGTTTTCAATTGAAAATGGATAAATAAAATATTGTATAACATGTATTTTATGAAGAAGTTCAGAAAGTACATTTGACAGTCTTTTCTATTGCACTTGATTTGTGAGTTTGTCTCTTGACATGCTTCGAAAACTATTTAAAGTTGTCAAAAAACAATAATATTATATGCACTTTTTACATGAATTTTATTTTTAAAATCTTGGGATGTATCGGTTCTTTGATATAGATAAAAACATACTTAGTAACATTGTATAAAATATTCAATGGCCACTCCTTAATAGACACACATTATTATTTAAGAGATACAGCAGGGTCATGTTTACAACGTGAAGGCAAAACTGAGATTTGGCAGGCGCACAACGTATACAGTGCCAATACGGCGACTAAGCTCCTCAAAAATTAATTTATTCATGAGTACTATCGCTGCATATTATAATATTGGATAGCTTGTTTCCATTTACGTGATAATGAACATCAAGGTATGGTTTTTTTTATATCAGAAAGATGATGAGCATGCATACGGTCCACCTTCCACCTGATGGTACGAGGCTTCGGTCGCCTATGACATTATTAATAATAATAATAGTTTATTACCAGAAAAAAGATACATAACAAAATGCATTCTTTGAAGGGTACACACATGAGAAAAATACAATATAAATGTCAAGAGAGACTACTTCCTAAAAAAGGGTAGAACTCTGCTTAGGATAAGCAGTGCTCTTCCCAAAAAACATGCTGGCAATTAAAATAAGAAATTTCATAATTATAAAAAAAGAAAAAGGCATCCTTGACAATACATGCGCTCTTATTATGTAGATTCCATAAAAACATTAGACATACCAAGGGCATTTCCAATGTGTTGCCGGCTTTTGTAAAGCCTTACTCTCTCGTAGGCTCTAAAGTACAACCGCCGAATCACACCAGTAAGTGCTTGATGACAGATTTACTTGGATTCCTGACACAGAACACGAAACTCGTTGGTGTATGTAGGATTTTACATATCTGCCTGTCTGTCTAGTTCATGAATGTTATTAAATCCCCATACATTTTTGTAGATTCAATGTAGATACTTCTTTCTAATTAATCCACCTCAAAATGTAGTTTCAATATTACACACGGTGCGGCTCGCCAGTTCTGTTTCTTGAACTTGGCTTGACACGCTCCCGCGTGTCTAGATTCAACGCGTATGAATCAAATTAAATGATTTAATGGTTGATTTTTGTCATTCCTCTATACTAATTATTGATTTATTCCGATACTAGTTTCATCAAAAATAGTTAAGTTATGTACTTATTGAAAGCCCTTTTCAGGTTATGTAAGCAAAATAAAGTAAATATCATTTTACGTATTTAAGCAAAAAGAAACATATTTTTGGTAAGTAATAAAAGTTTTTTTTTTATTATGAGTCTAGAATATTATGTACTTAGGATAAAGCTTTTCGGCAAAAAATAGATAGAAAAACAACTATCTAAGTATTTATTGAACAACCGTTACAATATTGTTTGTTGTAAGTACTCATAAACTTTAATGCCAGGTCTAATGGGACTCTTACTTACATTACATTACAAAACTTTTGGACTCTATTGCGTAACTTTATTACGTACTTTCAGTATCGATTAGAAACTAGAAAAATTGCAAACAAATAAGCTTTATTATATTATTATAAAATATCATTATATATTAAATAAATATTATTTTAAATATAAACAAAGATACGTGAGAAAAATGTCTCTCCCAATAACAACTTTAGCAAACTGTAATTTTCCAGTTTCAAAGTTACTTGTAAACAATTTTGCAAGTTTTGTGTGACTTCTCTTTATTATTTTCACGCACGTCTCGGTTGTTTCAATATGTAGTGAGTATTAATCATGGAGCCTGATTTTTTACTGAAACGTGACAGAAAGTGTCAAGTCTTTCAGACATATAAGTACTCACAGTTAAGCAGTCCATACACTTGATACTTATCTGGACACAGTATCAGTTATAAATCGTGGATATGACATTGTGCGCTTGGACATAAATCTGCGCATGCTGGACCACTTTTAGCAATGTAAAAACTTAAATCCCGATGTGGCAGTGAAAAACGTCATAAAATACTTGGATTCAAGTGCAGTAGGTACAATTAAGGAAGGTAGTAGAACTCTTAGTGCAGAGTTCGCCCGGGGAAGTACTATCACCATATCTGATTCCGCCGTGAAATAGTAGTGCCAAGTGCACTTATTACTGTATTTCGGTTAGGAGGGTATGGGAGCTGGTGAAATTACAGGCTCAACTTCATGTCTCAAGGTTGTCAACGTGTCAGTGATACCCCTGGCAGGGAAAATATAATATTGTATTTTCTTTGCTGGTGGTGTTATGAGCGTCTATAGGCTATAGGCCGCTTACCATCAGGTGGGCCGTAAGCTTGTTTGCCACCTAGTAGTATAAAAAAAAAACAATTTTACAAGAGAGGAATCAACAAACTCTGTTAAAAAAAACTGTATAAAGCTTTCCGTAAAAAGTACCATTTACCTTATATTTGTCACGTGCCAACTAATGACAGACGGACTAAATTGGTATCATGTTATTATTTAACTGTCAAAGACTTATTTCGTGTCTGAAGATCAACTATAGGTAAATACAGTCAGTTCCACATTCTACATCACAATTATACGACAAGAAAATCACCGACCTGTGTGTGAAAGTTCAATTAAATTTGACACGAAAACGATCCGAGGATACTCGTAGGTATGTCTATTGTCTCGCTATGCTTGTCTCTATTTGAAACATGTATGGATATGGGTTATCAAAACAGTAATCGTAGTGTGCCGCTCGCTGGTTTAATTTATGATCAAAACTGTTGCCTCTCTGTCATTTTATACGACATTGACAGTGACAGATATACTTACTTTTAATGAGGCTTTCAGGAACTAGGAATAAGTGTGGACTCTTATAGTGGTTAATGTCATTTGTAATCAATGGCTGAGTTATTTTTTTGGCACATACTAGAGTTGACCCTTCCTATACATTAATTTCTTTTTGCTATTACTGTGTAAATACAGACTGTGGTAACGTTCTTATTTTAAACAAATTAATTTGGTGGTAACACAATCTTGTTTGGATATTAAATAAATATTTGAAATAAACTATTTTAGTCACAGCGCGTAGGTTGAGTCTCTTAAAATATTTTGATAATGCTTTCTTTCTATTACCTACGCTTTATCTGCAAACAAATTGTGTGTTATTATTATAAAAAGGAATTTTATTTTAGGGCAGATATAAAAATATACCGACCAGGAGTACTGGGACGAGTGTTATTTCAATAAGTGATGAAATTACCTTCTATTGTTTTTTCGATCCATCCTCTTAAGTTGGAAATATATTTTTTCCTCAAAATCTTACTCGATAACTGATTGGAACAAGAGCTTTCTATAAATAAATTATATTAATAATTTTGCAAAAGATTCCAGCTGTAAAATTATTTACACGCTTTTCCTTTTAGTACACGTGAGACTAAAACTTACGAATGAATTTTCAATGACATTTCGATATAGGAGAATATTGCAATACTGGTAGCCAGATAAGTGATATTTTGGGGTCAACTTATCCACCCTTAGAATTTGTCCTTGATACCTATCGTCGTGAGGTAAGCCTCGTTTCCATGGAATGGGGACATATGAACTGATAGGCTATGTCCACGACTCTGCCCTCGTAGCACTTTTATATTTACGGTGGTAGTGAAGTTGAATGTCGCGACGAAAGTCGTAGGTTCGAATCCTACAATGAGCTTGAGCTTTTGGTGAAAACATCGTGAGGAAACCATAGCCTCGTGGTAGGGTACTTTGGGTATAAAAGCATCCTGTATTTTTATGATGCCAATCAAAAAGGTCAATTATACGTATTAATTCCTTATTAGTAACATAGTATCTTAAATTAAAGAAACACTGTGAAATTTTATAATTTAATAAAACATGAAAGTGTTAATCTAAGGTACTACTTACTTATTCCCAATTAATTTATGAAATGTTTAAAATGAGATCCCCTTCTTGTTTAAAAATTCTCAATCTTTTGATAAGTTCGCTACCTTTTGATTTTTTTATCTTGTTATGATCAATACTCTAAAATACTCTAAATAATACGTCTCAAGTAGCATTAGGAAAATAAATCCAATGTTGTCTTGTTTGGGAATCTCGCCTGCCGTCTAATAGGTCTATATGTACCGAAGGAAAATATTAATTATATTATCTGACCCATAGCCGTGGTACGACTTGTATAGAAGACTAAATGGACAAGCAGAATTAACGACTAATATTTTATTTTTGTTCTAGGTAAGAAACCCTATCAATCAAAGTAAAGCTGGTACTACACGTGAGTGATAGTAAATATTATTGAACAGTCACTAGCATTGCGATGCGACTCGTTTGCGTCAATCAATCGAGTTGTCACGATGATGATCCGATATTCACTCGATCTCACGAGTACTGTGTCAACTGTTAATCCATATTGGAGTCATGTCTACATCAAGTTGTTAGTTATTATTACATTACTAATAGTAATAGGTAGGATGTTAATTAATAATAATTTAGATATTTTTTTTAGATATATACATATATAAACATTTTGGTTAGGCCAGTGAGTTGGAATATTTCAGGTTAAATTTATTTTGTATTAAATACTCGTAGCTATCCAGTAAAATGTCTTTGGTTTGGCTACCTGTTTTTTTCAGAGGTTAATGTCATTGTGTCACTAAGTATACGTACGTCACATACGCAAAATTATTATACAAATTAAAATAGAAATACATGAGCGTGAGCAGCATTCGCCCTTGGGATTTGCAGGTACGTCCAAACCTTTGACTACATCTGGTACCGCTACGAGTTGAGTCCAAATTCGAAATCGCAAGAATACAGTCCACTCAAGGTTTACCAAACCCATTAGCCATTCCATATTTTGGTCCATCTCCCCGGATGACAATCGAATTTGATAAATTGTTGAATAACTAAAATTCGATGGTGATTCGACTCGAGTTGGCTTTATGCATATATTTTGACATTGAACCTTAATGCGCGCATTGGTTTGAAGTCTATTGTTAAAGTCTTAGGTTACCGACATAGTATTTCAAAATATCCTTAAGTTGTTATTGGTTCACAGTTTCACAACTATTGCCGTTTCGCTCGCATCGCATCGCGCACCTTATATATATATATATATATATATTAGGTACTTGCATCAGTTAGTTTTAAATAATGGCTGAAAAAAGTGTGAAACAAAAGGATATAACAAGGCAAATTCAATTATTGGAAGCTAAACGCCAGCTGTATTTTGCTCAAATAACAAAAACATTTAACTTATCGTCGAAAACAGATGAAAAGTCTCGGTATACTTTCAAGTCGCAAACTCGCCTCGTTGATCAATTACGTAAAGAATTTGTGTGTGTGGTTGATGAGATAAATTTATTAAACTTGGAAGTAAATCCTGATTATATTATTAACTATCAACCGCTATTGGCTTTTGACGATTTGTATTATTTTATAAAGGAGGTTCTCAATGACTTAGAAAAGTCAAACCTCCCTCTTCAAGCTGCGCCAAATACTGGCATTCGCGAACATACTATAAAGATTCCTCGTATCGAATTGCCTATATTCGATGGTGAAATTCAAAACTTTCCGTATTTTTACGAAACGTTTAAACGTTTAAGGCTCCAGTCTCCCTAAAATCAGTGTTCTTGCGGAATTTATCAGAAAAGAAATATTGTTTTTTAGTCATCAGAAAAGCAATAAATGAAATATATTTTACGTTATTTTAAAGTGTGAAATTTGAAGTTTCCAATACATATTTTATTTTTTAATTTGACGCCACTTTTATTAGCTTTGTGAGGCTTTAAACATACCTCTATTTACGTTCCACGCGTAGAGGGTCTCATTCATGCACACGCTACGAAAAAAATATAACAAAAACAAGAAATGTGTTCAGATTACATTTGTCGGCAAATCCTCTACAATAATCTTATCTAGTTACTTTCTTTCCAAATTGTCTCAATTTCTTATTTAAATTGCTTTAAAAAGTTATAAATTTCTGAATTTGACCCTTGCAACATATATTTTTTTCTATTACAAAGTAATGGTTTAGAGAAATCACACTTTAACCACTCCGAAAACAACTTCTTATCTGTCGAATAAAAAATATATGCATTCAAAAAATCATTTGATATAAATTTACCGAAACTAAACAAATAAAACATAAAATGCATCAAAATTCCATTCAATTTCGCTGGGAATTGACAGCGTTCGTTGTGTTATATGTTTAGTCTCGGTAAATTTATTTCAAATGATTTTTTGAATGCATATATTTTTTATTCGACAGATAAGTAGTTGCTTTCGGAGTGGTTAAAGTGTGATTTCTCTAAACCATTACTTTGTAATAGAAAAAAATATATGTTGCAAGGGTTAAATTCAGAAATTTATAACTTTTTAAAGCAATTTAAATAAGAAATTGAGACAATTTGGAAAGAAAGTAACTAGATAAGATTATTGTAGAGGATTTGCCGACAAATGTAATCTGAACACATTTCTTGTTTTTGTTATATTTTTTTCGTAGCGTGTGCATGAATGAGACCCTCTACGCGTGGAACGTAAATAGAGGTATGTTTAAAGCCTCACAAAGCTAATAAAAGTGGCGTCAAATTAAAAAATAAAATATGTATTGGAAACTTCAAATCTCACACTTTAAAATAACGTAAAATATATTTCATTTATTGCTTTTCTGATGACTAAAAAACAATATTTCTTTTCTGATAAATTCCGCAAGAACACTGATTTTAGGGAGACTGGAGCCTTAATTGATGAAAATAAAACATTGTCTGATTCGGAGCGTGTCCATTACCTTATCAGTCACCTATCTGGAAAAGCAAAGAACATTTGTGCCGGTATAGCCCCGGCTGCGGAAAATTATAAGATTATTTGGTTGGCATTATTAGATAAATATAAGGATGACAGAGCTTTAGCCACTACATATTTAAATCAGTTGTTTTCTTTAAAATGTATTAACGGTCCGTCGGCAATTAATTTAGAAAAAATTGTTGATAAATACGCAGCTACAATAGCAGCTCTCAAACAGCTTAATATTGATGAATTGAGTGATTTTATCTTTGTTTATATGGGGTTAAAACTTGTAGACTCCGATACAGTAAAAAGTTTCGAATCGTCAATTCGCAGTAAAACAGATATGCCTAAATATGACGATTTTGTAAAATTTTTACGAGAACAAGTAAAGATTATGTATCGTACAAGCTCATTGTCATCACAACAAGCTCGTGGCAGCCCTATATTACCACAGCCCGTTTCAAGTGGCCGCGTAGTGACCTCGCGTTTTCTCGCGCCTCCACGCGCACTAATCACTACTGAGCAGGCCCAAACTTCCGGCTCTGGTAGGCTGTGTAAGCTTTGCAAAAATCCCGCACATACGCATCTATATGCATGTAAACCATTTACAAATCTTTCTGCACTTGATAAATTTAAATTTGTTAAAGAAAATCGTTATTGCATTAACTGTTTGAGTAATCAACATACAGCGTTTTATTGTAACTCGACCACTTCTTGCCATAAGTGTAACGCAAAACATCATACGTTACTTCATTTCGGTAAAGAAACATCGCCCGTGCAGTCGAGTACCGCTACTTTAGCTGTTAACGAGGATACCGAGATAAGTGAGGTTTTGAACTCACTTGAAATTGAGGAGCAACCTATTTCAAATCCAGTCTTTGAGAACTCTTTGATCGATGAACAAAGTCCAGATGTATCTTTTTGTACTTTATCGTCAACCAAGTGTGATTTAAAATCAACAACACAAATTCTCGCTACCGCAACAGTTTATGCCACCGGCCGCAATAGTCAAGATGTTATGGTTAGATGTTTACTAGATCCTGGTTCTCAAAAACACTATATAACAACAAAATGCTGTTCTAAACTAGGATTAAAAATTGAATCTAATTCACCTGTCACTGTGAAGGGTATAGGTGGTTCATCACAAATAGTAAAAGGGTCAGTGAAGGTATGTTTTAGATCTCGCTTTAATGACTCAAAATTTAACATACAAGCTTTAGTACTCAATCAAATTACTAGTGACTTACCGACGTGTTCCGTAAATACAATGTTCCTGGATAGCTTGCATAGCATTCCTATGGCAGATGATACTTGGGGTACGCCTGGAAAAATAGATTTACTGATAGGTGTAAACCTTTTTGTTGAGATGTTGCGACCTGGTAAAATAATCGGAGAGCCCGGCTATCCAGATGCTCTCGAAACTGTTTTAGGGTACATAGTCTTAGGTGATGCTCCAGTGACTTTCCAATCTCAGACTGTAACTTCGGTGGCATGTCATGCCATCATAACTTCTGAGGTCGAATCTTTGGTTCAAAAAATGTGGGAGCTTGATGAGATAGATCCTAAACAATTTTTAAGTGCTGACGATATACTGTGTGAAGACATTTATAAAGAGACTGTAACACGTGATCATTTTGGGCGCTATGAAGTAGCTTTGCCTTTTAAATTCAGGCCAGACTTGCTTGGTAATTCTTTTGAAATTGCTAAGCGTAGATTTTTATATTTAGAGCGAAGATTCAGTAACCAACCTATGCTTCGAGAAGCATACGATAGTGTCATAAAAGATTATGTAGATCAAGGTTATTTATCTGCCGTAAAAACAGTCGATACGGGTACGGGTTTTCCCCATTTTTACATACCACACCACGCTGTTTTACGGGATGACAAGGCATCTACAAAGGTCAGACCTGTCCTAGATGCAAGTGCTAAGTCTAGTAGTGGCTTTTCTTTAAATGATCTGCTACATACTGGTCCGAATCTTCAACGTGACTTGTTTACTATCCTTTTGAACATGAGATTATTGCCTGTTGCTATCTCAGCTGATATAAGACAAATGTATCTCAGAATAGGCATCCGTGAGCAAGATCGTTGTTTTCAGCGAATTTTATACCGTTTTAATACAGGACATGACGATTTATGCCATTTGGCGGATAGTCAATATTTGGTAGAGACTTTTGAATTCAATCGAGTAGCTTTTGGATTAAAATGTAGTCCATATTTAGCGCTACGTACTGTTTCACAATTAGTGCAAGACGAAGGTCATCGTTTCCCTGTCGGGAGAGAAATAGTTCAGAGAGACCTATACATGGATGATGTCGTCAGCTCTCTGATGAATTCTGATCAAGCTATAGCAGCTTTCCAGGAGCTCATTGAGCTGTTTAAGGCTGGAGACTTCCACCTGGTCAAATGGAGTAGCAGTTGTAAAACGGTACTTGAACAGATTCCTGAAGATTACCGTCTTTCCCAGAATGTGGAATTTAACAAAGATGACTCTCTAAAAATATTAGGCCTTTGCTGGCATCCTTGTGATGACGAATTTGCCTTCAAAGTGACATCAGATAATCGTCCTTGTACTAAAAGGAACATCTTGTCCTCTGTTGCACGCTTATTCGATGTTCTTGGCCTAGTCGCACCTATAATTTTGTATGCCAAGCTTTTAATCAAAGAACTTTGGATTGCAAAAATTGACTGGGACGATGTTCCCCCCCCACGAATTATACGCTTGTGGAATCAATTTCAAACGGAACTTCCCGTAATTACCAAAATGAGATTTCCTCGACATATTGGAGTAGTAAACGGTTCTTCAGTGACCATTCTTGGTTTCGCTGACGCAAGCGAAAAGGCCTATGGTGCTGCCGTTTATGTTCGAGTGGAAAACCAACAGGGTCAACAAGTAACTGTTATATTATCATGTGCAAAATCAAAGGTTGCACCTTTGAAAGTTGTATCTTTGGCAAGGCTAGAATTATGTGCAGCTTTATTACTTTCTAAACTAACGAAAAAGGTATTTGAAACTTATTCAACCAGATATCCAATTAATTCTGTCTTTGCATTTTCGGACTCGACCGTAGCCTTAAATTGGATTCATTCTTCACCACATAGATGGCACACATTTATTGCTAATCGAGTCTCAAAAATACAAGACAACTTGTCATCAGATCACTTTTACCACGTTAGAGGTAGCGAAAATCCAAGTGACTGTTTGTCCCGTGGTTTAACTCCAGTACAACTTGTGAATCATCCACTATGGTTACACGGACCCCCCTGGGTCAGCTTACCTAAGAGTGAGTGGCCTATTAAAGTGTTTGTTCCAAATGAATCTCCAGACATGCCGGAGCTTAAACCAGTTTCACTGGTGACAGTGGAACTTTCACCTGAAGAGCCTTTCCTGTATAAATTAGGACGTAATTACTCTTCGTGGCAAAAGTTTCTAAACATCGCGAGCTATATTTTCAAATTTACAAAGAAATTGCCCATTGGATCTATCATTGAATCTGATTTGGAATTTACAGAACGACAAATAATTAAAGAAATCCAATTAGTTAATTTTAGTGATGACATTAAAAACATAAACAATAAAAAAAACTGCTCTTCCCGTTTAATTAAACTGAATCCATTTTTAGAGGAAGGAATTTTGCATGTCGGTGGACGTTTGATTAACTCGGATGAGAGTTACGATTTAAAACATCCTATGTTACTTCCCGGTAAGGATCATTTAGTAGACATGCTTATACGGTTCTACCATTGGAAATATTTACACACAGGAACAGGGTTGTTAACTTCTATTCTCCGAGCTAAGTACTGGATATTATCTGCTAGACGAGCAATAAGATCTATTATCTCTAAATGCAATGTATGTTTTCGATACAGGCCTAGTCCTAAATTGCCCATGATGGCAGATCTACCTGAGCCTCGAGTTAGAGCAGTTAGCAAAGCTTTCGTTCACACCGGTTGCGATTACGCCGGCCCTATCCAAGTAACACCCTATCGTGGCAAAGGTATACGAAGTCGTAAAGCTTATATATGTCTATTCACGTGTCTCACAACACGGGCAGTACACGTTGAGCTTGCAAGCGATCTAAGTACTGCTTGTTTCCTAGCAGCCATGAAACGTTTCTTGGCTCGACGTGGGTCTGTTCAATGTTTTTATACAGACAATGGAACTAATTTTATCGGTGCCCGTTCTTATCTTCGTGATTTGTATACTTTTCTGGAAAATGAATACAGGCCAATGTGGGAAAGGGAGTTAGCCGTAAATCGTATTAAATGGAAATTAATCCCTCCAAACGCTCCTCACTTTGGTGGTTGTTGGGAGAGTAACGTCAAGTGTATCAAAACTCATTTGTATAAGGTCATTGGCCACCAAATCTTAACATTTGAAGAGCTTCAAACTGTTTTATCGCAGATTGAGTCATTATTAAATTCGCGGCCTCTTACGGTTCTTAGTTCTGATCCTTCAGATCCAATAGCTTTAACACCAGCCCATTTCTTACATACTGCTCCGCTTACATTTCTGCCAGCCTCAGACGTAGCTGATTCTATTTCGCATATTCTGACACGTTATGAGCTCTTAGATAAATTAGTACAGTCATTCTGGATGCGATGGCGAAGGGAATATCTGCATAACTTGCAGGTTCGGCAAAAGTGGAACACTACTTCATGTCCGGTCAAAGAAGGGATGATTGTAGTCATAATACAGGATAACATCGCGCCCTTGCATTGGCCCTTAGGCGTCATAGTAGAAACTTTTAAAGGCAGAGATAATGTTATACGAGTTGCAACGGTAAAGACTAAGTATGGTACTTATCAGAGACCAGTTGTTAAACTGTGTCCACCATATAATATTTAGGTAGTCGATATTAATGTGCAGCGATAAGGTTCAATGTAATATATGTTTTGAAAGATTCTCTTTCAAAGCTGGGGGAAATGGTTAGGCCAGTGAGTTGGAATATTTCAGGTTAAATTTATTTTGTATTAAATACTCGTAGCTATCCAGTAAAATGTCTTTGGTTTGGCTACCTGTTTTTTTCAGAGGTTAATGTCATTGTGTCACTAAGTATACGTACGTCACATACGCAAAATTATTATACAAATTAAAATAGAAATACATGAGCGTGAGCAGCATTCGCCCTTGGGATTTGCAGGTACGTCCAAACCTTTGACTACATCTGGTACCGCTACGAGTTGAGTCCAAATTCGAAATCGCAAGAATACAGTCCACTCAAGGTTTACCAAACCCATTAGCCATTCCATATTTTTTTTTATATTCTTTGTGTGATATGAATTTAATTTTATGATGTGAAGGAGCACAAGGTGTTAAACCCAACTATTTCGTTTGACATTGAATGTAATTTGTATTCTTTGTTGGATATCCAAATTAAATAAATAAATAAATAGTAGATAAATAGATTGATGCGTATATATAGAGTTGACAAAGCTGCTATGTTATTCTGTACTCGACGGTGAATTCTCGAAGTGATTATTCTCTGTCTCACTCGTGAAGTCCTGATTACCGAGTTTCACCGTCGAGTTTATGTACAGAATAACATAGCTGGGCCGACATTAATTAGAGTGAGTTATTGTTTACCTGTAGAGATAATAATTATTTCACCATGCGAGTTGTTCATGCCGAGTATTATTGTAGTTTTTATTTTATGTCAGAATGATGATGACAAGTAATCAGGTGGTCTACCTGATGGTACTTAAGTAGCTACCAGCTATTAGTAATACCAGGGGGTTTGCCAATTTATTGCCGATCTATACAGGGATAGCTGATGAAACGTAGATATTTTTAGGCACATCTGCAAAACATGCGCAATAATATATTTTTTAGATATCCTTTACAAAAAAAAGACTTTCTAAATTTTTATTAGTTTTTATAAAATTTAATCGTCTACAGCGACTTATTTATTCATTTTACGTACAATATTAGTTATTGAGGTCATAAAGCATCTTATTTTACATGTAAAAATCAAATAATAGTAATAATAATACTTACATATTTCAAAATATCTAAGCTGATAGCCGAAAATCGGGCATTAAATTCAAATATCTCGAAAACGGTTAGATTTAGGATAGGATGTTTCATAGTGAAATCAGTCAGAAACAATGTAAACTACACGCCCTTAACGGGGATAGGTCGACTTAACCTGTAACCCTGTATAAAGCCTAGAAGGCATCTGGCAACTGAAACTGTAACAAGAATTAAGGTGGTTCTTGAAACTTTTATCTGTATTTTTTATTTTAATATTTCCAGGACCAAAGTATCTAATGTTTTACTCTAAATTAAGTTCTGTCTGTATGCTGATTTTCATCTAAATCTGGGCAGCCATTACGACGTGATTGATGAACAAATATTCCAAAGTTTCGCATTTATTAATAGGTACGGAATAGTTGAATGTAGGACGATCAGTTGTCAAGAACCGTCCCTAGTTACAACTTAATTAAGTTTCTAAGGTTTAATTAATAAACCTTCGTCAACAATTAATTATAATTCAGATTATTAATCAATTATTAGTTATTATATTATATTAGATTTGCTGGTATTAATTGCTTGATCCGGTTACAATTTGGCTGACGTAATTATATTGAATGTCTTAAATTATAGCAACAAACACTACCGGATTGACTCTTTGATCAATTATAAACACTTACCGATATAATGATTAAACATAACCGAATAAAAATTGTTCTTCTATAAATAATCACTCTAAAAATTCTTATCATTATATACATAAAACAAATATGGGTAAGTTACACCAAAAGCCAATATGTTATGCCAATGTGTCAGCCTGTCCAAAAAAAATTAGCCTTGCTGAGTTTCTTGCCGGTTCGTCTCAGTTGAAGGTGACTTCCGAATCATTGGTAACTTCAGTAGCTTTGAGGTTCATAAGTGCCCTTCTGGGGCCTAAATTGATTTGACTTTTATTTATAACTTAAGAACGGCTGGATCGATTTTTATGATCTTTGATTTGTTGGATTTGTTTTCGTCGCGAATAGAAGAATGAATATTAAAACATCGTTTTTTTTTATATACCGCGTATTCCCGGTTAAAACCGCGGGGAACAGCTAAATATAGTGTAAATTATCGAGTGAGTGAGTAGCTCAATGATTACAAAGGTTTAGTCGTTACAGAACTTGAGTTGAGTCCCTAAGTGCGTTTAATTAACACCAATCATCCGATGATCCTAGAATCAGTCAGTCGCAATATATGTTAAAACCGTTAATCCAAATCGATCCACAACGTATCGGAAATGGTAGATTCGTACGTACGTGCTACATAAACGTGGACGTAATAAAGAATTTTCCGTGTGTAATTATTTTACCATTTCTTCCTTGTATTCGTAAATATAAAGTCCCTTACTGGATATATTGACAATGAAATCAATACTGATCCATTTGCACAGTTATCGATTGGTTTATGATACATACGTAGCTTAAGTTTAATTTACAATAAAATATTTAAATATATTTTTGACGCCTATTCTTAAATATGAGAACAGAATTTAGAAAGCCCATAGAGAGTGTCTTTGCTTGCACGAAATTTGTACTATAATTACTTTATATTTATCTATGCTAATATGAAGTGAGAAACTAATTTGATCAATGTAGACAGAGCAGAAATAATAATGAACTTGTGGGTATATTAATAGATTTAGAAAGAGGGGTTTGTTCAATTAGGCGATAGATTGCGTTCAAAGATCGTAAAGTGCAAGTGGTAAAACGGCATGACAGAAAAAACTCTATTATCTACAGTGTTGTTTAATTGTCTACACTAATTGCTAACAAAAAAAACTACGTTTATTTAAGTTACTTAGTTAATTAAACTGGGAATAAAGTTAAAAAATAATTAGGTTGAATTCTTTTTGAAGCTGATCCAAAATGAAATGACGACAAGCGACGTCGTAAAGTCGGAAATGAGGGCCAATGATCGCTCAAGATCTAAGCCGTAAAGGTTAAGTCGGAAGGAGATTCTGACATTTCATTGGAGAATGAAAGAAAAAATAAAGGTACTTAAATCTTTTGTGTATCCTTTAATTGAAGGGGCCAAAGCGATACGGTGTTCAGTAGCATAAATAAGACCTGTTTGTCAACAGTGATTATTTACAGGTTAAAATTATTTACGAACTACGGGCAGCATTTGGATAACTGCTTCAAGTATTTTCGGACAATACCGGTAAGCATCAAAATCATAAGGTCAGAGTATAAACTCTCGGGTATACACCCGAGGCAATAACAATTGAAGTGAAAGCTAAATCTACGATCTAAACATAACTAATATAAGTATATTATTTCGATGACACTTGATATCCTGGTGTATTGAGTTAATATAACTAGGTAGATCCTAATTTTGCCCACTCACTCTCCATTAGCTTCAATTACAAAGAAACTATTCATTCTATCTATTATGTCTGTCTATGTTCCTCGATTGAACAATCATATGACTTTATTCAATGGCATTTATTTTGTGTTATTGAGAGCATAAATAATAATATGTACTTAGGTACAATATGCTAACTAGGGCTTTATTCTGCGTTCGTACAATGTTAAAGATTATTATTTTAATAAAAAGATTGACGCAAAAAACGCTGTACTTTTTAGGTAATCACTAAAAGCTCCGTTTGACGAGCGATATTTTTTGTAGAGTCCTGCGCGGGCAAATAAAATTGAGAGCTTTCGGTTGTTAGGTGTTAGGGTGATGCGACTGCGGCTCGTAAAGAATGAGCTCGATTATTCATTCTTCGCACCATTTTTTTACTGGTGAATGATTGTGTGTATTATTGTATTTGAACTTACTGTATTTGGATTGATTTATTACATGTTTGAAGGCCTTATAAATTGACCTTTTAAAGGTTCATGTCGTTGTCATTCATATTTATGCAATCGTTGTGAAGATGCCTTTCGTATTTATACCAATCAAGTGATAATATAATGTGCTTGTCAGACATAAACAAATAAATCAAAAGAAGAATGAATGCAATTGATTCAGATTGTCATTTTATTACCTTTTTTATTACTTAACTCAGGAAATGAAGCCATAAACTCAAAAATGTTGCATCTTTTCTATATTTCACACATTGCCAGATGACAGGTTTTATGTCCATATGGCAGTTTTATGATATGGTAGAAGCATGGTGGAAATATTCTTGGCAACCAATGACCGATCGCTCTCCAAAGCTCATAAACTTTATAGTTTATATTAGGGGACTATACCAAAAGATAGGTAAGTGATATTATGAAGAGAGCATTTTGTAATATTTAAGATTGAAATCCGGTTTTTCGTAAAAATAAAATTATATTTTTCAACAATTTCTACACACACGGTAATCTGATCTCAAACTTAGTAGAGCTTGTACTATGGGAACAAATAACTGATACATTACAGTACATAAATTATTACATAACATGATATGATTAAAAAATATGGCACCACCCTACCCCAAAATAATGTAATGTAATTATAATGTTTGTAGCAAATGTTTTTTTATATGTTTTTTGAAAGTGGTTTTATTAGAAACTTTTTTAATTTCCGCCGGTAGCTCATTGTAAAGTTTTGGAATTCTTATACTCATTGTTAATGGCACGTGATACTTTCCCGGCACTATCCCCCCTCATATTGGTGGAGTGGAATTTTAAACTCATCATTATTATAATTATTCATGAAAAGGGGATATTTATGCATCAGACTGGCTGGAAGAGTATTACAGATTTTAAAAAGCTTTTTGTAGTCATTATTACAATTGGATTTAGTTTTCTTATCTACTAATAATTTTAAGAATTTAGTTTGAACTGTTTCTATTTTGTCTACATGTGTTTACCATAAATTATAACAGTTTAGAGCATATCCCACTATGGAATCGACTAATAATAAATAAAGATTTTTAAAAAAATTGTTTCGTACCTAATAACTTAACTGGTAAAATTTACATAGTAGAATTCTTTACACACAATGCTTGGTCCATCCGAACTTCTCATCTATATGCATGCCAAGGTATGTAGCTTGGGATACTCTTTCTACAATCTCACAATTGCAATCAAGATGTTGTCTGTGGAAACAATCATAATATGTATGTGTAATTATATTGAAAGAGTGATCTGGTGACAGAGCATAAAGCGAGTGAATAACTATGAGCTTAGTTTTATTTGAGTTTATTATGATTCCGTTATCGTTATTAAAGACACGCCCTATGATGTCAATATAATCATATAGATTTCGCCCCGCGGTTTCACCCGCGTTCCCGTGGGATCTTATGTTTTCCCGGGATAAAAAGTAACCTATGTGCTATTTATTCCAGACTATAATCTATCTCTCTGTCAAATTTCATCCAAATCCGTTCAGTAGTTTTTTGCATGAAAGAGTAACAAACATCCATCCATCCATACTTACAAACTTTCGCATTTATATCCTTTTACCCGCGATCCCTTATTTTTTTAGTTTTTAGACCTTGTGGTTAGAGCAGTGCGTAATCCAGTCAGTTCTTCCTTTTATATATTACTAGCTTCCGCCCCGCGGTTTCACCCGCGTTCCCCAGGGACCTTGTGTTTTCCCGTGATAAAAAGTAGCTTATGTTCTTTTCCATACCATAGGCTATCTGCATACCAAATGTCATCGCGTTCGGTTCAGCGGTTTAAACGTGAAAAGGTAACAAACAAACTCATTTTCGCACACCCTACATAACATTTGGTCCGCATTTTTTTTCTACTGCTGTCTCCTCTTCCACGGAACTTAGAAAAAAAGAAAGCTAGCCTATAAATATTGCACGGCTAAGACGATTTGATAGACATCTCTTGCATTAAAATCCATCAAACTTTTGGCATGCGAAAAGAATGAATAAAGAATCCCACATTACTTAGATAAGATACTAGTGAAAAACATAGCCCTGTCTTTGCTATCACGCAGTTGGGTAATTACATAAACGTTTTCGTATCTCACAGGACGATATCCTTTTATATAACCCTTCAACGATGGATATGTAATAAGATTTTATTGTATACTTGTTGGAACCTTTCAAGGCCATTAGTTTTATAAGGGCAGCAGTAATAAATCATACGACGCACTTATTGGCTGGCACTACTCGCTGGCCACTGTCCAGAAATAAGTGGAAATAGTGAACAATTTAGAAGTTCGTATTTATATATGCGTGAGCTAATGATGAGAGCAGGACAGGATTTAGGTTTCAGGGCGCCCTAGGCCCGAGACGATATGGCGCCCTTTTTCTTTCGTAACAGTATATATATATATATTATAAATCTATATATACATATATGTGTGTGTATAAAATGAAAAAAAAAACTAATTTCGTAAATAAATAATATGCTAGGATAAAAAAAAGAAATTAAAATCTTTTTGTTAGATATTTCAGATTTTAGTACTCGCCTGATTAATTTTAAAAATTTTGGCGCCCCTCAAAATTTGCCGCCCTAGGCCCGGGCCTCATGGGCCTATGCCTAAATCCGCCACTATGAGAGCTTTTCAGCTCCTCCATAAATAATATAGAAAGAAAGAAAGAAAAACATTTATTTACAAGAAATGGACGAACATACATAAAATAGAACTTATAAGGAAAAAAAACATAATTTGCAATTAGAAAATAGTATACAATAGATTTAGAAAAAGTAAACAAATAATAATAATGTAACATAAAGAAGAAAAACAAAAGTATAAAATAAATAATGGAAATTGTACGCCGGATTTCCGGTAAACGAGGTTGACCGCTCAGCATTTAGGTCATTACGTCATGGTCTATCAAACAAAGGTATTTAATTAAATATATAAAAAATACTTACCAGTGTGTTCCGGCGCTGCATTTGAGAGTTAGTTCCTTCTAAGCTACAAAGCTTAGAAGGAACTAACTCTCAAATGCATTCAGCCACATTATTACTTACCACTGTAAGATTGTGGTCAAACACAAGCCTATATGAAGTAAAGAAAAACTGAAATCATTTATTAATCATGTGACAAAAAACGTACCGTATATACAGAACGATGTTTTAATACTTATCATTTGGAGGAAGATGGAATAGTTTTACTGTAACAAACTTAAAGTCCAAAGCTTGCCAATTCGCTCGGATTTAATCAACTAAGCTCATCGAGGGTTTGGGAGACCGACGGGCGGGGAGCTTTTTTCGCCAACGCATAGCTTGGCTATACAAAAAGGGAACGCTGCTAGGCTGTTGGGTACCATGCCCATCGGCAGCGGCGGTAGCTTTGTGGAAATTTTCTGTATATCACAGTTTGTATTTTATACTATTGTAAATACTTGTTGTATCATTAATTAATAATATACCAATTCATAGGAAAATACCATAAATATCGAAATCCTTACTAAAATAAGTTATGTATTAGATATTTAATTAAGATAGAAGTTAGCTATCATGAAACCAGCCACAACAAATAAAACAAGACGTAGTTTGATACCGACACTTTATCCCGCTGCGAAATTAATCAAACTCCAGGCATTCCCGTTTCCTGTGCAAAAACATACCACTTAATTAATCAAGTTAGAAAAACAGGAAGACAGACACTGTGATGTTTGCTATATTCACGTGAATTTACTTAGGATTAAAGGACTACAAGCATTTGTCATAGTGGACAAAAAACTGAATTAGAATAATGTGTTTTGTGAAATTGATGACAGTGAGTGGCCTTAGGCAAAATGAAACTCGAGCAATAAATGTAGTTAGTCTAAATATAAAATGTAGATAGAGATAGTTTTCTGAATGAAAAATAGTTTGCTATACTACATTGTATTTAAGATATTTTAAATATTTTTTCCCAATGATATAGATGTAAACTAGATTTGTTAACTCTTCCATTGTCTTCTTTCTATTTTATAATTGGAACTGTACATATCTTATTGTTGGTATTCGCATTATATATTAATAAAAAACAACTAGATACTCTCACATAAAAAATCTGCAGTGGTTTATTACGATGTAGTAGTCGACCGCCGTGACAGAGGTCGTAGGTTCGAGTCCTTCACTGAGCTTACCTTGGGCCACGTCACCACTAACTAAGTGTCAAGTATAAAGCCTATCAATTAATTAATAATAAAATATTACACAAAAAATATATCGAAATAGAAAATTGTATCGGTCTGTTAGGCCTATAAATGTAATAATAACGAATCACTGCGCCATTGAAAAATAAAATATCCCCAAATATTCTTGGTCTATTTGACAGAAAAATATTATATCCACAATCAACCCCAACTTGTGCAAAATTTGAAATGAAAACGAAATTTCCTTTGTGGCATTTTAACATTAAAAAGAATAACAGGGCCCGTTGAATAATTCATCAGCTTGTCTGATTCCGACAATAGATTTTGTGGATTTTTGCCGTTTATTTTTATTGGAGACAAAACCTATAATTATTCTGTAACGGCTTTTTGCGAGTCCTCCGTCAGCCTGTCTCAAATCAAAATAAATTCGACCCGAACGTGATGTTGATTAAATTTTTTAATAAAATCGGAATAAACAAAGCAAAATTGACATGAAAAAACTACGTAATCTATTTTGCTAAATAATTTTATACTCCCTTTTTGGGTTTGAAATACCGACTAATGCACTTTCATTTTTACCGTACCGATACGAAATCGGAGGTTTGAGCCTAATAGCTGTTGCATAATCTAATACCTTTAAACGAGCAATTCCTGTATACATGTACCTACATATATATATATAATCTGAATCTCGGAAACGACTCCTACGATTTTCATGAAATTTTCTATGCAGGGGGTTTCGGGGGCGATAAATCGATCTAGCTAGGTTTCATTTTTAGAAAACGTTTAAAAAAAATACCGAGCATAGCAATATCGGTCATCCAGGTACTATATAATATGTACCTACTTACTACAAATTGAATGCTGCAAATGTTTATATTTATTACTTATATCAAACTGATAACTTTTTAATCTTAATATAACGCCGATCTTTAGCAGTTTCCTCTCATACACCAACTATTACAATAATACCCTTATTACTCTCTTTTATGGCAATACCTAGGTCTCACTCACATCCCTATATTACTCACTAGCTCCACAGCACTCTCTCTTAGCTCCTCAATTAACTTCCGACGTGACCATTTAGCGTTTGCCACACTATTAGATTTAAACGTGGGCTTAGATGCTATTACGGAAAAGTGGTGAATTTTTGGCAAATCACGGCAAAACTAGGAAATAATTTCTTCATTTACGATACGCTTTCTTATGCGGAAGGTTATGTGGGTATAGCGTGCTAAACTATAGAAATGTAGTAACTTTTCGGCAACGAGCTATTTACATAAATATTGTTTTTTTTTGGAATAAAAGTTTCTAAAGAAGTATATTATAATATCATAATTTAAAAAAAATATCTTTTAAAGTAAATATCTCCATTAGGTATATCTAAAAAGTTTGATTTTGTGTTAAAAGTTTATTTCCGCTAATAATAATAATAATAATTCAATTTATTTCAGATTACAAAATCCATATTGTGTTAGTTACATCTTAATATTAGTGTTAGTAATACATTAAAAATACATAAAACAATCACAAAAACATTACACTGTACATTTTTAGCGTGTGGCAGGCGCGTGCAACTTTACCCACCGTCCTAGCAGCGGTGAATCCCAACGTTCAGATAGCGTACGGATGATGCTGTTCGGGCTGGCGCGCATGCGACATCAGCGATGCGCACCGCTTCCGGATTATGGTATAAAAGCAGTCGGTTCTCGCCTCTGCCAACATCGCTGATGCGCTACAGTATCGCGGCAGCCCAAACAGCACCCTGAACGCATTATTATATTAAAGCCATTTAGTTTTCAGTAAACAATCATAATAATAATTGTGCAACAGTGGACGTCTTGCGGCTGAGATGATGATGATGATGAAACAATCATAAGCCAATTTGATACTGGTTTACTTTACGCGTTCAAATTTTGAGATAAATATCCATTTGGAGCCTTATCACGACTCTGTAACGTCTAAAAGTGAGTGCCGCGTTGAGTAAGTAGTAAAGATGTACCTACAAGCGCATAAATTTGAATTCTAAACTATTATATTTTATGTAAATCGTAAAATGATGTGTCCAATTTATTTAAAAATAGCTTGAGGTACTTTGAGTTTTCAATTGAACTGTAAATTTTATGTTATCAATGTTTAAACTGACTTCATAAAAGAGGAGTTTCTATGTTCGACGCATAGGTTTCTTTTGTTATATTTATGCTATTCAATTTTTCGTAACGGTATTCTAAATACAACTGACCGAAATTTTGACATCGGGATCACTTCGCGTATTTCGGTGAAAATCGCTCAGCCGGCAAAATCATCCTATTTACCATAAAGTTCAATTTACTTCAACAACGACAGTTTTGCATTAAATCCTATCGCATGATAAAGTGCTTGGGCATTTTTCAAGTGTCCCAACCCTCAGGTCTTATAAACGGAAGGAAGACACTTTACGTCTTCATAAAAAGGAAATATGGTGGACCGAGGTGTTTACGGACAGAAATTACATTGTGGCGTAGGTTATGAGTTATAAACTTGAACGTACACGGTGGTAAAGTATTCTGCCATCAAAGCTTTCTGCTGGGGAAGTTTTGTTAGGTGTTGAATTTAAAAATTTGTAACTACAGTAGCTTGGAAAAAGGTTGGAGCTTCTTTCACATTACTTTTTTTACGTTTCAGAGATTTTATTTCTATGTACTTAACTCGTATATCAGTCGTGGTAGTGGCTTTCCATAATATAAAAAAAGAACGAACAAATAAATGGAAATTATTGTACCTACGTAATCGATAGTTATGGATAGTTTGATTGATTGATAGAAATAGTGAGGGAAAGGTGATATAAAAAATATTCGAATCTTCTTACCACTAGGGGCGATGATCATAAAATTATTTCCATTCATTTTTTTTTCAACTTACAATATTTATTCCATAATTTAACTTACTAATATTCTAAAGTATTGTCAACACCTCTTCATTTAATTAAATGCTCATACCGTTTTGCAAAACGTGCTATTCAGGGATGAGGATGACGAAATATTTTCATGTGCGAACGTCAAAAAGTCGTAATTCTTGTATAGGCGGGAGACATGCAGAGCGGAGCGGAGCGGAATGGCGCGAATATTTCACGAGTTTATGTAGATTAAGGCAGATTTTCGCACTTCCATATATTCATCGTTGAAGGTCGTGATAATCCCGGCATATCTTTAATACTGCTTGAGTGAATAGATGAAGAATACAAGAAAGCAGAGGCTGTAATTATCAACGCGCACGTATGTCATACGACGTTTTATAATATATTTGCGAGGAACTAAATTAAATTCGGACTTTCTTAAACGAATAAATCTTTAATTCATCATTACTTGACGACATTTTCAAATAAAAACAATACAGCGAAAAGAAAAGCGCGCGGAATAATTTTTACTTGTTCACAAATTAGCGATGCGCGCGCATCAGCGCTTTTTTCACAAAAACAGCCAGTAATTACTAATAAAGTAAATTAATATTTTTGTGTTTTGTTACAGATGAATTATACCTAGTTATTCATTAGTTGTAATTTATGGTCAAAATTAATTAAAATAAAGAATTCAATGTTTATTTATTATATTTTATCTCCCAAAGTTAATTTTATTCATAAAATGTTGACCATTTTTCTAACATAAAAACTCTTTGCTAAGATTTAAAAAGTACCCTTCGTTTTAGACGGAGCATCTTGATAAACCGTGCGTTTTACCTTATTAAAAAGAAACTCGTGCATTTTACACTACAATAACGCACAAGTACGTAATGAGATACAATACGATATTGAAATTGGTGAAATAAGAGACCCTTTACGAGCAAATGTGTTATAAAATCGTTTTACTGGTATTTCAAATGTAAAATACGTATTTTATATTACAATGCTTTGTTCATGACACACAAGTTAGTTAATACTACAGACCATGTAACAATGACGAAGAAGTAGACTGCAGACAAACAGTCAAATCCAACTTTAGTATTCTTGAAAGTAATGAAGAAAAGAAGTTCATATTTTCCATTGTGGGAGATAAGAACAAAGTTAGTTGCCGACGGAACCACGCCTCGGCGAATAGTGGACCACTTGATACCAGATAATATTTCTATTTACGACTAACTTTTAAAATAAGGTAGAAAACTTGGACGTGCCAACGTTTTCAAATCTACTGTTAGCCTTTGGCCTTTCTCTCTAAATTTTACCACCTTTGAAATACTTTTATAGATATTTATGTAGAGAAAAAAAACTTTCACAATAGATATGCTTGTCCTTCAATCTCACTATGGTAAGTGATGATGTGGCCTAAGGTTGTAAGCACACAAAGCCTAGAAAAGAACTGGCTCTGAAGTGCAGCTGCTGCAACACACTGGTGCTTGCTTTGGGAGCCAGATGGGTACTACAAAGTGGGTTAGCGAGCGGTTGTTGGATGGAGATTGGTAAGATTTTATTTACATCTCATAGTGCTTTTTTCTGCAAGTGGATTAACCAGTGGGGTAACTCACTTGCATGAGTACCATGACTAAGGTTGTGGTAGCAAGACCTACCGCAGATGGTCTGTCCCTGTATAGGGTACCAGGAATTGTGTGCTCTTTTGTATGACCGTGAGGTTGGTCGATATGTCTACTTAAATCTCATAGAAAAGGGATGGACTTCATGTGGATTTGCATTGCGTAATTCATGATCTTCTTGTATTAGTAGGTAGCTATAGTGTGAATGCTCTCTAATTCTCTCGTAATCGTCAGAATACGAAAACGGCTGTGATAATAACACAAAATCATAAAATCAGCTTATCTAGGTTACGCTGAGACTTCAAGAAAAATACAATAAATAAATAAATAAATATTCTGGGATATTAAAACGATGTTAATATTGTTTTATTATATGCCAGGGTTGCCAGATACATGTCAACGCCGTCATAACGTTTCGCCTTAACGACTCGGCTATAGAAACATAAAATTGACCCGTATATTAATTTATTTAATCAGCGAACCCGTTATAGGATCTCTCCTCTTGCTATGCATCCCGTAGGTGTCGTACAATTTCACATTAAGCTAGTGGTGTTACGTTGTATCCCAAACGTACAAAGAGGTGAAAGGAAATTTTGGTGAATATGTTCAACTTATTTGCAACAGAGTAAAACCTTCTACGAATTTTTATTATTTGTGGCGGTTTTCAGCAACATCCGAAGCAAGTAAAAGCAGGCTAATTATTTGTAGATTTTGAAGAAAATAAAATCACATCTAATAATGAAATTCAATATAAATCTTGGAAACCTTGAAAACAAATAAAAAACGCTCCCAATAAATTCATAATCTTATATGTACTAAGCCCCTGACATCGAACCCCGTAGGTATCAGTCGATGTAAATTGTTTTTTTCTAATAAATTCCAAAGCTAAAGGTAGGTAATCATGTTTTCCAATACATACCAAATGTTTGTTTCGAAGATTTGTACCTCAAAGAGTATTGGAGTAATCCACCTTCTGAGGCCATTCCATACGCGAGGGACGCAGCTGCGCTCCGGAGATATTTTTCATCTTTATGCCGTGATATCATACGAGAACGCCACATGTGGACTGGAAAGTGAAACCAAATTTCGAATTCTTGTTGTCAAATTCTTACTCGTGTATTTTTCATAACTGAGAATTTTCTGTTAAATAAGTCTAGGGTATATTGTCAACCATAAAAGATTAAGGGTTAGTTTCACATGTTGTAATACTGGGCCATAGTAAGCGGAATTTTAAGCTTTTACATGTAACAGATTGTCTGAGTTTATAAACATTTGCAAACATTCGCTTATTTATTTTAAGAAAGGTAGAGCATAGCGATATGTCGTTCAAAGAGCAGCTCGACTGGGGAAGTACCACCACTCAACCTTATAGAATACCGCAGCTAAATAACTTATAGCTGTGTTCCTGCGCGTGAGTAAGGTCGCCAGAGCTCATGGGGGGAAGAGTCGGCAACGCGTGAGTGATACCCCTGGTGTTGCAAGTATTCATAGGCTACGGTAACCGCTTACCATCAGGCGAGCTGTATGATTGTTTGCTGACAATGTTGTATAAAAAGCAAAATGCGAAACGCTTTTATAAATACCCTGCAACTAAAAATATAAGATCTCAAAGGCTGTGACAGTAAATGATGTCTGTACAACTGCGTCTGGCACCAGTTTAACGTTTTTGTTTTATGCTCCATTATTAGACAAGAGGTAGACAGCTGTAATAAATCTTGAATATTTTATTGCTATTGGTGAAAATACCTCACTTCTTTTTTGATAGTCATGCCATGTCATGCGATCTGTGTGTTTGCTCGCTATCACATTTTGTTTTAGAGAAACCTAGAGTAGTACCGATATTCTTGGGTCATAACCCTAAAACTATTGCCTATTTTCAATGAATAATACTTAACAGGGTGCGCCACTATATATCACTTAAAGATGGGGTGACCAATACTTAACCTAGGATACTCCTAGCACATTACATTGCTAAGTTTCTGTAAAAATAGTAGGTAAATAAATGAATGAATGAAATATTCCTTATTGTATTCACCATATACATACATACAAGAGAAGTAAAGACATAAAGAAAGAGAATACAATCTGATAATTTGAAGGCTTTAGTAGTTCCATAAGCATTTGGGATCTCTTAGTTGGTTAGTGAAAACGGACATAGTAATGAGCTTTTAAACATGTGATAAATTTTACTTGTCAGGAACGACGGGTGAAATTATTGGTTGAACGGTTGAACGAGGAAAAAAATAATAAAATATATCTTCAGTCCGGAAATAAAAGAAACCACCCGAAACGGTGTTAGAGACAAACAATGCGCCCGTGATGTTCTATTTGAATAAAAGTAATAATAATAAAAATAGTAATTATGGTTGAAATGTCGAAGCTATATTTTTTTTATATTTTAATATCGTAACATTTTTCCAGTGTGTGTTTATAAAGAATGGGAGGATGAGGCTAAGGAAAGTTTCGTTACGCTATTACTCTCTTTACGTCAAAGTTTATGGTTTGTTATGTATCCTATAGCATCACAGGAGATGCAATGTTTATACATAAAACTTTTGCATTGTTACTTAAGATAGTTTTACTATCTGGTCAGGGCGAAGTTGAAAAAGAATGCTGAAACAACGCAATTAAAACTCGTACTGGTTCTTCATATTTTTTATTGTATGTTGAAAAAAACAAACGATAATTGCTATCCTAAGTTCTTAATGGCCTTTCAATTTACCTATAAAGGTTGCCCCGTTCAGAAGGCTTTTAATCTCGAGATAATACCAGGAAAAATAATTTTTACATTCGATAGGTGTACGTTTATTTAGGTTTCCACATTATGCTGTAGGATTTGAAACAATTTTGCCGTCCATTTGACGTCATTATCTATCATCTCCCTAAAACCACGTAAGTCTTTAAACTATACTGATTACCATTAAATCAGAAGTTCGTATGAACAACAACTTCAAGCCAAAACTTGAATCATCGATCTTTTATACATGAAGTGCTACATTCTTTTGTGTAACATTTTACAAGCTACCTACTGTGCCAACTTTATCCGTTTCTTTACTATTGCTCTAATAACAGATATTTTTATGTCAGTAGGTTGACAAACAGGAAGACGGTCCACCTAATGGTATGTGGTCCTCGCCGTCTATGAACATTTGCAATACTAAGGGGATTACCTATGTGTTGCCGATCTGTAAAAGATCTGTTTACGTCCTTTTTGAAGAACCCCATATTGTAGCGCTGAGGAAAAACCGTAACGGGAAGCTCATTCTATATCCTAATGGGTCGTATTAGGAACGTCCGACTGAATCGTTTTGTGGGCGATCTAAGCAACTCGAGGATATGAGGATGAGCTCCACAACAATCGCGAGCGGTGCGATGGTAGGTGACTTCAGAATGCTCTGCATTATATAGACTGTAGAACACACAGAGCGAGCCTATATCTCTCCGAAAGCTTAGAGGTTCTAGACTGCGAGTGAGTTTAGGATCGTCAACGATACTAGTGGCCCATCTTTGCGTATAAGCAATTGGATCAAGCTGATATGTGGGTGCGCCTGTCGGAACGTGTGAGCAGTACTCTAAATGCGGCCTAGCCTGCACTTTATAAAGTTGCAGCCGCTGGATTGGTGTGAAATACCAGTTAGACCTATTAAGCACACCTTTTTGAAGCCAATTTGGCTTTGCCTTCCAACTGGATATCACTCGCAATGTCGACTCTTTAAGGTGGTAAGAACTTTAATGTTTGAGCTTTAGTGCTACTTACGAACAAGAACACGGAAAACGTGCAGACCTGTGTCTCCATTCTGATGGATTTATTATAATTGATAAAGGTGCAACAAAATAAATTTCTAACTAACATATTTTCAACTCTCGAGGTAGTATAGTATCCAAATTGACCTAAAACTGCACCTCTATCATACCTACTACTGCTACCGTTGGTACTATAATTATATTTAGTGTGTATTTATTTCCTTTGAATCAATATTTGATCAGTAAATCTGAACTGTTATCTATATAATAAGTAAAGCATCTATGCGTTTCGTTGAAATTATTATACAATATGTGGAGTATTTCTTGTGTACCTTCATATAGCGTAATTAATTGATGTAGAACACATATCGGCATATCATGTTATTATAATAAGTTACCCATATAATATATAATTATTAGATATGTGATGTCGTGTCTGCGAAGAGAAGAATTTCCGCCTGGGGTCTCACTTCTATACACACACGCATACATACTTGGCATATCGAATAAGCTTATATTGCGTGTGCGTGATGCAGATGATGTGACGTCACGTATCATTTAGATTGTTTATATTTTTTCGGTCTGTATTACTTTCACCTGATATATTGTGGTTGGTTATATTTACCTACCTACTTCATTTTAGGGTTCCGTACACAAAGACTGCCACTGTGAAAATGTTGTTTCCGTTTGACTGTATTTATCACAGGGCCTATGGTAGCCAGTTAAATAAGAGTTACTGTCGCCTATATCATGGCCCATGAATGGGATATTTTTAGGGACACTGGGTTAAATAGCTTCAAAACGGGATTGTCCGGTCAGAGCCAGACGTATGAATATTAAATTGTATAGCAAATAGCACAATTCAAGGAAATAGGTGCCCCATACACACAACCTCGATAAAGTAAAAAACACATTTTTTATTTTTTTTCCTCTATCTTGATCGGTAATACACACTTGAAGCTCTGGAAAAGTTGTTTTATAAAAATTGCTAAATTATAGTAGTTTCGTAAAAAAAAAAAAAATGTGTTTATATTTTGTGGTGGTACGGAATCCGTAGTGCGCGAGTCTGACTTGCACTTGGCGGGTTTTTGTATTTCTCTCCTGTTTCCAATATTGCGAAAACCATCCAAATATTAAAGAATGCTTAGTAAATTTCTGTATTCTTCTAAGTTAATATCTTATTCCAAAATTCCCGACACTCGACAAATTGTGCAACAAGAACAGAAAATTTGAGTAAAAACACTTTTTGAATTGGGGCCAAAAATTCCAGTAGGTATACCTACTTCCTTAACGACTTGAGGGCAGATTTTGTATGCATTTAACTACTACTTCCCCAAGTTGGCAAACTGACTGTAATTATTTGCCTTTGCCCGCAACCACTTTGCATAGATTTTAAAATTCACATTACACTTTTAGCCACGAGTACCTTCCACGTTGGGAAAATGAAATTCCGAAACTAGCTTTACCCTGAGTTTCATAGCTTTGCCATTTCTTTCCATCTTTGTGTTTGAATAGTTGCAATATATTAATTATGAATGAACTCTTTTCCGTTGAAGAATTCCATCATATTTCGAAAGTCTAAGGTCAGATCATAATAAAATTTATAAGAGGCAACCTCGGGTAAAATCACTATCACTACTACATATCACATATTATAAAACTAAGTCCTCCGCCGCGTCTGTCTGTCTGTCTGTTCGCGATAAACTCAAAAACTGCTGCACGGATTTTCATGTTGTTTTCACCAATGGATATAGTGGTTATCATGGAAGGTTTTACTATATAATTTGTCAAGTTTTTGTATACATTGGCTAAAATATAATGATATTTGTCGCTGGCTAAACCCTTTGAGATATAACAAAATAATGTATGGTGGAATTGTGTATCCTATTTAGTTCTACAGAAAAGTCCACGCAGACATATGTCTATCTCTAAGGATAGCATACTATATCCATTTCAAAACTTAAAAAAATGGGCAATTATAAAGCGGTAAGCTATTTACACAAATACCTACGGTACTAATCCTTATCATTTTAAATAAGTTAGAGGCTTTAAGCATTTCATGCACATTATTTTACTTTTTTACACCATATTATTTAAATATCTTAGGAGCTATCGTAAATTAAAAATTACGGCCGAGAAAATAAATTCAAGCGGTCTCGCACCAACGCGATACGACGACGGGTCTCGCTTGATGCAGCCACCTCCGCCCGAGCTCCACTGCCTGTTGCCACGCAACAAGCTGATGCAAAAAATGTAGGCATAATATATTATGTTCTTCTACCCGTGCGAAGCCGGGGCGGGTCGCTAGTATAGTTTAAAGTAAACTGTATCCGAGAATTCGGTGAACATACACGTCAAATATAGAAACTCCTACTTTTTGAACTTATACCAGTAAGGTGACAAACAGGCTTAAGTACGGCCCGCCTGATGGTAAGTGGTTACCGTAGCCTATTGACGTGTACAACACCAGGGGAATCACTCGTGCGTTGTCGAGCCTGCAAAAATCAATTAATGGTTAATCAACTAAATTGTGAAATGTATATTTAATAACTGATTTGGGGCTTCCATACTAATTTCCTCTTCTTCAACGAAACCGATAATGAACACATAACACTGTGAAAACAATTCAAGTTACTGGCATAAGATACATTACTCAAGTTCCGCGAATCGCGGAACTGTATATATTATCTTACTGTTTCATGGTTCCGTAGACTTGGGGTATGGTAAAGGCTTGATAAAAAAATATATTTTTGAACATTAGTAAATTGTGTGAACCTATTTAATTTAATTCCTAATATTTAACAACTCACAAATCAAAGAAGGAACGCTATCAGCCTGTTGGGAACTTTGCCCATCGGCAGCAGCGGGAGCTTTGAGGAAATTTTCTATAAGTATAATATAGTTTGTATTTTATACTATTATTGTTAATACTTAGTTATAAGAAGTACCTAGTAAATTATTGAACCCGTTATGTACTATATCGATTTGATCGAGCAAGGTTGAAGTTTAAAATTAAGTTGCATGATTCAACTTACACTTACTAACAGATGAAATTAGGTTAAGTTACGGTTTAACATTACAAAATGTGACTTTCAAACAATTAAGTAATACAAAAATCTTGTATTGTAGATGCTCCGCTACTCCGTAACCATACCTAAAATCTCCCCCTCCTGACCCTATCTCCCTATGAAATAGGCCCCAAGACTCATCTACACCCTCTGACCTCTGTTAGACGACTGACGTGACCATGACGTGAACATTATTTATTCTAAATAGGCAATAGGTTTTAAACATCGGGCACATGTTAAGTTCAGCGATTGATGTCATAGTTAAAGTTTAACAAGGCTATTAACTGATTGATTTATACCTCTTCATGAATAGAATATGTTACTTTTCGGTTATGGTTATTTATCTTAACTTTAACCCTTTAATCAAAATCTTTAACTTTAGTTTTATTTATCATTTTAAACTTAACCTTAAGGTGTTAAGTTAAACATGGTAACTAAAACTAAAGTTTCCTATAAAAAGTACTTCACGATTTTAAAAGTTTCCTATTTTCTACTTTTCATAACTTGATTAAGATGAGATACAAATGCCTGGTGGGAAGTGGGCATTATCTCCTTTGAACATTAGAATTAACAAGGGGATTGCCAATGTGTTGACGACCATTTACAAAGTACACTACACACCGGTAGGTTGGTAGTGGTAGTCAGTCAGGCATGGTGACAGATTTTCAAGCTTAACCTCAGGCGGGTACCACAAACGCCCTATCTCCGTGCTATGGTTTCCTCTCGATGGAAAACCCATTAACAAAATTTCAACTTCGAAAAATATTTGTCTATAAGAAATAAAATATATTTATTTTGTTAAAATAAATCGAAGAAAACTTTCCAGACATCAGAATAATTTTGTAAATTCAATATAGGTATACTATAATTGAATTATAATTGTTGTTGGGCCTCGGTCTTTAAATTGAAAGCTTTCAGATTGGAACAACTTATTGGAATTGTACATAGTAAAAAATGTAATTCTTTCAAATGTTGAGTTTGAAACTAGTTTGTTTTGTAAAAGTAAAATGTTCTTATTGCTGTAATAAATAAAAAATTGTAAACTCATAGACATATTTTTTATACCAGTTTCCCAAATGTACATACTTTAAATTGATTATATGTATAAGTAGATTCAGCATTGGTTTTCCTGTTTTAAGATTCAGATTTGTTATTACATGTACATTATTAGGGTTCCGTATCTAAAGAGCAAAACGGCCCTATAATTGTTGTCACTCTACTGGTACATTTGTCTGTCTGTCCATCTCCGTATGTCACGGGTCTCAAGCTCGTATCTGGAATGAGCTATAGACCTGAAATGAGATTTTGTTTAGAATATTGACCCAAAACCGAATATTGAATAAGAAATTTAATAAAATATTTTTCAGGGTCTCACATGAAAAGGGAGCCGATTTTTAGGGTTCTGTACCCAAAGGTTTACCCTTTTACGGGACCCTATTACTAAGACTTCGCTGTCTGTCCGTCCGTCTGTCCATCCGTCTGTCTGTCTCCAGGCTATATCTCAAGAACCGCTGTAGCTAGACGTTGAAATTTTCACAAATTATGTATTTCTGTTGCCGCTACACAAATACTAAATAACAACAAATACTAAAAACAAAATAAAATAAATATTTAAGGGGGGCCCCATACAACAAACGCGATTTTTCCCGTTGACCTAGAATCACGAAATTTGGCAAAAAGCAAGGTCTTACAGCACAAATAAAGGGAAAATTCCAAAATATAAAAAAGTTGAAAATTAAAGGGTGTCCCCATACATATATAGTTACGCCAATTAATAAAGAAAGAAAATAAAGACATCTGAGTTGTATGGGCGCTGCTACAATTTAGAGGTCTAGCTTAATTGGCACCAACCTCAAATAAGGTAAATAGATAAAATAGTGCATTTCCCGTGATGGACGTACGATGGACGAAGTTTGTACGGAACCCTCGGTGCGCGAGTCCGACTCGCACTTGGCCGGTTTTTTTTCTTACCTTGACATGTACTTTTTTAATAATGCTGATATATTGAAAATGAAGTACAGAAGGGACTTACATTTGGCCACTCTACTGTTTGGGATCGTATGTACTGAGAAACCTGGGTATCTTTACTCTAAACTTGTTTGGCGGAGTGAAACCCGTAAATACACCGCACGTGCTTCAGCTTGTGTGATGAGAGTTCCCCGTCATAGGTCCGCAGCTTTTAGAGGTAGTTTAAGTATAGCGCCACTAAGTGCTGGAATAATATTCCTCCACCTTTACGTAGGTTAACCTGTATTAGGTCCAAACTAAAAAAAATATACTCATCAGCGTTCAGAAATCCAGTGCTTAGAGCTTAAATCTACTTGTTATTATCTTAAATTTATTACAATTATTATAATTATATATTTTATTGAATACCTACTAAACTTTCCTGACTATTTAATAAATAAATATTATTCTGGGACATTATTCCTCACACACGGCCATCTGACCCCAAACTAAGCAGAGCTTGTACTATGGAAGCCAGACAACTGATATACTACATATACTACTTTTCTTTTGTAAATACATACATATATAGATAATTACAACCATTTAATACAACTATCAAATTATTTTTCCACTCCATAATTTCATTTATGATTTCAACAATTTTATTTATTACTTTATTATTATATTTCATATTTATTTGAGTGCCTTTATAAATCAATATTGGACTTCTATTTTTTTTTATCTATGATAAAAAACTGATGACTGGTGTATATAATATATTTATTTATCCTATATTTGTATTACACATCATAACTACCTATATTATGTTCATACTTAAGAACGTCGTCCATTTGTCCGTGAATCACCCGTGGCTTCAGCTGAAAATCAACGCTGCAGTGAACTGCAGCATATGCTGAGCTAGGGCCGTTTGGACCCACAATATCACACCCTAGAGATGTCATTAGTGTCACTTGTTTTAGTTTGTTTGTGTTTTTGTTTCATATTTTGTGCTATTTATTATGTTTTGTTCCGTGTGAATTTGTGTGTCCAATAAATGTTTTCTTTCTTTCTTTCTTTTCTTTTAGGGTTTCATTATTTAGAGCTGAATAGAGTACAAATATTTCTTCAACTTAAAAATAAAAAAATGAAGGCCTGTCAGTTTTAAACCATTTTTGTTACGAGGTCTATCTTAAAAACTACACTAGTTAAGAGTTTTGAATTTCTATTTATTATGTTTAATCAAAGAATACTGAAAACGCTGTTTCATAATGTAGTTCGCAAGCTGTGGCCAAAACAATCAAACAGTATTTTATTTACGGGATTATATAGCAAAATTGCATAGTAACCCAACTTATTATTCGGAACCACAAAATATATGCTGGTTTTATCATTATTAAACGGAACCTTTTATGCGCGAATCCAACTCGCACTTGACCAGTTTTTTATATTTTGCTTTCAGCACTTAATCAGTTTCAATAAAATTGTAATTAAAAGCGGCGAGATAAGGGTTGAAGGTTCTAGTCGGAATCTTCAAAATTATTAATATTAATGAACCGCACTTCGCGTCTCTAAGGTGTCGGCTAAAGGATTTATACCTTAATTATAATTAATTGTGTCGGAACAAAACCAATTGTAATTTTTGAATAATTGGTGCGGTTTATTTCGATTTGTGCTTTACTTTTTAACCAATCTTAGGAGATATTTTGAATTTTTTTGGTATTAAGTGATTGCTGTGATTGTCAATTTGGAGGTATTACTAATTTTTTAGAACTCTTCAAATTATTAAAGACCAAGATAGTAAGAGCATGGGAGAAAAATGCTGCTTAGATATCGTTTTACGTCGTCATCGTTTACTTGTAGTCAAAAGACTATCGGGCCTTTGACTACAATTAAAATTGGTTTTCTAAATTTAAAAAGAACCTTTTAACTTTCGAAAACCAATTTCTAGTTAAAAATCTGGCCAAGAGCATGTCGGACCACGCACTGTGAAGGGTTCCGTAGTTAAATTACTTCATTGGATTTACAATAGAATAAAATATGACAACATATTAAAACAACAACAATAAAAATTAAAACTATCCAACCTTTAGAGGTTGAAACATGAAATTGAAAATATCTTGTACTAGCCCTGTCCCCTGCAGCTGCGGTTTCATTCGCGCTTCCGGGTTAAGTATCGTTTGTCCTACTCCACGACCTAAAGTACATATATTCCTAATTTCATGAAGTTCAGGTTATGGAGTTATATGGTAGTAGTCACAAACACACATACAAACTTTTGAATTTATTATATTAATTAGGATAGGATAGTAAGTAATATTGGCATTGCCTCAAATTTAGAGAAAAAAAATAAAGAAAAGGTACTAATTCATGCATTTTTTAAATTATTGCTTTATTAAAAAAATACCATTTGGTTACAGAACCCTAAAATGTATGAATATCGCCCTTAACTTAACTGTCGAAGTTCATACTACAACTAGACGTGTAATTAAAACGATCCAACTTTTGTAACTGAAAGTTATAATTGAAAATATCTTCAATTGGCATCGTCAATATTTTTTTTTAAATTTTACATATTTTACTAGGTTTTATTTTTTATCGTCATGGTTTTTATATTCAAAATGGTTTTTGAATTGGAACAATTTAAAAAAAATTACATATCTTATCTTTCTTTGTACATCGTATTTTAGATGTATCGGATCTTTTATTTTTAATTTAGTTACTTTTTAATTATGGATTTTTTTGTTGTTGTTTTAGATGTTATATAAACATCCAAATAAGTAAATGGTACCCTTACTTAAGCAATACCAGGGGGATTGTTGCCGACCTTTACAAAACCTAGAATTTTCTGAACTTCTGGAACACACCGGTTGGTACTTTGCAACAGATTTTCAACTTGAGGGTGGTATCCAGTCAGGCGAGTACTACACCATAGTGTTATTCCTCCAATTTTATTTTACCGAGACCTCATACTCATCGTACAATTTGAAACCACGACCTTCGACATGGCCATTGACGTCGCTACCACTGAGCTATAATCCGTCAGTTTCAATTTGAATTAATAATTCTAGGACAACACTTATTCATTGTAATATTATCATTTAGTTTAATCAGTCACAGAATTTATGAATTCACGTCACAACCTTATATATTTCCTTCATTTGTTCCTTCGGGTTACCTATTTGGCTTATGATAAATATCAGGAATTAAATATTCTAAGCATAGCTCGGCACGGGGACCAATTTGCGAAGGTCAACCGACATAATACAAAATTATATAAGGTACCTACTTAGAAAACTATAAATAACTATGTATCCAAGCCGTAAGGCTAATATCTTCGGAGGTAATACCAAAACTTACAAGTACAACGAACAGAATTACGGTCTCAGAAATGGCCTTCCCACACACGAAACTTGTCAAGATACGACACAGACTAATTCATCAAAAATTTTTATGTCAGTAGACAACTATAAAACAAACTAGCAGACCGGAATTACGCCCTTAATTGCTCGTATACCTACGCCGCAGGCACCCGCAGGGATGCCCTAAAATGTTCAGAAATTCCCAACACTAAGTGTTATTCAGTTATTTACGAGTGTTCCTGTGAGCCCTTCCCATTAACGGGTCTCGTTAGTGAGCGGCCAGTGGCAAACAAAATCAAGGGATTATTAAAGATGGAAGGTACCGAAGTGTTCTAGAGTAAATAGCAATTATTTGCAGCATGATTTTTAGTAGTAGCTAAAGTTTAACTAACCTTTTTGGTGGTCAAAGTACCATGATGAGATACATAAAATATAATTATACATTGTTAATGCGAAAAAATAAATTTAAGAGGATAAACATGAAATATATTATAATCGCCGTATAATTACAATATTCCACATCAAAATTTCACATACATAGCAAAATATTTTGTAATTTAAACAACAATTTTATTGACACGCACTTAAAAATGTACCTTAAATTTATCTCCTGAAATACTTTTATACAAGTGACTGAATCGTACCTTAGAAAATTATGACTGCTATTCACGTCCATAATGAGCCAAAGATAACGCCGGTTTCACGTTTATTTACTTCATTTACTGTAGTTTGCGGAACAGATAAATCTCCGATGGGTTTTACTGTCCTCGGTTGAGGCAGTGAGATATATTTGGGCGAAGATTGAATCAATATAAATTTTAGTAGGGATAACATTTAGGTATTATTATTAAGTTTATATCTTGTTTATGATGATTTGTTGTAATAATTTTTGTTTTAGTCAGCTTACGGCTTTTATATGGAAAGACCTTCATAAGGGCCCTCTTGGGGCTTAAACTGAATAAATGGCTTTGACTTTATAAATACTATAATGTATATTTATCTTCATATAACTTTTTACTTTAGTCAAAGTCAGGGCCATTTATTCCGTTTAAGCTCTAGGAAGGCTCAAGCTTGACTCTATCGCACGCGAAAATATATTGCCGTCGCACTCTCACATATGCGGTGATCGCATCATCACAAATTTTACACCTAGGCACAAAGGTCATTGCGCTAAATTCTGCCTGCTCCATGACCACACTTTACCGGCTAAATCCGTGAAATCTCGAGCAGAAGATAATATTACAAATTCTACCACTATAAAACATCAATGCAATCTCCTGCAAAATAGTCATGTGGCTTTAAACCTCAGATCAATGGATAGCCCGTATTTATGTTAAGATTTTAGGCTATCTATAGAATACCTACACCCCCTCGTTACACCACCAGCTTGATGCTATTTAATACCTTATACAGTGTTATCTATTGGGATATAGAACTCGACAATATAGTTCCCATTTAAATTATATTAGACGCGATATGATTTTGTGGCTGTAAAGTTGTACGATGAAATTGTTTCTGTACGATTCTATTTAAAGGAAAAGAGCCTTAATGTACAGGTATAAATGGGCCTAAAGGGGTTCTAACATTTTCCTATGCAAGCTAGCATAGCCACTCGCTACCATTTTGATTATTTTTCAAAGTTGCGGTGCATGGGTAGAGGACACATAAAAAACAACAAGAAATGTGAAATATTATTGCTAATTTTTTGTTTTGTTGCCCTAACTATCACGTTGCCGAGATATTGGGAGGTAAAGATCGCCATAATGTTAACAATGAACGTTACCTTTAAATATGTCTGCAACGTGATAACTTTAGGGCACCATATTTACTTATTTTTTTGTATATTTAAGTGTTTTCTACCTATACCAATTTCACAGTGCATGCGCCGCTACTTAAAAAAAAAACAAGATGGCGGCGGATAGCAACCCACAAAGGTTCTATCCCCTTTTTCACCATACTAAGTACTTACACTTGCTTAGTGATGTCGATACGATCTAGTTTGCATAATAACCGTGTTATCTTTTGAGAGGCGTTATGAGCACTGATTTTAATAATTAAAGCCTACATCTCATGCTGACACGATTAGCAAAATGTCTTTAGAATGAGCGTGTGACGGCATGGTTCGGCGGACTTCGGCATCATTCGGTCCAATTAAGATACCACACAGATAAATCATGTTCCCACTGCGGGTACGGTCAGAACAAACGGTTTACACGCACATTACTTCAATTTAACGTAAATGTATCGAATAAAACAATTTATACGGATAATGGTCGCGTTTATATGATTTGTGACTTTATTCCGCTCGCTTTGGCGTTGTTGGATGATTTTTATGGTTCCGTAGTAGGCCGAAACCCTACAAACACTTTGTAATAGGTGGTCATTCATTCTGATCCATTTATTAAACGATAAATAAGTATGGGCCTTGTATCAATGTGTTTAAATTTTACCGAACCTAGCTAAAGTATTTTAAAAAATTTAAGGACATTCCGTCATTAAGTGAAGCTGAAGATGGAATTATACCTTTTATTCCGGGATAATATCCTTACTTAATCCCTACTATATATTATATATTTAAATTATATATAATAATATTATTATTATTTATTATAATTAAATATTATAAATGCGAAAGTAACTCTGTCTGTCTGTCTGTCTGTCTGTCTGTCTGTCTGTTACGCTTTCACGCTTAAACCGCTGAACCGATCGCGAAGAAATTTGGTATGCATATAGCCTATGGTATGGCGATGAACATAGGGTACTTTTTATCCCGGGAAAATACAAGATCCCTAGGGAACGCGGGTGAAACCGCGGGGCAGAAGCTAGTAATATTATAAATGCGATTGTGAGTAGTTTGTTTGTTTGTTACCTTTTCACGCCTAAACCGGTGAACCGATCGCGATGAAATTTGGTAGGCAGATAACCTATGGTATGGAGAAGAACATGTACTACTTTTTCTCGGGAACGCGGGTGAAACTGCGGGGGACACCTAGTTAGATAATATAAAACTGCGAGACACATGAGAAGAATGGCCTTACGAACAATTCCTTATATAAACTATCAACTGTACTCTTATAAGCCTACTACAAAGTTAGGTGTCTACGGAACTTTATGCTAATGCCTATCCGACACGCTCTTACTTTGAAGAGAAGGTACCTTGGTATTTTGTGAGAAATAACTTACTATAATAGGAACATAAGGGCGGCTTACCTACACCGCACTGTAGTTAGAATGAAAAATGATTGTTTGTGGAATAAATAGCTCACTCTGTAGGCACCCTACATTTTTATTTGCTACTGTTAGCCTTGTCTGACATGTATGTTAGTCTTGTAACTTATTCTTGTTATTTTCTCGTTACAGCCACACTGTAGTTACGCAATTCAACAAAATTCTATTGAATTTTGTTTTTTGAGATTTGTTTTTGGAAATAAATGCTTTTTGATTATGTACTTTGAATATACTGTTGGTTTATTTTAAAACTAATAAACTTATTTAATGGGTTTAATATCAGGTTTCATTATATAATAAAAATTATTGCATGAATGAACCTAAGAATCTTGAAATTATCGCTACGGAATTAAGAACATCTTCATTCTTAAAGTAAGTTAAAAATTACACTGTTCCTGAAAACAAAATAATATCACATAAATGTGAAATATGTTAGTATTCTATTTGTTCAACAAATAATCAACAATTCTCAAACTACATGCAACATATTTTGCGACTTTTTTCTCGTTTTAATTCCGACGTTAAACTTGTTTGTATTAATTTTCGCTCGTAATGGGCTCATACAATACTGCAACGGTTTGTGTACCTTTGCCTTCACAATTTAACTGCTTAGTCTTAATTAGATTGTTAAAGCAAGGTGTAAAACCGACACAATGCTTGTTTTGAGCATCGACTTTAGTTGCAAGTAGTTTACGTCCATATTTGTTTCTCATTGTTTAAATACTTTCCAATTTTAAATATAGAGAACGACTTTATCGATTTCATTCAACTATTTTTAAGTTTTCTAACTACTTTGTAGAAGGTTCTTACGGAAAGAAAAATAAAGAAAATTGCAAAGAAAATTGGAAAAATTAATAATAAGAGATCGCGGGTGAAACCGCGGGCCGGCAGCTAGTTACTTTTTAAACACCAAAATTTGTATATCAATGTTTCGTTTGTTCATTTAAAGCTTCAAAACAATAAATTATTCAGTTTATATAAATTCAAATACCGACGATTTATTATGGAAAATCTTGTCTATTAATAATCAAAAAGAAGGATGAACTTTTTCGCCGACGATACGATATTGATATCAGTCGATATTGGCTAATGAGATATCTTGTCGAGAGCGTGTACCACATGTACATCATATTTCTCTCATAATTGGAATTCTTCTCGATTGGTGTCGTGCACTCGTTCTCGCATATTGACGCGCGTTCATTTGGTGTCAAATGTCGTGAATGGAGGTTTAATTAACGATGGTAGTTGTTACACGTTATCATCAGGAAACTGAAGTATTGCAACTTCGGTAAGATATATATTTTGATTGGAAAGTTCTCGTCTACTTTATTAAGCTAAACTTTCAGGGTTGAATATACTAATTAATACAAACAAGTTTTACTATGGGACTAGTTGGTTGGTTTTAGAGTTCTAAAAGTGCGAATAAAAATTGTTGTTCCAAACACAAGTTCAATGCTTATTTAAACAAAATGTAAAGGGTAGTGAGTACTTTGATCCCTAAAAGTCTAGCTACAGAATTAAAACTAAACCTGTATGTATGTATACCTATTACTGGATTCGGGCCTTAATAGAATCAGATTTTTAACTGAAAATCAGATTTATGTCTAAAAATGCTGAGCTGTAAATCTCGTTTAACAGCAATGTAGCTGTAATATAATTTTTATGCATATTTTTATTTTATTTTTGTTTTGTTATATTTATTTATTTTATTTTAAAAAATTTTGTTTCGTGTTAATATTATAAGATTTATTCTGTTTTTTTTTTCTTTTCGACCATCTTGTCTGTTATGTACGACTATTTGTTTTTTTTCCTTTTTTACGTTTTTTTTTCTTGGAATAAACTAAATGGATAGGCTTGTTTTTGAGTTGATACGGAACATGAAAAAATAAACGACAATAGAGCAGGCAGATGATGAGATGTAGAAATCGATGAAAAGGTGGATGGATTGTAAGAAGAATACTCGTAATGAGATTATAGTAACACTAATTTACTTTCATATGATGTGTCACTCGGTAGGTATCCTGTATTAATGATTATTAGTATATGATTTGTACCTATTACTTATTATTTGAGTTTGATGACATTTGAGTTTTGTATAATTTTTTCTTAATTATTGGTTTTATTGATTTATTATTGAGCATTGATTTATTTTTTTCTAATTTATTTTGTTTTAGTTTTATATAAATTTAAAATTTTGCATGCTATTGTAGCGAAACATGAAGATCTAAGTGTCAAAAATAAGAACTATTTATGTAACCGTGTTTCAAGCAAATAAATTATCTTTATCATATAGATCAAGTTTCTAAAAATTCGACTAAAGCAATCCCACTTAACAGAGTCTTTTTTTTACACCAGAAGCTTCAATATTATGTGGAGGTATTGGAATTGACTTGGATATGCAAATTTTCTATAGAGGCCTTAAAAAAAATTGACAAATTGAACACTATTTGTATTCTAAGACTATAATTAAAATCATTTTAGTAAAACTTCTCCGTTGTAAATGAAAGGTTTATCCAGCTGAACGTTTACAAAAGGTCGCTTTAAGTGTCAAAGGCATTTAAATAAACATTTATTTAATAGGGTTGCAGTTTAGCTTCTTTACAAAACAGTAAAATAGTTGGAGGTGAATTTAGGAGTTTGACAACCCTATGACTATCTCAACTAACTATCTCTGACTAGACTGTACCTATTCTCGTACTGATAGGTACATTAGGGTCAACGTAATTATGGTTTGTCTTATTTGTAAAGGTACACAAATGGTACGCAATTTTATTTAGTAAAATTATAACAATATACACGTACGGGAATCTGATCCCAAACTAAACAGAGCTTATACTATGGAAACCAGATAGCAATAATATTTTTTTTATTATATACATATTTAAGCACATATACAAATTAATTCAGATTCGGAAGAAATACCTAAATTATGTTATACTTACATTCACAAATTCACGTTCACTCACGTTCTGGGTGAGAATGGAGCCCACATTCTATATTATGGTAGTCAAAGTATCTGACCCCCACGTCAACCCACCAGTTAACTATAACGAACAAAAAGAAAATAATAATTATACAAAAGATTTGAAAAGATCAACCTTGCTCGATCAAAATGTATGAAGTTATTTTTTTTTTCTGATTTCAAGGTTGGTCCCATACTAAAAGTTATTTGTAGGGTAGGTAGGTGAATGAAATAACCTTGTATAATGTGAATTTACTAGAGAATTCACAATAATTGTATTGCAAACTTTGCCAACTGTACCAACATTGTATACACAAACACTAACAACATAGGAAAGATCGACGAAAATGATAAATTACTGTGAAGCGACAAGATCGAGACATTTCACGAACTAAGCCCAGAGATGGGTGCGCCATTAGCCGAATAACCTTTATTAAACATTCTTTTATTTAAATTTAATTCCCCGGGAACTCGTTGTCCTTTCGTGGGTATTTCCCAAAAATGCGTAAGCAATTTGTCCGTGCCTAGTAATTCGTGCATTTTTCACGAGATTTCCACGGCTTTAGGGGTGACATCTTTATTTACTCCGTCGCCATTTTACTCTTTTCTGAAGTTATTTCTGCGGGCATTACACAATTTACGGTTCCAGTTTGAAAATTTACGGCTGGAGCGGTTTAAATGACTTTTTATATTTGAGATTTTTATCATACTTATTATAAACATTATAATAAGATAAGGTTATAATGAGATTTTTATCATACAGATAATTATTATATAATTATTGTGTAACTTATTATTTTGATTAAACTACCTAAATAGTAGTAGGGATAAAATGTCACTAAGTATATTAAATGTCCAAGGCTTTATTTCATTGTCCATATACAATAGAGACGGTTACAGTTAGAACGTAGGCTCGTGTACTAGTAGTATATGTATCTATGTAGTAATTAAATTGTAGGTATTTTCCTATTTACCTAATAACAGAATTGCAGGGAAACACACGTGTGAATGAACTTGCAATACAGTGTTTCTATCTATATAAAAAATACAATGTTTTGATAACCATTTATCATTTTAAAGCGATTTATAATATTTTGTTGTCAAGTAGTTAACAATAAAACGAAACGATCAACCGATGGTTTATTTTATGGCGTTTTTATAGATTTTCGATAATGCTGCATGGTCCATTCTGCTACGTTCGTGACGTATATCATTTGGAAATGTATTTGTTGTGCAAGTAATGGCACAAAATGTTTGAAAGGATAATAAGAATCTGTCACACAGTTATTTACAGCTTTAAATTTATTTTTACCTCGTAACTTTAAAAAAGATATAATCATTAATTTTTGTGTTGAATGGGCATTGACCATTTCAAGCCTCTAGGCTTTATAAAGGTCGGCAACACATTGAAAATCCCCTTAGTATTGCTAATGTCTATAGGCGACACTATAGCCACTTATCGCTTTTAATTGTCAGTATTCAGACATAAAAAAATAATAATGAAAAAATCATTCTAATTAAAAAACTGTGACATTAATGTTATGAAAAATATGACGGTGAGTTAGGTAATTTAAGTCCTAAAATAAGCAGTAAGAACTCGTTTTCAATAACGTTCTGTTGCAAAAGTTAAAGCATAATTTAACACAAACAGATAAACAGCAGTTGTCATGTGCAAATTCTATCGTGTCTCCGTTGTACCGTTCTATCTGCTCTTGACTAAAGAAGGTATTACTAGATTTTGCTTCCATTCCTAAGACTTTTGAGTTTAGAACTGCACTAGCTGTGAACTTGAGGACTTTTTTGTTTCTTTATTTAACACATATAGTTTCACATATTTTTTATTGCTTTAGCGCAGGATATTTACAAGTCTATGTCTTACAAATCCTTACGTAAACGTTACGAGCGCTGTTGTAAAATGTCCTTTCCTAATTTAAAAAGGTCAAAAACCTAGCGCCTAAGTTTCAAGTAAAAAAATCAACATTACTGTACGTTTATAATACAACTAGCTTCTACCCCATGGTTTTACCGGCTTTTACTGGAGGACCTTTTATTTGCATGATAAATTTCACTTATTCGTTTGGACAATACAGCATCATTGAGTAGCAAATCCACAAACAAACATTCACTAATTATACACTAGCTTCCGCCCTACTGTTTTACCCACGTTTTCAAGTGATCTTATTTTTTATGAGATAAAGTCAGTAGCATTATGCTGAGCTGAATGTCCTTTTTCGGCGGCACAGACAACATTTTACTTTTTATCTTGTTTATTGTAACTTTATTGAATTGTGTTCGTCGAAAAAAAAAATTCTTTCTTTCTAATATTTTACTCCAGTATATGATATTAATTATGTGTCAAGATTCATCCAAATCCGTTGAGTAATTACGGTGTGATTGAGTAACAAACATCTACAAAACATTTGCATTTATAATTTTAGTAGGATAGTTAATGTGGTCCCACTGCGACTGAACGACATGACAAACCCTAACTTCTTGCCTATTTCAAGCACTAGCTTAGTTTGCATAGCGTTATTAAATTTGTGGAATTTACAAATTCTACCCGCTAAAGTTTTCGCTTTGGTCTGTACGCAAATTTGTTTGCACAATATGTTGCCTGATTTTCTAATAGTGTATAACCAATTTACTTGACCCCTATCCTAGATTGCAATAAATATATAGCACGCTTTAGTTTGCTTTAGAAATTGTATATTTGTGCAACGCTCTTAGTGGTCATATTTTATACAGACTACTTATAGTGTATTTTCAGGGAATACTAACGTTGAAATAGATTTAATACGCAACCTGTTATTATTAATTGTAATATTGTATTTTACACACGGAGAGTGCTCTAGTGCATGCAATGATTTCCCTTATTTTAAGATTTGAACTTACGACCTTTTTCACGGCATTTTTTAATTGTCCTTAAATTCTTAGTATCTAACGAAGAATGTTCATACTAGAAAATTTGTTTCGCTATTTTATTTTCATAATACCAAATCAGGCTTAAAAGAATAACAAAACTGGGAACCCCTCAAATCGACCGTCCGAAATGAGTGGCATATCCTATAAAATTGTTGATGGCATAGAGCCGAGGGGCGTAACGTTCAATTTGCATTTTATTGCATTTCTTGCTTGTGAATAATTGAGTGCCGGCAAGAGACGTCGGCTCTGATTCCGTGTTCCAAGTCCGCCGCCGACGATCGAACTAGTGATGCGAACACGAATGCTTATTTGCTACTCGATCTACTTGGTAGTTTGTACTTTCAACAATATTCGAGTAATCTTTGCCCAGCGTGAAAAGAGAAGATGGTTTGCATGGTTCGCAATGGATTTTTAGGTTAAACGAAAAGTTTTCCCTACCCGTCCATTCAGGTTGGCAAAAGTATTTTTGACTATACATACATATTTTTTACAGTAATAAAGGCCCGTATAACCTACGAGGAGTAAATTAGAATTTAGATATAAAAATATTTGTACTCAAATTCCAATAGAATTCTACTACTTACTTAGGTATAATACATTACATTATACTTCCGTGAATCATAATTTACAATATATTTACAATCAATGTATAAAACAAAAACAAACAAACTATGATATATAGAAAACATCCGTGAATTAATTTCATATTTATAAAAATAATCTGTACACGAATAGACCCGATTTATTATTATAAATATTAATAATTCAAGTCAATGGTTTTATCCGTACTCTACCTAATTTCCCATCACTCGACCGTAGTCTCTAACATAATTATTCAAGATTATATTGGCATGTTTGTACAAAAAAAGAAATTCAATTTCGACCGAAATGGTACATTTAAGAGCAACACTTACGCTTCACTTTTCTATGAAAGCCGAAGTGGCTCAGAGGGGAATAATACCAACAATCGTAAAGGTACAGGTGATATTACTAGACCTGTACTTTGGAAGCTAATGCAAGCTAGCATATAGATTCAATGGAGGTTTTTTTAGCTTGCCCAAGAAGTTAATAGGCTAAAGGTATCGCCTAAATAAACAGGTATTAAAAATATTATATAGCGATGTACAGTCAGCGGCAAAAGTAGCTTGGCATTTTAGTACCCTTTCATAATAATCTATTGAAATTTTCTTGACAGTTTGTATGAAAATTATGAATAGTGTAATGTGACACGGTACTAAAGTGCCAAGATACTTTTGCCGCTGACTGTACACTTTAGTAGTTTCTGTAGTGCCCACCCTGACTGGGTACTTCAACCTCAAGTTGAAAATCACGATACATCTACCAGCGTATTCTGGCAGCTGTACGTGAGAGCCAGTTCCTTCTAAAATTTGTATGAGGTCAGACACTGGCCTATAAATCGTAAAAAAAAGCAATCAAATTCCGGAAAAGTGATAAATAAATAGATTTACATAGGTACCGAGCAAAGACACACCGCCTTTCTGATCCCAATCATAATTTGTGCTATGGGAACCAAATAACTGAATAAACTTTCATAGTTCATTGTAATAAAAATATAATGGTTTCTGTGAATAAAATAGTTATTCTGCAACTAATTTCAATGGTTGTCAACCCACATAAATAAATTGTAGCCAAAATCAATAACAAATCATATTGAAAGTTTATAGGCACGTGTATGTATTTCAATATTTTGATGAAATGATAACTCAATTTCAGCTTTGAACGGAGAACTAAATACATTACATACTATAAAAAAGATTAATAATAGTTGAAATAGTGAAAAAAAAACTATTATATTCCATGCACAGCTTCGCTATAAATTCCCGTCCAAAATAGTCCTAACGCCAAAATGCTTCTAAAAGATGTAAAAGCGGCGCTATGGAATACCAGCGGATGGCAATTCACGAATTTCGTGACCACAGAGACATAAATCAGTTGTGGAAGGAGTGCAAAAAAATCCTCAAAGAATTTCAGAATGTACTGCGAATTGCTGAAAAGTTTATGCTGCTTTGGCTGTGTGCTAAGGCCTCTAAATTTTTTTGTCGTTTATTGTAGTAAAAGTACCGGCGAAGTTTTTCTTGGATTACATACAGTTTTTAAGTTTTTTTTTACTTTTTGGCAAGATCTTGCAAATTGACGTTGCGTTTTCATTTTATTTTCACGAAATCGTATGTTTTGAGTTTTATTCAATAATATCGGTGGCGTTTTGTCAAATGAAGATAATTCCAAGCGCACTAAGTGAATTGAAATTAACTGAATGTGTGTATCGTGACTTTTCAGGACATCTCAAAAAGTTGACTGACTTGACTTGACTATATGTAGGTATGCCAGATTTAAGTATATCAGACATATTGATTTAAAACAAAGAATAATACTGTACATGATTAGGCTGTGTAGGCTAGAACTCTTTGCCTTTCCGAATAAAGGTAAAAAAATAAATATATATTATAACTTGACATTGGCAAAATAAACAATCCGTGTGATGCGTAGATAGAGGAGTCACCATTTATAATAATAAACAGGAAAGTTATTTTTGAAGTGTAAACTTCTTTTAGCGCGGTACGCATATTTATAGATGAGGTAAAACCTCTGGACTCGCGACACCGTTGAGACGCGACACCGTTATGATGAGACGCAGTTTGACGTTTAGTTTCTTTTTTATTGAAGTGAAAACTTCTTTTAGCGCGGTACAGCAACATATATATAGATTGAGATTGAGGTCACAAAAAAAAAGTTTTCACTTTTGTCGGCACTCCCGGAGTGCAATTTTTTTCTTTCTTCTTTATTATGTCAGATGGACAAACTGTCAAGCGGTCTACCTTATGGTAAGTGGCTACCGTCGCCTATGGACATTAGCAATACAATTAGTAATGGGATTGACAATATGTTAACGACCTTTATAAAGCCTGGAAGGCAACTGTGTGTCAATTTCAACTGCCGGAACACACCAGTAAGTGGTTGGTGATAGATTTTCAACATGAAATAATAAAATAAATAAATATTCTGGGACATTATTCCTCACACACGGCTATCTGACCCCAAATTTAGCAGAGCTTGTACTATGGAAGCCAGATAACTGATATACTACATATACTACTTTTTTTGTTGTAAATACATACATATATAGATAATTACACCCAGACTCAGGACAAATAGACATGTTCATGCACACAAATGTTTGTCCTGTGTGGAAATCGAACCCACGACCTGCGGCGTGACAGATAAGGTATCTTACCAACCACGCCAACCGAACTTGGATAATGTCCCAAATATAGATGTGTCTCGCTCTGTTTGTCTCTTTTTGACACATTGACGGATATAGCCTGACAAATGTCACTTTTTATTTAAACTAGCTGTCGGTTTACCTCGCGGTTTCACCCGCGTTCCCGAGAAAAAAGAATCCCATGTCCTTCTCCATACCATAGGCTATCTGCGTACCAAATTTCATCGCGATTCGTTCAGCGGTTTAGGTGTGAGAAGGTAACAATCAAACAATCAAACAAACATTCGCATTTATATAATTAAGATAGGATTTAACATATCCTAAGCATATATCACTAAAATTAGTTTTAGGACCGTAAACTTTGTAAGCTCATAAAGTCATAATTCAAGAGAATTCGGATAAGCATGCAATCCGATTAAATGTCCAGACATCTTAATTATTCGAGCGTATCCAATTTTCTTAGGCTAATTAGTTTTGTCAAAATTAGTGTTTAATTTAGCTTAGAGGGCAAGGTGATCGAGTAATAAATACTTAATTATATGAAACCGTCAGATGGAAATTATATTTGTGAAATTTTAGCTCGCAGATAATTTATTAAAAACTAAAACTAACCTCTTCACCTTAGTAAAGTGACATGATATTAGTTTCACCTTATCTTGTAGTCACCTGAGTTTCTTGAACTAAAAAGTTAACGTAGAAAATAAATTCGTACATCACCCATATTACCGAAAATTTGTATTACAAGCGCAACACTGAATTATTCCCTAAAATGAGTCAACTTTTTTCCATCATCACGCCTCTATACGTAATGACTCCTCCAAATGTTCAGTCGCTCAAAGCACTCTAATCTGAAAAATTACGCTCCAGAAAAAAGGCAGTTTTATTTTGCAAGTAACTTTTTACATCGCGTTGACATAAATCAAATGTTAAATGGTGAATTTTATTGTATTTCTCTGGTCAAAATTAGTAGTACATTGTCGTAGGATAGAAGCTGGAATTGTAACCGAGCATTTTCCTTGTAACATCTATTCTAAACAAAATGTTGTAGAGGCATTCGAGGGGCGTTTGTGTTCGCCGACCGAACAAAACGTAAATTAGGCTTTCATCCGTCCTTCCCTTTTGTATCCTATTCTCCTACTGCAAAGGTCACTGTTTCATTGTTAAAATGCGTAAGTAGGGAAGCAGCAGAAGTGTTCTTTAATTTTTTCTCGTATATTTTTCCATTTTTTTGGTAATGCATTTTTTATACAGTTCTTTATTTTTATGTGTTTGTGTTGTAGCAAGGATAATGTTCAATATTTTACGTGTATCTCTAAAAGAAATGCTTATCTTATGTTAAAAGCTATTGCTACTTACTGCTTAATATCCTGTATGCTTATTATTATCTTTTTCAATAAATCTATACTTATCTGCTGAAGAGTTTGTTTGTTTGTTCGATGAAGGTTATAGACTACTTTTTATCGCGGAAAACATACAATCCCTTGGGGAAGCTAGTGTTATTAAGCTAGTGTGAATTAACTGACCTTAAATTAAAACAGCATTATTTGTATATTTTTTTTCTAAAGGTTAAAATTGAATAAACTTTTCTCCATAAATAAAGACTAATGCCTAAGACAGATGAACAGAAGTCTCCGAACGAGAATTGATCATCATTATTATACGTATAAATGTCTACTTACTCAGTAACTCAGAGTTATAAACCGGTTATAATCTCTCCGATTGTTTGAATAACAAAGGAGCAATTAGGAATCGAAACCGGGTACTCATTACAAATTGAGATCACTTTGCGTTTCGGCCATTGATCTAATATAATGATACAAAGTAAGGACGCCACTCGCGACGACGATGGACATGATGCAATTTTTGGCACTGTCGCGCTGGCCAAATAACTCTATTGACAACTGCTTTCATCCCGTAGTTACACCCGCGCTCTCGGGATGAAATTTAACCTAAAACTATATCTTTGCAAAAACCACTTCATCTGTTGTTTTTTTGCACGGAATAGGTAAATAAGGATGGAAAGGTAATGTGGGCGTGGCAAGCGCGCCACAATTCGATGAAGTTATGATTCGAAAATCATAACTTGACTGACCGATTCATTCATTCACCGCGTTTAGTGCGCTTCGTACTACTTCGGAGAACAGAGCTCTGCTTTATAATGCCGTGTTGTGCAATCATAAACATGACCAATGACTGTTAAGTTATGTATGTATTGCAAGTATGACATGTCGTGTAAGTGTGTGCAACCGGCGACAGCGGTTCTAGTACAAAAGTTCCTCAAAGGCCTTTCCAACCTTATTTACCTATTCCGTGTTTTTTTGTAACGTGAAAGAAAGATATACTAATAACAGTAGGGATCCCTACTGTTATTAGTATATATTGTTGTAAAAACGATCGTTTTTACAACAAATCTAGATATGGCAACATTGCTGCGCTTTTCCCTAATGGAAATTTTGAACCGAAACAAAGCCGCGCAAAAATTCTGTATAGTGTTTTTTTTTTAATATGAAGAGCCATTGCAGTATAAATTAAAAATAAACAAATACTGAAATACAATCAGCCTTTAACTAAGCGATTACAAGCATAAAGCATTCTAATAGATATGTGACAGATGACATTGATTTTTTTTGATAGAAGAACAATATTCGTAAATATTTGAATGGACCTATCTTTACCTTTGAATCACTGGTTACGGCGTACTTCGGAATGTACTCAGACGCCACGGTATTACGTTAAGTCGTTAAATTCACTTAAGTCCCGATAAGAAGCCGAATGTTTATTTATGGGAAGATAAATTATGTCAAATCGCAGGTGATTCATTTTGCCCTAACGTTTATTAAACTGGTTAACAGAATGAAAATATTTTGTGTTGTTGGTTTATTTATTGCTTATGTTCATTATTTTTTAAAGATTTTAATTATTTAAAATACCTAAAAAAAAAAATTAAAAACAATGGAACTGAAAGAATATATATACAAGAAGACGCGAAGTGTATGGTAAAGAAAATTTATCATTTATTATAACATGCTGTCGGATCAGGATTGTTACAAAATTCTGCTGTCAATTCGTGCAAATCATTTACTAGTAAAAGCTTTCAAGGATTCAGGATTTTGTGATTATCAAAATAAGTTTTACATAATTTCACACATTAAACACAATCCATGCGCATGTATTGTAGGATTTTACTAGATATCATGCTGTCAAATCATATTAGTTTCAGTCAGTCAGGTGTTTTTGGAGAGCATTAATAAAACACATTGGTTACATTTTGCGATTTTACTTCTATAAAATCAGGAGTTTATTAAATTTTATATCCGTTTATTGGCATCTAGCACCACAAATCATTCACGGCTTTTTTTTTGCGGCGACTTAATATGAAACGCTGAAGCTTCAAATACTCTAGACTAGACAAACAACATTAGTTTGCATCTAAAAAGTTTAATGAGTATAGAAAAGCACATGAAAATTGGATCAATAATTATTTTAGTTAGAGTTCTTTTTCTTCTGATAAACGAGCTTGATTTATGGCATTTCCCGTACCTATAGTATCTATATAGGTAAATACTTTGTTCGTCAAAAACCAACATCAATTTGTTTCCTGAGGTTCAGTTGCGCAAAACTCTTCGCTTAATTAAAGGTTTTAATTTATGTACTTCTAAACTTTAGCTCCAGTTTTTAATTGTTTGTTAATATTATCGTGATTTCAATTCGTTGATACCTCAAATTCGTAATTACTTTGGATAAAGGGAAGAGATTCTACCAAAATACTTATTAATTTATCTCCACAGTAAAATAGTATACGACCGCAAAGTTAATCTCATTCATTAAGAGCCAAGGCTGAGCGAAACAGTTCGCCAAATGTATTCAGACAGGTCGACTCAAAAGCAAAGAACTTGGACGATCTTGGTTTATTTACTATTCTTTAATTAACTCTAGCAGGAACGTTTTGGATCATGTACTTCTTTGTAAAATGTTAGCTGAAGCAAGAGATACCTTGGTAACTTTGCTAAATTAAAATATAAAAGTAGAAACATTATTGTTTATTTATAAACGAGTAGGTATGTAATTATACTTCTTTATTTTACTTTATTTTTTGTTAAATGCTGTCGATAAATGTTTTCCATTATTGTTATATCAATGGTACTTTATAATATTTTTAGGTACCTTCTTGAAATGTTTGTGCAGCACGACGCAATCAAGTGCACTCGGATTGCGTATTGTTAAACTGTTGCAGAATAACAAGGAACTTCTTAGGATTAACAAGGCTTTAGTTTTATACTATTTTATTCATCGTTCACGGAGATCTTTTTAAATCTTTGGGTTTTATTTAAATTTGTAACAAGAAGTCGTTCTCAAATGGACTTTAAATAAGAGCTTTGGATTTTTGAATTCTTAATTTCCGTAGTATTTCTTTCTCGTCACGTCCGTTATAGCAATAATTCATTAGTATTTTGTTGTTTTTACTTTTATTTAGCTGTAAGTTGTAATGGTAGCAAGCTCAATTATTTTCAGTTTTTAATAACTAGCCGTCCCCCACGGTTTCACCCGCGTTCCCAAGAAAAAACTTTTTTTTTAACCTTTTCCTGACAATAACGAACACATAAAAGAAAGATTGAGCTTGTAAACCATTTGGCGAAGGAAAAAATCGTGACGAAACACATATATTATATACAACATCTATACATTATTAAAAAACCTCAAATAACCTTACACAAAACATAAAAGATAGTCATCCTCACATAATTACAACATAACGTACGCCCGAAAGAACCAACATGCCATTTTCAACGTAGCAACACTATGATTATTACAAACGTTATGCCATTGTATTGTCGACAGTACGTACACCTACACATGCCGTGAAAAACAATGGGCCATAGAGCTTAACACGGCCGATAATTTCCTTCTTCCTGTAGGTTCCCTTGTTTTGGGTTAGCATAGAATATATAGAAATCTTACAAATAGAAGTAGGATGCATTGCTACAAGTATTCATTACATTACAACGGTGAAGCTATTGGGCAGTGATGGTGAAGATTTTGTACATAAGAATGGTGGTTTGCAGCGTATTAGATTTGGTATATAAGTCAAAAGTTAAGTGATGTCAGGTGAAAATGTGACAGGCTTAGTAAATAGGTAAGTCGTCTCGACTGTATGTTTAACGTCAAGTGATAATGTGATATAATAAATTTGTTGAGAGCAACCATTTAAGCTTCTTAATTATACGTAAACGGCATGATATGAGCTCTTTAAGGTAGGTTCTCTTTGAAAAAGATAGCTAGAAGAGTAGTTCTATATTTCATTTAGAATTCTAAAAGTTAAATAGACGAGGGGCAGGTTGAAAGCTATAATCCCTGTCTGTGCCCCGCAACTGCCCCGGGGAATGGAGGCTTGCGTAATCTTTACAAATATGTTTTTAAGTCGGACAGGGATAGTTGACCTGTTGTCGGTCGGGTGAAAGGTACGGTTGACATTTTGTTAGTACTTATGTAGTTAAGTTAAATTAATTGAAATTAGAGTTTTCATGTTTTAGGTTAATATTCATTCTAACTGCTGAATGGGCTGAAATGCTTAGTGAGCATTCTGAGATATCCTAATCCTAACTAATATTATAAATGCGAAAGTGTTTGTTTATTTGTTACCTTTTCACGTTTAAGCCGCTGAACCGATCGCGACGAAATTTGGTATGCAGATAGAGACTACTAGTACACTACTAATAGTCGGCTACTTTTTATTACGGGAAAACTTAAGATCCCTGGGGAACGCGGGTGAAACCGCGGGGCGGAATCTAGTATTTTTATAATTCTCAGATAACTTTGAGTTCTTGACCAATCGAAATCTAACCTCAACTGGCATCGTGTTACACTAATCAATAATTTCAAGCTATACAACAGTCTGCAATATTCGGCTTGACGGGGCTAGCTGATAAAAACTGAAGCTTTATCATTTCTATGGCTTGATCGACGTACTTCATTCCAAAATGCTACAAAATCCATAAAGGTTTTACACGTGTAAAATATACATTAGGTTATAAATAACTACTTTCGACTTATTTTGTCAGTTAAAAGGCATAAAAATGAGCTTTTATTAATACCTTATGGCTAATATAAAGGGAATAAATATATTACAAATCGCACCAAAGCTTGTTGGAATCCATTAGAATTTTATATCTGTTTCTAATTTAATAAGTATTAAAGATACGCAAATAAATTGAGCCATTCCCAGAAGCTGGTGATGGATTTATTATCAAGGGAATAAATATATTACAAAGCGCACCAAAGCTTGTTGGAATCCATTAGAATTTTATATCTGTTTCTAATTTAATAAATATTAAGGATACGGAAGGAATGAACCTCGTGAAAGCTGAAAAGGACAAGTTAAGTAAGTACCTTGACTTAGCCCACGAGCTGACCGCCATGTGGGACGTGGACTCAACGATCATTGTCCCGATAGTCGTGTCGGCAAACGGGCTTATAACAAAGAGCCTCGATAAACATCTTGAGAAGCTCTCACTTGGTAGCTGGATCAAGGGTCAGATGCAGAAGGCAGTAATCTTAGACACGGCTAGGATTGTTAGGAGGTTCCTCACTCTGCAGTCCTAACCACCGGTAGCTTGGGCCCTGCCCCGCTGCTGGCGGTGTACTAGGATTAGGTTTTTGTATAATATTATTATTTTTGTTTAGAAATATTGTAAAAAATGTATTCTTTTTAGGCTAGATTTTTTATAATGTTTTTGATTTTGATATTAATGTTATAAAAAAAAGTAGTCTTAAGATAAAAAAAAAATAATAATAATATTATAGCGAACACAAAAAAAATGAACTATACAATTTGGAGCAGTCGTTCGGAAGTTATGCGCGTAGTACATACATTTCGGCGGTTCATTTTTAGGGTTCAGTAGCCAAATGGCAAAAAATGGAACCCTTATAGATTCGTCATGTCTGTCTGTCTGTCTGTCCGTCTGTCTGTCCGTATGTCACAGCCACTTTTTTCCGAAACTATAAGAGCTATACTGTTGAAACTTGGTAAGTAGATGAATTCTGTGAACCGCATTAAGATTTTCACACAAAAATAACTTTCCCCATACTTAGAACTGAAACTCAAAATATTTTTTTTTCATCCAACCCATAAGTGTGGGGTGTCTATGGATAGGTCTTTAAAAATGATATTGAGGTTTTTAACATCATTTTTTTCTAAACTGAATAGTTTGCGCGAGAAACACATCCAAAGTGGTAAAATGTGTGTCCCCCCCCCTGTAATTTCTAAAATAAGAGAATGATAAAACTAAAAAAAAAATATATGATGTACATTACCATGCAAACTTCCACCGAAAATTTGTACGTAAAAAGTTTGAACGAGATCTAATCAGTAGTTTTTTTTTAATACGTCATAAATCGTAAACCGCAATTTACCTTTCATTCAATCAACTCAAATATAAAAAAATAAAAAAATGGCAATAAACGAAAAATTCAAAAAAAATTAAAAAGTTGAAAATTAAAGGGTGTCCCCATACATACATAGATACGCCAATTAATAAAGACCTCTGAGTTGTATCGGCGCTCATACAATTTAGAGGTCTAACTTAATTGGCACCAACCTCAAATAAGGTAAATAAATAAAATTGTGCATTTCCCTTGATGGAAGAACAATGGACGAAGTTTGTACGGAACCTTCGGTGCGCGAGTCCGACTCGCACTTGGCCGGTTTTTATTTATATAGATTTTTGTGACGTTTTATTTATTTCTACGTACCTAGGGTTTTTTTTACCTAAGTATAGGCCTGTATTTGACTACAATCTCACTATAGTAAGTGATGATGTGGCCGAAGGTGGTAAGCATACAACCTAGGAGAAATTAGCTCTCAAGTCCAGCTCGAACACACCGGTAGTGCTTGCCTACAGATAGAGTTAGTTTTACCATAACTCAAAACAAAACAGAATTCAACAAAATGGATCGCGTCCACGTGGGGGCAGTAATATTTAAGCTGCGTTCAAAAGCACGTCGTCGCAATAAATAACTTGCCTATCAAAACTGTCCGGGTGTTTAATTTCAGCGTATATTTTAGTTTAGGACTTGCCAAACGCTGTCCGTGGTCCGTGCTCCTATCTCGTTGATGTTCGATAGCAGTTTGGAACACGCCCCAAACAATTGCAGTTTAGTTTATGTTAAATTGTAAATAATTTAGAAATGTGCAGTGATTTTAATAAAGATATTTTGGAGCTAACTAATACTATTGAATTCAGTTTATATGTAAAGTGTTTATGATGAGGATTTATAATTTAATTTTGTGTAATTGTGTTCATTTACTTTGATTTATGACTATTTTGTTTTGTTATTTAATAGAATATCATTTAATTTAACTCCTTTTCAAAATACTAAAGTAGTAAATACGAAATAAATCAATAGATATGTTTGCTTATTCAATATGGTATGAATTGAATTGCATTTAATATTATTGGTATTTCGACGTCGAAATCAATTTGGTCGCGGCATAATTTCCTCTCGTAGGATATGTTAAATAATGAAATGTTACAATTTTCAAGGCAATTTCAACCTTATGGTAGTAATATTGGCACTGAACACGAATGTTAATCGTGTGAAACGTTTGCTGTCACAAACACACAAGGTAACGCAAATGAAGAATAATATTAAAATAAAATAATATTTATTGTATTGTTTGAGCGAATTCGATTGGGTTATTAATCATTATTTAAATTATCTTTGAGGCTTTCTGGTAATTAATTTTTTCATAAAAATATCACAAAGTTTTTTTTTTCTCCAGTTCAGGATATATAATCGCCAGCCAGAAGTAAACATGCGACAGTAGTAGTATACACGTCAGCTCGTCATGGCATTAGATTTATTTTTTTAAAATAGATTAATAGACTTTGCGAGAAGGTTCATCTGGTATTCACAAAGCATAATTGATTCTTTAGTACCTCAAGCACCAAACAAAATTATCCTATTTCTAAGAATTACGGAAGTTTATTCATGTTTAGATTACACTGGTATTAATTTACAAAATTTCTGACGTAAATATTGAAAGGCCTATTTTTTTGTTATGGAATTCAGTTCAAGGTGAGAATAATTATGGTGTCGACAACGATCTGTGCCGAACACAAAGGTGGTTTAATTAAACCTCGAAGCTAACGGGATGAGGGAAAAATCTACTCTGTGATTTATTACCCCCCTTGGTAAATTATTAATCGAATTAATTAACTGCTGATCAATCGGTCAAACGAGCCGTAACTGCGAGGCGTTGATGTTAACGCTTCATTGTGAAATTGCGTTTCCTCGCTGTTTTGACTGTATTTCAAAAAATATTGAATAGAATCTTGTATCTATTTGCTGTTACATAGTTTAAAAAAATATTTGAGGCTCTAGTAATTTTAACTTGGTTACAAGTTAGGTATTTCTTTCACTTTCAAATAAAACATTGGCTTTTCAGGTATATTTTTTTTGTGTTTTACAAGAAAATTACTGTGTCTGCAAAATATTGAGCAAATATTTACTCACTTTGAAATCTCCATAGTTGTTATTTTCTTAACGGATTATCCTTTGTATACATGCTGTATTTACCATTTCATAATATTCTGACGTATGTTTATTAAAATCACCGTTAGTCTGTGAGAGCACTTTGTTCACCATGAGTCAGTGTGTGCTTGTCACTCGATACCTGTTGAACATTCATTAATCGAAATTCCATTATGAAAGGTAGATCCGTTTTGATTCTACAGATTTAATGGTTTCATAGTTCCAGTGGTACATATTATTTGTAATGTACTTATTTTAGTTCAGTATCTTTAGAAGATGACTGAATAATGAGGATTGATTAAAAACTTTGTATGAACAATACAAAGTTAGTCTAATCGTATCTATCGATTTGGCAATCCACGACTCGCATGGTACGAGTAGTACCTAAATGTATTTCAAATTCTGCAAATTAGCGTTTTGGTTATATGTATCTAACTTAGATAAATATTTTTCTCGTACATTTATAAAAACAAAACGTTGTATAATATTATAGTACTGACACGAAGTACGCAATACAGGCCTCGTCGTTTCATAGAATTAGTGATTTAAATAAATAAATATTTGTCTTCCATAAATTTATTAGTTCGAAATAAAAACTCAATTAGAATTTCAAATGGATTGACATTACTAAAATTATATCTTCAAATGTATTTATTCATACTTGAAATGGATTGCATTACGAATTTTATCAAAATTTATTTACTTTATTAAATATTACTATTAACTTCTCAGAACCACTCACCACTCTCTCAATAGGTAATGAATAAAAAACAAATGATTGCATCTGACAAGGTCGTTCCTATTTTGAAAAAATAATAAGTACACATGGCCAACCATTGAGATATGGAATGGAAGGTCGCATCGTTACAGACAACGTGATATTCATGATTATCAAAACGTACGTGGCTTGAGCTTTTAATAACTAAGATATTAGGTCCATAGTCCATCACTCGGGCCCAGTGTTGATTGGCGAAGTTGATATGCCTATGAATTTGAATACTCTGTCATGGAGGTTAGCGAAAGTGTGGCCGCCTAGAAAACTGACACCCTTAATTAAATAATTGGCTAATCACGGCAACGGCTTAACTGATTTCGATGGGACTTTTACGGGAAGGTTCAATATTTTCTTAGCATAGTTAAGTTATTTTCAGGAATCAAAAACATATTACTATTCTCTCGTCGGCCAAACTTAAAGTACTTTTATAATTGAGCTACAACTGCAACATTCATAGGCCAAATCCATTTAAGTGTGATTGAGTAACAAATATCCACAAATAAATGTACCTACCAATACAGAAACATTTGCATAATATAATTTACTACGATACCTACTTACAAAGTATTGATGAATAGGCAGGACTTTTCCTTAGATTATGATATTATACCCTGAGTGTCAGAGTCTCTAGCTAGATCATCGTGTATTAATTCAGATTTTACGCTAAAGAAAAATTATCCAAGAAAATGGAGCAGGTTCCTAGTTAATTATGCGGCAAAATACTTTGTTAAAGAGTAAAGACCAAAAGCCTTCAGACGGACCTATTAGAGGCACCCTTTGAGGGTGCTGAAGTTTTCACAAGCTGAGACTTTCTTGTTGAGCGGAAGCGTCGATAAAACTTTAAAATTTTGGTTATCTCCAATGCCGCTTATAACTTAGGAATTTCAAATAAACATGATAACCTAGCGGCACGCCATGATGTCCGTTTTGATAAAACGTTTGGTATCTCTACTGTCTCGCTATTTTTGTCTGTTTTGGGCACATTTACGGACATGGACTGTCAAAACGGCCATCATATCGTGCCACTAGTTTAGTAAGTATTTCACATGATAGAAAATGTATAGGTAAGAATTTAATTATTAGATTAATAAGAACTGAGGGACACTGTAATGGCATGAAACAAATTAGATTAAATCTATTTTATTTTAGTTGGATATTTATAGGTGGCATCTTTTCAAAACTATCAGTTAGGTTCATCAAGCTCAAAGACTTCAATTCAGAAATCTCAAAAAAACACATTTTGTACGAAGATTTATTTTATGCTATTGCATAATCCTATACAAACATCTACTTAATGAGAAAAAAAAGGGGCAGTCTTTGGGGACTGCCCCTTTTTGAAGTGAAAACATGGGAAGCGTGCGGTGACGATGGCGCGAGTTTCACGATTTTTGTTCACCCAAAAAGTAACCATATATAAAAAGTGCTCAACGCGCCTAAAGAAGTTTTCACTTCAAAAATAGATGATAATTAGGTTTTATTAGAAAAACCATTGTAGATTTAGAGAATCCGAAAAACAGAAAAACATTTTTCCGGAATAAAGACACAAGTCTTCAATTCCGCAGCAATAGCTTTTACGAAGTGTATCAGTTTAAAATGACTTACTTAAATTTCAGCATAGATTTATATTTATATAATTGATAAGATATTGTAAATATGTTACCTATTGCTTATTAACTAAAATGGTATAAGCTGTAAAAGAGCGCCATTATCGCCAACAAACTGTTGTACAGTTTGGCGATTTTATAAAATAAAAAAAAGTTGCAACTAATAGTGAAGTATTTATTTCCTTTTTGACAATGATGTATTATAATCCCTTGGTATTTCCAGACGTATTTATAACTATACGAACGTTGATTGAATGAAATAATATTCCCCATCGTCCCATCTGTACCATCATTGTACCATAACATTGAGACGATATTTATTTTTAAATGGTGCCGATTTTTCCAAAATTTTAAAATTTTCGCAAAATATTTTCTATTATATAGTAGATAGTATTGTATCTTTCGTATAATTATATTGATGTAATAGGGTATTACACCCATTTTCAAAAAGTCTCTCAATTCGTTCCCAAGGTGCTAATAAGCCACAAAAAAAAACACAAAAATTTTACTCAATCGATAAGTGCCATAAAAATGCAATTAAATTTTACATTTTCAATTTTCGCGCGTAGTTTGATGATAACGCTGGACGCCATGTTTACTCTAGGGTCATGACGGTATTTGGTCTCTTGTAAGTAAATAAATGCGCTGATATTGGTATCAATTGGACTTATAAAATTTTATAAATTAAGAATGAGCTATTATCCTTTTTATTAGTATGCTGTTCCTGAATGCATGAATACTAGTGTAAAAATAATAATAACAAAACTTCAGTTGACACTTTTTAGTTTACATACAGCACCGTATGACGTCATTATAATGGCGGCTACTGTTTCGCTTGTTTAGAAACAGATTAAAAAAACTGAACAAAGTTTCAGTTTTTTAAAATTAATTAAGTTATTTTTTTATCTAAAACTAATATTTTCCGACTTCTTATTGCCTAAGCTATCTAAATTGTACATTTTTAGATTTTTTCTTATATAGAGTAAACTCCCCTATTCTATTCTATTTTATTTTATAGTAGCTTTCTTCCCGCAGTTTCAGCCTCATTCCTGGGATAAAAAGTAGCCTATATCATATTCCGGTCCATAAACTGTCTCTATGCAAAACATGACATCAATACGTCGATCCGTAGCTGGGTGACAGAAAGACAAACCAAAAAAATAAATATTGTATTTATAATAGTAGGGATGTATATATTATATATATAGTCTTGTGTATGATCACAAACTCACCACGATGGTAATGTAAATAATTCCATTCAAAGTTAAAGTAAACTTTTTGTTCATTATTGTCCTCTCATTGTGTCTTCAAAATTATTTGTTTCTTGTTTACATTAGAATGAATCATTTGATCGTTCTTTTAATCATAATATTTCAATAGAACTGCAAACATCTTTTGTAAATATACATCTCAACGAAAATTACAATGCCTGAGGGACTAAAATGCGAGGAAGTGAATAGAAAATTGAGAAGCAAATGCGATTTTTTAAGAAGTAATATGAAAAATCCTTGGTATTTCTCTCCGTATGAACATTATTGTAGATATTAATTATTTCACTTAAATATGGAACATTCTGTATCAATATTTATAGAAAAAGTAAAATAGCCCGACGCCTTTTATCAAAAAAAATCCTTCACCTAGTGACAGTTTAGTGAGTTTCTAGGTAACTATGTACAATTAAAAATGTAAGCTATTTTGTTTGCCGCAAGGAAGCTATTATGCTGCATAAAGTTTGTTTCTAAATACATTATACGCCTCTAACGGTCAAGGAGTCTAGATAGGATAGATGATATCTATAAATATCCACTCAGTATGCTGTAAGACTACATACAGCTCCCAATTAAATGTTATAATGGAAAGGGGAAATAACGAAATTTCATTGAGTGTAGTGTACGATGTTACTCAGTCAATATCGATAGATTGGTTTATGTGGTAACTAGCTTCCGCCCCGCGGTTTCACCCACGTTCCCGAGGATCTTATGTTTTCCCGGGATAAAAAGTAGCCAAAGTCAAAGTCAAAGCCATTTATTCAGTTTAGGCCCTATAGGAGGGCACTTATGAAGGTCGAATTTACTGAAGTTACCAGTTAGCCTGCTATGTTTCAGACAATAATCTATCTCTGTGCCAAGTTTCATCCAGATCCATTCAGTTGTTCTGGCGTGATTGAATAACAAACATCCATCCATCCATCCAAACTTTAACATTTATAATATTAGTAGGATAGTAGGATGCACACGAATATATTTTTCAAATTTATTGAGTATTTTTAAATTACCTTTTTAGTCATGGCAATCGTTTTATTCATACATATTTTATTACTCACATAGTTATCTAAGGATATCTATCGACGACATATGGATTAACGTTCTCTGTGATAAATACATTAATTTTAATAAGTATAATATAAAATTGTGACTTACAAATTGGTACTTATAAAATAACTGAAGGAACAAGGAACCGTCATCCATTGTTTCTATGGTCATATAGGCCGAGTAAGGTTTAGATTTATGCATTATAAACTGACCTTAATATAGTGTTCCGCTAAAGTTAATCAGTTTAGCCCCACCCTACCACAGTGTGTAGACATCCGGCCCCGACGACCACCGCAACCAATTTGTCGATATTTGAGCAGGACTCTAGTTAATAGTAATGGGGTTCGGATCTCATTTGAATAATTTCCATTTGTGGACAATTTAGATTGAGTATCGTCTGCGCAAGTATTTTCTAAGTGAATTAGATATTTTCCTTATTAGACTTGTAAGGAAAATACTTTTACATATATGCATAATTTTATTTTTGCTTCGTAAGTGGTCCAAATGACCATATATAGAATCAAAAAAATGTACCACTCAGTATAGACAGAAGTAAAACTATTGCGTTACAACAAAACGTTTAATTTCCATTACATTACAAATTTTATTTACAACTAGTATTTACAATCAATGTATAAAATACAAACTATGATAAAATATATAAAAAGCATCCTCAAAGCCCTCGCTGCTGTCGATAGGCAAGGTTCCCAACAGGCTGACAGCGTTCCCTTTTTGGATGGCCAAGCTTATGCGTTGGCCGAAAAAGCGCCCAGCCCGTCGGTCTCCCGAAGCCTCGATGAGCTTGGATGATAAAAATCAAGCAAATCGGCGAGCCTCGAACCCCCACGGACCCAAGGTTTCTACCGCGAAACATTACATTTAAAAAGTTATACTCAAATTCAACCTTGTAATTTTACTCTCATAGCGCTCAAGGAAGCTATTTCTTAGTTATAAAATAAACGTTACAAACTGTTATGATTAGTGTTGCCCAATTTAGTTAATCGGATCAATATTAATTTTATTCTTCTTTTTCGTCAATGCTTGAAGACCCATTTGGTTAAGCCTCTCCCATACTTTCTAATGATAAATGATTATTACCTTATCAACTCTATCTTGTCCAAAACTCTTCTTTAACATGCTTTTTAAGATTACAATCTGAAAACTGATTATAAATTGTTTCTATTTAAAATGTTAAGTCTAGCATTGTACAAACAATTATATATTCATAAAGTCAAAACCATTTATGCAGTGTAGGCCTAGAAGGGCACTTTTGAACGTCATAGCTACTGAAGTTACCGTGTTACCATAAATTTATACAGAGTGTTACCAGCACCCAGGCTTTTATTACAACTGATAATAATATACTCCGTTAGCAATTGTTTGCACGTATTAGTAAATCGTAATTATGTAAATTGACTCCACAATCAAATTTCCTAAACCGCAGTTTTAATGTAGTAGGCGTACTACGTAATTGTCGTAATAATTATCGTTGATGCACTTGGTACAAGGCATGTAATAATTGATGGCATCATAATAATCAAAGTATCTCTCGGCTGTCATTTACACTTACCTACTTATCAATTTACTTTGCTGTACATTGCTGGCAATTATAATTTTGATAGAAAGTTAACAAAGTCTGAACTCCCTTAAAAAAGCCTGGGTGTCGGTAACACATTGTATAAGGTACAAAACAAAGCTTTTCTTCACATTGGCAAATGCAAAGGCGTCTCACAAACTCAATTATAATTGTTAGCAACTTAATGTAACCACTTCAAAGGTACGTAAGCCAGCTCAAATATTAATTATGAACGTGCTAATTATTTTGGATTAGCTTCGTTTACAGACGTGATGATTATAATTGTGTTGATTGTTACTATGTAACTATAGATCCGTATAATAAGGGGCTATTTATATAATACACGAGTAAAATTCAAAAGGAGTTTTCTCTTTAAGCATTGATTGTTTTTTTTTGGTGTTACAAACATGTTGTTTTCGAACAAATATTATTAAGATTATTAAGCATTTTCTATAGTATGGGTGATAGGAAATCGCGCTTTAAAATTTTATTAAGAATATATACCTATATATATATTTATGCTCGTGATTGTACAATGCTAGGATGTCCTTTGCTTAGCTATTTTTACGGCAAAAAATTAAGTCCATAAATCTCTATTAGTCTAGTCTGCTCAAAATAGACTGGAGCGAATGAACCTCATAATCATCTTCTGGACCCTAAATAGGGACAATCGGGGCGTAACCTTTGCTTCCAATAAAAATCTATTGAAGATTTAATAAGTCCAAATATTACTCTACAAGTCAAATAAGGCTTTCATTAAATGTAGTGAATTGATATTGACAAAGACCTAGTTAAGTCACATCACTTAGGGTCCCCTAGAGAGTAAATAATAAGCCTTTCGCAGAGAGGTCAAGCGTTTGCTTAATTTCCGGCGCTTAATTGTCTATTTAGGGGTAATATTTGAGGTTCAGCAGATCGAGAATTGAGTTAGCATAAAACTGAGTGAAACTAAAGTAAAATGAATACATGAGTGAACCAGAGTTTAGTTTAACGGTTATTCAATTCATGGAGAACTTTTACTACCGTCAGTATCAAAGAGACTAAATCTACCAAAGTTTGTAGTATAAATGCACTTGTCAGGGTTTGTGAAGGCAATATTATGGGACATTATTCCTCACACACGGCCATCTGACTCCAAACTAAGTAGAGCTTGTACTACTATGGAAGCCAGATAACTGATATACTACGAATACTAGTTTCTTTTTGTAAATACATACATATATAGATAATTACACCCAGACTCAGGACAAACAGACATGATCATGAACACAAATGTATGTCCTGAGTGGGAATCGAACCCACGATCTGCGGCGTGATAGATAAATTATCTTACCAACCAAGCCAACCGGCCCGTCAATAGAAAACTTAGTTCTTCACATACGGCCATCTGAATGCTAATTAAGGAAAGCTGGTACTATGGAAAGCAGTTAACTGATATACAATATATAAGGTACTGGTAAATACATCCTAAAATAGATATTTATACCTAAACTCAGAACAAACAAGCTAACAATAATTGCTTTTATTTCCTTACTCCCAGTACTAGCCCCGGGCTATTGTGGTAATTATTTATTGCGAGTGATTATCAATTTGTGATATTTTCTAAGATATTCATTGAAATTTTAGGTGTAAAAAGGAATTTTAATCTACATTTATAGCTTGATATAAATAATATATTTTAATGGATAAGAATTAATATCATGTCGGCCACATTGCTTCTACAAGAACTCATTATTAAATTTTATAAGACTAATATTGTTACTATATGACCCATATTAACCATATTAGTGTTTCAAAGAAGAAGATATGTCTAAATATCTAGATAGATATATAAAAGGAATAAAAGGAAAATCATTCATTTTTTTTGGAAAATCATAGGCAACAATATTTTTGTACATTATTTTCACTTATCGTTAACTACATATTTACGCAGCACACAATAATGCCTGCTGTCTACTTTTCTACAGACTTCATAAATAAATAAATAAATATTTTTGGGACATTATTCCTCACACACGGCCACCTGACCCCAAACTAAGCAGAGCTTGTGCTATGGAAGCCAGATAACTGATATACTACATATACTACTTTTCTTTTGTAAATACATACATATATAGATAATTACACCCAGACACAGGACAAATAGACATGTTCATGCACACAAATATTTGTCCTGAGCGGGAATCGAACCCACGACCTGTGGCGTGATAGATAGGGTATCTTACCAACCACGCCAACCGGCCCGTGATGAAAGTTAATTAAAATATCCACAAATGTAAGCTGGAAAAATGTTCCTAAATTATATACACAAACTTTTCTCGTGAATCAGTCTATGTATTAGAGAAAATGGTCTCAGACTCCTAGTCTTTTGTTTCGTGTTAGAAAGGTCATTGACACTTCATGCTACCTTCCCTATAAGATATTTCTTCTTTACAATAATAAATATATAATAAATACCATAAACTGAAGAACAAAAATACAGTAACACACTCACGTCTTTAGTATCAGAAATGGGAAATTTTCATAACTTTCTCTCGAACGATGACTCTTGTACAAAGTTTGACTATGAAAAGTTATTGTATTTTACGGACATTTTCTTTTCAGATGTTCTCAACGGCTTCAGGTATTAAAATATATTTTATAGTCTTTGAATACAGTTTCCAATTTCACGAATATGCGATACTATCGATGGAGGAATACCTAGAATATTTTATGATCTTATACAATGAGTATTTGGTAATAGTTTTCTCAGAACAGTAAGTACCTAGCTAGTTTGGCCGTTTGTTGAATGAATGTGTTTTGTGAGAAGAAAGATCTTTGTTATTTGTATGTATCTGAGCAAAAACGTTTGAGGAAGATTAACTTCATCAACATCATATTCATTTTTTTAATGATGCTGAAAATAAACCTACTAATTTCAAATAAGAATCATGGTAGATAGATCTGATATAAAATCCACATAATGTTTGTTTTTCAATTCAATAATTGAGAAAGTAAACGGAAAATTCAAAAGGCCCGAAGCTTTTCCTGCGCTGGTATCATTATAAAAAGGTTGAGATAAATTGGAAAAGTTTTATGACCCCAAAGTTCTGACCCATGATATTTTTACACGCACATTTCGCTCATTTTTCACGCAATGACACACCGCAAAATTAGTTGAAAAATAATATTGGAAATATGCTTTCACATATTATGTTTCATTTTTTTTTTAAATTTTAATTAACGTGTCGCGTGTCTAAGATATATTCTAAAAAAATATTTTATATATTATTATGTATTATTATATTCCTTTATTACCCACCCCTCATGTTGAAAATCTGTCACCTTGTCGGATGTGCTTTGGCAGCTGCATTTGAAAACCAGCCGCTTTTATGTGTTATATGCTTACCACTATTGTGGTAAAATGGGCTTACGTTTGACCATTGACTGACCCCAGACAGAATTGAAATTAGGGCGAGTATGGAACACGTTTGGTCAAAAATACTTATTCAGTCTAGTCTTGAAAACATCTAGATATTGCATGTCAGGAAACACTAAGCCCGGAGATGAGTTCTACTGCATTGTTCGCATAAGAAACGACGAAGATGAAGCAAAGCGATAAGCTTGATGTCAACAACGTGTGGATGGAAATCCTTCCACGTGATTCGATACTGAAATAAGGATGGAGGAAAACACTAAATAGTTTACGTGTACATTTTGCAAAATATATGCTAAAGCAAACCGACAAATGCGATTCTTTACGTCGATGTTCGTAAATCGTTGGTTTCGCCTCAGTTAGCGAAACATCACTAACTAGTCTTTGTATGTCATGTAAAAGTTGGTCACCTACGTATAATTATCTTGAAATTTAAGAGTCAGGTAGAAAAGACTCTTTTTTATGGTGATCAGATACGCCTGTACCAAATCACCATTTACCATGGTGAGATTGTGATCAAAGACTCTCAAGAAGCAAAAGAAAAATTGTTGCTAAGCATAGACCTATACATAGTTAAAATAATATTGTTATAGTAGGTATATAAGCATCGCATGGGTCTTTCAAGGTTTGGAGAATATTCCATAATATTTTGTACGTAAAATTTCAAGCGTTATTCGTTCCGACACATCGGTAGCTTTCATCCATATGCAAAGTCAAATTGGTTTTGCCCCTTTGACTTTTTCCAGTGTGCAGTCAACAATCCGAATTGTTTTATCAATTCGGATATTAAAGTTTATGTCTACATTTGAACTGTTATGTTTGAATATGAAAATTGGCTAGGAAACTTAAAAAGGAAAAACTTAGTAATTCAATTTTATTGAAATATTCTATTTTCTTGAACATTTTCAAATTTTTTTGATATAAAATATCAAAACGTTTTGCAAAATAAATTAGTTTTCTTTTATCAAATAAATAGGTTCAGACATTCTTGTGGAATATGCTTGGATCACTTAAAATTCCAATGTTAGTAGCTAGCCTGACTGCTTAGTTGCATTATTATGTAACGTAGCGAGCAAAATCCACATAATCTACGAACAACTCCAAAATAGCATTAAGGATTTTGCATAAAAACACTTTGTTTGTGCTTCAATAAAATTAAATTTTCTGAAAATACAACAAGAAAGTATGACAAATTCTAGCTAATACCACAGAGGTTTATAGTACATACATATATCTGTTGTAGACTGTTCATACAAATCAAACACGGGCCGGTTGGCGTGGTTGGTAAGATACCCTATCTATCACGCCGCAGGTCGTGGGTTCGATTCCCACTCAGGACAAACATTTGTGTGCATGAACATGTCTGTTTGTGCTGTGTCTGGGTGTAATTATATATATATGTATGTATTTACAAAAGAAAAGTAGTATATGTAGTATATCAGTTATCTGGCTTCCATAGTACAAGCTCTGCTTAGTTTGGGGTCAGATGGCCGTGTGTGAGGAATAATGTCCCAGAATATTTATTTTTATTTATTTTAAAAACATAATTTTTAATTTTATAAAACAGAAAATTTTCTAATTCAAGTAAATTGAGCTGAGTCATTTCGAACAAAATTTTAACTTGGCTTCAATTCTCTTGATGTTTGCTTATTGAAATTGCAAGTTATATAATAAGCTAAGACTTTCATTTTATCCAGTTCTTCGAGTAGCAGTTCCATTTGCTTAATCTTTAGAATGAAAAACTTCAAGTACAACTTATAGTTTGATTGAACTGAAGCTAGCTGAGGCATAGACTTAACGCTTTTGTAGTCACGAGACTCTAGGATCAAAGTTTACTGATAGAGATTGTTCCAGCATGGCTGAATGTATATTTTTTATTAAGTATTTTTTTTGCCTATTACAAGGTACATTGAAGTTAAAGATGTCTGGAAGTAGCTGCACTCTGCACAAGTGCATCTTATTCATACTTTACGAAAGTCAGAATAGTATCTCTACCCATAACTATTAGTTTTGAACCTGTTCAGGTCATTATTATTTTTTTATTTTTCTCATTTGTTGTTTATAGTTATTATATATTGCTTTAGAAATGGTTAAACATTTAATGGAAAAAAGCCAACATTATCAGACTGTCTAAAAAATATATAAAAAATGTAACCTTGCCGAGTTTCTTGTCGGTTCTTCTCAGTTGAAGGCGACTTCCGTATCGGTGATAACTTCAGTAGCTTTGACGTTCATAAGTGCCCTTCTAGGGCCTAAACTGAATAAATGACTTTGACTTTGTTTAAGAATACGTACAAAGTTTTTGAGACAGTGCTAGTTAAAACTGCGGGGCGGAATGTAGTTGTATTATAAATGTGAAAGTTTTTTTTTGTTTGTGTTTGGTTGCTTGTTACCACTCAACTCCGTAACGGCTGATCGGATTAGGATGAAAGGCACACAGATGAATTATATTCTGGATTAACATAAAATATACTTTATCCCGGGAAAATATAAGACCCCTCGGGAACGCGGGTGAAACCGCGGGATAATGTTAGTATCCAAGAGGTACTAAAATAATACCATAAAACTGTTTTATAACTTAATACTTAGCATGTTAAGAATAATAAAAAGCTTAGATACTATTTCAAAGAAGTCTTAACGAAACTCCTACAGCTTTGTAAATTGGCTTCATTACTATACATCTAGAATAAGTACGAAGCCGTATGAAAATCTATTTTTAGAACTAAGAAAACTGTTCTTCTTTATTTTTAGGGATCCGTACCTAAAGGGTAAAATAAGACCCTATTACTAAGACACCGCTGTCCGTCCGTCCGTCTGTCACCAGGCTGTAGCTGTATATGTATAATAATAATAAAATAATTGCATTTTTTTGTAATATTTAAGTGGGCTCCCATACAACAAACGTGATTTTTTTGCTCGTTTTTGCTCGATATTGATAACGGCAACAGGTAGACGCTTGAAATATTCACGTAATATTTAGTTATATATTCACTTTAAAAACAAATAATTAAATTAAAATAAAACAAATATTTGAGGGGGGCTCCCATACAACAAACGTGATTTTTTTGCCGTTTTTATAGATTGTGCGGCAACCCTTGTGCGCGAGTCCGACTCGCACTTGGCCGGTTTTTATATAAGCGATATTAAATTATGGGTTCATATTAGCTATACCCACTTATTATTTTCATGTCATTTAATTAATCATTCAGAGAAAAGAAATATACAATCCTGTGTGTATTTGTAAATCCACGAGTAAACACACACAAACACACTGCATGCGGAACCAAAACTAATTAAACATGAATATAATTAAAGTCAGAAACGTATAACGTACTTTCGCTACGAAGTGTGACGACCCGTACGAGACGTGTTGACAAGCGCATTATCGGCTGGTGCTACGGTGAGGTTCGTAGCACTTCGTAGAACCCTCGAGTCTACGAATAGTCAGCAAAACTAGTATCATTTGCCATGCTTTTGTAACAAAATCGTAGCAGATTTATTTTAATTGGTTGGTATAGTGTCTTTTAGATCACACCAAACAAAGAGGTAACTTGAAATCTGCATAATAGTATCATTAAAGCTATGAAAACAAGCAATTTAGTAAACTAAACAAGCTTAACTACCTATCATGAATTGTTACTTTAATATTTTGTTGTTCTTTGTTAACAGTTACGTATTTATGCAAAATTTTGCCGTACAAACGGAAAATTCAAAAGTTTCCAGAGAATTATAATTGAAATAGGTAATGGAAATACTTTGCGCCGGCTCGCAAAACGCTCCAGTTTTTCCACTGTTAACTTTCTAAAATACAATAAGGAAAAGCTTTTAGAACCAATCGTGTTGACAATCTCCGATTTTAATTCTAAGAGAATGTTAACTTTGAATATAACAAAAGGAAAACAATTATGTTGGAAAACCTTTTTTTTATTTTATCCTTTTTCCTGTTTAATTATCAGTATAATGTAAATTAAATAACCAACGCTTTATTCTTTTCAGTAGCATTTTTTATACCCTTACCTAGGTAATTACTTTTTAATAAATCGATAACAACACTGCTAAAATAAGTGTAAAATTATCTTTAGAAATTATCCCGGTAAAAGTATTTCTTTTAGCTTAAGTTCTTGCTAGGGGTAATTTAATGTACCAGTATTATTGAATGTCGGTTGCCATCGAGATTCCTTAAGTTTAAATTTAACTAATGATTGAATATAATATAAGTCTGTTTCTATGTTTAAGCGAGGTCATTAATTACCCCTCAGTAAGAACTCAAACACAAAGTCAATTTAATTGTAGCGGCATCTGGCCCGCAACTTCTAATATAAAGAGCTCCTTACAAAAGTTTCAAAGGCGCCGTTATTCGCCACTGACAATTAATTGCTTCTTAATTAACATAATAAATTATTAAATCAGATATTGAGTTTTAATTCATATTGCCACGTATTTGCTAGAGGCTAGTTTTAATTCAAATTTCACAGAATGCTTTTCTAACCTGGCAACAATATCTCTAGAATAATAATTTACAAAAACGAGAGTCAGTACAACAGCAGGTTGACTTGATAGTATACAGCAATACTGTTGAGCCACAAGTTTAGACGAGTAAGAGTGGAGTAGGAAAGCGCAATTTTAAAGCAAGTGGTAGTTGAATCCTACAGTGAGTTTGAACTTTCGGTGAGGGAAAATATCGTGAGGAAATCATAGCGCTGACTGGCTACCTATCTACCACCTACTGTGGTGTTCCGGTAGTTGAACTTGAGAGTCAGTTGACTTCTAGGTTTTATATAGATCGACAACACATTGGCAATTCCCGGGAATTGTTAATGAACATAGGCCACTTACCATCAGCCAGGATTTTCCGAAATTCAATCCCTATGGAGGTAAAATAGGGGATAGCGGAACTAACAGTAGAAACTTTAACTAAAACGTTTTTTATTAGATTTGTTTTATTCCTTAGTATGAACCACAAATACATTAACTATTGAAAATAGCCTTGTATAACCTTGACCAGGTTGTACAAGGCTATTTTCAAGAAATCTCTCTCGTGAAGAATGATTCTCTCTTGAAGAATGGTTCTCTATGAATGACAACGGTCTAAATAAAATTAACATTGCTAATCTATTCTTCAATGAACACGTTTTCCATTCTTCATACGTCTACAGATTAACATAAACTGGTTTTCAATCGCTACCTGTAAAGTCTATGTAAACTTACTTGTATATTTTTTAATGGTAAGTATTCTAAATATATTAAAAGAAAACTAATTATCCATAGTGAAATAAATACGTGAAAATCTATTTAAATTCACCTTATTGTTTATTAATGACCCTATATTAATAAATAACCTTTCTTTTGTTTCAGGTAAGTTATTTATGCAAAATCTGATTCTCCAAGGCTTAAACGAAGAGGAAGAATTACACAACGAGCCTATTTCCAAGATATTTAGGTGAAAATCTCGCTAAATTGATCTTGATTTAAGTATTAGAATTAATATTGGAAGAGGTAAATCCCTTGTTATACAATGCTATTTAGAAACTCGATTTGCTTTTAAGTTTTAGTGGAAACTAGTGTCTACTATATTATTAATAATGAAACAAAGTAAAAGGGTAAGAAAAATACATTAAAACGATTATGAGCTCATTGATTTATCATCTGCAAAATATCTGATGCCGTTAACGCCTTGGCTCATAGAAATAGCAGGTTTTAAAGTAAAATACATACAAGTAGGTACCTAAGCACAATACAAAACAACATAACAAGATTAATTGATAAAAAAAAATGGTAAGTATACCATTTTTGAATAGTCCTAGAAATAAAGAGTCCGATCAAAGATTAAACTGTTACAGTGTAATCAAATTAACGTTACGTCATATATACACGTGCTTAATATTACCTAAGGGCCGTATCCATTAGCCTTATTAAGGCCCATTAGTATGTAGTCGAAAATGGAAACTCTCGATGTGAAAATGATACTTTGATTTACGTAATTTGAAGCCTAATGTTCGTTTCATATGTGTGTGATATAGATAGGCGAGAAAGTAAGAATAAGGCGAAGAGGTGGTCTCGACGTAGAAAGCTGTAGTGAAGATCGTTTCTAATTGAGCTTTCAAATTCAAATTCAAATGTTTCTTTATTAAATGAACTCATTACAAGTATTTTATTTTTCGTTGAAGCAAAGCATTGTGAGGAAAGTTATAGCATGGTATCGCCAATATAAGTAAGTAAGTATAATATAAGGAGGTAGAGCATAGCGATATGTCGCTCGACTGGGGAAGTACCTACCTCTATCTTACAGAATACCGCAGCCAAATAACTTATAGTTGTGTTCCTGCGCGTGAGTAAGGTCGCCAGAGCTCATCGGGGTGGGGGGAAGGGTCGGCAACGCGCGAGTTACCCCTGGTGTTGCAAGCGTTCATACGCTACGGTAAACGCTTACCATCAGGCGGGCCGTATGCTTGTTTTCCGACAATGTGGTATAACAATATATGTATATATATATTTCAGTTTCCCTTCTAGGATTTGTTGTTTACTATCTGGCACGTCATCAAGTCATCAATTGTCATAGGAAGAATGTGGTTTAAACACTTGTCTGTCCTAATTAAAAAAATAATAGGTTCTTGAGAACTTGTGATATAACCATACAATAGATTCTCAAAAATGACTAAAGGATGACGCTGGATTGTAATTGGCTACATGTTTTAATAATAGTATAATCATGCTACTAATGAGCTATATGTAGTTTTCTTGTTCCACATGCCGTGGACAGGGTAATGAGTATATTTTCCTTTTTATTTTAATCTGAGGATACAATTAATTCTCTTAAATAAATCATAGCTATCTCTTAATTTTCCTCAAGCTTACGAGTGTCTGAAAGAAGTTTCTAAAGCTTTTATATTGCAGTGAGTACAGGCACAGGGCCCACCTGGGTCACAGTAAATATGCAACTTTGTTTCAACTCATTCGTATGCGAACCGCTCGGTGGCTGCTCTCATTCCCTCCCTTTATTGTTTCATTGGCAACAATCAACGTTTTTATAATCCCGCTGCGAAGGGATGCGACTTTTCAACTTGAAGGTAGGTAATTATTCGAGATTGTGACGCTGATTAAATACGGCTAAAGTTTATTTTTGTTTCACAATTATTGCTAACTGTACTGTATGATGAAATTCCTGTTATTATTATCTTTAAACATTTTCCTCTGGTTGAGGTATATTGTCGAAAACAAATAGTGAACTCTTCGTTTATCTACCCATTATTGTATTCAATATCAGATCCCCTACTTACTTTTATATCTTAAATGGTAAATAAATCAATTTTATTAAACGTAAACGCGATAAAAGTGTTTTTTAACGTCAAAAACTCGCACTAGGCACTTCGTAATGTAACTCTAATGTGTAACTGCTGACGACTATAATTACAATAAATAGCAAAATGCTTCAATCTAATCGTCTTAAGTGATTCAAATTACCACCAACTACGAACGCTTTGCGTCCACCGCAATCACGGCGAATGACGCTCAAGTTTCTTTTCACAAAGGCTGCATTCTTTCGAGTCTACGTTTGTGACGTCACCGCCTGAAACGCCACCGCCTGTTTTTTCCGTAACTCCACTCTTTGACTTTGTCTTCAGCCAGCACTGGGCAATGCTTTTGATATGCTAATCCTGTATTGTAGCTCAGTAGGCTGAATCGTCATTTCATTAATAACGTTGGCTGTTTAAAATGCTTCTTGAATTGTGCTGGATTTTATTGAATAGTAGACGTCCTTGTTTAATGTTTTTTTTATTATACCACTAAGGTGATATCAAACATACGGCCCGCTTGACAGTAAACGGTTACTGTAGCTAGGCTATTGGGGCTTGCAACACCATATGAATCACTCGCTCTTTGTTGTGAAAGATTAATAAACATCCATCCATCCTCACAAACTTTCGCGTTTATAATATTAGAAGGTTTAATAAGATAAAGGAGGATAGTAACAAGTAAGATTATCAAGGATAGAAGCGGGTTTAAGTGATGCATTTTTTTAACAGACCTCTAAAATTGTGTCAGTCAAAACGATGTGAATTAAACAGAAGCCCACAATCAGTGTTGGAATTTGTACATAATATTGCTTAAGCGACAGTTTGAATTGAATTTTCATATTCAATTATGTGTGGTTTCGTTGTTGCTCCAGTATACTGAAATAATATGTGCTCTGTAACGTATTTGAATAAATCGTAGGGTTGATACAAATTTAAATAATAAATAACTAACAACTGATAAATAAACTCAATGCAATCCGTATGTGAACATAAAATATGTAAAGTGGAGTAACTGTATGCGATATTGTGTCATTGTATGGGTATTTTGTAATAATCCGAATTAAATATGTAGCGACATCTATCTACTATACAAAAAACTATCCGGTATCTGCGAATAGATGGCGCTACAAGATTTTACATCGCGCTATCAAGAGTTTCTTGAACACTCGGCATGTATACGAGTTTCCAACATCTACCTCGTCTGGCGGCAGATTTCCCTTGTTCCTCCATAAAAATGATATAATTGACTTATTATTATTAAACAAATTATTGCTGGACTAGGTGTAAGATTTATCTGTCTAATCTTAGTTCAGAAAATCATCATCATGATATACGTATTGAACCGAAATTTGCACTACACGACGTAACTGATTTATTTCAAATATGAATACAAAGAAGGTGGTTACTGCAAACGTGTCAAACTTGTGAATAGGTAATGAGGCTAATTGAGTTTTCTTCAAAAGTAGTCATAAAAAAATATGCGGGGCAGTCTTTGGGGAGATAGAAGTGAAAACATGGGAAGCGTGCGGTGACGATGACGCAAGTTTCACGCTTTTTGTTCACCCAAAAAGTACACATATATGCAAAGTATACCTACATATAGCTCATGGAAAGCGTCCGCTGACTATGACGCGAGTTCCATGATTTTTTTCACGTCTCTCTGTTGGTCTGTTGATAAGTTGACTTTCAAACAATCAAACAGATCAGAATAGAAACGAACAGATCACGAGGTAATATATAATTTGAGGGGCCAGTTGATGTAGTTGGTAAGTAGTATAGTATAGTAGTATCCATCGAATTACCTACAGAAAGTAGGTTTTCAAACAACGCTTGCTCGGAAGCTAAGTCAAAAATTCGCTATGTATGCGTAACTGTGCCATGTACACAGACGCATGTGACTGACTGACTGATCTATCAACGCACAGCTCAAACCACTCGACGGATCGGGCTAAAATTTGGCATACAGATAGCTATTATGATGTAGCCATCCGCTAAGAAAGGATTTTTAAAAATCCACCCCAAAGGGGGTAAAATAGGGGTTTGCGGGTGAAACCGCGGGGTGGTAAGCTAGCATAATCTGTTAACATTACAGTTTATTAGAAAACTTAATAGTTTTCATAAGAAATCTAAGTAGGTATTCCAGGTATTTTTCCTTAATTTAATTTATGAAGTCAGGTATTATATAATTACGTTTGAAACTACGAAGTAGGTACTTTTTTGTTTGTAAGATAAGATTTAACTAAATCTACTTATATTTTGTAGTAGGTTGCTTATCTAATAAGATTTTTTGGAGAATATCCAATGACATTATACAAGTAGACTACATTAGCCTAGCCTATGTTACTCGGTGAAGATGTAGCTTTCTAACGGTGAAAGAATTTTTAAAATCGGTCCAGTACTTTTTAGCCAATTCGTTACAAACATACTTACATACAAATCTTTCCTATTTATAATATTATTATATTATTAGTATTATATTATTAGTATTAGTAGTATGGATAGAAAATTTCCTCGAAGCTGCCGCCGCTGCTGATGGGCAAGGTTGCCAACAGGCTGGCAGTTTTCCCTTTTTGAATGGCCAAACTAATGCGTTGGCGGAAAAAGCTCCCCGCCCGTCGTATTGTTTGTTGTTATTGTAAATACTTGTATAATTTATGTATCTACTAGAACTTAACTAGTGGCGTCAATTACAATTTTTACAAAAATTACCAACCCTACAAAATGGTGCCAGTACCCGGTACAGTACAGTCACGGTTGTCATTAGTATGAAAATCGGTGATTATCCCGCCTCTTTTGTACACAGCTTTATTGATATAGGTAAAAAGTTTGCATTTGTGAAACGCAGCTTTGCAGCAGGATTATATTAAGGTATAGGTAAATATCATGCTTTGATTTCCACATTTTGGGCGCCATTTTCGGTAAAAGCAACAATTTGTGTTCACTTACTAACGATTTCGATTCAATTATTCTTAATAAAGTAGCGCCTTTTTCATATAAAGATCTAAACATTATTGTTTCTAAAAATAAAGATATCTAACGGTAATATATGTTGTGGGTACTTTGCGTTACCCAAATAAAAAATATAATAATGCATGTCTACGTGCGTGCGTGGAAATGAGACAACCGACGTATGAACCCTAGATGATTGCACGTCAAAAGCGTATAACGAGATACGATCGCATAATTGCATGCCTCAGTACGTGGATTACATAACTCTGTTGCAATGAGTTTCTATTTGAAACATACTATTTCTAAGTCAAAAAGCTCCCAGTTTCAATCGAGCTCTATTACAGCAGTCTGAGTGTAAATAAATAATAGATAAACCATCAAGTTCAATCTTGTGGGCTATTGCCTTACTCCAACACATATTACAGTCCAATTAAAAGTAAGATCCTATGCATAATTTCAAAGATTTACTCTCCGTTTCAGCTCACGTTGAGTGACGTGTGTTATGTAATTTGATCACAGTGTGAATAGAGTCAATAATGTTGACATAAGGTATAATATAATCCACTGTTCAACTAAATCAATCACGATATAGTTAGAGTGAGTTAATTCGGAGGCTGTTTTAGAAATAAACTAATTGAAACAAAGTTACGTAATATAACCCACTAACCGCGGTGTGTGACACATTTGCAATGTTATTGTCACATGCACACGTCGTGTATTCTATTCTAAGTCTTTATTAGTTGTCTATCTTCTTTCGATGAAGACTTATAAAGCTATTTGTAACGCAAATTGAATAAGTAGGTGATCAATTTGTTATACTTGTTATTTGGTGCTCCAAAAACAATGGTGTCCTTTCATAAGCCTACTACTTTATCTAGATTTAGGTCTACACATTCTATGAATCAAAACAAGTCTCAAATCAAGATACGAACAATTGATTTTTAATCTAGAACCTATGACATTCGGTATGCTTTTGATTAACACAATCTATTCTCGAGACTTTGACATATTATTATGTTTTGATTGAGTCAAAATATTAAAGGCTACATACCTACACTAGGTACTTTCCAGTTTGTCTACACGAATATTATAAAGATGGAAGATTTGTATTTTTTTATGGAATAAACTCAAAAACTACTGGACTGCTTTCAAAAATTCCTGTATTTATGGAAAGCTATAATATTAGCGAGTAATATGGGTATATTAGGTATATCCCGGGAACGCGGATGAAACCGCGCGGAAAAGTTGGCCTTACATTTTTTTGGGGTATAAATGACCCAGAACTACATAATGACTAATAACAATATACATTTTCCATTATTTACTGTACGTAGTTAATAAAACCACGACTTTTCTGGACTTTAAATGCAACGGACAATTAACATTGCTCTAATGAACGTCAAGACTTGAGGTTCTTACACCTGCAGCGACGGTTAGCGTAAACTTCACACTTATCCGACTAATTACAGAAGGCACCGTTTACACTGTACCCTAGTAAATACTTGTGCCTCACTTTAGTTGGCAGGGTGCCTCGAGCCGTCGTGCTCTGAGGATTTTCATGGACGTCACAGCGACTAAACTTTAAACATTTAGTTTTATTTGAGATTTTAAGGAAATGTTTTTCTTCTACAGCCCATGATATGAACAGATATGAGATATTTAAATTAGTGTTTATTTTTTGACACTAAAACTTAGTAATTTATTCTTTAGGCAACAAAAACAAAACTATACCATTACAAACAACAATCTATTTTCAATAATAACCACTATAAGTTTTCTATAAAATTCAATAGGACGCTAACATGTTAATAGAAACAAAGTGTGAACATTGAGCTATCGTTCAGGAGGTTTTCGAAAAGATAACGATTCGATACAGTCACAGACAGATATCAAAGCGTGCGTAGTGTGTCGATATGGCACTCTAGAAGCGAGAAAGGTAACAATATCGGGAGCATTTCCATACGATTTGCACTATGACCGCTTTGCCGACATCGGAATGACCTTTTCGGGACGTTCGCCTACTTTGCGCCTCGGTGGGTGTCATCGGTACTTTATAGAGGATGTGCGCAATGAGTTACATGTAATCAATTTATGGTTATTGTTTGTTTGTAATTAAGGAGTGGTTTCGAAACATTTTCTGCTTTGATTTTCTTAGAAAGTCTAGACTCCCGTAGTTCCCCTCAAAACTCACTCAGTTTTGGGAAGAAGATGGCTTCAGTTAGTTTGTCTACTGTTACTTTCAAAAATATCTACATTTCTTGTATAAATGTTGCTCAATCTCATAAATTGTGACAGGTAATGCACACAAGTTTGTAATCAACATTTTCACCAGTAGTGTATTAAAATTTTTAAATTTCATGACAAAACCGTGGTCAAATCAATGAATTACAATCTCTTATGTTTTATTTTATCAAGTAAATATACTGACCTGAAACATGTAAGTACAGTGATTGTATCGATATCTATTTCCATGTATACCACGTGCTTCCCAATATCCTATCCATAATAATCTTTAAGTACTTATTGAATTTGTTTGCGTTCGTGCCTTGGCCGGTGGTCAAAGGGCGAAACTTCGCACATAACCAAGTTTACTAACCGATGGATTACAGACTGAAGTTATGCCCCAATGGATTAGCATGTTTTGTAGTTAGGTACTTATGAGTTAATATTGTTACTAAGAAGGTAACTTAGTGAGGCATTGTGGTATGAAGTTTGAGATTTGGGTTGCATAATAGTTGATAGAAATTTTTGATTTAGGTTTGAATACCTAATAATAGATTTAAATACACAATGGTGTTGAGTGAAATAATATTGCTTGTCTATTTTCGACGATGAAACGATCATACTATTTGGAATACTACTCTAAGAATGACGTCATCTTTACAATTTGTCTTTGCAATCAATTCACAAGCAATTTCGGAGCAATAAACATATTATGTGACAAAAGTAATTGACTTGCCTACTCGTATAACTGTTGATATTGTAACAAAATCTGGTCACACTAATAAAATAAAAGTTAGTCTGTGCTAATCTTAAAAAAAAAAACTCATTCATTAATTAATTAAATTAATTAAATTCATTAATGGAGTTCAAATTAGAATTGTGGATTTGGAGTTTTATAAATTACATGTAATAAATAGCCTTTAGGGATTTAATTTGATTGCATGTTTCCTATGTAAATTTGCATAGTATCAATTTGGTGCCAGTATAAAAAATTATATCAAGAGAAAAACATTTCAGATATATACAAACTGTGCTACATTAATAATATTAATAAAACAACAAAAAATCTAATTAAAACTATGTAACTAATATAATTTTTTTCTAAAAAAAAACGTTCCCTAACTTTTCCCCTGGTGGCAAAGTACGGTGAGTCGCGAATCTTATTCTTTGGACTAAGTAGCCAGTAGCTCTGGTTTCCCCCGTGGCTTTCATCGCTTAGAGATGTTTCTTAACAGGTGATGGGTTCTCTCACGCCAATGCTCTAAAGTTTCGACCCCACGGTTCCAGTATTTTGCTATTCGATAAACTCTAATATTTGCAGCGCTTGAGGTTATCTGAGCGCCAGTGTGCTTCATCCAACAGGCAAATAGGGGCGATTCGATACTTACACCATCTAGGAGCCTCACGGGCACTTTCAACTACTTTGATTTAGGTATTTATTTTTAGGTCAAGGGTGACAATAGCGTTTCAATGATTTTGCAACCAAAACTATTTTCTCAAACAGACTTGCGAAAAATAGGTCCTCATATTTTGGCTTCTTGCCACAAAACTAATAATAATGAAGTAGGTAGTTTTTCGAAATGAAATAATGATGTATTCTTAGAATAGTAACAAATGGAAGAAACAGAGGGCAAAGCTTTAACATTTTGACGTATTCTATCATATTCTTAAGTTTTTGCAAACAGCTAGATACAAATAATTAATTAGTTAGGAAAATTAATTAAATTTTCAGTCAAAATGTTTACAGAACGCGGTTCAATTCGGTCTGTGGCTTTATTTTCAATCTTGAGATGTAAGGTTCTTCATTGGACTGTATAGAGTTCAGTGTTGAATGGATTTAAAAGATTCTGTGCCACGTAAATGAGAAAAAAAAACAGCCATGTGCGAGTTAGACTCGCGTATAGAGGTTTTCATACATGAATAATAATCCAACATAATTTTGTAGCTGTTATTCAGGTAGAGCAGGTAGTAACAAGATACATTGATAAGATGCGTTTTTCCGTGGTGTTTGTTGAAAGAAATGACTACACTTAAAAATGTCATCATCTCTTTATCTTTGTATAAAAATGTACTCCCAAAAATATTTAAGAAACACCTAAAAAACCAACCTAAAAATAAAACCAACCCGTGACAAAACCCTTGCAATAAAGGGTAATGGAAACTGGCAATCCATGCAAAAGTGTTTCCAACTACACCACCGTGTCTCCGTGTGGCTCCGCCGTGTGCACTCAGTGTAACGTTATACCCGCTTCGTTGTCTTGTCTCCCATTGTTGAAGGGTGCGTCCATTAAGTGAGCAATCTTGAAGTCATTCTTTACAGGCCCCATTCTTTGCCTTGCAATAAAGTGGAGGTTGGGTGGAGCTTGAATTTAATTTTTTGTTGGGTAGTTTAGTGCTATTGTAAGTGAGAACTCTATTTTATTTGGCATTCTATGTGTGAATAAAAATACAAAGTAACGCTATTTTATGAATGTGATTGTTTTTGTAACAGTACCTACTCTTATGGCCAGGTATTCTACCGTCGTTATTAAAAAGGGCACAACTAACATTTTGTAAATATTGAGAAAGTCGATGTTAAAATATTTTTTGAATTTTGTTAAAAAAAAACACGACTAAACTAAGTATGTTTTCCGAAATTGTGTGAATGTAAATAGTTGCATTTATATAGTACATATAAGACCATAGCAATATTTTATTTTTATTTTGAATGCAAATAATAAATAATCAACATTTTTTTTTCAACTTAACATAAAACAAATAATAAAAAGAGCAATATTGTAACGATGCGACCTCTTTTTAATAATTGTTTCTGGTCGTCATTATGTTTTATTTTTAAATTTTAAAATTCTGACTTTAGAATTGTCTAAAATACGTCTGTCATTTCTGTTTATTTTCATTATTACATGGAGAGCCACCAATACATCAACAAGTGACTTTATGAATAATAGTTACTTACTTAATAATACCTACATCATTTAATAACTAAGGATATCAAGGATATAATATTATCTATCCCAGTCCTAATAAGGATTATATATATTCGAACCCGATCGGGTTCTTTATTTAGATAATAAATTACTTGGAAGAATATCTGCATTTATTATTATGCTCCGTCGTGGCCCTAAAACCACGTCGTGACAATATTACGTTTAAAAGGCATATACAACCAAATGTGCCTTTTCAATGTAAAATTTAAGTAAAAATTTAAAATGTTACAATGAAAAGGCACTTTTAACACAGTAAAATATTAGAATTCATTTCTAATATTTATAGGTACTTATACTTCTTGATGAATAAAAACAATCTCATTGTGATTTTTTCTGTGTCCGCTTCGTTTCCTTGCCCCTCTCACTTCATCTCGGTTCAGAGGCATAACCACCAGTGTGCTTTTTTATGTATAAAATTTTAAAGCGTAGGGTAAACAGTAAAGACATAACTGCCAGTTGTGACTTTTCTTCTACATTAATTTGCTTAGGTGTTGGTATAAAAAATAAGCATTATTGCTACATAAGCCAATTACGCCTTTTCAATTAAATATATTATAAATACAAGGGTGAAATAAAAGTCATATCTCACAATGCACCCTTTTCCTGTACTAAAACTTAAAAAATGGTGCAGTTGGGCCCTATAAGCTTATGCTATCTCTGTTAATTTGGTTGCTAAAAATCTCAAAAAAATTAGGCAGATAGGCCTTTTTGTCCTGATTTTGAATATATACATATATATATATAACTCAATTTCATGAAAAAAGTTAGTTGTGCACTTTTTTAAAACGCCAGTATTGTAATGTCACATGTTTGGAATAGTATTTAAGACGTTCCTAAATTTTAATTGATCTATTTTGTGGTCATTAGTACCTACCTATTGTTTTGTAAATCATAGTAATACAATCCTAGCCTAATAAATTGCTAACCCTTTTTTTCAAAGGTACCTACTTTAAATTAATAATATTAACGTTAGACTTTGTTTTCCCTTCCAACAATATAATTTTCTTACTAGGATCTCCTCAATAAAAAATACAAAGAGAATATTTGTAAAAAGAAAAAAATACAAAGGAATCGCTTTATTTATTCTCCCTAATGTACTTTTCATGAACATTTGTCGGGAAGTAATAAACTGTAGAAACACATGTAAAAACTTTTGTAGGGTTCTGTACATAGAATAATACAGCACTTTTATGATAAATCAATACTATATAAGCTGTTATTTGTCGTGAGGAGTTCTTGCGTCATTAGGTACAACTTCAATATATTTTTTTTTTTACTTTGTATAGGCTTGTGTTTGATCACAATCTCACTATGGTAGGTGATGATGTGGCCGAAGGTGGTAAACACACAAAGCCTAGAAGGATCTGGCTCTCAAGTGCAGCTGCCGGAACACACCAATAGGTGTTTGGCGACAGATTTTCAACTTGAGGGTGGTACCAGCCAGGCGGGTACTACAAAGTACCCTACCACCGTGCTATGGTTTCCTCACGATGTTTTCCTTCACCGAAAGCTCAAGCTCATTGTAGGATTCGAACCCACGACCTTCGCCGCGGCGTCCGACGTCACTACCACTGAGCTATCATCTCCTTTAAATAGTACTTTGTTTTATTGGAGTGATTTTTTACCGACTAAAGGTCAGTAACTCTCGCTTTTCTCAATATGATTTTTGGTCGTTTAGCACTGCGATAGTGAAATAAAGTACCGTTTTCATGGGTTCGAATTCCACGATGAGCTCGATCTTTTTGTGAGGAACCTATAATAGCACTATGGTAAAGTACCTACTTTGTAGTACCACCTCGGCTGGCTTCCACCCTCAAATTGAAATTCTGTCGACAAGCAACTATGTACATAATACCTTCGGCAACATCATCACTTATCATGGTGAGTTTGTGGTCATAAGCCAATCAATAAAAAATACAACCTCAGCCTGGTTTTAACTCTATATGGGGTTCTTCAAAAAAGGCATTTACAGAGCTCTTCAAGATCGGCAACACATTTACAAATCGCCTGGTATTAGAAATATCCGCAGATGTTTAGCTCCTTGTCTATAATTTAACAAATATAAAAAAATACAAAGTGATAATTATTCAAGAGAGAAGAGTAGAATAGCCGATTACTATCTGATATCACACTTAAACCAATGACTGTAAATAAAAATGTAAATTTGAAATCAAAGGCGTAAAACAGATCATAACAACTTCATTCCTCACTTCAGTTTCACTCAAAATTTAAGATAAAAAGCAATTCACTTAACTTGTCGCGTAAAGGCCCTTTAAAGGGCAAGACTGAGAGCTATCGTCACGGTTAAATCCTATTGTTGACAAGTTCACGATTGATCTACGAACAACATGTGAAAAGGGCAGCTGAGATAGTTGCCAAAGTGGTTTGAAAGATTCATGAGACCTTTTTAGGATTCCGTTTGTGTACTGTTGTATGATTTGATGTTGGATTTGCAATTCGAAAATTCTGTTTACATGATACTGTTTTCAAATAATGTAACTTATTTGGAAATTCAATTTTAAATCATTTATTTACTTGTTGTAAATAAAAAAAATAATTTACAATTAAAGTATAAAATACAAACTATATGATACATAGAAAACATCCTCAAAGCTCTCGCTGCTGTCGATAGGCAAGGCTGGAATTAAATAGATTTGAATAAATGAAGATATAACGCAAATATTTGCGTGCATAAACATAATGTAGGAGTAAAAAAGTAAACTAAGTAGGTTAAATTTAAGGTCTTATGTACATAGAAAGATGTTAATGTAATTAAATGTAGTTAAGGCGACGCCTTGAAGATTTTGGTTGCAAGGATACCGATTTTTCTCAACAATGACTAAAGCGAACGAAATGAAATTTATTATAAGAATTTATCATGTATTTGACTTTATTTTGTCCATTGCATAACACGATTGGTTAACTTTTATAACACGGAATAATTAATCAAAAATACCTCTTTAAAATAAGAGATTCCAATTTTACCGACACTGAGGATCGATTTGAGGTTCCAAAATTTCTACATATATTAATTAAAACTGATACTATAATTTGTACATAGGCTTTATGAAATATATTTGTAGTTTTTAAATTAAACAATAAAAACCATTTTGTCGCATACGCCCTTTCCGTTTATGCGGGTTTTCTATGAGAGGTCGCTATAGTAGGGAGCGGGACGCAGCACGTTGAATTTCAGAATTTTAAGCTAACGCGGCGTCACCTTAACACTGATTGGGTGTAGCAATGAGATATTTAAAGAAGAGGCCGATTCATTTTATATCGGTTGATGGACCGTGATATCTTACTGTGGTAAATACCAGAAAATGTTGTAAATGGGGTTAAAAAACAACAGATCTATGTAATTAAGCTTTAATGTATATGTAGATATATAAAAAAATATGTGTATAAATATACCAGCAATATACATCATATTGCTGGTCCAAGAATATTATTATTCATAAAAACATAACAGTTGATTATACCGCATCCCAGAAGGATTGAGCACTATCAAGAAAATCAGATCCGCGGAATTTATTTCTCCTTATGATTCGACACACGCTTGACTTGCTCTGGGTCAAAAGGAATGTTGCCATAAAGAATTGTATATCTTTCCCCGGCTAAGTTTCAGGGACGACGATGTTTTATATAAATCTCATCACGCCAAACTCGTTTTTTGACGGTCAAAATACGGTTTGGATATTTTTAAGGAAAGTGCTTTGATACGAAACCAATTTAGGGGAATTAGTCTGGAGAATGTTTAAGCTACGGAAAAGGTGGATTTTTTGCAGGTTTGAAGGTTGTAATACAACAGGTATAGGAATTTAATTAAAATAATTGGTGTAATCAAATATACACGTCACTTTTTTTATAAAATTTCAGAAGTTGTATATTGATACTTTATTACCTTTGATAAAACTGACCTAGGTACCTATTTATTAGAGAGAATCACATATTTGGTAGAACATTTTTTCAAAAAATCGGATGAACGCAACAACAGCTGAGAAAAACGTTTGGCCGAAGACAACAGGATTTACAAATTACTGCTTATTCTCGGAACGTCTAGATCTTATTCTAGTCCAGTGACCTGAATAAAACTAGACAAAAAGTAGGTAATGAAGCGTCTACCGTGATTCAGAATAAGGTAACTGACTAAGCTAACATTGTAGGAATAAGAAAAATATTACCAGCTTAAAAGTTTTTATTACTAGCAGAATATGTATGTACTGCGGAAACTTTAATATACCACCTTCGGCTACATCATCACTTAGCATGGTGGGATTGTGACCTAACACAAGCCTATAGTAAAAAAATAAACAATTTTATGTCAGAAACCTGACTGAGCCTGGCAGCCATGGTTCCAATCTTTCTTTCTTTTCTAAGTGATGATGTTCCCGAAGGTGACAAAGCCTAAAAGAAGCAAGTTGATCTTTATGCAAATCATGCGCAGATTGCAATCTCATTAATGTTACTCGCGTTCCCGAGGGATCTTATGTTTTGCCGGGATAACGTACCTAACTTATATGTAACAAATATCCTAACATATAAACAATCAAATTTATTATATTATAATTATTAGTAGGATTAGTAGAATACCACGATAGTGTGAATAGATTATTGGAAATAAATCACAGCCTGTTGATATCGTCAAAATATTTCAACACTTGCTTCAGCCCCGCGGTTTCACCCGCGTTCCCGAGGGATCTTATGTTTTCCCAGGATAAAAAGTAACTTATAGCCTTCCTCGATAAATGGGCTATCCAACACAAAAATCAATTTTCAATTCGAACCAGTAGTTCCTGACATTAGCCCATTCAACCAAACAAACTGTTCAGCTTTATAATATTATAGTATAGATATTTATTTCATATATATATATACTAATATATACATTTTTAAATATACCTGTAGTTAATACGGATACAAGTATACTTATAACCGAAAAGCAGGGTGCTTATAACAACAAGTTGAGAGCCTCCAAAACCTGAATAAACGATGAATAAGAAATGAATTGCTTCGGTTTTGATGCCGAAAATATCTCCCGAGGTTTTGTCATTCTGCGGGAGCGATGTTTTCGTAATGACTAAACTGTTTTGTTTCATAATCCTGAATAACTTGAGAGTTTTGAATGAAAACTAAAGATTGCCTTACTTTAATTGGGATTTCTTTTGATTACTTATTGATAATAAGTAAACATGACAATAAGTAAGGATGAAATAAAGAAGAATTTTGATGTTTGAATAACAATATAGCTTTTTGATATCAATATGACTTTGCAAGCATCTTCTTACAATAAAATTATTTGATCAGCGAAAAACGCAAGATGATTTGATTTGAACTCCTTGAGCTTCATTCAAAATTAAAAAAACAAACCAGTTATTTTACCTACACATTTTTTGTTTGTTTTGTGTGGTGTAATAAAATATATATTTTAGCCTGCGCTTGGAATCGAAATCGGCTGATGGGAAAAAAGCTACAGAATTTCTTTATAGTTTGCACAAGTGAAGCATCGGGCGAATAACTATTTTTTTAAATATATTTTATGTTACGATTAAAAGATCTCATCATGGTGAGTGATGGTGAGGCCGAAGGTGGTAAGCACGCAAATCCTAGACGGAACTTTCATGTACGCTCACACTAAGTCGTTGGTTCCCAATAAGACCTCAACTTTTCACCAAATCTTTTTTTTTCTTTAGATACCTAAATTTAAAATACTATAATGTACTGATAGTGCATTGTCCACTACCTAGGGCTTTGTTAACGACATTACACGACTATTTGTCGTAGCATTGGGGTCCGGTTCACTGCTCGCTGATGGATCGCCATTGTTTCGATACATTGCGGTCTGCAAATGTAGTGTCGACAGACCGCATGATGGAGACGGAACGATGTAGCATACCTACGTGCTTCGGAGCAAAATGTAAATAAACCTAATGTGAATTGGTACCTAGAGATCTGTCTACAGTCAAGCAATAATTTAATGTCTAACCCTTGTGAGTTAACAGAGTGAAAACAGTCAATGATACGTGTGCTAGAAATAATAATGATCATAATATCTACATATCTTATAACTTTAAACGAGAGCAATTCTTATTATATTTGAATTTATTTCGTGTATCTCGGAAACAGCTGTAACGATTTGAATTAAATTATGTATTTAGATAAGACTTTGCTTTTAAGTTTGGTTGGTAAGATACCCTATCTATCACGCCGCAGGTCTTGGGTTCGATTCCCACACAGGACAAACATTTGTGTGCATGAACATGTCTGTTTGTCCTGAGTCTGCGTGTAATTATCTATATATGTATGTATTTACAAAAGAAAAGTAGTATATGTAGTATATCAGTTATTTGGCTTCCATAGTACAAGCTCTGCTTAGTTTGGGGTCAGATAGCCGTGTGTGAGTAATAATGTCACAGAATATTTATTTATTTGTATTTATATAAGCGTCTTTCCTGAAATAAAAAAAACATTTTACACAAAAAAAATATTTAATAATCTAACAATGCCATATAGCGCCATCTCGTTAATTTTGGAGGTACTTGCACTGTTGCTGCCTACTACTTAGCGTAATATGTAGTCTTTCAGTAACTCGACTAAAATCCAAGTGATATTTTCAAACAATGCTTCATAAAGCAACGACATAAATCGTCGAAGCGCTCACATATATACACTTGTGAGTGAGCCACATGATCACAATAGTCTAGCCGGATAGCCTCCGAAGTACAAGCTCAACTTGTTCAATTAATTGTTCACTGAGATAAACTTTAGAATTGTTTAACATCAATGACTAAAACTCGCTTTCGAAAATTAAAATTACTACTTACTATACTTTTTATGTCAAAAAGGTTGACAAGCCTGCTGTAGGTGGACCCACCTGATGGTAGGTAAGTGTCTACCGTCGCCTGTCTATTGGAGATTAGCAATACCAAGGGGATTGCCAATATGTTGCTGACCTTTATAAAGCCTAGAAGGCAACTGGCTCTCGTGATGGTAAGAGGTTATCGCCTTCTATGGACATTTTCAATTCGAGGAGGATTGTCAGTGTGCTGTCGATCTTGAGCTCTTTATACTCCTTTTTTTAGGGTTCCGTAGCCAAATGGCAAAAAACGGAACCCTTATAGATTCGTCATGTCTGTCTGTCTGTCTGTCCGTCCGTATGTCACAGCCACTTTTTTCCGAAACTATAAAAGCTATACTGTTGAAACTTGGTAAGTAGATGTATTCTGTGAACCGCATCAAGATTTTCACACAAAAATAGAAAAAAAAAACAATAAATTTTGGGGGTTCCCCATACTTAGAACTGAAACTCAAAAATTTTTTTTTCGTCAAACCCATAAGTGTGGGGTATTTATGGATAGGTCTTCAACAATTATATTGAGGTTTCTATTATCATTTTTTTCTAAACTGAATAGTTTGCGCGAGAGACACTTCCAAAGTGGTAAAATGTTGCCCCCCCCCCCCCTGTAACTTCTAAAATAAGAGAATGATAAAACTAATAAAATATATGATGTACATTACCATGCAAACTTCCAACGTAAATTAGTTTGAACGTAGTACGTAGTTTTTTTTTAATACGTCATAAATCGTAAACCGCAATTTACCTTTCATTCAATCAACTCAAATATAAAAAAAAATGGCAAAAAGCAAGGTCTTACAGCACAAATAAAGGAAAAATTCTAAAAAATAAAAAAAGTTGAAAATTAAAGGATGTCCCCATACATACATAGTTACGCCAATTAATAAAGCCCTCTGAGTTGTATGGGCGCTCATACAATTTAGAGGTCTAGCTTAATTGGCACCAACCTCAAATACAGTAAATAAATAAAATTATGCATTTCCCGTGATGGACGAACGATGGACGAAGTTTGTACAGAACCCTCGGTGCGTGAGTCCGACTCGCACTTGGCCGGTTTTTTTTTTTTAAGAACTCCATTATGTAGTGTACTGTGAAGCTAATTCCCAAATAGTCTGAAAACGAGGTTGCTCGAGGATATTATTACATAATTAATATAATAAAATGAAAATGATTTTTTTTAATTCAAATAGGCCTTCACAAGCACTTATGAATAGTCTGACTCTAATGCTCGGTTCGGAAGGTTGCTTTTACTGAGAAGAGCCGGCAAGAAACTCAGCAAATACCCATTTCAAAAGCAACTCAGATTTATTACATTAAACTATTTATTTAGTCTCACGAAAATAATATGTACCTACCTACTATGAGCGTAATATGTCTAGTTCATTCCATTCGTTCAAGTCTTGATGTAAACATGAGATATATTACTTAATTTCCTTCTCCAATCTACACCATCAAGCTAATTTTACTAATATTTTATGCAGGTGTATCATAAACCCAAATAATGTACAGAATTTTATTACTAATCTGAATCATGACTGCGCCAAAAGCGATGTTGATCAATGTTACTGACCACTATTTATTACTTTAATAAAATTAGTTTTCACATTAATTATTTTAACACAAATAGATGTTATACTTAATTTTGTCCTAGGTCACCTTGAAACGTGAAAGGATCTATGAAATTTTACATTGAAGATATTTATAAATATAGTCAGCGTAATAGAATGTAAAGAGACCATTTTCTGTTTGTTTGAATACGCTAATCCATACCAATAATAAAACCATGGGATTTTTCATTAAGCTTACCTTGCGGCTGAAAAGCAGTCGCTTTATATTTTTAATATGCCATTTATGGACATAGTAATAAGCATAATATCCAGAGGCATCTCCTCTGGTAATAATATGTTATCATGTCGAAGCTTTTGAGCTGAATTAACCGAATCTAAATTAAAAAATAACCTTATATCTTCCAAATATTCCCCATCAACACAACCAATTCCCACACTAGCTATCAGACCATCGCTTCACGATTGATGCGACCACTCGCCGGTTGTTCGCATAAGACCTATTTATAAACGAGCCGTTACACCGTGATTTACAAACGGCTTTGTTCTCGCCGCCGTTATCAGCACCACATTGTGATAACCGGTGGTAGCTTACGTATATAACGCATTATTGGCCTTTGAAACTATTCAAACTAATTGGGCTTTCATCTGGAAGCAGCTTCCTTCTATATCTGTAAAGTAGCTTCCACCCCGCGGTTTCAGCCGCGTTCCCGAGGGATTTAAACATCCAAACATACCAACTTTCACATTATTATAAATGTGTAGTAAGATAGTTATAATGTACAGGTTATTTGTCAATTTACAGTTAGCTTATTTTGTCGCTGACTGTACCAACAGTTTAAATTTATTCCTCATCCTAACCCACTTCCCACTTCACTGCATAGAATATAAACACGCCCGTAGTTACTGTTTCATGAACAGAAAAGGTGCAGCAACACTAGAGCGATCACGTCTTGGTCACGTTTCGGCCACGTCGTGGTCACGTATCGTCCCACAGGGTATGAGTTCATGCTACGTGCTTACCAGAGCAATTATAATATTATGTGTTTATTATAAAGGGTCAGCTTTAAAGTTTTGCTCTTGTTAACTCTGTATAAATGATTTATATTTTTTATACTTAGTTGATGTAACTACCTACATAATCTGTGGTTGATTATTCTGTTTACATGCGTCAATCAGGCGTTAATTAAATGAGTAACCAAATATACAACACTTCAACATAACCAAAATTCCGAAGATACCAAGGTAGATTAATTTACCTTACGAGCAGAGCACACATTACATTTACCTACTCTATGGACATTATCTGACTCTCTCTAACGCAAAGATTAAATAGAGACAGATATTCGAAATGAGAATCGAGATGGTCGGTGCAGGATAAACTGCCCGTCCCTTTGGTAGATTGAGGTAACTTATTCAAACAGTTTCACGCTTATGTTATGCTCCTAGTTATGTGGATAGTAGGTACAAATTGTTTGGCGAGGTTGTCTAAAAAGTTAGGTTATTCTGTTTCCTTGGTGGAAAAACTAAAATTGAATAAAATTTAATTTATTTTAATTCAAAATTCGAAGCCGTTTATGGACCTTGTATAGTAGACAGATATATAATATAGGTACCATATGAAAGAAAATAAAAATAATCTGCAAATTAACATTGGGAATTTGTTGTGTCTAATAAATGTATCTTTCTTTCTTTCTAATAGGGCCTAGAAGGGCATAAAGGACAAAGTTACTGAAATTACTGGTAATAGGCTAGATTTTGTTTGTAAAGCTGTAAAATAATAAAAAAAAACCTTTTTTCAAGTCGGTTAAAAAAATTGGTAGGTATTACTAAAATTTACATCAATGAACTGTATGTAGATATAAAAGCTTTTTCTCCCTCCACTATCTAAACGACGTGAAACCTGAGTTATGGCTTAAATCCTAAATTATGAGCCCTAAATTCCCTCAGGGTTCACTTCAATAAACTTTGTACATAAAATACCCAAGACGGAAAACTGAAGCGATAAAGCAAAAATACGATCTTTAAAGTATAACATGGCTAGATTTAATAACACACATGGTGCATGGGATGGGCTAACTTGCAAGGAATTGCTAAAAATAGCCGGATTGGGGCTATAAAGCTTGATACATTGCTCGCTTAGTTCAGCGGATATTATGTTGGATGTATTGCAATTGATCGTACTGGATCTGCCAATAAACTGTGTGCCATATCTGTATTAATTATCTATGATGCTGTATTCGATACGGTTATTAATTAGGAAATATTAATATTGACTTTATATATTACTTTCCATATGTCGTGAATAATTGATTAAACTTGAGTGTAAATAGTACCTACAACCCTACTTTAGTACGTACCTACTATATCTACATTATTATACTGGATGATTTTGTTATCACTGGCAATACTTGCAAGGGTGGAAGTACTCATCAATGTGAACAACTTTTATTATAGGGCTAACTCTGATATCGCGTAAAATAATATGGTTGCTTCATACATTTTGGTCGAGTAGGTATTGAACTTTTGTATGGAACAGCTGATAATTTTTTCATGATTTCACAGTTAGTCCCATAATAAAAGTTGTTCATTTTGATGAGTACTTCCACCCTTGCAAGTATTGCCAGTGATAACAAAATCACCCAGTATGTGAAAATATAATATGAATTTTAGTCAACATATATCAAAAGTAGTAGTCTGAAAATTGCATTTTAGTTTTTTTAAATTTCATGAATACAGTATTTTATTAGAATTTTTTAAATTAGACGTCTTTTTTGTATACCAAAGAACCGATACACAAGACTTTTAGGTTAAAACGGTGTATTTTTTTTTTACCACAAAATACCTTATAATAATTACGACGCTTTATGATCGTTATATTTACATTTTTCATACAAAATGTGCACGGTTAATTGTCACATATTAACGTGGTATAGAAATCATGAGTATCAATTCTACCTACTGGTGATACTGACCAAAAGATTTTCTAGGATATGTTAAACAATAAATCACCTGTATATCTACCGAATAGAAGAGACACTACCATCTCCACGTAAGTTTATAAATACACTTCTCATCAGAAAAATTGAAACGGTACTGCAACAACACCTCTGAATTTTGGTTTTAAATGAATTTTATGTTTTATTTTTAACATTAAACAAAAAAAAGTAATAATGCCAGATTATTGCGGATATTATAAGTTATCGTTTAGCGAGGAAATACGAGATACTGGATACACTTTTTATAAACTTTTTTTTGTCTTACGTCTTCGTTTCAAAAAGTTTAAGTTAGATTTTTTTGATGAGAAATATATTTTAAAATTTTATAATAACATAATAATATAAGTGAGCTTATATTATTATGTAAGGACAATACATAATACTGTTTCACCTATCAAATAACTCGTATAAAGCATCCTTCACAGCTGGAGCGTTACGCTAACAAATTACCACATAAAATATAGCCCAATATAACATAATATGGCTAATATCATCCCCGTAGGCAGGCAAGTCACGGTATTGCAATACGACACATCTGTCGGCATCAGACACTTATTTAATCTTCCACTGATTTATGGAATAATTATTCATAGCTAATATCACTGTACCTTGAACCCTATTTGCATAGTAATAAGGGTATAAATGGTTTAACGGATATGTTAATTCGTGACACGAGTTTGTATGAGGGCATCTTCAATAACACTTGATTAGTGAACGGTCGATGTACAGTCATTCATAATCAAAAGGGTGGATATATTAATATTAGATACTAATTGACTGTTATGTATTAAAGTGTTACATTTAAATTAAATTGAGTATACGTGGAAAGAGTATAATCAGTACAGGCTTTCACCCCGCGGATTCGGTTCCCGAGGGATCTCATGTTTTCCCGGGATAAAAAGTAACTTTTGTGTTAATCCAGGGTGTTAGCTACCTCCATACCAAATTTCATCAAAATTGGTCCTTCCGTTTGAGCGTGAAGAACTCACAAACTTTCGCATTTATTAATATTATTATAGTGTGATTCCGGGAAACTTTTAAATCCCTCTCGAAAATCACTGCGAAAACTATAAACAACGCATTATATAATTTTGTTTTAAGCTTTTACTCGCGTACTGTAATATGATAGACTGTGACAGTGTCACACTCCTGCCAACTTAAAAGTCATTACCCGTTGTCTTAACGCAACAGCAACAAACGCGCACGATTCTGACAGCTCTTCGTTGTAAGTTGCGAATGTTTTGGGGGGTTAAACTACTTTTGTCGCTGACAGTACAAAGTTCTAAGTAGTTGAACAATTAAATGTTTGCGCAAACTCAAAGCCATTTTCATTTTAATTAATTACCAACCCTCAACTGCTTCGACCCGGGTTACTATTACTAGTGATGTGTTTAATTTAATGTATTTATCCTAACTTAAACTATATAATCCTATCTAATATTATAAATGCGAAAGTGAGTTTGTTTGTTTGTTTGTTACCTTTTCACGCTTAACCGATCACGATGAAATTTGGTATGCAGATAGCCTATGGTATAGAGAAGGACATGTGCAGCACTTATGTATAGTCTAGCTCTAATATCTTCACAAGATTACATTAGCGAGATCGGACAATAAACTACATTATTACTCATTTCAAAACAAGATTAGATTCATCAAGACCTTTAAATTCTAGTTTTGAGGATTATTTTATTAAAACATAGAATAGCACGTACTACAAAGGAGCAGCTACCTCACTAAACCAACCTCATACCTATAAATTAGTATTTAAAAATTGAAAATCCGTTATTGGCTGTAAATATTGTTTATACTGGGTGATTTTGTTATCACTGGCAATACTTGCAAGGGTGGAAGTACTCATCAAAATGAACAACTTTTATTATGGGACTAACTGTGAAATCATGAAAAAATTATCAGCTGTTCCATACAAAAGTTCAATACCTACTCGACCAAAATGTATGAAGCAACCGTATTATTTTACGCGATATCAGAGTTAGCCCTATAATAAAAGTTGTTCACATTGATGAGTACTTCCACCCCTGCAAGTATTGCCAGTGATAACAAAATCACCCTGTATAAGTATATACCTAAGTTTAAGCTTGTAAGAGCTGTGGATTTTGTAATAAAAATAAATAAATAAATAATTTTGTACGTACTATTCTGGCAAGTATGACAATTCACAAGTAAAATGCGTGTGGCAGCCACCACTCTTTTCACCATACTGGAGGAAATTAAGCGACCCCCTATACAACACAGCCTCAAACAATGACCATAAAGCGTTTTTATCCCACTAAATCGTAGGTACCCATCACATAGATACGTAATGAATTTTGAAAAACAATTGCAGCATTTTTTTTCTTAATGAGTGTATTTGCCAATAGTGGAGAAACAGCTAGGATAGTAAGAAGATACATTAGAATAACTATCGTTAGAAGATAATTACAGTTAAACAGTTATCAAATGGAATTAATATTCAATATTTCACTATCAAATTCAGATTATGTTATTACATAGAATAATTAATTAAAGATCTGTATTTGATCCCAAAGATACTATCTAATATTCTTGTACAGTTTGTATTATAAATTAGAATTTAGTTGGTGAGTTTAGTTATTTTAAAGGGAAATTGCGTTGTCTTTTAATATAAGAGGAGAAACTAACTGATCGACATATCAATGCACAGCTCAAACAGCTGGGTCTATAGATACTTGTAACTTTGCACGTAGGTTCCATAGGTTTTCAAAATGCTAGTCCTAAGGGAGTAAAATAGGGAATCGCGCGTGATACCGCGTGGCGGAAAGTTATAGTAATTATGCACTATCCCGAAGCGTTCATGCCGTTCATGGTGTAGCTTGAATAGCTTTTTTAACGAATCGTCAAAGTTAAGCAAGGTCCGGTCAGATACACGGCAGGGAATGAATACGGTGGGGTTTTAGTCAGTACGAGTCTGAAATAACCCGGGCGCTTCCCCCGAAGTCGTCCGGGTATCCATGAAGATTTTTTAGGTGGGGTACCACCTAAAAAAAAAGGTTGTTACTTGGATGGGTGACCGCTTAGTGATATTTCAACTTGAGCGTTTCCGTCCATCCTACTACACCAATCCGCAGTGGGCATGCGTGGTAGAATATATGACAATGCCCATTCACCCTTATTCGTGAAAGGTGGCCTGTGCTCAGTAGTAGCACATAAAAAAGCTGCAAAGGAAAAGAAGAATGATAATTGTTTACATTAACATTATTCCTTTTATTTATTTTTTGTACAAGATTGTCGGCAAACAACCATACGGCCCGCCTGATGGTAAGCGGTTACCGTAGCCTATGAACGCTTGGAACACCAGACGTAGCACTCGCGCGTCCGACCCTTCCTCCGTCCCCGATGAGCTCTGGTGACCTTACTCACGCGCAGGAACACAACTATAAGTTATTTGGCTACGGTATTCTGTAAGGTGAAGGTACTTCCCCAGTCGAGCTGCTCCTTGAGCGACATATCGTTATGCTCTACCTTTCCATTTACTTTTAACACTAAATTTATTTATATTATTACTACTTTTAGATAATTTTAAGTTGCTTAATTATGGCTTAATTAAAGTCTAATAATGACAAGATAGTATCATCTTTATGGCATGTAAATGTAGTATATGAATGGTTTGATATTAGTCTGAAACTGAAATAGTGTAAAAGCCTAAGCCTATGGAAAATAAATCCTGACTCCAATAATTGAAATACATTCAAATATTGTTCGAGCAATAAATGTAATATGTATGTTGATGTTATAGCCTAGTCAGGGTAAACAGGTATTAATAACGCTTTACGGTCTGCTCCCCTCGTCCGGTGACCGTGAAAAGGTTGTCTGACACTCACAAAGCATCTATAAATCGAAGAAAAACATCTCAAATAACTCGGTCAGGTTTTTTTTAGCTTTCACTCTACGTTTATATCTACACCTACCTTAATAGTTTTTAATGAACCTTAAAAATAGAATATGAATTACTTATTTATATTCGAGAAAATTTACCAACAAAATTTGGGTGAAAAATTAAACAAATTACAAATGTGACCTATCTATCTATCTAATACCTTTAAACGAGCAATTCTTGTATATATTATATGTATATAAATATATAATCTGAATCTCGGAAACGGCTTCAACGATTTTCATGAAATTTAGTATGCAGGGGGTTTCGGGGGCGATAAATCGATCTAGCTAGGTTTCATTTTTAGAAAACGTCGTTTAAAAAAAAAGCTCGGTCTCCCAGGAACTATATTTTATTCGTAGAAGATTGAAACATTTTGAAACCTTATATGAGTTTGAGCTTTCAGTTATAGAAAACATCGTGACAAAACTATTAGTACGGTGGTACCATAGTACTTTGTAGTACCTGGCTGGCTAGCCATCCTTGAATATTCAAAATTGGTTGCCAACCACCAACCGGTGTGTTCCGGCATTTGCACATGAGAGGCAGTTTCTTTCTAGGCATTGTAAATGTTATGCTTTTCAGCCTAGCAACCAATAAAAATACATATTAATCCTAACTTTAAACCTAATCCTAACTATCCTAATCCCAATCCTATTCGTATTCTAATATCCTAATCCTAATATCCTAATTCTAATATCCTAATCCTAATATCCTAATCCTAATATCCCAATCCTAATATCCCGAATAGATTAGAATATTAGGATTAGGATATTAAATATTCTAATCCTAATATCCTAATATCCTTATCCTAAGATCCTAATCCTAATATCCTTATCCTAATCCTAATATCCTAATCCTAATTCCTAATATTCCTAATTTCCTTCCTAATCTTAATTCCTAATTTCCTACTCCTAATGCTGATATCTTATCCTAATTCCTAATCCTAACTAATATTATAAAAGCGAAAGTGTGTTTGTTTGTTTGTTACCTTTTCACGCTTAAACCGCTGAACCGATCGCGATGAAATTTGGTATGCAGATAGCCTATGGTATGGAGAAGGACATAGGCAACTGCTTATCCCAAGAAAACGTAAGATCCCTGGGAAACGCGGGTGAAACCGCGGGGCGGAAGCTAGTAAATTCTAAAACATTAATTGCATTATTAGAGAGAAATTCTTACGCTGCGGCTGACATGAGACATTTTCTCTAGTGGTCGTAACGACGAAGGCTTTTGCAACGAAAAGCTTTACTTCGTAGAAAGTACTTGCACTTCACACATTCTGATGTATAGTGAAACCATTACCGTGCCTTGTAGCAGGAAACAATTATGTAAGAAATGTAATGTATTATGTATCATATTAGAGTAACTTTACGATTTTCTAGAGGTAACTACTACATACCTAATTTACAAATGTATATGAGCTTACAAAACTTTATACATCTAAATAATAGCGACGGCGGTAGGACTACGAGTTACCTAGTCCCTCGATCAATACAGCAAATCACGAAGTTTAGAAAATAATATAATAAATCCAATGTAGCGAAGTGCTTCTAAAGACGTCATTGAACCGAGTAAATAGACCTCTTTCAAAATGGAGGCCAAAAAATAGCATGCATAATTAACAGTGAGATAGATATAAAATAAAACAAACGTTTCATCTACGACGATCAATCTAAATATTCGAGAGAGAAGTAGAAAATCTTGTTGATATTCCATTCAGATCCTCCATCAACAATCAGTTAGTTTACCAACCCCTAAGTCGTGCCATAAATACTTGTTATTTCACGTTCGTATTAAATCACTTTAGCAACGTCCATTGCATTTCCAAATCCAGAGACGGTGTAATGAACAGCCTTAATACTGCGTAATGTTTGCTCCACTCCTCGAGTTATCTTTATAGCCTCCCTGATTACGCTCGCTCAGGCACCGACAATTTGATTAGGCTGGTGCTAACGTGTGCCTTCTACTTACAGTCAGAATGTTTGTTATACTGACCTACGAACATGTTTACCTTAACATGTTCTTACCTACTCATTGAGATTTATGGCCGATACTTTTTTGCTGTGGTAGGCTTGTTTGTTGACCACAATAGTAAGGAAGAAACGTACTCTCAAGTGAAGTTGTTAGAACACATAGGTGAAACCAAAATTAATACTAATACATAATTACTAATGGTACGCATTACTGAGTTTATTGCCGGCTCTTCTTATCAAAAGCAACCTACCAAACGGAGCGTTAGAGGCAGATTGTTCATAAGTGCTTGGCCTGTTTTAATAAAAAAAAAAATTGCACTCCGAGAGTGCCGACAGAAGTGAAAACTTTTTTTTTGAGAGATTGAGATTGAGAAAAAAAACTAAACGTCAAACTGCGTCTCGCTCGTAACGGTGTCGCGAGTCCAGAGGTTTTACCTCATCTAAAAAGAAACTAAACGTCAAACTGCGTCTCGCTCGTAACGGTGTCGCGAGTCCAGAGGTTTTACCTCATCTAAAAAGAAACTAAACGTCAAACTGCGTCCCATCATAACGGTGTCGCGTCTCATAACGGTGTCGCGAGTCCAGAGATTTTACCTCATCTAAAAATATGCTTACGCGCTAAAAGAAGTTTACACTTCAAAAAAAACTTTGTGTATTGAATAACAAAATAATTGGCCGTGTGTAATATAAAGAAATAAGGTAGTCTGTGGTAGTTCGAATAAACAATTTGAATTAATTAAACTAAGCATTCAGATGCAGATTATACAATTGAAAGTTGGATAATTCAGTACTGTATCCTTGTCTCACTTTAATTTCGTTTCAGAGAACCATTGGACGGAGGGTAAAACGTAGAAATTAAATTATTTTCTGTACTAACCAAACGTTTTGTCTGAATACAAATATCAGGATTATTATTCAGCTCACTCTAAGTTGTGCTACTTCTGTTATATCAAGCAACCTACTTTTCCCGCAATTTTTATATTCAATTACCTTTTCATCTGAAGAAACCAGCAAAACGTACCTATTCACATTTCTGTTCGTAACTAAATCTTTAACTTTTTTGGCAGTTTATCGAATACAATTCAAAACAGTTATGAGTCGACATTAGCGTGAAAAGCGAATACATTATAAATGCGAATATGAGTTTGTTTGTTACCTTTTTACCTTTTCACGCCTAAATCACTGAACCAATCGCATTTAAATTTGGCACACATATAGCCTATGGTATCAAGAAGGACATGGGGTACTTTTTTCTCGCAAACGCGGGTGAAGCCGCGGGGGACAGCTAGTAATAAATATTATCCTACTACTATAAATATGAAAGTTGTATGGTGGGATGTTTGTGAGTTGTGAGTCAATCAGGCATAAACGACTGAATGGATTTGGATGAAACGTGGCACATAGATAGATGAAATAACATATAGAGTACTATTTATCCCGGGAAAACATTAGATCCCTCAGGAATGCGGATGAGACCGCGGGGCAGAAGCTGATATATTATAATAAAAAACAACGACTGTCAAAATGTTGCTCCTACTTTACACAATTTTTCACAAGACCTACAAATAAAGCTTTACTGAAATAAATCAAACACCTTTGAAAATTTTGTTGGATTTAGGTCAACTCAGGTCAATGGACAATACACCTACCACTCATACGAATAAGTTCACCTCAAGATATTTCCAATACGTAGAATCCTCAATGGATCGCTTAAGGAAAATTGTTGTTACGCATGATTTTTTTTTTCCTTACTTATTGTGTATTTGTCTCGGTCTATTTTGTTGTATCTTGAGAACAACTAATGACATTTTTATGCATGTTTTACTTATAATTTGTGATAATTTATGACGAATTTCTTACATATTGGCTACCATCGGCCTATTACTAAGTTTACGCCGCCCGTCTTATTGTCACAGGGCTTTTTTATGAACCATGATAGCCGGGCAGTGATTTTTTTTATTATTTCGAATTGCGAATTCGTGTTACTATAACTTTGTCATGACAAACAAAAAAGTCATATTAAAGCGATTACAGGTACGTATAACCTCGAAAAAAAAATTTTTTTTACCGCTTTTTGTTCTAGCACTATTTCAAAAATACCATACTTTTTACGTTATTGTATTTTTGCTGTAATTTAAAAAAACTTTTTTCAAGTGATACTTTAAAAGTCAATGGAATCAATCAACAAATATACTCTTTCAATCACTCAGACCTATTTGGTATGCACAAAGCTGAATCGTACGTACTCAAACACCGAACTTTTTTATTCGACACTCGACGCATATTTTAGTGCATAACAGAGGTTTCGCTTTCGTATTTACCCGCCATTCAATATTTAATGCCTGCCATCTATTAGTGAATGTTTGTCTATAGACTTTATATAAAGTAATATTTGATTTTAGTGCTATATTTTGTTTAAAAGTAGAGCTACAAATAGTTTGCTTCCCCGTATGATCAAATCTCAAAAATCGATAAATGAAAGAATGTAAGTTAATATTGTAACAAAATAATATAACACTGTCGCTAGTATGGATGGATCGTAACGTAGCTGTCCCACTGGATTTACAACGATAAAAATAATTTTATCGTGTTACAGCCTGTCGAAAAAATAATTGCAAGTTCCAAAGTTAAACAGTTGAAAATATTTTTTTAAATAATTTTGCGTAATTATGACGAATTAATTTTACTTTTTTCAAAAACCAAAACATATTCCAAACATATCGTGTACGAAGGGAGCTGTTTTACAATGAGCTACCAAAACCTATTCAACATTCTAAATTCTAATTTTATTCTACTTTTTTATTATTTTATTAAACGTTCTAAATTCTACTCTAATTATTATACACGCGAAAGTTTGTGAGGATGGATGGTCATACGGATGGATGGATGTTAGTTACTCTTTCATGCAAAAACTATCCTATATAGGATATTTTATCCCGGGAAAACATAAGTTCCTCGGGAACGCGAGTGAATCCGTGAGGCGGAAGCTCGTCAAATATATGTATTTTTTAAGGTACAATATGTAATAGATAATATTTAAAATGAATATCTATATTATTTCGTATTAAATTCCTATCCTATCACTATCTAATCCGTATAATATATTAAATCCGGTTTACTTTACGTTTTTGCCTATTATTGCGTAGCTTTCGTTTTTTTTTTCAAATTAGCTTCAATTGAGTGTTTATAATTATAAAATATGATTTAGTTTTTGTTTTTACTCCAGTAAATAAATTTTATGTTGTGTAGTTCATATTTCGGTTCTAATCCATCTGCACATTAGGTGTTGTTATTGTGCCTGTCTTATTCTTATATAAACTATCATTTTACTATCGTAAATATTTTAGAAATGACTCAAAAATGCTAAACTCAATTTTACCGCCACCAAAACATAATGTTGCGTATATATAAATAAAGTTAAAACCAACCACTCGTGTGTCGAAACTGCGTTTGTCAGCACAGAGATACATACATACGTAATTTTATGTATGCACCCGTTAATATATGGGCGGGCGGATGACGAGGCAGTACGCGAGATGTGCCGCAACGAGCTTCCGCTCTGCTAGGGCTGCCAAAAGAAACAAAAAAAGTTTGTATCATGAACTTATTATAAGTAGGTACTAGTTGAAAATGAGAGTTAGTGGCCTTCGCTTTGAAAAGGTCGGCAACATATTGACAATCCTCCTGGTATTGCTATTATCCATAGAGTCAATGGTAGCCATTTACCATCAAAAAAACTCGACTACGTTTACTTAACGACAACTCCATTACGTTTACTACATGGCCTATTCTGTGATGAAGATACATCAAAGATTTCATTATTTCATATTTTATGACTGTTATACCTTTAATAAGAGAAATAAAACTTATTTGGTTTCAAGGAACATCTTCAAGAAGCGTAATTAATTTTAATCTCTGATTTAAAAGTAAAGGTACTCGATCACCAAAATCGATAAGGCTTCCTCAAAATGATCCAATGTTGGAAACATAACAGTTTCGATGTAATGTACCACGTATGTTAACGGTTCCTTTATCAAAATTATTATAATTAGTAGAGAAATTTCCTGTCACATTCCGAATGTTTCGAAAATGCCAACCATTGGCATTACAACCTTATATCTACCATTTGTATGCCAGATACCGCGCTGTTCACTCTGAAACGCTCCCACTACATTATTACTTGTGACTTTCATATTATTTTTATAATAAACACTGTAAAAGATGCGGTTTTTTTTCGTATAACTCTAATGAGATGTCGGGAGCGGCAGTTGTTTCAGAGATCACTCTAATGAGGTGGATTTTTAGTTTGAAAACATTCTCGGCTGGATGCTTCAATTTGCCAACGTAGATACGTTGTACAATAGGCACATAATTCTGTCTTTTCTTTTTTATATATTTTTTTTGTTATGTCAAGAGGCTGACTAGCAGCCAGGCGGTCCATCTGATGGTGAGTGGCTACTGTCGCCTAGAGACATTAGCAATACCAGGGTGATTGCCAACGTGTTGCCGACCTTTATAAAGCCTACAAGGCATACTTACTGGCTCTCTAACACTGCCGGAACACACCAGTAAAAGTTTCAACTTGAGCTTCGTAGCTAGCCAAGCGGGTAGGTAATACAAAGTACCCTAACACCGTGCTATGGTTTCCTTACTATATTCCATTCACTGAAAGCTCAAGCTTATTGTAGGATTCGAAACCACGACCTTCTCCGCGGCATCCGACGTCACTACCACTGAGCTATCAACGCCTTATTATATGCTTGTTTAATGGAAATTTTATGAAGTTTTTTTATAGCATTCGATAGATTTTATGAGGGAGCTATGCATGACCCTAGAACTTCGGCATCCATTCGAATATATAAACAAACTTGTCAATAGGACGTGATCAAACCACACAAACTATCTGGTTGGTATCTCTGAGACGTAAATTTATCTAGCGGTACGCAATGATGACCGTTTTGACATGAGGGTATATCTATAGATAACATTACCGTGGTATCTCTACTGTCTCGTTGTGCGTTTCTCATTTTGGCACATGTACGGATATGAGCTGTCAAAACGGCTATCGTAACGTGTCACTAGTAAGTATATCAACCCTGACCCAGACCTGTCTGTAACTATTAAATAATCAAGGATGGAAATACCTGTATTATCTTACTTCTTACAAATATTATAAATGCAATGTGTCAGGTGGATCCTTTTCAGATTAGCCGCATATAATTTTAGTTTTTGAATGTACCTACATTAGATCATTTGTTTCGTATGGGATTAATTTTCCCAATTAAATTTATAAATAATAATGATTAGGCACCTAGGCCAATGGGTCTAGTTTTACAAGGGACGAGTTGCCTAAGACCCCTCATGAAATTTGGTACAAAGTTACTTTAGGTACTGGAATAAAAGTTAAGGACAGCTAGTAATATTATGAATGTATGTGTGTTGCCACTTAGTTCCATTTCGGGTGGGCGGATTTGGGTGGAGTATTTATAGGACTCTTTTTATCCTAAGAACGCGGGTGAAACTGCAAGGCAAAGTATTTAAGTTCTAATTGACGTCTTGAGAACGTTAAATAGCAGTAGGTAGATATGTATAACACTTATATAATTTTCTCTACATTTCTCATATCTAGAGACTTTATCTTCAGATGAAAGAGGGTTAATACAAGCTGAAAATATAAATTAGATTATGTTTATTCATATCCCAAGTGTCCCATGTACAGACTAACATATTTCTGGCTCAGTACTAGTGGGAACATTCTGGAACATGCTATATAACGTATAGCTAGAAAGTTACTCGTGTAAATTCGTGTTTACGGCACTATATTAGGGTATTCGCTTTTAGGTTTTGTGAACATAGTTTATGTGGATTGAGGAAACTGTTTGATATTTGGGAATTACTTTGCAGAAAATTTTTCAAAACTTATTTTATATTTTTCCCAACTCCTGGACACGAGTCTCCCCTTACAATAACAAAGGTTTGGCCATAGTCCACCATGCGTACGTTTAGCATGGCGTTAGGGTACTTCATAGTACCCACCTGACTGGCTTTCACCCTGGAAAATCTGTCGTGAAACACCCACTGGTACGTTCTGGCAGCTGCATTTGAAAGCCAGTTCCTTCTAGACTTTGTGTGCTTACCACATTCGGTCACATCATCACTACTTAAGTAAATTACAAAACTTCTCGAGCGACAAGGATTCCTTACGATATCTTTCTTTTTATTTTAGTTGTTTTGTATTTTTGACATAATGAACTAACTAAACGATAAATAAAAATGTTTAATTATATATTATATAGTGCGGTGAGTTATTGCAATATCATCATAATTAACAAGGATAATTAATGGCTCTCACATTGTGTTTGGCGCCGGAAATCTGTTTTTGTTTGATAAATTATTGCCCTTAAAAATAGGCTTGTTTATTTAAAATGAAACTTTATTACGATACTATAAGGTTTTTTTGACAAAGATTTTTTAGCGCCAAATATCTTAATCTGATTAAATTAACTGTGCATTTCCATATAGCTTATTAAAATTAAATCTATACTAATATTATAAAGCTGAAGAGTTTGTTTGGTTGAACGCGCTAATCTCAGGAACTACTGGTTCGAATTGAAATTTTTTTTTAGTGTTGGATAGCCAATTTATCGAGAAAGGCTATAGGCTACTTTTTACCCTGGAAAAATATAATATCCCTCGGGAACGCGGGTGAATCCGCGGGGCAGAAGCTATAAACTATAAATATTATAACGCTTTAAAGAAGACAAAGAACTATAAGACCTTTAACAGTAGGTAATTCACAAAAGATGCCAAAGAATCTGCTAAAAAAACCTTATAGTATCCACAGAGTTCAGCAATTATTGCCAGCACAAAAATCCAGATATACCTACCGCTTAGTTCTAGTACCGAGTAAAAATTGCCTTCATTCTCGTTTTTACGCTTACTTTCCATATAGTATTGTAATCGAATTGTCGATTAATAGGATTTATAACAAGAACAATTCGATTATATATACACCGCTTCGGACGGTCTAAGTAATTAGTGAGTATCGATATTCTATACGTTTATATCTAGGTAGGTATATCTACGTTTTGTTATGAAGCCGTAGTTCAGGATGAGAATTAAAAGCTAGATACATTACATTTAGAAAGAAAAAAATAATGAATTAAAAATACCTACCGTAAAAATTTTAAATCCTTTTTAAAAATCGAGGGGCTATTTGAGAAAAAGTAAAAATAAGATTGCATCCTTAATTTCTTCGTAAATCTGAACGCAACCATCGTGAGATTACAAAATTTTGTCGCCGGCGTTGGTGTCGATTTTATAGGAACCAATCAAAAACGTTATTTCGTTAGATGTCAAATAACAAACGGATTTTTGTAAAAAGATCTGTATTCGTGCAAAATTGTGACCTGCAAACTTTTGGGTGCCCAAAATTTTTTTAGTGCCGTATTTTCAAAACCAGAGTTTATATAACATGTTTAATTCTAAATAAATAACAATAATGTCACGCCCATTATGTCCCAAGAGACAAAGCAAGGATTTTAGTGCTGACTACAGTATACCTACATTTCACGGAAGATTTTTGAGGATCAACATATTTTGAGCATTACCACTAATCAATGAAACATCATCTGTATCTTGCCTGACCAGGAAATCGAACCCAGGATCTTCGTCAAACAAAATCTCCCGACCAACAAATCGATAAATTGTATAAAAATAAGGTTTATTTTTGTGTCCTTTACCCTTTCTTTGGAAATATAAAACATAGCAACACCTCAAAGAAACCTTTCAATGCCTACAAAAAAGTTTATCAAAACTGAAGGAGGGGAGGTAGTTCCATATTCAACACATTTACGAAACTACCATACTTTTACCACGCACATATTCAATTCCTCTAATCCTTACATACACCTTCCACTTCGCGGTTTTACCCGAGGTCTCAAAGAATCCAATATTTTGCCGTCTTTTTTTTAGTGTATGAAAAATATCCTAGCCAAATTTCATCCACCCACATCCATCACACCATTGCGGTGTGATTAAGTTACAAATATCCATCTATACATAAAAACTTTGTAATATTAGTTGTGTAAAAGGCAGCACAAAGCAGAATTCGTTTGTCCAAAAAGTTACCTACTCGCAGACTACAAACACTTTCTCCTTTCATCCGAGAGTAACACCATAACAGCGCATATCGAAACTTATAAATATCAGGGGAATATCCGATCTTTGAAGTCCCGTGGATCCATAAAAGGATTCCGACGGGATCTCGATATGTCCACGTGAACGTAGCACAAAGGCCATCTTTATGAATGGGTTAAATCAAGCGGTTGCGGGCGAACTCTATGGGATTTTTATTGAAACTCCCAACAATGAGGTGTCCCAATCGGCGTAATACAGGATAAGACCGGGTTAAATACATTTTCCGTGAAACAGTTTTTAATTAATTTATTTATTTTTTGTGACTATATAAAATTGTTGTTTGTTTACGTGGGCTCGGATGCTGTATCATGGAGTAACCCCTAAGTTGTTTTATACCAATATCACTACACGACTATTATGGCACAGAGGACACCTTTCTCCAAAATTAAATCATAATAAAGTCCCAAGTGAAATGGCTGTAACATATGGATGGATAGATAAATATGAGATACTTGGGTTCCGTAACCAAATGGAATTTAGCAAAACGGACCCCAAACAAAAATGAATTGCGGGTAATTTTAGACAAAACAAAACCATTGGAAATACAATACAATGGTAGGTAATTGGCTCACGCACTTCACCCACTTCTGACTTGGCAACTCTGCCATCTTCACATATATCTAAGACATACAACACTAGCAGTTTCTTTTACTAAAATGGCTGTACTACATTTGTATAAGCTTAAAACCTGGATCATAAGACTGGCAACATACATTAATAAATGCGTTGGTGTCTGCGTGGACAAGACGCCAAGCACTGCCAAGCTTAATCCTTGGCGCTGCGCCCACCGCAACGCTAGTCGGCTAAACTGAATACCTATCCTCTTTTTACCAATCCACGTTAAATGTGTCTGCCCGAGACTCAAAATGGGGATCGGTACTCGAGATTTGTTATCTGAACCGTACTTTTGTTTGTACTGTGAATATTAAATAATCTAATCTCTGCTGACAAAATCTTTTTGTGTATTTAGTAATACGGTGTAAATTCCAAGATTCATATCGTGTATATAACTGTCTTAATACACGTACGAAAAACATGGACCGTAGCACGTTGGTAGCAATAATGAGATACCTAATTATACGCACCATTTATAAAGATGTAACAGTAACATCTTGCCCTACAAAACAGCTCGCTAACATTCATTAAGTTTTCAGTAGAAGTCATTAATTTTAAAGGAATTCTCAGCATGTTTAAAGCAAGAGAGAGCGGAGTGAAAATTTTATCCCGTAGTGTACTGTCTCCGGGGAAAGCCCTTGCGAAGTAGAATGGATCACTTCACATCCCACAGGACGAGAGCGTGACGTGAACATTGCGAAGAGGCGATCGGATTATCTGTTACGTATGTACTCTATGTAATAGAGAAACGGAAAATACAAAGCGTTGTGTTTTGAAGAGAAAATATTTATGTGATGATGCAAGCTTAGGATGATTTCTGTTGTCAGTTTTGATATTAGGAATATATTTTAAAGGTTTTCTGGGACATTCTGGGACATTATTCCTCACACACGGCCATCTGACCCCAAACTAAGGAGAGCTTGTACTATGGAAGCCAGATAACTCATATACTACATATACTACTTTTCTTGTAAATACATACATATATAGATAATTACAACCAAGTTTGCCTTTGCCATACAGGACAAACAGACATGTTCATGCACACAAATGTTTGTCCTGAGTGGGAATTGATCCCACGAATTGTGGCGTGATAGATAGGGTATCTTAGCAACTACGCCAACCGGCCCGTCAAAGTAGTTGTAAAACGTTGTTGGAACTTTTGTTGACACATATGTTTCTTAAAGTGACAGCTAATAATGCCCTAATGATCGCTGAATGCCGAAATATTGATCTTGTAACTGCCGAGTATAAAAGTCCAACCAACTGTCTACATATAGACACTACATAAATAATCTAGTAAAACGTTAGTGGGAAATATTGAAAGGGAAAGGGCGAAAAGCCCAAAGACCAGCTTGACAATGCTTTTCTGATAGAACATGGCCGCCTCATCCGGTTGAGTACCGAACGAGTATTACGACTTCCAGTGTCCAGTCCAGGGTGAGAGCCTGACCCAATATAGTAATCACTTATATAAAATAATATTTTCCTTCTCTTCCTGGTGTAGGTTAAAATATCCTAACAAATATTATAAATGCAAATGTGAGTTTGTTTGTTTGTTACCTCTTCACGCCTAAACTGCTGAACCGATCGCGATGAAATATGGTACGGTATGATATGGTATGGTGTAGCCTATGGTTTTGAATGTGAAAGCGCGGGGGACAGCAACCAACAATTGTTTTTTTTTTAAATGACATGAATTTTCAAACTTGCTCTAAACTATAACAATATAGACACTCACTAAAATAATTGCCATTGAAAATTTTAGTTCAGAGCACTCTGAACAAACTAAACCTGTAGGTAGAGAAGTTCTGACTATAAACCTGGAGTAGAATTGATAGGCAATAAAGTATTTATTTTAGTATGGAAAGTTTGCCTTTGCCATAAAATATATGCTTATAAATATAGCGAAAGTTAAAACAAAGCCTAAAAACAATTACTATTGTAACAATAAAGTCGGTAAACAAAGAAATTAAATTATATTCAAACTTTAGAATATACCTAGATATAAAAAAGTTACATCAATTGCCATAGTCCATATTATTATGCTTTTTCTGTAATTTTTTTTGAACTCTAGAATCTAGAGTCTATATAAACTCGTATCTGACCACAATCTAATCATGATAAGTGATGATTTGGCCGAAGGTGAAAAGCATAATTCTAGAAGAGGTCTGAAGAGAACTGGTCATCAAGTGCCGCCGGTACACACCGATGTTTCGGGGGTGGTAGCTAGCCAGGCAAGATTCTTCTCAATTTTTCCTTTGCTTACTACAGAGGAAGTCGAAATCTTATTTTAAGAACATTGATTGTAGCATCTTTTTTAGGGTTCCGTACCCAAAGGGTAAAAATGGGACCCTATTACTAAGACTTCGCTGTCTGTCCGTCCTTCCGTCCGTCCGTCTGTCTGTCACCAGGCTGTATCTCAAAAACCGCGATAGCTAGACAGTTGAAATTTTCACAAATTATGTATTTCTGTTGCCGCTATAACAACTAAAACTAAAAACAAAATAAATATTTAAGGGGCTCCCATACAACAAACGCGATTTTTTGCCCTTTTATTTGGGTGCAACCTATATGGTAGTTGCCGTAGACCTAGAATCACGAAATTTGGCAAAAAGCAAGGTCTTAAAGCACAAATAAAGTGAAATTTCCAAAAAATTAAAAAGTTGAAAATAATTTCCCATAAATTAATAAAGACCTCTGAGTTGTATGCCAACCTCTAGTAAGGTAAATAAATAAAATTGTGCATTTCCCGTGATGGATGGACGAAGATTGTACGGAACCCTCGGTGCGCGAGTCCGACTCGCACTTAGTCGGTTTTTTATTTATTGATATTAAAATTCTTAGCCCGACACGCTGCTTTCAAGGCTTTATAAAGGTCGACAACATATTGGTAATCCACCTATTGCTAATGTCTATTTGTGACGGTATACACTTACCCGCAGATAGACCTATCTGCTTGTCAGCAAGATTTTTTGTAATAATAATAACTACATACAAACATGTCGTAAAATGTGATTTAAAGAATATATTTTATAACTCAACTATACGACAAATGGTGCTCGTAGTTCCGAATTACATGCATATAGAGCAAATAGCAAACTTATAACGCGACTTTCGTGGAGTACAGGTTCTTGGAACAGTATAGCCGTTTTCCAATCAAGTCTACACAATACACATACCACAATATTATGCAACGTGTCTGCCACAAGGTATTTTTGTCTAGATTCAAGATTTAGAAGTATTGTTTAGTGAACATGACAGGATAGGTATTATGATAGCACTTTTGCTCCGCAGTTTCGCGGTTACCAAGGGATCTTATATTTTCCAGGGTATGATCTATCTATGTGCCAAGTTTCATCCAAATCCATTCAGTCGTATATGCGTGATTGAGTCACAAACATCCAAAGTCCTATCTTCTATACCTAAATATAAATGTGAAAAATCATTTTCCATTTTCTATCGACGCGGTGCAAAAAACGGTGACTTGGGTAAAACATATTCGAGTCACATCCCTAGTCCAAACGCGAGAGCATTTTGTGTAATCACTGAAAACAAAGCGCACCTGTTTACTAATTCCCATAAGCTCGGAGTGAAACCATTAATACCTTTTGTTTTACAAACGTTCCCCGTCTATAACATTTTAACCCGTGTATTTCAAAATTCTCTCGGGATGTACCTTTTACCGTTTGTATGTTAAACGAAAACATATGATATCCATGATTACGTTATTTGGGAAGTTTCGACATTTAAGCGAAGTATTTGTGAAGGCATAAAGGCATGTGAAGATAACCGAGTTGGAAGAACTGAAAGATATTATAATAATATAAGAAATTAAGTATTATTTTTAACTAGTTGTAAGATAATAATAACCTTAATCTATACCTACTTAAATAAAATTAAAATTAAAAACTACTTACTTATAAATAAAAAATTTGCCCCAAATCGCTGCCGAGCGGAAGTGTGCCAAAAAGGCTGGCAGCATTGCCACGCTGAATGGCAATGCCAATTCTTTGGGCAAAATATATGCCAGCCTTCTTGTCACGGGAAGCCTCAATTAGTCGAAAAGAGACCTCTTTAAACAAGCGATGAGCCTCCGGTCCCCACGGCCCTAGAGTTTCAACCCCAAACGCCGAAAATATGTTAGTCCTCTGTAGACTAGCATACTTGCGACGCTTGAGACACTCTTGTTGTGCAGCAGCAGTGCCGGCAGCTACAGACGTGTCTGGAAGGTGGGATGGTGCGAGGGTGTCGACGCAAGTAGCATCCCACACCAGGGGCCTACCCATCTTCCAGGGCACCAATGACATACCATCCGGTCTCTTACCATCGTCGCGCACCAGGCCATTTGGTTCCAAAACAGCAGGTACGCCAATGGTAATAAGAGCACGACGGATCAAGTCATTGAGTGCCGCATGTCGTGAAAGCCTCCCGGCACTCCTCACACACGACAGGCCATGGTGACCTAGCTCATCTACATTGTCTCCGCAGGGGCAGCGATGTGGGACATTGGATATTGCACCCAAACGGAGGCATGTGCATAATCTAAACGTAGAGTTGTCCAATAATGTGCCCGTATTGGACGATGGAATAGCATTTAGCCAATGTCCAGACTCCCATTTAGCAACAGCCAGGAGACGAGCTCGCTCAGCAGTGCTGCCAGATGTCTGCAAAAGAGAATCATACGACAGTTTACTCAGCGGCTCGTCCCACAGTTTTTGTAACTGTTTGGACGATGGTATATCTGTGCTTGAACAAGCCATTATCCAATCATTTCTGGCCTCAGATAGGAGCGAAACCTCAAAGTCACCAAGTGACGGATTTAGATTATTTCCTATGAGGTCTCGCACACTATGAACTGAGGAAAGAAATGCTGGTAGAGATACACTTGAAATTTTGCGGATCCCTAGGCCTCCAAACCTGACTGGTAAAGAAGCCTGGGTCCATGAGCGATCGTCTAAATTGATGTTTAGAATGGAGGTGAGAGTATGTTTAACAATATTATCTAAATTTTCCAGAATATTTTGATGTTGCCACAGAGGACAGCTGCGTAACACGTATGCGAACTTTGGCACAAAAAGACAGTGCCGAATAATATAGTAAGCCATATGAGTGCTAATTTTCTGTAAGTGGTCTAAACATTGGGTGAAATTTTGAATTTGTTCTTGAATGAAAGGGGAAAATGAATCCTCAAAAATTGGTGACCCTAGGAGTCGAAGGGAACTCTTGTTTAAAATTTTTAAATTTGGAGCCAAATAATTAAATTGAGTAATAATTGAACTTTTGGACTCAGGATCTATCAAATCCGAAATAAATAGTTCACATTTTGAGAAATTTAGCTCTAAACCAATTTTTTGAAGCTCCATGGTGAGGGTATCAAAATACATATCGTCAAAATTTTGTTAAGCATCTTATTTTTACGTTCTTATAACTTAATATCTCTTGGACCGTATTACTTTTTTCTTAACATTATGAAATGAAGTTATTTGCTAAAAGATTTCTACCTCTTTAATAATACTTTAAAAGTGATTCAGTCTGTTTTTGTAAAAGTCGTAGGTCATTCAATATTCTATCGCAGAGTAAATTGACATTTGGCTTTGAAAAGCTTTGTTTGCCCAATAGTATTGTAACAGTAACACTTTTGTATAATGAGACTCATTAAGTAAGATTTATTTAGGTATAAAAAGAAATCAGCATTATTTATTATTTTTTATATCCAAAAATATAACCCGTATCATCAATTTCATTAGAGAAAACCATACAACATATATACGTATCTGCTTCGGGCAATCTTGTTTGTATTTCTTACTCATTTAATCAGTGACTAGAATGGGAAGTCAGTATTTTGGCGCGCAGTGGCATATTCTACCTACGTCATTTTCTCAATGGAGTTAATTGTTGGCTAAATTGGACAAGACGTGTTTTTAATTAAAAAATAAATTAGTTTCTTTTTTCAAATTTATCTTTTAGAGAAAGAAATAAATTGACATAATTTTTGATAATATAAGTCATCAGTAACCTATAAAATAATTATGAAAATAGGAAAAAATATAAACAAAAGCTTGTGTTTTCAAATATTTTTCCTACCACCTACCGATCCCAAAAGAGCCGTATATAAAACCTACAGACATACCTAGTACTTCGACCTATTTCTAAGAACAATACGCATAATTTAAACAGTGCACTCGGCTGCTGTATCACGGATGTGACGTAAAAATGTGCAGCCTGGAGCGAGCAGTGAAATCTCACGTCGCTGAAATATCGCTGGATGTCGCTGCGACTTCATAGCGGACTGGAAATGATATATTTTCAACTACCGTGTCATTTTGTCGGATTTATGGTCACATTTTCTGGTAAAATTTAAAAACAGAACACATGTTTTTCGACTTCAAGAAGACTATCATTGCACTTTTGTGGTGGACTCTTCCATCAGGTTAGGTCATCGTGTCTAGGGACTGCGGCGCAATTGTTGATGTTGGAAACGAATACATCCTAACTTATTATTATAAATGCGGATGTGAGCTTGTTTGTTTGTTTATTTGTTTGTTAACTTTAAACGCCTAAACCGCTGAACCGATTGCAATAAAATTTGGTACGTAGAAAGCCAATGGTATGGAGAGGGACAAAGGCTACTTTTTTTCTCGGGAATGCAAGTGAAACCGCGGGGGACTACTACTATATCTAAACTAAATATGCCGAGCCTACTAGCAACAGAAACTGATTGGAACAAATGCATATCTATGCGGTCAGTGATTAAATGAGAGAGACACGAAATTAAAAATATATAAATATTTTTTACCGAAAATGAAGAGCCGACTTCTAAATGGGCTTGCGATAATAAAACGTATAAAACAACAATGCAGCAACTTTAATCTGATTGTAATTAGGTAATGGTTTTAAAATCAGTGAAATACATCGTCAAACAATAATAATGCAGAAAACTCCAATAAAAAGTCACACATATCCTGAAGATTAATTTTAAAAAATCCAAACATTTTATACAGTGCCTTTCATACATAACTAAGCAAGCGACTTATAATGAAATCCTGGTACTTTTATTTCCTACCTCGGCACTAACTTGATACCGGAGCTCCGTCGAGCTCTATTTAGCTAGTGGTTTTTTTACGACAATGATATAAATGCTTGTGTATTATACGTAGACCGCACATTTCCGACTGTACTATTCAAAGTTATAGCAGATATATCTAATGCTGCTTCATAAATAATTAAAAAAAGGTATACTAATACTCGCATATTGTGTTCATTTGAAATTACAAAAAAGTTATTTGATAATGTTAGTAGTACCTACGATAGACGCCGTGACCGTGACGAAGAACGAGCGCTTAATCTAGTAATGATTTTTAACGCTAAAAATATCAAAGAATGATTATATGGCCGAAGGTTGTAAACTCAAAAAGCCTAGAAGAGAACTAGCTCTCAAGTTCAGCTGTCCGAATACGATAAATTAGATCCATGTAATTATCATAAAAGATAGCAATTGTGCAATACGCTACAAGCAAGTAAAAATGAAACCAGAACATGGTTCTTGGGATCTTACGTTTTCCCGATATAAAAAGAAGCCTATGTGCTATTCCAGACTAAAATCTATTTCTGTGCCAAATTGCATACAGATCCGTACAGCCATTCTGGGGTGATTGTGCAACAAACATCCACACTTTGACATTTATAATATTAGTAGGAAGTAGGATTAGTAGGATACGATTGGATAAGGTGTATTATAGATTTCAAAAAATATTGAAACGACATGGTAAATACTCATTTGTACAACTTTTACTTTGTGACCATATTAGTTAAGTATAAAATGAGGTCATTATCATCCCCTAAAAGCAAGGAGATGGATAAAAGTGCTTAGTAGCATTTTTATATCCAAACTTTTGCTTCAGGGTCATTTGTCTCCGCAGCTATTCTTAACTCAACTTAGATTTTTCTTTTCGAGTAAATGGTACAGAAAATTTGTTGCTGCGAAGATTTTAAATTTAGTTCAATAGATAAATTCCAGTATAAATTACAAGTTTACTTTGGAATGTATAACAGAAATACTGAACGAATTTTTGAGCTTTTCGAAATTTGAAAAACTGGCGTGTATTATATTTATAAAATTTGAAAACCCAAACTTATCATTGCCCGCGGGAATTCTATCACGCTTTAATAAATCGGGACATCGTAAAAGTTGTATTAAAGACACATGAAGGATGAATATACGTTCTTATCTCATAGCTAGAAGGGACAGTTACAGACTTTGTGACGTCACGCATTTCACGGATGTCAACGTAAATAAACATAGGAAGTACTGACGACGAGGAAGTAAAGTTAGTCTTGCTATTGTTTAAACTAGATGTGCCTTGTAGTTCACATGAAATATGGTTCTATTTATTTATTTATTTATTAGGCCATCCAACAGCATTTTAATACAGTTAACAGGATATCACAACAAAGTGTAACAAACGAAAAAAAAAAATCAAATAAAAAACAGAACTACGAGCTATTTATCTTAAAAAGAATAAAACAGTGTGATCAATTATCGAATTTAAGTGTGAGATGTGTATGACGTATGTGTGTAAATTACCTCTATGTGTGTAAGTTACTATAGGGATGTATGGTATTTTGTTAATTGTTATTGATGTCTACATTCTATTTAGTATTTTATTAAAAGTAAAAATTCTTGAGCCAAGAAAAAAAATCTTGAATCGTCGTTTATCTTTTGTTCGTGTACCACATCAAGTGGGGTATTATTAAAAAGGTCTTCTAAAAATATTTAGGGTTCTCTGAAACAATTTTTTGATAGTAAGATTAATTTATCTTTAGAAATTTTCTTAAAGTTAGGTAACCATAAACGCTAAAAATTGTTGCCAAATTTCTCGTCTTTTCCGAAGAACCCATATCGTAGCGCTGTAGGAAAACCGTAATAAGGTAACCGTAAAAATAAAGGATACATTCAATAAGCAGATACCGTTATTAAAGGAGCACGAATTATAGTAGGCAAAGAGTAACATTTAGTGATTTTTTTCTGTTTTCTGGAAGGTTTATATATTTAAAATACTTACATGTACCTATATCTATCTAACTAATACCTTTAAACGAGCAATTCTGAAACTCGGCTCCAACGATTTTCATAAAATTTAGTATATACAGGGGTTTCGGGGGCGATAAATTGATCTAACTAGGTTTCATTTTTAGAAAACGTCGTTTAAAAAAACAGCGAGCAAAGCTCGGTTATCCAGGTACTTACATTTATAAAAGGACTATATTTTGTAATCAAGTCGTACACAAATATTTTCGAACGCATACATTATATGTATAGATGTAGAAAACACATCAAGAAATGTGGTACGGAATTATGTATCTTAAAAAAGCCTATACTAAAATCCCCGATGGTATATGTCTAACTGCTAAAGATAACCCTCAATAATCATTTTTAATTGTTACATATTTTGACCAATATAATAAAAATCTTTATTCAATTAAATATTTTAGTTGCGTTGGGCATTTAATATAAAATTATTCATTTAAATGAATATCTTAGAAGATATTATCAATTTAAAATTACGTTCAATAAAAGAAACTTCTTTGACCAATAAAGTTCAAGATAAAACCTAAATATATATGTTTAGAGTTAAATAACCTAATATAGTCGCCAAACCAGTAAGCTGTGCAAAAAAATTATGTTTGTAATAAAATACTAAGTAATATAGTACATTATATTGCACCCGTGCAAAGCCGGGGTGGGTTGCTTGTTAATTATAAAGGTTGTCAGGTAGAAATCGCTTTAGCGATAAGAACGTCAGTTTTGTTATCACTTCTTCTATGTATTGTTAGCATCTTCTACTTTGTTTTCCTGTTATGTCATGAAGGAAAACATTGTGTCCAAAAACCATCCATGCCTGTGATCCATGCCATATTAAAATCGTTAGTTCTCCCGAGGGAAATTCGCCCTAGAGTTGTTTGTCATAAGAATCATTATCATTTATTGTTGCAATATTAATGATTTAACCTTTATGTATTCTGACATGATAAATACACCGGAATATTTACAAAAGCAAGAATCTTGTTATTATACTGCCAGATAGAAAGAAATAAAGAAACCATTATTTTAGAATAACATATTTTCCTATATTGCCACTCACAATATAGCGAACACAAATAATATTGTTGAGATATCTAAAATGGGAACATAAAATTTATATTGGTACTCCTAAAATGATATAAGTAACTCAATAATATTAACGAAGCCAATATCAATATTGTCCTCCCGTCCGTGCTTTGTCCGGAAACGTGACTTTATTAGCGATCTTTCAAAAGATTCTCCAACATTCTTAAAGCAGGTTATAATAAAATTGAGCAAAGATAGAAAACGTTATAAATTGGCTGCAGTTTGAACCAATATAAAAATTGAGGTGATTTTTGCTTGAGCTTTCGATTAAACTGAATAGCTTTCGCAATGAAGGAAATTATTTTGTGGAAAATCTACCTGCTTGACTGGCAACCACAACTGTTGGAGTGTTGTGGCAGTTATATTTGTGAGCATGACTTTCGACTAATTCATCACATGCCACGGTGAGATTGTAGTTAAATGCAAGCCCATCTCATTTAAAAAAAAACCGCAAGTATACGTTTTTACTAAATAATAAATTAAAGCAGTCCAGTTCAGTACATTCAATTTTATGTTTGGTCTACTACATATTTTCTACTGTTAAAATGACTTTTTGATAAAACTTGTCTTGAGCTTTTTGGGCATGTAAAAATGTAGGTATACTAAACGCTAAAGAGTTTGTTTTTTGTTTGAACGCGCTAATCTCTGGACCTACTAGTTGGATTTGAAAAAATATTATTCTATTTGACTTGAGGATTATAGGCTTCTTTTTATTTCGAGAACGCGGATAAAACTGCGGGGAACAGACATAAAAACCTAAAAACTTAAAAGTTGCATAAAATCTTTCACAAACAAACCCCAAAAATGATTGACTAAAAGCTGCAGTAACATTCCCATGGTATACTCTTAGTTTTAGATCGGTCTCGATCCAACTAACCGAGTTACCATCAAACCATCGAGACTTGGTCGTTAGTGACAGCTTAGACGTTCAATCAGACTGATACTCGTCAATAGAGATAACAAATTGCATTGATTACGTCGTGCTTGAAGCCTGTATGTTTTGGATAATTATTTCACTTTGATTTGATTTAGATTTGCTGCAGACTCAAAGGTAAAATAGCCGGTGATGTCATTTTTTTTTTTTGGAACGAAGTTCCTTTTCGCGCGTTGTGAAAGGGGGCTAGACGGAAAAAATTCTTACGAAAAGTTGTCACGACACTTTTTGCTATAGTAAGCTATTGTAAGCTGTGCGGCGTCGCATGTTTCTCTGTCTGTCTCTCTCTCTCTTATAGAAAACAAGCCAGATATTTTCATTTCTGATTTACTTCGTTCCATCCGGGTGTCCCTTGACACCTCTCAAGTTTTTTACACTACTTAGGTGACAAACAAGCTTACGGCCCACCCACCTGATGGTAAGCGGTACCGTAGCCTATAGACGCTCATAACACCAAGGGCAAAGAAAATACAATTTTATATTTTCCCTGCCAGGGGTATCACTCATGCGTTGCCAACCTTGAGACATGAAGGTGTTAAGTCTTCTGTGCCTGTAATTTCACCGGCTCCCATACCCTCCTAACCGAAACACAGTAATACAAGTGCATTACTATTTCACGGCGGAATAAGATATGGTGGTAGTACTTCCCCGGGCGAACACTGCACTAAGAGTTCTACTACCTTCGAAATATCACCTTACTATATGAAAAACTTTGGGAGCCATTGTATCTTCTACAGATATGAGTATATTAATTATATGGGATACTAGCTGTTCCCCACGGCTTCATCCGCATTCCCGGGATAAAAGTAGCCTTTAAGGTTAAAGGCTTTCCGGGCTATCAAATGCAAAATTATTTTTTCATATCCGACTAGTATTAGTTCCAGCGATTAGCGCTTTCAAACAAACGAACAAAAAACTCTTCAGCTTTATTTTATTAGTATCGATACCTAATCTAAGTTGACGACCGATTCACCCTTGAGTTACATCTTTTTTTTTATACCACATTGTCGGCAAACAAGCATACGGCCCACCTGATGGTAAGCGGTTACCGTAGCCTATGAACGCTTGCAACACCAGGTGTATAACTCGCGCGTTGCCAACCCTTCCCCCCTCCCCGGTGAGCTCTGGGGACCTTACTCACGCGCAGGAACACAACTATAAGTTATTTGGCTGCGGTATTCTGCAAGGTACTTCCCCAGTCGAGCTGCTCTTTGAGCGATATATCGCTATGCTCTACCTCACTTAAACATCTATCTGTGTGGTCTAAAACGTTCAGTTCCAGCAGCACCATTTGAGAGCCAGTTTTGACTTTGGCCACATCACCACTTACCATGGTAAAGATGTAGTCAAAGTAGTAAAAATAAAAACAATCTTGTTCTAATCTTACTGCGAGTAGAATTGCAGTTCTTGTTGCAATGCTCATAGATAGACGGGCCGGTTGGCGTGGTTGGTAACATACCATATCTATCACGCCGCAGATCGTGGGTTCGATTCCCACTCAGGACAAACATTTGTGTGCATGAACATGTCTGTTTGTCTTGAGTCAGGGTGTAATTATCTATATAAGTATGTATTTACAAAAGAAAAGTAGTATATGTAGTATATCAGTTATCTAGCTTCCATAGCACAAGCTCTGCTTTGTTTGGGGTCAGATGGTCGTGTGTGAGGAATATGTCCTAGAATATTTATTATCATTATTATTTATAGATTCAATTAATTCATAGCATGGGAAAACTATGCAGCTATGAATCAACTTTTATTAGTATTCCGGATTCATTATGCCAGAGAGATGGATATGACTCCCTGCTTGAAAACAAACCACAGTGTGACTTGTTTTTGATGGGGAAGGTACGATTGATGACTGAATGGAAAATAATGTAATAATAATAAATTTAATGTTTTTGTGGCGGTTATAAAGAAGTCCCATGGAATTGAGTCTTGAATGTTGGCTACCATATAGGCTAATTGCCTATATCTTGAATTCTTGACTGCATATCGCAGTCTCATCTAGGAAAACCTCACAATTATTAACTATATCTACGCGCCAGCATCTTCATCGTTGCGGGGTGAATATGTAAATGTCACGTGATACGCTCCTGAGAGCCCCGAAAGGTGTTCCACTTAGCTGCGGCGTCACGTACCGACGTTTAGACGACATTTGTTCTTATTTACGACTGTCTCTGTTTATTTTTCATTTTATTTTACGAGTAAACTTGGTGATACGGGAAATTCTTTCGGGTTTTCAGTTTCTTTTTTATAATATAATTGTAGATATTAACTTATTGTTGAAGGCAATGTTTTTCATACCGAAAAGAAACATAGCAACTAGGTACCTCATATGATTTTATTTAAAACTTGCTGAAAAAAAGTAGTGGGACCCACTCAATACCATAGGCTAGCTACGTACCAAATAGCATCGCAATTGGTTCAACGGTTTTGGCATGAAAAGGCAACATACAGACAGAGTTAGTTTTCGCATTTATAATATCAGTATGGACATATGGTATGTAACTCTACTCCATTGATCTTCTAAGAGGTGGGCAGGATGTCTGTCTGTGGCTTTACTTTTTAAATTTAATAATTAATTATTATTTTAAATAACTTACTTTAAATAATTTAAATAACTTACTCAATGTATATTTTCATAACAATGAGTATTATTTATAATAAGTTAAAGTCACGGGAAAGTTATGCTAAAGTTTTCGGCCGTGACAAGCAAACAGCTTAAGTTGTCGTATTTATTATTTCATTCAAGTTTAGTTATAATATTTTCAGGTAAGTAAACCTTGCGAACTTTATGACAGCGTGAAATATGGACGAAAAACTATTGCGAGAATGTAAATAGAGATAATATAAATGATATAATAAATTATAAACAAAAGTCATTATTCGGTCCGGTGGTGGAAAATATGTTTATTGGGCAGAAAATATAAATTTCTCGTCTTTAGTTTCTCATTTGTACAAGTTAATATATGAAACTTCATTTTGATTTACGTGAAAAAAAAATGTATTACGTTTCTTTTGTCATATTTATTCATTTACAAAAATAATGTGTTTATTATTTCTATTCAAATGTACGTCTGATTTCTAATATTTAAATTTGTAAAAATGAAGAAATCTTTCACGAAAAGCGACGAGGTAAAATTGTGACTACCACACACCACAGGATTTGATTCCAGCCCAGGACAAACATTTATGTGAATAAACTCTGTTTTTAAGTATATTAGTATTTATTTTATTGACGTTTGCCTTCAATTTCTTAATTACATTTTTGAAATATCGATACTTTACAAGTTGGTAACTAACTAATAACAAGCTGAACGCTCACATACCAACACCTACAATTAAATAGATTGAATTGGATATATAAAATTTAGATGGATTTTCCAATTAAATTCCAAATTCCATTGATTCCTCATATTTTACGTGAGGAATGTTATGATATTTTTTTTATAAAATGCGTAGTTTATGCATATTTATTCATTAGTTGAGGGATTTCGCTATTGTTATTTATATTTGAAAGCTATGTGCAATCTAGCTTGCTTATTTGAAACCATAATTTCAAAATAGAGTTTTTTTTCTATTGCTCTTTCTTAGGTTCAAAGAGCGAAGGTTAGTGACCTCTTTTCAAATTTATAAATAGGTATAATACTAACACAATTCAGTTTTGTTTAGGTCTAACATTTGTTTCTTTAATTTCACCACAAAAAGTAACCCGAGCCTAGTAATGGTTTAGTCGGAAGTAGAATAACGTTGTTTATTCTTATCTCATCTCTTGAAACCTACTTCGTTTAGAATTTTAATTATTTCCTTTTTAACTTTTTTTTTATTGATAACTAGTTGTTTTCCACGGTTTCACTCGCGTTCCCGGTATAATTTCATTAGTTATTCTTCTATTCAGGACGAAAACAAATCCAACAAATCAATGATCATAAAAATCGGTCTAGCCGTTCTTGAGTTATAAATGGTCTAACGAACACGACTTTGTTCTATATGAAGGTATATATATTTTATAGATATCAGGTAGTATAGACTCGGCAATTATTAAAACAAACTTAGGTGTAAATCATATATTTTCATTCTAGTCTTAATGATAATATTTGAGTGTATTAAAAAAAAAGAACAGTATCAAAATCGACCTACAATATTAAAAAATATGAAGTTCATAAATCAATTCACCTAAAACAAGCTAGATCTAGTAATCTAAGTAAGCGCTTACTTAGGTTCCTAGATCCAGCGGAATAAACTCTTAAAAGTTGTTGACACACAAATATCATACCGAGATACCGAGTAGTAGGGGAACAGAGGGTAATGGGAGCCAGAGGGTAATGCGAGCGGTGCGACTAGAGACAAAACTACAGCTCGTATTCACTCGGTTGCCACTCAGGCACCTTCGGCACGCTGCGATCGTGTTTCCCTGCGGCGCTAGACTCGCCAGTGCCACGTGTTGTGTGACCACGGTAGCTTCTCGATTTTGTGGTCCGCGCTTATAAAAAATCACGAAATTTCATCGGCCAGGTATGTGTGAAGTTATACGTTTATTACAATCAAACTTGTTTTATTTTATAGCTAATGTTATCAATTTTGAGTATCTGTGCGTATAATTTTGTTACAAGCTAGATTCAGTATATAATTTTATTTAATTTCAAAATGGTGGTAGTCGGGTAATCAGAGCTTATTAGGCTCTGATTTCCCTTTGTAGCTCCAATTGCCCTATATGCTTTTTAATGTGTTTTTTTTTCAGATTGTACTACAGCAGGAGAAGAAACGTTTAGACAAAAATGTAACACTAAAATCATTGCAAAGAAGAAGGGAGAAACCAGCAACAAAGAAAGAAAATGAACCGCAGGAAAAGGAAAAAAAAACGAAAGAAGGTAACCATCAATAAAGAAAAAGTAAAAAGAGTAAAAAAATAACTTTTTGAGGGTGAAACTGACACGTCTGAAGAAGAAGACGTTGAGAATCTTTGCGACGATGAGTCAGAATATTCAGAAGAAGAGACATTGTGTGCTATTTGCTGTGTCACAGGAAAAAATAACGAAGTGTACCGTTGCAGAGGTTGCGATAAATGGGCACATAAAGAATGTTCTGGTTCTGACAGTCTGACAGAAAAATTTATATGAATAAGTTAGATTTCAGACTGACATAATTTTTTTTGAGGCTGATATAATAATTAAGTAGCTCCCATTACACATAGTGGAATTTATAGGCTCTCATTTCCCGCAAAGTCGGGTAATGAGAGCGATTCTGTTTTTTTCTTTAAAGTTTATCTGTGCCCAAATGCGTAATAATGTAACGTTAACGCTGTGATTAAATGATAGTCAAATAAGTAAGGATTTAGTTTCTAATACAAAGTTCCTAAAGTATCCATACATTTGCCTTTTATTGAACTTTTTCCTTAGTAGGCTCCAATTCCCCCCATCTCCCCTACGCCACCAGAGCCAAGTAGGTAATACAGTCTCAAGACTCGTTTGACAAACAAAAGTTCTTCGAAATACTTCGAATCCAACTGTTTATTTCATATCAAACGTAACCTAAATAACATGACACAAGGTTATAAAAGCTGGTCAAGTACGAATCGAACTCGGGCACCGAGGGTTCCGTACAACCTTGTAGGTATGTAAAAATAGTTCTTCCATCACGGGAATTGTAACGAAAAGATAAACCAGATTGAGAGACAAACTCAACTCTGCCGTTGGTAAACTGCTGTCCCTATACATCTGCATAGGTCGCGGTCCATTTACCAACTGCAAATAAGTTTACTATCGCAAAACAAAAATTAACAAGAAATTTTCGATTTTCGGATTTATTCCTTGTGCTATAAAACATTGCTTGTTACCATGAACCATTACATGATTCTAGGTCAACGGGAAGTACCCAATAGGTTTTGATTCCCTTGCGAGTAGTTGCGAGTCTAAAAATATGCGTTTGATTGGGTTGATTTAGAAGTTTGATTTTTTCAAAGCTCTAAGAGATTGTAGACCTGTATATTTGACATTAATTTCAACTTAATAACTCTACGCGTTTACGAGAAAAAGGTCATGACAGACAGACAGACGGACATACAGACAGACAGACGGACAATGAAGTGATCCTATAAGGGTTCCATTTTCCTTTTGAGGATGGAACCGGAATAAAGGAACCCTAATTGACTACAATCTCACCATGGTAAGTGACGGCCAAATGTGGTAAGCACACAAAGCTTATTAAATTTTAAATACACTTTGATTGAGCAAGGTTGACCTTTAGTATGAAAAGTTTTTTTTATCGAGATTTCAAAGTTGATCCCATAGTAAAAGTTGTTCATATGTGTTTTGTCATTGTTCATTAAAGCACTGCCGGCAAGAACAGACAACTCTGTATACATCAGTTATCTATTTTCCATAGTAAAAGCTCTGCATAGTTTACGATTAAATCGTGTGTGAAATAAATAAATATTCTGGAATGTTTATTTATTATTATTAAAATTAAATAATTCAGCTATTAGGGTTTTTTACTCTATAAGACCAGGTAACTCAGAAAGTTTTGAGAAAAAAAGTTTTTATGTATGTGACACTGGCCAGTTATAATTTATTTGAAAAACACGATAAGACATTCTAATTACAAAACTTCCCTCCACTTTTTATACGAGCTAATTTGAACTATCGTGTCTCATTGAAAAATAGATCTGCGTCGGGAACATTTTCACGCGATGATTTTTTATGATTTCAAATGTCGTCTTAAACCGGACGAATCGTATGATAGACTTCAAATGTCATTTATTGATGAAAGCCCTTCTAAAGCAACCGTGTACCACTGGTATAACGAATTTCAGCGTGGTCGACTAACTTTGAGGGATGAAAAACGAAGTGGTCGCCCTTCGACAGCTGTTACGGAAGGAATCGTGCTAGCAGTGAAAAAAATAATTCAAGAGAATAGGCGAATTACGTAAGAGCTTCAGCACATACTACAAATTGGATCGGGAAGCGTTCACGAAATTCTACATGAGCATCTTCGCGTGAGGAGGATAGTTTCACGCTGGTAAAAAATGTACAATTTAGTTAGCTTAGGCAATAAGCAGTCGGAAAATGTTAGTTTTAGTTCATAAAATAACTTAATTAATTTTAAAATTAATTTCAAAGTTTTCAGTTTTGTTAATCTGTTTCTAAACAAGCGAAACAGTAGCCGCAATTATAATGACGTCATACGGTGCTGTATGTAAACTAAAAAGTGTCAATTGAAGTATTATTATTATATATTTTTTACACTAGTATTCAGGAACAGCACACTAATAAAAAGGATAATAGCTCATTTTTAATTTATACAATTTTATAAGTCCAATTGAGACCAATATCAGCGCATTTATTTACTTACAAGAGACCAAATAACGTCATGACCGTAGAGTAACATGCCGTCCAGCGTTTTCATCAAACTACGCGCGAAAATTGAAAATGTAAAATTTAAATGCATTTTTATGGCACTTATCGATTGAATAATTTTTTTGTGTTTTTTTTGGTGGCTTATTAGCACCTTAAGAACGAATTGAGACACTTTTCAAAAATGGGTGTAATACCCTATTTCAGTTGTATTTTTGTGTAAATTGTGCTAAGTTACTGTATTTCATGGTAGATAATTTCCTATATCAGCTATCGGTAACAAGGTGGATTGATCAAACTAAGCTGTTGTTACATCAAGGTATTATAGTTAAATCAGCAGAAATCCTTAAACCAACATAATCGGATCCTATTTCCTCGAGGTAACATAGATTAAACCAAATATTTTGCACCTATTTTTGTTATTAATTTTTATGAGACTAGCTGTTCCCCGCAGTTTCACCTGCGTTACCGGGGTAAAAAATAACCTATAGTCTTAATAGGTAAACGAGCTGTCTAACGCAAAAAGATTTTTTCAAATCGGATCAGTAGTTTCTGAGATTACCTACCTCCTACATCAAATTTAAAAACAAGTATAGATATTGTGTTTTGAATATTATTTTAATTTATTATAAAACCTCCATAAGATATATAATATAATAAGGCGATACGGTCCTACAGTTTCGAAGATAGGGAAATAAATCCAGCGGTACTTATACACCTCGGTCATATTTGAAATGTTCTATATGAGCGGGCTGTGAAAAGCTCGTAAATAGTAAATTTTGTGAAAAACTGTTTTAGTGGTTTTTCGTAACAAAACATCGTACGTAACACATGTATTTTTTCCCTTCTCCTGGAAAATTTGGAAAAATGCATTTGCGAGGATTTCGTAGCCCGCCGACGATATATGTAGAAGAACTGCCTTTTTCGTTGACTTTGAAATATTTAGGTAATTACAATCATATTAGATAACATACCAACAACATTAAATTGGAGTTCTTTTTTGTTGAATTATTTATGTTTAATAAACACACGAAAACACCGACTTCGATTTAACCAGCTTAAAAAAAATGGGTCCATGGGGGTTCGAGGCTCGCCGATTTGCTCGGATTTTATCATCCAAGCTCATCGAGGCTTCGGGAGACCGACGGGCTGGGAGCTTTTTTCCCAACGCATAAGCTTGGCCATCCAAAAAGGGAACGCTGCCAACCTGTTGGGAACCTTGCCTATCAACAGCAGCGAGGGCTTCATATAGTTTGTATTTTATACATTGATTGTAAATATGTAAATAAATAAATCCCGCTAAATTCTTTCATGACGTAACTATTTCAAATTACATGTAAATAAATATTTAATTACACCTTAATAATTATTATGTATGTTTATTCACAACAAATATTTACAATCAATGTATAAAATACAAACTATGATATATAGAAAACATCCTCAAAGCCCTCGCTGCTGTCGATAGGCAATTAATTGAATACAATCAAGACTTAAATTTTAATGTACACAATTTTATGTGATCGATTTTTTTATCTCCAAATATTCAAAATGTTATTTCTATACGTTTGATGTTTACAAGTGCGACTTATAGTTCCTTCCCTTAGAGTCATAAAAGGCCCAAAAGGTGTTTTTGATGAAACCAGCACCATATTTTAGTATGTTGTTAAGCATGTTATTCTGACTAAAAAACCTCGAGCAGCTGTTGGTTACCGGCAGGGTCGACGGCAGAAGGTCGCAGCCCGATCAGATGGTCTGACCAAATTCACTCATCGCTCAACACCAAGCTGCACGATGCACTCCATGAACCCAAGGACAGACGCAAATGGAAGTGCGTCCTAAAGGAAAAACTATTCCACCGGGGGAATCACGACCCTCAGCAATGAGGAATACGATGCAAGGACTGTGACTAAGGTCGTGAGTTCGAATCCTACAGTGACCTTGAGTTTTGGTGAAGGAAAACATCGTGAGGAAACCATAGCACGGCGGTAGGTCACTTTATAGTACCGGTGTGTTCCGGCAGTTGCACTTGAGAGTCAGTTCTTTTAAGTTGTGTATGCAACCTCCTTCTGCCACATCATCAGTTACCATGGTGAGATTGTGGTCAAAACCAAGCCTACAATGTAAAAAGTTTATATATTATTCATCCAGTGAGATATATACACCATGAAATAACTTTACTACACACTCAACTCAACCAGATCTTACTCCGATATCAATTACAAATGAATCTGATAAATTAATTAGCATTCAGTAGAATATAGTATTAGTTTATACAAACTTGTCGATAACCTAACCACCACCTACTATTTAAACGCATAGTTGGACCCAATTTGAAAGCTTTCGTGTCTGTAACGGCAACTTTCGGAAACTTAGTTTGTGTGGATAGCATGTAATGGCATTATTTAATTACTAGTATCCTCGCGGTTTTATCCACGTTCCCGGGCCTAAGAGTACATAGCTTATGTTACACTCCTGCCCATAAACCAATCTCTATCACTTGTTGCTCCGTTGCTGGGTGAAAGAAAGACACACCAACAAACACGCACATTCGCATTTATAAAATTAGCAGGGAAAAGCCTCTTCATGTTTCACGTTTATAGGTCTTACAGGATAAACTGTGCGTTATTTATCATTAGTCAAACATTTTAGGAATTATTTTGTAGAAAGATTAGGTTTGGTACGGAATTTTCGCTCGCATTAAAAAAAAGAACATTTATTGTATTTCTACTAATGTATTTAATTAAAAAGAGATACCAAACTGTTAAGTTAAGAAGACAATTTTGATATTAAAGAGTTAAGAGACTTGAGTCGCAATTTCAGGGTTTGTCTCATAGTAAATGTTAGGAATCACGAAGTAATGTAAGCTGTGCCAACCTAGTTATAGCGACCTATATTATTCTGTGGTATGTCGTCTGTCACGAGCCGCATCACGGTGACGTTGTCTTTATATCAATCGGCCGGGCCTGTCAGGAAAGCCTCATTATTAAAGAAGCTTGTTTTGACTCGTATGCAAGAAGAAGATGACCTTAAGAAGCACATTGCAGATTTTTTTGATGCTGTCAAAAAGCTCAAAGAGATTGGTTTGGTAGTGATTGATGAATTATTGGCCATTTTACTACTTTATAGTTTGCCGGATTCCTTCGCTATGTTTCGCACAGCAATGGAATCGAGGGATGATTTGCCAACAACAGAAGTGTTGAAAGTTAAGATCGTCGAGGATTATGAAGGCCGAAAATCGAAAGTAGTTGACCAGGGAGCTATGTTTGTCAGACGTACCAATTCAAATACCTACCAGAAGAAGAACTCAAATGAGAACCAAGGCTATTTTAAAAGAAAAATTGAGTGCTATCGTTGTGGTCGTCGTGGACATTTGGCGAGAGATTGCAAAGTCAAGAACGTCAATAAAAATAAACAGTGTGCAAAACACTTGGGACGGGATAGTGATCCAAAGACAAGCACATGATTCAGGGTTTCACGCGACTGGACTCCGAGCTGAATTTGGCAAATAATGAGAGCACAAATATAACCGGAGCGGGTAAGGTCAGTATTTTAGTGAATACAGGCAGCGAAGAGCGCCAAATTGACATTGAAAAAGTATTCTATGTGTCAGACTTACGAACCAACTTATTGTCAGTTGCGAAAATGACAGATCGCGGGTTCGAGGTTCATTTCAAAAAGAACGATGCGATTGTAATCGATGAGAAAAACAAAATTCATATGCGTGCAGATCGTGTTGGTAATTTATACCATGTTCGAATGAATCATAACGGGGCGAATAATGTCGAGGTGGAGAAGAAGCCCATTGATATATGGCATGAGCGCCTCGGACACCTCAACGAACGTGACTTGAAGGTAATGTCGAAGGATAGTCTAGTGTATGGCTTGACATTCAATGACGGTGAAAAATTGTCTGAGTGTGAAATCTGTATAAGTGAAAAGCAGACTTGCAAACCTTTTCCTTGGAGGAGTAGTGCTGATCGCACGAGCCAGTTATTAGAGATCATTCATACTGACGTATGTGGCCCTATGAGACATCAGTCTTTTGGCGGGAAAAAGTATTTTGTTACTTTTACTGATGATAAGTCAAGATGGTGTGAAGTATAGTTCATTACGAGCAAAAGTGACGTCCTGCGAGTATTCAAAGAATACAAGGCCTATGTTGAGAAATTTACTGGCATGAAGATTAAGAACCTTCAGTCTGATAACGGTCGTGAATATATAAACTATGAGTTTGATAATTTTTTGAAGAAAGAAGGAATCAGGAGAAGATTATCAGCTCCATATACCCCCAGCAAAATGGGATTTCAGAGAGGAAAAACAGAACGCTGATAGAGATGGCGCGGTGTATGATGCGTCAGGCAGGAAGCCCACCTTCGTTTTGAGGCAGTACACACTGCAAATTATATTAGAAACCGGTGTCCTACAAAAGCATTAAATGGTCAGATACCATTTCAATTATGGAAAGGGAAGAAACCTACCGTAATCTACATGCAAGTATTTGGATCGAAGGTGTATTATAAAAATAAAGGTACCCAGAAAGGGAAGTTTGATTCTAGTTCAGAATTGGGAATATTCATGGGATATGATATTCAATCTAAAGCCTATAGAATACATGATCCGAAGTCAAAGAAAATTGTAGTGACTCGTGATGTTAAATTCATGAATGAGATGGCGTTCAGGCATGAATACAAGGAAATACTTGATGAAGGAGAAAGTATTAATGATGGGGAAATACTTGTTGACCTAAATATGCATAATGATGACAATGAAAATAAACAAGAAGAGCGTAGAGCTATTTTTCAAACTAGAAAAGATGTAGCAAAAGATAAAAGACCTCTAGTAAGTATATACGAACAAGAAGAAGAAAGAAATAAAATAATACCTCGAAGAAAAAGAACAGATACAGTCTTGTGGAAAAGATTAATAGAGCCTACAAAAAGAGGAAGAGGTAGACTAGTCCGTACTAGTTCAATGGAAAGACCGCAACTAGAAAACAGATCGGTAAGTGAACACGAATCAGAAGATGAAGAATCGGATGAACAACTAACAGCAGGAATAGCAACTATAGATCCTACGACTTGGAGTGAAATTGAGAATACGAACGATGTAAACGCATGGAGAAGTGCCATGGAAAATGAATATTTGGCACAGATTAAAAATGGTACGTGGGAAATCGTATCGCGACCATCGAATCGAAAAGTGATTGGAAGTCGATTTGTATTTAGAACTAAAACTACTGGCAAGAAAGTACGACTGGTTGCGAAGGGATGTTCTCAACGACCTGGGGAGGATTTTCATGAGACCTCATCTCCAGTAGTAAGATCGTCATAAATAAGACTCATAGCTGCATTATCAGTTGAATTAGGACTAGAGATCCATCAGATGGACGTAGTAACAGCTTATCTGAATGGCTCACTAGATGAGGACGTATTTATGGAAGTACCTGATCAGCTACGTGATGTTCTAGACAGAGTACTTGGAAACCAAAAGATCGGAACACAAAGGAAAATTATTAGAGATAAGAAAATTATCGAGACAGCTACGCGCTGGAGTAAATTATTAGATAAGTGTGATAATAGTGTGTGTCTGTTGAAAAAGAGTTTGTATGGTTTACGACAGTCTGGTTTGCAATGGCATAAGAAGCTGGTAGAAAAACTGGTGAGTGTTGGATTCAAAGCAACGCAGCAGGATCCATGTCTATTTGTAGCACGAAAAGGTGAGCGAATGATGTTAATTGCGATTTATGTTGATGATTTAATTTTAGCGACAAATGATGATGCATGGTTGCGCGATGTGAAAGGACAATTATCTAACGCATTCGAGATGAAAGACATGGAAAAGATAAATCATTGCTTGGGTATTGAATTTACTCGTGATGAAGAATACAGAGTGTATCTTAATCAAAGTGTGTATTTAGAGAAAATATTAGAACGCTTTGGTATGAGTGATTGTAAGCCTACAATGACGCCTATGGATGTAAATGTAAAATTGGAGAAGCCAGAATGTGCGAAGGATGATGTGATGAAGTATCCTTATCAAAGTTTAATAGGTGCTTTGATGTATCTGGCTGTGACTACGCGACCAGATATTGCGTATGCCGTAAATTATCTGAGCCAATATAATACGAATTACGATATCGAACATTGGAAAGCGGCGAAACGTGTGTTAAGATATCTAAAAGGTACGGCAAAGCAAGGTTTAATGTACGAAAGAACTGGTTTACCATTGTTTGGTGTGGTTGATGCAGACTGGGGTTCGAATGCGGTTGATCGTAGGTCTTATTCCGGATTTGCATTTATATTAGCCGGTGCTCCAATCAGCTGGGAAGCACGAAAGCAACGAACTGTTGCGTTGTCGAGCACAGAAGCTGAGTACATGGCTATCTCAGAAGCTACTAAAGAAGCCATGTATTTGCGGGATGTGTTGAGTAGCGTTGGACTAAAATGCGAGTGTGTGACATTATTCAACGATAACCAGGGTGCGATAAAGCTTGCTGAAAGTAGAAGCTACCGTTCACGAACAAAGCACATTGATGTGAGGCACCACTTCGTTCGAGATATGTGCGAACAAGGTGTTATTGATTTGAAATACTTAAGTACAGATAGAATGCCTGCAGATGTTTTGACCAAGGGTTTGAATGGGACAAAGCATCAAGAATGCATGCGTAATCTAGGTATGATTGATGTATCTAAGGGTTAGATAGATTTGCTTACTACTTCGAGGGGAGGTGTTAGGAATCACGAAGTAATGTAAGCTGTGCCAACCTAGATATAGCGACCTATATTATTCTGTGGTATGTCGTCTGTCACGAGCCGCATCACGGTGACGTTGTCTTTTATATTTTACTTAATATATCTCGGCTAATAAATAACTAACAGTATCTTAAAACCTGCGTATTATTCACATCCTAACAGTAAATGTTACCGGTAAATTACAAATAGCCCTGATCCTATTTGGCACCAAACATTTTCAATATTAGTATTTAAATTTAATACCTACGCTAATAAGTAAGAGCTTCTTATCACAATAAATTAAAAAATAGATGATCATTAATACAATTAGGATAATTATTCAATTGGAATCATGTAATCGAATCTCTTTGTCGGAACAAAACAATTATGCGCATATTGTATGAATAATTTTCAATGAATATTAGATACAAATCATAATAATGGGTATTGGTTAAAACACTACTGGGATCATTTATATATAATTTGATCATCGAGCTATGAACTAGCAAAGATTATCAAAATTGTACTGTAATAAAAATATATTGTACTGTAGTTCTATTTTATTTGACAGAAGGAGTATATGAAACTAAAGGATATCCTACTAATATTATAAGCGAAAGTTTGTGAGTATGGATGTATGTAAATGGTTTGTCTGTGTGTATAGTTCCTTTATTTGATGTAATGTATATGTAATGTTGTGTGTTGTCAGAATAAATGTTTTTCTTTCTTTCTATGTTTATTACTCTTTCACGCAAAAACTACTGAACGGATTTGGATGAAATTTGGCACAGAGATAGATGGGAACGTGGGTGAAACCGCGGGGCGGAAGCTAGTGTATAATAAATTAGATTTAATATCAGGATTTTACACACATTATTTTTTTAAATATAAAATTTACCGCAAAAAATCAACTCTATGTTGAAAAATTCAGGTCGAATCGAACTCACGTCTATTTTTTATCCGTAGTTACTTGTAGCCGATTTATTCCGTAAAATGTCGGGGTAGTAATACACTCGAATCTAAAACGGATTGTAAAATCGTGGTTTTTGTGTGGAAATACTTTCTATTGATGGTAAATGACACTCGGGACACAGAATAAATGACATCATTATATTTAAATTTATTACAACATTATTATTATCGGAACAGCTTGACTTGATTGTAGAATTAAAAAAAATATATTTAGAGTTACACACGAGGAGTAAGGGAATGATAGGTAGGCAATTGACAGTTACCTATAAAATCCAAACTCCAAAACATAAAAACTTGATCAATATATTTTTAAATACACAATTTATTTCATTCCATGATTAAATAAGAAGGTATATATTTTTTTTGAAAAATAACTGCCTCTAAACTGTTTTATCAATATGCATGTACTTCTATGATTAAATATTTAAATTATATTAAAATATTATTTAAATTAAAGCTTGTACAATAAGTAAACGTCGCAGCTTTTAACTACAAAAATATTTTAAAGACACGACAAAAGATACTTCGGAAGTACAGTCTTCGACAGTCTTCCGACTAAAACAAAAACGTGTTGTGTAATTTACGGTACTCACTTAAAAACGCTGTCGACATATTTTCAACTTGAGGTAGAGGCAAGTCTTACTATTATACTTACGTATTACTTTTGGTCTACCGTAAGCCTAACCCAATTAGGAAAATAAGGGTTCCTATCCACTGTAACATTTCCACCATACCCTTTGATTTGTAGAAATATTTAAACACCTTTTGTTTTAAAGTGTTTTTTTTTTATTTCAGGCTGACCATGCAATGTCTCCTCAGCATCACACTCATCACCATCGTAGCAGACCACGTCTATTCACAAGAAGGCGACAGGGAGCACCAAGGACCCCAAACTTGTGGGGGCCACTTACGAGGCCCCGTGGGGGTTATTCAGACCCCGAACTTCCCCAACCCATTTCCCGTGCCGATAAAATGTCGATGGATTATCGAGCACGATATTGTGAATGGAACTATATCGATATATTTCACTCAGCAGTACACAACTAGTGGATTGACGTTTACTGAGTACATGTATTATGATGAATCGTATAAGTTGGGGGAGAGACGGGCGCTGACAGTCACTGAGGAGAACATCACTAGGATTAAATGGCTTCAGGTGAGTGATATTACTATAGCATAGACTGAATTTTATTGGCATGTATTGGCATAATTTTATTACAGTGACATTATCCTGATATATAACTAATAAGTAGCTAAAGAAAAAAAAACTAATGGTTTTCAATACAGGTGTGTTTAGTCAGCTGAACTATGTCTCTTCTAGGTTTTTCATGAGATTGACATCGAAACAAGCCTTTCTATAGGTAAAAATATAAATAAAATATATTAAAACCATTATTTATAGCCTGGCTTTCCTTCAATCATATGATTTTTTTATTATAACTGAGTCACAGAATGATAATAGTATATTATGATACAAGTGAGCGAAGTTGCTCATTACGCACGAGGCTGTGAGTTGCAGCCCGAGCCGTAGGCGAGAGCGTAAATCAGCCGAGTGTGTAATGAGCAGAGCTCACGAGTTTCATACGACGTTTTTCAATACATTTGCGAGGAAAAAACAAACATAATTTTTACCACACAGTGACAAATACGATAAAAACAAAATATCAAAATTATGGGAAATGGCGCGCAATTTTTTTTTTCACGCGCGAAATGGATGCAATGGTCAATGTACATACACCCTACTTCAAAATATGCAAATATTTTAATAACTTAAAACAAATTATTATATTGTAAATTATGAATAATTTGATTAAATAAATGTTTCTTTGACTTAATTAAAGACGTACACATTTATTTATTCCAAAAATCTATATGGATTTTCAGCGGCATAAAATCACTTTGTTGTTTTGTTAATAAAAAAAACTGTATTACCAGGTTCAATTAAAAATACTCGCATATAGTGCACATAACTTGTAGTAAGGTACTAATTTAACTTTGTATGGATAATTCTATTACGCACGAGTGCGGTAATATTATTACGCACGAGTGTATCATAGCTCGGTTTATGGCCCTAAAAGCGATGTAATAAGGGTCACTTTACGAGCAAGTGTATTGAAAATAAGATTTTGGTATGTAATATTTATATACGTCCATGATTGGAGAAAATAAGCTGTGACAAACGAACAAACAGACAGATAAACATGAGACTAAATAGGATCTGTTTCATCGGATGTACGGTACCCTAAAACCAAGTAGACGCTGACAAATGCCCATAAATACTTTTATGATGACAAGGAAAAATGGATGCATTCTACGGGTTGAGTAACTTCACTGCAAGAGAGGTTAATAATATAGCATATTACTCTAATTATTCACCTTAACAAGGTTGTTCGCGACTGCAGAACGAGAAAATAATAAATTGTTGACTGTTTGTTTTTGTGCGGTTTAAACATTAGACGTCAATCAAAACAAAACAAGGGCGCGTTAGACAGAACGAAATCTGTCGGGGCACCTATTAACATAAAAAATCAATGTTACTTTGTTTTAGAGAAATAGGGCAGAACAAGGTCTGCCGGGACAGCTAGTTTTATTATAATATTTAGTTTGATATTTAAGGTTGTGGTTTTTGTTTCTGATTATTGTCAGAAATATATATTAAATGGGTCTAAATTGCATAAATTAGTTCTTTGTGAGTTTGAATCAGTTTTTTTTTATGTAGCTTATTTTCTAGCAAGCAATCTTATTAAGAAAAAAATGTGTTAATGTACATAGGTATAGACCTATGTTTCGCAATCACGCCGTATTTAGTCTGGGCTTGAGCAGTACCACTCTCTAAGTAACAATGCAATTAAGTTTGGATTATATAATGTGATTCTTTTTGGCTGTAATGCTGTGAATCTTGTAAAATTAAATAAATAAATTGAGTAAAACTTGGCTCATAGTTATATTATACCCTGGCCAAATAATATTCCAATCTACGATTTGACACTTAATTTTTAATGCCAAAATCCCGATATCGGCTAAATATGATTGATTTATAGAGAATATCGATCTTATTTTTCTTTTTTAATTACACGTATAATTATCAACCTAAATCTTAAAACATTTTTTATTTCAAAAGAAAAAGGGACTGACATAATAAGTCTTTTCCTTGTCGCTTTCCAAAATTATTTTAAGGGCCATCAATCCCTTTCAACGAAGTAGAATTTAGATTATTCCCTTTTGATTTGTATATTATATTTTTAAATATTCACAATATCTTTATCTATACTTTTTTATTTAAAGTAATCTATATTCTGCAAACTCGTGGTCCGTACTCTGTTTAGATAAAGTTATATTGTTTATTATTTGTCATTGGAAACCTACATCCTTACCTTACCTTACCCTTTTATCTATACTTTAAAATTATCAGTAAATATAATAATACAAAATTCACATTAAAAGTCATAAAAAAATATCATATATATGTTGCAGAATTTCAAGTTCTTGATATTACAGGTTGTAGACAGGCGAGAAAACAATGCTATTATAGAAATAATTGGAAGATGCACAAAGCAGTGTAATTTCCTGTAGTACAAGCTTACTGGCTTTGTTGACTTCTCGGTAAACAAAAGCAATGTTACCGGATACGGATGCTAAGTCAGTGAATACGACAAGAAAAAATGGACTCAATTTATTTAGTTTTATTTTATTCTTAGTGTTACAATGGTAGTTAAGGAGTTAAGGCTGTGTTTCAATATTATTTCACCCGCGTTCCCGCGGGATTTTATGTTTTCTCGGAATAAATAGTAGGTATGCTATATGTTAATCCAGAATATATTCTATATGTGTGTAAAATTTCTTCCAAATCCGTTCAGCCGTTATGGAGTTGAGTGGCAACAAACATCCAACCGTCCAAATATACAAACATTCACATCCTAACTTAATATTATAAATGTGAATGTGTGTTTGTTTGTTACCTTTTCACTCCTAAACCGCTGAACCGATCGGGATTAAATTTGATACGCAGATAGCCTATGGTATGAAGAAGGTATGGTATGCTTTTTTTTTTCTCGGGAACACGGGTGAAACCGCGGGGGACAGCTAGTTTATAATATTAGTAGGATGGAGCTGAGTATTGTGTAGTGTACCTATATCAAATACCTAAATTGTTGAAACATACATTATACAAGATGATAGCTTGCTACTGAAGTATTTAATTGACGTCAAATGCGTGACGAAAGTCATGCATTCTAATCATACAATGAGCTTGCGCTTTTGGTGAAGGAAAACATCTGAAAAACTACCACTGCTACCTTCCTGTTGCAAATCTGTCGCCTCTGGTGCGTTCCGGCAGATGCACCTCGAGTGTCAGTTCCTCCTAGAATTTGTGTGCTTAAGTACAACCTACGGCTACACCTTCAATTATAGATATACATAGTAAAAAAAAATCTACAGCAAATTTTAGTAACGGTTATACCGCTATTTGTTCGACCTAAATGGTCAAATGATTGAATCGGATAGAATAGAACTTTATTGGCCATGTACATAGGCGAATAAATACAGTGTCGATCCATGTCATACAATATGATACAGATACAGAATTTTAAATTATATCAGCAGACTGATGCGATGCGCACTCGCTATTCATTTTCCATGGAGGCGCACACCACACGTTCAGTTCGCCCGTTCGATTTTGATACAGATTGTTTCATGATTCGAATTTGGAATGCATATTGACGAAATGGCTCTTTATTACAAGCATTTTTTATATAATGGCGACTGATGTAGTGTTAGTATGTATTATAATAAGCTTTCATCCAAAATAAAACCCAATCAGGATTATAAAAACCGTTTAGGTACGCGAGGCAGCGGTAGAATCATTTCGGCACGCACATCCAGTGAATACTCGACAAAAGGCACACGTGCCGCGCGAAATTGTTACAACAATATGGCGGGAAAGTGCTATTTTTTCCCGAAAGTATATACCGAGAGATTGTACCTATGCTTTGTAAATTATAGCGTCCTGTGACAGTAGCCAAAGTGATACGAAAATGAGCCTTATCTCTTTGAAATAAAGTTCATATGTTTAATCTCTGATTAAGAATATGCAGATTCAGATGAACCTTATTCCAATGTCATATGGTTAATTTTCATATCACTCTGGCTACTGTCACTGGACTCAAGCAAACCGTACCGACAAATCAGGAAAGAGCCTTACATACTTCGCTTCGGTACGATACGCCGCGCGTATCGGAGCAGTGTGAAGGAGCCCTTAAAGAGTATTATTTTACGTAGCTAATATTTTTCAATGGAAACAAAAAGGTTTATAATTGAAAAGCTTTTAGACAGTGTCCATTAATATTTGCCTATTTTTTCGTTTTAGATGCGCCTTTCCTCATCAGTTATTTATGACGTCGTACTTAAATATAAAAGAAAATAATGTACAGTTATATAATTATGATGAGGTTCTAGTTTATATTACCTTTTAATATTTAATTATTTTACATGTTAAACATAGTTTATTATTACAATAAACCACGATGATTTAGTTTGAAAAGATTGTTGGTAACATTTTAACTGCTAATTATTATTGAAAAATATATAAAAACATATATATAAAAAAAAAAATTATATATGATAAAGATGTTTAAAAAGCAATATTTTTTTTGTTGGTTAAGCTTGCGTAATTATACTACACATTATAAATCGTCGGGTAAGTGATGATGTAGCCAAAGGTACTCTAAACCTAGAAGCCTTACATAATCCGTACCCAAATTTGGATTCTTTAAAAGATCAAAAACAATTTATGCATGATTGCATCATAAAATAATTCAACATCGAATACCACAAGCCTTTTGCTATTAAAGCTCACCGTTCATCTGGTTGGAAATCCAAAGCGTATCAACTTCAGCAGGAATAGGCTCGGCGTGCACTGAGCCGTTACACGACGCTATTGAAAAACAGCGGGGCGCGTAAAACGGCCGGTTTGAGCCTAAATCAAATATTTACTGTGGGAACACTGCGGACCACCGAATGCAATTCGTATAAGCGCTTGTTACGTAGGTACTAATGTGTATGACGGGTGGATGTTATATTAGATCGACCTCATTAAGTGAGGTCAGGTTAGTCAGGTTTAAAGATAGCCCCATCTTTTTTTTATAATATGACGTTAGAATGTGATGAATATATTAAAACCTGGGTCGCTCATTGTGAAACTACCGATGTACCTAATTTCTGTAATTATCTATGTTCTTTTTTATTTTTATCACAATGGTGTCTCAATATAATATGTATGTATGTATGTATGTATAATATGTAATGTCTATATAACGAATTTTAGGAATCATAACTCTTCGGCACAGTTGATTTGAAAAATATCTAGATGCTCCTTTATTCAGACCCATTCGGTTGCCATTTCGATCGGAAAGGACGATTTTATTTCGTTAAATTTAGGCTACGTTAGTCGCAAAATTCATTTGCCACGATCGTGTACCAATCGACTGCCTCATTCCAAATGGAAGTCTGAAATGAGAAAATAGGAGCCATCCTATTCAGTAGACTACTCAATCGGTTCGACTACCCGATGGGAACCGTAACCGAGCAGGTCTGAATAAGGGGGATTATCGTCTAAAGATCAATAAAGGCAAGGAAGCTTTTGCTTTTTCCATACATGACCCGTATTAACTCATAACATATTAATATGGTCCTAAGATTTTATGATCAATCACAAAAATAGGTGTAATAAACCACACCTTTAATACATAGCAGAACTGTCTGAGAAAGATTTGCTATGAAATAATTAGGTACCTACACTGAAAAATAAAAATATCGCGACTTCCAACTTTTTTGTACATGTAAGGTTATGAGTATATTTCCCTAATCTTTGGCGATTAGTACTTTTTGACTGGCAACACAGGAAGTGCTTGGCAGGGCGCGGTCTCGAATGGTGACTTGAAGCGAACGGAACGGTATACGGAAGGAAAATAATGTATACAAGTCTTGGGTGTTTTAATTATCGTACCTGCAATAATATCAAGATAGTTTTTACATACAGTTAGAGTTTTTTCAGTAAAAGAAAAGTAAGTATATCTAAGTAATAATAAATGATTACTGAACGTTCAGATAAATGGGCAAAAACAGTTATGAGTTGAATAGTTATTTTTAGTTAATTCTATTGGCTCCATTTTTTTAAACTGAAATACCGCATTATGGATTATTTGGAAATCGATTTTTTCAGTGTATGTTGTTGAAACATAAAATAAAATATTCATTATTCGCTTATTTATAGTTACATAATATATCCATGTTTTATACAATCTTTATACAACCCTCCCAAACCCATACGGCTTTTTATAAAACCCATAAAAAATTATGGTTGCGTCACTATTGTAGGAAAAACTTCGGTTATATAGAAATTATGCATTCCATTAGAATTTCCCGAGGCGGTCTTTTTACCAACAATGCCACGGAACGTGCTATGAATGATAATCATCTCTTACCGACGCGTTTTCATAATTCATTGATGTATTTTGTATGCGTAATGTAAGGGTAGGTAGTCAAATACTGGAGATTCACCTACCTATCACTGACAAAAATATCTTGTATGAAAGTTGAATTTGGCGCTACAATCTTTAAAAATAGAACTGAATCGACTTTTGTTATAGGTGCATAGTAACGCCTTCTAAAGGACGTATATAGCCTTATGTGAGTTGCGTGCATGTGGACGGGACCGCTTCAAACAGTAGACTAAAAATACTAAGCAATATCGCCTACACACTACACATTTATCACACTAATATTATAAAGGCGAAAGTTTGTGAGTGTGTTTGTATGTTTGTTACTTCTTGACGCTCAAACGAATGGACCAATTTTGCTGAAATTTGGTGTATGCAGGTAACTGATACCCTGGATTAACACATAGGCTACTTTTTTATCCCGGGAAAACAATATACCCTCGGGAACGCGGGTGAAACCGCGCATTTACTAGGAGCTAGTAGTAAATAAAATGAAAATATATTTTCGAATTTGTATTGGAAATGTTGACTTTTGAGTTAAAACAGCAGTTTGGACTATCATTATTATTTTTCCTTGTTGCTGATTCAGAATGTATATGTAGTTACGTAAAGCAAAAATATTGCCCTCTATCTGCGGTAGTCGCGTAAAACAAGCTTTCAATTCCGACATTAAGTACTTGGTGAAAATAAAGACACCGCCGAAAAACATAGCAAAGCAAACCACTGGACATTTGTTGCAGTACGCAATTGAAAACTTGTACTGGGAACTGTTTGAAACGTTTTCAGTTATTTTCGGGACTGCTAGAAATCAGTAACTTTTCGCAATAGCTAAACGAGTTACAAATAACTAAGCTTAACTTAACTGGTTATTTATCTATACTAATATTATAAAGCTGAAGACTTTGTTTGTTTGTTTGAACGCACTAATCTCAGGAACTACAGGTTCGATAATTTTTTTCAGTGTTGGATAGCCCATTTATCGAGGAAGGCTATAGAGTACTTTTTATCCCGGAAAACCATAAGATCCCTTGGGAATGCGGGTGAAACCGCGGGGTGGAAGCTAGTTTCATATACTCGCAAAAATTACAATAAACACACACATACTTTAGCCATGTAAACGTAACTAACACCCAGTGACTCTGAAATAATGTCGTCAACTTACGTAGTTGTTTGTACTCAAAGTCCACATCATATTTCAGTTTACGAGTTGAAAGAAGTCTGTTATGCTCCAGACTTCTATGACCATTTCCTTTATGAGTTTTTCACTCGTTACATTTACGACTACCTATACTTTAAGCTAACTATAAACATTTTCTGACAGTTATTTATATTTATCTGCCATTTTTTTTTGTTATACATTGTATAGTCTTGTGTTTGACCACGATCTCACCATTGTAAGCGATGATGTGGCCAGAGGTGGTAAGCACACAAGCCTGGAAGAAATTAGTAATTTAATTAAACAATATCTTGTTAAATTACTTAGAAATTACCACAGCTAATTTACTAATAGTATATTATGATACAAGTGAACTAAGTTGCTCATTACGCACGAGGCTGTGATTTGCAGCCGAGCCGTAGGCGAGGGCGTAATTTAGCCGAGTGTGTAATGAGCAGAGCTCACGAGTTTCATACGACGTTTTTCAATACATATGCGAGGAAAAAACAAATAAATTTTTTACCACACAGCAACAAATACGATAAAAACAAAATATAAAAATTATGGGAAATGGCGCGCAAGTTTTTTTTTCACGCGCCAAATGGAGGGTCAATGAATAAACAGCCTACTTCAAAATTATAATTTTAAGTGATAAAATGCAAATATTTTAATAACTTATAACAATTTTTTTAAAATGATGAATAATTTGATTAAATAAATTTATAAATTAAAAAAACCGACTTCACAAACTGAAAAGCATAAAATAAATATTTCCTTTCTACATCATTTTGAAGTCGGTGCCAAGTAAAACATAAAAAATACTTAATCATTTAGTTAAGTTGTCATAATATTCTTGTCTTTAGGTTAATTTATTTTTGATAATATTTAGTGTGAATGATTGGTTTTGTTGGATTTTGTTTTTGTTTTTTTTTTTTTAATTTAATTGCGCTTATGAAGGTACACTTGTATGAGGTAGTTTTCCTACCCTCTTTTTCCAATCCTGCGTGCGATATGTGTCAAAATACTTCAATACGTCACTTACCGAAGAACTTTGAAAGGCTGAGGTCTGTGTCGCGCGTGCACCCGCCTGATTTATCAGAAATTCTTTAAAATATTAATCATCCATCATTGGATAACCGTGAAAAGGGACTATTTGTGTGTGTTTTATATAGACAATTTGCAGTGTGCTTATATTTTTAAGATTTGAAGGAAAACGTGGATCCACGGAAGACGTTAAAGGACATTATCTACACCGTGAGTATTGCATGCTTTCTTTCCCTCTATGGCTACGCTTCTTTCGAAACCTTTTCCAAAATCGTAGTCGTATTATCTCCGTGTCTTACCTTCGTACAAGTGTTTATTTTGACAGCAAAATAGTTTATTAAATTAAGTTTTTAAATAAAATAGTATCAGCCCAAAAAATACAGTATACTTTCCGCACCTAACCAAATGGTATAAAGTTAAAAGTATAGATTTTATGCACCAGGTTTTCATATTATTTCGTTGTAATATTTTGTTGTTGTTGTTTTGTGTTTTGTGTTATGCTTAGTTATTTTAACATTTTACTTGGCACCGACTTCAAAATGATGTAGAAAGGAAATATTTATTTGATGCTTTTCAGTTTTTGAAGTCGGTTTTTTTAATTTATAAATTATTTTTATTTAACATTTTTATGTTACGAATATGGGTAGAACTAGTAAGGCAGCTTTTCGAATGCGGAAACGACGGTTAGATGAAACAGAATAAAACAGAACCGTACAGAAACAGAAATATTTAAAAAAATATGAATGAAAGTCCGTAAGAGTTGGGCCGTCACGGTGCACAAGTTACACGGCACTACACTTGATGAAGCTGTTATAGATCTTGGAAATAAAAAAACCCTAAAGGCCTAAACCCTAAATGTGTATGTATTTAGCTGTCAGTCGGATAAAAACCTTTGAGGGAATAGCACTGTCTAATTTAGAATCAAATAAATTATTGAGTAGGCCACACAGACTCTTTCGTCAAAGAGCATTGCCAGAAATGATACTCTTTATAATGTTCAACTTTATGCCATGTGGTAATATCCATTGGTACTGAATTTACACGTTCGAGCTGTTTGTCATTGGAGTTCCGTTGTATGCATTCCTAGTCCAAGTCCAGTCCAGTCCAATACGTCCTTGGTCATAGTTAGGTACCTCCTCGTAATGGAATTGTCATAAACCTAACTATACCTCAATCACTACACAATTTCTATCTGGTATATCTTCGGAGTCCACTGTCCAATACCAATGAAATTTAAATGGAACCATTTTGACGCTATACTAAATCCAATGCAAAAGAATTTATTAAAATGGGTTTATAAACAAAGAAGTTATCCCCAGAAATAGATAGGATCATTGAGAGGTTCCGGTGGTCGTCTATGGTATTCTTCATCAGTTGTACATCACCAAATGATACTTTCTGAATGCAAATGTTTGATTTGTTACCGAAAATACCAAAATTACTATGTATATGCCTATAATATTTGAGGAGTTTCCTCAATTTCTCAGGATTCCATCGTCAAAACTGAGTTTCGATAAAAATGGGACCAATCTGGAGGTATACACTTTCGAATGAAAAAATATTTTTTCAAATCGGGTGATAAATGACGGAGTAATGAGTGTACATCCATTAAAAAAAAAAAGTTTCACCCGGTTAAATTGAAAATACTCGCATATAAGTGCACATAACTTGTAGTAAGGTGCTAATTTAACTTTGTATGGATAATTCTATTACGCACGTGTGCGGTAATATTATTATGCACGCGTGTGTAATAGCAATAATAAGGGTCACTTTGCAAGTGTATTGAAAAATATTAATGTAATAACATTACCATACCATAGACAAGGTCTGCTTGGTTTGGGATCAAATTAATGATGATCCTAAGATGTATATTTTATATTATTTAGGTCACTTGGGAGGCCTATCTTCAATAATAAGTTCAATAATATTCTTATATTCTTTATTGTAAAAAAAAAAACAAATACACGAAGAAAATGATATTAAAAATACATGTAGAAACGCGCGATTTTAACCATGAAGTATTTTCTATATGTGGACTCAAATCGAAACTTTACACTATCTTATATTTTTTTTATTTATAAATGTACATAACTGGACTATTAAACCTTGAACTATAATGACCTTACACGCTCAGCCAGTACACAGTACACAAATGTTGTTACAGATCCAAAGCTGTAATCACTTTACCACATCGTATATTTGTTAGCGTGTTGGAGCCGTCGAATGTGGGCGCAACTTTCCCTACGCCGTGTGAAGTTCTGAACATAAAACAAGAAAACTTTAAATTTCATGTTAATAGTAAATGCGTTGTGGTAAACCGTACTGAAGCTTGGTACTGAATACCCAAAAGCTATTCAGTCAAATGACAGTGATATTAGGTCGTGTGTAATACCCAAATGATATTACGACGATCGTACTGTAATGAAATCAAAAGTAGAGATTAGATGGGGCGCGGTTAGAAACAATAATATTCGAACAGCGATGTACTTACGAGGTTATATTAATAAAATTAATTGAATCTGTTTTAATACTACGGTTTATATGGACTGATTATAATTGTAAAATTAATTGGATTAATAGCGAAGGCACTGTTGATATTGAAAGCTTTGGATAGCTAGCATTTAGAAAGTTATTTGTATTATAGTAAAATTACTTAAGAGTGAGAATAGCAACATAGTTGCGTTATTACTTTGGAAAAAAAATCTTATATTTAGCAATATCTCAGCAAGTCTTTATCTAAATTAACTTTCTTGCCCAGTCTTAGTATCCTCAAAAATACGGAAGCGCTGATGTCTCAGTAATGTAAATTCCATGATGAAGGTCGTAGGTTCAAATCCTGCAATGAGTTTGAGCTTTCAGTGAAGAAAATATCGTGAAGAAACCATAGCATGGTGTTAGGGTAAAGTTGAAAAACCTGTTGCCAAACAACTACCGGTATGTTCAAGCAGCTGCACTTGACAGCCAATTCCTTCTAGGCTTTGTGTGCATCCCACCTTCGGCCACATCATCACTGATCATGGTGAGACTATGTCAAATACAGGTCTATAGAATAGTAAAAAGAAAACCATAGACTCTATTGACTATATTACTCTTTTCACATGCATACCTAAAAAAATTCACATACAGTTACAAATTCATCGTAAAATATACAAACTTGTGAAATCACCGCACTATTGCGCAAAACTGACCAAATTTTCTCCCTTAATTCCAGAGTCTGCAGCTTTGAACCACGGGCTTCGTTTACCTTTCCATCTAATCTCTCCTCTTTTGTTTTCCCCGCATTTACATATTTTATTTTTCAAAGGATTTCGGCGGACTTAGATCCTGCTTCGGATTTTGAAATAATTGTTTATTTGCAGGGTTTTAGGACTTTCATCGCGTTCTACGTTCACCCCACAAATCATCTGGTCGCTTAACTACATATCATAAAAGTATAATAACGGAATGAATATCTTGAGATTACTAATACGAGTATGTGGTCACAATCTAAAAGGCAAGTTTTGACAAGAGTCAAGAGGATATCTATTTTCTATTTATCTATTTTCACTATATTTGTCTCTTTTTGTTACATGGTTAGAATGGGCTGTCAATACGGGCCTATTAGATTGTGACAACATTAGGTAATTACATTTTTGGTACCTTACACCCTTTTCATATCACAGACATGGTACCTGTCCATATCATACCTAAAACAACTTATTACCTGTTTTCCAACATTACAAGAATATTTTCACTTCAGTAGCTCAAACATGTAGGTTTTGCTGCCTGAAATCAGTGAGCAAAATGCGATTTTGCTCACTGAGTCCTCAACTGTACACAATAAACAAAATGGCCCGTGAAGAAAAATAACACGGTGAGGGATGTTTTTCACAGAGATGATTTCTATTAGTTAGCTTTAACATTTTTCTAGTCTCGCGTGGCATTGACAGGGGTCGGGCGTAGACCTCCATCACTTTACCAGCGATGGGGTTCAAGTTATAAGCGATAGGAATTATTTTAAAATGATTCTGTATATTTATTTAGCTTCCACCCCGCGCTTTCACCCGCGTTCCCGAGGGATCTTATGTTTTCCCGGGATATAAAGTATTCTTAATGTTAATCCAAAATATATACTATCTGGGTGCCAAATTTCATCCAATTCCGTTCAGCCGTTACGGAGTTGTGTGGTAACAAGCATCCAAACTTTCACATTTATAATATTATAGTAGGATATATTGTTTATTTTTTAAATATTTATTTATTATTTAGATAAGACTAATAAAAGAAGGGACGTTCTTTTTTTTCTATTTTACCTTTTTTTAAATCGATAATCAATCGAACGTGTAATCAATGTATTAGACTCTAAATCGTTTTGTTTTTTTTTTATTTGTATAGGTATGTGTTTGACCACATTCTCACTATGGTAAGTGATGATGTGGCCGAAGGTGGTAAGCACACAAAGCCTAGAAGGATCTGGCTCTCAAGTGCAGCTGCCAGAACACACCAATAGGTGTTATAAATGGTGTAACTAACCCGACTTTGTTTTTATATTTGAACGCCATAAAATCAATCGCTACCGCTACTTCTCGTCACTTGCTGTAAATGGAACTGTGAATATTTCCGCCGGTTTCTTATGAAACCGACATCTATTGCCCTTTTTCAATTAAAGTTAGCGGTAAAGATTGTTGAGGGTTCATGGAGACGTAATCGTTTTGAACTCTCTTTTGAACTCAATTTAATTGAATCACAATGTTTTAAAATAGAATACTTATTGTTTTAGAAATATTTAAATGGTAATAAAAAATATAAATATTCTGGAACATTATTCCTTACACACGGCCATCTGACCCCAAACTAAGCAGAGCTTGTACTAGGATGCCAGATAACTAATATACTACATATACTACTTTTCTTTTGTAAATACATACATATGTATATAGATAATTACACCCAGACTCAGGACAAACAGACATGTTCATGCAAACAAATGTTTGTCCTGAGTGGGAATCGAACCCACGACCTGCGGCGTGATAGATAGGGTATCTTACCAACCACGCCAACCGGCTCGTCTAATAAAAATCGACGACTACACAACTTAATAAAAATGGACAATAAAGAGAACAACGAAAAACGTTGATAGAAAATATATATATCTTATTTGTGTTCAATTATTGAATGCTTATATTATGTGTTCTGACTATACATTCTCATCTTATACATTAACTCTTTAAAGAGTATTCAATGTAGCATATTTTAGTGCATAACATTGCATTATAAAACTAAAATATTAGAACCTACTTATTATTCTAAATAGCATATAATATTCAGCCTTATCTTGAACGTCACTAGGTTCAGAATATACTTATACAACATACTACAACCGTTGTAAAACGTTGATGAAAAATGTAGGTTGTAATCCAAAACAGTTGGAAAACCCAACACATAAGCTACTTCTGTATGCTTTGAAATTATTATTTAAATTTTCCGCTCTAACGTTTTTTTTCTCACAGTCAAAGGAGTTTTGGCACAAAACAACAAAATGTTTTGTTCACGAACTTTCATTTCACCCCTTCGTTTGTCTTCCGTTTCGACACACTATGGTTAACGTCAATATCCCGGACAATCCCATTTTTCGATCCCCTGTGTAAATCCCTCTCATAAAATCGACAGGGTTGTCCAAAATACACACAAATATTTTTTCAATTTTATAATACGAGTATCTCATATTAGTTCTAATTTTAAATTTATTTTTACACTTGATTTGCCACTCAGTACGTGCACATTTTAATATTATTATCCCAACACTCTGTTTCCCATTGTTTACCTTTTAATGAGAAAATAGTAAACATAATAAAAGTATAGAAATAAAAAGAAAATATTCACGACTCACGACAAAAGTGCATGTCTTTTAACTAATACTTATAACTAGGTCAAAAAGTCCTTTCCTTAGTATAAAGCTACATTGCACACTGACTTGTATGAACTTAAGATGTCCTAAGACATACTGACAGACCGATAGACAACGCATAGCACCGATGGGTCTAAAAACATGAAATTATGTTCAGGAGTTCCATATATATATAACGTAAGTGAGCACAAAGAAATATTTTTTGTATCCCCTAGGCCCTAGAGAAATATACCTTATTTACATTTTGTATAAACCTATATTAAAATACTGTCAAAACTGTCGAACTATATATAAAGGAGACACAACCACTTGGTTAAAATTTTTGGATCCCAATGTGATAGATGTGCCAGTCGCCTGATTATTTGGAAGAGTGCCAACCCTGGGTTTTAATTGAATTTTTACTGACATTAGAAAAGTCCAGTAAAATTTATTCGACTCGTAAGTCAAGCTCGTATAGAGTTTCTAACTATTTATTAAACAGTTGAGTTTACTGTAGAGTTTACACTCTGTGGTATAAAGAAGCTAGCATTTCTTTTTAAAGTATGATGGCCGTAACTAAATTTTAGCAAGCTCATAGGCTGTTTTCAAGATTCATGGGACCATAGACAATTGAAAGTCAAAGTCAGCCATTTATTCAGTTTAGGGCCCAGAATGGCACTTATGAAGGTCAAAGCTACTGAAGTTACTACCAGTTCGCAAGTCGCCTTCAACTGAGAAGAACTGGCAAGAAACTCAGCAAGGTTACATTTTATTTATTTATTTATTTTTTGTACAGTCTGACAATGTTGGCCTTTTTTCCATTAAATGTTTAGCAATTTAAAAGTAATGCAAAATGAAAAAAAAAATAGTATCAAGAAATTGGATTTAAAATGCTTTGACCACTGTATGATTGTTTTTTTTGACTGATTTTTATTTGCTTTATTTTTAACGCTCACATGCAATCCAGGCACATTTTGGATCAGAAACCAAACATTACATTATGTAAATATAATACCATGCCATGCTCATGCGACTTCTTTTCTGTCTGGGTCAGATATAAAAACGTCAGTCAGTTACAAAAAACCACCAACCGCCATACCGTGTGGAAATTAAAACGCCCATAGCATAAAGCTGCTGCAATCAATTGCACAATCTGAAATGTCTGCGTTATAGCTCTGTGCAGCTGTTACTTGCAGTTTTTACTCAACTGTTAGACAAAAACATAGAAGCGTTTGTTTGTAAGCTACGTAGAGCTTTTTTACTAGGGTACAAGTTAATTCTTGGAAGGAGGTTAGGACCACACTTCATTATACTGGCTGATTTTTTAGTTACTGGCAATACTTGCAGGGTTGGAAGTACTCATCAATGTGAAAAACTTTTATCACTAACTCTGAGATCACAAAAAATTATCAGCTGTTCCATACAAAAGCTAAATACCTACTCGATGAAAATGTATGAAGCAACCATTTTATTTTATGCTCAGAGTTGGTCCCATAATAGAAGTTGTTCATATTGATGAGTAGGTACTTCAACCCCAGCAAGTATTGCCAGTAACTAAAAATCACCCTGACATTAAAATTATGACACCAAGCGGAACATCCAATAATCTGGTGTTTTGAATTTTTTTATTGATCATTACCTTTATATTTCTCTATACTAAAACTATAAATACAATAATCACTTTGTTACATAAAATAGTCTAAATTAAAAAAGTCGCTATCAGAAGGCAGCGTACCCAGAATGCTGGCGGCATTGCCACGTTGGATGGCAATGCTGATTCTCTGACCAAAATATAAGCCAGCATTCTGGTCACAACTTGCTTCGACCAGGCGTTTGGATATTTCGCGATAAAGATGGTGAGCTCTCGACCCCCACGGACCCAGAGTTTCAACCCCAAATGGCTCAAATATATAGCTTGTATCTATGTTACTATATTTGCGCCGCTTGAGGCTCTCTGCTGATAACGCATCGCCGCCAGCCTTATTTATTGTTTCTGGAATATGAGACGGTGCCAAAGTATCGACACACGTGGCATCCCATACCAAAGGCCGTCCCAGCTTCCAAGGGATAAGTGTCATTCCGTCGGGTCTCTTACCATCGTCACGAAACAGGCCATTCGGTTCTAAAATAGCTGTTACGTTGGCGCTGGTAAGGGCCCGGCGGATGATATCATTGAGACTGGCGTGTCTGGCAAATCTGCCAAAGCTTTTGACGCAAGAAAGACCGTGGTGACCGAGTTGGTCGACAGCAAATTTTATTGATTATTCTGACATTTTAATTTAATTATTCTGTAATTGACATGAGACATTATGGGAAATAGATCTTTGTATGTATTCATTGTGCTATGAAAACTAATTAAAGCAAATTAAACGTTGCTTGCTTGACAATAAATAACGTATTTGTAACTAAGGAACCAATGTATCCTAATCCTAATGATATTATAAATGCTAACGTGAGTTTGTTTGTTTGTTACCTTTTCACGCTTAAATCGCTGAACCGATCGCGATAAATTTGGTACGCAGATAGCCTATGGTATGGAGAAGGACATAGGTTACTTTTTTTCTCGGGAACTCGGGTGAAACCGTGGGAGACAACTGGTAGTTCTATAACGTTTTGAATGCAAAATTTATTCATACATAAATCTATTGCCAGGAACAATAAATTACAACCCAAGAAATTTTCATTAAAAATTCAAAATGGGAATTGGATTATCCACACAAATGACGTTTCATGAAAACAATTTATTAAAATTACACGACACTTAAAAAAGCACAGATTACAAACCCCTATCGTTTAATAAAGCATCTGACCCACAGATAAGCTCGGCTAATGCTTGCCACTCGGGTATCGGGTAATATTTATTAAATATGGACCCGAGACCCGTGTAACGAATTACCTCCAACTCATACAAAATTTATTATTCACATCTTGTGCGAGCATACCCTATTACGAGCCTGTCTTATGATATTTTAATGTTGTAAAAAAATTTAATGCGTGCGGTGAATGTGCTCTGAAAGATGTATTATACTCTGATGAATTGTAACAAATGCTCACTGGGAATAAAAATCTTTATTATTGAGTAACTGGCTCTCTATAGTATGAACTCGAATTGATACGTGCTTCTTGAACGGCGATGATAGCTCAGTGGTAATGACATCGAATGCCGTGACGAAGGTTGTGGGTTCGAATCCTACAATGTTTGAGCTTTCAGTGAAGGAAAACATCGTACGGAAACCATAGCATGGTGGGGGAACTATGTATTATCCACCTGGCTGGCTACCGCCCGCCCTCAAGTTCAGTCTCAAAAAATGATTGAGAATTTGAGATTATTTCAATTGCTTTATTATATTGAGTGGATTTCTCGGTTATTAGTGAAATATTAATTTATTGTATCAATATATTTTATTGTAATCATAAATAATTATTTAAAATATGCCTTTATAGTGTAAGAATATTAATAATTTATCCAAAATTCTAATCTAAACAAAAGCGGAACACTGGTTGCCATGGCGACGGTAATATACCTAATAAGGGCGCGTTATATTTCCTTTGTTACAAATAAATTTAAACAATGGTCTATTTTATGCTGTAAAGATAATTTTATGTAATTTCCGGAATAGTATATTTATATAATTTACAACAAGTATTTACAATAAAAATACAAACTATAATACTTATTAAATATGCTTATTAGGTCCATACATGAAATTGGCGTTTTGTCGAACTGACACTTTTATCATAAAAACGTCAAAGAAATAAACAAATACCTAAAAGTAGAACTTAACATTATTTTTGATAAATATTATTTTATATTTCCAAGATATAATTTGGAAAATGTTAAACGGTGAAACGTATTCCGTGAAACAAAATTCGGTGAAAGGTATTTTGGCGAAGTTACATGATACCGTAAATTCGTATTAGTATAATACATTCTGAATACAGTATTATTATTACTAGACATAATAAGCCTACAATTTATGTTACATTTAATTTATAATATAATAATATATTTTGTAGTAGGTAAATCCATTTAAGTCAGTGAAGTCCTAACATACTGAAATTAATTCTCAGGAGTCCAATATTAAATTCAGGTTTTCGAATCTTTTTAAAGGAGGATTTACTGAAGAGAAAAGTATTATTTAAAAACTTTCCTATTTTAATTTAGCTCCAAATATCAACTTTGAAATTAAATTCGTCGGCCAGATGACGTTCTTCATTAAACGATCGGCGACATAAAAGGAGATATAACATCAGGAAAGAACCGTATTTAGGGTTCAAATTAAAATGAAAAAAATATTATTTTGGTTCGAAAATTTTAAAAAATTACGCTATTCATAATACTTTACTTATAAAAAGTAAATATTTTTGATGTCTCTCTTGAGAAACAATTTTATTTCATTCTCATACTAGCTTCCACCACACGGGATTAACGATTTTTCAAACATTTTCTGTCATACACACCTTGTCCTGACAATTACAAACACAACAAAGAATAAATTAGCCAAATAAGTGCAGCCGTACTGAAGTGATGCGCATATACATTCGGCAATTATTTATTAAAATGTACACGACTGGATTCATGAACTCAGAATTCGATTTGGAAAGACTGGGATTATCTACTAGGTATCTAAAATTGATGAAGATTGAACTTGGGATCCAATCTTGGTACACTATCTGATATACAATTAGGTTCCATGAATTATAAACAAATGATAAATCCAAAGGTGTGTTCTGTCATTGAACTATTCTATTGTAAACAGGTGCTGCTTATGGGGGCTGGTCTGCTTGAGTCTGGCATTTATTTACTCTTCAATTTTGATACAGTCTACTTGTTGTTTTGCCGCCGGGGCACGCAATTTTTTTCAATGAGACTAAAACGTGAATGTTGTAATGAATCTATGCTCGTTTGGGCAAGAGTAAGAGTAAGAGCTGACGGTTTAGAACCCCTCAGCCTTCGGAGAGACATAGGCTCCCTTTGTGTGTTCTACCGTCTCTACAATGGGGAGTGTTCTCAAGAACTTTTTGATCTGGTGCCATTGTCACCCTTCTACCATCGCACCACTCGCCGGCGATGTGGAGCTCATCCTCATAACCTCGATCGTTGACACAACGTTTTAGTCGGACGTTCTTACTGCGGACCATTGGGATGTGGAATGAGCTTACCATTACGGTTTTCCCTCAGTGCTACAATATAGGGTTTTTCAAGAGGGGCGTAAAAGGAGCTGGTCGGCAACACATCGGCAATACCCCTGGTATTGCAAATGTTCATAGGCGGCGGTGACCACTTACCATCAGGTGGACCGTCTGCCTGCTGGTCAACCTACTGACAGAAAAAAAAAGAAAAGAAAAAAAGAAAGTAATTTCTGAGATTACTGCCAGTTCTTCTCAGCAAATGCAACCCCCAAACGGTGCTTAAAATTTGGACTTTTTAGTACCTACGTTTAATGAGCTTTTTTTTTATATACCACATTGTCGGCAAACCAGCATATGGCCCGCCTGATGGTAAACGGTTACCGTAGCCTATGATCACTGGCAGCACCAGGGGTATCACTCGCGCGTTGCCGACCCATACCCCCTCTCCGATGAGCTCTGGCAACCTTACTCACGCGCAGGAACACAACTATAACTTATTTGGAGAGATGCTATTATTATTAGTACTACCACTGTACTCATAATGGATCTACCTACTGAATGACATTAGTGTTTATATTTTTAAGAAACGAGCCTTTATTTTTCTCAAAAGATAATTTCCATTCCTAAAACATTTATAAACTAAAATTAGTCCCAAATGTGAAATAAAAAATAACAGCTCTTTTTACAAGTTAGGTTAACCGAAACAGTAAAAAGTATATTTGAAACAAACTAATATAAGAAATTCAATTTTGCCAACATCTCATACGACTCTGGGGTGCAGTCATCCTACTAGGTATACATATATCTGTATGTATAAAAGGAAAATGTGACTGACTGACTGATCTATCAACGCACAGCTCAAACCACTGGACGGATCGGGCTAAAATTTTGCATACAGAAAGCTATTGTGATGTAGGCATCCGCTAAGAAATGATTTCTGAAAATTCCACCCCTAAGGGGGTAAAATAGGGGTTCGTGGGTGAAACCGCGGGTAAGCTAGTGATATTTAAAAATGCTAAAGCATGCGTGTGCATGTTTGTCACCACTCAACTCCGAATCTGCTGAACGGATATTATTTATATATAGAGTGAATTTTTCAATAGGGCATTGGTGGCCAAATCCAGTATAACAAAAATGAGCATTTTTGTTGCGAGCCTCGGGGCAGATTTTGACAAAAATTAAATACCGTAATACTTAAATTATTTAAAAAAATCTTAGGCAGGAATCGAACCTATTGATAAAAAAAAACACTTTTTTATTGCATCATCTCATGGTGTCGCTTATAAAGATCAAATCGTGGGAACGAATGTTTAGTGGAAAACTAAAGGAAAGGTCCTTCGAATTTAGCCATCTATCCCCAGTTGAAAAATTCACTAACTGTAGGTCCTGACTTTAGGACATGGGTACTTTTCATCACGGGAACGCGGGAGTCACCGCGGAGAGGAATCTAGGTTAGTGATGTATTAATATTTGGTTAATTCACTTTTTCTAATGCTTTTATGGCTTACTACACAAATATGTCACGGAATGAAGTTCGTTTTCGGGAATTCCCAATCCAAACATTTTCTACCGCATATAGCCCCCATATTTTTTGTGTTGGCTGCTTTTTATAAAGAAAATCATAGAGATTTATGCTATTTTATTTATCACGGTAATGTATCATAGTCAAAGAAAATATGAAAAATAAAATATCTTCCACGCGGGAGACATCACGTGCAAAAGCTAGTCTTGTTTAAGACAAAGAAATTATGCGCTAACACGTTTCAAAAGTTCCCAACCTACATGTAACCCACAGCCTCTACTAAAGGGGCGGAATTCGGAAAGTTAATTCAGTGCGCCCCTAAATTTCTTCTAATTAAATTTAATGTGCGCCCCCAGCCCGCGCCCTTCGGTCCTATGGGACTATTTGAGCTACACTCATAGCATACACTTGGTGTATGTTTGTAATTACGTTTCTTGGTGTTAACATAATATATTACATTTAATTAGTAGAGCCTAATTTTCTTTGGCAATTCATTTATTTAGTCCTTACGTAACGAAGTGTCTAAATACCTACCCTCTTAAACCTGAACACAGATGTAAGAATTGTAACTTTAAAGAAAAACTAAAATAATATGCTCCTAAGAAACCTAGCTGTGAAAGTGCCATTGTGTAGGTAATTAAGTTCGATTCTAGATAAGTAATTATTGTGGGATAGGTTGTATATAAATGAAAACGCCTCTTTTGCCAACATGGCGAAACTTAATGTTCTGCATTTTATTATGTAAGTTTTATTTGCATGAATAAATATAAAAACATTTTTTTTGGTCAAGATTAGTAGATACAATTGTAAAAAAACACACACAAAGTCCCTTACAAAATATTGATGAAGAAAGATATTCCACCAAAAAAATATTAATGTCAAGTTCTACCCCCTAAAAAGTTTGAAATCTACGGTCAGATAAACTTTGGCCCCTAATGCCTGACTGACTTGCGAGTTTGTACAATATTGCTTAATTGTAATTTGTAGGCGCTCTCTCTTGCATCATACAAGTGAAAGCTCTGATCTCAAACTGGAATAAAAAATATGTAATTCTGGAACTTTTCTATTTACTTGTATCAGGAAACTAAATTTAAATGTTCTATCTAATCAGGAAGTACCATAAAGGTACCCTTCAGCTTCACATTTTGAAATTAAACTAGTAGGCATCTTAATTTTTGCATATGATTATCGGATCATAGATAACTCATAGTAACTTCAAGTCTTCAGTTTTACAGTAAAGAGCCCTGGGAGTGGGATTACTTGAAGGGGCTCATGTTTACATACCTACCTACAAATGAGCATTTGCGTGTTGTGTGCTTTTTTTACAGACCACAAGGTAGGTATAATTATATCTTGCCGGCTCTTCTCAGTAAAAGCAACCTTCCGATCTGAAAGTTAGAGTCAGACTATTCATAAGTGCTTGTAAAGGCCTATTTGAATAAAAAATATTTTCATTTTCATTTTTATCGTAACCTAATACAATATTATATCGCATAATAAAAAGACAACACCAAAGTAAAGGACTGGGCCGGCAAAATTATGAAGATGAGATCTGATTCGCACGTTCTACGGTGACCAGCGTTTCAGTGGTACACATCGAATGCTGTAAAGGTTATGAGCTCAAATCTTATGAGTTTTAGCTTTGTCATAAGTACCTGACTGATTGGCTACTTACCTCAATTTGAAAATCTGTCTCCAAGCCAAGCCTAGCGGTGTGTTTCGGGAGTTGCACTGGAGAGCCAGTTAGCTCCTCGTTCGCGTATCTTTAAAATAGCAATAAAACCGCATTCAAGTGTAGATACACAATAACCCTGGGCTAAGACTAATGATATATAAATACACACTAAGGTATAAAACTGAGTTATACCCAACCAATTACTATAATAAATAGCAAAATATGAATATTCCTATCAATTGGGTTAACAATTTTGCATTCAAATCGAGTATTATTTAATCCTTTGCCCTAACAAAAAGGATATGAAACAAAGGAAGCATTAGTTATTGGTCCCAAGCGGCACGTTTGTCAACCACTCGGTGTCAACCTCCTCCGAGATGTGATGACAAGGGTATTTCTAAGGCCATCACCAATGTTTCTTTGACAAACCATTATACTCTATTTGTTTATTTCCTTTCGATAGTGGTTTATGGTTTTATAAGATTATTTTATCTGTATATTGCTTCAAAGCTTGTCTAAATAACTTTACTTGTAGAATAAGGTCGGTATTAACTTAAAGTTATAATAGACAAACAGACACAATTATGATCCTGTAAGCGTTCGTGCGTTTTTTCAACCTAAAAATAGTATTTATTAATATTATAATTCAGTAAAGCAGGGCAACCAACCTTCTGGGCACGTTTCCACTTGGCAGCGTTGAAACACTCTGTTCATAATTAAATTAGTTAGTTAGTCGGTTTGCTAATGTTGAGTAATTAGATTATATTTTTAAATAATTGAATGTTATCTATTACCCTGGAATCCGTGTAGGCTTGTTTTCAATTTCTGTTAAAGCCGTTAGATATTATACAGTATAAAATGGGCTTACGTGACGATTCTACTATATTACACTTCTCTTTGCACATAATTATGAAACAACTATCGACCCGCTCCAATTTCGTACATAAAAAAAATACGCGTCGAACATAGAACCTCCTCAATTTTGAAGTAGGTTTAAATCAGTGTGCAGTGAAATTGAAACATAATATGATTTTATTGGATTCACGTAAACTAAGTAGGTATTTAAATTACGTATAAATTTCAACAATTATTAAGAAATAACCCAACTTACAAAGCTCACAAAAGACATTAGAAGTCAAATATTGTATGTAGTCGGACCTCGACCGTACGCAACCCATTCAAGTTTGGTTCACAAACGTCGTTCGATCTTCGCATTCAGACCTTCATTACATTGAAACCCTTAAACTATAAAGTCAAAAGTTACCAAAACCCATTGGAGGGTAAATGGGTATTTTACTAAACTTTTACGATTATTACTAAACGACCTATTAGATTGTGATCGAGAGCAAAAAGTGGCGGTTAAGCTAATTCTATAATCACCAAGCGTGTGTGATAAATTATATACTAGATGTACCCCGCGATTTCACCCGCGTTCCGATGTTTTAATAATAAAGTTATTCTGCTATTCGCGGCGGAGACAAATCCAACAAATCAAAGATCATAAAAATCGGTCCAGCCGTTCTTGAGTTATAAATAGTATAGCTAACACGACTTTGTTTTATACGCGGTGCTTAAAATTCTATAAAAAAATTACAATAACTGCCAAATAATTATGTCTTACTTATATATTGATAGTATAAGCAGAAGAAATATAGCCTACTTGAAAAAGGTTTTTTTAACAAAATCAAAAATTATATTAATTTCCAATTTTCAAAAAGAATCTTATAAAAGATATTTTTTTTTGTCCAAGCTTATACAAAAATGAAGTTCGATATATTTTAGCGACAGACAGGGAGAGTTAGGGAAAAATCTGTTATTAAGCCTGAGCGGTCAAATATGGTTCGACGGTGGTTCGACCCTAAAGTGCCAAAATGAGCTTCCACATTATATCGAGTTAGGGTTATGAATGGAGGAACATCCATGATGACAAAGGGATGTTTCAAGTTATGATGTAAAGTTTTGGCCTGTTTAAATTACCGATAGACATTCATTGTTAGGGTTCTGAAGTAAACTAGATACCTTTATAGTTTCGCCATGTCTGTTTGTCTGTCCGCAGCTTAGCTCGGTGACTCTTAGTACTAGAAAGCTGTAATTTGGCATGGATATACATATTATTCACAATATGGTAAAATCAAATCTTGAAAAAAATTTTTTTTAGGATACCTCTAGGTAGGTAATATAGGTACACTTCTTAGGGTCCGTTCACATAGACCGGCTCGCAGAGCAGAGCAAATTTTTGAGCGTATTTAAAATTAAGTTTTAGGACAGTTATATATAAGGTTTATTTTTACATTTCAAATCTTTGGTGACAAGAGGATACTCGTGGAGCTATACCAATGTGATTTTTTAAAATGCCACATGGTGTGGGGTATCGTTAGATAGGTCTTTCAAAAATATTGTGGGTTTATGAATACAATTTTTCGATTCAGGGACCCGTTTGTGAAATATTAAGCTTTAACCTACTAATTTTTGTTAGAGTCAAGTGCCTGCTAAATGGTTGTGAAAAAAAATTGATGTGTGAAAAAAACTCACGGTAGTAGTAATGAAGGATGTAATAAATGAAAACTATTACTTACAGCTAAGTAGGCTTTACAAGATTATGAGTAATAGTCGACCAACTTATACAACCGTTTATAGATGTTCGCCGCCGAAACCCTTAACGTTAAATGATAACAACAAGAAGCCCTCTTCTTAGTCCACATTATATTGATGGGCAACTACGGAACCCTACATTGCGCGTGGCCCGACACGCACTTGGTCATGAAATTATTGTACTCTATTGACGCAAGCTCATCATAAGATATATAATACGCTATGATATCCTAATTGTATATCTAAGCTCTCGGTAAAATCTACTAAAAACTTGACGCAAAAATCAGTAAAGATTTTTTGTCCAAAAAATTCAACAATGTCGGTACCTACATATTTCATACTGGTTTCATAATTTAACCTAACAACTTACTATTGTATATAAACGTTAAAGGAACTACTCTTAGTATACCATTTATCCTTACGAAACACTTCCTCAAATTGTGGAGTATTTATTGGGCATTAATATTCTTCACGCATCGCAAGAAATCAAATTGGGAACAAATTGACCCGCCGATCTAAGAGATCTTTGTTTATTGTAGTTTTGTTCAGACGTGCTACGGAGAAAAGCCAACCATTGGGTTGTTTAGGTACCGTTTTATCTACGATATTTATAAACCGATTTATTTATATCCGAACCTTTTTACCATACGTGTTAACATTTTGATTTTGGTGATTGAAATGGTCGGCTTCGACGTTAATTACCTACCTTCTTTACAACATTATCGCGAACTTATTTTATCGCCGTAAAACTAAGCAATAGTTAAGTTGACAAAATATATTTTAGAATCACGTTTATATTATACTAGCTTTCGCCCCGCGGTTTCACCTATAGCCTTCCTCGATAAATGGGCTATCCAACACTGAAATATGTTTTCAAATCGAACCAGTAGTTTCTGAGATTAGCGCGTTCAAACAAACAAACAAACTCTTCAGCTTTATAATATTACTATAGATTGATACGTTTCCCTTTGAACGCTTAGATACCCTGGTGAACAATATAGCTACAATCTACATAGTCACATGTTAGTATTCACGGTCGGGTGCTCTGCTATTGACAGCGTGACATCATGCTCCATACTCATCTATATTTATTTATTAATCTATTTATCGCAGTTTGGGCCACACTGCGACCCATAATCATTGGTATACCTATAGAAAATAATATCCTACTATCCTACTAATCCTACTCCTACTATATCCTACTTCCTAACTATCCTAACTAATATTATAAATGCGAAAGTGAGTTTGTTTGTTACCTTTTCACGCTTAAACTGCTGAACTGATCGCAATGAAATTTGGTATGCAGATAGCCTATAGTATGGAGAAGAATATAGGCTACTTTTTATCCCGGGCAAACATAAGATCTCTGAGGAACGCGAGTGAAACCGCGGGGCGGAATCTAGTATATAATATTATAAAAGCGAAAGTGAGTTTGTTTTTTACCTTATCACGCTTAAACCACTGAACCGATTTCGATGAAATTTGGTATGCTGATAGCCTATGGTATGATGAAGAACAAAGGCTACTTTTTATCCCGTGAAAACATAAGACCCCTGGTGAACGCGGGTGAAACCGCGGGGCGGAAGAATAATTAAACACCAATTTTATCCTACTAATTAATATTTGCGAAACAATCTAGCGAACATTGGGACCCTACCCTACGACAGTTTTAACTCAACAGAGCTCTTTTGTGATAAAGGACGATTCTCGAGTGAGCCGTTTTTGCGTCCACAAAGCCCTTTTTTTGGAGAGTCCATTTCTTTAGCGATGAGGTAATATGCGGTTACCACATTTCCCTAAGGACACCGGAAAACGAATATATTATATTGCTCGGCACTTATAGAGTTTTTAGACGATACAAGCTTTTTCTTCGCGGCTTTACCTCAGGAAAGTGGGTTCCTGAGGTTTCTAACGTTTCCCGGGGATAAAAAGTCTTACCTATAATATTCCTGAATATATTTCTAGGTTTCATCCAAATCTGTTCAGTCATTACACCATGATGGGAGAAACAAACATCAACACAAACATATACAGTTTTACATTTATATATCAGTAACTGTGGTGTTTGCGTGGGTATGGCGGAGCGTCGGTGCGAGCTCACTTATCGCTGAGTCGTTGAGGCGTGCAGACGTGCCGGGGTGCAGACGTAGAACCACAGCTTTCAATATAAAACATGTTGTTTTACTTGTCACTTAGTAGTGGACATCACATTGGCGACGAGGATGAAATCAAGGTCAGAGAGTCAGTGCAATTTATTTGAAAAAAATGAGCGTATAAAATATACGATCGAGGACATTTTAGTAGAATAATATTAACAGCAGATACTTAACAAGAAAAAGGCAAATGACCGGGGTTATGGAATGTAGAAGGGATGTGGAAATAAATATATTGTTCAGTAAAATAAGAAATACTTATTTTAAGTGTGAGCAGGTGTCAATAAAATTGATATCTTCGGTCAAATAGCCGTTAAGTGCCTGCTAATACTTACCAATAAAATGTTGTTGTGTAGCTGGTGTGCACATTCCATTATAACTATAAATCCACATTGTATAAATACCGCAGAACTATCACTACCAAAAACAAAGTGAGGTATTCTCTGTGTCATTCTCGACTTACCCACATTACATTTAATTATAACTATTTACATTCTGAATAATACCGCACGACTAAGTACTTATCTAAACAGAATTATTTCTAAATCTATTTTTATTCGTATGCAAGTAATAGGTAATAAATTAATATAGTTAAGGAAGAAGAAAAATATGATTAGTGCACGGATTACTTTAAAACAATCTATTGCGATTAGACTTGAAATTTCAATAATCTACCGACTACACAGCAACAACCAATCGTGCCTGTAAGTATTAGCCAAGCCAAGTAGAAAGAGAATGGCAAAATACATACTGTACACTATTCCAATGGGTAAATACCCATCAAGTTCCACATATACTGGTGTAAAACTGTGTGCACTAGTATATATATGCAATTCCACAAAATTATATTTATTCCTATGGGTAAATACCCATCAAGTTCCACATATACTGGTATAAAACAGTGGGTATACTAGTATATGCAATTCCACAATAGAAACGATTCATGTTCCAGTCCAAACGTTCAGTCTTGAATTATAAAAACTCAATGCTATTACTATTACTATTGGGAATTTGAGTAGATACCTACCTACTTCATACCGATGTCATTGTGTGGTCTCTAACTTCTGGCGAATGGTGTGAATCGGTTTTTGAATATGGCCGAGCACTGGTAAACAGTTATTTTAAATGAAATAGTGAGATTTCAAACGATACCTTGCTGAGTCAAGTCTGCTGACTGCAGGGCAAATATATATAATAGCTTGGGCGAGTCAAAGTCAAAGTCAAAGCCATTTATTCAGTTTAGGCCCTAGGAGGGCACTTATGAAGGTCGAATTTACTGAAGCTACCGCCGAGGTTAGAGATATACATAGTGATGATTGGTTTGAGACGATATTAGCCATATTTAGTGTATGGTTTCCCTATCCGTGTCCGTTAAAGAGTGTAGGTGCACATATTTAACCTACCCACATTTATTCTTTTACATTCCAAAGTAGGTATTAATGCTTTAAATCGAGAGCTAAAAATTATTATAATCTATCTATATTGGGTCCAGCATGCAAAGTTTACACAATAGTTTTGAGGCCATGTAATGGGTCTTTAATATCGATAGATGTTTATAAAACATCGAAGTACCTACAATTGACTATAGAAAACATTTTAATGTTTCTATACTTAAACAAGAACAGACATACGCGGGTGGGAATAGAATTCCAGGAAAGTCAAGTTATTAAACGACGGACTCAGTCAAACAAATAATATTCCATAGACCAAAGTGCGTTCAGAAATGAACGTCTACCTATTTTCCTATTGAACTAGATACCTAACAATGGTCGAAATTATAATTTATTTAATGATTGACTTTTCGATGGTCATAAATATTACCTACACTCATAAAACGTGATAAATTATTAACTACATTGTATAATTGTCATACGTGTGGTAGGTGCATATAACTGTTCTATGGCCATTCTGCCACAGAGACAGGACTTCAAATTATGATCGTTGGAGGATCGCTCCTGTAAAACAACGCTCACGGTGCAGTGAAAGTGCGCGTGTACATACAATACACACATAATATGCATAGATATGCATAATATTATGTATAATACACAATTATATAGATATAGATATCAAGGGTTGGAGATTGCCCTGCCGCGTTTCTGGGTTTTGTGCAAGACATGTGCCTATTAGGTACATAATAAACAAATAAATACTTATGCAATACAACAAAATAAAATATTTTGGGTGACACAAAAATACCAAGCATTCAATTTGGTTTTTGTCTATGACCACATAAAATCTTGAAAATAATGTTTGATCACTTTGGGTAGCAAAAAATGTGGCCGTGACAAATCGACAATATAAGATCATTGAAGTGATTTTTGATCACTTGAAGGACATAAAAACAAAAATAGTGTCGGGTTGTGACACTTGTTACCACGAGTCATTAAAATGATGTTGGATCTCTGGCAGAGTTGTCGGTGGCACGATGGAGTCATGAACAATAAATTGGAATTGAATGTTTGATCTAATATGAAAAATAAAACACTAGAAATCATTATTTTCCCATTGGTTTGAAATAATTCGAAACCAATAAATAAAAATCTGAAATAAATCAGTTATAACTGTGATATTTCTGATTAAGTAATTCTGAAAACCAGTAATTCGTCAGTAACTTTTACCTTAATTTTATAGATGCTACGAGACTTAACGATTCTGTCATTGCTGTGTTGGAATTGACAATGATAAACAACCTATATAATTAGATAATGGTTTATAAATCTTTATTACTCAAAAGGATATACAATATTCCTTAAACTAAGTGAAATGAAATGAGCATACTCAGCAATACAAGAAAATAACTTACTTATAGAATAGAGCAAGAGTATTAAAATATCGAACATATTGTGGGTAGTATTTTGATGCACATCTAATACCTTTAAACGAGCAATTTCTGAATCTCGGAAACAACTCCAACGATTTTCATGAAATTTTGTATGCAGAGGGTTTTGGGGGCGATAAATCGATCTAGCTAGGTTTCATTTTTAGAAAGCGTCGTTAAAGAAAAATAAAAAATACCGATTCATCCAGGTAACAAGAAAAGGACAAAAATATATATATCATAAAATGGTAAATTTCCATTTGGAAAAACTATTTAAATTATAACTTTATATCGTAGAGTAGACAATAGCATTCAAACTTGAGTCTAAGAACATTGATAAGGCATTTCAACAAGGCTCAGTAAGTATTGTCACAATATCAAGTTACATTAGACTAAACCGAGGTCACTAATTATTGCCCACACAACAAAAAATGATTGTGGTACACTTACGAATACAGTAGAATATTGTTCCTATGTTTTAGTAAAGCTAAACATTTTACGAACAACCTATCATTGGGTAGTGTTTCAAAGGACGACCTGCTCTCACATAATACTTATACAAATAATATACTAAATGAAATTAAAAACAATCAAATAATATAACTTAATAACTTTGAGTATACTTATCTAATTATTTAAGCACCTGATTATTAATCTGTGTATAATATCAATCTATATATGTATAATAAAATATGCCTAAATATATATTTGTTTGGCTATGAAGTCCCGTTAGCCATTAAACATTTATAAACTAATTGTTTAATGTAATTTTAAAATCAAAATGTAAAATTAGCGTTTCGAAATCGAACACTTCACACATTGGTACGTACTTATACAATTTTGCGATAATTAAGATATTATCGACAATTAAAAAATTATTGTGCCAAAATATAAATTTTTAAAGATTATTGAAATGCAGATTCTGTAGTGGGGCAGATGTAACACCAATACACATGTGTGACCATATAATATACTGTATTGAACTATAAATAAAAACATTTACTTATATAGATGCCACGTAAAATATCAAATGCAACGAAAGGTGTCTGAATCTTATTGGACAAATAAAAGTACCCGACATCGAAACAAAAGTATCCGTGGCAGCTATGTATCGATTCTGTTATCGTGTCCCTATATAATTAAATTTTCTATTATCATGAAATTTCCGGAATATAAATCTAATGGTTATTTGAGACACAGAGCTCTAAAACAAAACAACGCACTTACTTATTGACGCATAAACGAGCTAAAGCGATTTTTCTGGAAACACACACTAATGTTCATGCTTAGTTTCAGCTTTTCAAACAGGTTCATATTTACATCGCAATCTATGAATGGATTTAAATGTAATTGCCACTCAAAGCACAACAAACGTTATTTGAAATAAAATACAAACAAAAATGAGGAAAGAAGAGATGAAGGAAAGATAAGTGACTAGATAATGGAATACAACTGGGTATTGTATGAAGTGTTGGAATACTAACAAGTACTATAACTATAGGTACTAAATAACATCAAATGAGAATTAGCAGATAAATTGTATGTATAGATTTATTAGTTAGTCAAATTTATCAATTTAAACAGTTGTGTGTGGAGTTACCTAACGTCAATTTATTTATTTTATATAAAATGTTGTAAGTTGTATCTTGCTATCATATTTACAGTCAACAGTAGCTTATGTTTTATAAGACAAACATTGTATACTAAATAATATGTTTAAGATTGTTTCAAACGAGTAATTGTTGAGTTTCTTGCCGGTTCTTCTCAGCAAAAGCAACTTTCCGAATCGGTGCTAGATTCAAACTGTATGTGGCGCCTGCAAAGGCCTATTGAAATATAATTCCGTATGTGGAAGTACAATTAAAATAAAATTATTAATAAAGGAGGGATGTGGTGTTTGCGTGGGTATGGCGGAGCGTCGGTGCGAGCTCACTTATCGCTGAGTCGTTGAGGCGTGCAGACGTGCCGGGGTGCAGACGTAGAACCACAGCTTTCAATATAAAACATGTTGTTTTACTTATCACTTAGTAGTGGACATCACATTGGTAACGATAAGGGGTTTATAGCTCATACGAGTAGTTGAATGATGTTCCAAAAAAACTTTGGAACTTTTTGTTTTATATCAATGAAGCCAAAAGTAGGTAATTTGATTCTACAAACTTTTAATTACATAGTATTTTAAATTTTTTATTTTTGATCTCATCGAATCTTAAATATTAATGTAGGTATCAGATATTTTTTTCGTAGTCTTCCAATTTACAAATATACTTACGCCTAGAAGTCCAAGCCAGTATCTGTAAAGACTGCAGGGGGATATCTAGATACCTAATCACATGCATTTTGAAATTATTCTATGTTGATTCCATGATAAAACGCTTATGTTTTATCCCTTACAATGATATAGGGAAATCCCTAAGCGATGGTAAACTTAACAATTCTAAATTCAAACTCACACAATTCTTAAACAAACAGAAACTTACCGAGTAATTTGAATGTAAAAACAGTATCATAAAATGCACTCGAGTAAATCAAAGTGCTAGGCGCTGCTTATCTCGCGGATAGCGTTTGCGTTAATCTGGAGCTTATTTACCTACGTTTTCACTATACGTGCCTTTCTTTGTATGTTGCAAGTTACTGACGAGCCGGTTGGCGTGGTTGGTACCCTATCTATCACGCCGCAGTGGGAATCGAACCCACGACGGTTCGATTCCCACTCAGGACAAAGATTTGTGTGCATGAACATGTCTGTTTGTCCTGTGTCTGGGTGTAATTATCTATATATGTATGTATTTACAAAAGAAAAGTAGTATATGTAGTATATCAGTTATCTGCCTTCCATAGTACAAGCTCTGCTTAGTTTGGGGTCAGATGGCCGTGTGTGAGGAATGTCCCAGAATATTTATTTTTTATTTTTTACTGATATTTTGCAGATAATTAAACTGTAGGGGAGACCGGGGATAGTTGACTATAGGGGTAGGTAGACTATCTGCCAAAAACTCGTCGACAGTATGAGTATTGTATCATCCGATCACAGCCAAGTATTACACTCCGCATCCCGCACAGCTGTCCGAAGTGCCACATCGCGGTCGCAGGTCGTTTTCAAATGGTGACACGTTTTTAATTTGTTAATGACGTAAGTGAAATTTCGATATAGTACATTTTTGATGTGATGCCTACACGTTTTATGTGAACCATTTTTCTATTAGCCCTAGCGTTTGATGAGTGCATATTTATCATATTTCATATCTTATTATTCAAATCAGCGGCAGTGTTTAGGCTAGCTATGTGATCAAAATATAAAATGGCGTCTGGGGCTAGTAGACCAATTATTTTTGGGGCTGGTTGAATAATTATTCAACCTACCCCAAAAGCTAAAATATGGAGTTGAAAACAACACGTAAGTTAACCATTTATTGGATTTTTAAAGAAGGATAGCTATTTCGATTAATACATAGCAAAAAGGACCTGTGAAAGAACAACTGAATGAGCTAAAACATTAAAAAATGTATCTGAAATAGCTTTTCACGCAGTCATTTTTGACGAGAAAGCATTAATGCGACACCAAAACAGTATAATATTCGTTATAAAAGATACATCGTTACGGTGCCAAATTAAACAAAAAATTTGAACGTAATCCAAACTTGACGAGAGTTTGTTGAGCAGAATTCTCATCCCTGGATCATCATCATCATCTCAGCTGCAAGACGTCCACTGCTGGACATATACCTACCCTAATGATTTCCAATAGGACCGGTCTTGGGCGGTCTGCATCCATTGGACCTTATAAGTGGACGTCCCACGCTGCCCTTGCCAGTCCATGGTCTCCACTCCAAAACTCTTCGGCCCCATCGGCCATCCATTCTGTGCATTATGTGCCCTGCCCATTGTCAGTCGATCAGTCAACTTGCCAATCCACTGGGCTATGTCGGTGACCCTAGTTCATCTATAAATCTCCTCATTTCTTATTCGATCCCGTAGAGAAACCCCGAGCATAGCCCTCTCCATAACCATAAGCATAGCCCTGGATACAGAGGATTCTTGCTGGATTCTTCTCAGTCCAAGTGTATTCCGAGTTTGAGTTTGATATATAAAAAAAGTTAAATTTGTTCTAGTTTTGAAGAGAAAACTTTAGCCAGTTGTTTTATTGAGGTAGCTGCTATTTATTATGGATTGGCGTCTTATGAGACTCGGAAATTTGCATATGAGTTCGCAAAAACAAAATAACAAAGCTATGCCTGATTGAAATGTTTAATTATTTGCCCCTTCTCATGATTTGACTCTTATAGGTACATAAGTCAACATACCCCTGGCATTTGGTCTACTTACCCCAGACCAGGGGTAGATTGACTAAGAGTTAGTGTTCTATAAAATGCATAAAATTATCGACATTATGCTTAACTAAGAACTTGATATCACATATTTTTATTAGATTAATAGTTCTTCTATCAATTGATATGGTTTTCTTGTCTATATATATTAAAACATAAAAAATATGCACTATTTAGTAAAAAATTGGTCAACTATCCCCGGTCTCCCCTACAGTGTGGATATTAATGACCAAAATAAATCTGTATCCAATCCACTGCTAAGTCAAAACTACGCTACAATTTTTTTTTTGTTAGAAACCATCGTGGGCCTGCTTACAACAACTCATCAAGTTTAATTGCAATCGAATAAGTAGTAGGTACTTTACGTTCCAAACAAACAGACAAACATTGTTTTTTAGTCATATTAATATTATTATAATATATATTAATATAATATTTAAATGTTAATAAAAATGGACAAAAGAGAACAACGAAAACACGTCGATAGAAAAAATATCTTACTAGCTTCCGCCCCGCGGTCAGGTCAGTCAACTGCGTTCCCGAGGGATCTTATGTTTTCCCAGGATAAAAAGTAACCTATAGCCTTACTCAATAAATGGGCTATCCAACACAAAAATAATTTTTCAATTAGAACCAGCAGTTCCTAAGATTAGCGCGTTCAACCAAACAAACAAAAAAACTCTTCAAAAAAAAATAACGTGTTAGAAATTACCTCTTACATCGAAACATACAAATAAACTTTTTCAATATTAGTACAGATGCACTTTTAGGTACAGTTTTTTAACTCTCCATCCAAAGTTTGTTTGCTAGATAACGTTTAGTGATACTCATGGCCGTCCATTGTAACACATTCACTGTAATTTAATCTACTTTTGACATCCACCATAATTAATAAATAGGTATATACAATATAAATATTGATGTTATCATTCGTCATAATATCGGGCGCTTATCAATCGAACTCGTATCGCATAACATAATGCATTGTGGCTGCGTGAATATCGAGTAACATTGTTTGTCAAAACATGGGTGAGCTTCGTTTGAAATTTGAACTGAACCAGATGTTTCAGCTTTAGTTTTACTTTCTTTTTTTTTTAAAGTGATACTATATTAAAATGCAACTGACAAGACAAATAATAGAACAAAAGAACCAATAAAAAATAATTTAAAAAATACAAAAAGTAGGTTGAGTTTGCCACAGTTACTATCGGCATGATCACCTTGTAGGGAGAGCACCGTGCACATCCAAATCCATTCCGGCATAATAATTAGGTAGTAACTGTTTGAACATCAAGAAACATACTCTTATACTTACTTTCACATTTATAATGTTATTAGAGTCTTATTAACGACAATATCAGGTTCCACAGAAATAAAAGGACATTGTAAACTTCATTTATTTAAAAATGGGTCAATTAAAAAATAATTTTGGAACACCCAAAATGCATTTTAGAAATAGAAAATAACTGAAACTGATGTTCAACCTATTTGAATATTTTTGACACATGAAACTATTAAAGTGAATAATTTTTATATTCAAACATAAAATAAAATTAAGTATTTATTTTTAGTATAAAATGAGTAACATAATAATATAAGATAAAGCTAAATTAGATTGTGATGCAGCTAAAATTTGGGTCCTAGATCATTTTGTTGAATGGTATCGGGTATGCTATTATTGCATAATATATTAATGCCTAGTTAACAAAAGTAGTTGCTTAGATCCTATTAGTTAATACCTACATAAACTCAGCCAGTGTAGAAAAATCTACACCTATCTACAATCTACGCTAAAACTACCTAACCTAAAAAATTGATTTCCAGGAATCGCGAGTCAACTTATACTAATAGAAAAATGATTAAAGAATTCAATGGCTTAATTTTATAAAATAAATATTGATTTCGGTATGAATAAAAAATACATTTAAAATAAAATTACGACACTCATTATTTATTGTTTTGTTTATTTAAAATGGTTTAGCAACACAATACATTTATCATTTCTTATCAGTATGAACTTAAAAGCTTGTTGACAACAGTTATTCTAACGAATAAACATACTCCTATTATATACTATATAAAATAATTAATTCAATGTTTGATAATTATAAGTAATGAAGACACATTTTTAATGAAAAGTATGTTATGTAATGGCATTTTACATAAAATAAACTGATTTTGTCTAGACAATATCAACATTACGAATCATTGTACGTTATATAATAATATGTATTATAGTTGTTTGATAGCTGTACAGATTGCACTGTTATTACAGTATTTATTTTTGTGACTTTTAAAATAAAAAGGTATAAACGATTAGTCCGGCTGAGAAACACTAATATTAATAGACAGAATCAGAAGGATAAATGTAAAATTTAATTAAAAACGAAAGAATTCTGCTCATTTAACCAACTCAATCATATGAAAGTATTTTTATCCTTCCGCATTACTTCTGTCCTTTTTTAAATAGCTTTTGTGGTTATGCAAGTCTATGCAGTCTTTTTTTAACTTAAATTATGTAATAAATATAATATTATTATTAGAACCAGACAGTGGAACAATACTATATAAGGTTTCAAACTATTGCATAGGTCTGAAATTGCTAGAAGTTATCAAAATTTACTTTTATTCAGCCGCTAGTAGGTAATCAATAATTTTCATAACATAGTATTTTTTGGTTAAAAATGATTCATAGCTGATCTACTTAAAAGTATCCGAAACTACATTTACAAATTACATTCGTAGTGATGAATCTTAATTCCAGCAGGAGAAATGTCAATATTGTCTCAGTTCCTTGTTATCATATTCCAGACTGGTTAATTTTCAATAACAAGAATGCGTCTTCCCAATCTATACAAGGTCAAAACGCAGCCATAGGAAACTGGTCGCGTATATATTGTAATGTTATTTTTAAATCTGTGAAATTCGTGTATACATTATACACGAATTTTGCATACTGCTCGTGTACCGTTTGTAACGTGAATACGTGCGTCCTGGTTCCGGAATATACTACATCACTTACGCCCTTTACTCAAAGCTTACGCCTGACAAGAGTTTAAAAGATATAGTTTAGTGAAATAATTGATCAATATAATTATGAAATGATATTTGAACTTGATAAGTTTAGGATTAAATAAATAAAAATGGCTGTTAAATGATATTTAATTAAAAATTTAATATGGTATACCTACTTAAGTTAGCGAAATTTTAAATGCAAGGTCGTGTTTCCAAAACATTTCTAAAATCTCTTACCGTTCAGAAACGACTCGGATACTTTAGGTTTGAAGTAATCACCATACACTTCGTGTTTTTTTTTTAACTGCACGGAAACTCTTCATATACCTATCACGTTTGAATGAAGTATTAAAATGTATTTACCACTTTTTTATAATAAATTATGCAGAAACAATAAAAAACAACTAATGAAAACAATGGCACGTGCCGAAAGATGATGCAATGTTGAGAATAGAGACCAGATGAATTTATTACCAGGCAATAGAAAGAGAGATGAACAAATCAAAATGGCATGCATGCAACTGCTGCGTATAGCTTGGAATCTAGAGTTCACCGCACTTATTCAGATCTATACATGATTACGTATGCGTACTGGCACTGTATATTATGAAACAAGCTAAATTAGTTAGGTCACTACGAAGTATTCGCGAGTATTTGCGTACTAGTCTTGTATAGATTGGAAGACCTAAATAAAAAACGTGATTTCCAATCTATACGCGCTTAGTTTCACACCACTGCGTTCTGGCTTTGTACAGAAAGGAAAGACGCAACAAGAATATTAAAATTTTGGTAAGTGTTCACTGTCCCCAATGGATATTTTATTAATAACTACACTACAGTAGTAAACTCTGCATTCCACCCTGTCCCCTTATTGTTCCTACTAGTAACATAAACTATCTTCACGTAGTTGTCTGTGCTCGTATAATCTGCCGGCTCTTCGGAGCAGAATGTCGATATAGTTTTACCTTTACTGTCAACCAGTTGCAAATAATTGTAATCGCAATTACCACTTATATCGAAATTCTGGAATGTCAAGAATACCCGAGAGCCAATAGGCGTTTCAAGTTCCCACTCGCACGTTGACTCTCTTCTGTAAGTGTTTGGATACAGTGGACTTGTCACTTTACCCATTATGTTGTTAACCTTTCCACCACATCCCTTTCCTTTATTGGTAGTAGTAAAAATTAAATCAAATGAACAAATATTACTATCAACTTCATGATTATGTAATAATACGTATCTACTATTTGAAAATATGGGATAATTATTCTCATAAGTACTATTTATGCTTATAAGCTTTGGAGAATTCGTATTGTTGCCATCATAGAAGTCGAGATAACTATTACCGCTCCAGCTAGCATACAGTGAAATGAAGTAAACCGAAATTGTACTATTTTCTGGTGCAGTAATAAGTGTGTAGCAATCTCTTTGCAAAACTCCTTTTATGTTATCACCGAAGTTTGATTGAATTCTACCTTGAGTTTCTGTGTAATTTCTACCACAAAAACCTGCATACGAAACTTCTATTTCGACTCCTTTGTGTACCAAAGAGTCAGATTCAGCTGATGTTATTAAATTTATTGCAACACTTCCTGTTACATATAAGTCAATGGATTCTCCATGTCCACATAGCTCTATACGATCAGGGTAATTATATGATGAAAAATCGAATTGATAAGAATTACTTATGAAAGTATCTCTATATTGATTTAAAATAAACTCCTTTCCAAGGGTAGTATTCGGAAAAAGTGTATTACTTGCTATTATTAATTTATCTTTATAACAACGCTTGACACCAGTTGTGTCAGTGGTCGCTGGTTGTAAGTCAAGAGACTTAACGGATATCCGGAAACTATTATATCCATAAGAACTTGCATCCATATGATAGAAGCAATGCAACCCTCGAGGAATTAATCCTGTATCAAAACCTGGTGTTTTAAAATGATGGACATCATAGTCTAAAGTAAACATGGATTTACCGCATAAAGATCTTCTAACAGTCAGCTGTGCTTCAAAACCTGCACTAGCAATGTCTTCATTTGTAGATAGTCTGACACTCATTGTGTTTCTGGATGAAAAAATTTTCGGTGGGAAGGAATGGCCGCAGTATGTTCCAATAGAGAGACTATTCGGATTCACTCCATCTTTAACCTCCACTAAATCGCAATCACATTTGCTGTACCCTATTGCTGTCTGGTTCAAGTCACGGCAAGGCGAGATGTGAAATGTTTTGAATTCAATACTAATAAAGGTATCTACTGGTGATCTTATTTCCCAAAAACAATCCAAGTAATTCTCATAAACCGCTACGTTACCTATGAGAGGAGATCGTAATGTACGTGCGGTGACAGTAGTCATATCAACAATTCCACCACATCCAACAGCTTCTGAATAACTAAAGTACACTTCTACCTTAAAACCTTTGAAAGTGACACTAGAATCAGTAACAAAATATAAAACCGCTGTATTATTGCTACTTCTAATTACAGTTGTAGAGTTGATAGAGCCACATAATAACGCTATGCGTTGATCATCATCTTTAGTTAAGCCATTATAGACAGCTAGGTAATCGTTATTGCATTCAGAATTACTTTCTAAATCAATGTAGTTAAACTTCAGAACCACTATTTTATTAAGAGGCGCTTCTATAAACCACGTACAATCAACATTATTAGCGTAAGACTCAAAATGATTTGACGATAGTACAGTTGCATTTGTTATATTACCACCACACGTATATATACTATAAATTAATCTAAAACCTTTCCTTTGTATGTATCGGTCAGATTTAAATACAAGAGATACTTCATTGATAAAGTATTCATTTATTTCGGGTATTTTGTGGCCACAATACATGGAATAAATATAGTTCATACTACTTTCCCCTGTAATAGTTAAATTATCGAATTCACAGCTAGGATAATTACCTTCTAATTCAAACTCATCGAATTTTACAAAGATGTTCTCACTATGAGATTTAATTTTATACGAACAATCCAAACCTGGTGGATATTCGTAAGGATACCCAGGACTGTACAATATTTGAGTTTTTTCAGTGGCTATCAATGTTCCTCCACAAACAGGAACCCACTGCGCCTTGAACCCATCTAAATTAATGTCGGCATCGGTACGTAAAACCACTTTCATTTTATTATAAGTGGAATTGAAAGGGTTTGGTAATTGACGGCCACAAAGTCGTGCCATTTCAATATATGTATCATCCTTCCAGTCATAAACAATAACTACGTCTTTAGTGCAATTTACATGATCTTCAACAACAAATCGTTCAATGAATTGAAGGGATATTCGATAACCTAAATCGGTTTTTATTTCCCAAGTGCACTCTTCATTTGGTTTATAGCTCTTCGGAAAGTTAGGAGAAGAAAATATTCTATCGTACATACTTAAATATCTTCCACACTGACTACTTATCGCCTTTGCTATGAGCATTATATTGTTTGTATTATTCTTGCTGTTAGAATGATATTCGACATACATGTTTTTGAAGTGTGTATTTACCGGTAATTCTTGCATTTTTCCTTTGCAGTACTCAAATAATATCGGAGAATTAGTTGCTAAGCCCATTCGTACATACATAAACTCATTTTCACATTCCAACTTGAAAGAACCTTCTAATTTCAATTCTAGACTTGCCCCGACTGGAACTTGAATAATCCAAGCACAATCTAAAGAGCCGTTATAAGAACTTGGGATATTTATAATGTTTTTAGGATTTTCGGTAGCTACTACTCTTCCACCACACGGCTGAGCTATCCAATTTACATGAAAGTAAAAAGAACTACTTTTTGATTTTATTGCCTTTAAATTCATGACTGTTAACGGTATCCTGTACGATACGTCTACATTACCACAAATGTCTCTAATAAACGAGGACCCTCGATCACGTGCAAACGATTGAATACTTAACCTAGGATCACTATACCCGCACCTAGTTCTCGATACTGAAGAATTTACTTTTGCCGTAAAATATATACTTTTGTAATTGACACTGTTATTGGTAGTATCAAGATTACTGTCATATTTCCATTCACAAAAATAGGAACGATTATTAACTGGGGACACAAGTTCTCCAGTAGCGTTACTCAGATTGCCGCCACACAATGCCTGCTCATCAGAACTAAATTTAGCCTTAAAACGATGTCGCATGGTAGACGGGTTGAGCCATAAATATATTGCTAATGTGTGACCAGTTGATTCATACTCCATAGTCCCTGGAGTATAATCATCACCTGGTATTCTTTGTATAGCTGATTGGAAACTTAAGTCATTAAATATTCCTATTCTATGTTTTTCAATATCAATGTCCAATATTTCCAGACGTACTCTCCGGAATTTATCTGGTACATCTATAAGCCAATGACAGTAACGTAATGTTGTCTCAAGAGGATAACTTGGAGTCACCAAAAATCCTTCAGGTGTTTTGATCATGCCACCACATTCAGGAACCGAAGAATTAAATGTGAATCGAAACCCTCGATTTGCAGAATTATGAGTCCATTCACTTGGTTTACCGATATGTAATTTAATAGTCACATTATTTGTGGAAGTTTGGACTGATTGAAAATTGACATAATCATCTTCATTACAGTATGTTTTCAATATTGTTATGGTATTGTTTGCTGGTATAACTTCTTCGATAGTTATTTTAGTATCACATGGTGCTTCAGAAAGCGGTAAGTGGATATCCTCCGGTTTAATTTGGAAAACATGTCTTTTATTGCCAATGATACGCCATTCACAATTTGTTCCGTAAGGCAATGCCAGCATATGTGGATACCCTGGTGATAGTAGTTCTCCATTTCTAGCAACTATCGTGCCCCCACACACATCGATAGATACGTTTGCTTTAAATCCGACATTTGGTTCGGCTCGTTCCGTCAAATACTTTATATACGCCACATTGTTCGTAGTTTTTACTGTTCCAGGCTTTTCGTGACAAAATTTACCTTTAAGAGGCGATCGCCCCGTAGGTCCGTCTCGTATTTCAACAACTTCTGTAGCACAATCTTCATTCCTATATATATCAAATCTATCAATGAAATCGACTCTTATAATCTCTCCGGGTGGTCCGAATATCACCCATTCACAAACTGAGTATGGAATTGGAACGAATGGATAATTTGGTGAACTTACAACTTCCCAAATATGATCCGGACCTAATCTTAACGTTCCACCACAGTTAACATTTTGTTCTTCGTACCGTATTATAAAATTTTGAAAATCACTATTTCGTCCGCTGTTGTCAATTATGTAGCTGACAAACAGAGAATTACCAGAAGTAATAATTTCTCCTCTAGATTCATGTGAATATCCGCAAAACCTGCCGTTTCCCAGCATCGGTGCTTCGACCGAGTCCCCATTGCGTAATACAACAGAATGTATACATTTGTCATCATTATTTGTAATATTGAAATGTTCAAACTCTAACTTGATTTGCCTTCCTGGTCTTACTTTTATTACCCAGTCACATCTTAATTTTGACATAGGTATAGTACCAATATGAGTATCGAACCATGTGGGACCAAAACTACTGGATAAATCGGAAATTAATCCGCCGCATACAGAACTTATTTGAGCTCGAAAACCTTTTGCGGTGACCGATGAATCAGTATTAAATTTTAGTTTCATGTAATTTGTAGCATTAACGAATGGACGTACAGATTCTAATGTACACACATTATTTATGACAGCCTTCCAATTTTGATTTTTTTCCGCTGAGTAGACAGATACAGAATCTGCAAAACATGAACTGAATTCCTCAAGTTTGAAATTGTGGAAATATATCTTCAAATGTCTTCCAGCGATAGACCTGAAAGTCCATTCACAATGTAAGTCATTATCATAATTTTCTGGGAAATTGGGTGACGTCACAAACTTATATTTCCCAGGTAAGATCAATTCAGTTTCATTTGAACCACAATTGATGATATCAGAATCTGCATCTTCCACGTCAATATCGGATTTTCTCCAACGTAAATGGAATATGGAACCGGTGTTTGATTCATCCGTTGTAAGCGTTATGTACACCGCACTGGATGTTGTAGCAACAACTTTCTGTTCACTTATTAACCCACAAAGTTCTTCTAGAAGTGGCGCATCTTCATCATCACCATCATATATGGATAATTTATTATTACAAACATCTCCGTAGGAATGAATTTCTAAACGATCAATAGAAACTGTAATGGATTCCGAGCCACTAGTTATTATTCGCCATGAATAGTCACTACTTCCTACATACGTATGAGGATATAATGGAGAAGAAATTTCTCCACTGTCTTGACCGCTGATTTCGCTTCCGTGTAAAAATCCGTAATGCAAAAGGAATCCACGTTCGTTATCTATATTATTGGTATGGAATTTGACGTAAATTTTAGTCGCTGTAGTCGTATTGGTAGGTATTTGGTCACCACAATACACACCTAATATTTTACCACCGCCATCATTTTCTCTAACTTCTAAATAGTCTTCATTGCAGCCATCAGAATAATCCAAACTAAATTCTTCAAATGTAATGTATACTCTATTACCAGGTGATGTACTTAGAATCCACTCACAATCAGCGTTCACAGGATAAGAACGAGGGTAATTGGGTGAGGTGATAGTTCCTTCCTCTGAAGTCAGGGTGCCTCCACATGCATTAGTCAGAGGTGAGTAGTGAGCAGAAAAATGACCCAGTATTGTGTCACCGTACGTGCCCAACTCAATAGTAATAGCACTGCCATGACTGACGATCATAGGAGGCGCTGTACGTCCACAGTATTCGTCTACCAAAGGAGCATTTGTGTCATCACCATCGAAAACTCTAAGAAACGAAGATGCACAACTTCGATTTGTGACCAAATCATTATTTTGGGGTAAAGCTATGTGTGCTATAGTCAAATATATCTTTTGGTCTGGAGTTGGTGCTAAAATAGTCCACGAGCAGTTTTTACTTAAGTGGCTGACAAACTTGTCGTTAGTTATTATTCCGCCGCGCAAGGCTTTTATGACGGCTCCACATGTAACAGTGAAATTTGCTTTAAAGCCCTTTGCCGTGTCTTTGCTATCTGTTATGAACTGTAATACTAGTGTATCAAATTTGGATATGAATTGTGTTATATTAGAATTTGGACAAATACGATAGGTGTAATTTGAGCTTACGGTAACACTGTCGTATATTTTAATCAAGTCACCACATGCATCATCGTCATCGTCGCCGTAATCGGCATACGAATACAAATCAAGATCTAAGAAATTTAATTCAATGCGGTGGTTTATTGGAACATGTATAGCCCAAATACAGTTCATTGAGTTATCGTAATTCTTGGGATAGTTTTTTGAATAAATGAAACCTGAGATCGCATTTATATTTCCTCCACAAACAGAGTTAGTCGATTCAAAATTAGCTTTAAATTGTATGTCCCTCTTAGAAGAGTGCTTCACAAATCGCACTAGCATATAGTTCGACGTCGATTGTACCCAAGCTGTTGTTCTATCACAAAACTTTGATAAAAGCGGAGATTTAATGTTTTGACCGTTATAGATTTCAAGAGCATCATCTGTACAGTTTTTGGTTTCCGCCATGAAAACTTCATTAAATGTTAGATAAATAGCCGTCCCCACTGGAGTTTCGATAAGCCACTCACATTCCATCTCTTCCGAGGTAACAAGATTTTTATCTAGAGATACAACTCCTGATTGCTTTTGAATGTGTGCTCCGCACCCATAGCTTACCCACTCTAGTTGAAATCCACTTCGCGAAACGTATGACCTACTTATAAACTCAATTGTCAAAGAATTGCTTCTAGTAGTAAATGGCGGAAGTGCTGCAGATCCGCATTGTTTATCAGAAAAGGTTACATCCGTTGATTCTTTCATTTGCACATAATCTTGAGAACAATTAACAGTTGGTGGTCGCCACCAAGCATAACGATAAGACTTAAATATATCAAAGTGTGTATAGGTAATATTTATTTTATGTCCTTTCGGAACAGTTATTGTCCACGAGCAATTCAGGTTTGATTTGTAATTATTTGGGTAGCCAGGACTTTCAATAACTCCATAACTACCAGTTACGTTAGTTCGACAAATTGTGTTATAATTGAGTAAAAATCCTTTGCGAGAAACCAAAAAGTCAGAGCGGAATTTAATATATGCAATATTAGAAGATGTTTCAATGTTATTCAATTCAGGTGCCAATGTACAATGTCTTCCCAAGCTGGGGGTATTTACGTCTCTGCCATCAAATATTTCAATATAATCGTCTCTACAATTGTGTGTTCGTTCTAGATCTAATTCCGTAAAAGATATCTGCAGGCGAGATCCATGGCTTGTAATTATCCTATAAAAGCATTCTGCATTCTCGTTGTAGTTGTTTGGATAGTTTGGTGAAGATATCGTTCCTGTGAAACCGTTAAGCGTTCCACCACATCCAGTGAGGGTTCCATCCCATTTAATTTTAAAACCTTTTCCAGTCAAATAAAAATCAGAGTGGAAATGTATGTACAATGAATTCGCTAGTGACACGATTTGCTTGGATTTAAATTTTCCACAAAACTTACCCACCAATGGGTCATCGGCCGTAGCACCATTTCGTATTGTTAAATAATCACCAAGATCACAATGGTCACGAATCGGTCGTTCTAAGTCGAAGTCTGTTATATTGAGCTTAATTTGTTGACCAACGGGTGCCCTTATTACCCACGTGCAATCGCGATTTGGCTCATACGACTTAGGCCAACCAGGAGAATATATCATTCCTTGCGATTTAATAAATATCCCCCCGCAATGAGTTCTTTCATCTAAGAATGAGTATGAAAGTGAGAAACCAGCTGATTGAACACTAGAATCAGATACGAACTTTAATTTTAATCGATTGGTTGAAACAGTAAACGCAGGTGGGGAGGCTCTACCGCAATATTTACCTAATACACCCTCTTCGTTATTATTATCTATCTCCACGATCTCCAAATAGTCACTTTCGCAAGTTAACATTTGCTCTATATCGAATCTGTTCCAAGTCAATTTAATATGCATTCCTTCAGGAGCTATTAGCATCCAACTGCAATTCTGATTTTTATCGTATGTGGTCTTATCACCAGACGGAAAGTTAATAAGACCAGTAGTTTCTTTATATATACCACCACATTTAGTATCAATAGTCGTGTAGTTTGCATAAAAGCCTGTCCCCGCGACGCTCATATCTGTCTTAAATCTAATGTACAAGAAATTATGTGTAGATGTTTGTACAGGCGGTGTGTGATCAGAACCACCACAGTACCTACCTAAAAGACTTGAGTTACCGTTGGGACCATCTCTGATTTCAACATTATCATATCGACAGTGGAAATATCGATTATCCTCGATATCAAAATCTTGGAATGTTAGCTGAATTGCTTTACCAGGCGTCGTACTTATAATGTACTCACATATTTTATTTGATGGGTAACTGAATGGATATCCCGGTGACTTTATGATGCCACTATCACCGATTATATTAATTTGACAAATTGCTTCATACGATATTCTGAAGCCGTCAGATTTTAATGTGCGATCAGTTTTAAATTTGAAATAAAGCTGGTTTGATGAAGATATGAAAGATTTTGGAAATGAGTGGCCACAAAATTTACCTACGAGGGGTGAGTCTGCAGATGCTCCATCATAAATTTTTAGATAGTCATATTTGCATCTAAATGCATATTCGATTGCAAATGTTTTGAAATCTAGCCGAATTTTGGTATCAGGACTAGTTTTTATTTTGTACTCACACAAAACATTATTCAAATACGATCCATTGAATGACGGTGATGAAATTTCTCCTTTGTCTAACGTAAAGAACCCACCACATCCAGGCACACCTTGTACGGGAACGTATGCTATTTGAAATCCGTTACCAGAACCATACGCATCTGAGTGAAAATGAATTAACACGTCAGATCCGGCGGACTCGAGAGGAGCTGGTTGGGTCGAATTGCAATACCGGCTAAGTAGAGAGTCACTGGTACGCTCGCCATCGTAAATTGATAGACGATCATAGCTACAGTTGGGATGTGTTTCAATGTCGAGCTCAAAGAAAGTCAACTGTATCCTTTTTCCCAATGATGTTGACAGATGCCAATAACAATCACGGTTTGGAGGATATTTTCCGGGAGAGCCCGGTGAACTTATTTGGCCGTGTTTAGTAGCATCAACTTCTCCACCGCAAACAGGTGGTATACTAGTCCAATGTAATGCAAACCCTTCTTTTGCTACTGATCCATCAGAACGGAACCAAAAATATAAATTGTTATGACTTGATATTATATTACCACCCTTAGGAATGTTGCTACCACAAAATCTGCCTATTAATTGATTAGCTGAGCTACGACCGTCATGAATTTGCAAGAAATCATACGGGCAATCAGGACTATCTTCCAAATTAAATTTGCTGAAAGTTACATTAATTACTTTATCTGGACTTGTATGAATTACCCAGAGACATTTAGCATTATGACTATAACTAGTATTAGATAGAGGATAAACAATACTACCTTCGTCTTTGTCCAATACGCCACCGCAAGTTCTTGACAGTATCTGACATAAGTATCCTACATATTGGGCAGTGCATTCACACCTATATCCTCTCGTCGAGCTGTCGTCTCGCCGGCAGATGCCTCCATTTTGGCAAGGGTTGTTCGCGCAATAGTCCACTGGTACATCACAGTGTGCACCGCTGAATTCTTTGAAACAAATACATGTGTAACCATTTCGAAGGGTATGACACTGACCGTGTAAACCACACGGATTACTTTGACAGGGCTCGGAGAAGTTGCGATCAGTCGGTACATAGCAACCGTGGAGCCCTACTCCATCACCGTCCATGCCTTCGGGGCAAATGCATTGTGTAGCCAGTCCATTGTCGATGCATTGTGCAGAAGGATGGCAACCTCCTCGATTGATATTGCACGATCCTCTCCAAGAACAAGTGATCCCATCGCCTTGGTAACCAGATGGACATGAACCACATATGCGAGATCCAATGGTGTTGTGGCAGGATACTAAAGGACTACAGCCGCCGTTGGGGATCGATATGCATTCGTTGATATCGTGACATCTGAAACCGTCACCCTCGTAGCCTGAAGGACACGGACCACATCGGAATGAGCCCGGAAGATTGATACACTGAACCTCAGGATTTACTGAGCAACGATTGCCCAAATACTGTGAGTCGCATTCGTTTATGTCTGTTAAGCAAGCTTCACTAGTGCCATTTGTCGTCCATCCTTGATAACATATGCATGTGATACCCTCTCCTGACTTAACTTGAAGACAAGTTCCGTGTCCACACATTTCAAAGTTCCCTTCGGAGCAATCCTTCTTCTTTCTTGTGCAATGTAGTCCAAACCAGCCAGACCGGCACATACATTCATAGCTACCTGGTCTGTTAATGCACGTAGCACCATTTTGACATCCCAAATCAGTGCCTGCAAAGTTGCGACATTCGTTCACGTCAACATCACAGTCTCTTCCTTCCCAATTCAATGGGCACATGCAGTAATAACCGTTTACCAGGTTTAAACAAGTACCTCCGTGCTGACAAGGGCTTGATTGACATTCATCTCGAGCTCTATTACTTATTTGGTTTTGAAGATTATTTACTTTTCTGTGTAAGTAGTTTACTCTCCTCCAAAGTGACGATATGTTCAGCAAATCACTGGTAAAGGAAGCACTTTGATTTTCCAACCGCTCGAGTCTTTCCAGAATTTCTGTAGGCACAAGTATATACTTATTAGAATTATCATTTGTAGCAGGTAGGTTTTGTTCTCCTTCCTTTGGAACATTTGTTTTGAGTATGTTTACTTCACCAACAAAAATGTTAGACTGGGGTCCATTTGGGAGTAAATAAATATTTTTGTCAAACGCTGGTTCTATTATTAGATCCCCATCAGAAGTCTTGATTTTTGGTCGATCTTGATAAACTTCACAGTCAAGGTGTATGAACCAAACAATTAGGAATAGACATTGTATGATTGTTCTGGACATGATGGTCCATGAGCTTTGCGGATGAAGGTTGAATGTAGACTGGTTGATTCACTTGTTATTTCTAAATGGAAATAATAAAGGCGTTTCAACGCCCCTTAAATACCATATTATCAGGTGGCCATGTGTTATTAACAATAGATAAAATATATTAGCACTAGTGCCCACCCCGGCTGCGCCCGAGGGACTTGTTGTTGGATTTGTTGCGAGGGATTCTTCAACTTGTAATATCTTTTAAGATATTAATTTAAATAACATAATGAGATTGATATACATTTATTTCTAAATATTACTAACATATTTAATTTTTTTTTAATAATTTTATGCAAATATATATTATAGAAATACCTACATAACTTATTGCAAATAACTAATTTAATAATATTATATACATAGTAGTATAGAAAAAAACAACCTTAACTAGGTACTTAAACTAAATATTAAAATAAAATATATGAAAATAATTAAAGATAAAAAAACTGCGTTTAGGTCGCCACCTGCAGGCATGGTTCCCAAAAAACTGGCGACGTTACCTCGTTGAATTGCAAGACTAATACGTTGCCCAAGGTAAGCGCCAGCTCTTTGGTCACCTGTTAAATCAACAAGGCGTCTGGATATCTCTTTAAGGCGCTGACAACAGCTAAATGGCCTTGAGAAATTGAAATTTTAGCCACGCCCCTCTACATTCCCAATATATATAGCACGTATAGCACAGCATAGCGCCACACACGAAGACGCGGTAAAACGGTGCACTTTTTCGGCCATCATCCAAACAGTAAACAAGTACAAATATATCTATGAAACTAACACAACTAGATGGCGCTATTATTGATAATATAAATATGTAATTACAACTAGCTATAAAGAAATAGTAATAACCGAGTTCTCAATATATTTTAACCTAGTTTTGTAACTTTTCTATTTTATTTCCATCTTTCACACCATTATTTACAATAGTATGTACCTACTAATTTTAATGAAACCGCTTCTCTTATCATTTTATATTCGCGTCGCCCGTGTGGAAGTATAAATATTTTTTAATAAGAAATATGAATGAAGAAAATAATGTACAAAATTCAAAATATATAGCTAGGTTTCATTTTTAGAAAACGTCGTTTTACCGTGTTTTCAATCAATGAGAAACTGCTACAATTTCATTAGAATACGAAAGTAAATTTCGCCACTATCTATTAGTAATTAATAGCTCAGGTGGGAGATCGTACGATCCTTGCACTAGATGTCCACGGAGCGAGTCCTGATGACGACTTCAGTTTGATTACTTTGTTCGATTTGATTCATCCTACTTTTGTAACTTTTTCATCTTTCACACCATTATTTACAATACTACCACAGCGTAACAAGTCATACAGTGGTTTAGCGCGTTTGAAGTCACGCGAAATGCCGCTTTTGTGTAGACATTCGTCACTATTCGTAGTATGTGTATGTAGAGTACCCAGGAATAAAATGAAAAAATATAGAAGCTATGTTAGTAGAACTAATACCTAACATATTTTTTATTGTTTATGACCTTTTAATAATATAATAGGATACCAAAATAAAAAAAATACTGAGATACTTATTCTTTTAAAAACTACAAATGCGAAACTGAAAGGTATTTTCAACATTTGGATTTACTAATTTTCAGATTGCGATTGTTGAATTTGACGATGTAGTCAATACTCATACGTAGAAATAATTTTAATAAAAATTCAGACGGGTAGCAGGCCCATGGTTTTGTATTAAAATTAATGTTCTTTAGCTGTTGATATAATTGACTTCTAATATTATTTCCAACAAACGTTGTAAAAGTTGTCTGTAAAGTTTCTTCTAATTTTTGGCAGTACGTTAAAATACTAATACATAATAGTTTGCTAGTAGTTAAATTAGGTCGCGCAGAGATATCACTACTCCATATTCGTAATCGACACCCCTGAAAACCATGGAAACGATACCCATATTGATTTTATTTAAAAATTCACGTCCGCCATCTTGAATCTCGAAATATGTTATATATTCGTAATTGGCACCCCCGAAAACCATGGAAACGATACCCATATACATAGATGTTATTTAATAATTCGCGTCCGCCATCTTGAATCACGAAATATGTTATATATTCGTAATCAACACCCCCGAAAACCATGGAAACGATACCCATATTGATATTTTTTTTTAATTCGCGTCCACCATCTTGGATCCCGAAATATGTTATATATTCGTAATCAACACCCCCGAAAACCATGGAAACGATACCCATGTACAAAGATAATATTTAATAATTCGCGTCCACCATCTTGAATCACGAAATATGTTATATATTCGTAATCAGCACCCCCGAGAACCATGGAAACGATACCCTTATACATAGATATTATTTAATAATTCGCGTCCGCCATCTTGAATCACGAAATATGTTATATATTCGTAATCGGCACCCCCGAAAACCATAGAAACGATTCCCATATAGATTTTATTTAATAATTCGCGTCCGCCATCTTGAATCTCGAAATATGTTATATATTCGTAATCGGCACCCCCGAAAACCATGGAAACGATACCCATATTGATATTTTTTTTTAATTCGCGTCCACCATCTTGGATTCCGAAATATGTTATATATTCGTAATAAGCACCCCCGAAAACCATGGAAACGATACCCATATAGATTTTAATAATTCGCCTCATAATTGTACAAAATTCAAAATATATAGCTAGGTTTCATTTTGTCGTTTTACCGTGTTTTCAATCAATGAGAAACTGCTACATTTTCATCAGAATACGAAAGTAAATTTCGCCACTATACGTAAGTAATTAACAGCTCAGGTGGGAGATCGTGCGATCCTTGATCCAGATGTCCACGGTTCGGAATTAGATATTAATCTTTATTTTCATTCATTAAGTTCCTCTTTTTCAAGTTCCTTCTTTTGTTTACCAAAAAAAAAGTATTATATACCAGCACAGCTCAATCATCCAGGTACTTTACATTCATTATAAAACATGATGACATCACATGGATTTGAACACACACATCCAAGTAGTTGTAGGTTCTTAACCTATAACCAGGACCGCTGAGCTAACAATGACATGAATTATGTGATGAAAATAAGAATCTTTCTCGGTCAGTGATGCGGCACGACAAATTTTATTCCCAATGCATGAAAGATTATAAAATTAATCAGTTATTATGCCCTTTTTGTGGTAAGTAAATCTTTAGTTTGAATACTTTTTTATGCGAAATAATACGACCAGATCATATTGTAAAAGTTATGTAATGCAATTCATTTTCCCTCCAAATATTGTCATTTAATTTGATAAAAAATTCAATAAAAAGTTATAATGTGAATAGGCTGAATACATTCATAAATTACACTGCAATCTAGCGGCAGTGATATGACGCTTTGACAAACACAAGTATTTGTTTACTTTTATCAATGTCAATCACTGTGAAATAAATTGCTTACTACCTTACTTTATTCATCAGGCATTGCACATTTTTTTTAAAAGATATTTTACCCATTTATGGATGATAATGTTGAAACCGCGCGCTCGGAAAAAAACTGGTATAGGTCCGTCTAGCAACGCGGATCGCCGCGGAATGCGAGTGAGGGCAAAGCAAAATACGCAAGTAACGTGACAGAAGAGTGTGGCATAATGTAGACTCCTCCCCCTAACTGCTCCGAATTAATAACGTAAGCGACATTTATAAAAATAATTAATTATGTACAAATAAATTCCTTATTCCAAAAACTAACGAAATAAATCATTTTCTAATTATTCGAACAATATTAATGTAAAATATCACATCGAAAAATACATTCATGTGTAGGATAAATTTGGGAATTCCTTGGTTTTCAGAGTTGTGTTTGGCAATTTTTTTTATCGAGACAATTAAATGAAATCGTGTTTTGAGATGAATAAATTTGTCATTTATATCCTTGAGTATCGTGTATTTAAATTTCAATACCGTACATTTAGTAGGATTAATATAGGTTGGGTTGCAATAGAGAGACTTCAGCTGTTGTCAGCGCCTTAACGATGTACCCCCGAACCCCAGGGACCCATAGTTTCAACCCCAAACGGAAAGAATATGTAACCATCTCCAATAGAAACATACTTCCTCCGCTTGTGGCTTTCCGAGGCGTCGGCGGCTGCGCCCGCCACCCGAGATGTATTTTGGAGGTGAGATGGCGCAAGGGTGTCAGCACAAGTTGCGTCCCAAACCAGCGGCCTCCCACGACTCCAGGAAATCAAAGTCATACCATCAGGCCTCTTTCCATCGTCACGTGAGATACCGTTCGGCTCTAAGATGGCCGGCACGTTCACGGTGGAAATGGCCCGACGGATAACATCGTTTAGGGTGACGTCCTGCACTATGGCGACAGGAAAGACCATGATGACCCAACCGATCTACCTCGCCTTCGCAGTAACAGTTGTGGGGTTCGGTTCTGGAGACGCCCAGACGCAAACCAACTGCAATCGAAAAACTTGTATCATCCAACAAAGTACCTATATTGATCGAAGGTGTTGCCTGGAGCCAATAGCCTGACTCGCGTTCGCTAGTAGCAAGGAGACGAGCCCGATCCCTGATATTGCCACATTCGTTAAATAAGGAACTTTGGAGAATTTTACAAAGAGGCTCGTCCCATTGCCTCTGCGAAAGGAGGCTTTTTGGAAAACTTTCTCTTGGGCAGGCCATATTCCATGTGTTTCTGGCCTCTGCCATGTACATAATCGGAATATCACCTAAAGAATTGTTAATAATTTTGCTATAAAGGCCAGCGGTACTATGGACAGAAGACAGAAACGCAGGTAAGGAAACACTGGAAATTTTGCGGATGCCTAAACCTCCAAACCTGATAGGAAGAGAGGCCTGGCACCAAGTTTTATCTGAAAGAAAACAATTTAGAATTTGGGCTAAAATATTTTTTATAGTTTCATTCATACTTGACAGCAAAATATTATAATTCCAAAGCGGGCAACAGCGAAGTATGTATACAAATTTTGGTAGAAAAAGGCAAAATCGAATGATGTGATATGCTACATGAGAGTGAATTTTTATAAGTCGGTCGGAAGTTTCTTCAAATTAAAACGTTGTTCGTCAATAAATGCCGGAAATGAATCGTCTAGAATGGGGGCACCAAGGAGACGAAGCGAATCCTTCTTCAATATTTTCAAATTTGGGGCCAGACCATTAAATTTGTGGATGATGTTATCTCTATTTTCATTAGGGATCACATCTGTTATAAATAGTTCACATTTAGTAAAATTTAGATCCAAACCTGAATGAAATTTTTCCAATAATATTTTCAAATCTTGAAGAACAGTATCCACATCGCCGCCAAGTGTCCCGTCGTCTAGGTACCACATGTTTAATTTAGAATTTAGATATTTAATTGTATGTTTTATTGCCAAAGAACTTATTATTTAGGGACAAAATATTATATTTTTTGGAGAACAATTTGATGGCAAAAATATTGTTATACATTATTTTCACATAATGCTAACTATTACGATGCGCAGCGCACGTGTGACATCACGTCATGTGATTCGAAATAATTATTGGGATATAATTATAAACTACTATATATATACGGTCTATTCTTGCTAAGAACTAATAGGCTGGGAGGTAGTTCATCAGCTTTTGTTAAAAATCGGCTTTGCAAATATTAGGTTCGTTCTAAGTTCACAGCATTGTGTAGCTCAATACCTACTCAGAGCTACATTTTTGCACACGTTGATGATGATTGTGTGTCCACCAAATTAATTATTTGCAATAAAATATATATTTGATTTTTATATTTAGAAAAATAGGTACATTCACTCACAAGTATTGCATTAGGTGTATCTTATTTGCACTTTATATATTTTAAAGTTTCCGAGAAGGTACTTATTTGTATTTGATCGTTTTTGGTATGTACTTATAAATAAAGTAAAGTGCAGACAATATATCCGAATAGACCCAACAACAATTTGAAATGAAAAAAGAGTCCATTTGGCTCTGATTTGTTGTAATTTGAATCATTTATCATAATCGAAGCCATAGTACAAAAGTATGTATTCGATATACGTATTTTAATTTCAAGTGTAGTAGAACGCCCCTTTAGTGTCCATATAATTATAACTATTTATTGTACATTTAGCTTACTATCTAATATTTATTTTAAAAGTTATCTAGTGTTATTATATCGTATATAGTATATACACTTGTGAAAATCCTTCACATACCTTCAGAATGCTCTCACTTAAACTGGAGAACCAAATCAACGAGGTATTTTTATCGCTTTGAAATCGTAACACTACTTACTAGCAAACTATTACAATTAAGAAAATACACACCTATGACATACAGGCAGACAAACAGCGTAGGCTTAATAATAGGATTTCAATGGACATCCTTTGGGTACTACAGCTAAGGTATCCTAAAAAAGCGAATTAAAAACAATATGTTACAAACGCGTATTGCTTTCGTTGACGAAAGACAACAACAACTCTTCGAAAACAAATAAATCAGTAAACTCACTAATTGAAAACGAGAAAGTATCGTGCAATTGGGTGAAAAATTATAATCCTCGACCGAGAGAGACCCTGAACGATAGTCCGGCTAACGTAAACCTCGGCCTATACAATGAAGGCCTTTTTATATTGCCTCCGTAATTTGCTTTTGAATTAGAACAAAGTGTTTTTGGGTTAGAGCTTGATGTTCAGACGGGCCGGTTGGCGTGGTTGGTAAGATACCCATCTATCACGCCTCAGGACGTTGGTTCGATTCCCATTCAAGACAAACATTTGTGTGCATGAACATGTCTGTTTGTCCTGAGTTTGGGTGTAACTATCTTTATATGTAAGTATTTACAAAAGAAAAGTAGTATATGTAGTATATCAGTTAGTTCTAATAGTACAAGCTCTGCATAGCTTGGGTCAGAGGGCCGTTTGTGAGGTATAATGTCCCGGAATATTTATTTGAATTTATTTGAAATTATATTTTGCGATCAACTTGAAATCAATGCAAAGCGTATCAAAGTTTGTGTAAGCAAAAAATGCTATATAAAAATGAAGTCATCCGAAAATCCAAAAAAATCTCATGGGTATTGTGCCGATTTGTGTTCACCTCGTGTTTTCTAGTGTCAACATAAAATGAGAAAAAAATAAGAGCTATTACTTATTTGCCTACGCTCGCGCGAGACTCGGCCCGATGGAAATTTCATCTGATCATATAAATCGAATTCGAATTGTACGGGATATCTCAGCTCACTAGAATATAAATACACAGGGAGGAAATGTGTAAATATTACTTCCCTCAAAAGTAAATAATAGCTTGGTATTTATTCGCTTTTTTAAAACTTGTATAAAAAAAATATGTCATGAAATCTATTTTTTTTTTGTAAGCTTTGTCGTATTGTCTTCGTTGTTGGAATGTATATGAACATTTTCAGAAAATCCACGACCTTTTCTTACATGGAATCCAATTCCACCGTATGACGTATTTTCTGACTGTATTTCAGAATATTTCAATCGCGATTATAATCTTCTATAGTTTCATATTTTTTGAACCCACAACAGTACGTCGCTAAAATACATTCGATCTAGAGTATTTGTAATAGCAAAATTTGAATTAGCGTATGTCGCGCTAAAATACATTCGAACTAGGATATTTTATAATAGCATACTTTCGAACTTACGTACTTCGAACTCTTGTATGCAATACAGTTCTTCGGTATTTCAAATTTTGATATTAATCTCATATCATTGGTATTAAAATTTGATTTTAGTTCACATCTCCTACAAACCTCGCATAATCCTATAAAGTTTAATTTAATGATTTTATCTTATTGTTTGACTTCATAAATTATTTTATGAGACTGCAAACTACTGGCGTTCAGATATCCCCGGTTAAGGGTCGTCGCGTGTTGGCCGTAGTAAACTCAGAGATTCTTAGCACCCTCCACTTTTATCAAAGCCCGGTGGCCCAAACGCAAGGCCGCTGGGAACTACGGGCTGTTCCTTAATGGTGCAATTTTTCTGGAAGGATAGTAGCAGAAAAATGCTTTGCTGACTTTAGTGCGTCTTGGCAAGATATCCTTTTTAACCGACTTTAAAAAAAGGAGGAGGTTCTCAATTGGGTTGTATTTTTTTAACGTAGGTACTATATTACTATTATAATGTGTAGATAGAAAGAAAGAAAGAAATATTTATTAGGACGCACGTTAAATAGCATGGATATAGAATAAAATAAGATTTCACAAAACAACATTTGTGTCGAAATTAGATGATCGCTTAGCATAAAATTACGGCGACAAGGACCGCAACGCTGGTTTTCAGCGACACCTACCCACGGGCAATATACCTCCATATACAGGTAGACAAAACAGACAGACAAACAGTACAGGTATTAGGTACATACAATCAACAAATTTTAGATAATTATACAACATACATAAATAAAAGCAACAATTGATACAAAAAACACGTAATTTCAATCAAGTAAATAAAATAAACAATAGTAGGTATGTAATAAAAAATAGAGATATGCCAGCCAATAACCAAAATAAAAAATACTTGATTTAAACGCCAAGTCACTGTTTGAGCTGTCTATCATATATACAGTATGTATATTTTTTGTATTTAAATTTGAAACTATTAATTGATAGACAATTAAGTTCGTAGCGGTGGAGGCAAGTTGTTCCAACACTTGGTAGCGGCGTATCGGAAACTGCCCCTAAAAGCAGCTGTACGATGGTGCGGTACTGAGAACATATAGTAATATGTTATGTACTTTTAGTTAATCTAATGCTATACATGTTTTGATCACATAACCAAGTAAGTTTTTCATATAAATACCTAAATCCTACTGAATGATCCTACTGGTATGTTTAAAATTCTATACAAGATCGTGAAAAGTTATAAAGTACTATAGCGTCTGCCCCGCGGTTTCACCCCCGTTTACGAGGAAATTCAGGGGGTAAAATAGAGGTACGCGGGTAGAACCGCGGGGCGGAAGGCTAGTTATCATATAAATAGCCACCTGACCATCTCTTCTGTTTGTATGTTGTTTGCTTAGGATTATAGCTATTGACGAATTTTATGTACCTACTTTAAGCTATCAATAAAAAAAAAATGGAAAAGCCACAGCTAAGCGTGGCCGGGATTACTCTAGTAGGTACTTATAAATCTTTTAAACACGAACTACTTACTTGTAAGAATGTATATTTTTCAATTTTAATATTTAACAATAGACTACGACGCGACGCCGACGGAGCGAATGCGTTCTTAGTATCTTGTGTAAATAGGATGTATAAAATGGTAAACTGACTGACTGTTGACATAATACCTACCTATCGACGCACGCAGACCAAACCGCTGGACCTAGCGACTTGAAATTGCACATAGATATACCTACCTTATACAGTTTAGGCATCCATTAGGAAGGATTTTTAGAAATTCTACCCCTAGAATTTCTAAAAGTCCTAATTTGGGGAGTAAATAGGGGTACGCGGGTGATACTGCAGGGCGGAAGGCTAATCATCTATAAAATCTGTAACTTTATAGTACCACCCTTTCTTACATAACTTCTGTTTTACTATATTTCTAAATGTTATAAAAACGTAGGTATACAATACATTGCCCTTTGAAAGAGTCGAGAGCCGATTATAATGGATACAGCAAGTTTGTTTTGTTGTCTACAAACTATTGTATGAAAATAACTAGATAAAATATACGAATTACAAGTATTAGTCCTTTTCTGGTTAGAATAAAATTTTGTGCAGTGGGTTTTAAACTAACTAATTGTGTTACTTAGCAGAAAAGTACAAGAGTCAAAATATTGTATTTCTTATTTGACTGATTCAGTCGGATGTTCCTATTGCCGACCTTTAGGATGTGGAATGAGCTCACATTACGGTTTTCACTCAGCGCTACGATACGGGGGTTCTTCAAGAGGGGCGTAAAAAGAGCTCTTCAAGGTCGGCAACACATCGGCATTGCAAATGTTCATAGGCGGCGGTGACCACTTACCATCAGGTGGGCTATCTGCCTGCTTGTCAACCTACTTAGATAAAAAAAAAGTTGCGCTCCGGGAGTGCCGACAGCAGTGAAAACTTTTTTTTTTCTTTTTTGAGAGATCGAGATTGAGATTGAGAAAAGAAACTAAACGTCAAACTGCGTCTCGCTCGTAACGGTATCGCGAGTCCAGAGGTTTTACCTCATCTAAAAATAAACTAAACGTCAAACTGCGACTCATCATAACGGTGTCGCGAGTCCAGAGGTTTTACCTCAACTAAAAATATGCGTACCGCGCTAAAAGAAGTTTACACTTCAAAAATAAAATAAAAAACATGACAACAGCCCATTGCCTTAGCCTGAAAATGAAACAATTTTCAAAAGTGTAGTGATGTGGCGGTGAAGTAATCATGGGTTCGAGGGTTCAAATCTTATAATGAGTTTGAAATTTCGGTGAAGGAAAACATTATTCTTCAATCAATCGGTTGTATAAATAAAGACAGGCTGCAACAAAAATTACATGTTACCACTACATAATTTACATATCCATTTACGTGTACGTGTATGTGTGACTCTTTCATTTTTGGGTTAAACCACAGCTATCTAACCCCATGTCGTCCTAGGTTATGATAAATAAAAAAATAAAATAAAATATTGACAAAATAAATTAAAACAACATCCCATCATATAATTAGATTTTTTATTAAATTTAACAATTTTAAAAGTGAAAATAATTACTTACTAACTTATATTATTAAACCTAGCCATCTATAAATTTAAAAAAATACAAATTGTAAGGGAATGCCCTCAAAATTATAAACACATTAATTAGTATAAAATTTGAAAGATTTACTAATTAAAAAATGTTACAACTCTTCTGGCAATTTTTTTACACATAAAACATTAAATATATTGGTGCATCTCCACAAAAAAATACTTTCATAATTAGATACATATAATAATCTGTATGTGTATATATTATTGTGTAATACAATAAAGATTATACCTTGCCTATCGACAGCAGCGAGGGCTTTGAGGATGTTTTCTATATATCATAGTTTGTATTTTATACATTGATTGTAAATACCTATTTGTTGTAAATAAATTTATTATTATAAAGATTGAATATTGAATAATCAATCAATATTAAGAAAACATTAAAACTGACTTAATTAAAGTGTAGGTAACAAAATTGAAGAGAACCTACAAAATATATATGGTGATTTTTTAGTCGCTGGCAATACTTGCAGGGGTGGAAGTACTCATCAATATGAACAACTTCACTATGGGACCAACTCTGATGTCGTGTAAAATAAAGCAGTTGCTTCATACATTTTTGGCGAATAGGTATTGAACTTTTGTATGGAACAGCTGATATTTTTTACGCGATTTCACAGTTGGTCTCATAGTAGGTAAACGTTATTCATATTGATGAGTACTTTCACCCCAGCCAATTTTGCCAGCGAGAAAAAAATCACCTGTAACAGACAGGATTGAAATAACACAATAAATGTATCACAAGGAAAAAATATTTATCCGTAAAATAAAAATGAGATCCTTAAAAAATATGGACAGTTTACCACAAGTAGTACTACTTCCTAATAATATTGCATGTTCGTACCCACTATACATGTATATAAAATATAATGTAAATATAATATTCTTACTTTTAAGTTTTATTTTTGTCAAGTGGATTTAAATGTTATTGAGATTTAAATAAATAACAAATATATATTAAAATAATCAAAACATAACAAAAGCATATTGACTGTCAAAAGTGAGATTGCTAAACAATTACATTATTAATAAATCATAGAATTACAACAATAGAGAGGTGTAAAATCTCTATGTCATATTGACTCAAGTGCCTTATGTCTTAAGTGTTTATTGTCGGGCTGGTTGGCGCAGTTGGTAAGATACCCTATCTATCACGCCGCAGGTCGTAGATTCGATTCCCACTCAGGACAAACATTTGTCTGCATGAACATGTCTGTTTGTCCTGAGTCTGGGTGTAATTATGTATAGATGTATGTATTTACAAAAGAAAAGTAGTATATGTAGTATATCAGTTATCTGGCTTCCATAGTACAAGCTCTGCTTAGTTTGGGGTCAGATGGCCGTGTGTGAGGAATAATGTCCCGGAATATTTATTTATTATTGTAGTATGCTAAGTGGAATTTGATATTATTATTTTGTTTATTTATTACAGTTTCAAAAACAGACATTAATGTTTCCTACATTATAAGCATATAAAAACCACAAAGGTTTTTAGCAATGCTGAACTTAATGTTGCTGTTAAGTTAACAGAAATTTAAATTATATATACAACTATTCAGAAAATAACATTCAGATATGATACAAAAACAATAATTACGACAGCCTAAATATTAGAAAATACGTGTTTAAGATTCATCTGATTCATACTACAGCAGTAAACTTTGCCTTCCATCCTGTCCCCTTATTATTCCTACTAGTAACATAAACTATCTTCACGTAGTTGTCTGTGCTCGTATAACCTGCCGGCTCTTCGGAGCAGAATGTCGATATAGTTTTACCTTTAATGTCAACCAGTTGCAAATAATTTTCATTGCAATTACCACTTATATCGAAATTCGGGAATGTCAAGAATATCCGAGTGCCAATAGGCGTTTCAAGTTCCCACTCGCACGTTGACTTTCTTCTGTAAGTGTTTGGATACAGTGGACTTGTCACTTTACCCATTATGTTGCTAACCTTTCCACCACATCCCTTTCCTTTATCGGTTGTAGTATAAATTAAATCAAATGAACAAGAAATCGTATGAACTTCATGATTATGTAATAATACGTATCTACTATTTGAAAATATAGAATTATCCTCTAAATTAGTATTATTAATACTTATTAGCTTCGGAGAATTCGTATTGTTGCCGTCATAGAAGTCGATATAACTATTACCGCTCCAGCTAACATACAATGAAATGAAATAAATCGAAATTGTACTATTTTCTGGTGCAGTAATAAGTGTGTAGCAATCTCTTTGCAAAACTCCTTTTATGTTATCACCGAAGTTTGATTGAATTCTACCTTGAGTTTCTGTGTAATTTCTACCACAAAAACCTGCATACGAAACTTCTATTTCGACTCCTTTGTGTACCAAAGAGTCAGATTCAGCTGATGTTATTAAATTTATTGCAACACTTCCTGTTACATATAAGTCAATGGATTCTCCATGTCCACATAACTCTATACGATCAAGGTAATTATGAGATGAAATATCAAAATGATAAGAATTACTTATGAAAGTATCTCTATATTTATTTAAAATAAACTCCTTTCCAAGGGTAATATTCGGAGAAAATGTATTACTTGTGATTATTAATTTATCCTTATAACAACGCTTGATACCAGTTGAATCAGTGGTCGCTGGTGGTAAATCAAGAGACTTAACGGATATCCGGTAATTATTATATCCATAAGAATTTGCATCCAAATGATAGAAGCAATGCAACCCTCGAGGAATTGATCCAGTATCAAAGCCTGGTGTTTTAAAATGTTGGACATCAAAGTCTAAAGTAAAAATGGATTTGCCACATATAGACCTTCTGACAGTCAGCTGAGCTTCAAAACCTAAACTAGTAATTTCTTCATTTGTAGATAGTCTGACACTCATTGTGTTTCTGGATGAAACAATTTGTGGCGGGAACAAATGGCCGCAGTAGGTTCCAATAGAGAGACTATTCGGATTCACTCCATCTTTAACCTCAACTAAATCGCAATCACATTTGCTGTACCCTATTGCTGTCTGGTTCAAGTCACGGCAAGGCGAGATGTGAAATGTTTTGAATTCAATACTAATATAAGTATCTACTGGTGATCTTATTTCCCAAAAACAATCCAAGTAATTCTCATAGACCGGTACGTTACCTATGAGAGGAGATCGTAATGTACGTGCGGTGACAGTAGTCATATCAACAATTCCTCCACACCCAACAGCTTCTGAATAACTAAAGTACACTTCTACCTTGAAACCTTTGAAAGTGACACTAGAATCTGTTACAAAATTTAAAACCACTGTATTATTGCTACTTCTAATTACAGTTGTAGAGTTGATACGTCCACATAATAACGCTATTCGGTTATCATCATCTTTTGCCAAGCCATTATAAACAGCTAAGTAATCGTTATTGCATTCAAAATTACTTTCTAAATCAATGTAGTTAAACTTCAGAACTACTATTTTATTAAGAGGCGCTTCTATAAGCCACGTACAATCAACATTATTATCGTAAGAATCAAAATGATTTGACGATAGTACAGTTGCATTTGTTATATTACCGCCACACGTATATATACTGTAAGTTAATCTAAAACCTTTCATTTGTATGTATAGGTCAGATTTAAATACAAGAGATACTTCATTGATAAAGTAATCACCTATTTCGGGTATTTTGTGGCCACAATACATGGAATTAATATAGTTCATACGACTTTCCCCTGTAATAGTTAAATTATCGAACTCACAGCTAGGATAATTGCCTTCTAATTCAAACTCATCGAATTTTACAAGGATGTTCTGAGATTTAATTTTATACGAACAATCCAAACCTGGTGGATATTCGTAAGGATACCCAGGACTATACAATATTTGAGTTTTTTCAGTGGCTATCAATGTTCCTCCACAAACAGGAACCCACTGCGCCTTGAACCCATCTAAATTAATGTCGGCATCGGTACGTAAAACCACTTTCATTTTATTATAAGTGGAATTGTAAGGGTTTGGTAATTGACGGCCACAAAGACGTGCCATTTCAATATATGTATCATCCTTCCAGTCATAAACAATAACTACGTCTTTAGTGCAATTTACATGATCTTCAACAACAAATCGTTCAATGAATTGAAGGGATATTCGATAACCTAAATCGGTTTTTATTTCCCAAGTGCACTCTTCATTTGGTTTATAACTCTTCGGAAAGTTAGGAGAAGAAAATATTCTATCGTACATACTTAAATATCTTCCGCACTGACTACTTATAGCCTTTGCTATGAGCATTATATTGTTCGTATTATTCTTGCTGTTAGAATGATATTCGACATACATGTTTTTGAAGTGTGTATTTACCGGTAATTCTTGCATTTTTCCTTTGCAGTACTCAAATAATATCGGAGAATTAGTTGCTAAGCCCATTCGTACATATATAAACTCATTTTCGCATTCCAACTTGAAAGAACCTTCTAATTTCAATTCTAGACTTGTCCCGACTGGAACTTGAATAACCCAAGCACAATCTAAAGAGCCGTTATAAGAACTAGGGATATTGATAATATTTTTTGGATTTTCGGTGGCTACTACTATTCCACCACACGGTTGAGCTATCCAATTTACATGAAAGTAAAAAGAACTACTTTTTGATTTTATTGCCTGGAATTCAATGACTGGTAACGGTATCCTGTAAGATACGTCTACATTGCCACAAATGTATCTTATAAACGAGAGCCTTTGATTACTTGCAAACGATAGAATTTTTAACCTAGAATCACTATACCTGCAACTACTTCTCGATACTGAAGAATTTACTTTTGCCGTAAAATATATACTTTTGTAATTGATAATGTTATTAGTAGTATCAAGATTACTGTCATATTTCCATTCACAAAAATAGGATCGAATATTACCTGGGGACACAAGTTCTCCAGTAGCGTTACTCAGATTGCCGCCACACAATGCCTGCTCATCAGAACTAAATTTAGCCTTAAAACGATGTCGCATGGTAGACAGATTGAGCCATAAATATATTCCAAGTGTATGACCAGTTGATTGATACTCCATGGTCCCTTGAGTATAATCATCACCTGGTATTCTTTGTATAGCTGATTGGAAACTTAAGTCATTAAATATTCCTATTGTATGTTTTTCAATATCAATGTCCAATATTTCCAGGCGTACTCTCCGTAATTTATCTGGTACATCTATAAACCAATGACAGTAACGTAATGTTGTCTCAAGAGGATAATTTGGAGTTATCAAAAATCCTTCAGGTGTCGTGATCTTGCCACCACATTCAGGAACCGAAGAATTAAATGTAAATCGAAACCTTCGATTATCAGAATTATAAGTCCATTTACTTGGTTTACCGATATGTAATTTAATAGTCACATTATTTGTGGAAGTTTGGACTGATTGAAAATTGTCATAATCATCTTCATTACAGTATGTTTTCAATATTGTTATGGTATTGTTTGCTGGTATAACTTCTTCGATAGTTATTTTAGTATCACATGGTGCTTCAGAAAGTGGTAAGTAGATATCCTCCGGTTTAATTTGGAAAACATGTCTTTTATTGCCAATGATACGCCATTCACAATTTGTTCCGTAAGGCAATGCCAGCATATGTGGATACCCTGGTGATAGTAGTTCTCCATTTCTAGCAACTATCGTGCCCCCACACACATCGATAGATACGTTTGCTTTAAATCCGACATTTGGTTCAGCTCGTTCCGTCAAATACTTTATATACGCCACATTGTTCGTAGTTTTTACTGTTCCAGGCTTTTCGTGACAAAATTTACCTTTAAGAGGCGATCGCCCCGTAGGTCCGTCTCGTATTTCAACAACTTCTGTAGCACAATCTTCATTCCTATATATATCAAATCTATCAATGAAATCGACTCTTATAATCTCTCCGGGTGGTCCGAATATCACCCATTCACAAACTGAGTATGGAATTGGAACGAATGGATAATTTGGTGAACTTACAACTTCCCAAATATGATCCGGACCTAATCTTAACGTTCCACCACAGTTAACATTTTGTTCTTCGTACCGTATTATAAAATTTTGAAAATCACTATTTCGTCCGCTGTTGTCAATTATGTAGCTGACAAACAGAGAATTACCAGAAGTAATAATTTCTCCTCTAGATTCATGTGAATATCCGCAAAACCTGCCGTTTCCCAGCATCGGTGCTTCGACCGAGTCCCCATTGCGTAATACAACAGAATGTATACATTTGTCATCATTATTTGTAATATTGAAATGCTCAAACTCTAACTTGATTTGCCTTCCTGGCCTTACTTTTATTACCCAGTCACATCTTAATTTTGACATAAGTATAGTACCAATATGAGTATCGAACCATGTGGGACCAAAACTACTGGATAAATCGGAAATTAATCCGCCGCATACAGAACTTATTTCTGCTCGAAAACCTTTTGCGGTGACCGATGAATCACTATTGAAGTTTAGTTTCATATAATTTGTAGCGTTAACGAATGGACGTACAGACTCTAATGTACACACATTATTTATGACAGCCTTCCAATTTTCTATTTTTTTTGCTGAGTAGACAGAAACACAGTCTGCAAAGCATGTACTGGTTTTCTCAAGTGTAAAATCATGGAAATATATCTTCAAATGTCTTCCAGCGATAGACCTGAAAGTCCATTCACAATGTAAGTCATTATCATAATTTTCTGGGAAATTGGGTGACGTCACAAACTTATATTTCCCAGGTAATATCAATTCAGTTTCATTAGAGCCACAATTGATGTTATCTGCATCTTCGACGTCTATATCGGATTTTCTCCAACGTAAATGGAATATGGAACCGGTGTTTGATTCGTCTGTTGTAAGCGTTATGTATACCACGCTGGATGTTGTAGCAACAACTTTCTGTTCACTTATTAACCCACAAAGTTCTTCTAGAAGTGGCGCATCTTCATCATCACCATCATATATGGATAATTTATTATTACAAACATCTCCGTAGGAATGAATTTCTAAGCGATCAATAGTAACTGTAATGGATTCCGAGCCACTAGTTATTATTCGCCATGAATAGTCACTACTCCCTACATACGTATGAGGATATAATGGAGAAGAAATTTCTCCACTGTCTTGACCGCTGATTTCGCTTCCGTGTAAAAATCCATAATGCAAAAGGAATCCACGTTCGTTATCTATATTATTGGTATGGAATTTGACGTAAATTTTAGTCGCTGTAGTCGTATTGGTAGGTATTTGGTCACCACAATACACACCTAATATTTTACCACCGCCATCATTTTCTCTAACTTCTAAATAGTCTTCATTGCAGCCATCAGAATAATCCAAACTAAATTCTTCAAATGTAATGTATACTCTATTACCAGGTGATGTACTTAGAATCCACTCACAATCAGCGTTCACAGGATAAGAACGAGGGTAATTGGGTGAGGTGATAGTTCCTTCCTCTGAAGTCAGGGTGCCTCCACATGCATTAGTCAGAGGTGAGTAGTGAGCAGAAAAATGACCCAGTATTGTGTCACCGTACGTGCCCAACTCAATAGTAATAGCACTGCCATGACTGACGATCATAGGAGGCGCTGTACGTCCACAGTATTCGTCTACCAAAGGAGCATTTGTGTCATCACCATCGAAAACTCTAAGAAACGAAGATGCACAACTTCGATTTGTGACCAAATCATTATTTTGGGGTAAAGCTATGTGTGCTATAGTCAAATATATCTTTTGGTCTGGAGTTGGTGCTAAAATAGTCCACGAGCAGTTTTTACTTAAGTGGCTGACAAACTTGTCGTTAGTTATTATTCCGCCGCGCAAGGCTTTTATGACGGCTCCACATGTAACAGTGAAATTTGCTTTAAAGCCCTTTGCCGTGTCTTTGCTATCTGTTATGAACTGTAATACTAGTGTATCAAATTTGGATATGAATTGTGTTATATTAGAATTTGGACAAATACGATAGGTGTAATTTGAGCTTACGGTAACACTGTCGTATATTTTAATCAAGTCACCACATGCATCATCGTCATCGTCGCCGTAATCGGCATACGAATACAAATCAAGATCTAAGAAATTTAATTCAATGCGGTGGTTTATTGGAACATGTATAGCCCAAATACAGTTCATTGAGTTATCGTAATTCTTGGGATAGTTTTTTGAATAAATGAAACCTGAGATCGCATTTATATTTCCTCCACAAACAGAGTTAGTCGATTCAAAATTAGCTTTAAATTGTATGTCCCTCTTAGAAGAGTGCTTCACAAATCGCACTAGCATATAGTTCGACGTCGATTGTACCCAAGCTGTTGTTCTATCACAAAACTTTGATAAAAGCGGAGATTTAATGTTTTGACCGTTATAGATTTCAAGAGCATCATCTGTACAGTTTTTGGTTTCCGCCATGAAAACTTCATTAAATGTTAGATAAATAGCCGTCCCCACTGGAGTTTCGATAAGCCACTCACATTCCATCTCTTCCGAGGTAACAAGATTTTTATCTAGAGATACAACTCCTGATTGCTTTTGAATGTGTGCTCCACAGCCATAGCTTACCCACTCTAGTTGAAATCCGCTACGAGGATGATACGAGCTAGTGATAAACTCAATGTTTAAAGAATTGCTCCGTGTGGTAAATGGTACAGGTGCTGTAGTTCCGCATCGTTTGCCTAAAAAGGTTACATCCATTGATTCTTTCATTTGTAAATAATCCTGAGAACAACTTGTTGTTTCATCCATCCTAGAAAGATCGTTAAGATTGTTCATTGAGTAATCGAAGGGATCAAAGGAATGACGTCGAAAATAAGGAAAAGGATAACGGTAACGATTATAATAAGGATAAGTAAATCCGTTGGGATAAGAGTAAGTATTCAATATGTCAAAGCGTGTAAAGGTAATGTTAATTCTATTTCCTTTGGGAACAGTTATTATCCATGAACAATTCAGGTTTGATTTGTAATTATTTGGGTAGCCAGGACTTTCAATAACTCCATAACTACCAGTTACGTTAGTTCGACAAATTGTATTATAATTGAGTAAAAATCCTTTGCGGGAAACCATAAAGTCAGAGCGGAATTTAATATATGCAATATTAGAAGATGTTTCAATGTTATTCAATTCAGGTGCCAATGTACAATGTCTTCCCAAGCTGGGGGTATTTACGTCTCTGCCATCAAATATTTCAATATAATCGTCTCTACAATTGTGTGTTCGTTCTAGATCTAATTCCGTAAAAGAAATTTGCAGGCGAGATCCGTGACTTGTAAGTATTCTATAAAAGCATTCTGCATTCTCGTTGTAGTTGTTTGGATAGTTCGGTGAAGATATCGTTCCTGTGAAACCAGTAAGCGTTCCACCACATCCAGTGAGGGTTCCATCCCATTCAATTTTAAAACCTTTTCCAGACAAATAAATATCAGAGTGGAAATGCATGTACAATGAATTTGATAGTGACACGATTTGCTTGGATTTAAATTTTCCACAAAACTTACCCACCAATGGGTCGTCGGTTGTAGCACCATTTCGTATTGTTAAATAATCACCATTATCACAATTGTCACTAATCGGACGTTCTAAATCAAAGTCTGTTATATTGAGCTTAATTTGTTGACCATTGGGCACTTTAATCACCCACGTGCAATCGCGATTTGGCTCATACGACATAGGCCAACCAGGAGAATATATGACTCCTTGCGATCTAATAAATTTGCCACCGCAATGAGTTCTTTCATCTAAGAATGAGTATGAAAGTGAGAAACCAGCTGATCGAACACTATAATCAGATACGAAGTTTAATTTTAATCGATTGGTAGAAGCAGTGAACGCAGGTGGGGGGGCTCTTCCGCAATATTTACCTAATACAGCCTCCTCGTTATTATTATCTATCTCCACGATCTCCAAATAATCACTATCACAAGTTGACATTCGCTCTATATCGAATCTGTTCCAGGTCAATTGAATATGCATTCCTTCAGGAGCTATTAGCATCCAACTGCAATTCTGATTATTATCGTATGCGGTCTTATCACCAGACGGAAAGTTAATAAGACCAGTAGTTTCTCTATATATACCACCACATTCAGTATCAATAGTCGTGTAGTTTGCATAAAAGCCTGTCCCCGCGACGGTCATATCTGACTCAAATCTAATGTACAAGAAATTATGTGTAGATGTTTGTACAGGCGGTGTGTGATCAAGACCACCACAGTACCTACCTAAAAGATTTGAGTTGCCGTTGGGACCATCTCTGATTTCAACATTATCATATCGACAATGGGAATATCCATTATCTTCGATATCAAAATCTTGGAATGTTAACTGAATTGCTTTACCAGGCATCGTACTTATGACGTACTCGCATATTCTATTTGATGGGTAACTGAATGGATATCCCGGTGACTTTATAATGCCACTATCGCCGATTATATTAATTTGACAAATTACTTCATATGATATTCTGAAGCCGACAGATTTTAAAATGCGATCACTTTTGAATTTAAAATAAAGGTGGTTTGCTGCCGATGTGAAAGATTTTGGAAATGAGCGGCCACAATATTTACCTACCAGGGGTGAATCTGCAGATGCTCCATTATAAATTTTAAGATAGTCATATATACATCCAGGCGCATATTCTATTCCAAATGTTTTGAAATCTAGTCGAATTTTGGTATCAGGACTAGTTTTTATTTTGTACTCACACAAAACATTATTCAAATACGATCCATTGAATGACGGTGATGAAATTTCTCCTTTGTCTAACGTAAAGAACCCACCACATCCAGGCACACCTTGTACGGGAACGTATGCTATTTGAAATCCGTTACCAGAACCATACGCATCTGAGTGAAAATGAATTAATACGTCAGATCCGGCGGACTCGAGAGGAGCTGGTTGGGTCGAATTGCAATACCGGCTAAGTAGAGAGTCACTGGTACGCTCGCCATCGTAAATTGATAGACGATCATAGCTACAGTTGGGATGTCTTTCAATGTCGAGCTCAAAGAAAGTCAACTGTATCCTTTTTCCCAATGATGTTGACAGATGCCAATAACAATCACGGTTTGGAGGATATTTTCCGGGAGAACCCGGTGAACTTATTTGGCCGTGTTTAGTAGCATCAACTTCTCCACCGCAAACAGGTGCAATACTAGTCCAATGTAATGCAAACCCTTCTTTTGCTACTGATCCATCAGAACGGAACCAAAAATATAAATTGTTATGACTTGATATTATATTACCACCCTTAGGAATGTTGCTACCACAAAATCTGCCTATTAATTGATTAGCTGAGCTACGACCGTCGTGAATTTGCAAGAAATCATACGGGCAATCAGGACTATCTTCCAAATTAAATTTGCTGAAAGTTACATTAATTACTTTATCTGGACTTGTATGAATTACCCAGAGACATTTAGCATTATGACTATAACTAGTATTAGATAGAGGATAAACAATACTACCTTCGTCTTTGTCCAATACGCCACCGCAAGTTCTTGACAGTATCTGACATAAGTATCCTACATATTGGGCAGTGCATTCACACCTATATCCTCTCGTCGAGCTGTCGTCTCGCCGGCAGATGCCTCCATTTTGGCAAGGGTTGTTCGCGCAATAGTCCACTGGTACATCACAGTGTGCACCGCTGAATTCTTTGAAACAAATACATGTGTAACCATTTCGAAGGGTATGACACTGACCGTGTAAACCACACGGATTACTTTGACAGGGCTCGGAGAAGTTGCGATCAGTCGGTACATAGCAACCGTGGAGCCCTACTCCATCACCGTCCATGCCTTCGGGGCAAATGCATTGTGTAGCCAGTCCATTGTCGATGCATTGTGCAGAAGGATGGCAACCTCCTCGATTGATATTGCACGATCCTCTCCAAGAACAAGTGATCCCATCGCCTTGGTAACCAGATGGACATGAACCACATATGCGAGATCCAATGGTGTTGTGGCAGGATACTAAAGGACTACAGCCGCCGTTGGGGATCGACATGCATTCGTTGATATCATGACATCTGAAACCGTCACCCTCGTAGCCTGACGGACACGGACCACATCGGAATGAGCCCGGAAGATTAATACACTGAACCTCAGGATTTACTGAGCAACGATTGCCCAAATACTGTGAGTCGCATTCGTTTATGTCTGTTAAGCAAGCTTCACTAGTGCCATTTGTCGTCCATCCTTGATAACATATGCATGTGATACCCTCTCCTGACTTAACTTGAAGACAAGTTCCGTGTCCACACATTTCAAAGTTCCCTTCGGAGCAATCCTTCTTCTTTCTTGTGCAATGAAGTCCAAACCAGCCAGACCGGCACATACATTCATAGCTACCTGGTCTGTTAATGCACGTAGCACCATTTTGACATCCCAAATCAGTGCCTGCAAAGTTGCGACATTCGTTCACGTCAACATCACAGTCTCTTCCTTCCCAATTCAATGGGCACATGCAGTAATAACCGTTTACCAGGTTTAAACAAGTACCTCCGTGCTGACAAGGGCTTGATTGACATTCATCTCGAGCTCTATTACTTATTTGGTTTTGAAGATTATTTACTTTTCTGTGTAAGTAGTTTACTCTCCTCCAAAGTGACGATATGTTCAGCAAATCACTGGTAAAGGAAGCACTTTGATTTTCCAACCGCTCGAGTCTTTCCAGAATTTCTGTAGGCACAAGTATATACTTATTAGAATTATCATTTGTAGCAGGTAGGTTTTGTTCTCCTTCCTTTGGAACATTTGTTTTGAGTATGTTTACTTCACCAACAAAAATGTTAGACTGGGGTCCATTTGGGAGTAAATAAATATTTTTGTCAAAAGCTGGTTCTATTATTAGATCCCCATCAGAAGTCTTGATTTTTGGTCGATCTTGATAAACTTCACAGTCAAGGTGTATGAACCAAACAATTAGGAATAGACATTGTATGATTGTTCTGGACATGATGGTCCATGAGCTTTGCGGATGAAGGTTGAATGAAGACTGGTTGATTAATTTGTTATTTATAAGTGAAAATGAGAAAGGCATGTCAACGCCCCTATTGCTGCATATTATCAGGTGGCCATGTGTTATTAACAATATATCAAATATATTAGCACTAGCGACCCGCCTCGGCTTTCCGCGGGTGCATGGGATCATTTAATTTTGTTGCGAGGGAGTTTTCAGCTTATGATATTTTTTAAGATATTCATTTAAATTACATAATGTAAATGAAAATATTGATATATGAGTATACAAAATGCATGTATGGGTAAAAGGTAACAAACAAACTCACTTTCGCATTTATAATGTTAGTTAGGAATTTAGGATTAGGATTAGGATGTTAGGATGTATTTATTTATTTATTATAATATTATAGTAAGGATGCGAAAGTGACTTTGTTTGTTTGTTTTTTACCTTTTCACACCTAAACCACTGAACCGATCTCGATGAAATTTAGTACGCAGATAGCCTATGGTACGGAGAAGGACATGGGCTACTCTTTTTCTCGGGAATGCGGGTGAATCCGCGGGGGATAGCTAGTTCCAAATAAAACTTACAAAATCCAGAGCATTCACAGATTGTTCCCAAGGTGTCCCAGTCAATTATTCTGCCGTAAATAAACGGTGGATGACATGTGGCTTTACTTGACGAGGGTTATGTCAAGAGCCCCACAACAAACGTACGCATTATTACTTTGTGCTTATAAAATTGGGAAATAATACGTTGCATTGTTTTGCGACTTACGTTTTTTTTTTTTTTTTAAATTTATTATTTAAACAAAAGAATACAGGATAATTAATATTAAAATAGCAACCAAAAACCACTAAGGTTTAAACTTGTGCTATTAAGAGTCTATCTCAATATCGAACCATACAATGAAACACATGTAAGCGTAAGTAATAAATACGTAGAAAAAAATAATGAAGAAATACTAATCTGCATTTACGACACTTTTCAGAATTAGGTACTAGCTGATATGTTGATCAGAGACATTCATAATTAAAAGTGTATGTTATCCCGGGATAAAAAGTAGTTTATGTAGTATCCAGACTATAATCTATCTCTGTGCCAAATTTCATCCAGATCCGTTCAGCCGTTCTGGCGTTTTGTTTTTCCTACCCGCCAATTTCGATGAAACAAAGTGTAGGGAAAGGTTTGGAAATAATAATTTTATGTCCCGGTAGGTAAAAGAAAAATGTATGAATCATCTAGCTTCCACCCCACGGTTTCACCCGCGTTCCCCATGGATCTTATATTTTCCCGGAATAAAAAGTAGCCTATGTTCTGCTCCGTACCATAGGCTATCTGCATACCAAATTTCATCGATCGGAAAGCACATGCTCGGAAAATACTGTTTTGGGAGACCTAAATCACAAATTATGTTTCTAAAGTTGATTGAATATGCTCAACAAGATTTGGTGAAAATCTTGTTTAAAATGAACACCTAAACAGTAAACCCACCTGATCAATAAAAACAAAGAACGCATCTAAAATAGTACACAAAAGTAACAAAGATTCATAACGACAATAATGCAAAATATATTTTACTACCAAGTCGCATAGAGCTTTAAACCGAACGAACATTATTTCAACAAATAAAACCATACATCAAGAACATAACTCTAGTTTTGAGTATGTCCTACTAATAAATACTATATTGTTACCAATTTGTCTGGATTTAAGTAAGTTCTTCTAGAGCTAGACGAAATATGTGGATATTTAATAGTTTAGAGCTGAAATACAGCTGCATGGAACAATTTGAGCTAAGCGAAGATAAACGCGGAAAGCATTAGGATAGGTGGGTAAATAAATTTTAATGTATTCATTCAATTATTATCTTGGACTAATATTTCAATGCGATTGTTTCCAATGACGTAGGACACGATCTTTGACAATTTAATATATTAGGTTCGCTCTAATAAAATCTACGAAGTTAAATATTAATTCAGTTACAACCTTCGCAAATATTAGTCTAAGTAGTTTTAACTAAGTATATTCCGAAGTTTGAAACAGACTTTTGTACTTATTCAGTTATTATCTATCATTTATTTAGACAATATTATATAAAATAATGTCAACTAAATAAATGTATATACTACTATAATACTATTATAATATTATGAAAAAACCTTAATCTATACCTACTACTACTTATTCATATATTTTTTTAAAACTACAACATAATCAGAGTGGTTTTTATTAAATTGCAAATTGTATTACCTATTCGATCAAAGTTCTGATTTTTTTATATTATTTTACGAAATTCAGTTATTGTTGTATAAAAAAGTACTTACACAGTACTAACAAAAAATGTTACACTGGTTGATTTTCTAAAAAATTGTGAATCTGGAAATTTTAATATAAATTGTATGAAACAAAGGACACTTTTTAATCCCAGGAACGTGAGTGGAACCACGGAAATCAGCTAGTTAAAGGTAAATTTATGTATACCTATTTATAAGTTGAGCAGTTTAACCGTGCCATAAGGGTCAAATCATTAAATATTAATTACTAGTTTCCGCCCGCGATTTCAGCGATCTTATGTTTATTCGAGATAAAAATATCCTATATTTTAGTACAGTTTATGAAATATTTGTGTGCCAAATTTCATCACAATAATTAGTTGTGCCGACGAGGCGTCAACAGGGGTAACAAACAAAGAAACAAATTCACTTTTGCATTGAATTAGTAGATACGATTATATTAATTTTTTTAATGCTCTAGAAACATTTAATTGTTTTCAGTCCAGAGACTACTCCTCAATCGTAACAATGTCTAAATTAAATATATTATTACTGACGTGACTCAACACCGTTTCACACATGTTATTGTACGTAAATACATTTATAAATGATATACGAGACTTAATATCAGCAATCGTACTAATAAATAAATGAAATGAAATGCGGAGGCGTTATTATGAAAAAAATAGCCAATATTCTTTTGGATCTATTGAATTAATATCGTTGAGGAAGTAATGTCAGTATTGCAGATATGGCGACTACAAATTGACAGCGACAAAGTTATGATTAGGTTTACAAAATAAGAATCGGAAGATTCATGCATTGCAATTAGGTGCAATTTATAAGTTGTCATAATTTCTAATTTTGGTGAAATAGTGTACTTTACCTATTCATATTTTTACAATAGACACTATCGTGTGTCATGCTCCTAATTATTTAGGTACGGCCCAATATGTACTCATTTTTCATTCGTGCATCTTATTCGTCATATTGATATTCACTACCTACTCTCTGATTCATTATACAATCTTTCACACAATCCATCCATCTCTTTATCGGTAAAATTGTCCTCATTTTTTCTATAAATGTTTTTTTTTTTACATACAATGGGTTTGCGTTTGGCTTCTGACCCGTCGAAAGGCGAAGACGAAGCCTAAGATGGAGCACGCTTACCCAGAAGAAACCTATTCACTCTGGCCTTGAATGTCTCTAGATTGTAGGAGTCAGGAAACAAAGACGCCGGGAGCAAGTTCCACTCCTTTGCTGTTCGCATTATAAATGAGGATGCAAAACAAAATATGGTTACAATTAGACGGTCTATAAATGAGAGGTCTGCATATTTTGCCATAACATACTTAGGCGTGCAAATTATTAAAAAACATATAATATACAATACAATATATCCATCCATACGGCGTCAAATGGTTTCCGGTTCTTTATTGATATACTCGTTCCTAATTCTACCCATTTTTACCCACGACGGAACGGAGACGGTATATGCGTTTGGGGTGAGAGGATATTTGTTTGTGCAAATCCATGTTGCCATTTTTCTCCAAAACTACTAGTCCGATTTTGATGCAGTTTTCAGGTATGGGTTCAGGTTTGATTGGTGTTGTTGGTATTCTTAGATAGGTGTTACGGTGACAAGACACCAGGGGGCGCTGCAGCAAACATTGTTTGTGCAAATCCATGTTGCCATTTTTCTCCAAAACTACTAGTCTGATTTTGATGTAGTTTTTATCACACACATATCTGATGCAATCGACTTTTATTCGCCCCTTTTACTAATCAACACACCGAATCATAGATTAACACAGGCATTCATCATCATCCTCAACTCAGCCGCAAGACGTCCACTAAAAAGTATCATAGGTCAATGTTTATCTCCGTAATCCAAGCTACCTGTGACAATTTTGTATAAAATCAATTCAGTTGTTTAGCTGTGATATGTAACAAAGTGGTAGACAGACTAAATAAAGCGTGTTGTTAGCAATCTATTAATCAAGACAAACCTCCGTGGTTTTTTAGATTGTAAGATTTATTTGTTTTGTAAATTTTAAATTATAATAATGAATAAATAAATTGACAAAAGTGTTTCTAGGGGAAAAGTAATTTCTTATAAATTATCGCCCATTTATAGCTAAACAAAATGATAAGAGAATTTTCAGGACATTAAAATACTTTACATGGGCTCAAAGAAAAGGTAAATACCCACTAAAATGTTTTTACCAAATGTAACTTAATCATAAAATTATCACAATTTAAAGGTCATGGAATAACAAAACACCGTACAAACTGTTTTCATTACACGTTAAAAGGAATTTAAATTGACCCTGATCCCAAACTTTTCATGGTTAATTTCGTCCTAATCTATTCGGTTGAGCGTTTTTAGCCCCGGACGGAAAAAATAAGAGTTACAAATTTTGAATGTGAGTAAATTAGTCTTAATTATATTTTTTTAGGTAGACGATGTGGCTAAAGGTACGAAAAGCTTAGAAGAGATAAAATGCGGTTGCGAAACAGGAAGAATTTAGTGCAACCCGTCATTACTTGTCTCTATCGCACGCGCACAAATATCGTACAGATGCCGACATCACAAAAATTCTATTACCTTTTCTCATTGACAGTAGGCACACAGGTCATTGCACTAAATTCTTCCTGTTTTGCAACCGCACTTTAGCCCTCAAGTGCAGTTAATGACTCAACATTATTTACATTCCTCAAATAAAAAGGCATTAAAATCGGCTTAAAAAAAATCTAAATTTCCTTATGTACCTACTCAAGTTCTACGTTTTACAGGTTCATTATTAAGTATTAATCTTACTTTTAAGATAACTTATTCCACCTTAAATCTCCATACTAAAGTAGATGAGGCCAGATGAGCCTAAACCTGATTTTGTAATGATGATAGACTCTCGGCACTCCCTCATTAAGTATGAAGAACCTACCTACGCTTATAAACAGTATACTGTTTAATAATTAGGCTGTACATATTTACAAAGTTTGTGGTAGATCCTAAACCAACATGTTGCTGAGTCCAAGCCATCCCTGCTTCTATGATGCAACCAACATTGTATGTTTTACAAATGTTTACCTTACGCCCACGGTAAATCTTCAGAACATGGGCAAATGTTGTATGTAGTTATAGGCTATGTTACAATTTACTACTAAGCTTCTTTCTTTATTAAGTCTTTTTTATTGTCAATAAGGGGGAAAGAGGCGTTGGAAGTGATGGAAAGTAAGCTCCGTCAAACGTGAACATTTGTAAATATAGGACTAGTTTTAATACGTTTCTGTAGATTTATCATAAATCAGTTATAGGTATTTCTATCTCCAGTTTTTTGCCCTAGTTAAGTGGTCCTAGTTTTGAGGTCACTTTGTAACTTTGCTTGTTCTGCAGAATATCTAATTGCTTTGTCTAGTTGTCTTAATTGAACCGTTTCAGACGCTCCAGTCACCAGACTTTGCGACGGTCGTTTAGATGACTATTTTGATGCAAATTTTAATATACAATACTTATTTAATATGTACCTACCTATGCAAAAACATTATTAATTGTCAAGAATTAAATCACGATTTTGTTTTATAAATATTTTTTTATTCTGGAAATAAGGTTTTTGAGAGGTGTTCGCGTACCTACTGGTTAGCAACACAGTATGTTAAATTAGGGCCAAAACTTAGTGGAAGAAGAATGCTAAAAAAGTACCTAATACCGCCCACAGTAATATCACACAGCTTATAAATAGCTGTCATATTTATCGGTAAAAACAAACATATGCATATGTATATTGAATTCTAAATTCTGCGAATTTCAATTTTATATCCGCGTGCCAATAGGACACATTACGAATAAATGCGAATTTTATTCAAGAGGTAGAAACAAGTATGCGGCAAAGCTAAGTAATTTATCGCTTAGTTTTATGCATCTCAGGTTGTATTTGTAACAGAATAGCCATAATAAATAGGGTATGATGTACTGCCAATATGTGCTCGTTGCGCATTTGTCATGCGGCTGTGAGATGCATACTTGATTATGAAGATGTTTCCATATCACAAATATCTTCAATCTGACATGTTCTTGTATACTTGTGTTTTAAAAGAAACTGGAGATTGTTTAATTCTATTTATTTACCTGTCAACTTTTTTCTTCTCTTATTATTTTGATGCTTTTTTAGGGCTCCTTACGTCCGATGAAGAAACGGTACTTTTATAGGATCACTTTCGTGTCTCTCTGACAGTTCTGTCTATTTGTCACAGCTTTATTTCTCCGAATCTACTGGAAGGAAAAAAAAAATACTAACTTCCGCCCCGCGGTTTCACCCGCAGTCCTGAAGATCTTATAATTTCCCGGGATAAAAAGTAGCCCATGTGCTATTCCAGACAATAATCTATCTCTGTGCCAAATTTAATTCAAATCTGTTCACCCCTTCTACCGTGATTAAGTAATAAACATCTATCCATCCAAACTTTTGCAAATCCGTTTTTGAGTTTATCGCGTTCAGACAGACAGACAGACGTGGCGGGGGGACTTTGTTTTATAATATGTGTAGGGTTTACGCCCCTACAACAAAATATTCTAGGGTTTACGTTGGTGTTTTCATATTTTATGCGTCACATCACAACAACAATTTGATATGTGACATTTCGATATTTATTGCACATTTTTTGCGATGCGTAAATTTTATTTTGTCAGGACTCTTTTATAGTGTCACATTGAGATCCTAAAATATTTTATTGCATTGTTTTTCCAATTTGGATTTAATCTAATATAGCACCTTGAAGCAGTCCGTCGAAGGCCGCGCGAAACTGTCATAAACAAAATCGAATTTGTAAACGTTTTTATGACAAATCAAATGGCCATTTGGTCTTATTTTCCGTTTCAGTTTTTATTTATTTTCCTGTTTATTGTCATCTAACAAGCATTTAGTGGGCAGTGACGGGTCTGCTCTCTGGCTGTAAACCAGCTTTTATATCCCTCTGAGGAAAGTGAATAAACTGACAAAGTTGTATTTCTGCCCTGAGACCAACTTTTATGTGTTTTTTCGCCGGATTTTATACCTTATGCCTTTGACGGAGTAGGTGATAAATAAAGATTAAATACTCCCCATTCCATGGATGGTGTTTGCGTAATTGCAGAATAGTAAGAATGTTTTTAATGGTTAATCGGCGGTTTAGCTTACGTAAACATGTCAACAGTTACGTTTTGTGTTTTTTTTAATTATATGTATATGTGACTAACTTTCTGCCCCGCGGTTTCACCTGCGATCCCCTATCGTAACCCCTTTTGGGGATGAACTTTGAAATTCCTTTCTCCTTTAGTGAACCCAGACGGGTACTCAAGGAATATTTCCAAAAATATATGGCGATTATAGCTCAGTGTCGAAGGTCTTGGGTTCGAATCCTACCATGAACTTAAGCTGTCGTAGGAGGAAATTATCGTGAAGTAATTGCTGTGGGTAGGATAGGTAATTTGTACCTTGGCTGCTACTACACTTACGTTGAGAATCTATCGCCAAACTTGTGTATGTTGTACTTGGTGTATTCCGCACTTGAGCTCCTCCAGTTCCTTCTAGGCTATATGTTATTATTTGAAGGCCCAACTATTTAGCATGTAGGTATGTACTTTGACTGCCACTGAAAAATAGTGAATTTCATTCTATGTATGAAAACGAAACAATTTAATTTTGAATATGAACTCCACGTATGACAATATTTTATGATATTTCGTATATTGAAACATATTTCGTAATTTTTATCCTAAATATAATAAATATTTTTGTTATTTTTCACGACCGTAAATCATAAGATATTTATGTATTTTGACCGACATAAAATTAGTTTTTCAAAGTGTAATACTTGTATTTCAATTTTCATTGTGATTATATTAGTTTCTAAAACTAAATTATTCACAAATAATTTAGGACCACCATCCACCAATTTTCCGACCTAAGCTAACATTCCAAATTTAAACACAACAAATAAAACTAAACGCCATCAAAGTAATAAGCAACAAATTTCAGTTCCATGCTTAGCGCCGCACTGTCGGGCAGTAAGTTATGACGTCATAAATTTGTCGGTTGTCAGCATTGCTGGGGCATGACGTCAGCATAATCCTAGACTTCAGAGACTATTATGGCTGGTGCAATTAGATTAGGGATTGGAATCGTAGAGACGTCAATTGATTTTGGTCAATTGATTATTTGAATTGTCAGTGGTTGAGTCTCTTACGCTATAATATGATATTTATATTGATATCTTAGGGCTCACTTAATTGAAATAAGTAATATAATATTGAAATGAAATAATATTTATATTGGAAATAACTGATTATATACTGGGTTAATTAATCTTGTAGATGGCTTCAGTTAAATTACCGTGTCACCTCAGTATAGTTATGTAGGTTTCAAGTTTATTTAGATAGAAGAAAGGGGTGAGAGGGGGCAGCAAATTAACTATTAAAATTACCACATAATGATGTTTTTTTTGTACTTTATATATAGTCTTGTGTTCGACCATTATCTCACCGTGAATAAGCTCAAAAAGCCTAAAAGAAACTGACTCTCAAGTTCAGCTGCGTGAACACACCGGTAGGACAGCCAGTACTACAGTTTCTGCACGATGTTTTCCTTCACCGAAAGTTCAAACCCATTGTAAGATTCGAACCCACAACGTTCGTCACGGCATTCGACATCAATTACACTGACTTATGATACACTGGATATAACATACCTTCCATAAGACGTCTTTTCAACAATAATTAATTATCTTCTTCCAGCAAATCTAAAATCAGACAGTACCCTATAGGCTTTACAATAAATTCCTATTGTTCATACAAAGCAAATAGACGACGTTACTGCGCAATCACGGATTCAGTGATCTGTAATAATTCCTTACGAGCCGTGCCACCTCCGAGGCTCCTTGCCTTGGTTACATAGACATAGGAATTTATTAATATACCCATTGACAAGACATTAAATAAGCTAAATTATTATTCTGTCTTATCCTTTCTACGTGTTTCATAAAAAAAAACTCGATGGAAAGTGAGTCCAACCAATTATTTAATTACACAACTAAAACTACAAACAAAATATACGCAAAATGTTAAAACTTTAAAGTCAATAAAAAGGTATATGCTGGGAATGGAAGGGGGAAAGTTTAATTATTTGTATTAGTATATTATAAATTTGTTTAAACTTTTTGTTATAAGTGAACTCTCACCGAGCACATAAGCCTCTCAGGCTTTCGTTTGGTGTTCAATGTATTGTAAACTATTCATGTGAAAATTGTTTTTCAATTCAAATAAATAACTGATCCAACGTGGAAATGCAGCCAGCATTCTGGGCACGCTCCCATTTGGTGACGGTCTTCCTTTTTAGTTTAGTTTATTTTGTTTTATTTTTAGCTGTAATTGGGATGTTGACTGACGTGTATATATTTTTTATACGTTTATAATCTTGTAATATCTTTTGAATTCCCTCCCTATGTTTAATTAACAGTAGGTACTTTAAAAATGCATAAATAATAGAGTTTGTATACTGACGGTAATAAATTAATTTGAATAGCTAATTTTTATTTAATTACAAACATAATTTTACTCGTGTAGAGTAAAATTAATTCTCATTTGCAAAATCATCTTCCAATTAAAATTAAACGCTTTTAGCATAAACTGTTCCAGCGCGTCCAAGCTCATCTGGGAATAAATTAGTCCCAGGAAATGCACAAAGCAGTATCTGGTTTAATATTTAGAACGCCTCGGACTTAGAGTGTACCAACATATGTTTACTAACCAGAGTTTATTAATGATAATTTGTGAAATTTGTCCTTTCGTACCTCCTCGTCCATTCCATGTTAATTACAAGTTGCAACTAGGAAACTATGGCCACTGAACTCACAGCTAACATTCCTCATTCAGGTGGATGTAATACTTGGAATCTCTCGAAAGATATTTGCTTGATTTGATTTTCAAATATTTACTGCTGTTGAGCTTGATTCAGTTATCATGAAGAATTTAGTATCAACACATGCAATTTCATAAGCTCTTATGTCGGAGACGAATAGGAAGATATAATGGATTTTAGGAATTACATTTATATGTCTGGTGAAACTTTTGTAGATTGAGTAGGTACGTACTCTAATTGATTCTGATTATTAGAGGGGCTTTTCACAATACGCCCATTTCACATGCAATTCTGCAACTGGATAAATTCACAAGCGAAAGTTTCATGATATTTTCCTAGAAACATGATGTGTACAATAGTAACAGATGTTCAGAAAGATTAATAAATATAGTGAATGTAAATTATTGTTTTACCGTAATGGTATGCAATTACGATAAAATAATTCGCTAGTTATTATTTAATTAAACACTCTTAATTTGAACTTGAAAATATGTCATAATGAGCGTCTTTTATTTGATACGCACGTCCTGCAATTTTGGTATTTCTAATGCTAACAATACAGTATAAATTCTAAATAATAATACCAAATCTGTTTCTGCTTTCCAAATTTAAAATTCCAAAAATGCATTTATTACACCGACGCATAAATATGTATGTCCTTTACATGGAACAACAATAAATTCCTAGATATGGTCGGGAACTTTTCGCATGGAGAAAATTGAGAATGGAACGTCGAACAATATGCGTTGTATTTTAGTGGAACCACAAAGCCAGAGCACTGAATATATCGGAAGCGAGGGCCGACACTCAGTTGACACATGGGTAGTTAATAGGACATACACATAAGGCGTTTGCGCAACAGGAATTCCGCTGCTCTTATTCATTATTTAATTAGTTAAAATAGATAATAATTTGTTTTATTGAATCAAAATCTGTATTTTTAGCAGTTGTTTTAATATTTTTCTCATTATTAAATAAATTAAAATTATTTTCTATTTTTTGCTTATTGACAATGGCCCGACCAAAGAAAAGAAAGTAAGGGGCGTTCTATCTCGCGGGATGAATTTAGAGAGGACCATAATGCCTCTATTATTATATCCAAAACTTCAAAAGAGTTTAAAAAAAAATTGACATGCAAACTCTTTATTCAATCATGCACTACAAATACAAAAATGAGCCAAGCCTGTAGCATTTTACATTAGGATTAGTTCATGTTAGTCTATCACAAAGGTTGGATTATCCTGCAGTTAAGTACACTGCATATTCTCTATATGGGCCTTCTGCACCCAACGTCCGTGTGTGGTTCACAAAATATTATAACATGGTTGCACTGTGCGGTTAGTTTGAATAACCCAGTCAGGACATAAACTGGGCTCTATCTCCCCTCTGGAGTCTAATCAAAGATTTATCAGTTTGTGATGTACCTACTCTTATCCGTGTGTCGAGCTTGACAACAAAACTCTAAAATATTCCAGAATATTGTTTTTTAGTTCATGTGGAAAGAAGGAAAAGTCTGACAAAGTAATATTTTTTTTGGGATGATAAAATAAATTAGTATATTTTGTATAAACCAAGTAAGAGTTTTTCAAATTATGACCGTAAAAACTAAAACGAAATCCTTTCCAGTTCAAATAACTCTTAATTTTAAGTATGAATACTACACAACAACTGTTCTAGTATTTTTTTACTATTATGATTTAATTTATAATGAAACCCATACTATTAAGTATTTATCCAGAGAAGACACAAAATAAACCAGTATTCTATAGTTTTCCCCTCGCACAAGTAGATAAACACAAAATAACACAAGTAGGAAGTCTACAAGCGAAGGAATATTCCATACGGTTCACCGCATTAATCTAACTTCTAATATAGGCTCGACCACATCTAACGAGACTCGCCGCGTCACCGACAAATAAATTGTCCAAGTTTGCCCAACACCCATTCGAATTTCAGAATTTCTCATAATATCAAACTGTGAAGTAGAAATGCAAATGAAATTATCTTGTGTTATAATTCACTAGCTTTCCGCCCTGCGGTTCTACCCGCGATCCCCTGTTTTACCCCCTAAAGGGTGGAATTTCCAAAAATCGTTCCTTAGTGGATGTCTACAATGTTAAGGTATCATATGTGCAAGTTTTCAAATCTCTGGGTCCAGCGGTTTGGGCTGTGCGTTGATATATCACCCAGTTACAGTTTACCATTTTATATACAGATTATTATTTCACTGCATGCCCATTCATTTATTGGCAAATCTTTATAATATCATCATTCGTTAAAATATTATGTAAATACCTATAGCTTAGGTAAGGGCACTCATTTAAAATGAAAAGCCAATCGATTTACCTTCAGGTTGGCACCTTTAAATATCTCAAACCTTTCGTGAAAGATATTTTGATTTATTAAATACAGTGGTATTTAGTATTCAACAGCTCAACATTTCAAGGGCAAAATATATTATTTGCCAAAAGAGACAACGAAATTTGAAATCAAATTTCTTACAATAAAATATCTTCCTTGGAACAGCTCACCGTAGTGCGTAAAGCATCTGTATGTCTAGGGTTGGCACAGAATTATTATTTCAAAAAATAATATCTTGCTAATTATAAAAGGGTATTTATTTATCAATAGTCTCAAGCATTATTTTTATAAAACTTGCATGCATCGTATTTTTATAACATTATTTTTATTGATAAAATAAATAAATAAATATTCTGGGACATTATTCCTCACACACGGCCATCTGACCCCAAACTAAGCAGAGCTTGTACTATGGAAGCCAGATAACTGATATACTTACATATACTACTTTTCTTTTGTAAATACATACATATATAGATAATTACACCCAGACTCAGGACAAACAGACATGTTCATGCACACAAATGTTTGTCCTGAATGGGAATCGAACCCACGACCTGCGGCGTGATAGATGGGGTATCTTACCAACCACGCCAATCGGCCCGTCAAAATATATGTTCCTCAATTTGACTTATTTTGTATGTATACAAAACTTCTTTGCTATGTTTACATAATATAAATAAGTCATGGTCCACACCTCCGCGGGTCATGTTGTGTGTTCTGGTATTCACGTTAATCCGGCCGGTCCAACATCCGTTTTGCATAATTACCGGTTAATCACCGGTGAATATTCCGGTAAACTCGCCTTTAACATTAACCCGGGCAAAACCCTGGAATAAATTGGCTATCTAAACAAATTTCGTTGCGTAATTACTAAGGATAATTATAATAATTCGAATTTAATTTTTGTATTAACAGCCCTATATTTAGCTTTATACTTTTGGGCTAGGAAACTACAATTTTATGAAGGATGGGTTGGTAAAATCCCACACAAGGAAAGTACGTTCCCCGGATGATATTACTTACCGTTTATTTACGACTTAAATATTTAAATTTCTCAATTAAGCAATTTAACATGAATATATACATATATTTAACTTACAACCCTATGCTTACATAGATTAAATATATATCAAAAACAGACTTCACAGTGTGAAAGTAATCAAATTATGCTTTACTTATACACGTCAAATATAATAAACCCATCAAAAACATAAATGGAAAAAAAACAAGTCTCGCAACGCAGTTCTTCCACTATAAAAATTTGTGAGATCTCATGTAAAACCAAGTCAGTTATTTTAGTTGTGCCTATGAAAATGAAATGAAATGAAAATATTTTATTCAAATAGGCCTTCACAAGCACTTATGTATAGTCTGACTCTAACGCTCGGTTCGGAAGGTTGCTTTTACTGAGAAGAGCCGGCAAGAAACTCAGCAATTACTCTTTTCAAAACCAACTCAGATTTATTACATTAAATTATTTATCTAGTCTCACTGACAATATATGTGTGTTATAACAAAAAAAAAAAAAAAGAAAAAAATGAGTGACATAGTTAATAAATAGACAGCAAATTTAAGCAGACCAGCCCCCACATGCAGCATGGAAGTACATATTAAACAACTTTGATGTAAATTGCTATCATTCAATCTTCAATTAATTGAATCTGATTGCAAAAAAATTACGTAATCTACGTACCTACGCGACCTACACGACCTACACCTACACATAACACTTTTTATACCTTTTATAATTGTGTACCTATAGATAAACTTATGTCATCCAAAACTAACTATATTATATAGTGATTTATATTCGAATCAACAATGTAAAAGCACAATGGTTCCCGTACCGATTGAAATTCGACAATCCCTCGTGTAGGATAAGGTATCCTACACGAGGGATTGTCGAATTGTCGATTGTTGAATACTTAATAACGTATTTTTTTTGTTTCAGGTATTCAATTGAAACATCATTATTATAAAAAGTAAAGGTAGGTATTACAATTAATTGAATCTATCAGTCATTTCTGGTTTTCATAGTACAAGCTTTATCTAGTTTGGGATCAGTGTGAGAAGAATTTCTCATAATATATTATTTATTATTATTATAATTTGAAAAAAAAAACTGACATCACTTCACACACGGCCATCTGGATCCCAAACATGTACTATGGTACCTAGTAACTAGTATACGGCTATTTCTAATTCACCTGGATTGCATTAAGGGGTGAAAGAACTCTGAACAATGTGAACAACTACTACACCTATGGGACCAGCCCTAAAATCGCAAAAAAAAAAACTTTTCTCTTGGTCGATCCAAAGCATATACTTATTTTACAATGATTGTTGGATAATTTCAAACTGAAAGCTATTTTTAATCCACATAACTATACCTATGTTTCTTTTCAAACAAACATTAAAAAAATACTGACAACAAATTAAGCGATAAAGTCAAATATATTAATTATATTTATATACAAAGGTCGTAAATGAAGTACGGTACTTATGACCTATACTATCATCCATAGTATAGGTCATAAATATTCCGAAAATGATAAAATAAAAATATTCGGTCGTAATTCTAATGAAAAAAAGAAACCTGAAATTTAACTTAATCACTACTAATTATTACATTAATTAAAACCATTAACAGCATAATCACGTGTCAAATTTATTATTAAAAAATAAAAAAAGCATTTAAAAATACATTACTTTTTTTTTTTTTTTTACTTTGTATAAGCTTGAGTTCGACAACAATCTCACTATGGTAGGTGATGATGTGGCCGAAGGTAGTAAGCACACAAAGCCTAGAAGTATCTGGCTCTCAAGTGCAGCTGCCGGAACACACCAATAGGTGTTTGGCGACAGATTTTCACCTTGAGGGTGGTAGCCAGCCAGGCGGGTATTACAAAGTACCCTACCACCGTGCTATGGTTTCCTCACGATGTTTTCCTTCACCGAAAGCTCAAGCTCATTGTAGGATTCGAACCCATGACCTTCGCCGCGGCGTCCGACGTCACTACCACTGAGCTATCATCGCCTTAAAATTTATTATTTATTTGTTACTTTTATTTATGAAGTACAATTTAAGGTTTTTTTTTATATTTTTATTTTATCATTTTCGGAATACTTATGACCTATACTATCATCCCTCAAAAGGACCGTACTTCATTTATTAGGAGCTTATATACAGGGATACTTACATGGTTCAAAGTGCTCACTAACCCTGTTTATTATACGAAATCTGCTGAAAGACTGGAGTTTATAGTCTTGTCAAAAAAGCTTCATTCATATAGCTATTACATGACAGTTTGCATGGGGATATGGAGGTGATGGTTTGCACTTTAGGAAAATCTGCAAAGCAACTACCGGTGAGTTGCAATTGAGAGCCAGTTGCCTTTGTAAAGGTCGGCAACATATTGACATAATCCCCTTGGCGAAGGTAGCCACTTACCATCGGTTGGACAGCCTAACTGCTTGTCAGCTTTTTAATTATAATTTTTTTATTTCCAGTGGACAAAATAGCAATGTCTCGACTTTCGATTGAGTAAAAGAAGTATAAATAAGGCTTAGCACATATCGCCGACTCGCAGGTTCCGCCGACTTGCTACTAGACGACGACGCGACGAGACGTTTTGATTTATTGTAGTGGCTTTATAATGCATATTTTACTATAGGATGAATAGGATATTTATTTTCCTTGAAAGCTTATTTGGAAACGTAAGTAACTTCTCAGATTACAGGAAAGGAATATATTTTCAATTTGTAGTTTCACAAAGAAATATATCACGTTCCAAGTACTTCATTTTAATTCCATTCCAACTGTCAGTGGGGCTTATGTTCATTTAATATGGTTGTTGTTTCACGGAAATATTACGACATATTAAGTACAAAGAAAATTATTGTTATTTCATAAAAACGAAAATGGTTGTTTCTCATTTCACAAGATATTTTATGAATGCTTCTAGTTGCTATCCGGTTACTTTTAATTTAATTGATTTTGCTACTATTTTATTAAATCTTCAGTGATTTCAATGAACTTAATAGGTAAACGGAAATCTTTCTCTATCTATCACTTTGGAAAGGGCAATGAGTGTGGTTTTCGTTGCTACTTCCTTCTGATAGAAGTTCTTTTCTGAATCAAATAATTAAGGTGATGATAGCTCAGTGGTAGTGACGTCGAATGCGGTGACGCTTCTCTCTCTAGTCGTTTCCCTCACTGCTGAGGATCGCGGCTCCTTCTGACTTTGGCAACTAGCTGTCTCCATCGGTTTCGATCCGATGCTTGGTGCATTGCAGCGCTAACCGGCATCTCCAGTTCCTGCGATATCTGGTCTGCCCACCGCCTAGGGCTCTGGCCTCTCGGTCTCTTCCCTTCCACCTTCCCGGTGACGCTTACTATAAAGGAAACATCATAACGAAACCATAGCTCGGTGGTAGTGTACTTTTCATTACCCACCTGCTTGGCTACCAAGATGAAAAATGTATATAGGTTGATTTTTTTGCCGTTGGCAATACTTGCAGGGGTGAAAGTACTCATCCATATGAACAACTTTTACTATGGGACTAACTGTGAAATCACGAAAAAAATATTAGCTGTTCCATACAAAAGTTCAATACCTACTCGACCAAAATGTATGAAGCAACTGTTTTTTATTTTATGCGATATCTGAGTCGATCCCTTAGTAAAAGTTGTTTATATTTATGAGTACTTCCACCCCTGCAAGTATTGCCAACAACAAAAAAAAAAATAGGTATGTATAATATAGTTATCCAAAAGGTGAAAATCCCTGCCTAATTAGCGTTCGGGCTTTCATTCCTAAAGAACTTGCTAAAAGTAACTTTAGTTCTCAATAATAACTTTGGCAACAGGTAATCATAAACGAACTTTCTGTTACCCTCCATTAATTGATTGATTTAGCGTAAAATTTCCATATAACAGTTTCTATCGAGCTTAAATTGATTAATTCGAGCTTATACCGTGAACATTATCCAATTAAAACACCGTCTTTTACTTGTCGTTAAGTAGAAAAGTTTGTTTGATGTTTCGTAATTCCTAACGTTTCAATAACACGTAATGAGATATATTACATACTTGCTTTGACATAATTACTCGAAGTTGAATGATATCGGTTACTTTTGTCGATTTCTTTATTAAAAATAAAAACTTTATGACGATGTGTCTACCACATCGTCAACGGTGGTCAGATTGGTAATAATAATATTCTTTAATCACTGCTATCAAATCTAAAACTTTGCAAAACTAGTACTATGGAAACCAAATGATTGATTTAAAATTAAAAATGAAGAAGAATGAAATACATTTATTCTAAATAACACTGTCTGTTCTGTATATTGGTGGAGATTTTTAAATGGCATATTATGAATAAGTAGGTATTTTCCTGTTAACTTATTACTACTGTTTAGCTGTAAATATTCCTAAAATAACAATATAAATAATTAATTTTGTAATAAATAACCTTTTTTAATGTATGATATAATATTTATTTACAACAAGTATTTACAATCATTGTATAAAATATAAACTATAATATATAAGGTCTAAATTAACAGCACAATCAGTGGTAAAATTATTTATTAAAAAATAAAAAAAATACAATTAAGGCTCCAGTCTCCCTAAAATCAGTGTTCTTGCGGAATTTATCAGAAAAGAAATATTGTTTTTTAGTCATCAGAAAAGCAATAAATGAAATATATTTTACGTTATTTTAAAGTGTGAGATTTGAAGTTTCCAATACATATTTTATTTTTTAATTTGACGCCACTTTTATTAGCTTAGTGAGGCTTTAAACATACCTCTATTTACGTTCCACGCGTAGAGGGTCTCATTCATGCACACGCTACGAAAAAAATATGACAAAAACAAGAAATGTATTCAGATTACATTTGTCGGCAAATCCTCTACAATAATCTTATCTAGTTACTTTTTTTCAAAATCGTCTCAATTTCTTATTTAAACTGCTTTAAAAAGTTGTATATTGAGCCTTAATGGTTTTAATTAATGCTTAGTAGTGATGAAGTACTATTTCAGGTTTTTTTTTTCATTAAAATTAAGACCGAATATTTTTATTTTATAATTTTCGGAATACTTATGACCTATACTATCATCCCTCAAAAGGACCGTACTTCATTTATTAGGACCTTATATAGAAAACATCCTCAAAGTCCTCGCTGCTGCCGATAGACAAGGTCCCCAACAGGTTAAATAATAAATATAAATAAATATCGTCACGACGCAAGTAAAGTTGCGGTATATTCCAAAATAACATTGATCAAAAAGTGAATTAATTGTTAAAACAGAGCTAACACTAGCAAAAATGAAAGTTAAAGATTTACCTTTATAAAATTATAATAGGTAAATTTAAACCCACGTGGTATTTTAGTGTTAGTTTTAGAGTGCACTACATTCGCCAACAAAATGTAATGCAGTCCATTTACAAACAGTATAACGTTAAAACACGAAAACTAATAAATAAGCAATTCATACTAATACAGCCTTCCACCCCACGGCTTCCCACGTACCTCTATTTTACCCCCTTAAGGATTGATTTTCAAATAATCCTTCCTTAGTGGATGCCTGCACTGTATAAGGTGCAAATTTTCAAGTTTATGTCCAGCGGTTTGGGCTGTGCGTTGATAAAATATATCAACAGTCAGTCAGTTTACCATTTTATATCATACAGAAGATAATAGAGCAGAGTTTGAACACGCGCTAATCTCTGGAACTATCAGTCGGAATGTAAAAAATATTTTTGCATTTGATAGCCCAGTTCTCGAGGAACAATTTAGGCTACTTTTTATCCCGGGAACACGGGTGAAACCGCGTGGAATAGCTAAGTAATATAATACAAGTCAGAGTTATGAGCATACGTCAATCGGTGCGTCAATTAACCAGGCTAACAGGCACTTTTTCCGAACAATGATGCTCATGCACGAATGTTGCTTGATTATTAATTATGACCGTTTGTATTGGGGCACACCATACAAACAACGTAGGTATGTTTATTTAGGACCGTTAATTATATGCTGCGACATTTCAATTCAGACGATGTTTAAGTGGTAAATTAAATCTTAGATTGGGAAGTTTACTCATACTTGCAGCTGATTAATAGAATAATAATGGTAATGGATTGTTCTGTAGCAAAATAGATAGGTAGTTCTTAGAGGTATTAATTTGCATGTCAATACTTACATCAATAATTTATATATACGTAGTAGCAGGGAAAGGCGACTTATTCTTTGAAAAAATAATAGTGATAAGGCAAAAAAATACTAATAAAATTTAGAATGCTAATATCTTAGAAGCCACTCATTTCCAACCTCCGGTTGATAGAGCTTGATTTGTTGCACATGATCTCTATTATTACCCCTTTCAAGGAAGGAAGACTTTCCCTGTCACCCTGTATTATATACCTGAGAAATCTTGGTCCAACTTTTCATTAGGTATATTGAGTTAGATAACCTTTATTTAAAGTTAAAACTTTTTTTTCATAATTTTACTTATCAAGACAAAATTACAATGCCAAAACAATGAAACTTAAAAAATATATCAGAGTACCATAATGTATAAATATTCTCGTGAAATAAATCAAAATTTTCTCGTACGAGAAACCTAACGTGTAAAAACTTGTTCTCCGTCGATAGAACTTAATGGGCCATAAATTCCAATAATTATCTAGTGTTTGACGCATCACCGAGCTTTCCACTTTGCACTCAGCCAGTTGCCGGTTAGTTACCACTTTGGCGCAATGCAATCACATTTTTGCAGTGACAACACTGGGAACTTTTGATGGGCATACGCTTTTAATCATTCCCAGACCAATTGAATGTCGAGCTCGGGCTCGAGTGAAAAATTGGCGTTCCTGTGATGTCACGTCGCGTATGGGTTGAAAACGAGTCGACGACTATTTACATTCTATTGCGGTGGTTTAATTGGGTCAGTGGAGTTCACTGACAATTTTATGAAATGGAAAGTCGAGGTGAAGTGATAGCCTTTAGTTTGAGGTTGAAAAATATTAGAAGAGTTTGCTAATAAATGTCGCTGTAGATTTAAGTAATGACTACCTTTATAATGAGTTCATTTAATATAGCTTTGAGTTAGAGAAGTATTATAAAATGGTCAAAATATCCTTATAGTATTTTTTACTAAGCATACCTACATACGCACACTCACCACAACTACTCTACTCAGTACCAAGACAGGGCCCTCATACCCCCTACACACACACTCCCCCTACTCTCGGACCTCTTTATTTTTTAACCGACTACAAAAAAGGAGAAGGTTTTCAATTCGACTGTATGTTTTTTTTTGTATGTTTGTTACGCGATAACTACGCCAATAGGGAATATGCATGATTTTTTTTTATTTCTTAAATTTATCATTTACATTTTTATAACATGGAAAAAAATATAAATAGGCTTGAAAAGAGCCAAATTATTTTTCAAAGTGAAATTTAAAACCTTGAATAAATTTGAGCCGTTCAAACGCCACCATTTAGCGCGCGCTTTTGATGACGTCATTTGTTATATCCCACGTTTGTTTACTATAGTGTTTCAGTTACTTCATACGTATTTTCAGTTTTAATTGCTATACAAATCATGGAAGTAGTTAAAAAACCATCTTACAAGTATTGTATGGTACCGAAGTGCAAAAACACTATTAGTACACCCGATAAAGTGTTTTTTCGTATTCCATGCGATGCGAAATTACGAAAAAAATGGTGTAAGATGATGAGAAGGGATATTGTATCTCCATTATCGGTTCTATTTTGTTGTGAAGATCATTTTAACGTAAGTATAGCATATATTTATGTACAGCTTAGTGTGAAAATAGGAGGTTTGGTCTAAAACTAACCTAGCCTTGTTTACAAAAGTTATTTAAAAATGTATCTAAAGATCTTGCTTATTTATCCGTATTGCGGTTTTACGAAATTTTAATGATTGATAATTTATTTCAGGTTAAGGCTCCGGTCTCCCTAAAATCAGTGTTCTTGCGGAATTTATCAGAAAAGAAATATTTTTTTTTAGTCATCAGAAAAGCAATAAATGAAATATATTTTACGTTATTTTAAAGTGTATGATTTGAAGTTTCTAATACATATTTTATTTTTTAATTTGACGCCACTTTTATTAGCTTTGTGAGGCTTTAAGCTTACCTCTATTTACGTTCCACGCGTAGAGGGTCTCATTCATGCACTCGCCACGAAAAAAATATAATAAAAACAAGAAATGTATTCAGATTACATTTGTCGGCAAGTCCTTTACAATAATCTTATCTAGTTACTTTTTTTCAAAATCGTCTCAATTTCTTATTTAAACTGCTTTAAAAAGTTATAAATTTCTGAATTCGACCCTTGCAACATATATTTTTTTCTATTACAAAGTAATGGTTTAGAGAAATCACACTTTAACCACTCCGAAAGCAACTACTTATCTGTCGAATAAAAAATATATGCATTCAAAAAATCATTTGAAATAAATTTACCGAAAATAAATATATAACACAACGAACGCTGTCAATTCCCAGCGGAATTGAATGGAATTTTGATGCGTTTTATGTTTTATTTGTTTAGTATCGGTAAATTTATTTCAAATGATTTTTGAATGCATATATTTTTTATTCGACAGATAAGTAGTTGCTTTCGGAGTGGTTAAAATGTGATTTCTCTAAACCATTACTTTGTAATAGAAAAAAATATATGTTGCAAGGGTCGAATTCAGAAATTTATAACTTTTTAAAGCAGTTTAAATAAGAAATTGAGACGATTTTGAAAAAAAGTAACTAGATAAGATTATTGTAAAGGACTTGCCGACAAATGTAATCTGAATACATTTCTTGTTTTTATTATATTTTTTTCGTGGCGAGTGCATGAATGAGACCCTCTACGCGTGGAACGTAAATAGAGGTAAGTTTAAAGCCTCACAAAGCTAATAAAAGTGGCGTCAAATTAAAAAATTAAATATGTATTAGAAACTTCAAATCTCACACTTTAAAATAACGTAAAATATATTTAATTTTTGTTTTTCTGATGACTAAAAAACAATATTTCTTTTCTGACAAATTCCGCAAGAACACTGATTTTAGGGAGACTAGCCTTAAGGAAGATACAGTTAATTATATTGAATATAACATAATGAAACAGAAAGGAGAAAAATGTAATCTACGGTTAAAGAAAGGAGTTGTTCCTCATATATTTTTGTGTCAAAAACGGAATATGCCACCACCAGTTGAAAGAATGGCTGTAGTTAAAAGGCAAAGACTCGAGATTTGATGCAAAATATGCTGACATCATAAATGCATCTATTTTCGGCAGATTATCTGATTGTGCTTTAACAAAACCAGTTTCTGTCATCGTCCTCGATTGACTACAAATATATATCCACAAGTAATCACACAGGAATACAGTTTTAAACACTTTTTCTCACAAACACTACTTTAACACAGTATGAATATCGACGCCGATAAATTCAATGACGTGACAATTAACGTCACATTTCGTTTCGACCAATGGTGACGCGTTTTGTAAGTTTGAATTTTCCTCCCTTATTTTTCACTTTTTATGTAATATTTTCTGGGTTTAAATAATAACTAAATAAAAAAAATACCTTTTAAGTATAATGTAATGACAATAAAGAATCTAGAAAAAAATATTTGAGACAAATTTAAATTTTATGCATATTCCCTATTATGAATTGATTTTGATTATTCTTTTTTCGTTTGGTAGGTCATACTTGAGAGGTGGCCATATAAATTTTATTATGACCTGATCGTGGACTTTGAAGATATGACGGAATTCCTCAACGAAAAGGAGCACGAATATCGCGATTGAAATATCTTATTCAATATTATCGACAATTATTATTAAAAGGCATATCCTAGATCAGAGAAAAATCTTGATAGGTATTCAATATGAAAGGTATTCAATAAGAAACTTAAGGCGATGATAGCTCAGTGGTAGTGACGTCGGACGCCGCGGCGAAGGTCGTGGGTTCGAATCCTACAATGAGCTTGAGCTTTCGGTGAAGAAAAACATCGTGAGGAAACCATAGCACGGTGGTAGGGTATTTTGTAGTACCCGCCTGGCTGGCTACCACCCTCAAGTTGAAAATCTGTCGCCAAACACCTATTGGTGTGTTCCGGCAGCTGCACTTGAGAGCCAGATCCTTGTAGGCTTTGTGTGCTTACCACCTTCGGCCACATCATCACCTACCATAGTGAGATTGTGGTCAAACACAAGCCTATACAAAGTAAAAAAAAAAAAAACTAAAAATGGTAAATAAAATTAACATTTAAGTAAATGTTAATTTTATTTAAAAAAGTAAAACAAACTTCAAAATAAGTTTACACAAAAAAGTTTAAAATAACGATATTAGAACTCAAAACAAAGAAATAACATTAACTCGTTTTCAAGTCAGCGAAAGAATTTGAGATTCTGGAACACGTGCTTCTCTTTCCCTGACTTCAAAACGAGTTAATTTTATTTCCTTTATATATATTGAAATTCTTTAGTTCCCCTGCATAATAACTTAGGGAGGCGAGAGTAGCTAAAATTTGTTCCAATTCAGCTCCAATCCACCAGAGGCATTGTGCAAAAAAAAAAAAAATAGCGACTTGACTCGCGATTCCTTGAATTCTGTTTGTTTTTATAATATCTTTTGGACCGCAAAATATATATTTTTTATTGCAAATGGTAAGCGTCTAATTACTAGACGATAGACAGAAATGTATTTCCACTAAAGAGTATTTACTTCATAACCTAACTAAATGTTGGAAATTTTAACTGGACCTTTTACGAATTGGACTTTTTCCTGATTGGATCTTTTGTGAATATAACAATATACGTCACGATTTGACGTTTTGTGACCCTTTGTCATATAAATTACGTACATCTATGACAAACAAAATAAATTATTCATTCACACGCTTTCAATAATCAAAATATTTAATAAGCAAAGATACATAATAAAAAAAAAAATCCCAGTCATCAAGTCAGTTACAGAGTTGTAGAAACCTTTTGTAACTGTGTTAATACTGGGCCTGACTGGGCCCAATTCCCGTGTGTCGATTATCAAACACAGACTTTACTCACCACAAGCATAGTCTCGAACTAGAGCCAGTGCAGCGAAGACCAGTAAGGCAACTTATAACAACTGTTCGAAATCGTACATCGAATCACATATTATTATTATTATATATGTATCCTTAGTATTGTCACAGTATAAAGATGTAACCAGTATGGAAACTAAGCCTAGTTGATAAAATAATTACCTACACTCCATTGAAGCAATAGGGTTGACACTTTTAATGTTTTATAGTATTGTTTGTTTTTATTAAAACATTATATTTTCCGTAGTGACTAGTGACCAATTAATCGAATTGAAATAGCTAGTTTACAAAAAAAAAAAAAATGGGTATCTCATTGTGTCGGTTAATCTCGATAGTTTAAAATACGGAAAACAGTTTAATATTAACACACGGCTTGAATATCTTTTTTTTTTTGGTAGGTTACTAACTTATCATTATGGCATAACCTTTTACAAGTTTTGGCGGGAGCGTAGGCGAGCTGCGGTTGGGCGCGCGCTAGGCGCGTACCAACCCCAAAAATGCGTGTGATACCTAGTATTTAAAAACCCATTGCATAAAAAATACCTTTATTCTTCATAAATTACAAATTATTGACTGCAAAAGCACTATCGGCTTCAACACCCTCGAAAACCATAAAAACGACATCCATGACGAAAAAGTTGATAATTTCTTGCAGCCGCCATCTTGAATTTACATTTTGACAGCACTATCGGCTTCAACACCCTCGAAAACCATAAAAACGACACCCATGAAGAAAAAATTGATAATTTCTTGCAGCCGCCATCTTGGATATATATTTTGACAGAACTATCGGCTTCAACACCCTCGAAAACCATAAAAACGACACCCATGACGAAAAAGTTGATAATTTCTTGCAGCCGCCATCTTGGACTTACATTTTGACAGCACTAACTGCTTCAACACCTTCGAAAACCATGAAAACGACACCCATGACGTTGTAGTTGGTAATAATATTATAATCTATTGCAGCCGCCATCTTAGATTTGTATTTTGTGTTATGTTATGATCTTAAAAAAACGATATCTCCGGTTTTGTTGAAGCAGAGTTCAAACAGCCGTATACTACGCAATACGCTCGTGGCATTTTTAAAAAGATCGCGGAAATAAACTTGTACGTGACCAGTAGTCTTGACGCGGCCACTCACTACTGACAGCACCGCGAAAACCGCTTAGGACCCCTGTCGATGCGCATCTTTGTGTGAGTGAGCCGTTTCGTCCGTTTGTAGGTAGTTTCCGTACTGGTTACATCTTTATTCTGTGGTATTGTATTGTGTAGTGGTAGTCATCTGAGTGCGAAAAATTCCGATATTTTATCTTTTTAAATTAATTATAATCATAGGTAGATAATGCTTTGTCTTCGTCTCTCAGAGTATTACCTACCCTTTTTCTTCTATTTTAAACTATTTTTATTTAACTTCACTAGTGCGTTGGTCGAATATTGCCAATGAATTTTAAGCTAGTCCAACCCAACTGATTGGAGCTGAAATTTTTTATTCACTTTTGGTGCTAGTGACAACACCTGCTACGTAGTAAACTCAAAAAACTTGTCTTTAAAAAAGGCTATCTTTTGTATTAACTTAATTAAGTACATAGAAAACATTTCCTTTCGGTTATGTCTAATATTTTGATATTATGTATGAAATGTTTGAAAATCTTTCTCAACTTAGAAACTACCCGTTGCTAGCAATGTTCTATTACGCGAGTAATTTGATTTACTCATAAGTGGCTATAGCACTCCCATAAGTCTACAAAGTAACCAGAATGACCTGACCTAATTAGTTGCTGCAATAGAAACCGCCCACTAGAACATATACCTATATGTCTTATGATCGTTAATTGTAGAAACCCACGTGGAAGCTCTATATTTACCAATTAATATTTCTGAAAATATAACCTTTATTTACATCATATTACCACTTACACTGTACATTACTGTTGTAATATTATAAAAAAATACATACAATTATATAAATACTCAAGTAGGTAAAATAATACATATTGTCAGTGAGACTAGATAAATAATTTGATGTAATGAATCTGAGTTGGTTTTGAAAAGAGTAATTGCTGAGTTTCTTGCCGGCTCTTCTCAGTAAAAGCAACCTTCCGAACCGTGCGTTAGAGTCAGACTATTCATAAGTGCTTGTGAAGGCCTATTTGAATAAAAAATATTTTCATTTTCATTTTCAAATGTTTATTTATTTAAATATTGGTTATATATTTATTTAAATAAGGTTATTTATGGAATATTATTGATTGACTGACATATAACTGCTTCTGTAAAATCTAATGTATGATATAACGGATGCTGTTAATTATTTTGCATGACATTAAAGTTTTTGGCAAATAAAATAATATCTTCTATTATTTATACTTTTTAAAGTTTTTACCAGTCCTATCTATAGAATTTGCAATTCTTAGGGGAGGCCTATGTCCAACAGTCTTGCGGCTGAGATGATGATGATGAAAGTTTTTAGCTGGATGTGAGATATTTTTGTCATCATTATAATATTGTGGACACAATCCATACTAGTACAGCTGTCAATTAACCTCGGGTATTATTTTCTTCCACAGTGTTCAACTTACAATAAAGCGTTGTAAGAAATTTATGCTATACTCAAAATATGCAAGTAAACATTATATTTAATTTTTGCACTACCGTTTTAATTTATTGCACTGTGCCGGTAAATTTTCAGACTATGCCGTAATCAAACTCTGGCAGTCCCCAACGTGGTCACACGGCTCACACGAACTAACTTTGATTATTATAATAACAAACTGTTCTGCAAGTCATATACGATGTATCAACAAGATACATAACTCTCATTTGCTAAACTCACAATTCAAGGAGATTTGATTGTGAACTAATGTTACCTCACATTTGCTCAAACGTTTCATACTGAGAATTTCTGTGTGTAAAATTATTACCACAATATAAATTAGGTAATATTTGAAGCTTGACGAGCTGTATACTGAATCCTATATTACTTAACTCGTAGAGTCAATTAGCTAAAGTGCCAGTAAGTTGGCCACATCCCTAACAAGAGCCGATAACAGAGAAATAAAGTTTCTAATAGAGATGAGACCACGCTTGTTGAGACAGTCTTCCACCTAGAGGACATGCTTAAAGCCGCTGAGTTAAGCGCTTCAAGAGCGTTAGACATGGAAAACATGCATAAGACAGTGGAAAGTTCTAGTGTTATTAAACATTTTGGCGGACTTCAACTGAATTCAACGTCAAAATGTATAGAGTTTTTAAGATATTCGCCATGTCTTTGGGATAATTGCGTAAGGACATCCAAGGGCGGATTTAGGGAGGGGGGCACAGGGGCACGTGCTCATGTTTATAGTTTACTAATCAAGTTAGGTAAAATTTCTATGAAACCATGAATACATCTGAGCCAAACTTCATATGAAACTATGAATTAAAGTTAGGCTAATATTAGGACTGGTGTCGAAGTTAGACCATCGGATAACATGTTCAAACTTGTATAATTCCACGTCTATTGCAGCCTTGTGATACATAATAGGTTCAGTTTGTTAGTCCAACTGAAGTCTGGTAGCTTATTTTGAAATTCAGGTCCCTATAACATTTTACTTATGATCATTTAACGCTGTTACGTATTATTAAGTTAGTATTATTTACACTAATATCCTTTTAATTTGATTTCGTAAAGCTCTAACTACATGGAGGCGGATCTTAGTCTACTTACATTATCCTTCACAAAAATTGTCAGTGAGACTAGATAATTAATTTTAAATAATAAATCTGATTTGGTTTTAAAAAACGTAATTGTTAAGTTTATTGCCGGCTCTTAAACCAACATTCCGAACCGTGCCAGACAATGTTTGTATAAAAAGTAATAGGTACTTAGGTAAATAAAGAGGCAGTATAGCTTTGTGATCTTGGCACAATAGTGGAAGGGTGATAATAATTAATTAATTTCCTAAATAAACAGAAATGTATAAAGTAATTTAATTAATATAAAATATATATATAATTTAAAAAAAAAAACAGGCAGTCATGGGGACTGCCGATAGAAGTGAAAACTAGCATGAGCATGTCGGTGACGCGAACCTATAAGTTTTTCCCCTCCAAAAACGCTCAACGCGGCTAAAGAAGTTTTCACTTCAAGAGCATGTCGGTGACGCGAACCTATAAGTTTTTCCCCTCCAAAAACGCTCAACGCGGCTAAAGAAGTTTTCACTTCAATACAATAGGTACAGATAATCATTATAAATGCAATCAAAATCACAGCATCGCACCATATTGTCACTTCATTACATTACCCACCTACAAGTCTTCAAATCAGTCCTAACCAAAACAATACAACAACGTACGTGCTCAATCACATCACCTTGGGGGAGAAAATTGCGAAAGCTTATATTCGAGGCTTGTTGGCTTCCTTCACGGTGAATAAGTTCGATAGCCGGTCTTACCCCCGCAATCGACTTGAAATCGCCGGACGCCGAACGTGCTTCGACAAGGTCATTGAGGCGTACCTACTTGAGGACATGTATAAGTATGTACTTGACGGAATTGGAAATATAACTTGAAGTGTTTTTGAAAAGTTGATTAAGTAGCTCTTAGAAATAATATTGTTTATGATTAAATCTGGTATTACTCTGGTAAATTGATTTTCTTGTTGATAAAACTTTACCTCAATTCGGAAATGGAATACACATCTTTGGGAGCATGAAATTAAAAAAAAGAACACGTGCAACTCAGACTATGTGATCAGGCATTTACCGAAGAAAAGTAACCTAGTAACAAAACGTAACACCCATCGCGCCCAAAGAATTTCCACTTCAAAAATACAAATGAACTATAATAAAATTATTTTATTTTAGGCATTTTTATTACTATGCCTATGTTTTGCTTCAATCTCAATAGTCAGTGACGATTCGGCCAAAGAAGGATCTGGCTCTCAAGTGCAGCTGCCGTAAATGTTTGGCGACATATTTTCAACATGAGAATAGTAGCCAGCCAGGGTACTACAAACTACCCGTACTATGGCTTCCTCATGAATATCCTAAGGGTTATTATTAGGGTAATAACCTTAGTAGAGTATAATTACATCATTTGGGCGAACCCTATCATTTATCAAAGGCAAACCCAACTATCTAGTCATGCTTTAGATTCCCAGATACATAGCTATCAATGTTTAGGACAATTTATCCGGATTAGCGGTCATAGGATCCATATTTAGCCACCAAGTTAAATTGAAACAGCTAACTATGTCAATTTGATCAACATTCCCCTAAAATGAATCGATAGAAAGATGAAAGTTCTAGACTTTACACTTCATACAATACAAGTACTATTTATTTTTAAATATAGCATACTAGAAAAGTAAATTAGTACTTAACTAAATAAATCTAAGGTAAATAGTAATTAGAACAAGAAAAATGTAACTAGTAGAAGTATAAATAGTATGTAAGAATATCTTGTACAAATGCAAGAAATAAAAGCCTTTTAATATTTACTATTATTATTATACAATACAAGTACCTATCTACATAATGTGAAGGTACATTTATTATTTTAATATTTTTTTTAATCAATGTCTGATAAATCTTCTTAGAAACCAAAAAAAAATATCGTTTTGAAAGTTTACAGCAAAGGACTTAGTTCCTGGAGATATTGATATTATTTACATTATGTACCAAAAAGAGGCAAACGTAGCAAGAAAACAGAGAGAACTGGTTTTTAAATCCTACTTATCCTACTAATATTACAAATGCGAATGTTTGGATGGATGTTTGGTACTTTTTTACGCAAAAGCTACTTAACGGATTTGGATGAAATTTGGTAGAGAGATAGATTATATTCTGGAAAAGCACATCCTGTATTCAGATTTTTGTTCCTCAATAGAATAAAGCGTGGATATATTTAAAGATATATATATACTTTTTTTATACAATCTTATACATAAAAATCAATGTTTGTTTGTTTATCCTCTAAGCGTTCCTATACCGCTGAACTGATCGCGATGAATGAAATTTGGTACGCAGACAGCGTATGGTATGGAGAGGGATATAGATTACATTTTTCTTAGGAAAGAAGATTAAACCGCGAGGACGAAGTTAGTACATAATCTAATGTGTAGTGTAATGAATACCTTGTTTACAAGCGAATGAAAACAGTTTTTATCAAGAATATAATATCCAATTACAGGCACAGGAGACTTAACAACTTCATGTCTCAAAGTTGGCTGTGAGTGATACCCCAGGCAGGAAAAATATAATATTGTATTTTCTTTGCCCGTGGTGCTATGAGCGTCTATAGGCTACGGTAACCGCTTACCATCAGGTGGGCCGTAAGCTTGTTTGCCACCTATGTAGTATAAAAAAAAAACCAGCTGATTCAATATAATATTCCCTGTAATTAGTAATCATGCGCATGCGACGATTCGTAGTACCTAATTGTAATTTCCCAACCAACCTATGACGATACGACACTATTAAGTATTCTGTAACGACAATGCCAGTCAGTAACAAACTGATGTGGTGCAGAAGACAATACTAATGTAAGTATGTACTAATACTGATGATATGTGACCTGCTGTAATTATATGAGTTTATCTGTTTGCTATTTTTAATTATTTAGGACACTCTTAACTAAGGCCTCCTGGTTCCGAATCGAACCCATGATCTATAGCATTGCAATCAGGATATTTTACCTCCACACTAACCAGAAAACCGTTTTTTTTTTTTGACAGAAAGTTAACAAGCAGGTGTTGCACTTGATGATAAGTGACGACCTTTTTAAAGTAGTGGTTTTTGGTTGCTATTTTAATAAGAATTATCCTGTATTCTTTTGTATAAATAATAAATAAAAGAAATAAAAAAGTCTAGTTAAAAAAAATACTTTTGGTTTCACTTACATAAATTATTACAACACGACTCATTTCTTCCGTTAGCAAGGGGCGACTCTTATTGTTTTTGTAATTTTAGCACAAAACAGAAAAGCAAATCTCTAAGCTACTAAGTCCGCAAACATTTCCGGCCAATCCTTTATTGTATGTCCGTATGTATTCCGTTCCGCAAAGCCTTTGCTTTAAAAAAAAAAAGCTAAATCCCTCTACAGGCAGGCGGATATCACAATCTTATTTGGACATTCCGTAAGAAGGCTATTGTAGCCTATTTTGTCGTGCCACCGGCTCCGAGATTTTTTTACGGGAATGGAACTACAAAATGGAAGTTGTAAATAAAATTTTATATTCTGCACCGAAAATACGTGGCGTTCCTCTCGATAATAACATGCTATAAGTTTAGCGAGCGTGTTAAAATATTTATTTTGGCTTTCCAGCAAAGCATTACGAGGAAATCTGCATCGGGAATTTCACCTACGGAAACCTATGGAAATTTAAAAGTGTCACAAAGATGCTCTCTTGTGTGGGGCTGTACTTATGTAATGGAAGGCATAGTCTAATAGATATTTTTAGTGTGATAGTCCCACTATTAATAATTGTCATGAGTATAAGAAATATTAAGATATTTATGGGTAAGTCTTCGATAAGGCCAAACAAAACATTTCTTTGACGCAGACGAATGGGTAAGTTTGTCTTAAACTTGACGTTATGGCAGATATTAAAGAAGTCGGTGACTTCGATAAATGTAGGCTTCGACATCTACATTTTAGTGCCAACTTATAATGTAACACAGCCAACTTTGAAAGGCTAAATTTATCGAAGAATCTCCCCTTAGGTATACCCAACTCGATTACATCGGTTCAATTTATGAGCACTCGGATTTCGGCCACAGTAAAACCACTAACTATGCTGCTCCCTAGTATTAAGTGACCAGGTGAGTTGGTCTTTGTTTTAGCAGTTGTTTCTTAGACAGAAGGATCTCTGTCTGGTCATTTCGAAACTATCATTCAAGGCTATTCAATCGTTGAACTATCAAAGTGGAATCACTTAAATTTTAACGAGAATCAAGATTTACAGCTAGATTTGGAACGCAAATGATTAATAATTTACATACATTTAATTTTTTTACAATATATATTTCTGTAACCATTCTAATTCATAGCATCAGTGAAGTTATTATGTTATTTTAAACCTAGATTTAAAAATAACATGGAAAAACTTGTAGAATAGGTTATTTCTTTGTCATGATATTTTTTTATTGGCTGTTTCCATCTTTTCTAATAGTACCTACCTATATTTTAAGATTTTCCTCAAATCACAATATATTATACCAACATAAACATGACAAACACTGATGTTGATAAATCTACAGGATCTGACCTATCTCAAAAGTGATCCAACTTAAACGTACAACTCCTCCTAAATGGGGACGAAACGACGCGACAACGAGATGAGACGCCTACTTCCATTCAATAGACGTCATCAAAGCTATCGATTGTTCATTTCACAACAGAATTTCATGCCAATGAATATTGAGCGTAACTCTCAAAGATTACGGATTAGATTTCAGTGAGATTCCAGCTTGTCAAGTCTTATCAAGCAATGACAATCTTGCACTATACTTCCGACTCCAAGTCTAACTGAAAGACAGTTCGTTAACGAGATGCGCTGAGAGAAACTTTACTAACTTTGTAACAGAAATGTTGGATAAGTAACGCCTTTACATGCATTTACTTAAACCTCTGTCGCTAACTCGAAGGTAAGTTGGTGCTTAGCAAACATTGTGCACCGTAAGTACATGTAGTTAGTTCTCGTACGAGCTGTTTCAAGTTGTGGTTCTTTAGTCCAATCACTCACCTGCCAGGAAAAGCCTCGATTTATGAGCTTAGTTGAGCGAGTTTTGCTTGTATTTAAATTATATACTTATGTATATAAAATGAAACGGTATGAAAATGAAATGAAAATATTTTTTATTCAAATAGGCCTTCACAAGCACTAATGAATAGTCTAACTTACGCACGGTTCGAAAGGTTACTTATGTTGAAAAGTGCCGGCAAGAAACTCAGCAATTACTCTTTTCAAAACCTACTCAGATTTATTACATTAAATTATTTATCTAGTCTCACTGACAATATATGTGTTTTAACGGGATGAAAAAAAAATACATGGTTTTACATTATATTATATACAATACATTGTTTTCGTATCTAAATCTAAACCTATTCTTACTATAATTTATAAAAGTGAAATTCGGTCTGTTTGTTACAGACAGTTTACAGCTAAGCTACCAAATACCAGATTTTGGTGAAAATTCGCAAAGAAATAGTTTGGATCTTAGAGATAAATAGGTATAGAATAACGTTACCCGGGAACGCTAGCAGTGACATTATTTGATATTATAAAACTTCACAATAATTGTCGCGCTAATAGGGTATTACACCCATTTTTGAAAAGTGTCTCAATTCGTTCCTACGGTGCTAATAAGTCACCAAAAAAAACACAAAAATTTTATTCAATCGATAAGTGCCATAAAAATGCATTAAAATTTTACATTTACAATTTTCGCGCGTGGTTTGATGAAAACGCTGGACGCCATGTTACTCTACTCGCCATGTTATTTGGTCTCTTGTAAGTAAATAAATGCTCTAATATTGGTCTCAATTGGACTTATAAAATTTTATAATTTAAAAATTAGCTATTATCCTTTTTATTAGTGTGCTGTTCCTGATTGCATGAATACTAGTGTAAAAATAATAATACTTCAGTTGACACTTTTTAGTTTACGTACAGCACCGTATGACGTCATTATAATGGCGGCTACTGTTTCGCTTGTTTAGAAACAGATTAAAAAAACTGAAAACTTTGAAATTAATTTTAAAATTAATTAAGTTATTTTATGAACTAAAACTAACATTTTCCGACTGTTTATTGCCTAAGCTATCTAAATTGTACATTTTTAGATTTTTTCTCATATAGAGTAAAATACCCTATTGTAATGAAAATATACACGGTACTTACGCCAATTTTTATCGTTTCAAAATACTGTCATAAAAGTTTCTTTTATTTATTTATTTTCAAGAAAAAATCAAGTAAAACGATATTCAATAGAATTAACACAAATTACTAAAAGAACTACAATGTTTTTTTTAATTCAATTTACCATATTTTTTTCAAAACACCTTAATTCTATAAATACCTCACCCAACAATAAACACGTTCGACCGAAAATTTAATTCTATACGATTGAAAAGGCTCACAATATAATCGTATCGTAATCTATATTTGGTGCTAAATAAAAATCTGGGTTTATTTTCACCACCTACACCCACTTAAGTAAACCTTTTCCACTTAAGTCCCAAAAGGCTACGATTTCAGGTCGGGCCTATTCGTAAATCACCTTGTACGTGAGTGCCTTGCCTTCAGGAATAGACAGTTTCTAGTATTGGATACTTGACCCTTTTCTATATCGTTTCTATGTCGACTTTGATTACCTACTGGTGTTTTTATGATTGTCAGAGTGGCCAAAAGTGTCATAACTCTGTCTTCAAAGGATGTAAAAAATTACCACAAATTCACTGGTGGTACGAGTAGTAGCGTCAATTACGGAGGCGCAGGACGTGGATTTGAATTCTACAGTGAGCTTGAGCTTTCGGTGAAGGTAAACATCATCAAGAAACCATACCACGGTGGTAGGGTACTTTGTAGTACCGCCTGGCTAGCCAGGTGTCATCCTCAAGTTGAAAATCTTTCGACAAGTACCTACTGCTCCGGCAGTTGCACTTGAAAGCCAGTTCCTTTTGTGTGTGTGTGTGCGTATTTGTGTGTGTGTGTGCGTATGTGTGTGTGTGTGTGCTTACCACCTTTGACCACATCATTACTTACCATAGTGAGCTTGTGTTGTAAGTGAGCTTGTAATTAAACACAAGCGCATGCAAGGTAAAAACAAAAAAAAAGATGGCGGCTATACTTTTAAAAATTATATGTAAGAGTGTTGCTATTACAATTTGAATCAATAAAAATATATAAAAGTACATATATTTTTTTTACAATTTACTTACTGTTTAATAAAATAACATATAATACAATAACAAGTAATTTTATAGCAAAACGCTGAATCAGTAAAATATCAATTTCGATTTACATCGCAGCAGAGACCGAATAACGATTCAACCAAAGTTAACTGCTCATAAATCCATCCAGTTTACAACTGATTTAGTGAATTGCTTTCTCGTAAAACCTACTGGGCTGAGACACTATGAAACTATAATGCATTATTAGTTGAACTACTGTTACTATTCGGTCTTTGGCATCACTTAATAGGGTATTTTACTTCATATGGGAAAAAATCTAAAAATGTACAATTTAGATAACTTAAGCAATAAGCAGTCGGAAAATGTTAGTTTTAGTTCATAAAATAACTTAATTCATTTTATGAATTAAGGCCAGAAATGCTTGGATAATGGCTTGTTCAAGCACAGATCCATCGTCCAAACAGTCACAAAAATTGTGGGACGAGCCGCTGAGTAAACTGTCGTATGATTCTTTTATGCAGACATCTGGCAGCACTGCTGAGCGAGCTCGTCTCCTGGCTGTTGCTAAATGGGAGTCGTCCAATACGAACACATTATTGGACAACTCTATGTTTAGATTATGCACATGCCTCCGTTTGGGTGCAATATCCAATGTCCCACATCGCTGCCCCTGCGGAGACAATGGAGATGAGCTAGGTCACCATGGCCTATCGTGTGTGAGGAGTGCCGGGAGGTTTTCACAACATGCGGCACTCAATGACTTGATCCGTCGTGCTCTTATTACCATTGGCGTACCTGCTGTTTTGGAACCAAATGGCCTGGTGCGCGACGATGGTAAGAGATTGGACGGTATGTCATTGGTGCCCTGGAAGATGGGTAGACCCCTGGTGTGGGACGCTACTTGCGTCGACACCCTCGCACCATCCCACCTTCCAGACACGTCTGTAGCGGCCGGCACTGCTGCTGCACAACAAGAGTGTCTCAAGCGTCGCAAGTATGCTAGTCTACAGAGGACTAACATATTTTCGGCGTTTGGTCCTCGCTGCTGTCGATAGGCAAGGTTCCCAACCAACAGACTGGCAGCGCTCCCTTTTTGAATGGCCAAGCTTATGCGTTGGCGGAAAAAGCCCCCAGCCCATCGGTCTCCCGAAGCCTCGATGAGCTTGGATGATAAAATCCGAGCAAATCGGCGAGCCTCGAACCCCCACGGACCCAAAATTTCTACCGCGAACGGCATGAACAAAAAATTTGGACCAATACAAGCGTATTTTTTAAATTTATATTTTTCAGCACCGGTCGAAGCCGCCCTAGCGACTTCACAAGTCGCCAGTATGTGGGAAGGCGCAAGTGTATGAACACACATTATTATTAATTGTAATTGGAATACTTTGCGTAATTCTCAAACCTTAAACTAAAAGTATTAGAACATTTATTTATTATGGTGTACCATTTCAAAAATATAATAAAAATATCTACCAGCTATATTTTATACTCATAAATTTCATCACTTACTGAAAGAATAAGAATTTATTGTCAAACCCTTCATTGATCTTCAACGTGACTCTTTCCTATTGGAAAAAATAAATATTAAGTAAAATTCATGTTTTATCATTAGATAGTAATAAAAAACAATTTTCATCTTTCTAATCTGACAACCCTATCCACAAATTACACGCATCGGTACGACACAGACCAATAAAATTTGAAATCCTTCCACTCGTTCAAATTACGATAAAAAAATCACGCATAATCCAACCCCGAGAAAACTCGAATTCGTATAATAAACCAAAAAAAAGTTCCGCCAAAAGAAAATGGGCACGAAATTATTTCTTTCATTTGCATAAGTATGGAGTGGGTGGGAGTATCACCCGCGTAACCTCTGATGGTATCACCTGTCTCTTTTTTCATTTACATTAATAATATAAGAGGAAAAGAGACAGAAGACACTCGTTGTGGATTATCTAAGATAAGATGCACATGGCGGTAATCTCAAGCGTAATGGGAATTAGGTTAATCTGGCTGTTTTGGGTGGGTAAGTAGCGGGTCGGTCGCTTTATTGGTATTTGGTATTGAAAATCAATGAATTTTGGAGTTTTGAGTACGTTTAGTTTCTTGTTATTCGATAGTGTAATCGAGATTCTCTATTCAAAGATGAATTTTCACTAAATGCCTGCCACATACATCCATGCTAACAAATTGTTTTCCTATATGGGAATCGGTCCGACCTGCATCACCAAAATTCTTGTTATGTATATCAAACTGAAAATAATTCTGCAAAAAGCAAAAGATCAACAAATCACCCGAACCCTACAACCTCCCATATAAAAAGCCGCAAAAGCCATAATTTCAAGCCCACAAAAGGACCTCATAAAAGCCATTTATATTTCACGTCCACTTGAAGACGATTCATTCCTGAAAATCCGTCTAAATTAAATTGCAGTTCGCAAACAAAACTTTGCAATTAAAACTCGGGGCTTGGAAATGTGCTTTATCGTGTTCCTGTGTAGATATTAAATTAAATAGAGTTTACTAAATTATGTTTTAATAGGGAAAGTTTGTTGGTACTTCAAGTATATTTGTATAAGCACGACGTTAAAGCACAATTGATTCCACCAAGTTTACATTATTATTTTTCTTAAATACTTAACAGCTTGTTGGAGCAAATACGCAAATAATAGATCTCAAATTGACGCAAACTAACTTTTTAATGGTCCTTCTAATTCTAGTTACAAATTACTACAGCAATGTCAAAGGTAAAGTTACCAAAGAATCCCTAACTTTATTCGTTATGGAATAAAGAACGTCGAGAATTAAATTAAATCAGCATTATGTCGCAGCGTCAACAAATTAAAATAATCTTGTTATTTCATTTACAGCGGACCCAGCTAGGAGTGTGAAGCGAGACATTTTTAGACATTTAAATGAATGATGACTTTATTCGCTACCTGCCGACGTCTGTACCTTCCACGCTTACTTTTTCATTTCCATTTCCTATTTGCACGTCATATCTTTGTAAATTCTGTTGTAGCTCATAAAAGATGTCAGATTTATTATGTTTATTTCATTTTGTGAATTTAATATTTATGGAATTATATGCCTGAAGCTAAAGTGATGGCGTAAGCAAATATATTATCTTTGTAACGAGACGTTTAGATAGACCTAATTTTAGCTTTAAAGATGTTACGATGTTGTTTAAAGATGTTTTATATTATTAATGTTTATTATATACGAGTAAGTACTTACATAATTATGTTAATGTATGTTATGGTTACTTTATTTTTATCAAAATAGTTCTCAATTCGGTTGTATTTTTTTATTAAATTTTATGAATTAGGCTTTACTTAGTAAACATTGTAACGTGGTACAATCTTTGTATTTTACAACGGCATAAGAAATACATTGAAAAGTAATAGTATAGGTACGCCAAAAACAAAGGCTTGCAAGACAGCGTCAGTTCATAACGCAATATTTTCTTTGAAACAACTTACATAGCATTAATATAACACGCTGTTATATAAACTTTATGTAAGTTGTTTCAAAGAAAAACGTCAAAGCCCGCTTATTTTTGCAAAATCTGAAGTTTAAAATGTAATTGATTTATGGTTACGTGTGCTGTGCCCAGGCGTAACTCATGTAATAAAGAAAACTCGCAGAATTGTTCATTACACGCAAACTGATGTATTTTGTTTTTAGTCTCAATAGCAAAACCGATCTGTAATATTTCTCAACATACAAAAAATCAACACAAATATATTCGTAACGTATTATCTCGATAAACGTGTAGGTATTGTACGTCAGCAAAAGTAAATAAAAGGAAACGGAGCGTACCCCGAGGCGTCATGTTGTGCGGAACGGGATATACCTACCTATTCAAGTAAAATCTGGCTCTATCACTGGCTGGCCAAAGTGAAAATTTTCGTTGACCCAGATCAAACTGTAGTCATTTTAATTTTTTTCGAATGTTGTTTATTATTTTATCGCATTACGATGGACAATTAAATTCGGGGCTTTTCTTTTCTTTATCAACCTCTAGATGTAGGATGTACCTTATTTTTTTTCCATGTTTGTCCATACTACTGTCTGCTGTTCACTCCAAATTATACCAATGCATTACCTGGTCTTTCTGTAAGATACGCGGAAAACAGTACTACCTTCGTTACTTTCTCTCAATTACTTCAGTGGAAAATACCCCCATGATTCAATACTTCCCGTTAGATTCTATCGCCTTACTCTATTTATCCTGACATATATAAATGAAACTTAACTAGATGTTCTACGCGACGTTGTCTCATGGCATTGTCTAAACCATAACATCGCCATATTTACGATCATGCAACTGGGTCGCGTCCAAATGCTTCCGAAGCCCGGAGCTAGCAATGGCTAGCGTCTTTGTCTATTCTATTTATAGCTAGAAAACAGCGCTAGACTTCCGTGCCTTAGTAAAATATCCAAGCATTCAGAATCAGCTACCGTTTTTTGTTGTTGGAAGATTCGGGTTTTGTATATGGCACCAACAACTAGATACCTGCAACAAAATATAGAAACTAAATTTGCTATCAAGAAAAGGTACAATAATAATATGCTTATTTGCTAAGAAAAATATTTGACATGCAATTTTTTGTACCAACTTACTTCCAAATATTGAGATGCTAATCCAATCTGATCGAATCCTGTCTAAACGATGTTCTATGTCTCACCTGTCTGCTTCAAGTTATATCACGTCACATCAGTAGATATCATACTGAGTTTGAACCAAGAAAACTTTATCCTGTCTCGATATTATCGGTTTAAAGCATCATTCAGCAAATTCTACGAGTTATTCGAGTCTAGGAGCGATATACGAGTGAAACCTCGTCGAGTACTCGTTTGAAACTGTTAAATTTAAACTTGGAATCGGAACGTTCCTTCCCGTCGGGGACGAAATTAAATTCACTTGTAAATTCGATTCGAAATCTTAGAGCAGTGTTGCATGAGGGAATGAATAAAAATATTATTGTTCAATATGAACATGAACATTATCAGCCGTTCGTTTGCGATTTTAATGAACTAATTAATTTAACTGTGTTTAATTGGAGGCTCTTGTATTACATTTTCTTCCCCAAAATCATGAAAATTGAGGATTTAGCTCGCAATGCGTTGGTGCTTTAAATGATTTAAAATGTAGTTTTCATTTATTAAAGTAATGAAATTCAAATCAAATATTGTATTGCAGCTGAATCGTATTGCAAAATGAATTCTACGTATACATGAAATAGCTAAACAATAAATCGCAAAGCAAAGCTACCTACCTCCCCGCCGGCAATGCCACTGAGGATTTCACTTTACCGCAAGTGATTTTGGGGATTTCAAAAGTTTGTGCAAGCGTTTTCTAGTTTATTCTTCAACTTTTGTATCCTAAAATATTCAAGCTATTCTCGATATCACTTGAAATTTTCACAATGTTACGAGAGTAGGTATCTTGGATAGAAATGCGTTTTGACATTATATACATATATATGATACGTTTTACAATTTTGTGTTCTTACGCTTTTAAATAAATGTTATAATTACTTATCTTAATTCAATTTGTGTTCTATCAATTTTAACAACAAAAGCATCCTGTCCGTCTGGCCGTATGTCACAGTCATTTTACTCGGAAACTATTGGTACTATATACCTACATAGAATTTGCAAAGTAGGAGCTTTTTATAAATACTATAATAATGCCATGTAACTGAAGAATGATAAAATGAATCCAGTGGACAAAATCGTGTGACGTATCTTTAGATAGGTCTTCAAAAATGATAAAGAGGTTTCAAAATTACTTAAATATGTATTTAAATCAATAATTGAAGAGATATGTGCCTCTAAAGTCGTAAAATAAGTGTCCTGCTAACTGTTTAAGCGTGTGGTTGAAAAGTAAAAAAAAAATAGTACAACGAAAATAACACTTTCATGGAAATATGTTTGGAGATTTCACCGACTTCAGAAATAACTGTGTTTTCAGTGTCCTTGAGAAATACTATACCATAGATTATACCAGCTTAACTTTGCTGCCGATAAAATTGACTTTATAAACTATACCTTGCTACTTTGTACAAGGTATGGTACCCAACACATTGTGCGTGGTCCAACATGTAGGTATACCACCTTCGGCCACATTGTCCCATACCACGGTCAAATTGTGGCCAAAACTCAGGTTTAGGTAGTAAAAAAATGAATTTAAAATGACTTTATTTAGGTCCCAGTTATCATCGTCATACACAACATCACGGTGGAAACCGCAGTTATAAGTTAGGAAGTTATAAAACACACAAACTTTCAACCATATCAATTTTAAAAACATAACGAGTAATTTGTACAAAAAAAACGCAAATGGTGGTCCCATAGCTTAGAGCAAGTAGGTCCGTACAACTTTTTCATATTCTCGTTTGTTATTACCGCATATAGGGTTGCCAAAATTTCGAAATTATAATAAAAAGTAAATTTAACTGTAAAACCTTATATTTTGGCTGGCAGGCGGATAACTTCATGTGTAAAATCTGTCACCAAGCGCCTACTTGGTGTTTTCCGGCACTTGCACTTGAGAGCCAGTTTCCTTCCAAGCTTTATAAAGGTAGGCAACACATTAACAATGCCCCTGGTGTTGCTAATGTCTATAGGCGACGGTAGCCACTTTCCATCCGGTGGACCGTCTGCCAGAGCTACCAAAGCTTTCTGACAAACAAATAAAGAAATTAAAAAAACCCTCTGCTAGATTATCTTTCTAGTGAAATATACACTTCATATGTTTTGGAAGGTAACCACCAAGATATTACAATGTATTTCTTAGCCTTAACCTTATTTATATTGATTTCAGACCAGTTGATTTATTTGATTTCAGACCACAAATTCAATTAGAATTCCGTTTCCTTCAATTGTGACTAATTTCCAAATGTACCTAATATAAAGGCTATTTACTGCAGTGGGGTGACGAAAGTACATTGAATTAAAGTGTGTTTAAAAAATCTGAACTGTTTCTAAATTTTTGAAACCTTTTTGGCAACCCTATAACTCAGTGCTCCTATTTTCCCTGGAGGGTACAGACGTTGAATTTTAAACGAAAAACTTAAATACGGTATGCGGATATATATAACTTTTTAAACAATAAGTAATGGATACTATTTCACTTTTGTGCGGTTGGCTCACTCTCAATATTACTATAGCATGCGTATAGACACTGTGACTTACTATAGATTGCAGTAAAGATCGTGATAGTGGTGACATCGAACGGCTGAAATAACTAGGTAGGTACCTACTACACTACAGCCAAAAATCTTTTATCCCCTTTATGAAACTGTATTCTTTTTTAGGCCAGCTCTAGCGGTGAAATATTGTCATCCTTAACTGTATATATATATGACGGCGCCTGAGTCGTCGTACGAGCGTAGCAAGAATTTCACAAGCAGCACGTGCACCGACCACGCCACCGAACGCGTCATCCATCTCCCCACTCTCCCCACTACTCGACTTGTTTTCCTACCTGTATAAAAGGGTCGGAGCGATCGTCGATAAGGTCAATATACCTCTGCCCGCTCCACCGAGCACGGCATCAAGGTAACCGTGCCCACTTCACAGGACCACCGGGCCCTGACCAAACTCCTTAAAGAACGTAAGGTGGCTTTCCACACTTACACTCTCCCTGAGGAGAAAGCCCTCCGGGTGGTGATCCGCGGCATCCCCCGCGAAATCCCCACCTCAGAAGTCGAAGCCTCCCTTAAGGAGCACGACCTCCCGATTCAGTCAGTGCACCGGATGCACAAAGGACGTGGCCACGAGCCGTATAACATGGTGATTGTGGCACTGGACCAAGGGAAGGCCGGCAAGGCCATATACAGAGTAAAATCTGTGTGCGGCTTGAGCGACGGCTTCACCGTCGAGGGCGTCCGAAAGGGCGGCTACCCCTCCCAGTGCCACAACTGTCAGTTGTACGGCCATTCCGCCCGCAATTGTTTTGCTCCCCCCCGGTGCGTGAAGTGCCTCACACCTCACGCCACCAAAGACTGTGACCGTCCAAAGGTCATAGATGAAAACACCCCGCCACCTGGTTGCGTTCTCTGCAACCAGACCGGGCACACCGCGAACTACCGCGGGTGCTCGAAGGCTCCCCGCCCTTCGCGCCATTCAACGCGCAAAGCCCCCATCTCCAACCCGGCGCAGACCGATCTGCGCCCTCAAAGGCACTCTCAATGGGCCCGCCTTAACTCCAACTCTCCTAAGGAGTACCCTCCTCTCCCAAGGGAAGCGTTTGCTCTCTCCGAGCAAACCACGACCCAGCCACCACCTCCTCCTCCCAAGGTTTCCGCTTGGCAGCCAAAACCCACCGCAGCGCCTTCAGCGCCCGCCCCGCCGTCACCGCCAACCCAAACCACCCGCCGCGCAAACCCGTCACCAAAACGGGACCAAAACCCTCCGTCGAGTGTGGATGCGGATTTCGCACTCGTGGAGCGCTTCATCGATTTCATAAACTTCGATGAAATTAGGGAGCTCGCCGATCTTATTAAACAGAGCGAGGGCAACGGTCGTGCCCTTGCATCTGCAGCGCTGCGATTTAACAAAATCGCTTGCCAACTCGATCACTTTTGCGTAAATCCATAATGGATATTACACCCACGCGCGGTAGAATCAAACCCCGATCCCTCAAGTTAGGAACCTTCAATGCCAACGGCATTATAGGTAAACGAGATGAGATCGCAGAATTCCTGCGAGAGCATCAACTCGATATCCTTTTGGTACAGGAAACATTTCTAAAGCCCTTTCATAGGGACCCTAAAATTGCGAATTATCAGATAATTCGCAACGACAGACCCAACGCCGCAAAAGGCGGCACCCTCATTTATTATAAAAGATCCCTTCACTGCTCCCCTATGGACGCACCATCCCTAGAGTACATTGAGGCTTCAATCTGTAGGCTCGGTATGACTGGACACTCATCCATTATACTAGTCTCGGCATATTGCTCCCATTCTCACAACCCACCCGACTTAGGAATGTCACTCAAACGTGACTTAGAATCCCTTTTCAATTTAGGTAGCTCAGTCATTCTGGCGGGCGACCTAAACGCGAAACACACCCTCTGGAATTGCGTCGCAAACAATACCAGAGGGCGCATTCTTGAATCCCTCCTCGGGCCACTCAACGTGGACCTGATCGCCCCATACGAACCGACTCACTTCCCGGTCATAGTGACTCACAGACCCGACATACTCGACGTGGCGCTGCTGCGTAATGTAAACTTACGTTTGCATGACTTAGCAGTGCTACACGAGCTCCAATCGGACCACCGGCCTGTAATCCTAGAGTTTACACCGCGCGTAGGTCCCCCAGATTCAGGTCAACCCTCTCGCACCAAGGTCGTGACGGACTGGGACAAATTAGGCGAAAGCCTCAAGGCGACCTCGTCCGTCCATCTAGACCGTATCCCTGACAGCCTAGTCACCGCCGACGACGCTGTAGGCGCTATCGACTCACTCACAAGTCACGTGCAATCGTTAGTTAGCGATTGCTCTCGGACAGTACCAGCGGAGGATGACCGACGCTGGCACTTGCCCGACGACATACGTGACCTGCTGAGGGAGAAGAAAGCCGCCATTCGCGCCTACGATAGAGCTCCCTCAGAGCAAAATCGTGTCCAATTACGAGCTCTCGAACGTGCCGTCAAGGCACGCATCGCAGAGTTTCGCGAGAATCGCTGGGGCCAGACCCTCAGCGAAATCAAGCCCTCCCACCTAGCCTTTTGGCAACTGTCTCGTGCCCTCACAAAGGACACAGTAGTTCCAATGCCTCCCTTAAAGCGACCCAACCTTCCACCCGCCTTTGAAGACGTGGAAAAGACCGAATGCCTCGCCGAAAGTCTGGAGGCTCAATGTACGCCCAGTTCTCTCCCTATTGACCCGCGTCATTTGGAGAAAGTTACAGCCGAAGTAGAACGGAGGACCGCTCTTCCGTTACCTCCTCCCGCTCCCCCGACTGACGACGTCGCCAATGACGTCAACACAAATGACGACCCACTTCCACCCGCGACCCATGACGAGGTGAAAGCGATCATCGGGAAGTTACACCCTCGTAAGGCCCCGGGCTCGGACAAGATCACCAACAGAGTGATCAAACTCTTCCCAGCCTCCCTTATCATGTTATTGACGGCCATCTTCAATGCCGCCCTCTCAAACAATATTTTCCCACACCAGTGGAAAGAAGCCCACGTGATTGGGATCCACAAGCCCGGCAAACCCAAGTCCGAGCCCTCCAGTTATCGTCCCATAAGTCTGCTCAACGTACTGGGCAAGATTTATGAGAGAATCATTTATGTCCGCCTTAAAGCATTTGCCGATGCTAACAAACTCCTCCCAGACGAGCAATTTGGGTTCCGACCCAAACACTCGTGTGTTCATCAAGTCCATAGAATTGTTGAACACATCTCCACAAGTTACCAGAGAGGTCACATGACAGGCGCCCTTTTCTTCGATGTCGCAAAGGCATTCGACAAGGTGTGGCACACAGGCTTGATCTACAAGCTTTACACCCTAGGTGTGCCACCGAGACTCGTGACCATCTTACGAGACTTTCTGTCGAATCGTCTCTTTCGATATCGGGTCGAAGGCGTCCTGTCCTCACCACACCCCATTAGTGCCGGTGTCCCGCAGGGCTCGGTACTATCTCCCTTGCTCTTCACGCTCTACACGAGCGACATCCCTAGAGTCAGGAATACGCAGTTCGCTCTCTTTGCAGACGACACTGCCGTATATTGCTCAGGCAAAAGCCCGCCCGCGATCTCTAAGAAACTCCAGACCGCAGCCAACGCCCTAGGCGCATGGTTCCGGAAATGGAGAATAGAGATCAACCCCTCCAAGAGTCAGGCGGTTCTCTTTTATAGAACCGACCGAAAAAGACGTCCCCCCATCCCCGACCCAGTCACACTATTCGGCGAGCCGATCCCTTGGGAGAGGCAAGCCAAATATCTCGGTGTGACCCTCGATGATCGCCTATCCTTCGCTGCACACATAAGGGCGGTTCGCGCGCGCGCCGCCTTTGTGGCAGGACGACTCCACTGCATGATCAACGCCCGGTCTAAACTTGCCCTAAAAAGCAAGGTTAGACTCTATACCGCGTGTATCCGTCCAGTCATGACTTATGCGAGCACCGTGTTCGCTCACGCTGCTCCCACACATCTCCACACCCTTCAGGTGATTCAAAACCGTTTCATGCGCAAAGCCACGGGCGCCCCGTGGTACATGCGCAATGAAAACCTCCACCTTGACTTAGGTCAATCAAACAATTTATAAAACGCGCCTCGCGCCGATATTTTGATACCGCAGCGCACCACGCGAATCCCTTGATAGTCAACACTATCACATACACCCCGTCCCTTATTTCCCGCATCCGTAGGCCTAGGCACGCCCTCAGCGAACCAGACGATGCCACCACTTTAGCTCAAATCGAGGCTGACGAAGCCCGAAAACAGATACAAATGCGCAACCGACAACCAAGATTTCGTCCTCGCCGGCGAGGACCGTCGCGACGTCCCTCTCAGTCTCGTCCCGTTTAAGCGGCCCGAGCTGCATATTAGCAATCCGACCGATCCCCAAATAATTATAATTGTTTGCATGCTAAGTCCTCCCTCATTCCCCAGGCAACGTCCTGAGCCGAGGTCGAGCCCCACAGGGGGCACCCTCAGGCTACCGTTGCCCAAAATTATTTAGTTTTAGTTTTTAGTTTTAAGTAGCGGTTGAGAGCCCTCAGCGCTCACCGCAAAAGTCCGCGTAACGGTGGAAGAAGGTCCCCTGGACCCACCACCTTCCTGTTCCAGTAAAAAAAAAAAAAAATACGTCGATAAGGCGGTCTTGGCTCTGGCGTGGCGCGGTGCACTCGTTGTACTCCGCTACTGGCTTATCCTTGACACTTTGGATAATTAATTTGTGCAAACGAATTAATTATTATTCTCAATTACAAATTAGCCTCAGTGCAATTTATAGTCGATGACTTATCTTATCTTAGATTATACTATCGCCGATTAAATTGTAAAAAAGGGATTAGTTTGAGTTACCGTCCTTAATTGATAAAATTAGACCTACTTATACCAAAAAAGTTATGTTGACCCAGGATTAGCCAGGATGACACATCTCATAACTAATTCGAGACAGTCAATAACTTGTACAACAAATTAAGGACTAATTGATCAAATTAGACCTGTTCTTGTGCATTCAATTACATCTTTATCGTTATACCTGCATTTTTATTAATTATGTCTTCTACCCTCTTTCCTACATATATATATATCTTAATATATTTAATTCTTCTGTACGTGTGTTAGTCACCTAACTCCTCCTAAACGGCTGGACCGATTTGGATGAAATTTTGTATGTATATATGAGCGGGTCCCTGGATGGTTTGAAAATAAAATTGGACCTGGTAGATGGCGTCGTAATTGAGTTTCGACAGGAAAACGTCTGTCGGGCCCGCTATATATATTATATATATCCTAACTATATAATAATATTATAAATGCGAAAGTGAGTTTGTTTGTTTGTTACCGTTTCATGATGACACATCTCATAACTAATTCGAGACAGTCAATAACTTGTACAACAAATTAAGGACTAATTGATCAAATTAGACCTGTTCTTGTGCATTCAATTACATCTTTATCGTTATACCTGCATTTTTATTAATTATGTCTTCTACCCTCTTTCCTACATATATATATATCTTAATATATTTAATTCTTCTGTACGTGTGTTAGTCACCTAGGATGAAATTTTGTGTGTATATATGAGCGGGTCCCTGGATGGTTTGAAAATAAAATTGGACCTGGTAGATGGCGTCGTAATCGAGTTTCGACAGGAAAACGTCTGTCGGGCCCGCTATATATATTATATATATCCTAACTATATAATAATATTATAAATGCGAAAGTGAGTTTGTTTGTTTGTTACCTTTTCACGCTTAAACCGCTGAATCGGTCACGATGAAATTTGGTATGCAGATAGCCTATGGTATGGAGAAGGAAATAGGCTACTTTTTATCCCGGGAAAACATAAGATCCCAGAGGAACGCGAGTGAGGGCGGAAGCTAGTTACATATAATAATAATTACGTGAAATATATTTAGTGTTTATGTGACTATGAGTAGGATAGGGGCAATTTTGTGCATGGTCTCAGAATAAAAGAGAGGTAAAAATAAGCCAGGATCCGTCTCATGTGAGACTTTTACGTATTCAAATTATCGTTATTGTTTCATTCAACGCGCGGCACAGAGTAAATATTTGAATGATCATTGTTTAAAATCATTGGCTTTGTATTTTCAATGGCATGAAAAGTAATAAAAGGGGCATCAAACATTTATCAAATGGAAAATTGTAATGAAACACCGAAAACAAATATGTATTATATAAGCGTATTTTAATGAATAAATCACGCTAATTTATCATTTCTTTTGTTACAGGTACGCGTTGATGAGACCATCATAAATAAGTTGAAAAGTACCTACCCTATGATTAGCTATTCTAGGATCTAAAGCGTAGCAAATTCTATGGATATCTATTCAGCCGTTAGGACGGGGCGGAGCAAACATACACATGTTAAAACTAGCATTTATTATATTACCACAACTGAGCAATAGCATCACGCAGACGCTACTTTTTTAAATTTTGCGCGTGAGTTTTCAATCTTGCTTTACCTCCTTCAAGCGTCTGATTATTCTGGTCGGCGTGGTTTCCCGTGAAACAATAATTGTCATCTATTTTTTGGCCATTGCATTGATCCACTTCTTCTTCTTTACAGCCTATATCTGCCCACTGCTGGGCATAGGTCTCCTTTCACGAATAAGGGTGAAAGGGAATAGGCAAATACTTCCACCTCGCATGCCCACTGCGGATTAGTGGAGGTAGGCTAGAGGTCAACCTACTATTGTAGTTTTCAAGCCACCTAGGACGTCTCCAACTATCTTAAAGACTATCACAATTACGTGATAACCGGTACCAACGGCTTTACGTGCCTTCCGAAGCACGGAATTGATAGATCCACTTACTGCCTTCTAAACATAAAATTGCTAAAAGAGCATGAAAATCGTTCGACGCCATCACAGAAAACTTATTTACATATCATATTCGTGTCACCTTCGTGCGTAAGCTCCAAATGTCAGACTCATACATAAATCACCCAAATCTTGGAGATTCAGAGATAAGCAATCAATCAACACTGTGTATTCCCTCATACATACAAATCACTTATTGAGCGATAGTACACGTGTGTCATAGATTGCTTTTGGTGTGCTCTGTCGAATTACTCCCTTTGATGCGAAGCAATAAAATGCGGGCCTATTTTAGGTTCATGCAGCTATCAGAGGCATAAGCGATAGTTGAATGAGTAAAATGTGAGTGAGTTCAATTGTTAATTACTTACGGCTTCTTTATTTGAAATGGAAATTTTAAAATATACAATGTAATTTATTGAAATAACCTATTTATTAACTCTTGGGTTAATTTTAGTTGCCTGTAACTTGCAAACTCTCTAGCTAAACATTCTAAAATAAATATTAGCCATTCATCACGTTCATTTCATCGTCTAAATCATCGTTAAAATACTAACATGTAAAGTTAAAATAAAACAAATGACTATAGTAACGGGAAATGAAAATGGATAGCGTTAATATTTGCAGCTATTTGTCGCCGATTTGTGTGGAAGCGTGATAAATCCCAAACAGCACTAAATTCATTGGAATTGAAAAGTCACTATTGAGTGATTTTTCATTTTACAAAATAAAATGTTAACACTTTATAATACACTAGCGACCAGCCCTGGTTTTTTTAATAAGCATATTCCCAACTATTGGTTTACGCGGTGCCAGGCCAGTAAAGCTCCCAGTCGGCATGATTATTTCCTACATCTTCAACAATCATCCTCATATTTCAGCCAGTGTGTAAAACAAAACCATAATGAATTATATACCTAAACCTTTCTCATGAATTACTCCGTCTATTGGTGGAAACCGTTTGAAAATCCGTTATGTAGTTTTTGAGTTTATCGCGTTCAGACAGATCGATGGACGCGGTGACTTTATTTTATAATATGTACCTAGTGATTTTATTGAAGGGTCAAGCAAAGATATAATGTTAAAGAGCAACCCCTCAATTAACTAACCTTTCCAGGGCCAGTTTTTGAGGAAAAACTAACAAACCCTTAAGATCTCAAGGTATAGGTACATATTTGGGCATGCTAGGATTTTAGATAATTACATAATTCTGTGCGGCTTACAAAATATAATTATCTTCTGTTGAAATTAACATTAAAGCTCTCTCTTTCACTCTTTAGGGTGCGCGAAGAGCTAGCACTCTTCAGGGTGCGCGTACGGGGCGAGCGGTACTAATAATTCTGATGTTGTACCATTCTAGATAAATGTAACTAAAATAATACACGATCCATGAGTACCCAAGCGCTGCAGCGGCCAGACCTATCGTGGCCTCTGGTGCCTGGTTGATAGGAAGATAATATACTAGTAGTAGTGTAGTATCAGTAGAAGGATTGATGGTGCTATTCACTTTTATAACTACTAAAACTTCTCCCATATTATTATATTATTTGTTGAAGGAGACTTATGCTTATATTCATAACGATATTATTTAAAGTTTCGATGTTGGAACATAGTGGAGAATAAAGGGCAAAAACTGCTATAAATACATATATGTAAATCATATAAAAGTCGACAAAGCGCCAAAGCGGTGATATAGAGTACCATCACGGAGTGTTGAAACTCAATTTTCTTGAAAACAGTCCCGCTTTCACACCTGGTACCGTCATAGGTACATTACTACAATGGCGTATGATAATATTTTATTTAGTCTTTATTTACAGCTATTTTGAAAGAATATCATGTCTATATTAATAGACGAAAATGCAATCCAAACTTTTCTCAAATAACTCTATTTTAGATATTTTACTGTGAATACTGTAATACGTTTGTAATTGACCATAATCTCATTCTTTAAGTAATGATGTGGTTGAATGTGGTAAGTGGTGATTCTAGAACACACCAGGGCATGGATAACGTATTTTTGTTGCAATCAGTTTCAAATTGAAACAACTTCTAAATTGATAGTAATATTGTTTTAGAAAATGATTCACCATGCAATGAAGTAGGTACCTACTGTTTTCGTATGCAGTTATCAGAACTTAAAAACTTATCAGAAAATTGCTATACCTAACCGGTGTCTAATTAAAACTGATTGCAACCAAGTTACGTAATAGCCGCACAGGAGGTATTTGGTGACAATTTTTTTCAAAGATTCTCCACATCAGCAAAGGCAACATTCCCAATCAGTAGAGACTAGAATCAGAATTGCCATACGTCTAATGGTCTCGTTAAACAAATAAATAGCTAAATAAATTTTAATCATCTTCAGACAATGAAATATTTATAAACACTACAATAAAAGTCATTCTCAAGTATTCTCCCCTAACCTCTTAGTACGCAAAGTGTTGCATCATAACATCCTCTGCCGTGGTCTATAAATTGTTTTAAGGAAGGTATAAATTACTCCAGAGTTGGGTTGCTTGCAAAATTCACTTCCCGACGAAGTAACTTTGTTTGGGGGTTTATTTATTTTTGCGGTTCATTTATGTGACACTCTTTGAGTTGTCACAAAGGGTATTGCACGTGGAAATCTAATATAAAGGTTGTTGTTTTTATCGCTTTGATACATTTTAGTTTGTTAAGGTTATTTGAACGTAACTTGCGTTCGCGAGATTGAATAATAAATTAAAGGTAGCTTTTGTTTCTGCCAGTGACTTGGAAAATACTAGAAAAGGAAGAATTCGTCGGATTTTTTGAGAATGTTTCGTTCTAAAGTACGCCACTCTTTTCAGTTCAATATGAATTGCATACAGCCTTTTCCAACCATGTTTTTAAGTCGTCGGTCTAACGGACTGATATTATAAGTGAGGTGGTGGTTAAGTCTTTATATTGTGTATTAGATAGTATAGTATTACTATAACACCGTGTAGACTGGTGGACATTATCAAGGAAGAAAAAATTGGCAGATAATTTGACAAACGACAAACTTACTTGAACAATATCAGGTCAAAGGTGAGGCTCCACGAAAAATTTTACTTTTCCCGTGGGAACCTTTACAGAGCTTAACTTTTACAAATTAGTTTGAAACTGAGGAAACTTGGGCTTTTAAACAGATCAAATACTTTGTAAAGTTAGTAAGGAACACATTAATTAATTAATAATGAAAAAAGCTGCCTTTAATATTTATGTAACAACTTACAAGGCTGTGTTCACGTACTAATAATATTATAATATATACATATATCTACTTTGGATAAGGCTTACATATCTAACATTTTCGACCATATCAAAATACATTAATCGAAATAAAATTAAAATCAATCATAGATTGAAAATTTGAGCCAAATCGCTGATCCATGGAAGCGTCTGGAAGGCGGCAATATTGCCACGCTGAATAGCAATGGTGATTCTTTGAACAAAGTAGCCAGCTCTTGTCATGATAAACTTTTGAATAATCGATGAAAAAATATCGACGTAATAGTTATGACATAATAAATGCATAATGAAGCATGAAAGATGTCTAGGACTCAAATGCAGCTGCAGGTAAACACACCTCGAACGTGAGGAGACCATCTGGCTGGGTCTGGGACCTACTATATAATGAGATTGTGGTCTAACAAGCCTATATAAAGTAAAAAACATATTGGTAAAGTCATCAATGAGAAAAATACTCCTACTACTCGCCTTTACCATACTATACCATAGCTAAAAGCTATGGTATACAATTCTACGTAGAAGTTTAGCTTCTTTTAATTTTATTTCACAATGAGATTATGTTAACATTCAAAAATCTCTGGTGAACACAAAGCCGCTTCTCCCAAACAACAAGGATTCAAATAATAAGGATATTAAAGAATAAACACTTTTACAAGAACCATTGTGAATAATGCATTTGTGACAAAACTTTACATTTCATCCGAATCCTCATTTTAAGACGGTCAAAAAATAATAAAAGATGTTGACAAACAAATGGAACCAGACACATCTTTCATTTGACAGATCTCAACGAAGTAATGAAGAGCCAAAGATGACAAACTCACAATAATTAAAAATCATAGATGCATCTTTAAGTAGTAAGTGATCTCACATTTTTAAGTAACTTTGGCCTTAAGTAACTATGGCCTATGTATAGCCAAATGTAGGCCCCATTCTCATTAGATATGGGATGAGTGACTTATTGGTCATTATTAAAAGTCGGAAAGAACCGAAATGGCGCAATGTATAACCTAAAAATTTGCCTCATTCCCTGCCCCAAATGAACTAAAATTTTGCTATTTTATGAGTTTGTGACTAATTGAAATTGCATTGGGTACGTAAATAAATATAGTCTCTAGTTGATATAAATTGCTGTATCTCTACGACACATATAATAACTTTTCTATACTGCTATATATTCATTAAAATCGGGAACAGATATGGTAATGGCAGCACCCGACGGATTTTCTTGGATTTATCATTATGTTAATAAGTATGTAGGTGTAGTACCTATATATTTGATAATTGCTGTCGGGGGTTTTCCGAAATCCTTTTTCGATTACAATTTACACAGCCGTCGTAGGTTATTTTCATTATTGAGGAGAGAGAGAGGGGGATATCTTTTACGGCTGCTCTCATGTCACATGATCCTTCTATTATTAATTGTTCAAATCTAAGCAAAACAGACATATCAACACTTTCAAACTTGGCCACAGTGAGCCTATTAGGTACTCAGCCCGCCCTTACCAGTCTGTAATTAATATTTCAAATACTTGCCCCTTTAATTACACGTCTAATATTGTATGTGGCCTCCAGAGGCAACCCTAGATAATTACCTAGATGTGTATATTCAAGCAAATCTGCTTCCAAATTATTCAAGAGCACTCATTAGACTTGGGCAAGTATCCACTTGGGTAATTCCACAAGAGCTAGCGGTGTTTTTGTTTCTTTATGTAACCTCTCAGTCAGGGGTATCAACATTGCAGATATTATTTTTAGCTGACTGATGTTATTAACAACGTAATGTAGGGATTATTTAAAATATTGTCGACAGATGAATTACAAACCTTAAAATTGTTCCACGTAATTAGTTACTAACAAACATAACTTTATTCCTCGTATCGGGTACCTACTTGACTACGGGGAACAATTTTAAACTTTGTGATTCATCTAGTCCTATAGAAACCGAGTACGCGCGCGTCATACGCGCCGATCATTTGGATCTGAATCTGACCCAAATGCGTATACATGAACACCATAATTGCGTCTGTGTGTATGGCACAGTTATGCACGATAGCTAATTTTTGGCTTAGATTCCGAGAAAGTGTTGTTTGAAAACCTACTTACTATAGGTCTAACTCTATGCTAACAAATGATAATTTCCCTTTTGTTATGGTATAAAAGTCATCTGCGGTAATCACCTTATAGTCCATTAAAAAAAATACCCTGAAACGGCGCTATAACAGAACAACAACGCCTACTACTAAAAACAACTACCTACATTTCCTCTGCATCATCTTATACAAGCATTGTACTTATAAATGTTTCAGAATAAGGTTTATTATGACGTTTTTATTTCCAGATTAACTCTTTTTTACCTCGATTTTTTACCGTTAATTTAATCGTTGTCCTGATGAAGTCACTAAGCGGAAAGGGGACGTACTTGGGACAGTCCGTGGGACAATTATCTACTAATTACAGCGCGTTAACTGAATTATACTTTTTCGTGTATACTGTGCACCACTTGTCATCGTATTCATTAAAACCTTACACGCCATTATCGGCTTTATGAGAATGATATGTAGTTCAAAGTCGAATGCACATTTCTAAGTGTGTGTTGAGCCAATTTATTTGGATGATATTTTTACGAGAGGCGTCTGCCCACGATTCATTTGTTTTGCTCCATTTATATGTTATTAAATTACATTGGTGGTTCAATTATTGCTACTCATTGTTATAATTACGATACAATTTATCATAACTGTAGTTAATAAGCTATATCAGTTTGCTGCATAGTAAAAATATTACAGGATCTTATAATTAAATTACCTATTTCTAAAAAAATACATATTTCTTTCAAGCATGATGTTGCTTAAAACATAACAAACAACACTCATAACTTCAAACTAACAACAAGATAGTCTTACTAAACAGTGACTTTACCGCAGGAAAATAAGCAGTTTGCACACTGTTATTTTTAAAACAGCCAGTTATAAAAGCTATTACGGTACGAGTACAGTCTCTTTGATCTCGACGTAGCCCGGAGCGGCGGCTCTTGACGCAAATCTCGCGGAATACCCGTTTGACTTGAGTTGAGCTGAGCGTGGCTGAGCTGACTATACATACGACACCTGCCTGACGCCGGCCCAGCTATAGCCTGGTAAAGTTTGGCGAATGGCGTATTCTCAACAGGCGCTCTTCGTTTGCAAGTTTTGCATCACAAAACGCAACCTGTAGATATTGTAAAGTAGGTTTCAGGGTACGGGATACCTTTATCTTAAAGTTCTCACGGAAAATGGAAAATATTCATGAATAGAAAATGCGTATAAAATGTGTTGTTGAATTTCACTTCGCCTTCGTTGTGGTTACCTACTACTTGGCCATTTTTTTTAGAGCTTGCTACCTTGAGATTACACCCAGGTCTATCATGGTAGTATTAGTTCGAAAATATATTCGTGACACAATAAATATTCAATCAATACTAATAAGTAAGTTATGTAGGTAATATAAAATCTTTTAAATTTTGCTAAGTGTATTTAAATATATACGACTGTATTTACCATCGTGAAAAAAATATTGTAATAATTTATTATAGCCACATTTAGCAACATTCCATTTGATAGATTATGAAAATAACCCATTTGGATTGAATTTGATGCCAGTTACCTTCTAAACTTTGATTAAAAAATTCCATTCCACCAAAATCCCAGACAAACCCCAGAGCACGAATATAAAACCCGTTTTCCCCACACAATCAAACACGTAACAAAGTTTAAAGCCTTATCCACATTCGCGTATCAATCAAAAGAATATAAGAGTGAGGTAATAGCTACGGTTCAGCGAGTGAATCGAATCAGAGTGCACTCCACGATCAGTGAGCGTAGTGGGCCAGCTTGCATAATGCTTGAATATGAGTTCAACTGAATGAAGCTTCTGCTTTAGAATTGAGTTTGTGGCTGTTCGAAGTTTAAACGTAAAATAGTGACCTTTGCAGTTCGAGTCAGGACATTTGAGATTACGACCTAACTGTGTCCTTACAGGACCTTACTGGGTAAGTATATAAAAACTTTTGTAAAGTGACTGTCAGTCTATTAGAATTGCCTGTAAACTCCAGATCAAAATAATGGTGTTCCCTTTTATAATTAGATTTCAAATATTTCGTCTATAAAAACCAATGGCTAAATTACTCTAAAAGGGATTTCCTGTTATTATCCATTCCATTTCCATGTTAAATACTTCTCTTTTATTTCTTTTGATGAGATGAGAACAAGGATATGTTTATTTTAGGTGTTCAATAAATTTTTATAAAAAAAATGTAAGTATATATACCTAACTGTATTTAATCTTCATTTTACTTGTAATTTAAAGGAACAAATTATGAACAACTAGATTCCGCCCCGCGGTTTCATCCGCGGTCCCGAGGGTTCTTATGTTTTCCCTGGATAAAAAGTAAACTATGTGCTATTCCAGATTATAATCCATCGCTGCGCCAAATTTCATGGAAATCCGTTCACCCGTTCTGCCGTGATTGAGTAACAAATATCCATCCATCCATCCAAGAAATAAATGATAAAGGATAAATAAATTATACATGAGAAAGGATAAGTTTACGTGTAACAATAATCTATAACTCTATTTATACTTATTTATAGCTTTTATTTATAAGCTTCACCGTAATCTTGCAGGTATATATTTTTTATGTCATATATTTCCAAAATATTGAATCTAAATTAGGTAGGTACATTTATATTTAACTGTGATAACATAAGTTTTCTATAAAGGAGTGTTAATGCTCATCAATGATTCTGTGATTCTTTTTCTAAAAAAAAAACATACAACCGAATTGAGAACCTCCTCCTTTTTTTTAAGTCGGTTAATAAATGTTTGTAACTGTTATTCTTATTTCAGTATTAAAAACTCTCGACATAACATAGCCTGTCGCCGCAACTGTTCTCAATTGAAGGCTGACTTCCGAACCGGTGGTAACTTCAGTAAATTCGCCTTTCATTTCCTCCTAGGGCCTAAACTGAATAAATGGCTTTGACTTTGACAACATTATAATAAGGTTTTAATCGTACAGCTTGGAATGTATTACAGTGAAATATAGCATTCAGATCAAATCGTTGTTTACCAGTGATACACCTTAAGAATCTTCTTTCCAATATTATGCAATACTTGGTATGAGCACTTATCCAAGACCATACGTCTCTGTAAATCTCCATGGCAAAGCTATTTCAAACAAAAATATCAACTTTATACTTTTATCTGACACCAAGTGTATAGAAGTTTATCTGTTCGAGTGCATGTGGAATTGAGATGCGACATGCATTATTCACCTGGTCGCCCTTGGATCTCTCAGGACGCCCCTGGACGCCCCTGGTTGCCCCCATATGTACCTCTTAAGCCCCGTTTACAAAGTACAAGGCGTTATTTCTTATTCCGCCCCGTTTTCACACTATTTACTTGTGCCGTTTCTTTGAACTTCTTCTGAATAGAAATCTTTGTTACTATCAGGTTTTAACTACATGATCTATTTCTATATTTTACGTGAGATGTTTGCTTGAATGATGCTCTTGACAGAATATATCGTTTTTTTTTCTCGTCTGAATCTGGGGTCGGGTTGGCTTGACGATAGACTTTCAACTTGAGGGTGGTAGTTAGCCAAAGTTCAACGAAAGCTCAAGTTAATTATAGGATTAGAACTCACAACCTTCGCTACGGCATTTGACATCATTACCATCAGCTAATCGCCTTAAAAAAATATGTATGATTGAGTACCTATATAGCAGTTTCATTCATAGACCATAATCGTAATGGGTTTCCTTTTTTATCTAGATTTTTTTATTTATTCAAAAATTTGTAGCGTGAGCACAGACTCATTTAATCATGTATATCAAACTATTTGTTGCACTTAACACAATTTAGAACAGGCAATACCATAGCACGACACAGAAAAAAAAACCTTGTTTTCATTGTAAAAATTCTTCGATTCGAGTCGATATACTCGCTCCTCCTTGGAAAATGGCCAACTTGTGCACATTAAACTTGCATACAACCACTGACGCGTTGCTAACATAAATAATGTACCACCCAGTTCGCACTGTGACTAAGTTCTTAGTCAGCTTAGTATAGCAACACCAGACACTCGATATATACGAAGAAAACTGGACTTAGTAACTTCCAGTAAATAAATAGTGCATCTACTTTGTCACAAGAAACAAGGTTGTGGACACTAGACTACTGTCAAAATGGAATCGGCACTAAGTCCTAGTCTTACGATAGACTTGGGTATTAGTCTGTTCATATTTGAGTGTTATGTCACCGTAAGTGATAAAGTGGTTGAATACTATATAAATTGTATTTATTGTAGCGCTTATTGTAATTAAAAAGATAAATGATAACAGAAATATTCAAAAGTGGATGATCTTAAAAAAATTGTTCTTAATACTAAATTAAACCTAATTATTAGCTAACATAAAATTTACAGGTATAAACATGAAAAGCTATGTCAGGTCGAATAACAATAAGCGGTCTGCCTGGACTAGGTTAAAACCTGTGTGATAGACAGTAAAAGGATTTTTATAAATGGAAACGCAATATCATTACCAAATAATTATATTAAACTAGCTTACCGCCCCGCGATTTCACCCGAGAACCCCTATTTTACCCCCTAGGGGTGGAATTTGATATCATCATAATAGCTATCTGTATGCCAAATTTTAGCCCGATCCGTCCAGTGGTTTGAGCTGTGCGTTGATAGATCAGTCAGTCTGTCACCTTTTTCTTTTATATAAACAGTAGATTAATCTATTGCAAATACCAATAAATACCAAATAACTGGAGGCAGGCCGCCCAAGACCGGTCCTATTAGATATCCTTAGGGGAGGCATATGTCCAGCAGTGGACGTCTTGCGTCTGAGATGATGATGAAATGCATACAGTATACTCTTAGATACCAAAAATGATGAATTCTTACCTATATTACGAAAACAAATAGCCTTATTTGGCTTGTCTCTAAATTTAACTTACGATATTCTACGCAAATGAGATTTTTATGTCACTTTTCATAGCGACAACACAGACGTTACGGCATTTTTATTAAAAATATTCCCTAAATAATAAAAGGGATGCTTTGTTACATTAATTTTTGATTTTTAATTTTTTGGTTTCATAGTTACTTGTATGGGCGTCAGCAGCGTATACGTATTGATGATTCTTTATCTTCATGGTGTCAAACCACTGCTGGCGTACCTCAAGGTGGCGTCTTATCTCCTTTTTTATTTTCAATATTTATTTCCTCGATCACTAAGAATATTTCATCACTCTACCACCTTTATGCAGATGATCTCCAAATTTACAGACTATCTTCTCTTAGTACTCTCTCCAGTGCCATTTTGTGTACTAATGAAGATTTAGATCATATATCCAACTGGAGTGTTCACTATGGCCTTATTGTTAACCCAGCTAAAACCAAAGTAATAATTATTGGTAGTAAATACATGATTTCTCGGGTAGATTGGGATCAGCTTCCCCCGATTATTTTTGATGGTGTTAACATTCCTTATAGCTCCACTGTTAAAAATCTTGGTATTATCTTTGATCGCACCCTATCTTGGGTTCCGCAAATTGCGGAAGTTAGTAGGAAGATGTTTGCTGTGGCTGGTTCGATCAGACGACTGCGTAATTTCCTTCCCATTGACACCAGAATTGCACTTGCAAAATCATTGCTTCTACCTATTCTTGATTATGCAGATGTCAGCTATCTTGATCTCACTGAAGAGCAATTAAATAAACTTGAGCGACTTCAAAATTTATGTATAAGGTTCATATTTGGTCTTCGCAAATATGACCATGTCTCTCTATTTCGTCAACAACTCAAGTGGCTTCCCATCCGCCTTCGCCGGAATACACATATCCTTTCGCTCTTATACACAATTTTATTTATTCCATGTGCCCCTACATATCTCAAGGAACGTTTTGATTTTTATAGTTCCCAACTACATCTTCTTCGTAATACTCATACTAATCGTTTAAATACTCCTTCCCACACTTCCCACTTCTATGCTCAGTCTTTCACTGTGGAAGCTGTCCGGCTGTGGAACTCTCTTCCTCTTAATATAAGGCAAGCACAAACTATAGATTCATTTAAATCACTTGTTATTTCACACTTTCACTCCTTTTAATTCATATCTTCATTTCTTTCTTTGTATAATATGTTAATTTCTTTATATGTTTATTACTTTATTTTTGTATTTATTAGTGTATTATTATTATATTTATTAGTTTATTATTGCTTCTTATTATTTATTTGATGTATTAGGATTTAAAATTATTATGTAGTGTATGTTTTACGTAGGTGTACCTACCCATTATAAATGTATCCTGTTACCCTAGGTTGCCTGGAAGAAATCGCTTCAGCGATAAGGCCGCCTTAATTGTTTTCACTTTGATGTCTGTATTATTTGTAACTCCTGTGTTGTAATGTAGTGTAAACAATAAAGTATATTTGTATTTGTATTTGTATTTGTATTTTTAGGGTTCCGTACCCAAAGGGTAAAAACGGGACCCTATTACTAAGACTTCGCTGTCTGTCCGTCCGTCTGTCTGTCTCCAGGCTGTATCTCAAGAACCGCTGTAGCTAGATAGTTGAAATTTTCACAAATTATGTATTTCTGTTGCCGCTATAACAACAAATACTAAAAACAAAAAAAATATATATTTAAGGGGGGCTCCCATACAACAAATGCGATTTTTTTGCCCTTTTATTTGTTTTGTGGTAGTTCCCGTTGACCCAGTATCACAAAATTTGGCAAAAAGCAAGGTCTTACAGCACAAATAAAGGGAAAATTCCAAAATATAAAAAAGTTGAAAATTAAAGGCTGTCCCCATACATACATAGTTACGTCAATTAAAAGGGATGCTTTGTTACATTAATTTTTAGGGTTCCGTACCCAAAGGGTAAAAACGGGACCCTATTACTAAGACTTCGCTGTCTGTCCGTCCGTCTGTCTGTCTCCAGGCTGTATCTCAAGAACCGCTGTAGCTAGGTAGTTGAAATTTTCACAAATTATGTATTTCTGTTGCCGCTATAACAACAAATACTAAAAACAAAAAAAAAATATTTAAGGGGGGCTCCCATACAACAAACGCGATTTTTTTGCCCTTTTATTTGTTTTGTGGTAGTTCCCGTTGACCTAGAATCACAAAATTTGGCAAAAAGCAAGGTCTTACAGCACAAATAAAGGGAAAATTTCAAAATATAAAAAAGTTGAAAATTAAAGGCTGTCCCCATACATACATAGTTACGCCAATTAATAAGAGTAATAAAGACCTCTGATTTGTATGGATGCTGATACAATTTAAAGGTCAAGCTTAATTGGCACCAACCTCAAATAAGGTAAATAAATAAAATTGTGCATTTCCCGTGATGGGCGAACGATGGACGAAGTTTGTACGGAACCCTCGGTGCGCGAGTCCGACTCGCACTTGGCCGGTTTTTTTTTTTCAGCCCTGTCCATATTTTCGGTTAGTCGAAGTAAAATTACGGGGTTTATGAAGTATTAATATTTTTAGAGGGTTTTTTTCTCATCGTATCATGTTATCTGAAGGCTACAGGCAGTTTTTGGAACATAACACTATTACGTTTATTAAAGCTCACTTCCCGACTTAGTTTTCTCTATTTTCATATGAGTGCTTAGTGAAAAAAAGATATTTGAGCTCTAAGAATAAAATTGTACCTACCATTATGAATTCCAATGCCAGAAGTGCAACAATCGTTCAAGGGAGTAGATATGAAAAAAAATATGATTTGGGTAAGAATTTTAACTTAAAAAAATTTTGAATGAACGAAAAAAATATGGCTCCAACTCATGTTCTTTGCTTTTCCCATAAAACCGTTTAAAAAATTCAATTTAAGGCAACATCAAAACTGTTGCTGTCATTTTAACCTAAACAAAGAATGTTGGAAATGAGTTCGCGCCTCTCAAACACTCATCCACTTAATGGAGAATAAACTGAAAACTTGGAATAACTTGGACGCTGAAGTTGTTCGATTAAATGCCGAATTCCGTAAACAACGATTTAATGATATGAAACTCACATTGAAATACGAGGAGGTGCTTCATATTTTTAAATGAAATGCTAGATCAATGTCCTGTTTTACCAACAGGTAAATTAAATAGTAATCTTGTTATTAATAGTGTTTTGTTCATAAACTCATCCTCCTCCTCCTTCATAAACTCATTCTTAGTTATTACCAAAATTTGTAAACAAAGTGTCCAAATTTTGACAGTATAAAACATTATGAGAATCGACAATAAATAATGATCCTGATCATGCCCAGCGTTACAATTGCTTGTTTATCTAATAATAAATGTATCCCAATTAACTTTGAACTTTGCCAAACATGCAAAGTACTTGTTAAATGAGTTAAACAAGGGTAACCGATGCGAGATTGATGGTTAACATAAAATTTGCCTTGCTCGATACTTAATTATCCGTTAATTTGTTGTTATTTTCAATTTACATGTAAATTTTAATGTATTTTCTAATGGGTTATATAATCTTGGTAGGTATGAATATATTATTTGCATTCGTATTATATTTGCAATTAGATTTTCTAATTAGCTTTTCCTATGGTACTACCTGTGATTTATTAGATCGATAGAAAAATAAATCTGAACTCTCTACAAGGATGATTTGATGACTTTGATTCAATTTTATTCAATTCGATTCGAAAGTACAAATCTTACTACTACTACTACTACTAATACTTAAAACTGAAGAGTTTGTTTGTTTGGTTCGAATTGAAAAAATATTTTAGTGTTGGATAGCATCGAGGAAGGCTATAGACTACTTTTTATCCCGGGAAAACGTAAGGTTTTGGATCTTCTCTTAATGACAAAAGCAGTGGTATCTTTGATTGAAATAACGAAACTGTTTGACGTAAATCCCCTGTTAAAGGCACCATTTAGAGATTAATACCTTTTGTGTGGGGCACAAACTATATCCTAATGGCCCAATGTATGCATTCTACGATTGAATAGCATCCAATGAACGTCCACACACTGTATGCAAGTTGTTATAGCTTGCAAGCTGCATACAAATTATTCCCCAGTTTATATACCAAACATGGTTTAAATCGTTAACATTTTGAACTTAAAGGCCTTATCATGAAAGTACTCTAATAATTATTCCTAATGATGATAAAGTAGATATAAGTAGGTATATATTGCAGGTAAGCTTCTAAAGGAACATAATTTCCTCAATATTTCACAGTTCTATAGCCAGTGGTGTGATTTAGGATCTGTCTTGATATTTCAGTCAATCAATCAATCTGTCAGGCCCCATATAATATAGAAATTTAATTAAATAAGTATATACATATTAATTAAAATACCCAGACCCTAATTGCGAATCAAATAATTCCTGGAAATATAATTTTCAAGAATGTTACAGACAGGTCGAAGAGTGAAACTTAAATTAAAACTTGTGCGAGCTGGAAATGGCAGGCAATCCTAAATGAAAAAGTGTGATTGTTTGTTTGTAACAATAGAATAACGGATCGACATGACTTTTTGCATAGTGATAAATAGAGTATATAAATCGCAAAATGACATAAACTACTGTTTATCCCGAGAATGCGAGTAAAACTGCGAGGCCAAAGCTATATCATTTAATAAAATTATTTAAAAAAAAATATAACATCATACACAAGTAATGGAACTACTAATGGTAGCTACCTAAATAAAATTTGTATATCAAAAGTAAACAGAAACGCCTAAGTATTCAAACCAATCTAAAGCTAACTCAAGTTTATGCTGTAGGTCCACGGGTGGTGAAATATCTGGGCGTTCCAGATAAATGCTTAAGGAAATTAACCCCTCTGTTTATTACATCTAGATAGATTTTTTAATGGATTTTCTAACGAAACCCAATAATCCTATGATGTAAAGTAAACTTCACGATGTAAAGAAAGGTAAATTTGGCTATGACGTGTTTTATTTAGTGCCTGCTTCTTTAAAAATAATCTTTAATCTTTATTTTGGAAATTATAAGAATACAATAATACTCACAGAAAACTGTTGGCGCCAAATTTTGGGGCACACATGTCGTGTAACTTTTTAACCAACTTTAAAAAAAAAGGAGGAGGTTCTCAATTCGGTTGTATTTTTATTTTTTTTAATGGATGTACACTCATTTTCCGTCATTTATGAACCGATTTGAAAAATTATTTTTTTATTTCAAAGGGCATACCTCCAGATTGGTTCCATTTCTATCAAAATTCAGTTCTGACGATGGAATCCTGAGGAATTGAGGGAACTCCTCAAATATTATAGGAATATACATAGTGATTTTGGTAACAAATCAAGCATTTGCATTCAGAAAGTATCATTTGGTGATGTGCAACTGATGAAGAAGACCATAGACGACCACCGGAACTTCTCAATGATCCTACCTATTTCTGGAGATAACTTCTTTGTTTATGAACCGATTTTAATAAATTCTTTTGCATTGTATTTAGTATAGCGTCAAAATGGTTCCATTTAAATTTCATTGGTATTGGACAGTGGACTCCGAAGATATACCAGATAGAAATTGTGTAATGATTGAGGTATAGTTAGGTTTATGACAATTCCATTACGAGGAGGTACCTAACTATGACCAAGGACGTGTTGGACTGGACTGGACTTGGACTAGGAATGCATACAACGGAACTCCTTAATGACAAACAGCTCGAACGTGTAAATTCAGTACCAATGAATATTATCTAATGGCATAAAGTTGAACATTATAAAGAGTATCATTTCTGGCAATGCTCTTTGACGAAAGAGTCTGTGTGGCCTACTCAAAATTTATTTGGTTCTAAATTAGACAGTGCTATTCCTTCAAAGGTTTTTATACGACTGACAGCTAAATACTTAGGGTTTAGGCCTTTAGGGTATTTTTATTTCCAAGATCTATCACATCTTCATCAAGTGTAGTGACTTGTTTTTTTAAATATTTCTATTTCTGTACGGTTCTGTTTTATTCCGTTTCATCTAGCCGTCGCTTCCGCATTCGAAAAGCTGCCTTACTATCTCTACCCATATTCATAGCTTATAAGTGTTAAATAAAAATAATTTATAAATAAAAAAAACCGACATCAAAAACTGAAAAGCATAAAATAAATATTTCCTTTCTACATCATTTTGAAGTCGGTGCCAAGTAAAACATTAAAATTACTAAGGATAATATAAAACACAAAACAACTATTACAACGAAAAAATATTAAAACCAATCATTCACACTAACTCGAAATATTATCAAAAATAAATTAACCTAAAGACAACAATATTATGACAACTTAACTAAATTTAGTATGTGTTTATAGATATTACTTAACTATAAAGAAAACTCGCTGAAACAAAACAAATCAAGAAAGTAACCTAAAGACCAAGTAATTTTTATGTTTTACTTGGCACCGACTTCAAAATGATGTAGAAAGTAAATATTTATCTTATTCTTTTCAGTTTTTGAAGTTGGTTTTTTTTTATTTATAAATTATTTTGTTAGTGTTATAGTGTTTGGAAACTATTGGGCCGGTTGGCGTGGTTGGTAGGATACCCTATCTATCACGCCGCATGTCGTGGGTTCGATTCCCACTCAGCACAGACATTTGTGTGCATGAACATCTGTTTGTCCTAAGCCTGGGTGTAATTATCTATATAAGTATGTATTTACAAAAGAAAAGTAGTATTATGTATTATATCAGTTATCCGGCTTCCATAGTACAAGCTCTGCTTAGTTTGGGGTCAGATGGCCGTGTGTGAGGAAAAATGTCCCAGAATATTTATTTATTAAGCTATTGTATAGTTTTTATCGCGGGCTTCGGGGTTTGAGCGCGGCGACCGAATCAAGAAATTTTGATAAAAAAAAACCGTAACGAAAAAACCTAACACCTCCCACACACACACACATGTGTGTGTATGCTGTTTGTGAGAAGGTATATAGGTGTATAGGTATCTATTAATATCAAAGAAAATAAAATAAAAAAACTGCCTATATCAAAAATAAATAAATAATTATAATTGCATAAGTTGATAAAAAAAATGCTATGCAATAGCTTTACCGCGGCAGTCCCCGAGTGCCACACGTATTTTTTTTTATTGATCAATTTTAAATACATAAATTAAATATTCATAAAAAAACATACCAACTGAAATAATCTTTTTGCACGGTGGAAGGGTACTTTGTAGTACCCGCTTGGCTGGCTACCACCCTCAAGTTGAAAATCTGTCGCCAAACACCTATTGGTGTGTTCCGGCAGCTGCACTTGAGAGCCAGATCCTTCTAGGCTTTGTGTGCTTACCACTTTCGGCCACATCATCACCTACCATAGTGAGATTGTGGTCAAACACAAGCCTATACAAAGTAAAAAAAAAAAAAAAAACTTGTTTAAAATATGTAAAAAGATACTTCTAAGTATAATATATCATTTTATTATCTGAATCGTTTTCGTATATTCTGTTCCAAACAAAGGTCAGTCCTTTTTCACAAACGCTCATGATATAATAGATGATATAATAATATCCTGGGACATTCCTCCCAAACTAAGCAAAACTTGTGCTATGGAAAACAGGTAAATGATTTACATTTACTATTTTTTTTTCTAAATATAATTAATAATGTAGATTATTACACCCAGACTCATGACAAACATGTCTATGCACATAAATGCCTGTCCTGGGTGGGAATTGAACCCACCGACCTGTCAAGTATCTCAAAGGTAATCAACCTAAACTAAAACTAATAAAAATATATATTGATTGTACGGTCAAATACCGGTGCCGGTAAATTGGAAATTCCCAAGCGGCTTCAACCTTCGGTTCATTACATGATAAGATCGGGTTCGGCCCCTTAACATAATTAAACAACTTCACTCGATTAAATTATATAGGTGTGTAATCAATTTACCTATTCACCTATTCCTATGAGTAAGATGAGATAGCACTAGAACTTTTAATTAGGTACTATTACACGCTATCACTTATTTGTCTTCTACTAAACCGAGGCGGATTCATGGCGTAAAAGTTTTCGAAAAACTATTTTAAAGGAGTTGGACGACCCAATACTTTCAAAAAAATTCTATGTAAGTGTGGTTTGATTCCCTATAGGTATATTTCGGTTAATCTAAGAATGAGTTAGAATTATTGTAAGACTAGCTTTTCCCCTATTGGTTCCCCCACTAAGGTTTTTCAAAATTCAACCCCTATTTTATCCATTAAGGGGTTGAATTGTTGTGGAACCTGTGTACATAATCTAAAGTTTTTAGACTCTACAGTTTGGCCTAGGCTGTGCGTTGAAATGTTATTCAGTCAGTCAGTGTCTCCATCTAAATATATATAAAAGAGAAAGTATGTATGTTCCTTATAGACTCAAAAACCGCTAAACCGATCGCGATGAAATTTTCGGACAATCTTCATATTAGCCCCGCAGGTAATCCTGTAAGGTTTGGTGGCGAATGGAGCACTCGGGACTCGGGACCGCGGGTGAAACCGCGGGGCGGAAGCTAGTTTATCATAAAGATAAATATGTGCACGTCTAAATATTTAGTAACAAACATCTGACAATATTGCCTTTAACCCGTCCACTACACTATAAAACCCTTTTACTTCTTTATCAACTGCACTTTACGCTAAAACCTTAGAAACTACACCAATTTGTTTGGTTCCAAACATAATTGCATTATGGTATATCGGAGAGTAGACTCAATGCTTCTGCATAATGGAACAACTGACAGCCGGGTCCTAATGACCTTAGACGCTGCTGTAGGATTAGAACCAGCTCTCGAGGTATCTTAACTATACTACCTAAGTGTAAAGCTGCTATAACTGCCACAGGAGAAAGCGAGAGCGAGAATAAAGCTTCTTTAATTCTTATAAAAATGCAAAGTTGAAAAGCTAGCAATATTTTAAGGATGTATCTATCTCACTACGGTAACTATTTAATTTTTTTATTTTAAAATGTCAAAATAGCATACAAAATGATCTTATTCTAAATTTGTACACAGTGTTTGACACACAGTGTACACATAGACTGTGACAGTAGTAATGGTTTAACGTTTATGAGGCATGGTCACCTTTACAAACAAAATACATGAAAGGAACAATTATTTATACCTATATACATACAGATTCCAATCCATGGAAGATAGCCAGGTGGTTACTAGAAAGTAGCGTACACCGATCTATGTTTGCCTCACGATGTTTTTTTTCACCGAAAGATCATGTTCATTTTGGGATTTGATCGGCTTTCTTGGTTGTTCCTTACCTCTGCAATATAATAAAATGTGCTTCACTGTTACCGATTACAGTCAATAAAATTCTTTACATGAACTAAAGCAAAAGCTTCATTACATGAACATTTAACATGTATTGTACGAAATGTGGGCGTTTATGGTAGTAATTTCTTGGAACTTCCTAACAAATTCAATTTAATTCAGAGTAAAATTAATTTAAATACGACCTTTAAAATTTTCAGCATCAATAAATACGATTGTTTCTCAATGAACAGTACGATTTACTTTTGTTTTAATTTATAATGCTTCTTGTTTCCAAGTGTTGTTTTTAGAAGTTTGGTGCAGATAGGGATGGCTTAATTCGAATTTAATGGTTTTCAAACTTCTATCTCTTTCTCTCCATATAAATTTAGTTTACACTCTACTATTAAAAGTATAAGCTGGTTGAAAGAGTAAATGCAGCTGCCGTAACACTCCGATAGGTGCTTCGTGACAGATTTTCAATGATTTTTTTGTGATTAGTTGTTGCTATAAGTTTATCAATATAATAGCATCCTAACTACGATGCATTACCTGCAGAACCTCGCAACTGAATTGCTTTCCATTCATACTGATCATTAGACAACCTGTAAATCATACCTTATTATTATAGGACTAAGTACTTGAATATAAGTACATTCATTGTTATATCTAGTGTGTAACTGGGAAAACACTACAACAAATTATCACAAAAAACCAAACTCTATTTATATGCAATACTGTGCATTATCAGACTACTTTTTATTTCAGCTCAGTTTGTCGCATAAACGTATATCCGCGTACAAAATTCATGTTGTTGAGAGGAGTACACCCATATGTATTATCGTTAAGATAGACAGAGACAAAACATTGATACTAAAAATCACAGCGTTTCACGGTTTAGGGAGGCCTCATGAATACTAATCCCAGAAGCGAGCCGGCAACTGTATCTAAACAGCCGGCGCTACTTGGCGATAAAATTCACCTACTTCCCACCTAGGGGGCAGCAAAGTTTGTAAGTTTAAAATTGTAAAGTACTGAACCAATATACGAGGGAAACTATAACGGTTTACTACCGCTGTGTTGCTACGCGCTTTGAATTATTTCGGATGTTTTGTGCCAGGATATTTAAACTCTATTTTGAGGTTTTAATACAATTGACTGTAACCGTCTGCTTATGTAGTTGTGTGTACTACTTCTTTGTTTTGTATGTATAACAATGGATTTATGACAGGTCGTTCTCAATACAACTAAAGTTTATGAAAATCTATGGTATTTTTGAGTTGACAAGGCAATAACTTAGAGTATTATTAACAAAGCTCCACGGCTGCACTTTGTAGTAGGCTCGTGCCTGTACCACCCTATCACTACTTATAGGTGTGTTTCTTCTACGCTTTGTCTTATCTCCTTCGGCTATATCATCAACTAGCTTCCGCCCCGCGGTTTCACCCGCGTTCCCGAGGGATCTTACGTTTTCCCGGGATAAAAAGTAGCTTATAACCTTCCTCGATAAATGGGCTATCCAACACTAAAATATTTTTCAATTCGAACCAGTAGTTCCTGAGATTAGCGGGTTCAAACAAACAAACAAACTCTTCAGCTTTATAATATTAGTATAGATAGAGTATAGATTATTATAGTGAGATTGTGTTCAAACACAAACCTTTTTACTAGTAAAACAAAATGTTCAAAACTATTCTTGATAAATCTATGACCTAAAAAGAGTGTATGCTATTAGAGCCTCCAGAGACGAAACAATGGCAGCACACATGCACATGTCAGCGCATACAAATGGAAGCATTGTATTGTCTATCGAACCGGAACTGGAGTAAAGGCATGTTTCACAGCTGTACGTTTTTCTATGCTTCTTGTTCATACATAAATAAAACAACATCTGAATAAATACTGGTACATTTCCATCAAATCTTCGGTGTACTACTACTATTTCATCAATATCATAGCATCCAACATTACTTGTCTTACTTGAATTACTTTCCTTTCATACTGCATATTTAATATTTATTTACACACACATTACATATATTATAACAGGAATTTCTTAATTCAATATAGAGTAAAACATCGTTATAAATTACCTACTTATGAATCAAAAATAATATATAAAAAAGAAATGTACGTAATTTAAGTTCTTTCGTAACATATGTATTACATATATATAAGATTGATTTCTTAAACTCAGTAACTGAGCATAGGCAATTTTCTCGACAACAAGATTCAATGTGACAAAGCCGTCTTAGCTCATATTAAATTACAGAACAAGGTATTAGTGTAAGATTCCCATTAGCTATCTAGTGCGTGAAAATATTATTCAGATTATTTTGTTAAAATTTTTTTTTTGAGAATCACTATCGTTCAAATCTTCATGTGTCTCATTATTCTCATCTATCTTCACTCGTCAGTATTATAATACTACAGCTGTAGATCAGTTTTACAAAAGTGTTTTTAGCTACATAAACACAAACGTATTCCAAAGCTCTATTAGAGTTTTCAGTATCTCTATATTGTTGCTGTAGTCACATTGCATCTACGGCTCCAATACATGATGAGATATCAAACTCCTGAAACAAATTCGAGGTTCCTAATACAACAACTAAACTTAGCAAAAACTTAAAGATGTAGAAACAGAAGTAGGTACTGACAAATAAAACGAAACTGTAGGCAATTGACTTTAGAATTATCTTTCAAATGGCTGCGCTTACGTTCATCTTGTTGAGACTCCTCAAGTTAATGCTGATCACTTGTAATAAACTTAAGACCTTTTCCACAGTCGTTAAAGAAATTCTGTACTCGTTAGAACTCAGCATTGCCATCCAACGTGGCAATGCCGCCAGCATTCTGGGTACGCTGCCTTCTGATAGCGACTTTTTTAATTTAGACTATTTTATGTAACAAAGTAAATTAGTGAGTAAATTAGTGTGTCGAAATAAGATCTTATTTATATCAATTTTGCTTGATAATAAACCTCTCTTGCTATGATAGCAGGATTCCAAATTGATTGATTATTTCATTAATACCATTGATTTAAAATTCCTGATTTATACATTTAAACTAACAACACTGTTATTTCATTTAAAAGATAAAGTGGGTTTATGTTCTCATTATGACTGTGTAATGGTAATATTAGAAAAATGTATCACGTGAAAATCTCCCAAATCTCTACTCATTTACTCCTTTCTACTCCTCCTCCTTTTCTCCTCCTTACTACTTTCCATCTACTTTGTATTTTAGTGTTTAAATTCTCAGTGACATTTGTCCTGAGTCCTATAGTTTTCGTCCTAAGGGATTTTTCCCCAGGATGAAAACTATAGTATGAGTTATTTCAGTATGATTTATCTAATGTGAAGTTTCTCCAAATTCGTTCAGCCATGATAGATTTAAAAAACAATCACACAAATATAGAAACAGAAACAATCACATTTATAATATTAGTTGGATACCGTGAAAATAACCTTCCTTTTTTAAAAATATTTTTCTGTTCCAGTTTTTTTGTTCAGAAATTCATTTTTATGTGGTTACCCTATTTATACCCGGACCGCGAACCCGACGATTTCCCACATGACCCCTTGTAATTGCGGCGTATACGCGGCATTTATGGCATATTCGTATTATTTTTTTATTTTATGGAAAAAGTATTGTAAAATATTTTTCTTACATTTACTTTAGTATATGGTACGACGAAAGATGGCGGTGAGACTCTATATAGAATGAGTGATGACTAATCGTAGTACATCATACTATATTGCAGCAGTATTTTGTCAACTGTACTTACACCATCATAAACAGAACTTATTTGCGTATATCTATCTCTTATACAAGCCTTTTCTTTAATTACACCAAGGATTGACTCTATATTTCAACCTAAGAACTAATACCAACCAAGAACAAATTACTACATATAATGCATCCCAAACATAGTGACACGGTACTATCCGTGTAGAACGTTGAGGCTCCTAAAGCCACCGATCCATTGTCAAATACTTGTTGCGGTTGGCCCCGGGGCGCAGCAATTTCGCCGCATCCTAATACCGGCTTACTGACATTCGATTCCAATTTAAACCGACTATTGACCAGAATATTGTTTTTTTTTTTTGCGTATTTTGTTTATTACCTTTGAGGAAGCTTTAAATAAAATCTGTTAAAAAATGTTGTTATGTCAAGTCAGTATACGTGGTATGTATGTATGAGATAGCTCAGTACTAGTGACTTCAGATGCCGCTGCGAAAATGGTGGGTTTCGAACCCTACGATGACCATAAGATTTCATTCCAGTCAGACGTAGTCCATGTCCTTCTGCATACCATAGGCTATCTACGTACCAAATTTCATTGCGATAGGTTCAGCGGTTTTGGCGTGAAAAGGTATACCTAACAAACAAACAAACAAACAAACAAACAAACAAACAAACAAACCAACTCACATTCCATTTTATAATATTAGTTAGGATTAGGATAGTTAGAATATTATGGTTTTCAATTTGCTAAGAGATTCGAAGAGATTCTCAAGTCAATGTACCATCAAGCGTATATTTAAACTATTAACTAATTCTCCATTGATAAAGTCCAGCCCGTATGTCTGTAACCACTTAAAGCCTAATACATTAAAGACAGCGTTTGCCCACTACAAACAGCCCCACTGAATATTATATACGCTGAGTACCCCCAGAATTATAAACAAATTGCCGACCCCAAGGGTCAATGTGTACATGTAAACAACGAGCATTTTGTAGGCTATACCTTAGTAAAAGAGCCTCTAGAATTGTAACAAGGTAAGTTAACTTCAAAAATAACATTTAGAGAATAGCTTTGAATATTTTATGTGGCCTTATAATAGGATATCTAAATAGAACGCTTGTTCTAATTTTAAAAAGAAAGTGTAAAAATTATAATATTAAAACGTGAAGCAAAAACTTTGGTACACCTTTTTACGAAAATTACGCTGACTGAGGAGTATGAAATTTGGCACAGTTCAAGTTTATATGGAGAATAAGTGCAGGGAGCTAATATTTTTAGATAATATGAATTAGAAATAAATTAAATTAATAAACAAAACATTACACGCACTACCATGCGTTTGATACACACACACACATATCACCACTGTCAATGCTTTGTCAATAACGCGGCAATGACAGACATAAAGAAAAGATTTCGTATATTGCATGAGTGAAGTGATATTCTTTACTTAATATTATATACTCTTTTTTTAATTATGGTCGATTTGGACCACGGGCGACCTCTAGTTATAATTATTCGACAAATAATGACATTCTGTCTCACGAAGTCTGTTTGTCTATGAATGTATAAGAGTTTTTTGGGGCTCCGAAGTCAAACAAGGAACCCTCATAGTTTCACCATGTCCCGTCTGTTCATCTGTTTTCGTAATTTAACTCAGAGACTACGAGTGATATAAATACAGTTTTAAAAGTTATATATAGCTGAATAAAGGTATGTAATGAAATCGTAAAAGACTATTTTTTAGGGTACCTCCTCTATTATGTAATGCGGGGGTGAATTCTTTTTGTTTGCTAACATATCGAGTCGGGTATTGTTAGAAAAACCTTTTAAAAATATAAAGGGCTATCAAACACTCCTTTATATAAAGATTCGTTTACGAATATGAGTATTCTTTGTTAGAGTTGCGTTAAGACTTTGTAAATACTTACTGGCGTATTATGTATAAAATAAGGGATGTTAGGTATCACCCAAACTTGACCTTTCGCCAACGATGAATTTATTGGTGTGTCGTGGGATATTGGCGGACCACCCTTCGCTCCGTTCGGACCACGCACCGAAACTTCCATTCGTGTCAGCCCACTTTTTTTTTATACTACTAAAGCGGCAAACAAGCATACTGCCCGCCTGATTGTAAGCGGTTACCGTAGCCTATTGACGCTTGCAACACCAGGGGCATAAAACGTGCGTTGCCGACCCTGCAAAAATCTCTTCACACCTTTCTTGAAGAACCCCATGCTGTACTCCCTTGGGAAAACCACGGCGGTGGGGAGCTCGTTCCACAACTTGAGCGTCCGTGGTAGAAAACTCAAACTAAACTTATTTTACCCATGTTTTTCTTTGTGGTTTAACTTTGTACATATTATCATTTTTGAGTTATTAGTAGCAAGAATAAATAACATTGAAAAAAAAAAAGTTGCACTCCGGGAGTGCCGACAGAAGTGAAAACTTTTTTTTCTTTTTGAGAGATTGAGATTGAGCTCTGGTATCATCATCATTATCATTAAAATTATTACAATCTAAAATAGATTTATTTTCTGAGTGAGTTTGTTTTGTTAAGGCGCCAAATCTACTGACAGCGACTAGCGACATTACTGGCCGCAATTATTTTAATGGGAGAAAAAAAAGAAACTAAACGTCAAACTGCGTCTCGGTGTCGCGAGTTCAGAAGTTTTACCTCATCTCAAAATAGGCGTACCGCGCTAAAAGAAGTTTACACTTCAATAAATATTCTGAGACATATTCCTCACACACGGCAATCTGACACCAAACTAAGCAGAGCTTGTACTATGGAAGCCAGATAACTGATATATACTACATATTGTGTAGATAATTACACCCAGACTCAAGACAAAGAGACATATTCATGCACACAAATGTTTGTCTTGAGTGGGAAACGAACCCACAACCTGCGGCGTGATAGATAGGGTATGTTACCAACCACGCCAAACGACCCGTCAAATGTTTTTTTTTCATAGGCTTCTTTTATTATTTGCCATAATATAACCTATAAGTAGTACATATATTCTGTAAATTCTTCAATTGGCTACCTAGTTTACCAATTGGCTTATGTCCAACCCCTAAAAACTCAATTGATAGTTAAACAAAACGGTCATAGTCACTCGCAGCGCCGAAAGATTCCTATCCCTCGATAGAATAAAAACTAATGAATAAATAACTAAGAAATAAATAATCCTGCATAGCGTACATATGTACGAGCACATTCATCTCTACAAACCAGTAATAAAAAGCATTGGTCGGCATTTACCCGTAGCGTTGTACCTATATTCTGCATTTTACCCTGTATTTCTAGTCTGTGAAACTATGCAATCAAGCCAGACAATGGGACTGAAATAGCTAAGCCTAGTTTTACACCTATTGGATAGATTATAGCAGACTCGTTTGAAATGATAATTGAAAGCGTGTTGAAAACGTCCGACAGTTTAAGTCGTGATAACTAAAACTAGAAGTTTAAAAATTCGTTGTTATAAAACTCTCGTGCTGTTTGGCAAAAAGCCTTGGTCCCCTTATTTATAAAAATGTTACGCAATTGGCTTCGCGCCAATTCAGAATATTGACAATTTGCAAAAAAGATTACTTTGAGGCTGTGAAGATACCACGAACATTACTGTCGTGGACGATACATTATTCATGTTTTCGTCTCGATAATGAATCTTTAATAATCTTTGGCATCCTTTTAAATTTTAATTTTAATTTATCCATCAAAAGTTTAAGTGGAGAAAAAATATGTTTACAACTCACTGACTGTGATTTCCGATATAAAAAGTACTTAACTAATATTTAAAGTCCAAGATAATTTTTGCTAATTTTTATTGGTAAGTAGTGTAGCCGCGAAAACATTAGTCTCGGACAGACAGACTCAAGTAAGGAGTAAGGATAATGATATCCCGATTTTGGTTCTGATCTGGAGTTTATATAAGTTTACATTTTTATGATTCCCATAAATCTTTTAAACCCAGGACCAAATAAATCGGAAAGTTCCCGCCATTGCGTGATGGCGACGAGTGCCGGGATTGAAAGTTTACCACTTGGGGTTTGTTCGACCATAATGATCTACGTATTTTTACACGAAACGGCACTAAAAAGATGGGTTGTGGTTATTTCTTTAAATGTTTTTTTTCAAAAATGTTCAGATTGCCGTTTCCACAGGCCAAACGACAATTTATATGTTATTAATGTGTTATTTTTCCTTTCTCGTGAGTAAATAATAACTATAAATCAATGTTTGTCTATCTGTTTGTTTGTATCGTATGTGCGATTGCTATGAAACTTTGGTGACTTGTGCGCACGGTTGTGACATAGACAGAACAAGAGAAAAATAAAATTGGCATTACAAAACACGCCGAAGATAGATAGAACTTTATATTATTACTAAATAGTAAATATTTAACTAATCTTCCCGTATATATAAAATGATAAACTGACTGACTGTTCATATATCAACGCACAGCTCAAACTGCGGGACCTAGACACTTGAAATTTTGCATATAGATACCTTAAACAGTGTAGGCATCCACTAAGGAAGGATTTTTGGAAATTCCAACCCTAAGAGGGTAAAATCCCTATTTTACCCTCTTAGGGTTGGAATGGGGTTAACGCGGGTTAAGCCACGGGCGGAAGGCTAGTTTATTTGGAAGAAATGCAAACTGTACACACAAAAATACACATAAACACAAGATTCTTACACTTGTTATATTATTATGCATTCAAAAACTTTTTTTTTTTACTTTGTATAGGCTTGTGTTTAACTACAATCTCACTATGGTAAGTGATGATGTGGCCGAAGGTGGTAAGCACACAAAGCCTAGGAGGAACTGACTCTCAAGTGCAGCTGCCGGAACACACCAATAGGTGTTTGGCGACAGATTTTCAACTTGAGGGTGGTAGCCAGACAGGCGGGTACTACAAAGTACCCTACCACCGTGCAACTTATTATTATGAAATCATTGTAACCAATTGCGTCTCCTTTTATGTTGTAATTATACAGTGGCGCCTCTAGCGGGAAAATTAGGAGTTAAGTTCCCAATTCGTATGGTACAGGATTTTCGCTGACTTCAAAACAGTACCTAATTACTACTGAGTCAGGTTAGAATTTCTACATCGTTATTTTATGCTTTGCTAACCGTGCAAATATATTTTTGAGTCGATTTTATTTTTGTTATATCTAACAATAATAGAAAATAACAATAATTCTAGGGCAGAGTTACGGTACAGTGTAATATATAAATCTATGTATTATTTATTGCCCTTCAATATACCTACCTATGTTGATACCATTTTTATAATTCTAATACGTATCAACATAAATAGAAAAATATGATAGACCCAGTTTAATCACTTACTTAGTTTAGTGTCCGTAAAAAAAGCAGAAAGCAACTTCTAAAAATGAAATATTTCAACATTTGTTGAATCAAACGTTCAATACATTTCTAAGGTAAGTATTCATTTTTCGTTAGAATGTGACAAATAAAAACAATTTATAAGCAATTACATTTCTATCCCTTATTTATCTGCCACATACACTCGAAAAACAACCGAATTTTCCTTGTAAAAACAAATGCTTACGCAGAATGCATCTCCGAACGTTCCTTAGGTACATCGTTTCCAATCATCAATGCGGCCCTTTATCCTCGCAAGTTGTTTTTTCTTTTATTCCCTTTATATTGTTATTCACCAAGAAATGAAGGAATTGATTACTTAATCCAATTCTTCGGATGCTTTGCTCGACTTCATTATTCCAATTCCATTTACTTCAGCGCGTTCATGATAGCTTTCGGTCTAGCCATTATTCTTCGAGGATTTTTTCGAGATACGAATGGGAAAACATTTATACGTGGGTAGCTTATGGTGCTTAGCAATGACAGATTAAATCAGGTGCTTTAGCAAATATTGATCAATGATTATTGGAATCAATCTCGGTTCTAATGAACCTCGCTCAGAAATAACACGGTATTACTGTTACGTTTCGATTTTGAATCGTATTGTAGATATCAATATAGATTATATTACTCTAGCTGTAGAAACTGCCTTCTTTATACCTAATAAGACGTCACGGTTTACATTGCGTAATAGACAGACTTTTATACAGCTCTACAAAAATAACAATTTCGTTTTACAACTAGCGATAAAGTTTTTTATTATTTCTAGGTTATGATTTTAAGTACTATGTAGGTCAGTGACCCATTAAGGCCCACGTGATGGACTTGAATTGGTCTAGTCTAGGTATATTGTGAAGTTATTGATACCTACGTGATATGTGAGATATAAAATATTCAATTCATCAAACATTTAAAAAAATATATTTTTAAATCACTGTTTTAGGCATTAAAATATTTGCACGTTCATGAGTATAATAGTTTTTCTATTTTTTACTATTTACAGGTCTGTATTTGACCACAATTTCACTATGGCAAGTGATAATGTGGTCGAAAGTGACACACATCGCCTCTAGGGTCACTTCCTTCTAAGGAACTCTCTCTCAAGTGCAACTGCCGGAACATATCCATAGTATGGCAATAGATTTTCAACCAGGCGGGTACTGCAGGGTACCCTACCGCCATGCTATGGTTTTCTCACGATGTTTTTTTTAATGATTATTTAATTATATAAACTTTTGAGAAATAAAAAACATGCCCTGAATATATATATATGTATATAATATCATAGAATTTACATAAAACAGTAACTGTTGATGCGTTGAACCTGTGCAATACTGTGCATCTAAAGAATATAAATGGGTGATATTATCGCGTGTTCCTAAAACGTTATCTACTCTATGCCTTTCATTTGAGTATAAGCCGATTTCTTATCGCGAGAACACTCCAATTGGAACATCTTTCGAGAGCTTATCCTGCCAATATCCTTAATCTCAATATTATTATAAAAACGTGAGTCTGTTCTCGAATGCTGGATTTAAGGATTTTTTAGATTCACAGTCAATAGACCAATATGCACTTAATGTTGAAGTACAAAAGGCATTTATTTCATTGTATTTTAATGTAGGTTAAATCGTTTCGAAAACCACTTACTCCACTGAAAAAAGAGCTACGTGAAACCGAGGATGTACCTACCTACTCTAAGGGTGAACTTTAACATTATTATTCACGTTAACCTAAAGGTTCGATTGAATTTAATAATACACTTAAATAGTTTAACTGCACGGTGGCAGGATAACTTTTAGTACCCGCTTGGCTGGTTATCACAGTTGATCACCAAATCTGTCGCCAGGCAGTTACGGGTGTGTACCAACAGTTGCATAAGAGAGCCAGATGCCTTCTAGGCTTTATAAAGGTCGGCAAAACATTGGTAATCCCTCTGGTCCACCTGATCTCAGTGACGTTGGCCACTGGCGATCAGGTGGACCGTCTGTCTGCCTGTCAGACTTCTGACAACTTTTTTGTACAGAACATAAAGTGCCTTTTTGCAAAATTGTAACTAAATCTACAACAACCATTTACCTATCCTGGACTGTTTATATTTGAGTGACGTCAATTTAGTTTCCATACAGAGTGATTCATTTTAAAGCTCTCTCCGGCTTTCAGGGCGAGATTACAATTCATAGCGAATAAAAAAATAATTCACACTGTTTAATAATTTCATCCCATTTCATTGAATTTTGTTTCGGAATGGGCAACAATGAAACAAATTCGGTTCCAATCCAACATAATGAAATCTCTGCCCTGAATTTTCCCCGGACCCCGGTCCTGAATCATTCTGTTGGAATTATTCCATAATGCGGTTTTTTTTTTCACTTTATTTTCATTTTCCTTTTCATTGGAGCATAAGGACGGACTATTTTAGTCTGATATTATATTAGCTTATTATAAACCTATTTACAGAAATAATTTGTGATGAAATTATGATGATCATTGTTGTAGAAATATAGTCTGGGTATGTATGCGTCCTGGTTTAGGCGATTTTAAATAAGTTTTTGTTAAAAAAAAAAAAACATTTTAATACAAGCTTTTTTTGGTGACTGTACTTTTTGTTGACTATACTTGCATTGTTTTTCAATATACTAATGTATTCCAAATATCAAGTCAATCCGACCACTGGAAGTGGGTGAAATTCAATTTGCAAGATTCCACCTTAACAAACATAGTTACATACATACATTGCAAGTTAAATAAAAGCTTCAAAAAATAAATTAAATTCGAAATTAATTCTTGTTTCAGTAAAATTAATTATAAAATAAGGAAACACTTTTTATGATAGCAATCCAAAGATCCAAAGTTAATCATAAGGATCAATTATTTCTAGAAAACATATCATCTATCTACATTCAATGATGGATTTACAATTTAAAATAATCAATTTATTCTAATATTCATATTATAAATATCGATAAATCGATGGCAGTAAAGTAGAAGAAGACATCTACAAAATCGCAATTTTACGGGAGAGCACATCTATTTGAAAATCATTATTGATTTATAAATGATTTCCCGCGTGATTAATGTAACAAAACAAAACACGATTGAAATAATTTCGCTCAAAGAAAAAAAATCGTAAAGTCACACCGTTTTTTTATTTTATCGCATAATAAACAGTATTTTGAGAAGAATAATATATTACAATGATAGTCATACCAAAGTCATACTATAATCTATCACACCACGTTTTTTTTGTTGTTATTTTTTATTTCTTTACTTTAACACAAATTCAAAATATCTACCTACAAAATCACGGGCTCGCATTTTGTAGGTGGACCCCGCTCAGTCACGCTACAGCGCGTTTATCCCTTAGTTCATAACATATATAAGCTATGTGGACATCAAACGTATTCTTACCCTTACAGCCTCAATAGTGCGTTAACACACTTAACCACTAATACAAATGCAACAAAAACAAAGTGGATGCCAATATGTCATGTAAATGTTGCTTCAGAAAAGTGTATCTATTTTTGGTCCAATTATTGGATTATTGCCAGCGTTTCTCACTAAGGAAACGATTTCAATGGAAGTGTCAGCTAGGGGGTAAAAAGATCCCTTTCTATGAAAAGTATTCGTTGTCTTATTACTGTTCTTACTAGGCAGAGTCATCTGACTTCGTTTACTTTTACTTTAGTCATAGGTACAATAATTTCTAGTTATTATACAACACACTTAGGGATATATTTTATATCTCATACTTTATTCTTAAAGCATAAAGAACACCATTCTCGTCTCTTCAAGTATGTTCTTATTTTCCTAGTATTACAAATACTATATAGTTCTGTGTTAAATTTCACCCTAACTTGTTCAACACTGATTGAATTATAAAATGCAGGCATAAAAATCTAGCTGAGTTCGCAAGAATATTACTAAAAATTCACAAAAATATTACTGAAAATTACAACCAGTGCTACATACATATTTTACAGACACTTTCAGTGCTATTATTAAATGCCCCACATTTCACACGAGTGGAATGCCACTAAAACTAAAATGTAGGCAAACAATATTTACATTCTAAAGCGGAGTTGACCACATAATTTAGTTAGTTATAATATGTGACTAACTCTACCCGATAGTGATGTGATTGTGACATGAATATTAAGTGACTCGAGTTATATTAAATTAATTGTAAATACTTTATGTACAATACACACGTAAACTTTAATATAGCTTTCCGCCTCGTGGTTTTACCTGTGATCTCTTATTTTACCTTCAGGTCGTAAGGAGGGCCTGAATTTCGAAAAATCATATCTTAGTGGATGCCTACGTTATATAAGGTACCTGTGTGCAAAATTTCAAATTTCTAACCCCAGCTTGAGGTTTGAGCAAGGCAAAGGTTTGAGCTTTCCGTTGATATGTCAGTTAGTAAGTATTACCTTTTATATATTCGGACAGACAATAGCCTCAAAACGTGTAGTGTTCGCAGATCTGAACAAGCCATAAGATATAGATCTCAAACCGGCTACTGGTATAAAAAATGGAATTTAGTAGTAACAAAGTACATGTACTAGTTAAATGAGGCACATCACTACCAACGTAAAACAGTTATGTAGCAAGGATTATCCTCAACCCATCTACTAGACAGAGCGAAGATTAGTGCAACCGACTGGCTACAGGCCAAACTACAGTTTTATACAATCAGCATTTTCAGTTGTCGGCTGCAGCGCTCGTGACAGTACTGAAAATATCCTCAATCATTTTCACTGGAGCACTCGGATTTTTCTGATGTCCGCTTTTCATTATCGCTTTAAGCGCTTAATTTTCTCGTAAAGTGACATATTTTTTTCAAAGGAATAAAATATGGCGGTCTTTAAAAAAACGTAATTAAAATAGCTCGCCTTATAAATAGGTTCACGGCGCCGGCGTAGATAGCATCATTGCTTTTCAGGTTTATGCTACGTTTATAAGTTCCATTAAGATCGACTTCGGACTTGAAATGTGTCACAGACTTTAGTATTTATGATGTTAAGTTAAAATGCTAAGCAGTGGAAAATCTCTTTGATTGTTAGAAAAGATGAGGAAGCGAGCAAGTTCCACATAACGTGGTGGAGTTATATTCAAAACCAAATGAACCGCTGCGATGATAATGGTCGAAAGCGGTCTGACGCGAAATTGCGGCGCTTCTTTGCATTTATAGCACCGAAAATGAAAGATCGCGAATGAAAAATAGAATGGTAGGTTGGTAACGCGGAAACGGTTTGTGAGTTGCTGGAAACGATCATACTATTAAGAAATGAACAATTGTTTTGAGCTATTTGAATTTAAAAATAACAAATACGCCTGAGCCGTGCTCTGTGCTTATATTTAAAAGGGTGCAATCCAAATGTTCGTCATTTAGACATTTTTCTAATGAATTATCATAAATTTGCTCTTTTGGAACATAATGTTTTAATTAAGTGCACAGCATCGAACATTTAATTAATTTATGTAAGAATAACTCTACCCTTCCATGGCTGTTTTCGAAAATACGCGAGAGTTTTTTCAGAACAAATACAACCGTTACAATGTACCTAATTATTTTATTGTATAATTCAAGCAATCAAAATTATTCGTACACACATAGTGGTCGTGAATTACAACTCGCTCTAAATGGAATGCGCCCTATTAACCAACCTCAGATATCATTCTCAGCTCCTAGCTCATCCCATATCACATCTAGACTTATATCTTTATGTCCGTAATGAGCCGCCGTAGAATTATATCCGGGCCGGCTGGTTGTATTTTTTGGGCGCATCCAGTTTGCAATATTCATCCTGGCCTGGATACTCGCTTTGCGGCTGTTAACGAGCGCTGTGAACTTGGACATTATATCCATGATGATTTGAAATTTGAAGGGTGTGTCTGTTTATACGTTTCGAGGGAATGGTAAAAAAACCTTTTTTTAACATTTAAATAGGATTGTGTTACCAGCCTTACAATAAGAATTAATATTTTTTTAATGAAAACATCGTGTGGCAAACGCCATCGTCATATGTAACTTGCTGGCTCAAGTTCTGTCAAGTTTATATGACAAGTTGATAAATCTTCTTATATGTACACATAACTAATATAAGCAAAACTGGTAAGCGCGCTAAGCCTATTGGAAAGACTAGTTCTTAAGCTGGACTGACTAGACTGGCTCTGACTAGGACTAACTAGTACTATATAGTCTACCTAGAAGATATATAAAGTTTCCGAACAACATCAATAGTCATGAATAAGGTTACGACATGGCTACGACACGCTACATCGCAGATGTGCTACGAGTTCTACGATGTGCTACAAGCTCTACGATATCTTCGAATACACTGTCACTGTAAATGGTCACGTAAATAACTTACATTATTTGACAATGTCAGGAAGGTGATCGATAAATACGTGACCACTAAAGCGATCATGAGTTAAGCCTTGTATGATTTATGTACTTTGTTTCTTTTGTATGCCATAGATAGAGGAAAATACATGCGGGCAAATGTTGTATTTAGTTTTAAAATTATTTTGATGAATGTTCTCTAGATATACGAGTACCTACCTTGTTCGTATTCGTATAATGAGGTGTTCGTTATTGTATAAGGATTTGTTATTTCTGCTTGAAAATTTCTTGTGGTATATTTTTTATATTCATAACAATTTAGTCCCGCGGTTTCACCGGGAGTTTTCAAAATTAAAAGTATTGTCTGATAATTTTCATCAGACAGATAGATAGACACACAGATTTAATTACATAATTAGTCGGAAATAGTAAGAATAAAGTGGTTGATTTAATTTGGAATATATTTCTTTAACCATATTATAACGTAATAATATGGCTACTAATATAATATAATATGGCAAATTGCACCGAAAGTTCAAGCTCATTATAGAATTCGAAAACACGACTGTAATCACCTTAAACGTGTTTCCGTGTTGCTCTAAGCCTTGAACCATACCTATAACTATCAATATATTTTTTCCTGTGTATTGGTAGTAATAGTTGTACCTAATTTAAAAGGATAGGCAAGGGTAATTAACCATACAGCCTTTTCAAATGTATTTTCTTATTTGTCTGATATCCTAAAATGTAAAGACTAATTTATATATCTACAGTCAAGTCAGTTAGGTTTAAGTAAAATGGTGACCGTTCTACTAAAACTTAAATATAAACTGAAAATACACCGATTTCATGAAAATAATTCAAAAGAGCGACGTCACTTCGCAAGTTCCCGCCAAAATTCCAGTGGTATATTAGGGTTCATTGACATTATGGTTATCACCACGTCATCTGATTACTACATCAAGTATTTTTGGATATATGTAACTCAATCACGCCTAAACGTTTAGACATATTAAGATGGATGGGCTTAGCTTACGGACTAGATTAACTTAGCCTATTTTCTATTACTCTTTTTTTACATTCGATTTTTTTAAGTATTTGACTATAAGCACCTTGAAAGCTCAGTGGTAGTGAAGTCTGATGTCGCGGCAAAGGTCGTGGGTTTGAATCCACGGAAATTACCACCTTTGGCTACATCATCACTTACCATAATATACAATGTAAAAAAAAACTCAGATTTTACCATTATTTTCTATCTTAGAGACTCATCCAATATTTATAATAATGTGGTATAATTGTCGAGTATGCACCAACATCGCTGCGAATTCAACGTGCAATAAAAAAAGCGATTCTAAAATAAATGTAATACCCACTGAAACACACTTACCCCCGCAATTAGCTTTAAATGTTAATTCGTATAGCGTATTCAGAAAACTCGCTTGCAAAATAAAACTTAAACGTTTCGTTTCACTGCCGTTTGATATTTATTTTATCGTCCACAGATTCTGAAATTGCGTTGAAAATTGCTCATTCTTCCAGCCATCAAATTACACTACAATAATTCATAAATATTGAAACTATTTATTTACCTACAATAATAAATGGTGGCGTCGAATATAAAAATATATAAGTAAGTTTATAAAAAGAAAAAAAAATATTAATTAGCATCACCATAAATCTCTCTCAACATCTCTATAAATATCCATCCAGAATAATATGTGTATGTTGTTTATAAATGAACCTAAAATAAATGTATTTTCTTTCATTCTTTCTTATTCAATTTTCGTCAAATGTAGAGCTTTAGACGTGAATTATTTACAACAATCGATCTATTTAAGTCTACAATAAAATTGTATTTATTTTCATCACCGAGTAGACCGTAAGATTTTTTACAAAGGTATAACGTAATTAAGTTACGGATTGTTAAGCAACTATTTTAGAGTTCTAAATGTGTTGATGAGTTAATGCCATTACATCGAGATAAAGTCTGTCTGTCATTGTTTTAATAAAGGTTGTCTGGGACAATGTGGGACATGAAGTCTTGAGCCTGGCGTAAAAAAGTCCTCGTAAATCCTCATTTTACTAATATTATAAATGCGACAGTTTTTGCGTTGCCACTCAACTCTTTATAAAAGTTGGCAACATTAGCAATGGGTATTGCTAATGTCTGCCTGCTTGTCAGCTTTCTGACATAAAAAGCTCCGTAACGCGGATATGGATTAAATTTGACATACAGATAGAATAAGATCCGGATTAACATAGAATTCTTTTATCCCGAAAACATAATATCACGTGGGTTAAACCGCGGGGCGGAAGCCAGTTTGATATAAAACCGTGCAGAGTACGCATTTATAAGTAATGTGCAGTATAATAAACACAGAATTGTATGATATCATGTTTTTATTTTTTTGTTTACGATTTTGTGGGTTTTATGACAAATCTATACGCGCAAAGTTACTATTATCACGATAGTAAATAGGCTTTTTATGTCTATGATATTATCAGAATTTTATTACAGTGCAGTGTAGTAGAACAATAAATACTCCTTTATTTACTAAAGTAAAGAATTCTACTAATCAGATAGGCATTACAACTACCTTTAGACGACGCATATTGCTCTCCAAGTAAGATATAGTATGTCCTAAGTTACTGGTAAAGTACCTATAAGAGTTCATGTTTATTCCTATGTTATTAGAACCTCAATAGATCAGAATACTTATGTGTGTGTGTGTAATATATATGTGGATTTCTGTTACTGAATCATGACTTAATTAAATACTGATTTGAATCAAATTTGGTACACAGTTAAATTACATGAAATCATTTTTTTATTTCGGGTCAAATATCTTGAGAATTCGTGATGGAAGCAAGTATTAAATGAACAAATAAAAAATAAGTCCTATAATTTTGCCACGAAAAATATATGATATTCAATAAAATTCATGAACAATTTTGACTACGAAAGCTTGAAAATACTTTCATGTACTTTCAGTCAAACATCTGCGTCAAGGTTCAACATCAAAAGATGTTTTCTAATACCCATAAAGGGAAATGTATTAAGAATTATTTCATGTTACCCACATAACGATCATAACTCATTGTTACGAGTCGTCGCGTCGAGAACCTTCGGAAACTTTTGTAATTAGGTACACTTTCACCGTCTTTGTAAGTTCAACGAGCATAGGAGCTGGAAAATGCTGGCTCCTTTGTCGCCAATTTATATTTTGTTTATTTGAATTGGCAACACTTTGAAACGGTCGGTTAATTTGCATTAGTATTGTTAAATTTATGTAGCCTTTGAGTCATTTGAGATGTGAAAGTGAATGATTCACTTTCAGACTTCATTCATGATATTTTTTTCCTAAATTTCTTATCCTTTGAATGATTTAGGAACAAAATTGCTAGGTAATGCAGAAACATGTAACATATAAAGGCTAGTCATATTTCATACTACCTTCTTACCTGCGGGTTTAACCGCGTTTCCGAAAGCTTTTAAGTCTTCTCGGGATAAAAGTAACCTGTATATTGTTCCAGAGTATTTCTATGTATGTGCCAAGTTTCATCCGAAAGCGTTCTGAACGTAGATACATAGTATCGATTCATGTTTTTATTAATTATATCTGGTCTATTCGCGCACAGGCCATTATTTGGGAATATATTATTCTGAGACATTTAACCATTTTTTCTGACACATTAGAATTTCATAAAGGTAATTTCATTTTTCCTAAACAATAATTTCGTTTCATTATTTCATCTTTGCTCAAAAATTCTTCAACAACATCATCTTTTTATTATAAAGTTGACTTGCTACTCTCAACACGGTCGCTCCGTTAAGTTATCGCTCCATAGGGACACATACGACTTTAAATTTTTCTTATATTTTCTTTGCATGCAACATTACAAAATACAAGTATGCAGACTGTGCAAGACATTTTCTGTATTTCTAGTATGAGATAATTTGACGCAATATTCAGAAATAATACGCTGTTTGTATGTACGTACCTATATAGACAATATATAAAATAGTTGGTAAAAAAAAACGCAGTAAGCATTTAACACTGATTATAGTTTTTAAAAAAAATATCCCTTCTACTACTTTAGGTAGGTCTAACTATACCTACTTATAGTCAATGGTTTTAGTCTACTAATATTATAAATGTAAAAGTTTGTAAGTGTGTAAGTTTTTTTGTTTATATTTGGATGTTTGTTATCACTTAACTCCATAACGGCTGAACGGATTTGGATTAAATTTGGCACATAGACAGAATACATTTTGGATTAACAGATACTGTTATTCCGGGAACTACATTTTCCCATTTCCAATATTTTTTGTGTTTTATTAATATTTACAACAAAAATACGATAAGTAGGTATACGTAGGTATACTGGGTGACTTTTTAGTCACTGGCAATACTTGCAGGGGTGGACTCATCGTAGTAGTACTCATCAAGATGATCATCTTTTATTATGAGACTAACTATGAAATCACGAAAAACATATCAGCTGTTCCATACAAAAATTCAATACCTACTTGACCAAAATGTATGAAGCAACCGTTTTATTTTACGCGATATCAGAGTTAGTCCCATAGTAAAAGTTGATCATATTGATGAGTTCTGCAAATATTGCCAGTGACAAAAAAAAACATTCTGTATAATAACGGGGGTAACTAAAGTACAGGAATATGACATAAACTAGCTATTTTTTAGAATGATTTTCTATCTGTCTATCTGTTTGTTTGTTAACGCACACGAACTATTGAACGGATTTTCATGTACTTTTCACAGGTATACAGAGATTCATTTGGAGCAGAATATAGGTTTTATTACATTAAAATCGTATGTTGCAAAAGTAGTCGTCATTTAAAGATTTCTATAATTTACTTTTAAACTGTTAGAATGTTATCTACATAGGGGAAAAGTTATAGAAAAGCTAGCGGGCGAAAAGCTAGTTTTAAATATAAAAGCTACATTTAAACGTCCAAAAACCAGTTTGTTAGCAAAAATATAGTTAGGAATATATCCACAAGGAAGCTATCCACAAATGCTTTTTATCACTTATCTTCAAGTCCACATTAAAACACTCGACGTAAATGAGAGCCGTTGCACTGAACTGGTTATATAACGGTCACTGTTTTGCATAAATAACGCTGAGTAAGCGTTGGTTATAATGCTACTTCGACCACGTAGGGAAATGTGGAATAATATACTTTGCAGGATTACATTTTCACTTCCATTTCCACGGGACCTGTTCCTGGTATCACGCCACATTACATTATTGTTTTTCTTGTAATGTTTATATCTCTTATTTATTTGTCCTGAGTAAATGTATTTATTTCTTTCTTCCTTCTTTATTTTGTGACTCAGCGTTCATTTCTTAAGTTTGAAGACGGGACCGGGACCTAGAAGTAAATTTTAATGTTTTCACCTAAACTTAGATTTTACATAAACTTAGGACTTTTTACGAACATCGGTTCGATTAGATTTTTTTATAAAAACCAACAAAGCTAAACAAAATCTAATAAAGCCACATTTTTCCTACCATTAACTTCAAAACGAACTTCTCAAAGCTTAACGGAAACATGATATACGCTTATAAATAGAAATAATGTTAGAAAATAACTTCATAACACGATCTTGTCTCGTCATATTATTACGCTGAAAGAACTCGCGACTCAGTTTGCAGAGGGGGTGAAAAAAAAAACAATAATTCCAGCGTCTGGAGATTTGCCAAAGCCTATTCGCTATTCCGTAATTCTTGATACTCAAGAAGCCAGCCAAGAGGCGCTGAATGATGTCTTCATAAATAATTCGATAGGGTGTTTCTTTGAGTTTCTTGACATGTTCGCTTTTGTCTTTATATTTAAACGTTCTTAATTTACATACGCAAAGCCTTTGTACAAATATCTGGAGTGAGATAGGTGCCGAGATGTTTGTTTTACATTTATATGATATTGTAAACCTAGCCGTCGCGAAGGGTGCTTCAATATTTGTATTTGATTATAACGGAATAGTATGTTGAGCTAATGTAGCTGGTGATTATTTAATCCTAATTTAAGCTGCACATTATTATTTTTAATTACCCTTCAGTTATATATTTCAGATATTTATAGAACTCAAATTAATGAAGAATCTTTCTTTCCAGGTCCAAAGTCCAGTGCTTGTTGTGGAGCTAACCCTAAACAGGCTAGAGGGGACCCAGCTAAGAGCGCTGGGCCTCCTTTCAGTATTCGGGTTCAACGTGACGTATGCTGTTCGGGGACCCAAGGACTCCTCGGGCCCAACGTCGTGTAGCGCCATAGAATGCCGACTGTTGGGTCATTGTTATGCTAAACGGGATTATAAGTAAGTCTTTGATTCCTTATTTTAAGGTCAAAATCAATCCCTACAATAAGTTAGTACCTTAAATGTTAGTACCTTCCAATGTATCTAAATTCAAACTATATCCTTTGTTGTCTTCCAGCCAAATCTTAGACATTCCAATTTGGCATCCACCAATGATTCATAGCCAATTAGTCTTTTGGCGCATCTCTCTATTTTGCTTAAGTTCAATAAACAGCCTAAGATAAAGTTTCCTCAAAAGAAAATGTAATATTCTTTCCATATCCGATCATTTAAATAATAGAATCTCAAAAGCTCCATCGAAATCAAAATTTAATCAATTCCTTGCAAATTACGATAAATTGAGCGGATAAAAAATAATCCAAATACGTTTTTATAATAAAATTTTACGAATATTTTATTTTAAATTGAGGGATTTATCAACGAAATTTCTCACTTGAAAACCCATTTACGTAGTCAATAGCGCGTGATAATTTAGTGCGGTGTAGAACAAAACGCGTACGATAGAGTCGATGACAAGCATCGTGATCGTGATCCACAGCCAATATAGTACCGTCATTCACTGTTTACAAATTCGACAGTACACGGCAAAAACGCCCTCACATAATGTAGTGTCACAGCGGGTATTTCCGCACGGTTATTTTGTGTAATTTATTGCTGAAACCGCAATATTTTCCGCTTCGCAGGGAGTTTTACTGCTCATGTTTCGAGGGGTACTCCGGTGCGGACTGCGGTGTCGGACCGCTCTGTCCGCGGACACCCAACATGTGCAAAAACGGTGGCACTTGCAGGTAAGCAAAATTCATCAACCTAGTCCAGTTATGAATACATTTCTGTTTCCCGACTGGGAGGCTCGTTTCCTTGAATGTTCTGCAATTTCCGTAGTATAACGAATCTCCCGCGGTCCACGACGGAATTCCTCTGCGATATTTGTTGTGAGAAACTTTCCCTCGTTACAAGTTAAATGCACATTACTCCGAAGCGGTTCCGTCCTATTTAAGTTAGCGTTCCGTGAGGAAATACTGGAAACTGCTGTCGGCGACAATTTCTTGAAAACGGGCCGTCACATGAGTTTCATTTTAGTTCGCATTGTTAAACGGCTTAATGTTAAAAGCAAAGCAAGCAAACATCATATATAAATGTGATGTCTTACCCTTGCTTTTATATCTCTCCATATAACATAAGCAAACTTGTCTACTTTCATAAGGATGTAGTTTGTAACAGTAATCCCGCGACGTTTACTTAGTATAATACATTTACTGGCGTAGAGCGCTCGGCAATTGTTGCCATATTACAATTTTATAAAATAGAGTAAATCTACTGTTAGGTGGATGGGCGACCTCCTTTCTAATATATTGTTACAATAGTATTTCGGCATGTCTCATTTAAAGTTTACATTTTAGTTTGGTAAACAAACCCTTTTTTTACATTGTTCACCCTCAATTAGGTCTGCATGCGTTATTGTAGGACAAAAAAGGGTCATTCTAAAATGGCAGAAGTTTATGTACTTAGGTACGTTGTGATTTATGAGCAAACATAACGAACATAAGTGAGAAGGGTGAGCCTTTGCCGTAATTGGTATTGTGGTGTCTGAAATTGAAAACACAATTAATAATATTTTTTTATGTATGCGATCTCAGGTGATATTTTTGTGTTTAAATTAATATTTTAATAACCATTGTAGAGATCGCATATTGGGATGAAATATTGGGACATTCTTCTTTAACTAAACATACCTTGTTCTATAGAAACCAGATAACTGATATACTCTCAGTGGTAGTGGCGCCGGCAGTCGCGACGAAAGTCGTGGGTTCGAATGTTACAATGAACTGGAGCTTTGTAAAGGTCGGCAACTATCGACAATGCCCCTGGTATTGCTAATGACCATAGACGACGGTATCTACTTACCATCAGGTGGACTGCCAGTCAGCTCGTCAGCCATCTGACACATATAAACCTAAATATTTACACCCACACATAGAACAATCTATATTTATGCCAAAGAGATAAAAAATTATCGATAAATCGACTCGTTTTCCCGTCAGAAATTGTCTCTATCTCAGTTAGTCAGAAACAAACGATAAAGACGACTGCTTGTCTCTCACGCGCGAGATTATCACGTTGCGTTCATGTTAGCCCTCGTGGGCGTGGCGTAGCTTAATTAGCCGTTTTTAACCGATCGCCAACGTTAAGCAACGTCCGGTCAAGACGGTACCCGGATGAGTGACCACCTAGTGGTAATTCAACTTGATCATTTCCGTGCTTCGGAAGGCACGTAAAGCCGTTGGTCCCGGTTATCACTTAATTGTGATAGTCGTTTAGCTTGTAAACTCCAACAGCAGGTTGACCACTAGTCTACCTACACCAATCCGCAGTGGGACATACAAAGGCTGTAAAGGAAAAAGGAAAGATACATGTTAGCCCTACTGGTTTGAATCGAACCCACGACCTGTGTGGTAGTCTGAATATGTGTTAATATAATATAATGTGTTTTTAGACAGATGGGTCCGGCAGCTGTGAGCTGTATATGTGCGCCCGGGTACACCGGTGATCTTTGTGAATCACAAATTGCTGCACCAGGTTAATACCATAGACACCTATATATTTTTACTATCCTTATATTATTATATTGTACATATTATTAATGTTAATTGTTAACATTTGTGTTTTTTTCTCAAGCAGCCCTAACGTTTATCATCAACCTAGTATCGTTAACAATTGTCGACGTCCATTATGTCTGTAGGGGCTTGTTATTTGGTTCATTTTATTATTTAATCTATATATACTGGGTGATTTTGTTATCACTGGCAATACTTGCAAGGGTGGAAGTACTCATCAAAATGAACAACTTTTATTATGAGACTAACTGTGAAATCATGAAAAAATTATCAGCTGTTCCATACAAAAGTTCAATACCTACTCGACCAAAATGTATGAAGCAACCATATTATTTTACGCGATATCAGAGTTAGCCCTATAATAAAAGTTGTTCACATTGATGAGTACTTCCACCCCTACAAGTATTGCCAGTGATAACAAAATCACCCTGTATACACATATCAACGCACAGCTCAAACTCCTGCGGCTAGGACCGTGAAAATTTGCATGTAGGTATCTTTGACACTGTAAGTGAGCACTAAGGAAGTATTTTTAGCTAGTACTATATACAAAGGAACAAACATTAACGTTTCTTATTACGTAAATATACGGAAATATCCTTTGAGAAGTTTTCAGCTTTCAAAACGTTACTTTGAAACGTGAAGTGAAACATCAAAGGCTGTTTCAAGTACCAAATCTTTAACTTGTACTAACATGGTTCGGTAACGCAGTCGATAGTTTTGTGAGTATTGGTATTATAATATGTGTTACCAACTTGGCTCTCTTTTAGAGATAGATTCAGCTCTATTTCAACATTGTCAGCTCTCAAAAATAATATCTAGCCCTCATACCCTCAAAGCTCTTTGTTTCATGCAATTTTAGGTACCTATAGGATACATTGAAAACTAAATTGCTTGTGTCAAATGTGATTTCTTTTGTTTTTCGTCATCACTTAATTTCTTCTTAACTTTTGGGTAACTACATGTGCTATGTGTATATAAAAAAGTATTTCATACTTAATGTTTTCGGCTCCACGGCTATCAAACGAATCACTATAATATATAGAAAAGCCTGAAATAAAATATTCATAAAAAATATCACTACATAATCATAATTTTAACGTAGGAATAAGAGCAAATTTCTCTCATAGATGACATATCCATCAATTTATTTCATCAATCTCAGGCGAAAGAGCTCAAGTAATGCAGTGATTTGTCAGCATTATCCGGGCCATCCCCCGAATATGAGCACCGTTTCCATGAAATTAATAAGGATTCCATGAGACACTGGAGATTGTAATAACTATATTTCATTTGGAATCAAGCCGTTTTCCGTTATCTTCTGGCACTGTTTTCTAGAACTACTTTGCTATGAGTATCAATAATTTATCTAGTGGAAAAAGGTAGAATATACGTATGTATGTACATACTTAAATAGTTCAACAAGGCAAGTATTCGTCCCGTGGCCACTTTTGTAAGTAGGTATCCGTTTATGTTTAGATTTTCAATTCAGAACTAGGCCCCAAACAACTTACTTATAATTGTTTTAGGTACATATCTCATTAAATTGTATTTTTTTTAAATATCAATGAATTACATTTGATTTTCAAAATAATTACAAGAACCAATGCAACTGAAGCTGACCAAGCTATTATCAACAACCATAACCATAACCATAGGTTCAAATCCTACAATGAACTTTGAGGTTGATGAAGTAAAGTATTGTGAGGAATCTATAGGTAAAGTAGTTCGTGGTACCCGTCCGGCTTATTGCCACCCGACCGGTCTCACGGTCTGTGTTCCCGCAGCCGCACTAAAGAGTCAGTTCCTTCTGGGCTCTGTGTGCTTACCGGTGATATTGTGCCAATTAAATTTACTTTTTTTTCAGAATGTGGAATAGAAGAGTGTTCAGAAGGTTGCAAAGAAAGCACTACATGCGATTGTAACCCAAAGGATACAGATTTCAGTGAGTAGAAATAAAATTTATTAGTTTTAGTTTTAGCAAAGTTCAAATTAATATGTTGGTTTTATATTCCAGCATCGGCACGTTTTGAAACTAAACTGCAGGTTTTGGACCTGGAAAATATCAACGTATCTCAAGAGGTTGTTAAACAGGTATTTTTCAATAACTATAAACTTACTATTCATTTATAAAACTGCACGCTTATTATTTTCTTCTTCTGAAATAATAAACTGTTCTGTCTCCACAGATAACAAACTATTTAAAAGCATCAAATATCACGTTAGAGGATGATTTAGAAATTTTAAATATAAGGTAAGAAAGCTAATGAACTTTACTTATAAAAATCATCATCGTATGCCTGAAATAGGGAACATGCAGTATTTACAAATATCCCAATATCAGTGTATATTCAAATAAAATAGTAAAAGCAAACATTAATTGAAAGTTTTTTTTTAATGTACATTTATTTATTTACTATAATTGTATAAAATACAAACTATAATATCCTCAAAGCTCTCGCTGCTGTCGATAGGCAAGTTTCCCAACAGGGTGGCAAATTATACAATAAACAAGGGGAATACAAGTGTTTTAATTTTTATGGAGCGATCAATTCGTGATATTGATTCATGCTATAGTAGGTAATTTGTATGCGGTGAGATCGACAGTTTCAATATAGCCCATGACGTCACCCAATTTACTTATGGTTATTCCCGTGATTTATTTGTGCGATTTGATAGTAGTACTATATTTTTGACTTTCAGCAACCCAGACACAAACAACGCACGAACAGTCTGGCTCCGAGTATGGGGCGCCAGAAAAGAAGCGGGCGCCCTTCGCGCAGCCCTAGCACGCCTCGCGGCAACCCGGACGAAAACTGACAGGCTCCGCCTTTTACCCGCCACACTGCACTTCGACATGCAACCTGCTTTGAGCTTGCACGTGAGTATGAGATTACATTTCAATTAAGAACCTACCTACTAAGATAAATTAAACAAAAGAAATATTATATGAGCCAACCGATATTTACCTTCCCGTTATATACCTAGTCATGTTTTCAGGTTGCAATTTGACGATTGAGTTCAGTAAGTCAAAGTTTATTCAGGACTACCTAGGAAAGCACTTATGATTAAGGTTAAAGCCTAAGGTTGAGAAGCCTTTGAAATGATAATCGGTTCGAAAGTCCTTAAACTGATATTAATCAGCCGGCTCTACAACTGTACTGTACTACGGCACTAGTAATAAGGATTTTGTGTGGCGATCACAATAGATCTAATCTGGTCGCAGTGATACAAGCTCTGGAAAGACTTGAAATAGCCACCTAATCCAAATAATAATAAGGAGTAATAAAGTTTTAATCTATGCAAGTAATAAACGTGTATAATGCAGCGAGCAATACGGACGAAAATCGACCGAAAACACGTTCTTACTGTTCCGTCATACTTTCTTCGAGACGCAAACCGCTTGCTTATTAGCACTGGATACTACTGCTGACGCAACCAGCAACGTATCTATACTCCTAGTCATGAATAATTCTTAACAAAGTCTTCATTTACATTTTAGATCCTACACAAGAATAGGTGCCTAATCCCAACAAAGTTTTTTACCTAACGGTTGCTAGCCACGAAAACCATTCCAAAATTTATCTAATATCACTTTAAGCTCTGTAATTAAGGAGACGAATTTCTTTAAGACACCGTAGTAGTTAAAAGTGTTACCATCTCAATCAAGGCACCCAAAACTTTATCCCGAGTGGGTCCAGTTAAAGGATTGCCTCATTTTTCTTTACAACTTCTCGGATATGGTCCTGTTAGAACTTTAATTGTTTGAAATGTGATTTTTCTAACTCGATTTTCACGATAAATTGGATGAGATCCAAGTTAACGGGGTATATTTCTGTTCGTACTTCGAGTGAATAACTTTAATTCATGAAAAGACCTTTCAAATTCAAAAACTTCTTACAAGTCGTTTTCATGCTTAATGGAGAATGGCAATTCAAGGTTTTTCGACAAATATCTTGGGACATCCTCTAAATTAATCAGTGACAATACACAAACTAATTCCTAAAATATTCAAATTGTATGTAACTAGTGAGAAATCTTAAAGAACATCAAGTCAACAACCGCAACAACATTAAATAAATCTCAAATATCACCTGCTTTATCGAGTATGTTTTTATTCTAAAACATTCAAGTCAATTGTTTTCCGATATTTATCTACGATATAAAACAATTAAAACTTCCTTCCTTCTTCCCTTTGTAAGACTTCTTTCATCCAATACAATCTCACATTCGGATCACCAAAACGCAACACCTGCTTTCTAGTGTCATATCTAGTAGCAAAACTTAGCAAAGTCATTACGTTTTGCGAACAAAGATGGAGAAAAGTTACAGGGTCATCTTATTACATGGAACGAGAGCAGGGTAATGAAAAATAAAGTGACTGGGATTTGACTGATATTATAATATATTGCAGGGAAAAATTGGTTTTTTAATTTTCATTTATTTGGTTAACTTTCAATTTGAGGTATTTTATGATTATACTTGTAATACTTCTTAGAATCAAAATGATTACTCTACTATCGTCATTGTAGATAAACATAATAACAGTACCTACTAGATTACAAATTGAACTTCCAAATAAATTCTATCTGATCGATTCAATTTTCGAATCGTGTAATTTCTGTAACTAAAAAATTGCGGATGGTTTCCAATAGTGTTCTCGGTGTAAGCTTAATTATTTGAAATGGCCACTTCCCGCGTTGGCACCAGGCCAATGGCGCTCGCACCGTACAAATATATCTCACTAACCTGACTTTGCATCCCCTTTATTATACCTACTAATCGTTAAGACCGACAAAGGCGTTGAACCGTTTACTGTGCATGTTAATTTTCATACTCTGTTCCGTATTAATTTTCATTTGACTATAATGATAGTAATTATTTCGTTTCTATTCTGACGTGCATTTTCACTTTGTTTTAATGCAGTCATTTCTCATGGGGTTAACGCGAAGTGAAGGTTATTATTTACGGCTTATTCATTGGCTTCTTAAGAATTGGTAATGGAAGTTGATGAAATGTGAAAATATCAGAGCAAGAGGGAGCTCCCTCATCAGCTGTTAATGAGCGAGTTTGAAAAAATCAATTTTGTTGTTAGTGATAATGACAAACTGATGCTGCAAAATATTTATTTGACGTTTCTAGTGCAGCAGTTGTTCCATTCTCTCCGTAGATGTAAGGTGCCTAAAAGATTGAGATTTCTATAGGTTACATTAGTTTTGGATACGATGAGGCAGACATACCCTTATAAGGTAAAAGCCTCTAAAAGATATAAGAAAATAAAAACTATGTAAATCATGACGTAAACATTAAAATCTTCAATATCGTCTGTAATCATTATAATCTAAGATGGATAGTGATTGCTATTATGTTACTATATTATTACGTCTTCCTTGAACATTGAAGTATAGTTTTAATGATTCTCAACATTCCTGCAAACTGTTTTTCTTTGAAACTTACCTTGGACCATTAGAAAAGCTCAGGTTATTTCTTTTAAGTCGCAAATATTGTACCACGATTATTGTCTGTAGTTATTTTTATTTTTTGTTTAGTATACAAACTTAGTGTTTATTTATTTCATGCACACATTGTATTATTTAATTTTGGTATAGTTTATATAAAACTTTTATAGTCCCTGACAACCAAAGGTTTTTTTTTACTTAGTATAGGCTTGTGTTTGACCACAATTTCACTATGTTAAGTGATGATGTGGCCGAAGGTGGTAAGCACACAAAGCCCAGAAGGAACTGGATCTCAAGTGCAGATGCCGGCACACACCATTAGGTGTTTGGCGACAGATTTTCAACTTGAGGGTGGTAGACAGCCAGGTGGGTACTACAAAGTACCCTACCACCGTGTTATGGTTTCATCACGATGTTTTCCTTTACCGAAAGCTCAAGCTCATTGTAAGATTCGAAGCCACGACCTTCGCCGTGGCATCCTACGTCACTACCACTGAGCTATCATCGCCTTAAAGATTTCCTGAATAAGGCCACCTTTGTTGCAGTATGGAAATGATTTCTATAAGAATATTTCATTTATTAATTCACTAGCGACCCGCCCCGGCTTCGCACGGGTAGAAGAGCATAACATATTATGCCTACATTTTTTGCATCAGCTTGTTGCGTGCAACAAGACAGTGGAGCGCGGGCGGAGGTGGCTGCATCAAGCGAGGCCTGTCGTCGTGTCGCGTTGGTGCGAGACCGCTTGAATTTATTTCCTCGCGCGTAATTTTTTATTTACGATAGCTCCTAAGACATTCATTTAAATTATATGGTTTAAAGGAGTAAAATAATGTGCATAAAATGCTTAAAGCCTCTAATTTATTTAAAATGATAAGGATTAATACTGTATTTGTGTAAATAGCTTTCCAATTACCGCTTTATAATAGCCCATTTTTTTAAGTATTAAAATGGATATAGTATGTTATCCTTAAGAGATAGACATATGCCATTGCAGATTTTCCTATAGAGCTATATAAGATACACAATTCCACCATACATCATTTTATTATATCTCAAAGGGTTCAGGCAGCGTTTTCGTTGAAAGCTCCCAGACGGCTTATTTTTTCCGACACCTCCAACAAATATCATTATATTTTAGCCAATGTATACAAAAACTTGACAAATTATATACTAAAACCTTCCTCTTGAATCACTCTACCTATTAAAAAAAAGCAGGCGATGGGAGTGATTGGACAGTAGGAAATCTGAATACTGAATGAATATATTACTTTCTAAAACCGACCCGCCAATCAATCAGCATTTTATTTTTATTAAAAACATTACATAATAAAATCAAATGGACATTGTGTTTGAGATTTAAGATAAAATTCAATGTACCTAAATAGCTGAAAATATCCTAATCCTAACTAATATTATAAATGCGAAAGTGAGTTTGTTTGTTTGTTACCTTTTCACGCTTAAACCGCTGAACCGATCGCGACAAAATTTGGTATGCAGATAGCCTATGGTACGGAAAAGAACATAGGCTACTTTTTATCCCGGGAAAACATAAGATCCCTCGGGAACGCGGGTGAAACCGTGGGGCGGAAGCTAGTAAAAAATAAACTTTAAAATGTTTCAAATAAAAACATTTTACTAAATAAATATCTATCATAATTCATCGTATGATTTTTTTTTACTATAAATAATAAAAATATCTCCGAAATATTTCCGAAATATCTGTACATTTTTAGATTTTAATAAAAAAAATAATTACAACTTTTTTTACAGACATTGATTGTAAACCAGCGACCAGAAGTATGGGAAGGATCAGAGTTCATACTCAGTTGTATGGCGTATGGGTCCCCGGAAATTGCCTTCACATGGTACAAAGATGGAATTAAAATCAATTTCAATGGTACTACAAGGTTAGTTCAAAAGGAAAACTCATGTGCTTTGTATTACTGCTACCGAGTTTAAGAATGAAAAATAAGTAGTAGGTAAATAGCATCTTCGAATATATAATAACTAGCTTCCACCCCGCGGTCCCTAGTGCTCCGATCGCCACCAAACCTTACAGGATTACCCGTGGGGCTAATATGAAGATTGTCTGAAAATTTCATCGCAATCAGTTCAGCGGTTTCGGAGTCTATAAGGAACATACATACATACTTTCTCTTTTATATAATTATATAGATAAAAAAATATTGACAGCGCGAACAATAAAAAAAAATAAAGACATAAATTATAAGGCCAACTAATATAGTCTTAAAAATAAGATACGGTGAACAAAATAGCTCAAACATTAGCTATTAGTTTGCTATTTTGAAAGTGTGGTATAACTATTCCATGAATAAATGGTGTAATATCATGTGAAGCTAGTTAAGAACGAACTAATAACATATAATGTGATCCTATTAATCTTGTTCATTCATGGTCCATACCACCAATTCATCAATCAAACCTCTAACTCGTAGGATTTGCGAACAAAAAGCAGCTGCCGTCGCTTGAGTAGATTCACAGGCCAAAGAAAAAGTCTTAAGTCCACAATTCCGTAGGAAGACTAAAAGAGCAATAAACACATGTCTCGAGTTTTCTTCCAGAGATATATGGACAAGAACAGTCTCAGAAGACGCCCTTGGTCGTCGAATGTCAGTCCTAGGAGTATCAGAAGCCAAGAGACCCGATAGCGGTAGGTGGTCCTGTTCAGCCGACGACGCTGGCAGAAGAAGATGCAGGGCTTTGAGGTTAGCTGTGCTGAGACCGCCTGATATACGCCTGGTACCTTCCACATTAACGGTTAATAAGGTATGACTTTCAAGAAATAATATTCCAATAGTCAAAGCTTGTATAGCTATCAAATTTCTAGCAAGATCTAATGAAAGACATTTAATCTGTTAAAGCAGCCACGTTGAAATAAAATAAGTAAATACTTAGCAATAACAATCCTTTTATTAACAATCTATTTCAGGGAGATAATGTCAGCATCACATGCTTGGCTGGCGCCGGTCGAGTGCATGGTGTACTTGGCTTTAGCTGGGCAAGGGAAAGATCTTTGCTGCCACTTGCACCTGGACGGGAGGTCTGGGAGGATCTTTATCCTGCTGGCAGTGTGCTGAAACTTTATAATGTGCAGGTAAGTCAATTTCATTTTATTGCTATAAAAACTATTTTTCTGAAACAAAAACTTTACCTCATATTTCGTTCCTGATAGTAAATGTTAACATTATGCATGTATACCAATTGGGTTAATTCAATTTCATTGTTACCTAAATAAGATAGTATGCAAAGCCATAAGTCAGATCTTTAATATTCCTGTTTTCAGAGATCTGGTGAATTCCGATGCCAGGTATCGTCAGTAGCGGGCACCAACGCTAAAGGTGTGATAATGTGGGCACTAGGAGTAAATGATGAAGCTTGCGAAAGTGAAGCTTCTCATGGACTGCGATGGCCTAAGACAGCACCTGGGGCCTATGCTTCTGCGTCTTGCCCGCCGGGACATAATGGGGAAACCACAAGGTACTTGAAAGACAGATCATCAAACTAGGAGGATATACCTGTGCTATAATTAAATAAAGGACTTCTCCATGAAAATCTTAGAGAACACATGACTCATTTTTATTATACTGCTTTCAGATTCTGTGAACCCAAGACGGGACAACATGGTGTGAAGTGGATGCTGCCAGATTTTTCTGGTTGCGTTGCCGATTCTTTGCGAGATATCTATGAACAGGTAAAATTAAATAGAAATGGTGGCTATGACAATTTTAGCATAGCTTCGCTATCTGTCTTCGGTATCTGGATACCTCCTCCGAAGATCTAAAATTTGATTCTTCGATTATGACATATATTCTTATGCAAACGAAACAAAATTTGCTATGCCAGATGTTTACCAGTTTACAACTTGACTAATTACGACGTCATTCCAGTTCACCCGCATCTCCTACGGCTACTCCTGGGCCAACGTCTCTCACGTGGCGCGTCAATACGGAGCCGTCCTCCGTTCCCTCCCCGCACACCCCGGTGAAGGAACCCTACCTCTTCACCACTCGAGAGAAATGCTGGAATACCTACTCTCTAAAGCTGGTACACCTAGGGATAAAGTCGAGAGTGCGGATCATCTGTTGAAGATATATGACACGCTGTTAAAGCATCCCGACGCTTTTTTGGATGAACAGGTATGTAATCCTGAAAAATACTGGACTTCATTGTTTATTTGTTATAATTCAATATCTTTAGATATTTTTTTTGGTAAATTGAGAAAAACAACAACTTCTACAACAAAAAATTTAGCGATATTGATATATATTCATGCACAAAACACTTTTTTAAATGTAAAATTATAAAAAGTTACTCTATAGGTATTTTACTCACAGACACGCAAATCTCTATCGCGGTACACATGTGGGCAAACAGCTAGTAAATAAATAAGAGAAATGACAATCATTTAGACATGAATGTATTTAGTAGGTAATAATTGCCTCTTTGATTAGGAGAAGGACAATAAAAAATGCATTTTATTTACTTACATACCGTAATTCTCAGAAAGTCTACGACCTCCAAAATGCAGTGGCGGACACAGCTGGTATGAAAGACAATGTAGACCAGCGCTACCAAGAGTTCACAGTCAAGACCAAACCAATACGAGACGATATCGCAGCACATTTCGACCTTCAAGTCAATCCTGTTGGAGCAGAAGAATGGATGCTTGCTTCAGCCAGCGTAGAAGTGGTTGGCAGAACTGGAAATGCGTCAGTAGTCACTGTGCTGTACCATAATTTGTCTGTTAGATTACCATCCTTGCGAAGATCTATTGAATTCAAGTGAGTATCTTAACACTTATCAAAAATGTAGTTGAATAATGCAAACCTAATACATAATTCAATTAATTCCTAAGTTAATTACTGATCATGTTTATAAAGTACAATATAATTAATTTTGGTTTATGCCAATTTTTTATTTTCAAAATGTATTAATTATTACGCTTTGTTATTAATTTTCCTTATTTCAAATTATATTTGTCTATTTAATCCTTATTTTATTTTTCTGTTTTACGTTATATTGTTTTGTTACTTTTTTGTTTTAAATATATTAATTCGGATGTTTGTAGCAAGTCAACTTCTAGGACGGGGCGAGAGATGGAGTACCTACTAGCATCACAGCAAATTCAGCTCTCAGCAAGTGGCATAAGCATCGATAGATCTCTGCAACATACTGTTATGCTCCTGTTTACACATGTCAAGAACTACAGTGCTGTTGGTATGTATAATGTTAACATCGCGGTGTCATATTTACTCTTCAAATATTTGTCAATAAATCATCTAAAGGGTATTGTCCATTCTACATGATTGATTAAGCCTACCAGATTGATTACCTATTGGACTTTTCGGAACAAAAACATTTAGGCACTAATGATAGACTCTATTATATAGGTATATCTATCCATGTATCAAAAAGAGACAAGCATAGTGAGATAAGGAAAAACCCTAATAATCATGCCGCTAGCTTACATCCAACTGTAAAAAATATATCTATCCCACTCTCTTATGCCTCTTTTTCCAGCATCAAAACTAGCTTGCGGTCTCCGTACATCATCCGAACCAAGTGCTTGGAGCACAAAAGTTTGTGAGGTTCGAGTTTCGGAGCCAACACATGTGTCGTGTCGATGTCGGGGCCTTGGAACATTTGGACTATTCACTATTGCTAGATCTACACTTGTAAGTGCATTTGTTGTTTCTTTGTTATAAAAAAGTTTCACTTACTTGCTTTAGATATCTAATACCTTAAGAATTCAATTGGTATAATAGTAGGTATGTTTGAGCGGGTGATGCGATTTTTTTTGCTATTTTAAGTAAATTATTTTAGATCGAAATTCAAATTAAGAAAAAGTATGGCGGTCGATGCGCGAGTACGAATGCTAACAAATTATCAATTTGATTGACAAGACACACCGGACAGGAACAAATTGAACTGTGGGAATTTGAATAGATACAGTTCATGAAGGACGAAATGCACAATACCTTAGTCTCCGGTATGAGTGATCCTTGTCGTGGCGGCTTTGGTGTGACGCGAGCCGGGAGCCGGTAATCAGCCCGTATGAGGCTCCAGAGTCCAGGATTGAACGATAATCGTTGTAGAAGCACACACTAAACTTCACATAACTTCAAAACGACACAAGTTGCGGTTAATATGCGATAAAGTACCAAATTAGAAATTAAATGGGCGGAGCGTTGTGTTTTCACGCCATATTTTTCAACTCACACGACGGAAGTGATGAAAGACAGTAGCTAGCGAATTAGTCCAATATATTTCCGCTAGGATGCGGTGCGTGACGTCTCACTCTTGCAATACTATTTAGTAGGTATTTGCAGGAGTGGAAAAAGGATAGGACGATATGCGTGTCAATCAAATAATCAATTAAAATAGATAGAACTATACCTATCCGCGCAACCAAGGTATATACTACAGAATTAAATTGCTTTTGCTTTGGATCATCCGGCTCAAAGTATGTTTACAAAATTTACCATTAAAACTCTAGCATAAGTCTTTCGCCAATTTTCTAGACAGATGCAGAGAAGGACCTTCGAGGTGTAGTCAGGATAACAGTTAGCCTATCCGGAGCAATGTGTCTAGCTGCAGCCGCATTACAACTGCTCGGTCTAGCTCCTGGAAGAAAAGCTAGATTACCAGTGCTATTGAAGGCAGCCACAGCAGGGACGCATTCTGCTGCTATGTTGGCACTGTTGGAGTGTGATACACGACAGGTATTGCATATTATCCTATTGAATTTTCATCAATTTTGTTATCTACTTGCATGACAAGTGTCTTCTATTAAATTAATCTTCATTGTTAACAACAAACAGTCATACAAACAGCGCAAACAATTTAGGCCTTATTGCAAAAGCAATACGGGGTTGTCAGTTTAAATGGGAGAGATCCCAACGCATATGCGAGTGGTATGGTCACTGGCACTTCAGAAGAGGAAATACTTTTGTTCCTCGTCCATTTCACCTCTGCTGTAAGTTACATCACTAATTATTTGAACCCCTAGGAAGAAGCGTGTCCTGGCACATTAGGATGGGTCTGCGCTGCATGTTGGTGTGCTGGTTGTGCCGCTCTATGTGCTCAGCCTTTACTGCTGCAGGCTGAACTTGCTGGTAGGATGCAGCGGGCACCTTCTATTGGACTACTGGCAGGTAATGTAATGTCTCACTTCGCTCGCACTTCTGATCGCTCTCAATCCTAATCGGTCGTACTCACCTATGCTTATTTCACTTAGTAGTATTCTCTCAATAGAACTCGACGTGCTCGCGCAAAGATGCCGACAGTCTCTTATGCATTAAGTCCTTTCTCAGAGGTGTCTTACTTGATTGCCTTATTGACAAGAGTGACAGCGCGGATAAATAAGGCAAACAGAGGGCATTGAGTCGGCGACATTTTAGCGTTTCCAGTCATTTGGCTGAGACCGTTAGTCTATCTATACGGTAATTAATTACGGTTGTTGGTGGCTGTATTACATCAGGGTATCAGGTAATTTAGGTAACCGGTCGTGCTTCCCCAGGTGTGTGCACTCTGGCGTGTCTGACGGCGCGCGTGTCGGGCGGCGCGCCGCTGCAGGTGGGCGCGGCGGCGGCGGCGGTGTGCGCGGCCGCGTGCGCGCTGCTCGCCGCGCTGTGCCTCGCGCTCGCGCTCTGTGCGGCGCTGCGGCTGCGCACTGTCACCGCCACGCACAAGGTGCCGCTCGAGAGGAGGAACTATTTGAAGGATAGGTGCGGGCTTTATATAGATATCATTACGTATAAGTAATTCGTGGTCCACTGCTGGACATATGACTTGTATGTTGTCCTAACACTATAGTTCTTTATGCAAGTTGATTTAAATCGAGATGTAAATAGTACCCACCTGGATGGTTGTTAGCTACCGCCTTCAAGTAGAAATTTTTTCGCCAAGCGCCTGCCTGATGTACGTTTCCCCTACTAGGTTTTGTGTTTGACGATACTGCAGTAAAAAAGCTCCACCATGCTGGATTTTTTACAGAAGCCGCGTAGTCCGACACACACTAGTGCTGCTGTTTACGACGTCAATCGCGCAAGTGGCGGGCGTCGTGTACGCGCAGCCTGGAGACAGGCTGGTCACACACGTCGCTGCACTATCAACAGCTGCGCTTGCTAATGTAAGTGTGGATACCCGCTTTATGGTTCACAAAATTAACTTAGTTATTAATTTCATATCTTACGAAAACTGAACACACAGATTAGAATTTATGATAATGGGTTGCACCAACATTTTTAAATTGTTGGACCTCATCTCGTCTTCAGGCCTTCTTTTCAATTGTAGACTACATTACCAGTTACTTATAAATGATTTAACATTACAGGGTGTAGCGATGGTGGTGTGCTACGTGATCCGCGACGAGGAGTGCCTGCGCTGGGCACGCCGCCTGCTCACGCTGCCGGTGCACCGGAACTGCCAACACTCGCCTGCTGGAGACACTTCGCTCAGCTGTCAGTACTACACTACACTTTACTACACTAAACACTGCACACTACACACTGCTCAACTCACTGCACACTACACACTGCTTACTTCACTATACACTACACTACACACTGCTAACCTCAATACTTTCCTAGGATCTAACTTAATAACATTCCATTTCTTGATGCAGTCCACCTCTCAGTAAACAAAAACAATCCCTAATATTGTGAAATAATATCCACATTGCAGTGTACATAAAGCAAGGCGGTGAGGTTGAGAGTCGCGGTGGGGTGGGCATGTTGGAGACGTCTTCATCACCTGTCTCACCTGTCACATCGTACTGGAGAGCACCAGGGCTAGAAAGTCCTGCTAGATTGCACAGGTATCTATTTAAATTTATATGGCATTTACTGAAAATGTAATATAATTAATTATAAACACTTTCTTTACTGAACTATAATTATAATATTTACTTAACTGAAAATGGCTTATAATGTGTTTAACGCTAATTAATAACCATTAAAATTTCCAGGAGACAATCAAACCCCGACAGCCGCGCGGACATAGTCCGGTGCGTTGAGTATAAAGACTCGATGCTTAGTCCGCACCATTACAACACACACCACATAACCACAACGCACGCTGTCTGCGACCTCATACCCCACGCCCCACGCCAGCCAGAGTACATGGCCCGGGTCTGTCTAGAGCTCGGAGTTCTTAACACCCCACCACCCCGGGAAACGTCCACCCCACTTCTCACTTGCTCCGTAGACTTCGAACCCTACACAGAAAAAAGATTTGACACCTCAAAAGAAAGTTGCACAATATGCGTCCAATCCAACCCAGACGTGTCAAAAATCCCCTCCCCTCCCATAAAAAGTTGTTTAAAAAAGAGTAAAAACCAAGAATTCTCGTCCAGCACTTCCCTCCCGTCCATTGAAGTGAAAGACGATAAGAAATCTGACATAGAACAAGTTAATAGAGAGTGGAACAAAGCGTACGATAGTCCAGAAACCGATAGAATGCTAAACAAAATATCCAACGATCTGGATTTTCTATTAAATAGGACTCAAGAGCCCAACAATGTTATACTTGACCAAATTGAGGAGGCGCCCACTTAGGGGAAGGTTGGTGTCGTTAGCAGTGATAGTAATTTAGCTGTATAAGCAAACGAATAACATGGAAACAGGGGTGCATTATGCCAAACATAAGATAAATTGAATCATGTAAATAAATATATTTATAAGTGAAATTGTATGTGAAAATGTAAGGATATTGTTATAATATTTATTTATAAGGTTGGTTAACTTTGTTACCGTGAGTTTTTTTTTATTTTTTTATTTGTATAGGCTTGTGTTTGACCACAATCTCACTATGGTAGGTGATGATGTGGCCGAAGGTGGTGGCACACAAAGCCTAGAAGGATCTGGCTCTCAAGTGCAGCTGCCGGAATACACCAATATGTGTTTGGCGACAGATTTTCAACTTGAGGGTGGTAGCCAGCCAGGCGGGTACTACAAAGTACCCTACCACCGTGCTATTTTTGATATTAACCTATGTTAGATTCTTTTGTCAAGCCCTTAATAAAACTAGTCAGATTTTAAAGACGTACAATATCATAATAAATAACGATGTTATGTAGGAATTAATTAGAGTTGAGTTTTGATTAAATTTATATTAACATTTATAACTTTTTTAGAACGTATCTGTAGAAAGAAAGAAGTATTATGTAATATTTTTTATGAAATTATTAATTAGTCCATCCCCTGAGCATTATTTAAACTACTTAATAATATTTTAACTCATATAAAAATTACTCTAAAATCAACAATCATTTTTCCATCACACTGTGTAATGAATATTCTGAAAAATACCCTGTTTATTATTAAGTTTAATATATTATTACATAAGACACAAATTAGGTATAACTTACAATGTGATATTCGTTTTTGTGGATAATTTAATTTATATTAAAACGTTGAAATTAAGGTCGCATACAAACAGACAAACAAGTTTATAGATCACCTTATGTATTGTATATAAGTAAAATATTATCTGTATATTGTATAAAAAAAAATGTGTCTATAGGTATAATCCATGCATTATGGGCCTTTATACACTACAATAAACATCACACTCTACTAGAGTTCTAGCCACTAAAGAAGTCCCGAAGGCCCACCTCTATCACCGAAGAAATACGAACGATTTTAATTAATTCCACGGGACCTCTATAATAGTAATAAATATAATAATAAATTTGCTGCATTTATCCTTCTTTTCCAAATGAATTTAAAAAATAAGTTTACTAAGAAATAGGCCACACTTGTAACTTCTTTAACATCATGAATAGCAACAAATAGCAAATGGGCAGAGACAGATTTGGAGTAGGTAAGTAGGTTGGTACGTCGCAAAATAATCTTTAATGACGAAGACTTCGTTTTTTTAGGTTTCCGTAATTCAGGAACAACTGAACAGACGAAAAATAAAACGCGTCTCCGTGTCCATGTGTCAAGACCCCTTTTCTTAGAAAAACCATTAGCTTCATACTGTGTAAAAATGTTGAGTTCAACTTTAACGCAATAAAAACAAATAATACTTCGATATTAATAATGAACATAATGAATCAAGATGGACATGGAAGTCCTGCAGCCAAATAAATTAAATAAATGATCTACAACGAATAATTATTTTATGAACAACTAGCTAAGCCCGGCCATGCTTCGCTGTGGCTCAATTAAAATATGTAAATTAAGTTGAATTTGTCAAATCAGCTGTGAAAAAAAAACATGTTTGAATCTCTTATAAATCTGTGTATCAAATTTAATGTAAATACATGAATAAGATGTAAATAAATTGTATCATGTAAGACGATTCTAAACGAATTATATTTTATGTTAAATCGGGTATTACAATATATTTTTATTTACAATAAATTTTTTACTATTGATTTTTGAGTTTCCTTTAACTTTAACCGGAAAGAAAAGTTTATTTTAGCGGTTAGCATGGAGCAGACCTTGCAATTTCATACCGCAACGGTATGGCGCTACGTGTGCACCGTATATAATGGGAACAAGGACCATATTCCTACCCTGTCTATACACGACGTTGGCATGTTCGACAGTGATTAGGGAGTGAAACTACTAGTAGGTCTTTACTATGGCTGGTTTTCATAGGCTTTATATTTATGTAGTGGTAGTAAAATTTTATTATGCGGTGTGACTGACGGATTTCAAATTTAGCCAAACAAATATATTTTTAAGCTATTGTATAGCTTTTATAGCGGGCTTCGGGCTTTGAGCGCGGCGACCGAATAAGAAATTTCATAACAAAAAAAATCCGTAGCGAAAAAACCTAACACCTCCCACACACACATATATGTATGTATGCTGTTTGTGAGAAAGTATAATAGAGGTTTATAGGTATCTATTAATATCAAAGAAAAAAATAATTATAATTGCATAAAATGAAAAAAAATGCAATAGCTTGCCACACCTATTTTTTTATTTCTCTATGCAAGTGAAGATGGCATAGATTAGGAGACGAAAGGAAACCATTTTATTTGTTGTCGTGACTTTTCCGTTCTTACTCTGTCATACTTATATTCCTGTATCTACATACATATCGGTGAAATACAGGATTTGTATAAAGGTAAGTATTATTTGTTCCGAATCGACATCCGGAATCCATCTTGAGTCGAACACCAGTCTTTTTTGCGTTTCCGGTCGTTTAACTTCCTCCCACCAGGTGGCACCACCATCGCTTACACGTGTAAGCGATGTAGGCGCGTAATGGTGGCGTCATGATTCTCATTTGTTCGTCATTAAAGCATCGTTTTTCGTTGCGTGCGGTCAAAGTAATCTAATAACGTTTAAATTACATTGTTTATACTTTTACAGTATTGAATTACAATTTGTTTTGTATTTAAGTGTGAACGTTAAAATCTCCCATCAAGAAAAATGGACAACGGTAAAAGTATTGTGAACGCGCAAGCAGTTAGTGAAACGAAAAGGCGCCATTATAGTAGCTCGGATTCTGATTCATCACCTCGGGACTCCAGCCAGCAGCGATGCAGTAAGTCAAAACGGTCTCGACATGTACTTAAGTGATTTACAATTTGTATTTTTGTCGCAACAAGTTTATATTCTAACAAATTTAATATCCGAAAAACATTCCGTTCTACCCTCAACTGTAAATAATGATAGCATTGCTACAAATACTAATATTTCCAGTAAATGATGGTAATGATGGTAATGATGTGGATGATTTTTCTTTACGTCCACCGGCGGGACCGCAAACTAGTATTTTGAGTGGCCAATACAATTGTATGACCTCTACAGACAACACTACAGTGAAAGACCCGATTTACCCTGAGTCTATGGAATCGTTTTTAAATAAAAATTCTAGTCTTAAACTATTATTGTAATGATTGGAATGCTATACGTTTTGCTGAAACTCGAAAAGAAATACTTGGCGGCACCCGGATTTGTCGAATTGAGTATTAACGACGTGTTGTCTTCAATACCGGAAGAAAATCGCATGCATCTTTTGGAAAGATCGTTTGCAGCTTTGTCGAATGCAGTTTTAGCACAAAAAGAAGCAATACTTACTACCCTACAAAGCTTAGTGGATTGGTCGAACGAAAACAGTTCTAAACTCACTCGCATCAAGTTTGCGTCGAGAGGCTTTACTAAAACAGATCCCTGAGGGCTTCCATTGTAGTGTTTTATAGAAACTACCCCCTGGTGCTGATTTTTTACTTAATGATGAACAGCTCACTACCTACATTCAGAAAATTGGGGGGCCGAGAAACTTTCACAGTCTTCTTCAACTACTCGGCCTACTCGGAGTACTTCTCAACAATATCGGGTAAGGCCCAACACTATTGTGACTAAACTGTCTGAAAGCAAACAATCGCGTGATAATATTGTTCATAACGCACCAGCACCTATTTATTTATTTATTTAATGTCACAAGTACTAGCACACCTGAACACTGCCAATGGTCAGTACATAATAATTGCTCCCAACTGGATCAAAGTCTTCTGAATGGCAGATCTGCGGCACTGGTGCAGTACAGGGGCCTCACTTGATGGAGAACCTTCAACAAGTTTTGATCGACACCACGACGAATACTTATCCACCAGACATCGCGTAGCGATACTATTACGTCTTATTCCGGACGCCGGGTTCACGACCTCACGCTATTGCATACGGGACCTAGTATTATGACTGATGAAAGAGACTCAATTATATTTTGGTCCACTTTTGGATCGAAAATTGATAAAACTAATTAACTGTATATAACGTATCGAATATGTAAGGTCCTAATAAATGAAGTGAGGGATCGGATGATAGTATAGGTTATAAGTATTCCGAAAATGATAAAAAAAAATCGTAAGTAATTTTAATGAAAAAAAAAACCTGAAATTGTACTTCATCACTACTTAGCATTAATTAAAACCATTAGGTAAATGTATTTATTTATTTTTTAATAAATAATTTTACCACTGATTATGCTGTTAATAGTAACACTATACTATAATTTGTACATAGGTTTTATGAAATATATTTGTAGTTTTTTATATTAAACAATAAAAACCATTTTATCGTATACGCCCTTTCCGTTTACGCGGGTTTTCTATGAGAGGGCGCTATAGTAGGGAGCGGGACGCAGGACGTTGAATTTCAGATTTTTAAGCTTAAGGCGACGCCTTGAAGATTTTGGTTGCAAGGATTTCATTTCTACATATATTAATTGATACTATAAGCTGTACTCAGGTTTTATGAAATATATTTGTAGATTTTAAATTAAACAATAAAAACCATTTTGTCGCATTTTGTGTTCCGTTTACGTGGGTTTTCTATGAGAAGTCGCTATAGTAGGGAGCGGGACACCGCACGTTGAGTTTCAGATTTTTAAGCTTAACGCGGCGTCACCCACCTTAAGTCTGAGTTGCGTACGGCGGGCGTAGAGGCGCCGCCCCGATCGGTGCGCTCCGCGGTTGCTTCACTTAACTGACTCGAAATATACCCTATTGATCAAATACTTGCCACCGCTAATTGGAACTAAGAGCATACTGTTCGAAAATTTTATCATAAAGAAATTATAAGATCCTCTAATGAAACGATTACTCTTTCTAATTATTTTGATGCTGTACGTTGATTAAATAATTGTATTTATCATGTCTTGAATAAAAACCGTTGATTCGAGTTAAAATCTTATTTTGAATAATTCTTACAAATCTTCTTTATGACACATTATAGCATCTTAGCTACCAGGAGATTACAAACTCATTACTCAATATGGATTCCGGATGCCGAATTGGAACAAATAATAGTTTTAACAAACAATAAAACTTGCCTATTATTTTTCCTGAAGACATCCGGAATCCAGGTAATGTCTACCTGGTACATCATGAGTATTATAATGACGAACAAACAAATGAGAATCATGACGCCACCATTACGCGCCTACATTCCGCATCCTGTCATTCCTGTGTAAACGAAGGTGGTGCCACCTGGTGAGACGACCGGAAACGCAAAAAAGACTGGTGCTTGACTCAGGATGGATTCCGGAGTCTTTAGGAAAAATAATAGGTAAGTTTTATTGTTTTTTAAAACTCTATTTTTCTGACTAATCCGAATGTAACAATTGATTTTGAAGAGTTCATTGCCCAATCCATAACGGAATTTGGTACAAAGGTGGACTAAGTACTGAAGTACTTTTGAAAGGAAGTTTATGTATAGTTTCAATAAAACAAAAATATAAACGTGTAATAAAATATTATTTATTAAAGCTCAACTAGCATAAATAAACAAAAAATAAGGTTCCGTTTTTTGCCATTTAGCTACGGAACCCTAATAAGAGAAAAATTACGAGATTAAAAGCAATAATAAATAGTTGATTACTTTTTACATAATTTCGAAAATGCTCACTTGATAACCACTTAGTAGCGAGCGACCACAAAAATATACAATAAAGTTTTATACAAGAATGTACATTTAAAAAATTACTTTACTAGCATATATATTTATTGGTATTAACAATTTTCAGTATATCAGATTACAGTAGATTTTCAGGAAAGGTACATAGTCTGTAGTTAGAAGGTCTTTAAAGGATTATTATGAATAATTTTAAATTAAAAATCAAAGCTTGTCCGTGCAGTTTGAGACTAGATTTTAATTTTGACACAATTACCATAAATATAGAATAATTTATCATAGGTTTTCAAGGGATACATCATTTAGATACTTACATCAAAAAACTTATTTTTTCTATACACGTTTTTATATTGACTGCTAGGAAATACTACAGATAGCACCAGCAACAACAAAAATATATATGAAATAATATTTAAATATTTGATATGACAATATTTCATATTAAAAAATTACAAAACTCTTAAGTTTATTGCTTCATTCGATAGTTTTTAAAATTTAAATTATATTAAACCATTTTTGTATTTTCTTTTATTGATTCGTAACAAATAGATAGATGCCAAAAGAACTGCCTTAAAAACTAAAGTTGATAAAAAAAACTCCTTGGTTCATTTAGGCTAAATAACGTTATATGTTATTTATATTAGCTGCTATTTTCTAAACTATTCTACCTATCACAAGGCACTGTCGTCGTATATAATATTATATTTACATAAGAACGCTCGGGACATACTGTAAATTTACATGGTTGGTTATTTAATTTTCATGGAATGCTAGCAAGCTAACTGTAATTTATATTTTTTATGTATCGCCTGGAATAACACTTTTTAAAAACATATATTTTAAACATCGAAAAAGTATCTAATATAATTAATTACATGACACTGAATGAAAAGAAATATCCTATTGTAAATATTATTTTTTTTAAATATATATGTATGCAGCGTTATAACGGTTATATTTTAATTATCATGCCTTGTTTATGAACATATATACATATAACACGATTATATTGATGAGGTATAAGTCCGGAAGATATACAATGTATATTTTAGGACATAGCCGTTTTTAAATAAGGATGATATTTCAACAACACTTATAATATGTATTATATTAAAATCTTATGTATATATTATATATCTAGTACTATTATTATTTTAACATAGACTATTAATATAAGCTCAACAAATATTTTACATCACTCATATCTCCATATGAGTGATGTAAAATATTTGTTGTATTAGTGCATCAATATAATTATTTATTTAGTTCGAACTCTATCTAATAAACGTCTACAGTAGAGCTGCGTTCTAGATACTAGCTGTGATATCTGCAGGAGCAATTCAATATAATTCTCACATATTATTTTTCAATGTAATTAATAATATACTAGGTGACTTTATACACGCTGACAATATTTGCAGGGGTGGAAGTACTCATCAATATAAACAATTTTTACTATGGGACCAACTGTGAAATCACCATTGTAGTACTTCCACCCCTGCAAGTATTGCCAACGACTAAAAAATCATCCTGTATAACGTCCTAATAAATTAAATACAGTCCTTTTATGAACATATAGGTTAAATGTATGTATTTATTTTCATATGACAACGTAGGTACGTTGCAGAGTGAATGACCTCTGGTGGACAGCGCGTATCCCGGACCCAGCTGATTACCTACCTGCCAAACTAGTCGCTTATATATAATAAGGTCCTAATAAATGAAGTACGGTCCTTTTGAAGGATGATAGTATAGGTCATAAGTATTCCAAAAATGATAAAAAAAATATTTGGTCGTAATTTTAATGAAAAAAAAAACAAACTTGAAATTGTACTTCATCACTACTAAGCATTAATTAAAACCATTAACAGCATAATCAGTGGTAAAATTATTTATATAAAAAAAAAAAACTTTAAAATACATTTAATGAAATATTTTTTTATCATTTTCGGAATACTGATGACCTATACAATCATCCCTCAAAAGGAACGTACTTCATTTATTAGGACCTTATATCTGTGAGTCGCTAGCTATGTTTTATATAAAATTAAATCATTGTACCATTTTGTATTATACTTTAATTAATACTTTTACTGATATTATGTTCAGAATCGGTATTATTGGATTTCATTGTTCATCCCAAATAATCATACCTAATTTATTAGGACCTTGTATAAACGCTTAACTCAAGACCGCAGCCTTACATAAACAATAATTACATTAAATACGTTACATAATGATATATGTATTTATCAACGTATATATATTATCGTGATAGTATTAATTATCACATTCCATACAATCGTGGTGAGTTCGATACTGAGATTACTAATCTGTCATCAATACATAATATATAATTTTATATACAAACGGTACAATATGTGAGCAGTAATAAATAAGTTATACAATTATACATACATATAGATCTTATATTAGCTACCTTTAATAAAAAATGACCAGGGGGGCTAAAAAGGAAGCTCGAGCAATATTGCTAATGCAATTCATTTTTCCAAATTTACGGCAGATTCATCAATACCAAATCTTTTAAATTATGTGACGATTAGTAGTTACTATTTTACATAAAACATTGAAATAAGTAGGATCTGCTGAAAATTCGAAAAATGAATAGCATTAGCAATATTGCTTGAGTATTTAATATGGGGTGATTTTTAACTAAATCTAATTTCCAGGCAATTTTTTTGAGTAATAAGTAGTAATTTAGGTCACTTTTGTACAACAAAGATATCAAGGTTAAATAGCAAATATTTTTCCATAGGCTCTTAGGGTATGTCCCGATATACACTGCGAGCACTATTCAGTGCTCTTACTGGGGAGAAATTCGTTCCGTTATGGACTGACAGTATATTGCCGCAGTATCTTAAGGAACTATATGACGTCATAAATCGTCGCCATTTTAGTACTGTGAGCACTGGCGTTTTTGAGGTAAGGTGCTCTCAGTGCCTTGATCACGTGATCAACAGCGTCCAGAATGACATTCTACAAATACATGGATGACAGTATACTGGACTGCGTTCCGTTTTAAACAGTACCCAGTATAGCTAACTATAAAGGAACGGCTTCTCAGTATACTAAATTGACCTCGAACCTTACAGTGCTCGCAGTGCATATCGGAACATATCCTTAATTATGAAAAAAAAACAAGACAAACTTTTATAATTTTAAATATAGAAACGAAAAAAATACAATTAAACACCAAACAGTTTGTTTAAGTAGATTTAGTACAAGGGTTCTGCGATAAAATATGTACGAGAGAAATAGAATTTGTGGAATGACCAATAGCTGCAATAAGGTTATATTTGGAAACAAATTATAAACCAACCTCCGATCGTTGGTCATAGACCACAAATTCCAGCCTCAAAATGCTCATAATTTGTTTATAAATATTTATTTATCAGCTAATATCACTTCCTGTGACCACAAAGACTCACCGGTTGCAGTGTTCCGATATCGCCGCTACGATCTGACCGATCGTGGGCGCGATCTCGCACGCGGGCGACCGCTGTGACGTCAGCACAACGCCGGCCCGTCGCGTTCATTGGAACCGCGCATATCTGGAATTTGACAATAAATTAATTGATGACGTCATCAAAATGTTAGTGGTCGTGGGATATTCTAAGCAAGTTCTAAGAGTTATAGAATAACCCTAAAGTCCAGATAGCATATCTGGACATATCTTTAAAGACTTCCAATTCTGTTCATTCCACATTCCACCAGATATCTGTCAGATAAGCTATCAGAATCAGACCCTAAGTATATCATATTAACGAACATTATAAATAATCCATGTTTCCTATTTCCCTGCAATTTACGGACCCATGGTAAACATTATATTATAATAGTTATCTTTTTTATTTATTTATGGGAATGCGTAGTGGTAGTGATGTCGAGAACATACTTACATACATATTATTATGCGAGGACAGAAAACTAAACGATTACTATTTAAATTAATCCGATCTTTTGTTTCTAAATACCGGTTTATTATATTTAAAACTTGATTGAATACAAACTCGATATGGTATTTAAATAAATTAATGGTCTGTCTCATGGTAAGAGCACGAAAATAGAACGTACTGGGAAGTAAAAATATAAGGCTGAGTCGATTGTCCTAAGTCCAAGGCCCTAGTCCCAGCCCTAATCCTACTAATATTATCCTACAATTATTATAAATGTGCAAGTTTGTATGTTGGGATGTTTAGATGAACGGATCTGGATGAAATTTGACACACAGATAGAATATATTCAGAATTAACATATAGAATTCTTTTTCCCCGGGAAAACATAAGATCCTCGGGATGAAACCGTATTAATAAGTAGGACATATATTTTTTATTGCATTTATTCTTAAGCAATTTATAAATAAAATTAGACGAAATATACAAGACTTATTTTTCCATACAGGTGAGTAATGATAAAGAAATAATTTTAAAAGATAATGCCAACTAGTGAATTGCATAACATAAATCAAACCAAACCAAATCCAAAAACTATATGGTATAGGGTACATTTCCATTTAACATTATTGATTAGCGGTGATTATCACAGATAAACGCGATTTGGCCTTTTCCAGTAGGCCACCTCATTTTGGAGGCCTTTGAGTTCGCTTAGTTTATTTTATCATACTTTTGTACTGTTGAAGAGTTTATCTTATGTTTTTTTTTATACCACTATAGTGGCAAACAAGCTTACGTATACGGCACGTTCGATGGTAGATAAATAAATATAAATATATTCTGGGACATTATTCCTCACACACGGCTATCTGACCCCAAACTAAGCAGAGCTTGTACTAATAATAATAATAAATATTTACATTTATTAATTTTACCTAATTAATGTAGAATTTTGCACGGTACAGTTCGCCCAGGTGAACTAAATGCATAAGAACTTTAGTTCGACTAATTTTTCGACAAAAATAAATGCTTCTAATAAACAGTGACACATGTTTTACAAAGATCTACGAATACATCAAGCCTAAATCACCGCTTGTCCATGTAGTCCCGTCTGCAGCCAACTTCACGATCTGTTGGGCAAACTGTATTTCTCTTACATGCTTCAAGAGCATATATATAATTGAACAGCATGCGTCATAAAACAAACATTGTAAGACATACGTACGCGATAAAAAAAAATATATATCACAGTGACGTCAATAAAACCAATAATGATAGAGATAGATAGAGACGGCTATAATGTTTGAATTAAGAGATATTTTAATGAGATAAAAGTATTACATTTACACAAAATACCCATATAGCACCCAAGGGCCGATTTACATTTTGATAGATATATTTTCTAAAGGATATCGAATGCGACATCATTAATATCGAAAGCGTGAGAATTTGGGGCCAGGACGACTGGAAAAGCCTTGACCTGGTTGTCATAAGTGTACGACTGATATCGACCAAATAATGGTGTGATAGGTATCATTTATAATTAACGTTATTAAAAGACCATTAAAACACAAATATTGGATGTAATAGTATCTATAGACACAATAATAGGAAAACGTCAATTCCTTACAAACTCGGGGTATTGAAGCAAGTGAAACCGCTTTTACACAATTTACAATACGTAGATATCAAATTACAAGAATATGAAACTGGGAAAATTATTAAATACACCAGTTATATTATTCTCTTTGTTAATGTGATGTATCATCAACTTACACACCTTTCTGGCATACGAAAAAGCAGGCTCATCCTACATTTTATCAAACAAATACCTAAGCTGTGTCCTTACCACCTTTCGGTCACATTAACTTAAGACTAGTCTATAGTAATGCCATGCGAATTTGAGTCTACCCGTCTGTCTATTTACGGCTAAAATACAATAACAATTTAGATAAAACTTGGTAGAGACCTTGGGAGCTTGGACATAGGAAAAGCTTGTAAATAATAAAGGTATCTACACACCTGCGCTGCCTCGGCCGCTACAACTGGAACAGGTCATCGTGCGCCCTCTCGAGGCGCCTCAGCGACGTGTCCACGCGTCTGCCTTGCGTGAGCGTCACCGGCGGTGGCGGGAGAGGAGGCGGTATGATCTCGTTGTACGATGTCGAGGCACCCATCGACGCCGACTGTCGGAGACGAGCCATCGGTCGGTGTCGAACGAAGCCGTCTTCCAAGTCTTTTACGAATCTGGAATATATAATAATGTCCACATCTTTGTCACGTTAGGTCTGGTCTGCGGGGTGATGATATACCTACAATCTCCGCGCGGTTAAGGTTATCAGTGTGTCATGCGCATCTTTTAATACAAACTGTGATACTTTCATACATGTTCTCAAATGAAATAAAAGTCCATTGTCTCGTGCCCATTGTCCTCACGATAATGAAAATGAAAATATTTTCTTTTTTAATTAAAAGGGTGCCTTAAATATGAGACCTTGGACGGCCCATAATCAAGAATACAGAAGCCTTTATATGATAATAAAATATTATAGTATCTGAACTATGTGTGACGCGCTTTAGTGTTTATTTTTTGAAACTGAGAACTTTTTAAATAAGGTGCAAAAGAAAAAGTTTCTTCAAAAAATAATACCTGCCAGAACAATAAGTGAAGTAACTGTACCAGCATTGTTGTCACACATTTGTATAGCCAACTGTAATGTACACATGCAAATAAAGACCACAAAAGATTTGTACTAATTGTTAAAGACAAATTGTTGCAAACTCTGAAACAATGTTGCGTTATGTTTTTTTTTATCATCGTTACTAGTTTCTATGGCAAAAAGAAAACGAGCATGTGAAGGAAATAAAATATTTAAAGAAACTCTACATAAAGAAAAAGGAACTTTATCGTAAGTGTCTATTAAATATATAAATAACTATCAAGGTCTAATTTGCAATAAAAGAGTGACTTCTTGATAAATACTTATTTGATAGTTCCATATTTTTAATTGAGTTATGATTGATATATCCAAGTTAACCAATAAGGTAAAAACCGAGAGGTGTGTTGTAAGTAGGTAATATTTAATTAGTACAAACATTCCATATATGACCAATAACATTCCACATAACATATTGTCCACTCCCTCGGAATAAAACACTGGCTTGAATATAATAGTATCTATTCAATTGGATATCTACTCCAACCCCCGCGAGTTTTTCGGAAGTCGTTGTTAGCCGATCGAAAAGCGAGTAGGCATCGCTCACGCCTCACCATGAAATTTTAAATAATCAAAATATCCAGCATGTTGAGATACAAGTTTGTAAGTAGGTATTGAAACATTCTTGAACCAGTTTGAGAAAAGATTTGCCCGTTGAATTCCTCGTGAAGTGGAATACCACAAATTGTACAAAAACAGGAACAATACATTTAAAGAATCATCCAACACAGAGCAATGTTATTTTTAGCGGCGCGAGGATGTCGCACTCAGGACAAAGTAAACTAGGGTTGTCTGCGACCAGAATTTCGATATTTTTTTGCAATATTTTGAACAAAATGGTAGGTACTTTTTTGGACTGTAAGTAAGTCACGTATTTCAAAGACTACGATAGATACGAACTTAGTGATAGTGACGTCGAATACAGTGACTAAGGTCGTAGGTTTGAATCCTACAATGAGCTAGAACTTATAGTGAAGGAAATCATCGTGCGGAAACCATAGCACGATGGTAAAGTAACTAAAAAAACCATCAAGTGCGAGTCGGACTCGCGCACGAAGGGTTCCGTACCATTATCTATATAAAAAGGCAAAAAAACGCGTTTGTTGTATGGGAGCCCCCCTTAAACATTTATTTTATTTTGTTTTTAGTATTTGTTGTTATATACTACAAACAGCTACAGAAATACATAATTTGTGAAAATTTCAACTGTCTAGCTATCGCGGTTCTTGAGATACAGCCTGGTGACAGACAGACGGACGGACAGACAGCGAAGTCTTAGTAATAGGGCCCCGTTTTTACCCTTTGGGTACGGAACTCTAAACAGCAGTGTCTTTATTAATACCGTGGCAACCCTACAGCAAAACCGAGACGGCTCAATTGAAGCTCTTGAGTTGTCTAGATGCATCCGTTGGAATTGGAAAGCGGTTTTATTACAAGGCCATAAGATTCATTTTACAAATAGATTAAATAAATAGCGCGAAGTTTAGAATACATAGCTAATCTAATAATATTTTACCAGTCGGTAAAGGAATAACATTATGGGCAAACCATCGTAGTTGGATACTTAGTAGTACCAACCTGGCTGGATACCACTAACTACCACCGTCATATTTAGAATAGTAATATTGTTAATTGTGATTGTAAGCAAACACAAAACAGATATTCTATTATTATTAAAATGCGCTAAAATGACATATATAATGAAAATGACATATCATTATTACAGTAGTTTTGTATTTGGTCTCATAAAATTATCTTTTGTGCGCACACGCCAATGGCGACCAGCACTGTGTGAACAAGTACACACTACTCGCTTTGTATAATATTATCAGTTATCTTTCTGATGCGGAAAACAAAGATCATGAACAATTTTGTTAGTTATCCCAAAGTGGAAATTTAAACTAAGAACTAAGAATTCCGGTAAAAATTAATAGCAATTAAGTTATTATTAGCATTATTATTAGTCAGTTGTTAACAAGTACTAGCTTGGTCCAGTTTGGTTTGTTGCCAAACCTCCTCCAATCTGCACACACCGTGTACTCGAGACCTACTTCCAAATCCGTCGACCACAATGAGAAATGATAACAGTGATAAAAATATCAGAATCGGGGGCAATGACCTCAACAATATACATATAAGTATTTATCATTCTCACAACGTTGCAAAACAAAATTGTCATATCCATATACGGCATCTTTCCATACCTATATGGATTTCCGATTTTCATCCTTATATTTCTCTATAGATTGACTCAGACTAAATTGATCGTGGAAATTGTTTTGCAAGGCGTCGTTTACTCAAAAACATAATTATTTTCCCGATATGAGTTGCTTCTGACTTTAAGCGACTTAGTCAATGACTTATTCTATTGCTAAAAGATTTCGAATCCCCGTCTGACTTGTAGTAAAATATTAACCAGCGTTCAATAAATAACCCAACGAAGAAAATAAGGAGAAAATAAATGCCGAGGCAGTGAACAGGCTTGACAGAGGTACATCATCGAATATAGGTACTGAGCGACGATATCATTTCTTTGTTGGGCGCCAACAAGGGACAACTTTCAAGAAATGTTAGGGAGAAACCGCAAATAAGAAGTTGCATTAAGGCTCCAGTCTCCCTAAAATCAGTGTTCTTGCGGAATTTATCAGAAAAGAAATATTGTTTTTTAGTCATCAGAAAAGCAATAAATGAAATATATTTTACGTTATTTTAAAGTGTAAGATTTGAAATTTCCAAAAAAATCATTGTTGTGTCATGTTTAGTCTCGGTAAATTTATTTCAAATGATTTTTTGAATGCATATATTTTTTATTCGACAGATAAGTAGTTGCTTTCGGAGTGGTTAAAGTGTAATTTCTCTAAACCATTACTCTGTAATAGAAAAAAATATATGTTGCAAGGGTCAAATTCAGAAATTTATAACCTTTTAAAGCAATTTAAATAAGAAATTGAGATAATTTGGAATAAAAGTAACTAGATAAGATTATTGTAGAGGATTTGCCGACAAATGTAATCTGAATACATTTCTTGTTTTTGTTATATTTTTTTCGTAGCGTGTGCATGAATGAGACCCTCTACGCGTGGAACGTAAATAGAGGTATGTTTAAAGCGTCACAAAGCTAATAAAAGTGGCGTCAAATTAAAAAATAAAATATGTATTGGAAACTTCAAATCTTACACTTTAAAATAACGTAAAATATATTTCATTTATTGCTTTTCTGATGACTAAAAAACAATATTTCTTTTCTGATAAATTCCGCAAGAACACTGATTTTAGGGAGACTGGAGCCTTAATATGAACAACATCATATTTCATATTTGTCGCGGTACATAGGAATAATTACTAAAATATCGGCATAACATCGTTCTATAATAAATATATAAATCGCCTCGGTGTTAGCAGAGATAACGTATATAAATAATGTAAACTCTCAATGATTAATAAATACAGAGGGTAGATAAGCGAAAGTTACCAGCAGTACGTCACTAAAATATATTTTCACTCAGGTAAACATGATACAACATTGATAAGTTATAATACCAACTATCGCTTCCATGCAAAATAGGAAAAATTTGAATATTTAGTTTTTGACAGCATTTTTTTTTACAAATCCATATAGTTACAATTACATTCAATTCCGCTTCAATCCAATAATTTATGTAAATAAAAAATAATAACACCAATATCGGTAGTCATGTGACTGGCGCATAGAAAGTGCCGTTTACATGCGCGCGCGCATAACCGCGACCTTGGCGGACTCAGATCACAAGACATGCAAAAAAATACATCAAATTAATCATAGACTTTTTTATGGCCAGAATTCATTTAATGGTGCTCTTTTTTTAAATACTATGCGGATTATGTAACGGTTTATTTTGTAAATGCAGCCTTGCCTTTGATATCGTTAGTTTAAAATATATTTTATAAATTAATAAGCTTTTTCATATGTTAAGTTATTTCCCAGTTTTCCCCTACAGTATTTTGTAATCTCTGATAAATATATTTATTCCTTTTATATATTAAATATCAATATCAATTTTATATATAAAAAGGCTTGTCCTGACTGACTGATTTATCAACACAGCCTAAACGACTACGGTTAGAAACTTGTAATTTTGCACACAGGTTCCCCTACGTTCATAAATGACGTAAGGGTTTTCCGAAATTCAATCCCTAAGGGGGTAAAATAGGGTAGTGGAAAGCTAGTATTCCCCATGGTTTCACGCGCGCGATACATCTGGGTTTATTATGAGAACTGGAAATAATTCTAGAGTGTATCCTTACTAATAAATATTATAAAAAAGGTGAGTCCACATGACAAATAAGGGCACAAATGTGACAGTATGTGGCCTTCGTAGAGTAATTAATAACTTCATGTACCTACAAAGAGTACTAGAATTCATATCATTAATTTTTTAAATGTATAAAACAATATCGTAAATAACTAATGAAATAATTGATAACTTTTTAACATTATACTAATTGTTTAAAAAACATTCAAACAAAATAAGCTTTTTTATCTCATATTTCATAACATTGTTATGTAAGTTACCAGGAATTTAACACAAGTTATTTATTTATATTCTGATACTGACATTGAATGTATTGAAATGTTTAAAGTTGTATGGGCGGAATATATATTGCTACTGGTAGTGAAATATCCCAGTAAACCCCAACAAGCTGCTTTCAAAAAGATGTTGAAGCAAAAATTATAAAATCATACTATAATTCAAGTAATAATTAGATCAAGTATTACATTTCTACTATTATAAATGTGAAAGTATGTTTGTTGGTTTATCCTACTTTCAAGCATAAACGGAGTAATGGACTGATGTGATTTTTTGCATATAGAGATAGTTTATGAACCGGAGTGACAAGGTTACTTCGTATCCTGGCAATGCTAGAAAAGCTGAAAGCTAATCCATATTAATATTATAAACGCGAAAGTAGTTGTATTTTACCTTTTCACGCCTAAACTGCTGAACTGATCACAAAGAAATTTAAAACAGATAGCCTATGGTATGGAGAGGGATATGCTTTTTTTCATGAGAATGCGGGTGAAACCTCGGGGCGTAAACTAGTACTGTATTACACACAATTAAATAAAATTACAGTATTTTATACCAGTTAAACATTACTTCATTCTAAAATGCAAGTGAAAGTAAAATAATCAATGATCCTCATTCAATAATTCAGATTCCTTATCCAAATTATGTGTAATTACACCATTAAAACTCTTTTGATTGATTGCCGTATACCAATATGAGATTTGACTGATAGCTTACGGGAAATCAATGCGGTTACAACACAGTTTATGGCAGTGTTCCAAATTAACTATCCCTAAAACACTGCAAAGTGATTCACATTATATAACTGCTGCAGTAATAATCAGAAGTGCCAAAACAAGATTCCCACGACTCAAATAGCTTGTTGGGCACTTACAGCCACTCTCAGAGACTGATAATCTCTTTTTATAGCTATTCAATAAACAAAGATACATACTTTAATCAGTCATTCAATTCTAAATAAATGACATCTCTCAGTTACTTTGAGGAGAATTTCAGTGACAGTTTCTCTAAGGCCACTCTCAGAAATATTACTAAAACATTTCATAGTTTGTTATTTTCATAGAAATTTGTGTATGTACACAAATTCCATAAAAAGTGTGAGATCATATTATAAACCACACTTAAATAAATGGTTATCAGTTGGCTGTACAAACAAACTTATCACTATACATATTATTTTGTAGCTCTTACTCTAGTTTACATAGTGTCTGACTCTTTTATCATTAATTGCGTAGCCATAAATAATATAGGGCACCACTCAGATGATAACAGGAGTACATTTTAATTGTTACAGGGGAGACATGTTCTGTTATAAAACATATCACTTGATAATTTGAATAAAGAATAGTATTTTTTTATTTCTCTGACTACTTTAGGAGTAAATTTACTATGAGTTATGAAATGCAGGTCTGTGTCTACTCACAAAACTACCGTCTACTATGTTGGCCGATATGACATGAGGGTATCCCTACTGTCTTGCTATGCATATGGATATAGGCTGTCGAAATCGTCATCATGGTGTGCCACTAGTTTAGTGTGCATTCATTGTAGAAATAACTCAAGCAGGTATTTAGACTTTGCGAATCTACAAGTAAAGTATACCTAATGGAAAATCAAATATTTATGGTACTCACTCGCTATTTTCCTTAGTTTTTTCTACATGCTTCTTGATGTCCGCCAGGGAAGAGTCCAACCTATTGAGAAAGTCATCAAAACTTTTCTTTTCATCTGGACTGCCAGGGGAGAAGTCTCTAGTGGGCATGCCCGCGATGGAGGCGCGGTGGTTCAGCGGCGCTGGTTCCGTCACTCGCTCCCCATTCTCGTAGAATGGAGATTCTTTTGTGACAGGAATCAATAAATACTCCCTCAAAAACAAACTGTCCGAAGCGAACAAACGATTCGCTCTCCGGATTTTCTCCATCTAATAACAAATAAAGAGGTCAGAGAGTAGCCTTAGAGAACACTTTTAGGTCACTGTTCGTCTAAATAGAATAGAATGCACAAATTAAAAACACTTTTTAATGCGTTAGTACACTTACTGTAACACCATATTTTAGAGCGATCCCTTGCAGGGTATCGCCTTTCGTCATCACATGCTTGATAAATTCCTCGTTCCTCTTCATGTGGTTGCAAGTACTCCCATATTTTTTGAGAGGACGAGCGGAATCTCTAATTGAGACCCTTTCGTCGAAGAGACGGTCCTCCTCCATTTTTGACGTTAAATATAATGACATGATGATGATGGATGACAGGCGACAGCGTTGAACTAAACACAGATAACTGTATAACTTACTGAACGAACTGACTGACTGAACTGAAGATAGGCAGGCATTGCCAGTTTAAAAAAAAATCCTCATAATGCGGGGAAATATAATCCAATTGGGTAATCGGTGAGAAGTTTTAACGAATCATCTGTTATTTAAATGTCAATTATTCTATTTTTTTTATTTAAATAAAAATGTTATTTTCTAACGTTACAAACAAAAGATTAAAAAAAAATGTCACTAAGCGGTCGGGGGACCCCCACCAAGAACAAAGTTAAACGATGGTACAAAAGTCATCATGTATAATAAATATTGCAAAATTTTTAAGCATTTAATAAACAAAAAGCTATTTCCTGTGGTTTAACCAGCGTTCCCGGGATAAAAGATAGCCCGTAACTTTTCTCACGAATTGGGCTATCAATACAAAAATATTTTTTCAAATCCGACTGGTAGTTATTTTTTGGGATTTTTATGTTTTTTTTTTACTTTTAAACCTCCATGAAGCCGTATAGAGGGGGCATAACTGGTGATGCCACATCTGTCATTATGTACAAAAAGACACGGACGTTATATATGTTTGCGTGTGAATTATAATTCACATAGGATACTCACGTGTAAATGGGAATTTAAAAATGTATTATCTTTTTAAAAAAAGGAGCTTAAAAAGTTGCATAGGAATCCTAGGAGGACGATGAATTTAATCAAACTGTAATATCAAAATTACTAGTTAGCAAATAGGACGAGTAGCTAATAGGTTTTATCTACCTACTTAATTTAGTGGATTTTTATAAAAAAAAATGTTGATGAAAGAAATGATGAAGAAGAAGTTGAAAAAAATTGTAACAACTCTGACCAAGTTTTCGGGTAATTAAATCACTGGCATCGGCGACACTGGCACATACATAATTATTGACTATAGCTAGATGACCATAGATAGATAGATGACCCTACGTTCACACAAATGACCCAGTTCATTTTCATTTAAATTTTGGAAAACTTACATTTTTTCCAATCAATCATTATTTTCCAATAGTATATATCTATATATTTAATTTATATTAGTGCGCCATCTAACGGGGTTTCCTATTACCACCTAAACAGTTTATCTACCGCAAGATGACGCTGCCAACCAAGTGGAAGAAGGTGGAAAGTATTCTCTTCTATCTACGGATGGACACAGATAGATGACGCTGTTGACACGAAACGTAAACGACAGAACCAGCTCAATCCAGGGCCCAGCTATTCGACCAATGAGAATCAAGAATACCGCAGCTCATTCAAAGTTCATTCATTGATTCGCGTTGCCGTATCGTTCACTCATTTCATTCAGTCTTACTGGACATCTGACGGGTGGTGGTGTGACGATGTGCGATTTGTTTTATTGAAAGATGTTAATGAACTTAAAAGTATAAATTTGTGGTATTATCATAATTTGTGAATTATAAAGTGAGTGTAATATATTATAGGTTTAGTAAACTGTACATTAATCGTTCTTTTCGAACGTTTTATTTGGATTTTTATTTATGATTTGTGTACATACACATGTGATCAATACAAAATCATCACATTTTTTTCTTCGATAAAGCGGGTATGTATTAAATTATATATTTTTTTGGATTTTAAGTTAATTGTTGGTTATATAAAGTGTAACAGAAATGTAGCGCATGTTTTCCCCAGTGCAGTCGGCTGTCGGGCGCACACCCGCCCCTTTGCGAAAAATACATTATTCCGAGGGTTGCACTAGCTTGCTTTGCTCCACGATTATTTTATTATTGGGGGGGCCTTGATGGCACATTTTATTGCAATAATAAAACTGGATTAATCACGTAACTTTTATTCTATTTGTTAGATGTAAGGTGCCGAGATCAAGGTAGGTAAAGGAAGGATTTAGATATAAGCTTAGGATAAGTACCTACTTACTATGAAATTAGAGGTACGAAAATACAGGCTAATATAAATTAGTTTTTGTTTATCTAAGTCTATTTAATTTTTAATAAATCAAAGCATTGCACAATTTATACTACCAATCCTACCGAACATAGAATTATATTATCGAGACAGAATAGGTTCAATATCAAGATATCTTGGTACCTACCATGGTACCTTCCTATCTATTTTATGGGAATTAGGTCCTAGGATAGGTATGGTATAGGTATGGACCAATGTGGGTGTTTTTACCTTTTTGTCCAACTAATAATATCTACATAGGTACTACCTACCTATGAGGTAGGTACCTAGCTAGACTTGAACCTCTACAATCCCCTAACCCTTTTATATTCTAATCCAACCTACCCACAGAGGCTACCAATACAATTATTTAAATTATTAAAAAAAATTGCACTCCGGGAGTGCCGACAGAAGAGAAAAGTTTTTTTTTATCTCAATCTATATATACTTATGTTGCTGTACCGCGCTAAAAGAAGTTTTCACTTCAATAAAAAAAAGAAACTAAACGTCAAACTGCGTCTCATCATAACGGTGTCGCGTCTCAACGGTGTCGCGAGTCCAGAGGTTTTACCTCATCTAAACATATGCGTACCGTGCTAAAAGAAGTTTACACTTCAAAAAAATCAAAAGAAGTATCTATTTGGGTAGGTACCGACTTCATTACCCAAAATCCAAAAAAAAAATCCATATGGTAACTATACATACCTATTATAGGTACTTGGGTAGGTAGGTAATTAATCACCTGTTCTTCACATCACCACCAGCAACTGCCCCAACACAAACCGATTCATTAACATGCATCAAGATAAAATTCACTTTTGGATAATCTAAATAACAAACAGTTGACTGACTCATCAAAACACAAATTAAACCGTCCAATCGACCGACCTTTCCCAACCCTATACGGATACCGGTTGAAAAGATATTGTATAACTAATTTTAGAGAAAAAAATGCACATGAGTCACTAAGTTAACTTACGAGGCGAAGAACGGAACCCGTTCCACATGACTATCTGTCATGATTACTCTACTCAGTCATTATTTCGTGAGTCATCGATTCCAAGGATTTGGAATCCCCTCTTATCGTTGTAATTAATTTAATTATGCAAGATCTAATAGCTAGTTAGGCTAATCGTCAAATCAGTTAAAATCACCGTAAAAAAAGGATTTTTTCTTAGTAGGTTCATCAAGCCCATAGTGCGATCGATGTCCAGGCAGACAATCAACGAAATCTGTGGAATGAGGATACTTATAAATTTTTTCAAGATAACATATTTATGTATAGAAAATCTGCAAAAGATCCAGTTGGTGATTCAGTAGTTAAATTAAATAAGAACACTTGATACGCAGTCATTAATTGTAATTAAACAATCTTATTAATTCCTTATTTACTCAGTAAATGTCCCACGCTATCGATATCACCCAATTTGGACTCTTAAACTGAAGTTCTTTCGCCGAAACAATCACTTCAAATCAAACGACAATTTGCTAAAACTCCCATACCCACTCCCGTTAAAAAATATTACCTACTCCAATTTGAGAAAATCGCTGACTATTCTTCAGCTACTTTGCCTGCCACACGTGTTATAAGCTCATAAACTATTATACCCGAACCTATTCTTCTGTAAAATCCGATAATTAAACAGGACACCTGACACTGAAAAACAATGGAATTCCTATAATACGTAACACAAGAAGGCAGCGTTGGAAGTGTGTAGTGTGTGTGCAACCTGATAAGCGAATGCGATCTATTTATCTAATGACGTCATCAGAACCGGTAGCCGAGAGTCGGTTTGTAGAACACTGACACTGATGATGATGAGTCAAGTTCGTATTCGTGGATACGTCACGGCACTTCCAAGAAATTCATCGACGAATAAGAATAACCTGATCTTACGATACACTCTTTTGTAATACCCCCAAAAGTTGTAACTTGTCGCTCATGGAGCCTTTCGATGAATCTGTTTTCTTATGAGATACTACTTTAGGAGGTGCCAAAATACTTAAAAGTATCAAAACAAACAAGGTATTCAACACTACGTAATTACAAGAGAATCTATATGAAAGTACTTGAAATATAAGCTTCTCGGAGTAAGAACTAAAATATTCATTGATTAGAGAGTTATTTGTTATCTATCTATACATATATAAAAATGGAACACCGAAATGTTTGTACGCGCATAACTTCCGAACGGCTGCACCAAATTGGATAAATCTTTCTTTTATGTGTTCGTTATTGTCAGGAGAAGGTTTGTATAAAAAAAAATACACCGGGAACGCGGGTGAAACCGCGGGGAACAGCTAGTTTATTATAGTATTGGGTATAATGTTATTCGATTTCTTGGTATTAGGCAATAAGTATTTCGTCGCGGTGTCGAAGTACGACCTACGCAAGGACTTGATTACCTAAGTTCTAACTAGGTAATAAAGTACTTGGTACGTGCTTGTTGCTTAGTTAGCTAAGCTCCTAGCTGTGAACTTAAGTTTTTGTCGGTTTCTCTTACTGGGGGACTGTGTAGTTCAGTGTTTTCCACTTTGTTAAATTTTGACCAATTCGTTGGTTAACACGTACACAGACCTTTTCCCAATATGGTGTATAAAAAGTGGTTTTAATTAAAGGCATATTTCGCTGTTTCAACAGTGGATACATACCATAGGCCCTTATACATTGAATCAACTTTTTGCGTCAATTCCGCTGCGTACGCTCCTCAGTTTACGTCGATCGCAATAAGCTGATATAAACTTTAAAGGTCAGTGCACACCGGTAAAAGACAATAGCGACATACGATGCAAACTTGTACAACGCCTGAGGTCAACACTGTGCTATCCAATGCGTTTTCCATAATGCAACAAAGTGTACCCAGTAAAGAGCAAGTATTCGGTGCAAAATTGCTGTCACAGACCGATAAAATCGCAGTTCTGTGACCGTAATAGGCATGAGACAGGGAGTGGACACGATTGTGACCCCACTCAGGGCGTTTGCCCTTACTATCACGACGTGGAAGTGACTTTATGTCACATCTTGTTGTGTAGGTATTATTGTTTGTAAAGTTGTTTTGTACCTTTCATTGTCCGCTAAGGCTAATAGCTGAGCCATGTTTGGTACTGACAAAATCATTTTGTTCAGTGTGTTTCATTCGGTGACCCTTGAAGAAATTGTGTATTTATTTATATAATGTTTGTTTTTAGTTGACTTTTCCTACAATAATACTCATGTTTGAAATCTTGATACCAAATTACTGTGCTATTTATCCTTTATTTATCAACGAAATCCTCAGACTATTTTTATATGTTTACTTAAAGTCAAATGACGATTTGTTATGCACTAAGCTAAACACCATCTCATCGTTTTTCGAGCTGTTAAAGAAGACATTCACTAGCAAGTACCTAATCTCTATTCCATTTATTTTGCTTACCTTGTTACCTACTGCATTAATGAACTACCTGCAATAAAACGACTTATCTCCATAAATTCCTCAGTAATCGAGTGCCATTACAAGAATTAATTGCTTCAAGTGATATTCTACTATTTTCATTCATTTATTCTTTTATAACTAACTAACATATTCATCTATTTGCTTATCATATCAATCAATGAATCATCTCAGTTAGAATATTATCGTATTATTATCATCGGTATTGTTTGTGTTATAAAAGCTTCCTGCCTTAGTTGGTGATTTTACGATTTCTTCTCCTTGGAATTTAATATCCCTTTCTTTTCACCCTTTCACCCGCTTGAGCATTAACCTCCCTTTTAGTATAGTACTTATGCGTCCCTTGTTTCATTTGAGTCAGGGATCCTTCGGGATATTGACATGATCAGGACAGGGATCACAAAGGAAAATACTGCGCATAATATAAGAATAATAGTTCCACTACTACCAAAATAAACAAAGTCAAAGCCATTTATTCATTTAGGCCCTAAAAGGGCACTTATAAACGTCGAAACTACTGAAGTTACCACCGATTCGGAAGTCGCCTTCAACTTAGAAGAACCGGCAAAAAACTCACCAAGGCTACATTTTTTTTATATTTAGTTTTTTTTTTTTTTGGACAATCTGACAATGTTGGCTTTTTTCCCATTAATTGTTTTACAATTATTAAAGAAATATAATACGCATAAACACAAAAATGAAACTTATCCTCAATGTAATGAGCTACCTTGTAATAGGCTTTTTCTTTTAAAACTTTCTTTATGTAGATATGATTTGAATTTAAAATCAGTCATCTTGGTAACTGAGACAGGTATTTTATTATAAAAGCGAACACTACTTCCAAAAAATGACTTTTTAACTTTAGCTAATCTAAAATACGGAACTACTAATTTATCATTTTGTCTTGTATTGATATAACAAGGTATCAAGCAACATAGAATTAACTTAAAAAATTTGGTGGTATAGTGCCAGTTACAGCGAACGACTGCTACAATATCTAACTATCAATCAAATCAACTGAAGTTTATCAAAGAAGGAGTAACTTGACACCCAACCAAATTACTTACTGTAATTGCAAACCCATATTGTTTCCATGCACAATATAAGAAATGTATTGTCAGCATTATTGCCCCTGCTTAATTTCGGTTACCACCTTTACGTGATGTTGGACACTATAATTTACCGGTAGGTGTACCTACGTTACGAACTTCAATATAAAAAATATTGGAGGCAGCTGGTATCCAAAATCTTTAGCACAACAACAGGTGTGCACGCGCCCCGTTTTTTTATCCCGTCTCTTTTGAACGCTGTCTCTCTCACTCTTAAGATAACGACCACAATTCAAAGTTAGCGAGGTGATTAACTTATTGTTAGTTGTCGAAAAAAAACTTTCGTAACAATTGTCATAGTTTTAGCTTTGGTTGGATGACTTGCATATTAAAGTATGTTTTGCTCGGTGGTATTTTGTAGGGCCCGCTTGGCTGGATACCACCCTCAAGGCCCTGAAATAATATGTTGCCATGCACCTGACGGTGTGTTTCGGTAACTGCACTTGGAAGCCTGTGATTGTGGTCAAATACAACCTAACTAAATAATAATAAAAAGTTATATAAAGGTACTTTACAGATCTCCAATAAATAACATTAGAATAGGTTTTTGTTGTTGACTTAAAAGTAGGGTTTTAAGGTAATCCTAGCAGCGTAATTAAGTACCTAATCTATATTATGCTGTGCTAAAATTGCCATTTGCCATGTATTCCCTCGTTTTTTATCTAACCCATCTTGCAAATGGCAAGTAAACTATTAAAACTCATGATAAGCGTAGTCATCGTCGTATCGAACCAGTTTACCCCACGGCACGATAAAAACGTGGAATATTTATTATCGATAATTCCGTATAAAAAACACCCATCAACATTTTGCAGCAAGCTGCATTTTGCACGTCCACAATTTCGTGGATCGGCAGCTGTGACAGATTCGATATTTTTTGCACGGATACACCAGACATCGATTTGCAATTTTTATACAAGTGGTTCGACCTTTAATGTTCCTACCTGCTGCTTTCAATTCGTATTCGAATGCCCCGTATCAATTGGCAACATTAAGATCTTTATAACAAAAATGACGAAATTTATTAATTTTCGCTCCTTTTTCAACAGACGCTGTGTCATTAGTGTTGTTCATAATCTGATTGCTCAATCTGTTTATGGATATGACATACATCATTGTTTATTTTTTTAATCATGCTCTCTATAAAAACATCTGTTGATCATGTAGAGGGAATTCGTAAAACCTTGGTCCCAAAGTCGTTATGTCATCAAAGTGATGACTATGTAGAAACGTAATAGCTTTTGGGCAACATTAAATGCGATAAAGATACAAATTGCCTTTAGTGGTGGGGTGTCCATTTAAAAGCCTCTGTCCAGATTGTAGTGACATAAAAGAATCGGGTAAGTTGGAAACCAAATTAAAACAATTTTATTTAAACCCTAAAAAAGCACTCAACATTTTACACAATTTGGAGCAGTGCCTGGAGCTAAAATCAAATTCTTTTGCCGTCACAATTATTGAAAAAGTAATTTTACCGTTGGATGCTATACAAATTAATTGCAACATTAACTATAAGGTAAGGTGTTATGTATTGTTAGAATATTTTTTATGTATCACACAAAATTAATTACTTACTCATATTTTTTATTGTATCGCCTGATTGCATAGTATAACGGATCAATGAACAAATTGCCATAATCCAGCGTTATGGTCACGGCTAAGCGTGTCTCCTATAAACTTCCCGCCCCCCATTGTCGATAAACGAGCACCGATGGCGGCTGACATCCAGGCACCAATCATGCGCGACGGGGCTTAGGAAACCTTTGCATAGAATAAATATTTACCAAAGAAAGTTCGACCTTGTCGAATCATCGTGACTATTGAAATGCTACTTTATAATCGTCTATTATTATGAATGATAACTGTACCAAGAAATTATAGGTAACTTTTCCTTGTTAGAAAGATTATAGCATCGCTACGTTTGCACAATCGACTTCCGAGTCGTCACTTCCAAATAAGTGGATCACTTTCAAAGTAATTAATTCCTTGAAGGAAACTTTTAAATCACTAAAATAATCTTTCTTAATATGGATATTAATTTAATTTTCACTGCAGCAACATTGTTTTATATTATTTGGAAGGTTAGCTGGTTTATATCCCACAAAGAGTCCTTTCCCTTGCTTTCGATTGATGTAGATCTCCGATTCGTTCTATTTTCGTGTCGATTTGTTTATTTTTGTATTCCGAAGTTGTCCCACGGATAAATAAACAACGAAACGCAGACAGTGGCTTCCTATTCGACTTATTCGTTGTTTTTTTAAACCACAATAGTACAAAACTGTACCGTAAATTTTTTGGTACGCTTTATTAACTTGGTTTCTCTCTTTTTATTTAAATTGAGCTACTAAATTGGTCTCGTTAAAAGAATTGTGACTAAAATCAGTATGATTTCAAAAATGTAGAGTGATCTTATGTTTATAGGGCTGTGTTTGACCACAATCTCACTATTTTAAGTGATGATGTGGCCGAAGTTGGTAAGCACTCAAAGCCTAGAAGAAACTTGCTCTCGGGTGCAGCTGCCGTAACACACCGGTAGGTATTTGGTGACAGACTTTCAACTTGAGGGTGGTAGCCAGCCAGGAGGGTACGAAATATCCGATGCCTTATGTTTAGGATGGTTTCTATTGAACAAAATATTTTGTCTAAATTGATTCAATGTATCTATGGAGACTGATTTTAGAGTGCGGTGACTTTATCATCTTTTAGGATATCGAGAAAATATTCCTATTTTTTCAGGTAGGGTTAAGTAGGATGTTGCAATTGTTCCCATTCTATAATTTAAATCATGTCAATACCGGACACCCGGTATCTCTAGTTATCACTTACAAGCGGACTGGCACTCCGTTATCATATACGTCCCTCATTGTGGTTTGCACATGGATAATTTTGTGCCTAAATATTTTACATGGCCAATATTGTAATGCGAATTTTATTTTTTATCAAAGAAATAAAGTTATTTGTTATGTTTGTTATAAGTTCAATGTAATTTATCATAATTTTTTTAGACAAGAACATAGCTTTTTTTTTTTTTATTTAAAGTAAACTACATTCTACAGACTCGTGGTCCGTACTCTTTTTAGATTAAGTTATATTATTATATTATTGTCATTGGTTATCTTACAACATCTATGTTGTCGCGCAAATACAATATAATCTTGTTTTTTCTTTTTTTACAATAATTGTTTGATTTTGTTATACCTACTTATCTTATTCATACCACAATATATATTCTATACCTTATTAAAATCTATGTTATTATAAATATTACATTAATATCTCAATACAATGATATGACTTACATAAATATATCACAATAGCAATGCTCTCCACTCACGATAGTAAAAGTTTAAGCTGACCAGCCCCCGCAAGCGACACCTGTTCACAAGTTAGACGCATGTGACAAGTAGGGACCTTTTAGTGAGTATGGCTGCTCAAACTATACCATAGCTTTGTTTGCTGAAAGAAAGCCCTCCTAGGGCCTAAACTGAATAAATGGCTTTGACTTTGACTTTGACTTTAAAAGAATAACCAAAGCTACTGATCTTAGCGTTTGTTTGTTTCGAAAAATAAATTGTAAGCACATATTGCTGATGGTAGTGGTACTTTCAGTTTTGAGTCTGCTCTCTACATCTGTATATTTTAACTTTTAAATACCTAATATTAAGTACTCTTCAAATGGGGGAAGGACTGCTAATTTAATAATAATCGACATTGCAATTTGGAACTTAAAAAAACATTCTGCTATCATAGATTTTATCGACATTTCCATAGACAACACAATAGCTGAAACAATAGATGTCGCATACAAATAGGTCGTGCACTATTCCGTTTGGCACATAAAAATTATTCACACAACATTTAGAGAATGAATGCTCTTTGTATTTGTTTACAACTGACATATGTGTGAATGTATCCATGGGTCGCACGTAATGAAACGTCAAGTGCAAGTGGGAATTGTATAACAAGTGTTCCTTGTATTGTCTGTTATACTATCATGAGTCGACAATATTTATGGACTTTAAGGGACCTTCTTTATCTCAATTGATGTAACTATCCTCACATTTAAGATACACCCTAATTTCACACAAATGCAATTAAATGAGAGAACATTTACAATTCTCTGAATAAAGCCTTTTCAATTTGTCAACTCTCCAAAATATTGTTACCCTAGTAACAAATGTGGACGTTCAATGTAATTTAATAGCCCTATAAAACTGTAAGAGCTTCGATAGTGTTGTTCTGATAAATAAACAGTTCAATAAGATTCATTCTCAGTTCTAGGAAAACTGAGGGAACAGGTGCCTGTTGCCGTGGAAACTAGTATAACAGCAATAAAGTGTTTCTCTTCTAACTTTGTAGGTTTCTTTGGCCCCTCTGTTATTTCAATGTGTTGATACAAGTCCACCATTTTACTGAAGTAGGTACTTAGCATAATGCATACTAAAACGCCTAGTGACCTGCAACACCCACTTCCCCCAACAAACATCAAAAATAGTCCTCAAGTCAAACAAATTCTGATGCATACATTCCTCAAGATGACCCGAAAATAATTCGGCTGTGATCCGATTATGGCTAATAAATGAAGGCAAACATGTGGTGCGGTTGTTGACCCAAAAGTGGCCGAAAACTGGAACCCCCCCAAGCCAGACACGTGCGTTCGATCGGACAAGACAAGTGTTTGCACAAAAAATAATTAAATGGCTGTAGTAGAATGACCTACTAGAGATCTCGTTACATATGTAGCTGTGAAGCTTGAGTGTGGTTGACTCTTGAATAGCAATTAGATGAACAATTATCGTGTTTTATAGCAGTAGTATGCAAGGGCGTTTTGTTGTTAAATATACTAATCACCTTCCAAGGGATATCATGTACCTATGCCATAGTACTCGGTGCACATAGATAATCTAAAAAGTAAATCGCTATCAAAGAAGAGTCGAAATTTTTTGAAGTTGTTGACATTTCGCGTGCTTGTTGGGCATAGAGTTAAAATTTTAATGCCTGCAGTAAACGCTTGGCAAAACCTAAACCGTAACAACTTACCAGGGCTCTCAGCCAAATATTCATTTATTTATGTATGTATATGATTCTCTTTATACCTACATCTGGTTGTTAATTTCTAACCCAAAATCCAGTGAGAGTTTCTAATTTACTAATGAAACGAAAAGCAACAATTTAGAGTCTGAAATAAAGGGTAAAGGAGCATCCTTTTGTTCGAACATCGATGTCCTATTTTCTGATGGCCGTTGACTCAATGTCGACGTACTTGAAATCCTGTGCAAACAGCATTCGAGGGCCCTCAGGGTCCTCACGTACCTTTTGTATGCCACGTTCCGTTTGCTTCACCATTTCCACGACCAATTATTTTGGGAGAAATCATTTCATTGCAGAATGAATTGGAATTAAGGTTTTCTTTGTGGCCATAGATTTGGTAGATGCCGCTTTTTGGGTCTTCTGCCTAAATATATAACATGTTAATCGTATAATTTGTAACGTTGTAAATATTGTAAAGTGAGGAGGCAACAGTGTAACCATATGTTATTATCATAACCAAATGTGACTGAGACGGCGCTTTTGCCAATTTTATAGTTATTTGGCACACAACTTCCAGTATCTAGTTAATAGTGGAGTTCTTAAACCTTGTTTTCTACCGCGCCATTTTCTTTTCAGTACTTTTAAATAAATAAATACAGTCTTAAAATTATAGAGAAATATTTTCAGAGGAATTTTGATGAGAATGTAGTTTTATGCCAATATGTTGTTAACAGCGTAAAATATCATGGTTTGTGCACCAGTAAATTAATTCCAAATAGCTATTATATCACTAAAGAACGAACTGAAGCTTGTAATTAAGAAACGGTTATGCAATGAATTGAGTATAATTTTGCGACTTGCTACAATGCAACTCAAAATTATAGACTTTTTACTTTATGAACCATGAAAATTATGATTCACTTCGTTAGAAGTGAATCATAATTTTTGGGAATTAGTGCAACTAAAACTATACGCTTGTTGTATTTACTGAAATGCGAAACCTAATATTCTAAACAACTGCATTTTGTTACCTATAAGTATCGACCTTCTATCCTCTAACAAAATGCAATATTTTTTCTGTCCGTATAAGTCCTGTCAACAGATCCTAGGCCAGATTTCCAATATAACAAATTACAACTATTAGTGACAGCATATTTATCCATATGGCGGTGCAGTAATCACCACACGTATGAGTAGTAGTTATTGTTACATCTGCATATTATATGTATTATTGTGATGCCTTCTATGAAATTTACTTTGGGTAATCTAAAGTAAATTTTATCAAGGCGTCTGGGAGCTATAAAATGTTGTTCTTAAACGTTTTTTTTGTGCTTCTACTGTTTATTGTCTAGTAGTTGTTAAACATCACTTGAAAGGTGTGGTAAGTAATTAGGGAATATGACTTCATTGTGTCCACAATGTGTTGTGTTATTCTCCAGAAAATATTTTATAAATATTATAATTTATTTCACTTAAAAAATTAAATAAAACGATAGATTTATGTATTGATGTTTAACATACATCGGTGGTAACTTCAGTAGCTTCGACGTTCATAAGTGCCCAGGGCGTAAAATGAATAAATGGCTTTGACTTTAACTTTGACATCGTATTTGTATTTATATTCTATCTCCTTACGACCTACAATTGAAATTGGTGAGATAACATTACACACCCTACACAAACCCAGATCAAATTGTTGACACAAATAGTAGGTACTATACCAATACATGGCACCCCCGCTCACCCTCGTTAATAAGTGACACAATTTATCTACTCGGTAAAGATAAACTGGCGACACTGGTATCGTAAAGAATTTGTGAATAAAGAAGTCGGAGACGTCGCGTCAAAAACAATCTACTCGCGTGAAGAAGATTAATTATAAGTCCTTATTTATATTTATCCACAAAAAGAAATCCTTGCCGAGTTTCTTGCCGGAGTCTTCTCGGTTTATAAGTGTACTAGCTTACCGCCCCGCGGTTTCACCCGCGAATTTTACCCCCTTAGGGATGGAATTATCAAAACTCCTTTCCTACATCATACTATCTGTATGCCAAATTTTAGTCAGATCCGTCCAGTGGTTTGAGCTGAGCGTTGATAGATCAATCAGTCAGTCAGTCACGTTTTCCTTTTATATATACAGAAAAGAAGAAGATTACGAACAGTAGAAACAATTGTAAAGTTCATAAGTAGGTATCTTAGGGCTTAAGCTTATTTATTTACAAACTCCTTAAACTATCATTACAGCTGGCAGTTGCACTGAGAGTTCCCTTCTAATTTTGTGTGCTTACCATCTTAAGCCACATCATCACTTACCACGGTGAGTTTGAGATTGAGTAAGACTATCCTTGGCAAAATAAAGACCTAAAACTTCAAGAATGACCCACGTCGCGTGCCTTTACCGCAGTGCCGCAATACAGCGCGTCACGCCATCTTCGGTCACTTACTACTAGGTACATACTTTACTTACTACAGTTTACTTACTACGTCTACTATGCTACGAGCATCCGAGAATATCGGTAACTCAATTTGACGTAACGGTCAACTCGATTTTTTACACCCAGTATAAGTACAATACAGAGTAATTGGTTTAGTGTTCAGTATAATATTATTGAGTAAACGTAACATTTGTCTGGTAACAATGAAGATAAATGAAATTAGAGGATAAAGGATAAAATCAGAAAAAAAAACTTATTATGGCTTATTTTATTACCCCTTAAATTAGCTTTGTACGAACTTATTTTTACAAACGTACATTTAAATAACTGCTATCTACTTACATTTTTAAATAATAATCAGAAGTTTAATTAAATTGCCTAGTTTTTGCAAATAATGGTCATTTCAAAGCGGCGTCGACTCGTTATTGACCAGTTTTTTCTAAACCAGTCACGCGATGTTTATATTGCGCTTGCGCATATTACATGTTAAATCTCTAATATGGTAGCTACTGTTAAGGATTCCGTAGCAGAATGGATTTTGTCACAAATAGAACCTTAATAAATTCTTCATGACTGTCATTCCGTATGTCACAGCAATTTTACTTGGAGACTATGAAATTGGTACTAGTGGTAGGTATTGAATTGGTACTTGGAGTCTGGGTAAACTGCCAATACAGGCATGAGATTTTAAAATAAGTTAAAAGAATATTATTAAGGGATAGTTACTCTCTCAATAAAAATGAAATATAGAAATTAATTTAGATGGTACGGAACCCGACACACAGTACAAGGTCCGATTCACACGTGGCCGCTTTTATTGTTACCGTGAAATAATTGGTTTCAATAAGATCAGCTTCTTTATCTAACGAGCAATCTATAAAACTAGCCATGAAGCTTATTAAACAGGAAATGGTCAGGGCATTGCAGGTTTTCTACTTCTATAATAATAATAAAAAATGTTATAAGTACCTAAGTTAAGTCTTAAGCCCAGTCTCACAGGTTATCGATAATTTACTAATATATATAATAGATATATTTACAGGCCGAATCATTCTGTTCAATTGGAATTAATGAAACTGCATTAATCAGATACTTGTCATTTATGCTATCGGGAACTAAACGGCAACCTGTGAAACTTGTCATTCTTTTTTTAAATTTAATTCGTCTATAAATTCCATTTAATATTATTTCAATCTTACTTGTTGAATAGAGTCTTATGTCCATGATAGCTCAGTAGTAGTGACATTAAATGCAATGGCGAAGGTTGTTGGTTCGAATATACAATGAGCTTGAGCTTTTGGTCGAGGACAACATCGTGAAACAACCATAGCGCATTTCTAGGGTACTTTGTAGTACCGGCCTGGCTGGCTACCACCCTCAAGTTGAAAATCTGTCGCTAAACACCTACTGGTGTGTTACGGGAGCTACTTTTGAGAGCCTGTTCCCTTTTGTGCTGTACAAACTACAGAACAATCTGAAGAGTCTTCCATCTTTCTGTTATCTTTAATGTACATACAATATGTACATACATACTTTGTAATGGAGACCTACTTTTTACCCACACCAATTATTCTTTTACAAAGAACCCTATTCTTGTAATTACTGACACACGTTCTACTCTTCATTACAACGTGACGGTTGAATGGAATGGAGTCCATAGAACCAGGAACATGGTGTGCTCACGTGGCGTGATGCCACGCTATGCAAATACTTCGCTTTTACTCGTATCCCCCACCCAAAATAGTAATTGCAAAATGGTACTATATATCGCAGTGTAATATAAATATTTAGAGGTGGTTTTATTTCACTAAACCGATCTTTGTTTATACTAAATGTAAAGAAAATCTAGCCAGTAGTATACCCTAGGGAAAATCTATTATCTAAAAGATATCCGGGGTATATAAAAATGGTATAAGGTATGCATATTTTGTAAATACCTAACGGGAATCCCTTAATAACCGTTTATTTTATAATTACCATACACTATACATTTTGGGATGGGATGAGTTGTAGTGTGTTTGAAAGAACCGCAACGCTAATATTTATCACTAGCTGTCCCCCACGGTTTCACCCGCGTTCCTGAGATCATAAATGAACAAAATATTCCTGTTAATCTCCTTCTCCTATGCTAATTTGTATAATCGATTCGGTAGTTTAGCTGTGATAATGATACAAAGAGACATACATGAATAAAAGGAAGATAGGGATTGTGGTTGAAAGTATTTTTGAAACGATTTTATTTTGCTTTTTAGAAAGTTTAATAATATTTATGTAAAATAGCTACAAACATAAACTGAAGATCGGCCTAATAGCGTGACTTCCAAACTACATATTTTAGTACTAAGTACTAAAATCAAATAGTACCGTGAGCTACAGCCATAAATTCGCTGTATAACGATTATCTGATGTTAAAGTAGTTAACTGCTTAACTTACTGCGAGACAGTTTATATTTGAACACTTTGCTTGTAAGTACTTGAAAATAAACCAGTACCTAACTATGCAGATGCAGACATTATCGAAAATAACCGCCAGCTGTCGCCTATACCTACCTACACCAAACATACAACTTATTTTGTTAACTTGACTAGCGATTATTTTATACTAGTTGTCACCCGCGGTTTCTTCCTCGTTTCCGAGAAAAAAAGTAGCCCAAGTCACTCTCCATAACATTGGCTATCTGCGTACCAAAAATCGGGATCGGTTGAAAAGGTGACAGAGTTACTTTCGCATTGATGTTAGTATGGATGGATTATCACGACATAACATTTGTATATTATGAGGTTTTGGATCGCGAATCAATGGGTTTATTTATACGTATCTACTGTAGATTACCTATCTATATATTTTGTAAAATATATATATATATATATATATATATATATATATATATATATTTTATACTCACCTAATATAATTTAAACATCCTGCGAGTATGGCGATCATACTTTCTAATACTTATAAAATTTTATTATCTACTAGCTGTTCGCCCGCGGCTTCGCTCGCGCAGACTTTATAAAATTTCTATATCTTTTTTCCCGTTAGCCAATTTTGATGAAACGAACAGTAAAAAAGTAAATTCCAAACATCTTTAAATGACGATAACTTTTTTTTGCAACATCCGATTTCAATGAAACATAGCCTATATTCTGCTCCAAATTAATCACTATCTACGTGTGAAAATAACATGAAAATCCGTTCAGTAGTTCAAAAAATTTGCAAAAACAGACAGACAGAAAAATCTTCTTTAGTTGCCCCTACTCTATTTTTATTACTTTCATTCAATGTACAGACACACCGGAGTCTATCGTTTCATTATAGTATAGAAGTACTTGATAATCGTGGAGTTTAGGTATAGCATTCTTCGGTATAGTATATTGAAGCAAAAAGAAAGATCGCGTTCTTACATCGCGACATTGACAAAGTGTAGGCGTCCAAGTTTCTTTTCAGACTTCGTAAATCGGCCCCATCATCATTTACATCAGTTGAGACACGCCTATACATAGTTAAAAATCTGGTGTATCGGTTCTCAAAGTCTTTAGTATATTCCGTTTATTCGGTCCGCTCTTCGTTGGGACCGCGGACCAAAACTACCTTCTGGTAGGTAAGTATATACTTAGTAGTGGTACTATAGGTATACCTACTATAGATAGCATTGTATAAGTAGATATGTATAAGTACCAATGTATATTATTGTTGTATTGTTTTCCGGTTGGACTGTGAATTGAGTATATTTACTTTTATTGAATAGATTTAGTTTGCAGTTTAGCTAGGGGGAGACTACTCACTTGCGTAATGTAAGTAGGTATATACCTAAGTATAACTGTCAATTACCATAAACGATGGTGTACGTAAAAATCCTAAACTGATTTGTTACACCCTATCTGTAAGTTCTTTATTTTATTAATAAATTTATTATATGTAGAAGCTTAGTGTAGAGGTAAAAAAATAATAATGGGAACTGAATTTAATTTGTGAAAAATTACGTTCAGTATTGTCATCGAGTACATACTATCTTGCAATGATATTATTCAGCTGAAGGGCTAAGTATTTAATGTCCCTGAATTTAGGGTCTTCTAATGATATTTCTATTTACGGCTTAAAGCCTTTGAATCCAGATTAATAATGTAATTATTCACAAGAAGAGAAAGCTAAAATAAACTCTAATAAGATATGATTTAGACTGAAATTCAAATCCAGCAACGTTAACCTTAGGTATATGTTTTGTTTTACTCCGGAATGCACCGCTTCTGGTCTTTATTAAAATGTTCATGTGAGGAAACAAAGAGGTTTACATTTAGGATGAATATGTTATGAATTAAATGGTCAATGACCCGTACCGTATTAAGATGTTCTGATGTTGGAAGTGGTCCAAGAGTTAGTTTTATGATAACTATGTCTAGGGTGAGGGTAACTAAAATGGTATTAATTATATTAAATAATGTATGAGCGTATTTATTTTTGTCGCTGCTATTCTAATCTATACAATCTATATACAAATAAATAAAATTGAAGTGTCTGTTTGTAGTGTCTTAAAAATACTCTTACAAAAAAACGTTTTTTTAGGGTTCCGTACCCTACCCTTTAAGGGTAAAAAAAAACGGGATCCTATTACTAAGACTTCGCTGTCTGTCCGTCCGTCTGTCTGTCACCAGGCTGTATCTCAAGAACCGCGATAGCTAGACAGTTGAAATTTTCACAAATTATGTATTTCTGTTGCCGCTATAACAACAAATACTAAAAACAAAATAAAATAAATATTTAAGGGGGGCTCCCATACAACAAACGCGATTTTTTTTTGCTGTTTTAATAGATAATGGTACGGAACCCTTCGTGCGCGAGTCCGACTCGCACTTGGCCAGTTTTATTTGCGTCTGTTTGTCCAGCTAATCTACGAAACGGCTGGACCGATTTCGACGGGACTTTCACTGGCAGATAGCTGATGTTGCAAGGAGTAACTTAGACTACTTTTATATACCTAGCAAATTTTTTATACCAGGAACGCGGGTGAAACCGCGGCAACAGCTATTTGAAAATGAAAGAATATTATTATAGAAGACATAATCATCATCTTGCATTGTTCCCAATAATTTTTGCCGGCGTTCAATGCACCTACTACTCTTCTTTTCATCTCTTGTATCACACCTCCCTGCTGATATCACCCTTTACTAAACCACCCTTAATTGATATTAACAACATAGATTAGATAGACATAAAATACGAAGTTAGCTGTGAAAAACTGCGTAGGTAAATTACTAAATTATCGCGTGTGCAGCAAATTACACTGCCTCAAAATAGATTTTATTAACTCGACTAATAAAATTGCAACCATATATTGTCTGCACGCGTGACTAACCAACATCCTTCCCAACTTATTCGTGTTATAATAAGTTTGGAGCAAAGCTTTTACATACTTACTTTCTGATGCAAAAGTTGGTGTGTTTAGACTGCACTCAGTTTTGCCATCGATGCGAAGTATCCCAACGGAAATTGCTCATTGCTCCACACTTTTTAATGAGTATTTCCTTAATGAAAGCTTAATGAGTGCGTTCGAATGAGGGAAAGAATTGATTTTGGTGCTACAAGTAATAGATTAAAGTTACAGTAGACTGTAAATTACAGTATTTTCCACTGAGCAAATAAATATTTTTTAATTCGTATCATTTGTTTTGACAGCTGTTCAAAGTTTTTAATTGTCTATATTTCCTAATAGTAATTTTATTCCTAATTAGTATTTACACTTGTTTTGTGAAGTCCTAAATAGATTGTTTGATTCATTTGTTTTAACAACAATAATATATTAATTTCCTGCTCCGCTGCTTCGCTGATTGCTTTATTTACCTATTAATGGACAACATTCCAATTTATTTAATATAATTATTATGCATATTATGCTCGAATTGGTATCCATCGCGAAAAATTGAAAATTAAACAACCAAATCGGAATACGTTCACCGCGCGTTCACAATACAAATTACTCAGTGCTCTTTATGATGAAATTATTAGATGTTGTGGTCGATAAACGGGAAAAATGTTTATGTAAAATAATAATATAGAAATTCCAAATTTATATTAATATTTATATATTCCTGCGGTTGGTACCTACGTACATTACCTATTATAATGCATACTAATATTATAAATGGGAAAGTGTATGTGTCTGTCTGTTTGTTTGTCCGTCTTTCAGGGCAAAACTACAGAACCGATTTAAATGAAATTTGGTACACAGATAGTCTAGAGCCTGAGAAAGGACATAGGCTACTTTTTATCCCGGGAAAACATAAGATCCCACGGGAACGCGGGTGAAACCGCGGGGCGGAAATCTAGTTAAATATATTTTTAATAATGAATTCTTCTGATTCATATGTATAGTATTTAACGCACAATGATAGCCGTTAGGGTTTTTATTGAATACAGTTTCCGTATTTATTTATTTGGATTTATCCTTGTTTGCATAATACATTGTATAATATAGATTATTAGTGTCTATTTATTAGGTACAAAAGCCTGCAGACAAAACCGCGTGCATAGATGCAAGACATTATTCGAGAGTCATAAATTAAAATTAATATTTGCCGCTTCCGCATGACTCGATCATATTTAAATTAATATCGAGTTTATAATCGACGCACGCCTGCAAAGTTCGAAAACCTTTGCCGTAGTTTACTAAAATAGAAAAAAAAATGAACGATAGTCCGCTATTTTCCGGTGCGCCTGCCGGAATTATGGTGGCCATCGACTACATAACGATAATTTTTGCTTAATAACTGTGTAACTTGATTTTAATTGATGAAATAATGAGCTCGCGTGCATTCGAAATGTTCTTACACTTTTTCAATAGACTCAATTTCAGATCGAATAATTTTACGTCAAGCTTGAGTGGAAACATTGGTACTTACAAACAGACAGACCGACAGACAAAATTTAAAAAATAGTTTATTTCTTATAAATGCATTTAGTAAAAAGCTGTTATTTTGACATTACAAACAAACACTTAAATTTTATTTATTTGTATAGATAACAACACTAATTTAACCTTCATTCTTATCGATGTCCTTCCATACATTAAAACACTTCTGCAGATTTCTTGTTAGATAAAGAACTGAACAAATAAAGTATCCTTGAAATGACAGTAACAGGATGACAATGAACGATGGTGGTAACGACAAGAATACGTACTTCTGCCAATCACATGTGTCCATGTAGTGATAGGACGCGTGTTTCGTCGGGGCTGAATGGCGCCACATGCAAGACACACCCTAAGCTTTAAAACTGGGTAGAGTAGAGATATAACACGACCTGATTCTTTATTATTACTGTAAAATAACCATTCTACATTATTACGTAAATCTATTTCGAAAATATAACGTGCGAATGCTTTTTGTACCTACCTCTATTTGTAAAAAGGTAAGATACGGTAACCACTTGCCGCGTGTGGAACAACCAAAACAACTTCATCTAACGACGCAATATAGGTACCTAACTCAATTGTAAGCAGAGGTATTAAATGAACTAGAAGATATTAGATGTAATTACGCTGTGATAGTAGTATAACTGTATCATTTAAAGTTATGTGTACCGTTTCTTCCCTATTTTGTATGAAAAGATCACTACATACTACGAAAGAAGTCACAGCTATGTGGCATAGCTGATCAAAGGCTATTATAGGCAATTCTACGTACTCGTATAAAAGAAAATACATAGAAGTGAGGAAGTATTGTCACTGACACAGGCAGGACGGGAACGTTTCGAGCGCTCCACAAGAATATTTAGTTTCCGGACATCACGACGTTCGCGACTCGCCGAACACAAATTCAATAGGTATCTTGGTATATTATATCCGTAACGTAACTAAGGAAAATATTAGTTTTTCCTTCTGTTTTCGAATTTAAACCTGTAGCAAATTTCTGTTTTCTGAAATAGCCTATTTCGTTTCGACATTCATTGTGATATTCTGTTTTCTAATTTATGCGAAGAAACAAGATTTATTTATTATTCTGATGACAAGACTTATGAAAGAACCTTCTAATAAACATTATTTGTTCCAGATACCCGAACGATGAGGCCGTAACGTAAAGTAATACTTGGACGTGACAGCGAGTCGACAAACAGGTGCGTTCGAAACCTTGAGTCTTGACAGGGGACAACACCTGTCCCAAAAATGACATTTATTATCTTATGCACGTTCATACCTACCCGGTTTCCATTATCAATATTATTTTTAGAATTCCAGTCGCCAACATTTTCGGAGCTTTGACATTATCCTCTGTAATAAATATAATATGGGCGAAGGATCGGCAATATTTATTTAGGTACCTAGGAAATAATCCCACTGCTGAGCACAGGCCTCCTATCACGAATAAGGGTGAAAGGAAATGGGCGAATAAGTAAGTACTCCACCACGCATGCCCACTGCGGATTGGTGGACGTATGCTAGTGGTCAACCTACTGTTGGAGTTTTCAAGCCCCCTAGGAGGTCTCCAACTAGCTTATCGACTCTCACAATTAAGTGATAACCGGGACCAACGACTTTACGTGGCTTTCGAAGCACGGAAAAAATAAATTATCGGAAATATTCTACTACTAAATAGTTCTAAACAATTTAAATTCAATCATCATCATCATCTCAGCCGCAAGACATCCACTGCTGGACATAGGCCTCCCCTGATCTCCAATAGGACCGGTCTTGGGCGGCCTGCATCCAGCGTTTTGCGCCGACCTTTACAAGGTCGTCCGTCCACCTTGTAAGTGGACGTCCTACGCTGCGCTTAAAAATCAATAAATCACATTAATTTTCTGCATCCATCATAAATCATACCCCTAATGAGCTTTGCAACACATAAGGCCTAAATACGCACCGGCAAGCCGGCAGTCCATAGGTGTGCATGCGCATACGGCGCACAATAGACAATAGCCTGTTTGTTATTCCGGATGATGCGCCCTGCGGAAGTGTAAACGTGTAGAACGGTGTCAACGGATGGCCGCCTTGTACCATCATATGTTATGTATATAGGCGCTTGAGGGACCTGCCACTTGAACTTCAATTAATTATATTCTAGGAACTTGTGCCATCTTTCGTCAGAGATTAACCTTGTCTAACATCAGCAAAATCTTTAAAACTTGATAATATATAGATACTGATTTAAATCTCCCGATTTTAATGCGATTTAATCTTCAGTTTTCGTATTAATTTATTGTGTAATACGAAGCCAAAGTTAACTATTTAGTAAAATTTTTTCGATTTCAAAATAACTACCACAGCCTTTACTGTTAGCATGAATTTGGGAAAAAAGCTCATATATGAAGGAAAAAGAACGAACCAACTTTTCTACTCACAAATTATTCATTGAAGAATCATAATGTGCAAGATTTAAAAAAAAAACACGGTAGAATTATTGTTACATGTGAGTTTTGGGTTCATTAACCCTTCAACAGCTTGGCGGAGTATAATAGATCCGAGCACGCCTCCAAGCTCTACAGCCACTTGAGAGCGCCCCAGATTTCCTTTCTTCATTTTAAGCTCTTTAGGTACATCATCATTCTTAGTTTTTTAACAGATTTGAAACTATGCCAATACTGTTCTTTTGTAGAATGTATGATAGGTATTTATCAAATACATAAAATATCAAATAATGATTAATATTCCTTCTTCTCTTTAAACTCGCGTTCATATAATCAATAAATTAATGCATTGTTATTTCTATAAATTAATTAACTCTTATATCATATACTAATTAATGCACTGTAAAATAATTACCCATCTGAACACTGCATACTAAATGCTCATTATCAGTAGTGCCGTTTTACGTTACTAAGTAGCAAATAATTTATATTTGAAACCGATCGAATATCACGGTTACGATTATGTTCTGGCAAACGCTATTGCTCATTGATTGCAACTAACTCTTTGTGGCATTGTAAAAGTGGAGTTACCTCGGTGCGCGAAAATAGCAGGACGTTAGTCTCAAAACACAAGACGCCCACGGGCCTTTAATCAATAGTAAAAAGTTTCAAATAGAGACTCATTGCAACAAAGTTACGTAATTCACGAACCACTAAGGGCCAGACGGGCCACTTGAACATTCACGACCTAATTCCGTTACGTCCCGCTGACATAGCATAGTTACGTAGACTCGTCGACTGATTAGTTTACCAGATCATTGTGGTCATTGAATTACACGCTTTAGTTTGTTGATAAATATTTTGATTGCACATTCAGAAGCTTCTTGTATTTGTTTGAGGTTTTATATCAGTATTACCTAATACATTTTGTCAACTAGTTAGGTGCGTATGAGTAAATGTTTAACTTTATCGCAGCCTGAAGGCCATTTAGACCTTAAGTAGGCTTTTTTCTACGCGGTTTAAAAGTGGTCTTAAAGTGGATCGTAATGGCTAAAGAACCATAATCCATAAACCCAGGGTAAAAAAACTACAACACCTAAACTTCGGTCTCTCCAAACATTTTGTCGCACTACAAGGGTTATTGACGACAAAATCCAGTAACAAATCTGTCAACTCGTTGGCAATAAAATCCTGTGCACAGTGGTGGCGTGGTGGTCGTGTACCAAACTGGGACGCGCTTTGAGAGTGAAATTGTGAGCTCACTGCCGCATGCCGGCTATCCAATGCGGGCTGTCACAGGCTCTTTGAGATGTGTTTACATCAACGTGTGTTGTGTACAATACCATGTACTATGTGCAGCCAACTCTAAACAGGAGATTCAGAAACAGTTATTTTATCGTCAGTATTTAATTAAATCGTAGGGGAGCTATTGTAAAGTCTACTGTTGTTTCTGCCGAAGTTTCTGAAATATACTCAAGTATACAAGACACTCGTTTATCTACAAACGGTAGGATGTTTTGGCAATCCTACAAGTCCTACTCAATATTATAAATTCGAAAGTTTGTGTGGAGGTCTGTTACTCCATCAGGCTGTAATGACTGAATTGGCGCAAATGAAATTTATAACCTAGAATCTAGGTCATATGTTTTAATCTAGGTCCTAGATAAATCATACCCTAGAATAAAACATAGAATACTTCTATCTCGGGAAAACTTTAGTTATTAGATCCTAGGATCGCGGGTAAAACCATAGAATAAAAACTAGTATTAAATATCCTGAAACGTTTAAGTTTCAGTTGGTAACACCAACATAAGTACAGTACAGTGTTGTCCAGTCGTCCCACATAGGTACTTTCCTGTATTAGATGATATATTTCCGTCTTTACACCTACACGTAAATTGTTATCTGCCAGAGCTTTCCAGCCTTTCAATATGTAGTTGTACCATTTACCTACTCGTACTGCAGCATTTTCAAATGTATTTTCCTTGACAATGCAACGCCGGCGCCAATTGTAAGGAAATAAAATACTTGTGTATTCAAAATGTGGATTTTCAGGTTTACGTAGTTTATCTTTTGTACTTTCTACATATCTTTTGACCGTATTCTCAATGTTATAAATTGTTCTAACTTAACTATAAATTATGTGTTGTTACGGCATCCACTAAGGAAGGGTTAAAAATTTAAATATTCCAAAATATATTTCAATAATTATTGATTTTAATCATAGACAATTTATTAAGGATTAATACTTAATGAAATTAATAAGTAGACACATTTTTCCATTCTTTTCGATAAATAATATCATGCCGCTGTCGTAAAAAAGCCCACAGACCTCGTAACTTCGTTCTATTACACCTCATTACTTAATTAATTATCTATATTAGCTAATTAAACTTTAACCACGTAGGCACAATAATTTATGTATACAACATATACACGCGAGAATGTTGTGTCTTGTCTGTGTCAACGGTTCGTGCGGGGACATGGCGTGTATGCAAAATTACCATTAATTAGAGTATAGCCACCGGTTGACCTAATTATTTTTGCGTGAAATGCTGACGTCACGGAATAAAAAATTTATATGGATATTTTTATTATTAGATTTCCTTCTGGTCATAATAATTATAACTAGTTATTCAGGGAAGTATTGTTAGAATGTGTCTTTACTTTCCGCATTAGGCACTACTAATAGGTACCTACTAATGTACGAACTAAAGTTACAGTGTATGTACATATTATTATACTTAGTCACATTAATGGAATTCATAGTATTCTGTGATAAAACCATAATCCCATTCCTACTATGTATTATAAATACGAAAGTATGTTTGTTGGTTTATTTGTGTGTGTTGTTTGTCCTTATTTCACACAGTAAAGGAGCAAGAGCAACGGATTGACGTGATAGTTTATGGACACTGACATAAGCTATTTTTTATCCCATAAACGTGGGTGAAACCGCGGCTCGAAATCTAGTTTTCTATAAAATCTTATCCTACTACTTCACTCGCGTTCCTGGTACAAAAAATCCGATGTTTTAATAGTTATTCTGCTATATGGGGCGGAGACAAATCCAACAAATCAAAGAACATAAAAATCGGTCCAGCCGTTCTTGAGTTATAAATGGTGTAGTGTAACTAACACGACTTTGTTATACTGGTGTGTATGTTGGTCACTCAATCACGCCGTAATGACTTATCAGATTTAGGTGAATTTTGACATAAAGATTGATCACATTCTGCAATAAAACATAGGATACTTCCCCGGGAAAACATTGGATCCTTAGTAAAATATTAATATTTATGAAAGGAAAGATCAAATATCATTTTCTTTCATGTGCCGTAACGTAACTCGAATCTCAAATTCATTATGTTACATACATATTTAGTAATAGTTCGAGAGAAATAATCGTTATGTGCATATTTTATTTTAAATAACGATCACTAAAATAGGTCATAGTTCATATTTTTCCCGGGTTGAATAGGGCTACCACTGTCTCTGGAAATATGTTTTAGAGTAATTATTATTAACTAGCTGTCCCCCGTGGATCACCCACGTTACCGAGAAAAAAAATTGCCCATTTCCTTCTCCAAACCATAGGCTATCTGCGTACCAAATTTCATCAATCGGTTCAGTGGTGTAGGCGTGAAAAGGTAACAAACAAACTCACATTGGCATTTATAATATTAGTTAGGATTAAAGATAATAAACCCCTAACATCTTTTGTCATCAGACATTGCATGAACCAATATACCTATGTATACCTACATTATAACTGTTGCTGTAAGTGTTAGGTAGGTATACTGGATGATTTTGTTATCACTGGCAATACTTGCAGGGGTGGAAGTAGGTACTCATCAATGTGAACTACTTTTGTTATAGGACTAACTGTGAAATCATGAAAAAATTATCAGCTGTTCAATACAAAAGTTCAATACCTACTCGACCAAAATGTATGAAGCAACCGTATTATTTTACACGATATCAGAGTTAGCCCTATAATAAAAGTTGTTTACATTGATGAGTACTTCCACCCCTGCAAGTATTGCCAGTGATAACAAAATCACCCTGTATAGTACTTTGTTTTAGTCACAATCAAGTACTTATATGGTATTTCGACAAACAACTTGATAAATATTTAATGGTAAGTAATATTTTACATAACATTTACAAACAACAATAATTGCTATAAATACCTAAATGATAGTAATAATGCAACAGTTTGTATGTCTGACTAATAACTACAACCTACATAATAAATTCATATAAGAATAGATACCTACGTACATAACTTCTTACATAACCAAGTATAGTGCTAGCTTAGCAAAAATTATTCCGATGCCCATTCTAAAATACTTTATTCAGAAATCAAAGTAGAAGTAGGTCATCGTAGTGGTCATCTATCATACCATTGCAGTGAAATAAAGTCTAATTTCCTGTAGCAACCGAGCTATTATAACTGAGTTACCGGACACTGGATAACTTCAAAATTGTAATCTGTATACAGAATGATTTTTTAGTCACTGGCAATACTTGCAGGGGTGGAAGTACTCATCAATATAAACAATTTTTAGTATGGGACCAATTCTGATATTGCGTAAAATAAAACGGTTGCTTCATACATTTTGGTCGAGTAGGTATTGAACTTTTGTGTGGAACAGCTGATAATTCGTGATTTCACAGTTAGTCTCATAATAAAAGTTGTTCATATTGATGACCATATTTCCACCGCTGCACATATTGCCAGTGAAGTGACTAAAAAGTCACCCAGTATATAATACCCATATAAATTAAATTCTACCAGTATACCCGATAACCCGTACGTGATACTGCTATATAAAATTCGATATCTTTGATATTACTATTAGATCCAACCCAGCGTGATGAGTAATATCTACTCAAAGATTTATTGCCTTTTAAAGAAACACTCGATCGCCTCTTGAGATCGTAAATTACATGTCATGTGCTAGTGTTAGACATGCGTTTGTATTTCATATTTAGTTCTATAGGATATTAATTTTGTGAGACACTCCCTCGAAATAAATACTAGCTAACTCAATCTATCTATATAAATAAAACCGGCCAAGCGCACCGAATCGCGTTTGTTGTATGCCCCCCTTAAATATGTATTTTATTTTGTTTTTAGTATTTTTTGTTATAGCGGCAATAGAAATACATAATACATGGTTCTTGAGATACAGCCTGGAGACAGACAGACGGACGGACGGACGGACAGACAGACGGACGGACAGACAGCGAAGTATTACGGGGAACAGCTCGATTAATATATTATACTGACTAATAAATGTCGTGATTTATTTTTCACTTACTGATTACTAAGGTAGTAAGTGCATACAGTTTGGACCATAATCAGACAGCAGATTCTAAGCATACTACTACATAATTTTTAGAAACACCATTTACTTATAATTTAAATGTCCACATAATAATAAAAAATACAGCGCAATTTTATGAACATAAAAACACGTCCCCGAAGAAAGACGGTCTGAGCTTCACGAGTCCTTAAAAACAGCTATACATAATAAGTCAACTGTAGTCTGTAAGTCGAAATACCGCTGTTTCCAGTATAATTTCAAAGCCCAGCCAGACCTAGACTTTATCCGTGGAACCACCCACCACCCCATTTATCCCCTATCTACCAAGATTTACTTAAAGACGGTAGATATACAATGTTGTTTGGTAAAGTCTGTTATTCGTTGAAGGATGTAAACAGAGTTGACGGCTTTTGTTATCTTCATGTGAAATTACGTTTCATTATTTACAAGGTCAGGGTTGTTAGGGGACTTATACTAATGTTTTGTTCTGTCTATATTACCTACTATGGATATATTGTTCAGACATTACTATCTTGAGTTAATAATCTGAACTTGCACTATGGAAACTTGTTTCTGATATACCACATTATATATTATAAATATAAATGTGAGTGGTTACGCAAAAAGGGACCTGAAGGGATTGGAAACGGTATTTTTTTCATGGGTTTTGATTCTGTGGTCTTTCAGCTTAGTTTTGGTCTAATCAGAATATTTTTAGGTGCCGTAGTTTTTTTTTATGAATTTTTTAGTGAGCCGAGGCAGTTTTGGAAAAATTACACCTTAAAAACAGCGCACAGTGGTGTGACACTCGAAGCGAAACTCATTTCGACTCAAAACTTTAATACGATTTACTCGAAATCAATTATTTTTTGCGTAACCACTCACATATATATAATGTTGTATGTCAATCATCTAGTTAATACCTACTTGTAGGGTCTTGGCGGGAATCAAACCCACTATCTGATGCGTGACAGCCAGTTAATCTTACCTCCAGACCAACCGGCTCATTGAACTACCGGAACGTCCCCAAGATATGTAATAAGTCGGTGTGTTCAGGAATCCGAAATGAGAAATAGCGATAGAGATTCTAATATAAAATCCGCTTCGAATGTGATAACTTTTCTTCCAATTCAGTTCATACGGATGCGTGTAGGCAGGCTCTTGAACTATCTAATCTGTCATAGATAACTTAGCTTTGATCATGACAGACTAGGATTAAAGAATATTCTGGATTAATAAAGGATTCCCTCAAATCCGCTGAACTGTCTATGAAATAAAATGAACAAGCAAGTGTTTTGTTTTTTTGGTGTGTCAGCTTTTGTAGTGTTGTGGAATAGTGTTGAAATTTTGCTTATGTCTGATTTTTTTATTGAATTTCCGTTGCAAATATTGCTGAGTGAACAATATGTATATAAGTTAGTAAACGTTACATAAGATTTAGTTCAAATAATATCACGATAAAAAGTTATTATTAATTTTAAAATGATATTCACAGCAACAAGTTACAAAAAGTGCAGTCGTCTTTACCCTCTCAATGCTCCATTCATAACAGGCTTCCTAACGGATGGCAAACAATAGCATAAAAATAAATGCTGCAAGCGTTACCTCACACCACGCCCCCAGCCACCAGCCATCAACTCCCACAGTGTCCCCATAAACCGAACTGAAGCACTAAGTAATATCTTCGCAGTGCACTGTACTCGGCCCTTTGTACCGCAATCGCGGGCCCATTCAAGCTGTGCACTTTTTCTTCCATTCATTCCGGAGGTTTCTGTCATTACGACGCATGCTGTAGATTACTCGGCTTCATATACAATGGACTGTGACAAGCTAGGCTCAAATTATGGCTTACGAGAATGGAAAATAAATACAGAATGAAAACGGTCGATTTTGAAGAGCCGTTTCGTATCTATAATTTAAGACTTGCGTAGGAGTTGTTCTTGTGAGTATTATTGATATCTTGTCTAGGTTTAAGCCTAGGTAACTACGTATTGTGACCATCGCAAAGCTAAATTCCACTGCAGTCATGGGTTAAATGCTTTATTCAATCTGCGGACTCCAACACAATTGTTTCTATTCGTTTATCACATGTCAACCAATTTATTAAACAGCTAAACTAATGCATATTATACTTTATGAACCTCTAAATAAAGGTCAGGAAGAATGTTGTGAGTTTTCGCGAACTTGTCAAGCCATTAGGATGTGCGAATTACCACTGCTGGCTACATATCTATATATTTACATATTATTTCTTTCTTTGTGTTTGTGGTATGAACTGGTATTTTTGGGTCAGGAGTCAATTTTTTTATAAGTATAGATGAGGTTATAACCTAGGATAAATTAGGACTAGTGTCTAGCATATTCGACCACACAAAACCGACTGTAAATTGGGTGTTATTTTTGAAATAAAACTGTATTTGTTTTGTGCACATTTCGTTCATGAAGTTGAAACATATTTGACATGAAATTCATAAAAAACTCAACCGGCCCATTCTGTTGAGGGCATACTTTATTTGTGCCACTCTTTTGATTTTTTTCATTGTGAAATATATATCGGTATATGAGAAAAATTACGAAAATAAACGTTCAGTGGCACCTGTGCTATCATCTTTTAACCTCGAGCAAACTCTAGCTACCACGACTCTGCATTTCATGTTGCATTGCTGCGTTATTTGCTAAGTCCTACCTCATCAAGATCCCCGGGCCCTCAACTAAAAAACATGGCGATTAGATTCTAATGCGTCGACTTATTATTAACTTTATGACAAAACACATTCATTGAGCTATCACTTGCAATCAGTTGGCACATTAGCATTATTTTTTTCAATCAAGTGTCATTGTATCTTTATCCATAGAAGAACAGGGTTTCCTTAGTAGTATGACGTCGACATTCCTTTCAGCATTATCTTGTTCACAATTCATGGCTCAAATATGCTCCTCTATCATACCTTGCAATAAATTGTTTGAATACTCCTTGCTAGTAGACTTCCTAGACATTTTTCTACGAGTATGTCTTCAGCTGTAACCATCATGACAACCTGTTAACAGAGTCCAGCGCTTATATTCCACATCAAAGCACATTTTGTTTCTATGAATTTGGTTTCCATTACGAGGAATTTAAATTTGGAAACCTTCTGGATCCAAAAATTTGTGACAAGTAACAGGCTCTCTATAAAGGCCGTTCAAGCAATGCAATTCATTTTTCAAATTCTTGGCAGAACCTACTTATTTCAATATGTTTTATGTAAAATAGTCACATAATATATACAATTTAATTCATTAAAAGATTTGGTAATGATGAATCTGCCGTAAATTCGGAAAAAATAATTGCATTAGCAATATTTCTCGAGCTTCCTTTTTAGCCCCCCTGGTCTCCTAATTCCTCGACTGATAACTTTGCTTGTTCTCACTCTTGTAAGCAATTCTGTTAATCTACACATAAGTAAATGAAATACTCAATTTAAAGTACACGCTTATAACTTCTTTAGAGATATATCCCCTAATAGCTAAATAAACAAATTATTCTAAACACATTACGGTTCTTAAAACAACATCCACCGCAACCAATTATAGTGTAATTTCACTCAAATAGCCGTAAAGCTGCTGAATAGCTTTATTAGAGATGTTACCAATTTATTGATTAGGGATACACGTGCGGATATTTTTGTCCGTTCCAGGCTTGTCTTCTTTTATTATCCCACGCAATATTTATTATTCGTCAGCTACAATTTATACACAGATTTCCTGTCCCAATCTGACCCCTGTTTTATTTGTTTACGGCTGAATAGAAGGTTCTTATTTTCTACGGTCTCTGTTTTCCAGTACGATATTACGAGTTTGTATTTACCTAAATCTTTAGTCTTTTATATTTTTTTTTACTATTTTATTCTCACTTGGTAAATGATGATGGGGCTAAAGGTTGTAAGCACACAAAGCCTAGACCTAGAAGGAACTGGCTCTTATGTGCAGCTGCCGATACACACTGGATAATACTTGGCGACAGATTTTCAACTTGAAGTTGGTAGCAAGTCAGGAGGGTACTTCAAAGTACCCTACTACCATGCCTACCTGCACCGAAGGCTCAAGCTCATTGTAGGATTCGAGCTCGCGACCTTTGTCACACCATTCGTCGTCAATACCACTGACCTATCATGGCCTCAAAATCACCTTTCTTTCGAAAGATGATGCGATAGCTGTGACAAAAAAAAATATTGGACTAGTTAATAATTTTTGTTAGGTTTTAATTATTTTTCGAATTTTACTACTATGCTCAATTTAAGACTGAACTGACTGACTTATATCCGCCAGATTCGGTTTCATTTGCTCGCATCACTACGCTATAATTCCATGGCATCTATTTCCGGCCACGGCACGCGCCACTTTTTACGGCTATTAGATAACAGGAGATAAATTACCGATTACGGGACGGCGCGTGCGCAGCCACCGCAGTTCAGTCACGCCAGGAAAGTATAAAAATAAAATTTTACTTTACGGATGTTTACCCGTGTCGCGACCGGATTATGGATCAATTGGGCTGTCAAAAATTTTTATTCTCATTTATAAGAGGATATAGCGTAAAATAAATTTACAATTAGCACAACTACGAATAATATTAAAGTATTACTATACCTAGTTATCTACTAAAAGTGTACGGTAGTGTAATGTGATTATAATTCAAAAAGTATTTACACAAATTACTGCTTAAACTTAACTGTCAAAGGATGAACAAAGGCTTATTAAAACAAGAATGTATGTGCAATGTTCAAAGCATTTATTCAATAAGGAAATAATTTATTACCAACTCATACATGACCACGCCATATCAGTCTAGTTTATACACCGCACAAGCAATTTAGGTCTTAATTTACGACCGCACGAGGTAAATCTAGGCTAATATTAATTGACTTGAATTTGTGACGAACATGTAGGTAGACATTGCGAGTATATTATGTTGTGTTGCCAGCAATCAGAAAACCAATATCGTGTCATCCCGCGGGGTTGTAATTAACTTGACGATGTTACTATGTAGTTTACTATGTACGGTGTCTGTGTTTAGATTGACAGGTACTTTTATGAGACGAAATGTATCTTCTTCATCCATTCATTTCAATATTTTACGTTCCTACTAAGTTACTCATATTTTTTTTTTCCATACTTATAATGATACATAAATATTGTCAGTGAGACTAGATAAATAATTTTTTATTGACAGCACTTCTCACAAAAGTAACTTTCCTTACCGTGCGTTAGAGTGAGGATTAAAAATATTTTCATTTCATTATTAAATTACAATGAGCTTGAGCTTTCGGTGAAGGAAAACATCGTGAGGAAATCATAGCACGGTGGTAGGGTACTTTGTAGTACCCGTCTGGCTGGCTACGACCCTCAAGTTGAAAATCTGTCGCCAAACACCTACTGGTGTGTTCCGGCAGCTACACTTGAGAGCCAGTTCCTTCTAGGCTTTGTGTGCTTACCACCTTCGGCCACATCATCACTTACCATAGTGTAGAATGTGGTCAAACACAAAGTAAAAAAAAAATATTCGGGCCACAGGAACTCCATTCTACTACTTATGACAACATGATAATGAAAATGAAGATCACAAAATTTTTGATAAAAAAAATTTAAAATACAATTGAAAAAACCAGGCAATAATTCTAATTCCGGGTCATTGTAAGTAACATATGGATAAGAATTAACTGACTTATTTCATTAACATGTTCCACTAATAAAGATATATATATTGAAAATCTGTCTTCTTTGAAGTGTGGGTGGTTGAGGCAAATAGAGCGGTGCAACAGCCTCTACTACCGCTGCAGGCTGCATCCTATACGAGCGATGTTCATTTAACGCCATATCCGATGGAGTGTAGGCCGGTTACGTAACTGGCACAAATACGCCGATCCAAACGCTTTTTACCGTTGACATGAAACTTTAAAGAGCTTAAATGTTTTCTGTATTAAAATGTCTGGTAAGTATGACACGAATATTTTGATTGCTATGAACGTTGCATGTTCAATTTGCAGGTTATTATCAGTAAAAGTATTTCTAGCAGTAAAAGAACGCAGGTAGCTTCTCTCGTAAAACATCCTATGGTTCAGGTTTAGTCGGTTTGAAAACTTTTCAAAAACGAGAACATCAAGTTACAAAATATTAAGACTTCAAATTAATAATGGGCCATTATTGTTGAGTGCCATTAAGGTTAACGAAATCGCTCAACAAATTAATTCGAAAATAAAACACAGGATAAGTCACGGGGACTAATAAATCCCTTAAAAAATCATAAAGGGAATAATAAATCAAAAGACGGAAATGATATTTACGTCGTTCCTGAACGAACAGGGGTGACGCGACGTTGGGACATTATTTTTGTCGTTTCTACTCTGCTTAATACCGTATCATGTTTTGGATTATACATATGGGAATATAATATATCAAACAAAATATATAATAAATATAGACCAAGTTTTTAGACCATCACATTACAAAGTCTACATCATAGCTATCGCCGTCAAATAGTTCTAGTAGTTTTCATACAGCAATGTAGGTGTAAAATTACACGTTTATTGTCTCCTGTTCATTCACATAATTATAGTCGATACTTGAGACACATTTAATAGCACTTTAAAAAGCTGTTAGTGATTTGAGTTGTCTGTTATAATAATAAAATATACACATCTCAATATTTCAGCAAAATATGTAAAATTGTACTTTATCCAGTTGAAATGACTCCACACTGAGCGTGAAATATCGTTCATGCATGCTCCAGGAACTTCGCAAACTCTGCTGGTGATGCTTGTATAGCTGCATTGCAAATTTTCAACAGAGTTGAGGAAATATACATTTTACCATGAAATGGTGGAATAACAAAACATGTTCAGCCTCTAAACAATACATGGATTCGTGTTTAATATTAATAGGTTCAGTAATTTATTATATTTGATGCATCACTTAATAGATTACCATTTACATCAAATGATGCGCATACTTTCTGACATTTACAGTTAACTGTAAACTAAATTGTAATTTTTAAAGCTCTAATAGTTTTCTCAAATCCTAATTAACAACCATTTGTATCGAATAACGGCAGTTTAACGTAATACGACGTAAGCCCGTATAAACAAAACTGTAATCCTCGTGAGTCGGATTATGTGATCTTGTGGTGTAATAGCAATTGGTGCCACCGCTATACGACTACGACGCCTTTCGACTCCCATTACAGAGTTTATTTTAGTTAAGTAGCGTTTAACTGATTTGTACTATCATTACCTGTAAGACCCTTTAAAGAGATGATTTTGGACAAGTTGTTCTTTATTTACGCTTACGACTGTACGGGAACTTCTGTGTAGATTATTCTACAATTTAGTATTAATCGTCATGCTTTTGTATTATTGTCAATAAGTAATTATAGTCTTATAGCACTTTTATTAATATCAACATCATTGAATGTTTCTTTTTAATGATCTAAGGTACTATTATCCTACATATATGTAGATACGTTTCTAGGAATAAAGACATTACAAATAATCATATTATTTACTTGCTGTATCTATTACAATTACAAATTCTTGGTATCATATCTTAGTAATCATGTCATTTACTAGAATTCATAGGTAGGTAAAATAAATAAGTAGTCAACATATAGTATATTTTTCGTTGGCAGCCGGTTTATTATGTATGCCGTGTATTTTTTATTGTAGATAGTTTTGTGTCTTACCACAATGTCACTGTTGAAAGTAATGATGTGGTCGAAGGTCGTAAGCATACAAAGCCTAGAAGGGAATAAATGGCTTTTATAATATATACTAGTAAACCCGGCCACGCGTTGCTGTGGCTCAGAAAATACATTGTAGGGAAAATATTACACAAAATTACAAAAAAATCCAAAAAAAAAAAATGATCCGATCCCTACCAAACATTACAGAATCATCCGCTGGGCTGAATTTCATCAAGATCGCTCCAGCCGAATAACCAGTTCCCAGAATAACTTTCACGTGGTCCTTGAGAGCCGCATTGTTTTCCACATTAGGTAAGGAATTTACCATCCTTCCACTCCTTGAGAGCCTCTTGTCAACGCCGTCTCATCTTGCAACTGAACGCATCCTAGCGAAACTTAATTGTGAACGTATAACGAGGTTCTGTCAACACTATTATATAAGATTGGAAAGCATTGCAAATAAATTGATATCTAACTAGCCTTACTTCCTCAATAATTGGGCTATCAAATGCAATAAGAATTTTTCAAATCCGACTGGTAGTTCCAGAGATTAAAGCATTCAAACAAAAAAAACTCATCAGCTTTATCATATTAGTATAGATTCTTAATGTTTAATATCAGAGCCTGATAATTGCACTGCCCATTTGAAATGCCTTTTTCGACATACTAGTGACAATTTATCATTACTTTCTCATTAAACTTACAGCTTCCAGAATATGAGGTAAGTCTATTCTAAAAGACAGTCGAGGATTGGAAAGTATGGTGTTGTATGAATGATGACGTATTTAAATACTTTGGTTGATGACCCAGCGTGGTAATTATGAGCAATACTTCTGTACTAATGACACCAAGGTAAAAAGATGATGTCTTTAGAAATTCATAACCAAGACGTAAGAGCCGAAACGTTAAACGAGGCAATTGCTGTATAATTACGTACAAAATACATAGTTTCCTTGATGATCTGTGTTCACAACCGTGCAATACTGGGTGGCAGCCCTAGGCGTAATGCATTTATAATGGCAATAGAACATTATAATAAGTACCGTGATAGAAGATAGACGGTAGATAGGTATTCTACACTACATGGTTGATACTTGTTCTCTCTTACTGAAGTGTATCGATTAGGGTTGTCTGCTACTTTGACTCAGGCATGGAATGTAGAATCCCTTACTTTTATAGATGCGAAAGTGTTTTTTTTTTTTTTGCTTGTACTTCTTAGCAACAGATTTTTCGCATTAACATAGTTTAACAGCGGAGCAAAAACTATTATAGTATATAAAAGACTTGATAGAGTTTCCTTTTCCATTTCCTTATCTGTTGATCGCTCCAAAGCTTACATCGGCATCTCACTTCATTCCATGCTATGGATGAGATTGGTCGATATTGGGCCTCACATAGCCAACATTTGTAATAATTTTTCATCATCATCATCCTCCTACCCTTATCACACTTAAGTGGGGTTGGTGCAATATGTTTTCATTCCCCCTTATCATCAGTCATCTCAGTATTCATTCCTTTCACACGTTCTTTCCTCGTTCTCTCTCTACCATTGCAATCTTAATAATTATAGTACTTACACAGCGAAAAAGACATACATTGGTCTATCGCGTTTGAAGTCACGCGAAATGCCGCTTTGTGTATGGCAGCTTGGGCTCGCTATTGCCCCTCTCTCACCGCGTAAGCCGTGCACGATTGATCTGTCTAGACGTGTCCGTTGGCCGACTGTAAGAGTTACATAGACTGTGGTACTTAGTAGTAATTATGAATTATGTTCTTATGTCTCTCCATATCTTAGTGTTTCGTTCTTTCTGTCGAATAATAGAAAATTGCCTTATTAAAAGCTGGCAGCCCTATAGCTGATCGAAAGTTATGATTTGAATAGTCGGTTCTCAAGGGACTGGAGACATACTTCGACACGCTTCACGACCGTGTGAACGTCTTATTTGACTACCTATGGGTTCATTGTTATACTAAGTTACGTCACTGGCCCTCCCACTATGAGCGTATGCAATTATTGCCCTTATAACAAAAGGGATATTGTCTAAAATCGAATTTTCAGCGGACAGAATAAATGTCGTTAATTTCACGGTATTTGACGGTACTTTTAAATGTATTATTTTTTATATATTATAAAAAATGTTAATAGTTTCTTTAGTAGAAAACAAAGCGAAATATTAGTGACAAAAATCTTTTATGACGTTTTTAGGTCCGTAATAAATAACTTCAATCAAAAACAGGTGAAGTTTGAATCGAAACTGAAACAATTGACTTTGAATCCTAGATCTATACTTTTTACGGTTTATTTTCTAATATAACAATATATTATTGAGGCTCGGCCTATGTTTTATAACATTTGTTATAAATTATAGAAATATTTCAACGATCAAGTTGTATAGTTAAGATACTTATATGTCTCATACAAGCAGAAATAGATCGAGAACATAATTTGAATAATTAATTAAATAACTATTAATCAGTATTCAAGACAACATCTATGCTATTCGTCTCAAATGCCTCGAGGAATAATTTAGTTACTACCTACGGAATTTTAAGGGCGCATTTTATAGGACACCGCATTGACTACGTAATGAAAGTAATTATAGCCGAGTTGGTTCAAATTGGACAACTTTGTAGACAAGAAAAATCCGGCCAACTGCGAGTCGGACTCGCACACGAAGGGTTCCGTACCATTATCTATAAAAACGGCAAAAAAATCACGTTTGTTGTATGGGAGCCACCCTACAATATTTATTTTCTTTTGTTTTTAGTATTTGTTGTTATGGCGGCAACAGAAATACATAATTTGTGAAAATTTCAACTGTCTAGCTATTGCGGTTCTTGAGATACAGCCTGGTGACAGACAGACGGACGGACAGACAGCGAAGTCTTAGTAATAGGGTCCCGTTTTTACCCTTTGGGTACGGAACCCTAAAAAAGGTATTTAAGTCTTAAAAACTTAAGCGGAACCTTTTTCGTATCAGGTTGTTGTTATCCGATCCGGAGACGCAGAGTTACTACAGAAGTAGTGCCCTCCTCATTCCTCAATTGAATGAATGCTGTGTTCCGACAGTTACACTTGAGAGCAAGTTTCCTTGTAGATTTTGTGTACTTACCACCTTCGGCCACATCATCATTTACGAGATTGTAGTCTAACACACGCCTATCAATAATAAAAAAAACTCTAAAAACGAGCAAAATTGTGAAGCAAAATTTCCAGCTTATAGTACAGTACGAATGAAAACGCAATTTCCATACATTTTTCACAATCCTAAAGCTTTGATGTCGTTGCACTATAAATCCCACACACAATGGTCAACGCCCCAGCCCTAGACATTGGCATCTTAACGCCTACATTGTACGGATTCAAATAAGTGTGTAAACAAGGCTTCTCATACAAATTAAGACAGAAAACAGTTATCACGAATCGAGTCACACTATGTTAAATCCATTCGAGTTTACTTTAGAATTCATTAAAGTTGCCGCGACTCGCACTGAGACGTGATAAACGATGTCAGCTAACATTAGGGTTGTCACTTTTGAAATAAAAGTAAATAACACGATTTACGCGTTATTATTCTTTTTTTTATTTTTTTTCATCAACAATTTAGGTACTTTTATTGTATTCGTAATATAAAATTTTAATCAATACAGTCACAATCTTACTTTACGTAACTCTAAAAATATATATAAGTGACAGCCCTAGTTCTGACAGAACCAGGTGATCATCTTGTCATGATCGACATAATGTAACATGTCACACTATATCGAATATTCTTGTGAAAGTCACAATGTCTGAAATGTGACGAGCTAGCATCAATAGTTTATCTATCGACGATTGACTTTATTTTAGTTTTTCTCAATTCAATGTAATTTAGGCGATTTTTTATATCAAAATACAATAGTAATTTTGAGGAGATAAGGTCACAACCACAGAAATTTATTTCTCTGCCTGTGGTCACGACACACCGACTCTACCCACAGAAGTTTAAAGATCGCAATACATTTCGGTTAGAAACTACAAAGTGAAGATTAAATTTATTTATAGCATTTAATTTTAAATTTCAAATGTATTTCTCATCATTGGTTTTTCAAAGAAATTTGTTTAAACTTTCTTATAATTCCCGCACCCTAATGTTCTTGGTTATAAAAAGAAAATATGACTCGACATTGAAGAAGAGATTGTCAAGTGCCTACACAATTTTATTTAACATTAAACAACCTTCTACAAATATAAGGTTTCATTTAGAAAAATAATGTCTTGACTTGTATTTTTTTATTTTAAACGTCTTTGTTCTAACCACAATCTGACCATGGTCGAAGTTGCTAAGCACACGAAGCCTAAAAGCTGACTGGCTCTCACTCAAGTACACCTGATGGCGACAGAATTTCTATTTGGCCAGCCGGTCGGGAACTTACTAACAATTAACCACTACCATGCAATAAGTACAAAATCAAGTTACCAGCGATAAAGCAGATATTATCGAATAAGTAACGAATAGCTCCTGTCCTGTGCCTATAAACAGTATTTTATTATACACCCACGCGTTTCCAGCCCGCTTAAAATCCTTTTTCTCGTAATACTGATTTTTCTCCAAGGGCTTCTTACTTGTTCACCCACGCAATTCCCTTGTCTATCTATTTGCTGAGTAAAAATGTAAAACACATTACTTTATTTACATATAATTGTAATGGATGGAATGTAGTTGCGTGATCAACTTTTGAACGGAGGTTCGACCATCGTTAGACAAAAGACAGTCGTAGTTTTGTAAACATTACGTATTAGGTCTAAGACCTAAGATGATGATTGTGAAATGAGATGTTAATATTTAGTTAGATATCAAATATATATCTATTTAACCTTTAAATACTCTTAAGAACTCGTTGCTTAGTAGTTCGCCGAGATAGATCGTGATTCAGTCACTCCCATTTCGTTTCCAATATCATGTATGTTTCACATTTCGAAATTAATTTGAATGGTACCATTAAATCACGAAATTTGAATAGTATTGCCTACACACACACGATGCCGTTCAATTGGGAGGGAAAGGTGTCCCACGACGCGGGTACAAAGTTACTACGAATAGATCGTGGGTTCGTGGGCGACATGACAGCGCCGGCGCCACCTACCCGGTACATTATGTGGTACGACTTATAAGAAAAAGCGAGAGAAAATCTGAGTGGTGGATGTGAACTTTATGTTCCATGATGTCTTGATAAGGTGTGATAGTTCAGTTAGTTAGAAGAGTACTTTCTTATACCCGCCTGGATTGCTTCCACCCCTTAAGTTGAAAAACTATCACCAAGCACCTACTGGTGTGCTACGTACGGCAGCCGATTTGTGAACCTGTTCCTTTTTAAGCATTGTGTGCTTGCCACCTTTGTCTACGTTATCCTTAGAGTGAAATGAGAGTCAAAGACTTAGTATATCCAAAGTAAAAACAAGGTTATATCTGATGTCGACTACAGACCATGGGGAGTATTAATTTTGTGGGAAAATAAATTGATATCGAACCTACTGCAACTTGTAACTTGTACCACTTAAACACCAGTCTCTCGGGAAACCGCTTTTGAATGTCGCATACAGAGCTACGCATCGTCTCTTGAATTAAATGGGTTCACGCACTAGATTGACAGAACGCGCCGATTTTGCTAGCAATTTTTATTGGAATACTTGTATCATGGTAATCATCTCTAATTCTATTATTTATTGGCCACCAAAATGTACTTTTAATTTAAATACGAATCGAATACATAAGATAAATACCACATAAGGTATTCTTACGTCAATTTTAAAGAAAACTATTATATACTTAAGTCGTTTTCCATCCTTAAAAATTTTGTCTAGATATCTACGAAGAAATTAAATCCCAAATATAACTAAAAATATTTGCCAGTCACCGATTTCACTAAGTCATGTCAATGATAATTAATTTAACGGAGGGGTCGTCCCTTCCGTAATCCCGTTCCCTAATGACAAATTATGGTAAATAATTAAACGCCGCGGCTCAATGGGTTAGTGCGTAACATAAGTAGATTGTAAGCTACATTCATAGACTGTTTATTGGTAGCTTTCATTCATAGTATTTGTACATTATACCTTAATAGGTAAACGTGGCGCCCGCGGTACGATTCCTTCTACAGAAAAGACGTTCAATTTAATTCAATAAAATTGTTGTTTATCGGTACGTTTTTATTTGATGATATTTTCTTTTGTAAATGGGGTTGTCATAATATACAGAAAATTTATATTAGAATGATTGGATATTTTGATATTAGATTGAATATGTAATTATTTATCTATTGAATATAGAAACCTTATTCGTAACAAATACCTACGCAACTATTATATAATTATTTTTTCTTCGTTTATTAGAAAGGGACTGTTAAGGTGACGCCGCGTTAAGCTTAAAAATCTGAAATTCAGCGTGCTGCGTCCCGCTCCCTACTATAGCGACCTCTCATAGAAAACTCGCGTAAACGGAACGGGCGTATGCGACAAAATGGTTTTTATTGTTTAATTTAAAAACTACAAATATATTTCATAAAACCTAAGTACAATTTATAGTATCAGTTTCAATTAATATAAGTATGTAGAAATTTTGGAACCTTAAATCGATCCTCAATGTCTGTAAAATTGGAATCTCTTATTTTAAAGAGGTCTTTTTAATTAATTATTTTGTGTTATAAAAGTTAACCAATCGTATTATGCAACGTACAAAATAAAGTCAAAGACATGATGAATTCGTACAATAAATTTCAGTTCGTTCGCTTCAGTCATTGTTGAGAAAAATCGGAATCCTTGCAACCAAAATCTTCAAGGCGTCGCCTTAATACTGGTGATCCCCAATGACTTAACGCATCAGAGGGGGAATCAACACGCACAAATACCATTATTCTGTATTTGTGACTTGGCAGAAATGCCAAGCCAACTTCAGAATATTTTTTACTAACTGAAGCCCCGTCTGTAACTTATAATTTGTTTTCATTCACTTTTCGTATGATCGATCATTATGCTTCTTTATATTGATTGGGACCTCTTTCCTGTTTGTAACCTTTAATAATTTACCTACTAGAATGAATGAAGTTGTCGGAATGTCTGAATAAACACAGGAAATTCCACGATTATAAAGTCAGATATAAATTTTAATGAACAAGGTAGTACCTACTTCTTGTAAAATTTACCTCTCATATTTTCGTCTGCAAAACTCAGATAATTTCAGAGCACCCGATTAATATTTCTACTCTGTATAATTTTGTCCTCTATTTAGGTACTTATGATTTTTAATGTATATAGTACCGGAACTTAACTGATTATTAAACTCATGTGACACATTATAACAAAGGAAACTGATAAAAGAGCTGATGATCATCACCTTCCTACCATAATTCTGCGGGACTTGTACAGCATATCTTCTTCCATTCTCCCAGTCAGCTGTAATATCAGTTATCGCTCCATTCTTATATATAACCATTCACACAATTCTTCTATACTTTCTTCGATCTTCTATCTTTGCGACTATCCTGCATGTTTTATAGTCTCTTCGTCACTTGATATTTTGATGATGTAATTCAAAAATAGGCTTTTAAAGCAACTTGTATTGTTTTCCGTCCCAATTAAAATGAAATAACTTTTTTACAAGGGCTCTTTTAATCTTCGTCCTTCAACGATATTACAAAAAAAACATTAAATTGATGGTTTAATTTGATCTTGTTTCTCTTGTTATTTTTGTCTACTTATGGAAAGGTCTTTTTGTATTTTTTTTATTCAGAAGCTTGTGTCATATTTGAATAATTTTAAATAACAGTAATTCCTCTAAGTCTTCAAATGTAATTTGAATAATTTAGATATTACCCTTAATCTAAGTACTTAAATAAAAGCACTAAAGTATTCTGAAATTGCGTCAAAAAGTTTATTAATCTTTCACGTCGACTTGAACAGGAAAATATTTACTCAATCAAAAAGGTAGATATAAGATAATGTACCAACATTATATTGTTCTCAACCATATAATACAATATCATTGTTCCAGCACCGAAGGCACAATGAATCAGTTTCATAGAGACAAGTGTAATAACACTAGTCACTGAGCAAATTTATAATGTGTATTGATAAGTAAGTGCGAGGGTGCGAATTGAAGTGACGTATTGCAGCAAGTGACATATCCGCCCGATAAGTCACTGGCCCTCGACTGAGAACGGGACTTCCCAGGCTGGGTTCTTATCTTACTGCATGAGTACGGTAGGTCATGGGCCATGGTACAATCTTGAGAATATCAGCTTGTCCAATTTTTATTTAAACATGTATAGGTCTTTGATCACAATCTATGAAAAGGTGGAGCTTACGAAAGCTACTGGAAGCTACTGGAGCTTTGTGAATGATTTGCAATTTGACAGTGGTAGGCAATAAGATGCCAAGCGGGTACTACTACAAAGTACTCAACCACCTAGCAAACTCTGTATACCTACATAAAGACTGTGAACTGCTAAGGGTCTGAATTCACAGAAAAAAAAATTAAAAAGTTGTTACCTTGAAATATCCATATTATATATCGTACAATCAATATGGATAAATATTACTTAACTCCATTTTCATAAATACCTTGCCCTCATAACCTAGAGAAGCGATATCCAACTTTCTCCCCAAAATAATGTAAGCTGTTAAAAGTAATAAAAGCGTTTATCAATCGATCAACACGATAAAATCTCATTTAAGGGAACGCCCCTGCCCAGGGTGAGGAGTCAAGATCGATGTAAATTGAGACTCCACTAGGGTGCTATTCTAAATATATTCGTTGTTGGACGAACGAAAAAAGATGACACAAATAAATTAAATATCAGAAGGTTATATCATGTGCGATTCTGATTTGTGTTTGCACCCTTTTCTATTTTCATCGTAGGTCCAACTATTGAGCACTGACAGTGTATGTCCTGTTGCTTGTCCTTGCCATCGTATATACCTACATAACTTTGTGTATAAAATTTTATGATACTATTACGGTTATCAGAAATATTGGTCCAGATTGAAATTGTCATGTTCTATTGTAATACACCTTTTGTTGATAAAATTATTTATGGTAGGTACAATGATTTTTAGTTATTTTATTTTTTATTTATTTATCGAGCGATACAGAAATAAGCTCCTCAGACTGTCGACTTTGAGACAACATTGTAGCACTCATAGGGGAGATATCTTAGCATTTATTGATATTATATTATTAGCTCGCGGCTATGAAAATATTTTCACACACTTGCTCGGAAAATATGTGGAATTGGGGTAGATTGTGGAAATGAGTCCAAATCTTTATGTGTGTAGGTACAATTTTTACTTAAATATGAGATTGACATGCGTTATTTCGTGTTGGTGTTACATTTTAGAATTTGTTATAGGTGCCTATAGTAGGTAGGACAGCTGCACTCGAGAACCAGTTACTTATAGACTTTGTGTACTTACCACCTTCGACCACATCATCACTTACCACCTTCGGCCACATCATCACTTACCACAGTGAGATTGTGGTTAAACACAAGCCTATACAACGTAAAATAACATTGGATGTCGACCAACCCTAGATAATCGGAATGTAATGTTCCCATTATTACTAACACAAGCCTCTCGTCCCTCTGTATATTCGCATTATGTGTTTAATGACTTCCTAAAGATACTTCTTCGTCACTAGCTCTCGAAATCAGTCATGGATAGTAAATTTCTCATCTGATTATTTTACAAGAGATATTGGGCATAGTAGAATTAATCATTGATTTTTTGACATTACTACGGAAACACCAAGCAGATCCCTTCCTTTGAACTTGCAATTTTTATTGCTTTTACATTTTTATTTAATTGTTTCCTATATGGTAACACTTTTCATTGGTATTTGTGCAGAAATTATGGTTTGTATTTGGAATCGCAGTTTCTTTACCTAATAAAAAAAACAATTAAATTTTCCAGCAACCATGGAGGAAGACAACAATGTGGGCCCGGGTGTGCCCGACATGACAGTGATGCCAGAGATCACCGAAGCGGCCATCAACGACAACCTCAAGAGGCGGTACACACACGACCTCGTTTATGTATCCTTTAAACAAAGAAATTGGGTTTAAAATTGCTTAGCAAAACTTCTTAGTATCTTACGAAACTGTATGTTCCAGAGATAGCTGATAAGTTCCTATTACTGTCTCTTTCTCCTTGGAACTAATGAATAGGACGGCTTGTCAATAGGCTGTCTAGCCAGCAGCCTATGCCTTCAGCTGTTACAATGTAGCCCTAAATAAAGATGCGTGAAAAAAAGTTATGAATAGCATAAGAAAATTACTTGTAAAGGGTAGACAGTTTGAAAATGATTTCGGAAACATTTCGGAATAAGATTTCCTTAATAAATTATACAGACATACACAGGTTCAATTTTAGTCGCTGTAAATCCGTACAAGGAATTAGGATGTTATACAATGGTAAGTACCTATATTTTGTTTAGAAATGATACATCCCTAACTTCCCGAAATATAAGCGGTTATAACTTTGAAAGTACAACCATCATAAAAGTGTTTATAATCTTTAAGTCTAGACAATTCCAACGCCATACTTTTCTTGCGCTCAACTCAGTATAAGCCGTATACCCATTAACACATTTCCTATAATTATTATTTCTTGTGATGAATCCATCATACAATAGGCTGGCGCTTTCTAGATAACATTTCCTCTTTTACCTGAACAAAGAACACATTAATTATTAATGACATAAGCTTCATTTACATAAACTACATACACTATCACTTCCATTAACAAGCAGTGTCTCAGCAAACAGTACGTAATTGTTTTCATCGATCTTTTGGGCATGGAAGACGTTCAATAAGCTGATTTACCTCACTTATTATCTTACTTTGACAGGAGGACATGCAGAATTATAGAGGCAAAGCATTTGGAAGTCTACCACCACATGTGTTTGCATTGGCTGAATCAGCCTACAGTTCGTTGCAGGTAAGTTTGTCTACTAATATTACAAATATGCAAGTTTGTGTGGTCTGACCTATGATATAGGATACTTTATATCCCGAGAAAACATTAGACCCCTCAGGAACGCAGATAAAACTGCGTGGCGGAAATAGAAAAAATATTTTCCAAGGAAATGTTTACAGGCGTTTTTAGAAGATTTTTTGAATAACTGCGCTGTATAATTTGCCCTAAATTCATTAAAAGGGAAAAGGTTGATGACTTAACTCAAAAATATTCTTCGATATCTTATTTCCGCCATTAGAAATTATCCAAAAACCGCAATAGCTGGATAATAAAATGAGTCAACTGCGTTGGATGATCCACACATCCATGATTGTTAGTCATGAGTTTAATCTAAGAGTGTTGGAATTTTAGTTACCGTCATATAAAAATATTATTGAAGCAACCGTTAGCTTACGATCTTTCTTATCCGTGACCCCCCATTTAATCCCCTTGGGAGTCCAATTTAGAAAAAATCTTTCTTAATACACCTCTACGCAATGAAAAGAAGCTATCCTTTCACGGTTCATGACCAGTGGTTCATGCTCTGCATTGACATTACGAATCTGCAGTATATATCAGCAACAGCTTATGAATGTTCACTTATTAACTGGACGAGTCACCCAAACACTGAGTACACCCAAAAAATTTAACTAGTAGATGATTGACATGATTAAAGAAGAGAAAGATCACTCTACTCAAGAGCCCTCCTTTATGACGTAGTAGCAGACATGATACAAATATAATAACCAAATCTCGATTACTTTTACAGAACGGTGAAAAGAATCAGTCAGTAGTTATATCAGGTGAAAGTGGTGCTGGTAAAACGGAGACGACAAAGCTGATACTGCAGTACCTTTGTGCTGCAGGTGGTCAGGCGACATGGGCAGAACAGCAGATATTAGAGGCTAATACTGTGCTTGAGGCTTTTGGTAAGTATCGTCTAGATATTTGAGTTCAAATTCTAGCGACGAAATCTTAATGCCGCGATTACACTCTGGTTCTTGATAGGTACCCCTAAATTGAAGAGAAGCTTAGTGGTAACAAAGATCTTAAAAAAATGAAGTACCTACTGCCACCAAAAGAGATCAAACTCAACAACGATTTCAAATAATATCTGTCTTTCATCAGGTAACGCAAAAACAGTACGAAACGACAACTCATCTCGTTTCGGTAAGTTTGTTGAAGTGCGATTGGACCATCGAGGTGGCATCCGCGGTGCGATACTACGAGATTTTCTACTGGAGCGGGCAAGGATCACGGGCCCAGCGCCCAGGGAGACCAACTATCATGTGTTCTATCAGCTGGTGGAAGGTGCTAAAGTAAGTTTGAAGAAAGCACTAGTGTAAGAAAAGTGTAAAAGAGCACCACTAATTTATCTGGATCCACTACTGGTCCATAATCAAAGTCCATGAAAAGTGTTTGCTGTTTGAACTATCGGTACCACTATATGTTCTGTGGAGCCTATAAAAAAATACTGGCTTTTTTAATATAATCATTCTGGAAGTTCACACAAATCCTTGTTAAAAATTCCAGCATAACGCAGAACTCAGAAGCACCCTCCGACTCCGCGACGACATACAGTTCAAATACCTCAGGCCTGAAGACAACGAACCTAACAAAGGAAGGGGTGGGGAGCAAGGCAAGCTTGAAGCGCTGCAACTAGCGCTGACAGTGCTGCAGGTGCCGCCGCACATGTGCGAAGGGCTGTTTAAAGTGCTCGCAGCGGTACTTTGGCTGGGGAACATACAGTTCCAGGTGTGTTACTGCAATTTTCAAATTAACACCTTAGCGAAAATATTCTTTTGATTGTTACAAGTTACGATTAGACCCTTCCTGATGATGATGTAAAAATAGAGAGAGAGCACGTCAATGAATTTAATATTAAGAAATATCATGATTTACTTCTTTAGGACGTGGATGGCGAACGCACAACCTTAGCCCCAGAAGACACGGAGGCCGTAGATGCTGTAGCCAACTTACTAGGATTGGCACCGCCGACTGCACAACGAGTGTTATTAGAACGACAGATCAACGTCAGAGGAAACGTTACAGATATTCCTTTGCGACTACATGAGGTGAGCATACTATAATATTATGGTATTTTTCATTGTAAGATTCTCTGTCATTTATATGTAAACTGTACGTTGCTAACTTTCGGGCCAAATTATCACTCACAGGCCTATAAATATTTTAAAAAAAATCTTCATTCTAAAATGACCAATCGTAATGGGCACGTCACCCAGGCGCGCGAGAACCGTCACGCGATGTCCCGCGCCCTGTACGCGCGCACGTTCGCGTGGCTGGTGCGGCACGTGAACAGCTGCGCGGCGGCGGGCCGCGACGCGCCGCGCGCGCTGGGCGTGCTCGACATCTTCGGCTTCGAGAACTTCGCCGCCAACTCGCTCGAGCAGCTCTGCATCAACTACGCCAACGAGAAGCTGCACATGTTCTTCAATAATTATGTCTTCGCGCTCGAGCAGGAGATTGTGAGTAACCTAATAACTTTAACGTATTTGAAAGTGTCTGTACTCGCATGTGAAATTCATCAAAAAATCATGGCGGATTCATAAATCGGCAAATGTCAAAAATGCAAGATTAGGGTTGCTTACGCCAAGGTAATCGAAGATGGCGCTACAGAAATACAACGGATATGTTTACAATGCATTTGACATTTAGATAGTTTTGTCTTGTCATTAATAAATCACGTCATTTATTTACGTCATAATACAGTGGCGCCTTTAGCGAGAAAAATGGACAATAGGGAATTGGCCCCCATGATATTAGATTAAACAATGTTTGTTACACTGACATAACAATCGGTGTTCCGATTCTTTTTGTAACTTCTCACTTTTTTTTTACTCACAATTAACACAACCGCTTTTTGTTTCAGTACCGACAAGAGGGTATAGTGTACAATCAGATTCAGTTCACCGACAACGCTTCATGTCTGGAACTGCTTGAGAAACCGCCGAGGAGTTTACTCAAGCTGCTAAGTGAGCAATGTCACATGCCAAAGGTAGAGTATTATTATTCCAATAAATTGTGCGAATGTTTCGTTTGGAGCAATAGCATTAATTAGCTGGAAATTCTACCCTAAGCGGTAGATAAGAGTTAAGATCAAATAAAATAACATGGATTTTGAACTTACAAATTTCTATTAAATGTGTTGTTGGGGTATTTTTTTTATATTCTCCTATAATAAAGAGTAGATTTCTCTGTGTAACCGGTATAGACAATAGCTATGGCAACATTTTTAGTATTGCATCTTTGTTCAATTTGTTTATATGGTAATTCCTAATTGCAGGGTTCAGACGGCGCCTACCTAACAAACATACAAGGTGAATTCGGCGAACATCAAAGCTTCGTCAAAGGCTCCCGACGGAAATGGGAGGAAGAGTTCGGAGTGCAACACTACGCTGGTGCTGTCACGTATAGCGTGCAAGGATTTGTCGATAAAAATAGGGATACCCAGCAGGACGCGTTTATCGATCATCTAAGTCGATCGGCAAATCCTTTTGTGAGGGAATTAGCTGATTATGTACAAGATTTGGCGCCACCAAGCCATGTAAGTTACTTTTAAAAAATAATTATCTTTGAAATTAAAGTCAAATTAAGCTCAATTAATCAAGTTTAATTTAAAATCGATGTAAACAGAATGCACGGCATGTCAATGGACTTTTTGACAAATTAAAATCGATTTTAGCCACATTATAATATAGTTGAAATTTCATTGCCTTCAATATTACTGTAGTAGTACGCGTCTGAGGTTGATTACTACCATGGCTTCTTGTTGAGCGTGTTGCGTTTATTAGGTACCATGACCATATTGAAATATCGACTCTATCGCAGTGTGATTCAAGTCTATTTTCATTTGACACTGGAAATCTTTTGCATCGCAAATCTAGTGCAGTTGATTGATAAAACATAATATTTCATTGACCTGATCATTAATTATTCCTTAGGAATTGTCCCTCTCAAGTCCAAACTCAACGTGTACGACACAACGCGGCACGTCCAAGGGTCGGCCGACTGTTGTTGATACGTTCAGAGCACAGTTGCAGTCGTTAGTGGATATGTTACAGGCTACTGATGTATGGTAAGTTTGAAGTTTTTATATGCTGGGACATTGTTAATTCAATTCATTTATTTGTAAAAATGTAATTATAACAACTAAGTACAAGCACATTTTGCCATCAAGGCGTACAAATTTTTAACATCAAAACAAATATAAATACTTAATTATAAAATATGTCACTCTACAAAATATAATTGTGCTAAAATTTATTTTATTCCATTGCCATTCATAAGAAAATAATAATATGTTACATTTGTCATTTGTCAATATATAGTTAACACACTGCAATTATTATATATATTCAATTCAATTATATACATATATATATACTCAATATAATTAACAAGCAGTTGTTTATTGTTACGTTGGTATATCACATGAATTGATAACATTTTGATTGGTTTTTGCGGCTTAAGGTTTGGTTACATATTAAAAAAATGATATTTTTTTTGTAAAATGAAAATAGGTGAATTTATGTAATGGAATAAATATTTAAAACAATAAAAAGGTATTAAATATATTCTAAAGGTAGTGAATTACAAAAATAATAATAGACCTAGATAGCTATTGATATGTAGGTATACCTACTTACAATATGTGTACATCTTTTTGCCTATACCTATATATTTACTCATTTTATCCAACCCAGGTACGTCCGCTGCATAAAACCGAACGAGAACAAAGAGGCTGGCAAATACAGCGACCATTTAGTGCTTGAACAGCTGAAGTACCTCGGTATGAACGAAATAGTTCGCATCAGACGCGACGGATACCCGATACATATGCCCACGCCTCACTTCCAAGCCCGCTACAGGTGTTTAATGCCCCACCCGAGGCCGAGCGAGCCAGATATACCGTGAGTATAGCTCTGTCTCTGTCTAGTTGGATTAGAACACTACTACAGGATACTATTTTGTTGTACATGTATGAGGAAGTTGTCGTCAGACGCGATGGCATGATATTTAGAGAAATAATTAATTCTGTGCTCTAGGAGCCTAGGGTATATTTTTGGGATTCCATCCCTAAAGGAATAAATAAAGAGAGAAAGAAAAACATTTATTTGAACTCACACAAAAACAACATCATAATTATAAAAATCTAGCTTCCGCTCCACGGTTTTACCCACTTTCCCGAGGGATCTTATATTATCCCAGGATGAAATGTATCCTATTTGTTATTCTAGGGTATAATTTGTCTATGTGTCTAGTTTCATCCAAATCTATTCAGCGCAATTGAGTCACAAACATATAAATTTTGACATTTATAATATTACTACAGATAACATAAACTCATTACTCACTAAAAAGCTGTAATTGACCAAAGCTAGTATTTCAAATGTAACTTTTTTTTCAGATCGGTAATGATGATAGTAAACGCTCCAAAGAACGATTGGCAAATTGGTCACACGAAAATATTCATGAGATCATCGGTACACGCGCCGCTGGAGGCCATGAGGACGGCTCTAATACATTCTTCCGCTTTACGCATACAAAAGGTGAGTGTCAGTTTTTAATCGACAGCCACTTCCACAGACATAAAGAGTGTCAACTAAACATACTAGACGCGCATAAAATTAAGACGACTTTAGACCGCGAGATAGTTTGTTTTCTCGACCACAACTCATCACGGTAAGTGATCATTTGGTCGAAGGTGGTAAGCACACAAAGGTCCCTTCTAGGGTTTGTGCTTTCAAGATCATTCATCGAAATATATATAATATATAATAATTATTGCTACTCAAACCATTCTATATAATCTGTGACAGTGGTACTTGGGAAGCGTAAAACGGCGCCAGTATCTGTGGTGGCGCAACGCAGTGATAGTGCTGCAAGCTGCGTGGCGCGGATGGAAGGAACGGGCGGCCTTCTTGAGGCTCCGTCGCGCCGCACTCACTATACAGAGGCACTTGAGAGGCGCCTTCGCGAGGGAAGTCGCCGCCGCCCTGAGGGAGATGAAGAGAGTCAACCAGGAGATCAAGTTGAGGGAGGAGAGGAACAGGTGGGTCGTTGTGGCACAGAATAAGAAATTGTACTACCTTAGAGAAGGCTCACTCGATACGTCAAACGCCTCTCTTTCTATCGTATAGCTCTGTCTCTTATGGACATGGGCCCTTAGTTTCATTACTTAAATCGTTAATAAGTCGCTGTTAGAACCGCTTCAGCTATTCTCATCTCTATAAATGTTCCACAGCCTCGCCGAAAAAGCAGACCAAGAAAGGGCTGAGCTAGAAACAATGGCAGGCCAACTCCGCGGTCTATCCTGCCCGGCAACCACTCGGGCGGAATCCGTCAACCTGGACAACCTGTTCGACTTCTTAGCCGATGTTCCCACACAAAGAGGCGCGCCTGATGGTCAACCTGACGCTCATCAGCCCACTATAGCCGAGATTGGAGACTCTATGGAGAGATTAGCTGACGATTTGCATCAGGAGGTGAGTTATATCACTCTTAATAGCCGAGGGTTTAATATCTACTTCAACACCTATTGCAAGCCATTTGAACTAATATTGGATTATGCACCTTATACTCATAGACTTAAACTTCATTTTGGCGCACGTTCATCATGTATATTATGGCCATTATTGAAAAGTATCCTGTAACAAATACTGGATAGTTCAATATCTATTGGATGAAAATGAAACCCATGATCTTAGCGTATACAGAGTTAGTGGCATCGATATCTTCTACCGTTCCAAGTTTGACGACATAACTCACTACATTCTATATATTTAACTTCCCTTTTTTCCAGCTGGAACACGTCCTAGCAGCCGAAATGAACGAACTAAGCAAGTCTCACACGGAAGCCCAACGCAAACCCGACGGCGCACCATCAGAATCGATCCCCCCTCCACCGCCATCTTCATTACCTTTGACATCGATCTTGCAGCCGGCCGCTCCGGGCAGTATGACGTCATCGTACACTAACGGCATGACAGCTTCCATGAACGGTTTGTCGCCGATGTCGAACGGGGACGCTATGACGTCATCGCTGATATTACCTCCCCCGCCGCCAATGGAGCCGGCGGTGGAGGACTCACCAGTGTTCCCCCCTCCACCAGCGTGCTCGCTCCCCGAGCCCGCTGGGCCGCCACCGCCGCCGCCTTGTGCCAAAGGTTTGTATTATAATGTCAACCTCCTTATCTAAGCTTGTTTTTAAAATAGGTTCAAAAAGTATGTAGTAGTTTAACGCCATAAAGCTACCCGTTCGGATTGTATTGGTTATATTTTCTTCGCTCCGCTCTGATGGACAGGCAGCCTAACTAGACTGGAAATATAATTTACAAAGGCTGTAGTTGGTAAGTTGTACTATATTTCGCCCACTTCTTTCAGACATTACACCTGCAGAACTAACAAACGGCGTCATACCAAATGGAAAGCTAACAGTATTGAATGGAAAGGAACCGATATACGAATCGGTGATACCTCGCCCGGCCTCAGTTCAAGGCAAAGAAGCTCCCATGTCGCCGCCGCCACCACCGCAGCTGTCTGAAAATAATGGGTATGTATATTCATGTTAGTGCCCAGCTTTACTTTCCGCGATTTCACCTATTTCACTCCCTTAGGGGTTGAATATCTAGGAATCCTTTCTTTTTCAACGTTGGCACGTTATATTAGGTACCGGTTTGAAAATTTGTTACCAAACACCTACTGGTGTGTTTTTGGCTTTGTGACAATAGCTAATGTGTATTGCATGTGAATGCTCGTATAGTTATCTTTAACTCAACCATTGTCACTAAAAAACATTCTAATCTAAATCTATAAATTATCTGACATACTTTTATATCTTTTTCAATTCAGTTTCACCAAAGACTCGGAGGATGAAGAACCGTCAGAAGCGCCCCTCCCGCCATTACCCAGTGTTGTGTCATCTCAGAACATGACGCCATCACCGCCGCCCCCCATACCGATGGATACGTGCATGAGTCCACCGCTCATGATGAATGGGGACTCCACCGTGAGTTCCTCCTTTTATTATTTTCATTGAATGTTAATGACTTGAAAGTCTCCCGTCGAGTACTTATTATTATTTTGTGTGCTTACCAATTCAAACCTATTCAAAGCGGAAAAAGTTTTTGTTCGAACGACCTACAGATCTTAAAGACTTGATCCTTATTCTCCCCATAATAGAGTACAGAACGCAACACTCGTCGCAAGGAGCGGGTGGAGCGTCGCTTGCATCAAATGGAAGCGTCTTCCCCTCTTTCATCCACAGTGCTTCCCACCACCCCGCCCGCTGACGTCACTAATGACCTCTCAGAATTCGCCAAGCTATACTTCAATGATCACCCAAGGTCACCTGAAGGTATATTTAAATATATTTCTTACTTATTGTATCCTTAATTCATCTTGAAGTAAGTTTTTACAGGAGTTACGCTGCGATTCATAAATGCGTAAATTCAAGCAAAGACAAAATCAAACAAAGTCAAGGCTTTTGATTCATCTACATCAGAAGTCTCGCAGTTTTAATCAGAATGATTCAGGTCACATTACTATAAGGGGTATATACAGCATGAATTTTTCAACTGGGCATGAGTGGCCAAATCCGAAAGTATAGAGAATAGCTAAAAATGAACAAAATAGTATCCGGGACTGATTTAGATAAAAACTACATCTTTGTACTTCGATTTAAAAACAAAAAACATTCTGTATTACCTGTATCAACCAGGCACTACTACTACTAGATTGAATTATATGTATTATTTTATTCCAAAACAAATATGGTTACCTTCTTCATTATGCCGTATTCTGTATCTATGCACTGTTTCGAATAAATATTTCCATCTACATTCCATTAATTTACTTATTTTTCATAGGAACAATAATGGCGACATTGACCCGTAAAAGCAAATCCATGGAGTTGCTAACTAAGGAGGAAATGATAACGTACCACAAGGGCAACAACATCCCGACCTCTCACATACAGCTCCATGATCCCGATAGCGTTACTGCTGCTGTTAGTATATTCCGTGTAAGTATGGGTTTTACTTACAAATTGTGTTTACTTGCGACATGCAATTTTGGATTCATTGTTAAAGCGTTAAGGCTCAAAATGAATATAACGATTTTTTCATAATTTTATCAGTTTGCAGTATGATCTCAGATATTTAGAGTTATGATAACTGTAAATAATTAATTAACCAATAACGTTTAGGACTTATGTCGGTACATGCGAGGCGAGCTGACAACCGAAAAAGAAACTCAAGTGATTCAGTCGCTCATTGGCAAGGGGTTGGAGCGTGAGGAGTTGAGAGATGAGATATTGGTGCAGTGTGTTAGGCAGGTGAGTCACTGTTGCTATAATTCAGTGCCCAAAGTTGGCCCTGAATTACAATTTAATAGAATGTAAGTAGCTTTTTCTTTTAATAATATTTGGTAACAAAAAAACATTAGCAGGTTGTAGTATTTTATTTTATCTCTTCATAAGTTGTCTGTTGTTCTAGAAAATTGCTTTAGCAATATGTTTTGGTAACTAAATTCTGAACTGTATTTGCTCACCGTGGTAATTTTGTGCTTTTTATTAGAATACCAGACACAAACATGATAGGTGTAAAATATCAAATGGGCGTGCGTCATTGATCTACAATCACATCTATCCCTTTTACAACTACAATTTTAGTCACTCGAATCAAAACACATAATTTCTATCTCATTACCAATACAATTGTTGTATTATTTTTATTCCCATACACAGATAACAGAATGTCCATCAGAAGATTGGGCGGAGCGCGTGTGGCTGATCCTCTGCCTGTGCGCAGTAGCGTGGCAGCCGAGCCGCGGCCTCGCGCGCTACTACAGCGCGTGGCTGCGAGCGCGCGCCCGCGCCCTGTCCGCCCTGAGCGCCGCCTCGCCCGCCTCGCCCTCGCCCGCGGCCGGCGCTGCCCCCGCGCCCGCCCGCGCCGCGCACTGCGCGCAGTGGTGCCTGGATAACTGCCGGGGCGCTGCGCCGAGGCAACTGCCACCTAGCACTGTCGAGATTGCTGTGAGTTTATAAGATATTTCAAATCGATAGGTATTCTATCGTACATTGTAAGGACACTCGATCTGCCCTGGACTCGATGTGAACATTCTTAGGTTCGGTTACAAGTTTTATTTTAAAATCGATCGTCGTTCGGATCCATGTATATAAATACAACCATAAACTGATACAATTAAAATGTTGAAAAAAAAAACATTGCTTAATAGCCCAAAATAACCCACACCCAAATCCGTCCCAAATATAAATTGCCCAAAATGACAGGCGATGCGTCGACTCGGCACAATAGTGTGCCGTTTCTTCTTCCTCGACGGGCGCACTAAGGCCATCGACGTGCACCCGGCGGACACGGCCGCGGCCGCCGCCGCGCGGCTCGCCGACAAGCTGGGCCTCGCGCCGCACTCCCGCGCCGGCTGGGCCGTCTACCAGCAGCGAGCTGGCAAAGAAGAACATGTTAGAGCCACGCATTATCTGTATGACGTCATCGCCGCTTGGGAAATGTAAGTGGCCCACGTTTTATTATAACTCATTATGTCCCATCAAAAGGAGGTTCCCCTACTTCTTCCATTTAATTCTGAGTTTATTCCATCAAATCAAATTCTTTAAAGTCTGCTCTAGTTCAATTATGTTGAATTAAAATATTATTATGCATATTTTGGGCAATTCGCCCATAGAGCCCTACCTAAATCCGACGCTGTAATCGTTGATGCCCATTACAAATTCTCGTTATGCTATAGTATCTATAAAGTTAATATTGTCTCACAGGCAACAAGGACCCGGTGGTGGTTCGGCTGACAACCGCTTCGTGTTCAAACGGCGACTGTTTCGCGGCGGGCGAGAGTTGCCACACGATCCTGTTGAAGTTGCGCTACTGTACGCTCAGGCTGTACATAGTGTTGTAAAAGTAAGTTAAGAAACATTAAGGCCGTGCGCTGCGTTAAGCGGGTGCACGCCTCGCGTCTTTGTATTGAAAGATAGTATGAGCAGCGCTAACTGGCGCAGACGCGTGCAACTGGTTTGTCATACTATCCTTCATAAAACGGCGGCCGTGCCACGGCCTTAGTATATTACTTCAGCATAAAGCCCTCTGTACAGACTATGCACTGAAAAAATATCCAATGAAATCATCATTAAAAGTTAAGCTAAAGCCCCTATAATATTTAGAAGGATTATTAGATTCGACCAAAAATAGTATATACAAACAATGTTGTTTACACAATATGAGCTAGAATACTTCTATCATGAAAACAGCAACCGTTGCTAAAGTAGGTGAAAAAACAGCGCCACTCTCTGCAGCAGTGTGAATTCTGGACTAGCCTTACATTGCTAACAGAACTATTTAATTTAATTAATTGAATTTGGCTAATATTATAAAATAATAATATAATCTAGTTTGCCCATTTCCTGAATATGCCTCTGTCTTCACCGGTCCTTTTACTTATGTATTTCTTTAGATGGACGAGTTCCCAGTATCCGAGAAGGTGGCACTTCAGCTGGCAGGATTACAAGCGCAAGTATCGCTGGGCGAACCGCCCCCAAGTCCAGCGCCGCCGCACACCCGCGCTTATTACGCGCACCCGGACCAGTTCCTGCCGCACCGAGTCGCACGCGCCAGGCCGCCACACCAGTGGGTATGTATAGTATATTTCAACTTGACCAAGCTATTCAATCTTTTTGACATGATTTATTTGTTTTTATCCCGCTATGATTATGACTTTTTATGGGCTGTCAAAAAGATGGCGCTGCAAAGCATGAGGCCACAGTCAGACGATAAGAAGCTCTATTATAGCTTCGTTGAATCGAAATTCCTTGTATCTTTCGTAAAGTTATGCACAGTGTTACATTAGGCAAGATAACTGGAAGTGTTTGTTGGATTTGTGATAGAAACATCATGGTTATCAGTGGGGCATTCTAATAAATAATTAATCATGTAAATTCTTCCTCAGGCGACAATACTTGCGCAAGCGCATTTACAATACGGTGCTGGTCGCGCAGAGTTGACTGCCAAGGCGTTGTACTTGTCCTGTGTAATGCAGTACCCACTATATGGGGTCACACTGTTCCCTGTCACTTATAAGGGATATTGGGCACACGGTAAGTGATGCGGATTTGGGATGAGGGATTTATTGAATTGACCTTCATTTTATAGTAAGCCTTTAATTTATTTTTTTGTAACATCACTGATAATATAATAAAGGAGAAGAGTTTTTTTGTTTGTTTATAAACACTAATGTCTGGAACTACTAGTCGTATTTGAAATATTACTTTTATGGGACATGAATTAAAAGAATAAAAGCCATTGCATCAGCCACAAACAATATTGTATTTTCTAAACAACGTAACTAATAAAGTCTAACAAGAAAACGTCCAAATCAATAAATAACTCAAATTCCACCAGGTCCGAGCGTACTTCTAGGCGTAGGTGCGGAAGGCGTTGTTCTAGTTCGGCCTTTAGACAAAGTTGTACTAGCTGAGTACCCGTACAACAACATAGCGGCGTTGTTAATGGACCCTGTGGACAGTGGCCTTACCATCAGTCTCACGCACCATGGGCAGCATGATGGTCATAGGTAAGTGTTAATGTTTAAGATTTCTTTTTTATGTGCAAAGGGTGACAAGCAGGCAGACTGTCTACCTAATAGTAAGGGGCCACTTATAGATATTAACAATATCAGAGGTTACTAATGTGTTGCCGACAAATACGGTGGTATTTTTTATCATTCAGCTAGTTTCAGGGTCGAAAGTACTCTTTCTTATTAATATAAATAACTATAGCCAACCGACACTGAAAGGGCGAAGGGTGTTCACACAAAAGTTTAGTACCTACTCGACCAAAATGCTAATATAGTACCAAAGTATATGACAATCGATTCAAAACGAAACCCCCAAGAATACGTTTGCAAAACTTTTTACGACAATATTCTGCAGTTTCCATCTTCGATTTAATTATTCTCATTATTTGCATCCATCCGCTCCGTCAACGACGCGGTCATATCTTTCGTACTCGTGACACACACAGATGCATAGTCCTGGAGTCGTCTCAAAAGAACGAGGCGGCGTGGCTGATGGCGGCGTACAGCCCGGCGCTCGGCAACGGGCTGGCGGAGGAGCGCGCGCGCCGCGCCGCGCCGGCCGCCGAGCGCGCGCGCCTCGCCGCCGCGCTGCGGGCCGCGCGCCGCGCGCTCGTCGACGCCGCGCTGCTGCGCCGGCCCAGCGACCTCTCCGCCGGGAACTTCTTGAGGAATACGCTCCGAAGGTGACCGACCACACCTCTTCATACTTATGCTGGCTTTTTTAGACCAGGCTTATGTTACACCATAATAGGGAAGATGCCTGTATTCAAAACAAATTATCAAACCCTAACCGATGTATAAAATATCTAAAAAAAAGGGGCGAAACCACGATTATTTTATTAAATTTATCCTTTTTATGATTTTTAATGACCAATCTAACCATAAAAAGTAAAACTTATGATGCTTTATAATTATGACGTCATGTATTTAATACAAAACTCCATATAAACCTATCGTTTTGACATTTCATAAAAAGTTGCCGATTTGATGTGTCAGTCATCATCCCTATTATGGTAACTGATATAACTCTGTTATTAAAAACAAAGTGAGCCGATATCTTTAATATGAAGCATAGGATCCACTCTTAATTCAGATGCATAGCAGTGAAGGAAATGGATTAAAGTCCCCGGGGTTGTCGAGAGCAACTCTTAGAATACACTGCTTTTAGTTAGTTTTAGGATTATTGGTCCTTTATTATAGGCCCACGTTTGAAAAGATCAAAAACATATTACTTTCAAGTTTCTTATAGCCCAACTTACCATACGAGTTATATGGAGTTTTAATTCTGAATATAATAATTTCTTCAACGAGTTCTACGAGATTCTTAGTTGCTTCCATAAATAAGTAATACCTGCCAAAAAACAGTTCACTTCAGGATTGTAGCTATTCTCTTTTCAAATACAGACTTAGCAAGCATAGACTAGAAAAACTTCGTCTCGATATGTCAGCGGAGGCACAGGGCGAGTGCTATAAGAACTTCCCGTCCGGCTACTGGTGCTGGTCGCGCACGTTGCCGCACAGTCTCACCAAGCTCAACGAGGCCGAAGAAGTCGCTGCCATGCAAATATTCAAGGTATGTGCCATACTTTATGTAACAGATAATCTATCGTTGAGACCTATAATTCTCCACAGGTATCCTTTAAAGCGCTCTCTTAAGTCCATTGTTGTTAGGGTACGTACCCAAAGGGTAAAAACGGGACCCTATTACTAAGACTTCGCTGTCTGTCCGGCTGTCCGTCCGTCTGTCTATCATCAGGCTGTATCTCAAGAACCGCGATAGCTAGACAGTTGAATTTTTCACAAATTATGTATTTCTGTTGCCGCTATAACAACAAATACTAAAAACAACATAAAATAAATATTTAAGGGGGGCTCCCATACAACAAACGCGATTTCTGTTGCCGTTTTTATAGATGAACGGAACCCTTCGCGTTCGAGTCCGACTCGCATTTGGCCGGTTTTCGAAACGAAGTTCCTTTACGCGGCTTGCGATAGGAGTTGACTAGCAGAAATGGTCACGTAAAGAAAAAGCGTTACGGATGTGACGTCACCAGTTATGCCCCATCCATGTGACTTTCTTCTGTCTGTCTCTTTCTACTATAAACGAGTGTGTGAGAATTGTATAAAAGTTAAAAAAAAGAGTATCAAGTGATTTTGTTTTTGATGAACTTCGTTCCTGGCCGTCCACCGACGGTGTTTTTTATAAATCGTTGCGTCAATAAAATCTCGTAATCTAGTAAGTTTCGCCCTATCATCACCAGGATATAATGAGCCACGCAGGCTTGAACACGAACGAGGGCAGCACAACAAACTTGGCTAATAACAACAGTGTGAGCAGCCAGGAGAGCGACAGCGACGACCGCGTCGCTCTGGCGCAGGCGCTGCTGCAGCGCTGCTTGCAGAAGGACACGCTGCTGTGCGAGCTGTACATGCAGCTCATCAAGCAGGTACTGCACTGTATTATGGTATATTCCTTATAATTGTTTGACCATAATCTTACTACGGTGGAACACACCGGATACTTAAAATAATTTTATTTTGATGTAATTAAAATTGGAAATAAGTTCCAACAAAATTTTGGTATTTAGGGTTGGGACTCTGGGGCCTCAGGGCCCCGAAGCTCATAGTTTAATCAAAGAGATGTATTATTTCCAGCGTTAGGTAGCTTGGCAGATACTAAAAGCAAAATATTTAATTAAAATTGGAACTATATTATCGGTATTTGGGGTTGAAATTCTGGGGCCTTGGGGACCCGAAGCTCATCCTTTGTTCAAAGAGGTCTATCTATTCATTGAGATGTCTTGACAAAATGTACATTGCCGAAAGAACAGCATTGCTATTCAGTGTGACATGGTACCAACCTTCTTGGTACTTTTCGCTCGACAGCGATTTAAGAACAATAAGTTTAACTTAATTTTATGTTTTATTTAAGCTAGTTAGTCTAATTATAACTATGTGTCACAGACGACAGAACACCCAGAGCCTCAATCCCGTGTATCGGCTCGTCACTGGGCGTTACTCTGTGCCGCTGTTGGTGCGGCCCTGCCGCCAGTGAAACCGCTGCGGCGCCTGCTGTTAGCTCACTTACGATACCGTGGCACTGCGTTCCATACTGGGGAAGAGGGCAAGTTTGCAAGACGCGCCGAGCAGGTATTGTACCCCTTTCTATATCTGTCTCATTTCCACTAAGGTCCGTGATATTGAATGTCAGTCGATTTGCAACCTATACGTTTTTTAGAAAATTTTGCCGGCTTGGACAGTTCAATATATAGATATTAGATATTGATATGTGCCCCAGATCGAGAACCGAAAGTAACTGAACGACAGATCTCATTAGATCTGTAATTTATTTAACTTTAAATACTTTTATATTCAATACTAGCTGTTCCCCGCGGTTTTACCCGCGTTCCCGGTATAAAAAGAAATCGTTAATTTTTCCAATGTTTTAATAGTTATTCTGCTATTCGGGGCGGAGACAAATCAAAGATCATAAAACATAAAAATAGGTCTAGCTGTTCTTGAGTTATAAATGGTGTAACTAACCCGACTTTGTGTTAAATATTATTATATAGATAGATTTTTTAGCTGAAATAAAGTATATACTATAATATATCTACTATAATTATAATCAATATCACGATAGATGCATTATCCATTGATCATAGAATGTATTTTCCCCCTACAGGTAGCTCTAAGCATAGCTCAAGTACCCCGTCGCGTAGCGGCTCCATCCAAGGAGGAGGTCCTGTGCGCGGCCGCCCGGCGACCGATGCACGTGCGAGTGTTGTTGCTCGACGGGAAACAACACGGGCTGGTGTTCGGGCCCGCCGCCACCGCTGATCATCTCGTCACTATGCTGAGGGAGAAAATTGGACTCAGTGATGCTGCTACTGGTCAGTATTTATATCATTTGGTGATTGGAGATCTCAGTTTAAAAAAAAAAATGTCTTTTGATGTTAAGAATTTTGGAGTTAAATAACAGATTCGATTCATCAAAATATCATGGTCTTACTCCAGATTACAACTGATAAGCTCCTTAAAAAACCCACACATAAATCTAATAGTATTTTTCCCCCATCATTATCATTTTAAAACATCATATTCAAGCTCCGAAACAAGGGGCAATTTATCCATGTTCCAACTAACCCCAAGTCAACGAATCAACTGATTTATAAAGAACTAGCGACCCGTTCCGGCTTTGTGCGGGTACTTATCAGAGCATATACGCCTACATTTTTTAATAGGTATAACAGCCATATATATAATATATTGGTTTACGCGGCCCATATCAGTAATCATGCAGTCGGCATGATTTATCCGACATCTTCAACAATCATCGTCATATTTCGGCCAATCTACACAAAACTGAAATGAATTATATACCTAAACCTTTCTCCTGAACTACTTTTTTCTTAATTTTATTTTTTATTATTTAATAAATAATAAAAAAAATAGTAGTTTTTGAGATCATCGCGAACATACATACGCGGCGGGAGACTTGGTTTTATAATATGTAGTGAAACGTTTCCCCCAGGCTACGCTCTATACGAGGTGTGCGCTAATTCGTCGCCGGCGGGCGCGGGCGAGCGCGCGCTGGGCGGCCTCGAGCGCGCCGGGGACGTGCTCGCGCGCTGGGAGAAGGCCGGGGCCACCGCCGCTGCATGCAGGTGGGTTGCACTTGTATATACGAGGTGTGCGCTAACTCGTCGCCGGCGGGCGGCCTCGAGCGCGCCGGGGACGTGCTCGCGCGTTGGGAGAAGGCCGGGGCCACCGCCGCTGCATGCAGGTGGGTTGCACTTGTATATACGAGGTGTGCGCTAACTCGTCGCCGGCGGGCGGCCTCGAGCGCGCCGGGGACGTGCTCGCGCGTTGGGAGAAGGCCGGGGCCACCGCCGCTGCATGCAGGTGGGTTGCACTTGTATATACGAGGTGTGCGCTAACTCGTCGCCGGCGGGCGGCCTCGAGCGCGCCGGGGACGTGCTCGCGCGCTGGGAGAAGGCCGGGGCCACCGCCGCTGCATGCAGGTGGGTTGCACTTGTATATACGAGGTGTGCGCTAACTCGTCGCCGGCGGGCGGCCTCGAGCGCGCCGGGGACGTGCTCGCGCGTTGGGAGAAGGCCGGGGCCACCGCCGCTGCATGCAGGTGGGTTGCACTTGTATATACGAGGTGTGCGCTAACTCGTCGCCGGCGGGCGGCCTCGAGCGCGCCGGGGACGTGCTCGCGCGCTGGGAGAAGGCCGGGGCCACCGCCGCTGCATGCAGGTGGGTTGCACTTGTATATACGAGGTGTGCGCTAACTCGTCGCCGGCGGGCGGCCTCGAGCGCGCCGGGGACGTGCTCGCGCGCTGGGAGAAGGCCGGGGCCACCGCCGCTGCATGCAGGTGGGTTGCACTTGTATATACGAGGTGTGCGCTAACTCGTCGCCGGCGGGCGGCCTCGAGCGCGCCGGGGACGTGCTCGCGCGCTGGGAGAAGGCCGGGGCCACCGCCGCTGCATGCAGGTGGGTTGCACTTGTATATACGAGGTGTGCGCTAACTCGTCGCCGGCGGGCGGCCTCGAGCGCGCCGGGGACGTGCTCGCGCGCTGGGAGAAGGCCGGGGCCACCGCCGCTGCATGCAGGTGGGTTGCACTTGTATATACGAGGTGTGCGCTAACTCGTCGCCGGCGGGCGGCCTCGAGCGCGCCGGGGACGTGCTCGCGCGCTGGGAGAAGGCCGGGGCCACCGCCGCTGCATGCAGGTGGGTTGCACTTGTATATACGAGGTGTGCGCTAACTCGTCGCCGGCGGGCGGCCTCGAGCGCGCCGGGGACGTGCTCGCGCGCTGGGAGAAGGCCGGGGCCACCGCCGCTGCATGCAGGTGGGTTGCACTTGTATATACGAGGTGTGCGCTAACTCGTCGCCGGCGGGCGGCCTCGAGCGCGCCGGGGACGTGCTCGCGCGCTGGGAGAAGGCCGGGGCCACCGCCGCTGCATGCAGGTGGGTTGCACTTGTATATACGAGGTGTGCGCTAACTCGTCGCCGGCGGGCGGCCTCGAGCGCGCCGGGGACGTGCTCGCGCGCTGGGAGAAGGCCGGGGCCACCGCCGCTGCATGCAGGTGGGTTGCACTTGTATATACGAGGTGTGCGCTAACTCGTCGCCGGCGGGCGGCCTCGAGCGCGCCGGGGACGTGCTCGCGCGCTGGGAGAAGGCCGGGGCCACCGCCGCTGCATGCAGGTGGGTTGCACTTGTATATACGAGGTGTGCGCTAACTCGTCGCCGGCGGGCGGCCTCGAGCGCGCCGGGGACGTGCTCGCGCGCTGGGAGAAGGCCGGGGCCACCGCCGCTGCATGCAGGTGGGTTGCACTTGTATATACGAGGTGTGCGCTAACTCGTCGCCGGCGGGCGGCCTCGAGCGCGCCGGGGACGTGCTCGCGCGCTGGGAGAAGGCCGGGGCCACCGCCGCTGCATGCAGGTGGGTTGCACTTGTATATACGAGGTGTGCGCTAACTCGTCGCCGGCGGGCGGCCTCGAGCGCGCCGGGGACGTGCTCGCGCGCTGGGAGAAGGCCGGGGCCACCGCCGCTGCATGCAGGTGGGTTGCACTTGTATATACGAGGTGTGCGCTAACTCGTCGCCGGCGGGCGGCCTCGAGCGCGCCGGGGACGTGCTCGCGCGCTGGGAGAAGGCCGGGGCCACCGCCGCTGCATGCAGGTGGGTTGCACTTGTATATACGAGGTGTGCGCTAACTCGTCGCCGGCGGGCGGCCTCGAGCGCGCCGGGGACGTGCTCGCGCGCTGGGAGAAGGCCGGGGCCACCGCCGCTGCATGCAGGTGGGTTGCACTTGTATATACGAGGTGTGCGCTAACTCGTCGCCGGCGGGCGGCCTCGAGCGCGCCGGGGACGTGCTCGCGCGCTGGGAGAAGGCCGGGGCCACCGCCGCTGCATGCAGGTGGGTTGCACTTGTATATACGAGGTGTGCGCTAACTCGTCGCCGGCGGGCGGCCTCGAGCGCGCCGGGGACGTGCTCGCGCGCTGGGAGAAGGCCGGGGCCACCGCCGCTGCATGCAGGTGGGTTGCACTTGTATATACGAGGTGTGCGCTAACTCGTCGCCGGCGGGCGGCCTCGAGCGCGCCGGGGACGTGCTCGCGCGCTGGGAGAAGGCCGGGGCCACCGCCGCTGCATGCAGGTGGGTTGCACTTGTATATACGAGGTGTGCGCTAACTCGTCGCCGGCGGGCGGCCTCGAGCGCGCCGGGGACGTGCTCGCGCGCTGGGAGAAGGCCGGGGCCACCGCCGCTGCATGCAGGTGGGTTGCACTTGTATATACGAGGTGTGCGCTAACTCGTCGCCGGCGGGCGGCCTCGAGCGCGCCGGGGACGTGCTCGCGCGCTGGGAGAAGGCCGGGGCCACCGCCGCTGCATGCAGGTGGGTTGCACTTGTATATACGAGGTGTGCGCTAACTCGTCGCCGGCGGGCGGCCTCGAGCGCGCCGGGGACGTGCTCGCGCGCTGGGAGAAGGCCGGGGCCACCGCCGCTGCATGCAGGTGGGTTGCACTTGTATATACGAGGTGTGCGCTAACTCGTCGCCGGCGGGCGACCTCGAGCGCGCCGGGGACGTGCTCGCGCGCTGGGAGAAGGCCGGGGCCACCGCCGCTGCATGCAGGTGGGTTGCACTTGTATATACGAGGTGTGCGCTAACTCGTCGCCGGCGGGCGGCCTCGAGCGCGCCGGGGACGTGCTCGCGCGCTGGGAGAAGGCCGGGGCCACCGCCGCTGCATGCAGGTGGGTTGCACTTGTATATACGAGGTGTGCGCTAACTCGTCGCCGGCGGGCGGCCTCGAGCGCGCCGGGGACGTGCTCGCGCGCTGGGAGAAGGCCGGGGCCACCGCCGCTGCATGCAGGTGGGTTGCACTTGTATATACGAGGTGTGCGCTAACTCGTCGCCGGCGGGCGGCCTCGAGCGCGCCGGGGACGTGCTCGCGCGCTGGGAGAAGGCCGGGGCCACCGCCGCTGCATGCAGGTGGGTTGCACTTGTATATACGAGGTGTGCGCTAACTCGTCGCCGGCGGGCGGCCTCGAGCGCGCCGGGGACGTGCTCGCGCGCTGGGAGAAGGCCGGGGCCACCGCCGCTGCATGCAGGTGGGTTGCACTTGTATAATAGCACAAGCTCTGTTTAGTTTGGGGTCAGATGGCCGTGTGTGAGGAATAATGTCCCGGAATATATCAAATATTAATACTTCGTACGTATGTACTTACTTCGTCTTATCTCTTCTCTACACACTTAATTGCTCAAAACATTAATTTCATTCAATATTCTTTAGGTTAGTATTCAAAAAGCGCCTATTCCTGGGCGAGCGACCGCTGCAGACCGCGTGTCCAGCTGAAATGGAACTACTGTACTATCAAGTGCTGCACTCGGTGCGTCACGATCGTCTGCCTATTGAAACTGATGAAGCTGTAAGTGTTATTTTAGTACTTATAATTTGTTTTTTATTAAAGCTTTTCGCATGGTTTCTTATCCATAAGGGATTACATATCAAATTCAAAATTAATCTAATATTTTTTTTATTGATCTAATTTATGAACGTTTCCCAGAATCTGCTTTATCATTTTTCAGATTTGCATATTTTTGATGGTCATTGTAGATTACTCTATTCGTTAAACTTTTTCTGGATTGCCTATCTTCAGGTCTTCAAAAATATGACTGACGAAGTGAACTGACTAAGTATTTTAAGAATAATGATTTATTTTTGTCCAATACTTAGTTTTAACCATGCTCACCCAGGTAATGCTGGCAGCCCTCCACGCTCAAGTAGTAAACGGGGAATGCATGGGTGGTGGCGAGGAATGTGCGGCGGCGGCCGGCGCCGTGCTGCCGCCGCGGCTGGCGCACCCCGCGCTGCCGGCGCCGGCCGTCCGGCTCCACCACTTGGCGCTGCGGGGCACCGCGCCACACGCGGCCATGCAGCGGGCGCTCACGCTGGCCGCCTCCTGGCCACTCACTAGGGCCACTATCTTTGATGTCATGGTAAGTGGCGTAGACTAGATGGGTAGGTGGCGATTGAGTTGTCTGAGTCATCAAAATTTTTAATCCTCGACACAAATGTGTAGTAACGTCCATCCGTGGTATTGTAACTCTTAAACTAATTATCCATATACGTATATATTTACAAAAGAAAAGTAGTATTGTAGTAAATCAGTTATCTAACTCCCATAGCACAAGCTCTGCTTAGTTAGGGGTCAGATGGCCGTGTGAGGAATGTCCCAGAATATATTTATTAAATTTTTGCTTATTAGTTTAAGTTCTTAGTGTCTATTAAAAAATGAGCTCCACTGTTTTTGCTCCACCGTTTCCATAATTAGCTCCTATCTAGTTTTGTGAATGAATTTCAGCCATTAATACAGTTAGGCCTCGAGCCTAGGTCGTAAATGTTCAATTTGAATGGTCAGTTGTTATACAAGCTTCTGATGAGGGATCAGAACAACAAGTTCATAATGTTCGTGCATCATTGTAACGTGTAGTATCCGCACAGCAATCGTTCACGTCGAACTGGCCGCGCGCCCTGTGGCTGGCGGTGGACGCGCGCGGGCTGACGCTGCTGCGGCGCGGCTGCCGCGCGGCGCTAGTGTCGCACGACCACGCCCAGCTGCTGGCCGTCTCGCCCGCCCCGCGCGCGCTGCTGCTCGTCACGCGCGCCGACCGCAAGCACGCCAAGCTCGTGCTCTCCACCGACCAGGTGCAACATCTAGCTCTATCTCTCTCTCACAATCTGCGATGATAGCAGTGGTAGTGACGTCGGACGCCGCGGCGAAGGTCGTGGGGTCGAATCCTACGAAGAGCTTGAGCTTTCGGTGAAGGAAAACATCGGGAGGAAACCATAGCACGGTGTTAGGGTACTTTGTAGTACCCGTCTGGCTGGCTGTCAAACACAAACCTATACAAAGTAAAAAAAAAAAAAAAAGGTCTTGTTGCACCCGATGTGGGGACGATTACTAGTTCACTTCAACATCACATATTAACAAATTTTAAAATTTATTTAAACAGTAGATGCAATTTTCATTGTTAAAATCTATTTGGATACCGTTGAAGCAGCAGTAAAAATCAGTTTAAAATGATCTCTCCTCCCCAGGCATACCAAATCGCGACCCTGATCAAGGACTATATAGAGGCGGTGCGGGGCCCGGTGTCCCCGGCGGTGGCGGCCCCCGCCGACCCGTGCGGCGTCACCCCGCACGTCGCGGCCTCGTGACACCCGCCCGCATAGTGCCAGTGCTTCCACGTCAGGCGTTGAATGATCGACTGATCATGTACGGCGATATGTAGGACGGAGCGGGCTGTTTGAACGCGAGTCGGGTTAACTAATGGGATTTTTTGACAACTGATTTGAGGACGATGTAAAATACAGTTGGGGGACAGTCATAGGAAAATGTACCAGAATCATACACTAGACTAGAATAACACGTGCAAAATGCGCTAAATTCGTGTTTTAGATTCTGGGACAGAATTTAGGAAAATGTGCCCGACTCCTTCATTAATTTATATTTGACTCAGTATAGTGTAAGCATTAATAAAAAATATTAAATTCCCAATAAATAGTTCATACTCAAGTTGAAGTTAAAAAAAAAGGACTTTTTAATCCTTTTTTTTATACCCATATCGAAGTTGTCAAGAAAACACGTGAGTTTATTCCCAGTTAAGTTTTACTTCAAGTTTAGTTACTAGATGAACTGTGTAGTTATAAAGTTACAGTAGAATACTTGAAGGAAACGCTCGCGATTCAAACAGAAGGAAAGAACACATTGGAGAAGTAAATATTGATTCGATAGATTTAAATGAACCTTATCACAACGGAATAAGGTTCGACTTGTATTCGATGGAATTTAAACGGATGGATATATAGATTTAATTTATTATTATTTATTTAAAACGCGTATAAAAAATCAGTCTACATTTACTTCAGAGCACAACAACAGGATAAAGCAAGTGGTGTTTGGTTTCGAGTGTTAGGATGGACGATTTAAGTTGCCAGAAGACGGGGAAGCAAAAAATAACAATCAATAAAATAATTAACATTAATTAAAATCTGCAGTTATCCCATTATATAAAAATAGTAAATATATTCCTCTTCACCCATTCCCATTAAATAAATTTCAGTATTATTAAAGTGTTAATGTTATTGAATATAATAATGTTGCATAGACTTATTGGATGTTAATGTGAAAACATTTTTCTGGTGTTAAATATTGTAGAACTTTCAAACTTATTCCCCTCTTAATCTATGGTTAACTATTAAGATGTGAATGTAGTAAATCTCATGTTAATAAGTGTCTAAATTAGAAAATAGACTAAGCCAACCCACTTAAAACTATACTCGACTAAAATACATTATTTCGATATTATATACAGGTTGTAGATAAACTAAAAAATATATTAAGGACATATTATACAGCGGGTCTATTACGTAACATTGTTGCAATTAGTTGCAATGTGAAACCTATTAAATATGTTAGTTTAGCGATTACCTAATTAACCATTTTCGATATTGTAATATTTCTATCGGTATAAAGGTTGTTCAAACATTGAAACTGATTGTAATAAAGTTATGTAATCCCATTAAATTTGAGAGAAATTAAGAAAGCTTCTTGGTGGACATGTAGTTGAACTTAACAACGGATTAGGCTGTGTGTAGATGAACGAGATGCGGTGGACTCTATGAACGCTATTTTCTAAGCTACACCATTCAAATTCACCTAACTGATCGCCGCGTGGTGGCAATCGTCTACACGCAGCCTTAAATAAATTGATGAGTTTATCTACTCCCTGTATACTGTAATAATTAAATAAATATCGTAATAGTATAATTTAATGTAATTATACAATTTATTTAGGTAAAAAAAACGCATTACCCATTATCCTATTCGTATCCTTTGCTATCTTCCAAGAAGTAATTGATATGATTTCTGACTAATCTGCCTTTAATCCAGAAATCTTAGTTTGTGCCTTGTAACTATGAAATAATGTTGCTGATTGAATTTTAATAAATAAATTCAGGCTTCAGCAAACATTATTATGTGAGCAATTTGTGCAAATTTATTGTGACTGCAAAATAATTAAATGATTGTTTCAATTTATAACTTCTATCATGCATATTACTCTATATTGCACAATGTTATGTCTCAATATTTTATGATAAAAAGTATATTTGATATTTGTAGGTTATTGATCTAGTATTAATCATTTAGTAATATAGACATTATAAAAGCCCTCCGTTTCTATGTTTACAATTTATAGCATGCGTTAATTTTGTATAACCATTCATCATATCAACTGAACATGTTGTTCAGCACAACTACTTAGAATTTCAAATTCACAGTCAATAATAAATACTTGGATATAAACTATCATAATAATGATATTACTGAAGCTCTCCGACTGCTTCTATCTTCGTTTGACGATTTTTGTCGGCAATTGTAAAAATAAAACTTTTTAGGACGATTATCTATTTAGTATTTTATAATTTCTCGTCATTTAAAATAGTTAACTCAATTATTTTAGACCTATTTGGTGCTTAGACAATTCACGATTCGCTTAGCTTGTGTTTCTGATCTCATATTGAGTATTATTTATTTAGATGCCATATTTTTGTTTGTAGGATCAGCAATATTCGATTAGGTTTATTTATTTATACATTACATAATATGTATTTCAATATGATTTTGTATATAATTGGTGAACCAAAGACTTTAAAATCGTCCCTTTGGATATTTTTTCTAACATTTTTATTAATTCCATTAGGTATTTGTAAATAATTATTAATATAGATACATTATACAAATAGTATAATAATTGACGTGAAATTCTCTTGATTATTATAGAGGCTGAAATTATATGAAATAATTGCAAGATTTGGCATTCGGTTAACTTATTCTGGCTTCCAGCTTATGCGATGTGTAAGTCAATTCACTTATCATGATCTTTAAAGTATGTTGATTTAAGAGCTATTTTTAAACGAGACGCGGCATAATAAACTGATAAACATCAGAACCGTGATGTTTTACGCCTTGCTTAACATATTTGACACTTCCATATTATATCACTAATCAGAACTGTATTATTAGACAATATTACTTAATGAAATTCTTTTTTAGATGTAAGTTAAATGTTAATATAACTAGGTTAATTTCAAGTCTGAAAATCATCGACAGGAACCAAGGAAATAGAGGTTAAACCTGGTTAAACAAGCACACTTATACTGCCCAAATAGACTGAAAGTGTCCAAATATTTTATCCTTTTTTGATGGATTGTTTTTGTTACATTATGTATGGAATTTTACCCTATTATTTGAATGCCAAATAAATAATTATAAAATAATAGAGTTTTTTACTTGAGTCGTTTGTATTTCATTACTTAATTTACCTATAAAGATACTTATGATAGTAAACATATTACTGTGTCACTAATCCTAAATAGTCGTCCATCAATGTCCCAATCGCAAACTGAAAAAGACAAACATATCTATATAAATAGGCAGACCAAATAGTTTGGAATCATTATTGGAGTTTATTTTATTAAAAAAAAACGATATTCATATTTAGCCCGCGGTGTGAAAATTTTATGAGTAAAATCGAGCCGTTAAGGCTCCAGTCTCCCTAAAATAAACCGAGACTAAACATGCTGTCAATTCCCAGCAGAATTGAATGGAATTTTGATGCGTTTTATGTTTTATTTGTTTAGTTTCGGTAAATTTATTTCAAATGATTTTTTGAATGTATATATTTTTTATTCGACAGATAAGTAGTTGCTTTCAGAGTAGTTAAAGTGTGATTTCTCTAAACCATTACTTTGTAATAGAAAAAATATATGTTGCAAGGGTCAAATTCAGAAATTTATAACTTTTTAAAGCAGTTTAAATAAGAAATTGAGACGATTTTGAAAAAAAGTAACTAGATAAGATTGTTGTAGAGGATTTGCCGACAAATGTAATCTGAATACTTTTCTTGTTTTTGTTATATTTTTTTCGTGGCGTGTGCATGAATGAGGCCCTCTACGCGTGGAACGTAAATAGAGGTATGTTTAAAGCCTCACAAAGCTAATAAAAGTGGCGTCAAGTTAAAAAATAAAATATGTATTGGAAACTTCAAATCTCACACTTAAAAATAGCGTAAAATATATTTCATTTATTGCTTTTCTGATGACTAAAAAACAATATTTCTTTTCTGATAAATTCCGCAAGAACACTGATTTTAGGGAGACTGGAGCCTTAACTAAATTAATATTCTAGGACATAAAAAAAAAAAAAAATTAAAGGCGCGAACCTCGTGCGAGGGGCGCACAGTGTGTTATTTTGCCTTAGTTGCGGACATGCTCGTTTTATTGTTTATCTTCATAGGTCAAACCATAATAAAGCATTCTAACAAATACCCATTTGTATTACACTTTTCGTTTAAAAAATATATTTGTGAAAGGTCATTGAACTTCTTAAAAAATATTTAGTCTGTATTCTCGAATAAAGCAAATCTCCCTTTTGTAAAAAATACGTGTAAAAATTGCAAGTCCCTAACGTCACAGGAACGAGAGTAAATAATTATTTTGTTAATAAACGAAAAAAAATTGCTATTTACTGGTCGCATTTTTTTTTTGGTTGCTTAACATACTTATGTATAGTACCTTCAACTTGAGAAAATTCTAAACATGTGGGTACATTGCGAGATCTCGGAGATATCGCGTTTCTAAGTTTTTTTTAAATTTCTATGGGAATAGGGCTGTCAAAAGTAGTAAACATTTAAGTTGATTAGTTAAATAAATTATGCTAACCAATGCTGAACGCTTATGACATATCCTCGCTACTGGATTGAATTACCACTTCTTGAGTCGTCAGAACGATATTATTTGCTTCAAACCCATCGGATTCTAATTGGTGATAGTGAACATTGTCAGTTGTTACACTTAAGAGTTGAAGCGCTGCTTTGGGTAAGAGCAAAGATTTTTTTATATTTTTGACGTCTACCAAATGATAATGAGGATATAAAAGGATCGGATGATTCTAGTGCACGGTGAAATAAATCTTATCTTCAGATATTATGTATAGGAATTAGGTTTTAGCATTTGCTTGTAGGAGTGGGTAATATCAGGTTATTAAGATAGATATCGAAATGAATGGAAACTATATATTGATATTCGATATCGGATTCTGAAACTATATATTTTTTTAAACTATATATTGGTGTATCGGTCTGTATATGGTAACACTGAACCTATAAAATGATCTTATCTGAAACTGTATACCGTATTATAACATAATATCGTATTGTAATTTATTATTCTCAAATCTCTGGATTAGGTATGTACGTTGGGTGTATGAAAGATATTTAGTGGTTACTTTTAAGTAATGTAATGTTTACTTAGTTATTTGTTTTAGTAAGTTTGGCATAAATAAACATTATTTGTAACTAGTTACAAGCATAAATATATATAAATAAACTTAATAATATCGATACTTATCAATGAACTTTCCTTCATACTTCTACCAGGCTTACGACTGGCTGCATTTAAGGTTCGGAATGAGATAGATCAGTTGGTGATTGTTTAGTCTAAATTTACTGTTAAAGTAAATATCTAATGCAGGCGTATTTAAAAGTATTAGTAATAGTTAGAAATGGATCACCGGAGCGCACTATGACTTCAAGGACAAAGGTCAGTGAGAGTTACGTAAAATTGCAAATCGAAAATGCTTCCTATTATTGACAATATACAATAAGCTTAATTCTCAAAGATTTAAGGTTTGGAATCCTACGAATAACCGATTACACAGCTCTACAAAAAATAACTTTTTTTTTGTTGCCCTGGATATCATCGCAAACCATTCGAAGCCAAGCACCTTTAAACTTTGACTAGCTTCATCAAAATTAACATTAGAGGAGTAGCGATGGTCGTCAGGAAGTGACTCTAATAACTCTCGCGAGTTACTAGACCATTTAACGAGCCTGAAGCCCCCGGCCGTAAACATCCCTAGTAGTCCTTTGAAATATCCTGTGGTTTTCATGAACTAATATTTGTAAAAACATTTGATGTAGGTATGTCACTTGTGAAAGCCACAGGATACAAACGGAAGTCGAGTAATATTAAAAATAATTCGTTCTGAAGATTCTCGCCCGGGTGAAGCAAGTCGTTCAATGATTTCCCTGAGTCAGTCTTAGCGCTGGCGTCCATAACCTTTCGAACTATCGTAGTAACTTTGTCACTCCTACAAACCGCGTGATGAGGTATATAATAAACCGACGGTGACGAACCATCATCCTGGAGTAGTGAGATGTAACCCTTAGATAAGTAATCTTCGATAATAGCGTTATATTCCAAGCGTAGTTGTGGGTCTGCGCTCAGTTTACGCTCAAGATACATATAACGACGTTTGGCTGTCTTGAATGAGTCACCGAGCTCAGTAGGATCGACTGAGAAAGGTAAGTCTACACTGTAACGACCGGTACCATCGCGAGTTACGCCCTTTATAAAAATCTCTTCGCATTCTTAGCGGCGGAATTAACTGGAGGGTCAAGCAGTACCTCCTCAATTTGCCAAAACCGTTCTAACAAGGTACCAACTTGAGGTTCATGCTGAGTGGACGCACATAAAGAAACAATATCGCAAGACAAATTGCTAGCCGGGGCGTTCCCGATAATTATATATCCGAAAATTGTTTCAAAGCCGGTAGGTAACCCGGGTGGACCTTTAATACGACCCGAAAGTAAAATGTCGGAAAACTGCGGAGCGCCTATAAGAATATTTATTTCTCCCGGCGAGTAAAATTTATCATCGGCTAAATGAACATGGTTCAAATAATGTAATGACCCCTTATCAACTTTGCAGTCAGGACACCTCCACGTAGTTTTCGACTGTTTGGATTCTTTCGCGAAATTTCCTGGAGATATTCCGACACATTGGTAGTGAAAAACTCCTTTGCATTGAGAACAAGGTTTAACGTCTTGAGCTTTAACCAATTAATCGCAACCCTTACACTTAGTCATAATGGCGTATCAAGATAATATGCACACAATATGGGAGTTCGCACAGTGGTGGTAACCCCAAGTTGACGTTTATATAAAAAACAAATAATTATGAGGGTAGTTCTTGATAATTATGAATTCCGTAAATGTCAAACAAGGTAGTGTTATCAATTTTGGGGGTATTTAAATATAAAGTATTTGCACTAATTTTTTGCACTTATCTTGTTAATTACACTTAGTTACACTTAGTTTCTGAAATTTAAAACATTTGTATAAATTAAAATGATTTGATAGCTTGCAAAACGAACAAGATTCATTAGTCATTTGCACCGGCGACGCGGCGCCTAAGAATGAACGCACGGACCTTGAACTTGAGACATTTTTACTTACGACCACGTTTGAAGTCCGATCTAATATTTTTGTTTGATCGCGGAGAAAACGTATAAAATTTTCATAAGTAGGCAATTCAATTTCTCGGTTAATCATTTCGAAGGTGCGAGAAGTTTCCGAATCTATTTTCTCCAAAGAAAGATAAGAGGAATAAAGTCTGCTAAATTGTCTAAGTTCAAAGTTTTTAGACTCGACACGGCAGAAGCACAATGTTCTAAGAATGAGTCTAAATTTTTTGAGTTTGCGACTGAAAACGGTTTGAAATCAAACATTTGATCCAAGTAAGCGGAGGCTAAATAACGTTTATCTTCAAATTTAGTTACAAGCGTGTTCCAGATCATGTCGTAGTTCACAGCATTCGGAGTAATACCTGACACTGCAGAGAGTGCACGGCCCGATAGTTTACCGATCAAATATTGGATACGTTCATTATTAGAAAGGTCGTGATTTTCATGTATAGTGGTTATAAATGTTTGGTAAAACGTAGGCCAGCTAGTAGGTGAACCCGAAAAACTAACAAGTTCAAATTTAGGTAATTTTACGTGACACTTTTTTATACGATCATTAACAGCGAGAGAAGAATTAACATGCATGTTAGTAGTAAATTTATTCGCCGTAAATTTACAAAGGCAATATAATCCCTCAAATGAAGACCAACTCTGATAATTAGGTTCCTAATCTGCTATGCTATTCTGTACTAAAACTCGACAGTGAATTCTCGAAGTGACTATTGTCTGTCTCGCTCGCGACACTCGGTAAACAGGAGTTCACGAGTGAGACAGAGAATAGTCACTTCGTGTTTTCACTGTCGAGTTTGAGTACAGAATAACATAGCTGCATTCAATAATAAGTGACACGAACTAATATCATCGAGAATTTTCTCGAAATCGTTACGCAAAGAACCAATGGTAATCATAGCAGCGAGAAATCTGTCCGAATTAGCTTCATCCTCGAAAATAAATTGCCTGTAAGCGTTCAAAAACTGTATCCCGTTTTTTAACCAGTCGTCTAAGATTCCGAGCTGCATCTGAAGCCTGTCCACTATCTTTATTCATGATGCAAAATTAAAGAAGTGAAACAAAAATAGTAACGCAACCAAACCCACTACTCGGCTTCTCACAGGCACGCAGGTGTGATGTCGTGTAGGTACGTTACGAAGGTACGCTTTGTTGAATCAGCTTACGCGCTTACCCCCAAAATAAAAGAAAACGTAAATATTCAAATACGTAATAAAATTACGTATAATTGGACTGAATAGCGTAAAATCCTTTAGGAAATGGAACACAAAATAATTAAATGTATTATTCTTAGCGGAAAACAGTATAACAGAAGTTTTATAATGGGCTATGTAGGTACCCTAACAAAGATGATGCAATAATGCTCGAAGACCAGAAAATGTTAACGCGATCAGTTAGTATCGGTCAACTTGTATCTCCATAGGACATATACTTTAATAAGCGGTAAATAGATCGTACCCTAAAACCAAGTAGAAGCTGCACAACCACTCACCTCCAATTTGGAACCGATCTGGAGCGTTCTTCTTTCGTACAAGGTAGTTTGAAGCCGTGCAGGCGATGCACTGGCTCCAGAAAAGCGGTGGATGGCGTGGAATACTCCTTGAGAGAACAGAGGCACACGCGACTGGACGCAATCGACGGTGGTCCAGTACTAAAGACTCGCAGTCGTGCAGCGAATGAATTTAATAAACTATATAAAAGTACCTACATTATAAAAAAAAAAATAGAAAAAGAAAAAAAACACCGAATACCGGCGCGAACACTGCTGGTCTTTGAAAAGAGATTGTCCCCTGAAAATGTATAAAAGAAAAGCTCATAAAAGGCGTTTTATGGAAATATAAAATATATTTTCGACATTTTCCTCTTTATTTACTTCGATGTACCTATCCTAATTTCTCAAAACATAACTGACATTATAAATATATCTGTTATGTTGTTTCTCGTTTTTTGATTTTTGTAATGTAAAATGAAAATAAAGATTTTTAAAAAATCAGAGCAAATCTTACAAAATCATTGATAGTTTCATGAATTGTGTGCATAAATAGAAACAAAATCATTTTCATATCTAGGGCAACAAAACCATTGGTAGACCAGTGTTATTGCTATTTCACTCATACACAATCCTTTCGGGCGCGCATCGCGTCGGCTCGGCCTGCATCGGTTGAAATCGCTTCTACTCGTCGTATCGTATGAGATACCGAACCGAGCATATCGCTATGCAGCAATATCGTGTTTCGAAAAATATTATAGATTTTACTCGCATCGATATCGGATATTACGATATTTATCTAATATACGTTTCAATATCTATATACGATTTGTATCGTCCACTCCTATTTGCTTGACGAGAGCGAACCCCTTCCCAATCCTTCATAGAAGATAAATTATAAATAAAAACAGTGATGCACGTCATAATTTAAACCTGCAATTGTTAATACCTCAGTCAAATTTTTTTTATCACAATGAGTAATGTTTGTATGAAGTACCTAAGTATTGATGATTGTTTGATTGACAACCCTAACCCACAATTTAAAAATAAACGCGACCATGAAGAGAATCGCCTGGAAAAAAAAATATTTACAAAATATTCCCACCTGGGTGAGCTAGATTATTAGTTTTCATGAAAAAAATGGTTCCTAAAGTAAATTCCTATCATACCTTAAAACATTTAGTGTAAAAATCAGGTTCAATAATGAGATATTGTGTTTCTATGGTTTTTAAGGATTTTTCTCGATTTTCTTAATTTTTCTTAAACTATAGTAGTTAGAACCGGCGGAGTTTTAATAGGAGTTTTGTTTGATTGTCAGCTTTCCAAAAAACACATAAAACGAGCATGTCCGCAACTACGGCAAAATAACACACTGTGGGGCGGTGAGGGTCGAGGGGTGAAGAAGAAGATTTCATTTTCCCTCTTTTTAAGGAGTAAACTCCATTCGTGCGTCGGAGCTGACACACACACTTTTTAGGGTTCCGTACCCAAGGGGTAAAACGGCACCCTATTACTAGGACTCTACTGTATGTCCGTCTGTCACCAGGCTGTATCTCATAAACTGTGATAGTTAGACATTTGAAAATTCCATAGATGATTTATTTCTGTTGCCACTATGACAACAAATACTAAAAAACCGAATAAAATAAATATTTAAGGGGCTCCCGTACAACAAATTGATTGAGTGATTTTTTGCCGTTTTTATAGATAATGGTACGGAACCCTTCGTGCGCGAGTCCGAATCGTACATGGCCGATTAAAAAAAATGCTTGAAAATATGAAACTTAAATAATACTCTGGTTATTATTTAAATCCAACATTTTGTTTATTATTTGATATTAGATTAATATTTTATTAAGGTAATTTAAAAAGGCTGAATGGATTTGGATAAAATTTTGACATATCATTGAGTGCCTTGGAATAATACATAAGATAATTTTTATCCCAGGAAAAAAGTTAGAGACTAGTCACAGCTTTTGTTTTATTTTGGCTCAGTTCTTGATGACCACTGACCCCAATTGGGGTGGTCGTAAATGTAACATAAGAATAAAATCTTTGTTTTTTTTAATAAAAACAATTACTTAAACTAAACTTACAATTCCAGTGGCATCAACTCTTGTGCCCACTATCTTGAGTCTGATAACATCCTCTTCTTGTATGACATTATCTTCCTGTTTACTTTTATAGCATGGAGGATTTACATTGGGACAGAATTCCATATCTGCTGGTATAGACTGGAATTATACAATATATTAAATTAATTGTCATTACGCTTGTGGAGGTGGGAAGGTACTTAGTACCTTTATTATGTTGTGATCTGATATCAACCAAAAAGACACCAGTTTTTATAGTGTAGATATAACCAAATCAACAACACCAATCCATTCCATCAGTAGTGAATTAGTGATGGAACTGATTTTCAATTGCAGCTACCGAAAATGTCTCAAGAGAAAAGACAGAGTGAAATACCACTCTATAAATACAATGAGTAGTTGTCCTCTCTGGAGGGCACACTCGACATGACGATACCCCAAAACAATCTGCTTATAGTATACTACTGATTGCAGATTAGCACAAAAAAATATATAAAAAATTCAGTCTTTATATAAAAGTATATAATATCTACTTTACGGAAGGGTGTCCCTGTAAATACTTACATGATGAGATATAAAACAGCTTAGAGGACCGATTTGTGCAAACATTCCAACCTGAAACAAAGAAAATTTATCTTATTGAATCATTAGATATCCATCGTAATAAAAGACATGGCTAAACAACTGCCCTAAGCATGTATATAAATTTCTCACTACCTCATAAGATTTAAATATTAATTAATTAATTATTACGTTTTTATTATTCTCCTAGAACTTTTGTGAACAAATCAAATAATTAAAAGTTGTTTTCATGTTTTATTATTTGACAAGAAGAAATAAAGACGATACGACGTACCATTCACGAAGATGTGGTCAATAAACTTATCTTTAAAGATATTTGCTTAAGCTGAAATTATCAGTATTATTTATTATATTATTTATAATTAAGCAATACAATCAAATAATTCAATTCAAATATTTCTATAACCATCACAATAATAATAATATACTTACATCATTATTTTATGTCGAATAATTTTGACTGAATAAAATAACTAAGTACAATGAATAATGTTTGAGCGCTCACAAATAATGATTTTTTTTTACCTATGTATGTTGCAGTTTGTAAACAAACGCCTAACCAAAAGCTAATAGCAAAATCGTTTTCTTGTATAGTTTCGTTATCTATTGACGTAGGAGATTCTACGATTTTATTTTCAGGACTGTAACGATATGAATAGTCCCTGAAACCTTTTTCATACGAAAAACCATTATTCAGCTATTCAGCATCACATATTACTAGGTACAGTGTTTATACTTGGCTAGGGCAGTCGCCCATACTCTATTTAGCCATGTCCTTTATAAGTACATATATTTTAGATTTGAGTTTTTTATAATATAACTTTGTTATTTCAATGAGTAGAGATCTAATAAGCATTCTATAGTTTAAATTTTCTATGAATTTCATCAAAATATCATCTAATTCATATTTCATATCATCCTCAACTAACATCATTTGTATATTTGGGGATAATTGTTAAAAATATTTATTTTGAAGTCAAACTTTCTGAGGTTCAAATAAGCAGATGATCCATATATGAGGGCAGCATCACTTATGGACATTAGCTATACTTGAGAATTGCCAAGAGTTTCCAAATACGAAGCCTAGAAGGGAAATGTATTTCAAGTGATACTACTGTTCTGACACCGGTAGATCACTGATTGCTTGCGCCTTGAGAGTGTTCCAAACCAAGGAGACACCACAAAGTATGAGTTGAGTTTTCACAATGGATACACATGGCAATGGCTGATAACAGCAGGATTCTGTAGATGCCTATAATAACCCTTAATGGCTTACCTTATTTACTTGTGTGACAATAGCATCAAGCACCTCTCCCTTGAACGGCCTGAACACAATAGCCTTGTATTTGACTGGGTAAACCACAAACCCTTGCCCCGGCTGTATCAGGCCTGCCCCAATGTTATCTATAGTTGTTACTGCTATAACAAAGCCGTACCTTAAATAAGAAAAAAATTGTATGTTTGAGTACTTGACATAAATACGATACTGCTACTCTACTACTATTATTACTCCCCGGTAATAAATTGATAACCTAAAACTATGTATTTGTTTATAACTTACTTGCCAGTACATGTTCCTTCGACTTCTGTATAGAGTTTTTGTTTAACGGTATCCAGCAATTGTGGGCCGAAATATCTTGGATGCAACAAGATTTCGTGTTCTAAAGAAATCTGAAAAGTTTTGTTTACAATTTATTGACATTTACAAATAAATGACTTACTTACTAAACTTATGCTTACTTACGTGGTAAAACATTGTAACGTTCTATTTTGCAACATTAATTAATAACCACATAATTTGCGATAAAATCTAATAAAATATTATTTTTATCATTATATTCTATTTTATTCGCAAACCGCTTCAAATCAATCAGTCAGTGCTGCCAACAATAATTTTGAAATTCCGCCGACTTTATTACGATATATTCCGTTAGAAATTCGTTAAATCTTGCATTTTTTCTCGTCAGTAAAATCCGTTGAAAGACCTGGTGTAATTAAAGTAATTAGAAATTGAAATAAAAATGTAGTTCAAGTTTAATAAAATTAAGTGCATGTAATCATTAAAAAGAACCGAAATCAATGTTATCTAAATCATTGTCACTATTTGGGGTCTCAGTCATTTCGGATGCAGTAGAAATGATGCTGTTCCTAAACAAACAAACGCATATTTTACTAGATTTAAAGTATTAAGGGCGTCACACACGGCGAAGATACTATCATATTTTATCTTGAGATAACTGGTATAGCACTGTCTCATATATCTTAAGATAAAATATTTTAGTATCTTCACCGTGTGTGACGTCCTTTATTGGGGTAATTAGGGCACAAGACAGTAGTCAGCAAAGTGTTACTGTGCTGCTAGCCATGCTATGCAAAGGTGCTTGATGCAAATAAATGGATTCATTTATGAAATTGAAATAAAGATGTTTCAAATTTAAACTGAATGAAATAAAGTTTGTAATCCATTCACGTATGTACTGATTTAGTGATCAGTCAGTCAGTTAACATTCCCTAGAAAATCCCCTTAATATTTTTTTACCCTCAAATTACCCCTAAATAATTTTATGTCTTAAAAAATCCTCTAATCGTGCAAAAAATCCCTAAATCTAGGGGAAAATACCCTAAGGTGGGAACACTGATGTCATACTAAGTTGTGCAGTTTTACCAGCAAGTTTGACAGAGTTGCCGTATTTGATACTTCAAAAATATTCAGAATGTCGTATTTATAATTAATAAAAATCATGAAATTGCCGTATTGCTTATTTTTATACATTAAAATTACAGGCAGTAACTATATTATAAAGGAAATTAAAAAAGCCTACTCATTAATATCATCGCCATGCGCAATAGATATTTTTAATAGACTCAACTACTTCGTAATCATGTTTATTTCAACAATATTTGTCCATGTTTTTCATTTTCTGACACATATCATGAGATGCCTAAAATGTTGTAAAGTTTACTTGATTTCTGATGGCTTGCTTTACCAAAAGAGTCCCATAACGGTGGTGAAAAACCTGACGTAAGCCTATCATCTGAAATGACTTGCACGAATTACCGTATATTACGGCAATAGCCTTATTAATGGCAACGCTGAAGCTGTGGTACAGTTGTACGGTACTATACTCAACCAGAATCTACCAGAATTATACCGAGCTCTTCTTTGATGCTTGAAATAAAGTTAACGCGGCAGGAACGCGCCTCTACTTTTTTTCTTTTATTTATTAGTGATGTGTCGATTAGAATAATATAATCGATTTAACTAGTTGTTAATGACATTGAATACCGTGACAAAGGTTGGGGTTCAAATCTTACGATCAGCTTTCAGTGAAGGAACTCATCATGTGGAATCAAAATTACCGTGGAAGAGTATTTTTTAATACCCATCTAGCTGGCTTCTACCATCAAGTTGATAATATATCGCCAAACAACTGTTTTTGAGTGCCAGTTCCTTCTAAGCTTTGTGTTTTACGAACACCATAAGTTCGATGGTTGGCGAGATCACACATTTTTTACATCATAAATAATAGCACACGTCAAAGCCAAATAAATAGACTAAATCGTATTAGATCGATGGATAAAACTGTATGATGAAATACGCTATGGAGCTATATATAGATTATTTTGATATAAAACATCTTATTTGAGTTTATTCAAAAGATAGCAATACAACATAAAGATCATTATATAATTGAAATGAAATACGATTATTTACTCGATGACTTGAAATATATATAGGAAAAGGAATGCTTTCCCGTCACTAGTGATTACTCAAACAAAAATGCCAAATGAATGGCAGGCTTATGTGTATCGTAATCAGATTGTTGTAAAAAATGGCAAAAACTTACGATTATTTATTTAAATTACTCTTGATAGGTGATTCTGGAGTGGGGAAGACATCCATATTATTTAGATTTTCGGAAGACGCATTCAATATCTCGTTTATATCAACAATTGGTAAGTGTTATAAGTCCTAAATCAAAGGTTATTGTCAGATGATAATTTTTTATACGTATTTTGAGTCATGGAATGGATGTAGATTTTCATGCTTCCTTGTTCATAATTTTTTTGTCTGTTTAAATATTGTGATGGCGGATAGGGCGCGGTGCTATTATAAATGAATCCCTATCGAACGAAACTAGAATTCATGACATCATACAGATTAATTGTAATTAGTTAACTCTCGAATAAGTGGTCGTTGTTTTCAGGTATAGACTTCAAAATTCGGACGATAGACTTAGACGGGAAAAAAGTAAAGTTACAAATATGGTAAGTGGTACATAATATTATCAATTAGCTACTATGAGCTAGTTGAAAAAACTTTTTGTGCTGGCCCAGTTTGTAGTGTGGTCAGTGATCTCTTATTTATGAAATACCTATATATATACCTACATACAAAAAAAAACTTAGTCATCCTCTATAATTAAGGAAGATAACAATAACTTTCACATAAATATAGATAAATCTGTTATACAAATAAAATTCAAACCATTACCTATTATTATTATAATAGAAGGAAAATTATAATGTGTATTGTATGTGCTTTAAGACTTATTATTTATATACTAGTGTTAAATGTATAATATCCTCATTGGTTTTATCTTTTAGGGATACAGCAGGCCAAGAGAGATTCCGTACCATTACCACGGCATACTACCGTGGCTCCATGGGCATCATGCTTGTTTATGATGTTACAAATGAGAAAAGTTTTGAAAATATAAAGAATTGGATAAGAAACATTGAAGAGAATGCAAGCGCTGATGTTGAGAAGATGATCCTCGGTAACAAGTGTGATTTAGATGCTAAAAGACAGGTAAAAACAATAGAAAATCTAAATTTTTGTCAAATTTTGATATGCAAAAGATGGTTGCATCAATGTGTCTTAAAAATCATTTTACAATATGTAAAGGGCAAGTCCATACAATTGACCTAATCTGAATAATTTTTCTGCCAAATCACATTATTTTTTTCCATTCTGATTGACAAAGAAAAATTTCACTGCAGTCCGAGTTGAATTGCAATAAGAGTTGGTGATAGGGCCCTTAGTAGTTATTTCACTTGTGTCCTTAAATAACAAAACTCATGGAACATTACATAACAAATGGAACTGACCCTTATTATAATGTTATCAATTTATCAACTATTTGAATTTATGAGGATACTGACTAAAAAGATGTAAATTGGTTCAAATTGAGTGACTCAACATTAGAACTTCATACCATAGATAACTTGAAATACCTATAGGTTCATAATATTTATGTCAATATGGAAGTTTATGTTGCTATTAGGTGTTTTTTCAGCATCCTATTTACTGATAGGATGTATTTATACTTCAGACATAAGCATATTATGATGACTCAAAACAATGATTAACAAAATAGGTTCTCAATTTTAGTAAACAATGAAAATTAACATCTCTAACTCTGACTAATTATACATAATATTATAGATTCCCTAACATATACTCCATTTCTTATCTGCCCACAGTATTCCACTGAATGGCTAAGGCTCCCTCTTCAATTTCTCCTGGTTCTACCTTCTGGACCAATAATAACTGTTTATTAAAATCCATCTTCATTTTCAGGTATCAAAAGAGCGAGGTGAACAATTAGCAATAGAATATCAGATCAAATTTGTAGAAACATCAGCAAAAGACTCATTAAATGTTGAGTACGCGTTTTACACATTGGCACGAGACATTAAGGCAAAGATGGAGAAGAAACAGGTATGTCTCAATTCACTATTCCTTATCTCTAGAATCAACCTTACAAATGACCAAATGCTTCAACTAGGGTCTACTACTTTACTTAATTCCCAGGATTAACCTCATTTATTTTTCTCATATACATAATTTTATTATTATAATATCATTTTTCTGTGTATATATGGAGCAAAGCCTCCATGTCTCTCTACAGCTGACATTCTTATGATCCAAGCTATGGTTTCATGCCATAAGATGTCTTCCAATTATATTTTATTATATTGTTGTTATTTTATACTTACCATATTGCAACTTGAGTGCAAGTTGGTGTGGGGGTTAAGTACTTTGACTGTCATGTTGTGGGTTCCATTCCCATACAGGTCAAATAATGTGCATTAATATGTTTTTGGATGTATACTAAGGTCTATATGTATTCATAAAAAATATAAGAAAAACATTTTATTTTATGGTTAATATATAGTCCAAAGATTCCGAAGCAGAACTTAATATTAGTAGATACTAAGTATTAATTTAAAGCATAAAGTAAATTTTAATTTATTTTTGAGACTAGGTAGGTACTTAGTCAGCTGTACCCGCGTCGCGCTCTCCGCCTGAGGTTATTCACACTACTACGTAGATATAGTATCCCAATACTGAATATTTTTCTTTTTTCTTGAATACTTCAAACTTCAATTTTATATTTATTCATGAATACTTATGACCTACATGTTTACCCCTCAAAAAGACCGTACATAATTAAATGGATTAAAATGTATGTTATGGTTAGAACAAAATTTCTGTCTCTTATTCATATAGGTATATAGATAATACCTTTAAATCACCTGTATTATTTCATTAAAACATCATTATAGTCCCTCATATTCATGAACATTTTTGTCAACATCTAATACAATATCCAGTCTTGTCCCACCTGATCCTTGACTATAAGGAAAAGCCAGCATGATCCAGTGACTATACTTTCACCAAATTGTAAGCTACAATTAGTAGGCAGTTTATAACAATTGTACCAAGGTCTTATTCATAACTGTGATCTATTTGTAGCCTCGAATTCCACCTACAGAATAATTTAGTGTTGTGACGAGTCAATACACAGTAGGTTCAATTACCTCATGTCATGCTGCAAATATGTTTCACTTTTTACTTGTCATTTATTATACCAATACGGTATTTTAGGACAAAACAGTAATGCTGTGATAGGTACTTTGTAAATATAAATACTAATACCTAAATTATAGTAGGTTGTGCAACATGTAGAGCTTATGTTATTTCCTAATAAATAAGTTATAAATCCTTCATTAGTTAAAATGTTAATAACTTACATGTAAGAAATGAAGTATGGGATGGGTAGAAATATGAAATAAATTGATACATCATTTTATTTTTATGAGATTAGCAGATGAATAATACTTTCTTTTCTGTAATTTCTAAAACATTTTTATTTTGTTCCATGGCTCTCTATTCTGAAAACAGAAGGTAATAATGCTTAGTGTTGTTGTGTTGTAACTTTATTCTAATTTGTAGCAATTAATCATTCAAAATGTGCATGGTTAATTTGAAAAGCTTATTTATTAATTTATTTTTCATTTCGCGTATTTTTTGTGTATTTTCAAAACAATAAATTTATGCATGTAGTGAAGCCGAAAATGTAACAATTAAATGGCTTTACCTTTGTTTGAAATGAATTCTTTTTATATCAAAATTATAAAAATAAATCAATTTTATTGCATGATTGATGATAACCATGACTTAGACGTAAATTTTATAGTTTATGAAATCACACAACATTATCAGGATGATGTCAACAAAGATATGATTACAAATTAATCTTCTATCGATTGATATCGTAAGAATTATAGTAGGGTGCTTGATAACTTTGTAAACAAAATAGATGGTTGGCAGGCACTAATTAAATAAATTTATAACGAAACAGGAAGCGAGTAACCCTCCAGCGAGGACTGGGGGGCACCAGCTAAAGGCCAATGAGAAAACAAACAAACCCCCATCGTGGCTGTCTCGCTGCAGCATCCTCTGACGACGCCCCGCCGCCGCCACGGGCCGCTGCCGCGCTCTCATCCCCGCCCCACCACCGTACCCATGTCTACTACTTATCTAAAACTCAGTGGAACTTCAACATCTGTAATTTTCGACCTTCACTTTTACCGGTGCGTCAACTCCACACGGGGATCAGACTTGCTTTTTGTATTTTTATATCCGCGACTATACCTAATTATTTCGACTCTTTAGTTGAAAAATGGAACAGTATTTTATTTGTCGTAAATTATGTTAACTTGTAAAAAGTGTCAATTTTGTTTTTATTAGGGCGAAATTACGTGGTTATAAAGAAATGGTTAATGGATATTATTTCAATAGATTATTTTAGCTGTACTTTTTCTTTTGCTATTTTAATTAAGATATATATTTTAATGTAATATATACTATTTAATTTGAATAAACAGTGCTTTTTTTACAAATCTTTCGTTTTTGTATCATTAATGACAAGACAAGCCACATTATTATCAGTAACTTTTATTTCCCAACATTTTATACAAAGAGATGAACATCCTTTGAAAACATTAAATATATGGAAGAATTCTCTCAATTAATTTATTGAGTGACCAAATAATTACTATAAAATTTGTGTAACATATCTGGTACAAACTCTTAACTAGTATGTTAATTTATCAAATTTCTTAAATAAATGCTTTCATGTTGCTTGTACTTGTTTTGAAGTGGCTTTGAATGTTCTACGAGCTAGGTACTTAGCTCCTGACAAGGCACTTTTAGATCCAGCACTAAGTAGTTGCATGGATTTTTTGGCACTGAAGAAAAAGAGTTCTGTTGCAAATTGTGACCCTTTTCTCCAGTAGACTACATAGGTCGGTAAAGGAGGAAGTCTTTCAGACCAAATGCCATTACGGTAATTCTTTGCTTTTGCTTCTGCTGATAACAAGGCAGGTGCAAGTTTTGACTCAATAGTATTTTTTGCAATGGCTTCAGGAACTGATGCTTTAGCAAACCCAAGTTCTACCAACTTCTGTCCAATGTCAAGTGTTTCTGTTTTATTCTGAAAAAGATTTCAAATTTACATAAACTTTAATTCTAATTATGTATGTCACCAGAAATGTATGAAACCTAGGATTTGTATACAATTCCTAGGAAATGTGTACAATTCTGAGGCTATTTAGGAAATCTATCACCATTATTCACCATACACTTAGTTTTTTTTTTCCTCCCCTCACTCCTTTATCCCTGCGCGTATCCATCCATTGACATCTTGAATGTAATACATTTCCGATTGCTATTTAGGAATTGTATATTTCCTGGGACATGTGTCAATTATAATTTATTTCACACATTTCCGGGCGATTTTAGGAATTACATACATTTCCTAGAAATTGTACACAATGAGGGATTACACACATTTCCGTTAACACTGGCAATACTTGCAGGGGTGGAAGTACTCATCAATGTGAACAACTTTTATTATAGGGCTAACTCTGATATCGCGTAAAATAATATGGTTGCTTCATACATTTTGGTCGAGTAGGTATTGAACTTTTGTATGGAACAGCTGATAATTTTTTCATGATTTCACAGTTAGTCCCATAATAAAAGTTGTTCATTTTGATGAGTACTTCCACCCTTGCAAGTATTGCCAGTGATAACAAAATCACCCAGTATATATTCAAAATTAAATGGAAGTAACATTTGTACAAAAGTAGTCCTTATAATATAAGAATATTATCTTGGTACCTTAGAATGTGGTAAATGCAATATTACAGTTGATACAAGATCATCATTATCTCTTCCCATAGGATTGAGAGTGACCTGGTGACCCCTCGCCACACACTCCAGCCAGTTCACTGCGTTTCCACTCACAATGTCAACACCCCACAACTGTGGAAACAAATATTTACATAAAAAACTTGGCATCAAAATTTTGGTCAAATCAACAGAGATTTATTAGTGACATTGAATACTTCACCTTGACAGGTAGAGGTGGTTTTCCAGAGTGCCACAGCGGTAAATAAATAGGAGCTTTGTGGTCCACCAACACACGCACAGGGGAATGTTGTACCCCTGAGTACACCCCTCTCAATGGCTCATGTTTCCTTATAAAATGATTGGGAACTTTGCTTGCCTTCGAAAATTTGCTAACCTAATTAAAAATATTATGTTAAAGTTATGTAATGAAAATGATAATAAACCTAAGATTATGACTGACAAGATACTAACCGGACGGATCACATGTATTGATACGGCCAGTCCAGCAGTTGCGAGAGCATAAACCGCTATCTGTAAAAAACGATAGCATTTATAAAACATCTACTTACTACCGTTTAAATTTGACCGGCGATACGCACGTTTACGCCGCGATAATCCTGCTGAAGTAGGTTCTGTACATTGTAAAAAATACCGCCTTCTTTAGAAGACATTTTGCTAATAGTTATAACACCAAACTTTCATATTTCTCGATTTGTAAGGTCATAAATATTTCCAGATTTGAGGTTTCTTGTTTGATTGAAGTTTTTTCTTTCGTTCGCTTTCACAAGTGACGTTTAGGATTTAGTTTAGTCACATCACAGACGACTAAGGGATACTAGAGTTCGCGCTACCAAAAAAGTCCCATAGGTCCACCTCTATTTTACAAGTTATAAGATGCACAATAAGATCGATTTTAATTAATTCCATGGGACTTTATTGGTGGCGCGAACTCTACGTATGATTTAGTGCTGCCATTAAAACGTAGTGATTTAATCCTCTTTGGTTGCCATCTTTCAATGCAGCTCAAATACTAGAATCTTATTTGTTTCAGTACCCTGCGTGAAATGAATCGACGTAATAAACGCTAGTGATTGTAAAACACGTTGGCGTTTACGGCATTTCTTTATAGGAATTTTCGTGAACATAATTTTCATTCACAGGCAGCACCTCTCGCGGAATACTCATGGAACTAATTTCTTCCATACAAAATTTTAACGCGATAGTAATCGTTTATTTACGTCTTATTTTTTACACTCAGTTCAAATGAAAACGAATCGGTTTCCTAATGGAGCGGTGTTCCGAAAGGGTTAAAGCTTAAGGCGCCGCTACACGATTGTCAACCAACCAAGAGACAAGAGCAAATAAAGCGCATTGAGTCGATGTTTTATCGTTTCAAGCTATTAGGTTAACGACTTCGATCTAAGATCATTGAGAAAGCTATGCATAATCTAAGTAACAATTATCTTAAATTAAATTATTCTAATTTGATATTATCAAGAATCAACAGAATGAAAAGTAACTCATAGTCATGATTAAAAAATCTATACACAGTGATTATTCGTGTACCTACTGGAATCAAAATTTAAGAGTCAGTCAAATTAAGTTTATAGAAATAATATTACGTAAACATTGCAGCTGTAAGTCGCATGTTGATCACACATGCGGTAGATAGTTTTGTGTTTGCATCAAAGCTGAGACGCGATCGTTTACCAATCGACCGCCTCATTCCAAATGAAAGTCTGAAATGAGAAAATAGGTGCCATCCTATCTATGGCGGTTATTACACTATCCAATTTGTAGAAACTCTAAATTGTAAACAATTTAGGAAGTAGTGCGGTTGGGACATTTTAATCGCACTAAATCGGAATATAACTACGATTATACATTCTGATTTCCTAATTAGAGTAACTGCTTAAGTCTGCGCATCCAATTCAGTGGACTACTCAATCGGTTTGACTACCCCATCGGTACCGCAACGAGCTGGTCTGAATATCCCCGATTGAGCAATGAAGTTATCAAATCATTTAAATATATTTTTTCGAATTTATTTGATTTTCCTTCAATAGGTACATTATGGTACAAATTTATATATAGAATTTAATAATACATAATTAACATCAAGTATTTACAATCATTGTTTACAATACAAACTATAATAATATATAGAAAACTTCCTCAAAGCCCTCGCTGTTGTCCATAGGCAAGGTTCCCAACAGGCTGGCAGCGTTCCCTTTTTGGATGGTCAAGCTTATGTATTTGCGGAAAAAGCTCCCAGCCCGTCGGTCTTCCGAAGCCTCGATGAGCTTGGATGATAAAATCCGAGCAAATCGGCGAGCCTCGAACCCCCACGGACCCAAGGTTTCCACTGCGATTTGCTGGCAACACCAGATTCCACGTCAACTGTGATTTGACAGTCAGTAGTGAATCGCGGGTGATTATTTTTTGGAATTCTAATTTCGTTTTAAAATTCAAAATGATTAGTGTTCTAAATACAATCGACACGGGCCATGAGGACATGATACATGACGCCGAATTGGATTACTACGGCTTGAGATTGGCCACGTGTTCCTCCGATAATTCAGTGAAAATTTACGACATCAAAAGCGGTACACAAACACTGGCCGCTGACTTGAAGGGTCACTTCGGGCCGGTGTGGCAGGTGGATTGGGCTCATCCTAAGTACGGGAACCTGCTGGCATCGTGTTCTTACGATAGAAAAGTCATTATATGGAAGGAGTCTGGAGAATGGACGAAGTTGTACGAGTATACTGGACACGAGAGTTCAGTTAACTCTATAGCATGGGCGCCTGCTGAATACGGCTTGATACTCGCATGCTGTAGTTCCGACGGCTCCATTTCGATTATAACATACGCCCAAGACGGTGGTAACTGGGAGGTGAAGAAGATCCCAGGAGCTCATGCGATTGGCGTCAATTCGATCAGCTGGTGTCCGGCCATCTCAGCTGATTTGAACTTGGACCCTCTTAGCAATAAGGAAGCGCCAAAGAGGATAGTTACTGGGGGCTGTGACAATTTGATAAAGGTAATTTATGTTAGATTCCATATCTTGTAAAAACTACTAAAGAGAACACAAAAGTGGGGTATACCACAACAGCAAAATAATTCAGTTGGAGCTGAATTAACAGAATACATTTATTCAGAATGACTGTCCATTATGCTTACATCTTTGCTCCTGCACTTACATTTAAATTATTTCTATAGTGAAATTATAAACAAATATACCACAGATAGTCACAGCCTACCTACTCTTTAGGTATTCTATAAAATAGATACTTATAAAAAGTCATCCTTTACATCAAAAGTAATTAATGACAAACCTTTTTTACTCTGTCTCATCGGAGATAGTGGTGTATGTAGCTAAGTATTCATACCTAAACAGATTTTATTAGAAAGTCACACTCTCCTGTAAGTAAGTTAGTATACTATTTATTGTTCTTTGCCACTACATCAAGAATTGGATTTTAAAACTGCTTATATGAGTGCATGTGAGCACAAAAAATATTTAAGGACTCCTGTGAAAAAATTCTTAACCCACCCACAGCTAGACCCGCTAGAAATGTCAAAGTGGGAATGTTAAATAAATAAATAAATATTCTGGGAATATAATATTAGTTTAAGCTGTCCATTGTCTATCAGTCAGTCAGTGTTTGAGTTTTATTAACTCTTCAAATCCCAATGAGTCATCTTCTATTGTTGTTTGTTCGAACGCATAGGTCGCCAGGTCGAGACAGGTTAAGTAGGTGATTGTATTTGTCCAACTCATGTTAACTGTAGGCTAGATGAACTATCACCCAATGATTTTTAATTTAAAAATCGTAATTTCCTCAGATTTGGAGAGAGCAAGGTGATCAATGGGTAGAAGAAAACAGATTGGATATGCATATGGACTGGGTCAGAGATGTAGCCTGGGCCCCATCCCTAGGCCTCCAACGGTCAATGATTGCCAGCTGCTCCCAGGATAAGCGAGTTGTCATTTGGTCAAGTGATGACAATGTTTCTTGGACACCAACTATTCTGAACACTTTTGATGATGTAGTTTGGAGCGTGAGCTGGTCTCTAACAGGCAATAACCTAGCAGTTTCTGGAGGTGATAACAAAGTTAGCTTATGGCGTGAAGGCACTGATGGCCAGTGGTTATGTATAAGTGAAGTAGCCAAAGGATTGGGGCAGACACCTAATGATGAACGCAGCACTCTATAATATGTATACTAATATTTTTGTTTTAATATTGTGAATAATTCTTTAATAGTAATAATATAATATTATCTGTATTGATTTTGTGTTTGATTACATTATAGCCCAAATTATGGGTCAGGGATATGAAATAAATTTATTTGCCTGAAATATGGTAGGTTAAAATTGAAGATAAAGCCACAGTCTATGTAACTCTTACAGTCGACCAATAGAGCATCTAGACAGAGTTTTCGTGCGGGGTTTGCGGGGTGAGAGGGGCGGTTGCGATCCCAAGCTGCCATACACTCACTTGGGACAATGCAGCAATGACGAATGCCTATAAAAAAGCGTCATTTCGCGTGACTTCAAACGCGATGGACCACTATATGGTTTTTACGCTGTGATAAAGCGCAACATAGTTGAACATTATTATTTTAACTTTTATCACACAATCTAAGAAATTACAGAATTTTCTCTTTAAATGTTATGTATGGTTCAAACGGTTTAGCACTCTCTTTGATGTTATCGTATCTTCGCCGTGTATGACGCGCTTAATAATGTAACATTTAATTTAAATAGGAGAAGGTGCAGTATAAACAGAAACTAGGATTTCAAAAGTTTTAAGGAATGGTACTTATATTCTACTTAGAACGTCACACATTCAAGGATCTCTAATTCTCAATAAATAAAAGTGTCAATAGAAAATTATATGATATTATAAGAATTAAAACTTAACATAAACATCACATATGGCTGAGATTAAAATCAATGAGTTCTAATAATAAAGGCATCTTGTAATACTGTGCTATTGTCTTGAACGTTGTGAGTTGCGTGTGGATTTCCTTCACTGGGACCATCAGGTTAAAGTCGCCTGCGCAGTCACAGACCACTGACAGGTTCTCGCGTTTCACCTGGGATTATAGAAAATGACATATAGTCACACAAATTGGTACGATTGAAATTAAACCTAATGGCGAGAGCAATAAAGCGCATTTTGAAACACTACACGCTATGAGATTGATCAATAGTGGTAGATGGTAGTTATAAAAAAGGATATTTAGCTTACTGGTTAATTAAAACACATTGTATACAAATTAATATTTTTCTCCTAAGGTGACACAAATTACAGATAGAAGATTTTTGTTGTATAAAAACTGAACATCCTTTCATGCATAGACAGACAGTCTGTGGTCCTTTATATAATTTGAATTTTTTAACCATATCTTTTTATAAGCCTAATTTTGGGCCTCAAAATTATCTTCGAATTTTGGACTAGACTAAAATAATAATCACCTGATGACATCTACTGCAAATAAGGTCCTGCAATGTAAAGGTCATGGCCCTCCTATTCATAGTCTCTATCAGTCTCCACTCCAGCTCTTGATTGTCATACGCTGTGCCGCATGTCGGACAAACACACACAGGACTGAAATGTCATCAAATGTTTAATACAAAGTTCATATTGCATAGTTTTATTAATTATTTCTCTGAAAGAATAAATTTTAAATATAATTTTGATTTATTTAAGCACTTCATTAGTTCCATGGTAAGGAAAAAGTTATACTGATGATTACTTTCACGTAACTCTTACAGTCTAGACAGAGCTGCTTATGCAGACATGCTTATACAAAGCGGCATTTCGCGTGACATCAAACGCGATAGACCACTGTACGTTTTTTAGGCGGTGGTTGAAAGTAGACTCGATAGACAGATAACTCTTTATCTTAATTAACTTTTAACAAAAAGCAAAACCGACTTCAAAGTGGTTTGCACTAAAAAGTATAAAATAACGAGGTTAAACGGTTCTAATATCGTTATTTTATACTTTTTAGTGCAAACAAATTTTTAAGTTGGTTTTACTTATTTTTTAAAGTTAATTAAAGTTGGTTAAAAATCAAGAAAACAACATTAAAACAGTATTTACTCACACATCGTTGTCTATTGTGCGATGCGTGTCCCTGCAGAGGTCGAGGTCCCGGCAGTGGTTGCACACCTTGCAGATGAGCTCGGTGACGACGCACGAGTAGCAAGGGTCGCGCCACTCCGCTCTATTGCTGAACTCTCCCACGCCGATCAGACGCAGCAGGTTGCGGCGGAGGAGGGTCACCTGGGGGAGAATAATAATTGGAGATGATTGCAGAAAAGTATTGGCAAATAAAAAAATATATATTCGAATCCTCTTACATGCCACAGGAGGTAAAACGTATTCCATAAAGATTTGTATTTAGTTTGAATTTTGTTACAGTAACAATAAATCGATATGTAAAAGACATCGAGGATCCCCTGGTATTTTTATTGCCAGATACCCTTACCATCAGATACAGAAGCGAATCCAGGGGGAGGGCTAAAGGGCTCAGCAGCATCAGAGTCCACCCCTGCTAACGCTTGATATTATCCAACTACCCTACCCTGAGCTGGGTCAAGCCCCTCCCAAACCAAAATCCTGGATCGGCCACTGATCAGACGGACTGTCTGCTTGTTTACCATGCCAGCCTTCTAACATAAAAAAGACAATTTAATTTATTACCTCATCCTCAAGTGAAATGTCCAACGAGAGCACTTTACAGACTGCATTGACGTAGAGCAACGCGGGCGTGGCGTCGAGAGGAATCGCGTCGGGCCGCAGGCCGGGGGCCTCTGTCGCTTGTGACGGCAGCATCGAGGGCATGCGGGAGTTTATCCTCTCTGTCACTCTGTACACGGGGAAACGAGATGGAACATGTTCAACTATTCTTGTAAGGGTTGAAAATATTGGAAACATACCATGCGCACCAAGTTTGCCTGATAGAAATAAGTCACGAATGTACTGACAGATATAATTTTTAGGAATTAAATGGTGGCGGAAAGTGTGGGCAATTAAGGCAATATTTTTGTAAAAACCAGTTTCATTTCACACTTTTTACTGTCTGTTTGTCGCAGTTTTGCAACTGTACGATGCGCGAAAGTTTCGGAGAGCCTAACTTCAGACCGACCAACTTAGATTACGTTGCGCGTATTGTAATATGCTTTTTAGATCCATTTTTTTAAGGATCAAAATCAAATACATACAATAGGGTATTTTACTCCATATCAGAAAAAAACTTAAAATGTACAATTTAGATAGCTTAGGCAATAAGCAGTCGGAAAATGTTAGTTTTAGTTCATAAAATAACTTAATTAATTTTAAAATTCATTTCAAAGTTTTCAGTTTTTTAATCTGTTTCTAAACAAGCGAAACAGTAGCCGCCATTATAATGACGTCATACGGTATACTAAAAAACATATGTAAACTAAAAAGTGTCAACTGACGTATTATTATTTTTACACTAGTATTCATGCATTCAGGAACAGTACACTAATAAAAAGGATAATAGCTCATTTTTAATTTATAAAATTTTGTAAGTCCAATTGAGACCAATATCAGCGCATTTATTTACTTACAAGAGACCAAATAACGTCATGACCGTAGAGTTACATGACGTCCAGCGTTTTCATCAAAATACTCCCGACATTTGAAAATGTAAAATTTAAATGCATTTTTATGGCACTTATAGATTGAATAAAATTTTTGTGTTTTTTTTGGTGGCTTATTAGCACCTAAGGAACGAATTGAGACACTTTTCGAAAATGGGTGTAATACCCTTTTGTAGCTGCCTGAAAGCTCTTGTCAAGTTTTGAGTTTATTCAGTCGCTAACTTGTGTACTGAAGAGTACAACAATACACATTAATATTACAATCCTACTGTTAGGTATTCTCCAAGGAAACTTCGGTGGAGGTCTAACACTTTAGATAAATATGATTGTAATGTTAAGAATTTTGCCCAGCATGTGGGGTAAGGAGAATAGAAGATAGATGGGTGTCTTACCTCGGGCTCCGGCGGTAGGTATCCGCAACGCACAGTTCTTTGCACACTCGCGGCAGAGTATTTGTCCGTTATCACATATGGAACAGGTACCCCGGGGTAAGGAGTGAAGATATAGAATGAGAACACAAGATAACACTATTTTCCAGCACTTTTTAAGGTATATTCATTACCAACGCGCTTTATTGGTGGCGTTGGCGCGAACGAGTTCAGTTGACTGTCATTTATTACTTTTTTATTTTGATTGACGCGTTCGGTTCATGTTTGCGGCCAGCGCCCAGAGATGGCGCTTTATATTGAGCCCAGGTAATGAAGTAGGAAATGTGGAAGGAATAAAAGGATGACATGCTCTAACATTTCCCCCCACTTGAAATCATCAAAGGATTTCACAAACGAAATACGGCAAAATTTAACAGTCGCCCATGATCGGTCGAATATCCTTATGGTAAAGTTTCCAGTCCCTATCCTAACATTATATATAAACGAAGCTAAAATTAAGTTAAAAGTAGATAACTTAACTAAGAATATGAAAAGCAGATATACAATCTTAATGTTGAATAGGCAAAGGACAAATCTTTGCAACAGGTCTACGAAGGAGGCCGTTTTTAGTGCGGAGAGTGACAACTCGCACCACGCCATCGGTACCAGGATGTACGCTTTCGATTCTACCATAACGCCATTCTAAAGAAGGAAGATTTTGATCTACAATTAGAACAACGTTGCCAATTTTGACATTGTCGGTATTAACAGTCCATTTCGACCTTTGTTGCAAGGTATGGAGATAATCGCGCTGCCAAGCGCGCCAAAAACATTGAGTAAGTTTTTTAAGCATATCCCATCTTGCTAACGGGCTGACATATGACTCAGTGAGATTTGGTTCAGGTAAAGATACCAGAGGGCACCCCGCTAAGAAATGTCCAGGAGTTAGAATATCTCTTTCTCTCGGATCTGTAGATATCACGCAAAGAGGCCGTGAATTGAGCACAGCTTCAATTTTAGTGAGAATAGTGGTCAATTCCTCGAAAGTCAAGACTTGAGTACCTACTACTCGCTTTAAATGAGATTTCATGGATTTAACTCCACTTTCGAAAATTCCCCCAAAGTGACTCCCAGTAGGAGGATTAAATTTCCAAACAATATTACGCTTAGCAAGATTGGATTCGATTTCGGAAGACTGTTTAAGTAAGAATTGGTGAATTTCATCTAGATAGCGCTTAGCGCCTACAAAATTTGTACCGTTATCAGTTAAAATAGAATAGCAAAGGCCGCGTCTTGAGACGAATCGATCAAGAGCTGCTAAAAAAGCTGGAGTAGATAGCTCGGTCACTAGCTCAATGTGAATTGCCTTGACCGCAAGGCAAACTATGATGCAGACATAAGCTTTGTAAGTCCGAGCGTTGCGTCGTCGGCTTTCTTTTAGTATGAACGGTCCCGCAAAGTCTATCCCTACGTTTTGAAAACAACGCGAGGGTTGAACTCTGGACGGAGGAAGATCTCCCATCATGGGTTGAACCAAAATAGGTTTAACTTTAAAACACGGTACGCATTTTGATAATCGCGATCTGATTAAGTTACGGATACCTAATATCCAGAAGCGTCTTTGAATCAATGATTGCAAAGTACGAGGACCGCAATGTAAGTAAAGAATATGGTAATGATCTATTAAAAGTTTCGATAACCGTGAATCCTTTGGAAGTAAAGAAGGATGGGTAGCTGATTCAGTTAAATTGGCGTTTTTTAAACGTCCCCCTACTCGAAGCACACCCGTATCATCAATAAAAGGATTCAGTTTACGAATAGAACGAGAGCAGTTTTTATTCAGTCGAATCGCTGCGATCTCGTCAGAAAAAGAATTTGTTTGAACGTGTCGGACTAATGTATGAAGTGAAAACTCGAGTTCACTAACAGTTAGACCAGTTTTGACTCTACAATCACGCTTTAATTTTGAATTTTTAATGAAACGGAAACACCAGGCAAGCACGCGCTGTGTCCGAGAAAACGAGGAAAGGTTGTTTAAAATATTTAAAATTACGTTAGGGCTTTCATAATCACTCACAACATGAGTGACATGAACAGTTTTCAATTCGGGAACTGGATTTAACGGTTCGACCGATTGATTGGTAGGCCACCTGTCAGACACTTCAGCTAGCCATTTCGGGCCTGACCACCAGGAGGGGGTTGATACAAGTTGTGAACCGGTGAGACCTCGACTGCAGTGATCAGCCGGATTGTCTTGTGTAGACACGTGACGCCACTTGTCAGCACTAACGTTGTCAGTTATCTTAACCACACGATGAGACACAAAGGTTTTTAATTTGTGTGGTTCGGTTTTAAGCCACGATAAAACAGTTTTACTATCAGTAAAAGCTTGCATTCGAGTAAGATTTATATGACTGTGGAGTAAGTTCCACATGTGCTTTAAAAGCCGTGAAAGGAGAACGGCACCACAAAGCTCAAGACGATTAACCGTAAGTGGTTTTAAAGGGGCTACCTTCGACTTGGCAATAAGTAAATTAACCGAAATACTATCATCACTAATGGCTCGGAGGTAAACGCAACAACCGTAAGCCCTTGTGGATCCATCACAAAATCCTATTAACTCGAAATGAGTAGCATTGGAGTTCGAGACTCGCCGGGGGAGTCGAACTTCTTTAAGGATATTCAATTCTTTAACGAAATCCTGCCACTCTTGAGCTACATCAGATGGAACAGATTCGTCCCAGTTGAGTTGGAATCGCCACAATGTTTGTAAAATAAGTTTTGCTAATAAGACTACTGGCGTCAACCAACCAAGGGGATCATAAATACGAGCAACATTAGATAGAATTGCACGCTTCGTGCAGTTTGAATTTAGTTGCGAGAAAGAGTAAGTAAAGATATCTTGAACTGGGTCCCACTGAATACCAAGAATTTTTAAAGTACGTTGGTTTTGATCATCACAAAACTCTTTAGGAATTTGACAATGCTCAGAAGGTATCTGAGAGAGAAATTCATCAGAGTTGCTACTCCACTTGCGGAGTTCAAACTGCGCACAGTTTAAAAGATTCACTAACTCATCCTTGAGCTGCAAAGCTGTATCCACATCTGTTGCCCCAGCTGTGATATCATCCATGAAGGTATCATGGAGAAGAATTTGGGCCGCACGAGGCCACTGGGAACCATGATCTTGGGCAACTTGGTGAAGAGTTCTGATCGCCAGGTACGGAGAACTACTCACGCCATATGTGACGGTATTTAGCTCATACTCAACGACGGGATCATTCGGCGATGCTCGCCATAAGATGTGCTGCCAACAACGATCTTCCGGGCGAAGTTCAATGTTGCGATACATTTTGGTGATATCAGCCGTGAACACAATAGCGGGTAAACGAAACTTTGTGATGATGTCAACGATATCGTTTTGTAACTTGGGACCAGTATAAACAAGATCGTTGAGAGATTTAGCATTCGTGCTTTTTGCACTTGCGTCGAATACGACCCTCAGTTTGGTTGTTGAGCTTTCAGGGCGTATGACACAGTGATGGGGAATGAGATATTTCCCGCTTGGAGAGGACGGTTCAATAGGCTGCATATGTCCTAATGATTCGTACTCACGCATAAAGTTAGAGTAATCCTCTTTCAGTTTTTCATCGCGATTGAGACGCTTTTCTAAATTCGTTAAACGCGATAGTGAATGTTTGTAAGAATCACCGAGCTCATCGTAAGGTTCCTTTAAAAGGATAGGAACGACGTATCGACCACTCGGGTTTTTATATACCAACTTAGAGTATATTTTTTCACATTTGGTATCGTCTGGATTTGAAACACTGACCAACGGAGGTTCCTCGACCTCCCAAAAGCGCTTGACCACTTCGTCTACGGCAAAGGTGGAAGCTAAGAGGGAAGAGACCGTTGGAGGCGGTCGACAATAATTGGTGTCGAGCCTTCCAGTGATAATCCAACCGAATACGCTATGGAGGGCGACTGGTAGTCCAGGCCCTGCTTCTATACGCTGACCATCGTAGATCATATGAAATAATTCCGCGCCGATCAACAAATCAATATCAGCAGATTTATCGAACTCGCTATCAGCTAAGACTAAGTGTTTATAAGAGTCCCGAACAACAGTGGGGACGTCAACCGACGGCATTAGATTTGTAATTGTAGACATCACAATAGGACAAATATTAAATGAAAGTTCATTTGAGTCCCGTGGTAAAATAGTGCAAGAAGTAACACCCTGTATCTGGTGTACAATGTTTTGACCTAGACCGGCTACGGCTACATTGCAACGACGTAACGGTAAGCCCAAACGTTTAGCACATTTTACGCTTAAAAAGCAATCCTGCGCTCCACTATCTATCAACGCTCTGACAAGTAAAGACTGACCGGGCTTGCTAGTATGACGCACACAAACAGTACAAGTGCCCAACAGTACTAACGCACGACTTTGTTCGACGAGTGGGCCAGCACTACTCGCGCACACTGTGGTGGTGCTAGGAACCTCGGAGTTCAAGCTCGCGCTCGGTACGGCAACGCTACTAGGGTTGGTACCGACACCGGGACCAGTGACGTCAGCAACGGTGGCAGGATGCAATAATGTGTGATGACGCGCACCACACGAAAAACAACGAGATTTTGAAAAACATGAATCGGCATGATGATTTTTACGTAAGCAATTACTACATAAATTATTATTTTTTACAAAGTTATTTTTATGTAAATAATTCAAAGCTTTAAATGCAGAACATTTATAAACAGAATGTGGTAACGAACAAAACGCACAATATTCAACCTTATCGACGTTAGAATAAGGTCCATTTGTATTGGCTGTAAAAGAAGAAGATTTATAACTTTTGTTTTCGTTGTTATTACGATAACCCGTGTTCCGTGGGAAATTAGACTTTACTGCACCGTATTTAGGCGGGTTTTGAACGGAGTGACTCGACTCACTCGCTTCCAACACCTTCACATAACTTTGTAAAAATGACAAAAGATCGGTAAATGTAGGTATTTGAGAATTATTTTGCGACTCAAAACGCTTACGAGTATCGGCGTCCAGCGTACGGGACGATAAATAAAATAAAATAAACTCGCCAAGATTGTCAATCTTTGCGGCCTTAAGGGCGTTTACACACTCATTTAATATGCTAGTGAATTTACGTAACTCAACTAAATTGCCATTTTTTAAAGAAGGATAGTTGCATATTTTATCAAGGTAGTTAGCGGACAGGATTCTTTTGTTTTCAAAACGATCAACTAACGCATCAAATACAACCTGATAGTTATCAGATGTTACTGGAATGCCTTTAGCGATTGATAATGCTGAACCAGACAGACAAGCTAACAAATAATGAAATTTTTCGATTTTACTGATGTTATTATTGTCATGAATTAAACATAAAAACGTGTCATAAAATGTTTGCCAATACTCAATGTTTCCGTCAAACTTAGGCAGCTCGATTTTTGGTAAACGAGCTTGACCGACTGGCTTTATTGTAGCATCGAATTTAGACGTGCTAGAAGATTCTTGTACACTAATAAAAGTACTATAGGTATCGACGACAGCATAGTACAGATCGTCAAACGCCGATATACTCTGCATATCTATGTCCGAATCTGGCTTTACCTTTAATTTAAATGAGTTGACCTCATTTGTAAGATCAACATATTCCTGTCGCAAAGATTCTACCCGTCTGTACCTAGCCTTAAATTGGCTAAGTTTTGATTTGTCTTGTTCTATTTGTTTGCTTAAATCATACAGTATTTGTATGTCTTTAAAAACATATTCACGTCGAGATGTGAGCAATTTAATTTGTTGTTCGTCTTTATTCATTTTGACAAATAGGTAAAATAACTACGAAACGAAATAATACTAAGAAGTAGGTAGATAAGTAGGTACACCTAGCTTCCGACAAAATGAAAGGTTTTTTACGAAAGAATAAGAATTAGGTAGGTACTTATGTGCCTAGCTTATTACTATGAAAACTAAGTGGACTGGAAAACGTGTAATAGGTAGGTATTAGTTTGAATACGATCTTAAATCACATGCAGAAAAGTAAGTACATGCGACGCTGTTGTATAAACCAAATTGAAACCTAACCTAATAATACATTTACATAAAAATAGTAAAGAAGTACCTATGTGCACTTATGTTTTTATGTAAAACGACTATGAAAATATTAGTAAGTACCTAGTAAACTGTAAACTGAAGTTTTCTATTGAAATTGAACTCAAGTTACCATAGGACATTCGACTCGGTGGACCACATAAAATGTTAGGTATTCTCCAAGGAAACTTCGGTGGAGGTCTAACACTTTAGATAAATATGATTGTAATGTTAAGAATTTTGCCCAGCATGTGGGGTAAGGAGAATAGAAGATAGATGGGTGTCTTACCTCGGGCTCCGGCGGTAGGTATCCGCAACGCACAGTTCTTTGCACACTCGCGGCAGAGTATTTGTCCGTTATCACATATGGAACAGGTACCCCGGGGTAAGGAGTGAAGATATAGAATGAGAACACAAGATAACACTATTTTCCAGCACTTTTTAAGGTATATTCATTACCAACGCGCTTTATTGGTGGCGTTGGCGCGAACGAGTTCAGTTGACTGTCATTTATTACTTTTTTATTTTGATTGACGCGTTCGGTTCATGTTTGCGGCCAGCGCCCAGAGATGGCGCTTTATATTGAGCCCAGGTAATGAAGTAGGAAATGTGGAAGGAATAAAAGGATGACATGCTCTAACACCTACTTATATTATAAATGCAAAAGTTTGTGTGTATGCGTTTGTTACCACTCAGCTTTGTAACTGGTCGATCATCTTACAGAGCTTAAAAAATACTTACTGAAACAGTTTCTGCGAGATTTCTCCCCTAATCAAGGATGGTAGTCGATCAGCTTCAGAGTAAGCAGCGCTAAGGAACCCAGCCACTGCCGTCGCGAATTGTTCCCGAACCACTCCGGGAAGGAAGTTGGCCAAGTTCCATTGCATTGTTATTGAACCCTCCTGATATATGAACATTATTAAAAAAAATATATTAATATGGTCAAAGGTATGGTGAGATTTAAGCAAAATGTTGTTAAACGATTCGGCGTGGAAATTTGATACCCTGACTACGGGTCGTGGGCTCGGTTCCTATACGAATATTTTTTTAGAATTTGTTTTTTGTTTTATCCTTTGCTGTCAATAAATGATTTCTATTCTATTCTATTCTATACAGGACTAATATTTATGTGCATTTTTTAAGAGTTTGGGTATAAATATTTATTTACTAAAGTAGTATTTTTATTTTTTCCTTTTAGAACTATATGTAGTATCTGATTTCTATAGTACAAGCTCTGCTTAGTTGGGAATCAGATGGCCGAGTGTGAAAAATGTCCCAGGGTAGTTATTACCTGAGATCGAAAAGAGCTATTTATTAAGTGAGACACAACCTTAATGTTGCTGGAGGATAAATTTCTCATCTTACCTCATCTCGGTTATTTCCTTCACTTTCAGGCGGCAACTGTGACGATCCCACTTCGGTCAAACCTTCCGGTAATTTTCCCTGTGAAAATTTTATTGTAATACATTGTCACTAAGTTATTTAAGTCCTGTGTAATAGAATTAGACCTCTGTAAGACACTTAGTTGCAAAAAAAAATAATCTATTAAAAAAATACACAAAAATTAACTACCAAATAAAAATGGCAGAGTTTGATAGATTTCCTGGAAAGAAACTGCCAAACCGCCATATTTACACCTTGCTGTATTCATACATAATAAAAATGTGAAGGTTATAAAGACCTGTATCCCGGCGTGGTTGGCCTCGTCCAGCCACAGCAGGTAAGACCAGCACTGCTTGTATCTGATGTCGATGCCGTGGAACAACTCCTTATTTCTGATGCTCTGCACCACGAATTCCACGTAGCCTGTTACATTTTAAAAGTGCATTGGCTTTCAAACTTTTTCAATATATAAAATTTCTACAATACAAAACATAAACCTAAATACAAAGAAATTTGGTTTTTTCATGATGATAGCTAAAAGATCTCAGTTGAATTCTCAACTGGTCATCTTCCACGCTCAACTGGCCGCAGTTCAAATATGAACTCTAAAATTATACGACAAAACTCACCAATTCCATCCAAAACAGAATTCTTCTTAGTGCACAGTAGTATTTTGTTAAAGTCAGCGTACACGATTAAAGAGCCGAGTCGTTTGAACTCCGCCACCAGCATGAGGAACAGTTTCTTCATCAGGTTGTACAGCGTGCGGCGCAGGGCCGGGTCGTACAGGAGAGATGTTGGGGTCTTTAACCACCTGTATATGTATAGTCGTTTAGTTATCGATGCTTATGTGAGACATTATTTTGCCAGTCATTTACTTAATTTAGACTAAGAGGGCACTTATAAAGGTCAAAGCTACCAACACGGTACGGAAGTCAGCTTCAAGGTCAAGATTCAGGATTCACGATTCAATGTCAGATTAACTTAAAAAATGTCATTTTCCCGAAGGAAAAAGATGCTTGTTTCAAGAGAGTACGAACATCAATTCTTTGCACCCCTCAATTTTTTAAACTAATTTTGCGAAGCTCAATGTCTCCCTTCGATTCCTTTTGGTTCGGTCTAATAGATTATTGATCTAGCAATTACTTCTTCTAAATTATGCCGGATTGCTGTTCCAAGTTTTTTGGATCTGAGCCCATAAAAAATATGAATTAAAATGATCCACCAAGCGCCATACGAAATCACCTCCCATCAACTTACGACCTGTTTAGAGTAGATTTAAGACGGTGGATGAAAATGCTTGAATACAAATCTATAATGGACGCCCTAAATATGACGACGACATTACTTACCTATAAAAATGCGATATCTGAAAGTCAGCAAACACGTTCTTGTATTGCGTGACGTCACGCAGCCACGACGCAATCATCGTGCGCAGGATTTTGAACGCAGCGCTGCACTGCGCAGTCTCATCGTAGTTCATTGATGCATTCGCACCTGGAAAAGTTGATATGTACATGGTAGATTATCTGGGGATGAAGGCCAAGAGGTGTAATTTTTTTATTGAAATATTTGTAACTAGTTTCCTCGTGATAAAAAGTAGCCTATGTTACTTCGACCATAAATTATCTCTATGAAACAAATGTCGTTGATCCATTGCTCCGGTGCTGCGTGAAAGAAGGACAAACTAACAAATAAACAAACAAAATTCGCGTACACTAATGTGTGTATAGTAAAGCTCGGTTCCCGATACGAGCGGTAGTTTGCAGTACCAGTGTTGTGCATGACGTCCTGTATGTTGGCGTGGTGGGTCCCGGCCAGGTGGAAGGAGGTGGCGACGCTGGTGCCCTCGACCTGCAGGATGTGGTGCGCCTGCAGCAGCGCGCACACGGCCAGCGCGTCGCTCTCCAGCTCCACGCACACGCTGCCGTACGCGCCGCTAGCGTTGTGACTGCAGCCTGATAGCTCTTCTACTTCACTCACTAGTCTATGGAAAAACAGTTTTCAAGTCACGTGATAGTGAAAAACGATCATGGTTCGGGTTTGTAAAAGTGTTATGGTGCTACTCTTGCTTATGACGTCACCTTATTTTGTGTTTTTGTCAAACACATTTTAACTCACACATTGAACAAAAAATTATGAAGATTTTAGAAGAAAAAATATGTATTTAAAACAATAAGGTACTTTACAAGTTCGAATTAAATAAATACAGCAAGCTATTGCAAAGTATTCCGCCATCCCGGATACGACAATTCAGCTTTCACTCGAGAAAATCAAGACGAAACAACTAAAAAAAAATAACTTACCTGTTATCATCGATCTCCCTGCCTCCAAGATCGGGTCGCTCCAAGTTAGAGCACCACAGCACAAAGTTGTGTTTAATCAAATGTCGGGCGTAGAACAAATCGGCACCGAACAGCGTCGGATCCGCTGGCATATTGCCTAGCGGTACGTGGAAGTACCTGGAGATAACGTTTTTTTTTATGTCAATGAGTCGAAAAATAGCCTAAAAGAGAATCTCTGACTCCCAAAATCCTACTAAATAAAAAAATGTGAATGTTTGTAATTCAATCACGCTTAAACGGCCGAATGGATTTGCATGAAACTTGGCATATAGATAGATCATATACCCCCTGGCATAACATATAGGGTACTTTTATCCCAGGAAAACATAAAATCCCTCGGGAACGCGGGTGTGACCGCTAGTCTGTATATATAAAATGGTAAACTGACTGACTGGGTGATATATCAACGCACAGCCCAAACCGCTGCGCTGGACGTAGAGACTTGACACTCTCACCTTATACAGTGTAGGCATGCAATAAGAAAGGATTTTTGGAAATTCCACCCCTAATTTTACCCTCAAAATAGGGGTTCACGGGTGATCAAATTCAGCCAGTTTGATACCTGCACTGTTCAATAGTGAGATGCAAGACGGAGTCCAAGTTGAGGTAGTGTCGAACGATGGCCCTGGCGCCGACGCGCTGCCACTCCAGCGTGCTGTACAGCGTCTCTACGTCGCGCACGTGCAGCGGCACCAGGGGGAAGTCTGACAGACCTGTTCGACTCATTCGTTTATTACAGGTATTGAGGCACTACAAGTTAAGGACATACCTACTTTTTTATGAAAGTAGAATGTAGAAAGAATTACACATTCTTATGAACGTAATATAACGTAATTAAAGATTACCCTGGGTTAACTATTAACCAGAAAATCAGCGCTGTAGTGGGGCCGTTTGGAATCACGATACACCCTAGGCTTTGTGTGTGTCGCTTGTTTTAGTTTGTCTGTGTTTTGTTTTATTTTTGTGCTGTTTTAGATATTTTGTTTTGTGTGTCCAATAAATGTTTTATTATTCTTATTCATAAAATAATTTATATGCAAAAGTCAATATCATCTGAAGAAAAAATGTCCCAACAGATCAAAACAAAGCGAGTGTTCTATATTATTTAACGTATTGTTGGTTTAGGCTTGCCTTTATTTTGCAGATTTGTATTTCGAAGCTGCTAAGATTTTTTTATTATTACAGAATTCTGACACAGCCCTGACTACTGGCACCTATTGGCACCACATGACGTACTTTAGCGTGTTACACGTTGCCCATGTTAGACCTGACCTAGATACTAAGTAGCCAGTTACCTGGCATGATTGCCATAAGTGCAGGGAGCGACAGTGTAGCCTGTACCGCCACGAGCGTGGGTCCGCAGCGTTCGTCGCGGTATCTCTGCAAGGCGCGTTGCACGTTGCGGTACACTACACGAGCTTCAGTCTCTACTGATACCTCCCACGATAGCTCTGTACCGGGCAGGGTGCTCTCTTCTGTGCCCAGGTTTATTCTAGATGGGGAAATGTTTTTGGGGATTATACGATGGTTTTTGAATTGATACTACCGCCAATTAATTGATTTTTAGCTCTTATAAAATACTATTTAAGTTACATTTCTCCTTGTATGAAAATTAGTATTAATTGTGATTCTTAGATGGTATCGTACAATTTGTAAAATTGATTATTTAATGTTCCAAGGTAATATTTATATTGACGTGGACATCTAGCGTTCTCATAGTGTGCCCTGATCTGCAGATTAATTTTAAGAACTAAGAATGAAATAAAATAGTAAAACGTTAAACATGAGAGAGATTTAATGAAAATAGAGAAAAAACGAATCTTTTTAACACATAATTCTACTTCAAAGTATACATAAATACATAATACAGCAAGAAAACTAACGCTATTTACTCCTTAATGGCATAAAAACCTGATGAATACAATACTCACTTAGCAGTCCTCTCTGCAGAATACAGGGTGTTCATATTAGGTACTTGGTTGGTCTTGACAGTGTCAAGTACGAAGATGTACGCTTTCTTGGTGGGGCCGAGAATGAGTGCCCACATACTCCGACTAGAGTTCATCGCCGAGTGTTGGTACAGGTATATGTGCTTTACTGGGGATACTCCGTCCTGTGAAATAAAAAAATGCTGCCACTATTTGTTGATGTGCCTCAGTAGATATTTGTTTTTAAGGAATTAACTTTTTTTTTACTGTGTAAACACCATGCTATGGTTTCCTCACGACGATTCTCTTCACAGTTTAAGATCAATGTAGTATTTGCACCCAGGACCAGGACACCACGGCAATTGACGTCACTACCAGTGAGTCCTTGCTTTATTTAAATCAGGTCTATTGTTCACGTGTTTCCAATTACCACTAGTAGAGGCGCACATCTAATAACATTAACATAAAAATATGCAGCTAAATTATATTTAATAAATTATGAATTCAAAGATAATAGAGAATATACCTGTTTCTGTAAATATGGCTGATGAGCAACACTTTTGAACAAAAGTTGATTGAGTTTGAACGAATCCATATTGTTTGATCCGAACTGAATCAACCTGTAAAAATAAACACACATCAAAATTGTTGGTAAACCTTATGTCTTAGGTCTTAAGGTTGAATATCGTACCGTCTCGCCTCCTGTTGATCAACGGCACATATACATCCCAGTTGTACGAGTACTCTGAATTCAAGACTCATTTGAGTTTCGTATATCCCTTCGATTTCTGGCGCCGATAATTCTCCCATAAGTTCACTGGAACAAAATTTAAAGTCAAAGTCAAGTCAAAGCCATTTATTCAGTTTAGGCCCTAGGAAGGCACTTATGAACGTCGAATCTACTGAAGTTACCACCGATTCGGAAGTCGCCTTGAACTGAGAAGAACCGGCAAGAAACTCAGCCGGGATACATTTTTTATATATTTTGTTTTTTTTGGACAATCTGACAATGTTGGCTTTTTTCCATTAAATGTTTAACAAATTTTAAAGAAATATAATACACATAAACACAAAAATTACAAGAAAAATTAATAACCTGAACAAGTTCAAATTTTAACAAAAAGTTAGTATCTCTAGTAAAGGATTTAAAATAAACCATCCCATGTCTGTCTGACAAAAAATGGATCGGATCGAGGAGTGTTGTTTTACCGACTCTTCGAACCGATTACTTATAGTCGGTCATGTACTATAGGCTTTCGTTTAAGCATTTATTGACAATGCTATCACATATTATAATAAATATCTTACAAGAATTTTCCACTACATGGACTCGAATCTTGATCATGAGTTGCTCTTATATTGTTGCCTTTGTCAATTAAGGTACTAACTCCTGATGTACCGGTGAACTGGAGAGATGCAGCACTGGGTGCGCCCGCGGCAGTATCCTGCTGCACTTGCGCCAGTACTGGCCGCTGTCACTCGCTCGGGACAGTTACTTGATCTAGCTATAGATACTCACTCCTGATGCTCCCTATACAACTGCTCGGGCACGGTGTACTGGTAGAGATGCAGCACTGGGTGCGCCCGCGGCAGTATCCTGCTGCAATTGCGCCAGTACTGGCCGCTGTCACTCGCTCGGGACAGTTACTTGATCTAGCTATAGATACTCACTCCTGATGCTCCCTATACAACTGCTCGGGCACGGTGTACTGGTAGAGATGCAGCACTGGGTGCGCCCGCGGCAGTATCCTGCTGCACTTGCGCCAGTACTGGCCGCTGTCACTCGGTCGGCAAACGCGTTGGTTCACGTAGAACACGCGAGGAACTGTTAACTTGATCTGATGGAGTTCCGTGCCGACTAACGCCCACAGTTTGAACAGACCGGGCTCGGCTGTTTCAGCTACCTATAAGGAATTGTATGATTGCATTCAAATTGAGTTGTGAATTTTGAACGAAGGACCGTGTTTTCTATCTGCGAAAACTCATGCTAATTGTAGTGTTCGAACCCACAACCACCATCACGTTTATAGCTTACCTGGATAACTTGCCATGGTGTGTTGAGCAGGGTTCTCTGTGCTCTTTTGATGAATCCACCTAAAGTAGTCACAGGTCCTGTACTCCTTGGAGGTGGCATCATGTCAGTGTCCATTTTACCTGCAAAAAATCTTTTCATTCATTAAAATAGTTTATTTTCCTAACTCTATTTTCAAAAATTTTAAAAGGGGCTGTTAATAGCATTTGAAATAAAATAACAAAATCACCTCGTTTACTACGGTTCCGTAGGCCTCGCTGCTCCATTTGCCACGTCCATTTCTTCTTTTGGAATAGTATCCACTGTTTACGCTCCTCCTACATATTGAATTAAACGCTGAATACTAAATTGTCATGTTATTTAAATTAAACAATACTTCATTTACTTACTTAAACAAAGTACCTAAGCAGCTTGTAATGAAGAGAGAGTAATATTATATACGAGTATATAAGAATTTATTTTCTTTTCTAACAAAAGAATATAATATTTAAAGGACGAGGTGAATCAGAGTACTTTCGTTGCTTACTGAAAAAGCAATTTCCGAGCAAGTGGGAGAAAATGATCGTACCCGAGTAGTACCAAATGGCGGTGGGGAGCCGACTGCCTCCCTCCATGTAGAAGCGTCCCTTGGGGGAGTTTCCTCTCTTTTCCTCTTCACAGTATGTACTATTGGCCTTATTGTGCGCTCTGATGTTTCTTTGCCAATATCTTCCATGTCTACTTCTGTATCCTATAAAATGGGTTACATAGGTAATACTGTGCTAAAAAATGAAAAAAAATAACGATACAATGTTCATCTGCAAGTTAGGGTGACTAGCAGATGTCCAACACAATACTAAAGTGCCATCCGTCCCACTCACACATATGTGGTGACCGCTGTCATGGGAGCGTGACGGCATTTGAGTCCTAGCGACAGCGACAAAATTCCGCCTGCTACTAGACACTTACCATAGCACTACTGGTCCCCGCTTCTTCCTCATCTCTCTCCTTCGACTCCTTAGGTTGCGCCGAGAACATATCAGTGATCTTCCTAGTCTTAAACTTGTCGGTTTTGGCTAACATCTTCTTGTGAAGCCAGTCCGGGTACTGGACTCGGGGGACAGGGTTGTCTAACTGGTAGAGATTTGAGGTGGTTCATGATTGTTTGAAAAATCAAAGGAGCACAAATGCATGTAGTTTTCACTAATAGATTCTTTCGAAATTTATTTTTAACTTTCATGTAGAATTATAATTGTTTTTTTTCATGTCATTAGGTTGACAACCAGGCAGACGGTCCACCTGATAAAATTGTAATAGCAAAACTGTTGTAAGGAAAGAAAAAGTAGCGTAGCGCGGATAGCATTACGCCTTTAACTGATTCTGAAAGTCATCAAGTACTTGAAACAAGGAATCTTGGAATGGAATACCTCTCATTCCAACCACATTTACAAGGTAAATATAAAAATTATTTCTTTAAAGGATCGTGCATTTAGATTCTATGGCAGCCCAATGTAACCAACCTCACACGACCTCCTAACCAATACTTACGCCTTGCATAGCAGCGGGTATAGTAATAATCTTCTGTATAGCTCCACTGAGCCTCTCGATATAGTAGGCCCAGTCCAGCACGTCTCTAATGTCGATGTCCTCAGTGATGCTGTTGTCTTTGAGCCAGCGTCGGAGGTGGTGCCGCTTGACGGCCGCCGGCGACTGGAATATAGCTAGTGGTATCGCCCGCTCTGTTACTGGGGCGCCTTCTGGCTTTCGGGATATTATGAATCTGGAAAGTTTTTCTTGTTTTACAGATCGCATATAGGAAATAATAGTGGATAACATACCTTATCTCAAATACGTTACAGTCCATTTAAGCTCATGTTACCACAAGTTGGAATTGAAGTTGAGTCTTTCGTATAACAAAAGCATTTTATAATACATTGTTTGTTACGAACCTATGTTAAAGATAAAATAATCGAAATTGTATAAAACTAATTAACATATTTTTATAACAAATACCTGCAAGCCAATCCAGCATCTTTCACCATCTGATCACCCAAAAACTCGGCCAATCTCTTCGCAGTTGATATTGACGTTGACTTTTGTCCCCCATAATCTTCTAACTTCTTTGACATAGACCTATTTTCAGATATAAGCTCAAATAGCTCTGTATCAGGCATATTCGAACCCTTGCTGTATAGGACGTCGAGCCAATAGTCGGCAACTTTAGCCACTGCGCCATAACACGTTTTAAGGTCATTCCCTTTGAGGAAAGCTTCGAAAACTGAGGACTGGAATATCTTTATGAGCTGGAGTTCTCCTCGACGTTTTACTTCGAAACCTATAGAAGAAAAGACCACACCACTAGCATAATTTTTTTACATAATTTACCAAAAAGGCATAAGAATAAATCCAAATGAATACATTACCTTTCAACTCCGCCAATGATCCATCAAAATTAAATACAGCATATCGCTTCTTCAACCTTTTCCCCTCTTCCTTAGAAGCAGGTAATACCATAGCGAGGTACGGCCCGTCTACTTCGAAGAATATGGAGTTTTCGGAACGTTGCTCATATTTCTTCGATTCAGGATCCGCGAGCTCGTAATATTGATCGTTTGTGAAGTGATCCTGATGGCAAGAATAATGTCAGGTGCAACAGTGATAGTCTTATACATTTGTTATTCTGTATAGCGCTCTCTTTTTCTAACATCGAGAACTAGCTACGTACATTCTAAAAGTCCATAGTGTAATATCTGAAATTAACGTTGTAAACTATCGACATACGAAATTGATACATATTACTAAGTACGGAAAGCATAAAATACCTTGACCATAGCGTTGAGAACAGCATTGGGGAAAGAAACATTGATCTTTTTCTTCTTTGCGTGTGTCGTGAGAACTGTCACGTTTTCGGGGAAAGACGATGGTAGGATGCACCATATTCCTGCGGGTACAGTTGGAAAGTGTATTTCAAGATGCATATATATATGCACTTTATTATAGCATGTATATTTTAGCATGCTATAATAAAGTGCATGTTGGTCATTTCCTTCTTTTGCAAAACTAGCTGTTCTCCTCGGTTTCATTTACATTCTCAGGATATAAAGTAGCCTATTTCTAAAGTAACTCCCAAACGTCATGAAATTTATGTAAATCCGTTTTATACATATAATTATCTGTAAGTATATAGATAGAAATTTCATATTATTTTCTCTTTTATTTGTTGAAATACATCTCAATATTAGTCAAGAAATGCGCGTAATACGACCATGTAAATGGAGATATGATAGTCTGTAAGAATGAGGAATTGACAAAATGGAAAAATATCGAACCGCTTGCACGCTCCATATAAACATATCTGTGATATAAACCAATCTTAAAATCCATAATAAGTAGAACATACCATCGGTATCCAGCTCGAGCGGTCGGCCAACTTGTTCGATGATCTCTCGAGCCTTCATGATGATGTTGGCGCCGGTGTAGCACACTATACCCGCCATTTCCATACTGTGCCAGCGCGCTCTGTCACATTATAATATTCATATTTATACAGGGTTGGTTTTAATTGTTTAGCTGATTTTTCACACTTTCAGACTTGGTCCCATAGTAAAAGTTGTTTTCATTCCATCTATTCGAAAAGGACGACTTGGTTCCCCTTATCAGCTATCATCGCCTTGAAAAATAACTAAACTAAACTTACCCTCTCCTCATGACGTATCCGTAGAAAGAGTTGAGGATACACTTGTGAGCAAGTTGCAACGAATCATACAACACTTCTCTGCTCTTGGCCGACTTGATCTCAGCCGCGTCGCCACTTGCCACAGCTTCAGACACTTTAGCTTTAGCTTGCTTGTTTAATGCTTTGTATTCGTAACGACGATCCCTGTACCAAGCAATAATATTAATGACTAGCTTCCGCCCCGCGGTTTCACCCGCGTTCCCGAGGGATCTTATGTTTTCCCGTGAAAAAAAGTAGCCTATAGCTTTCCTCGATAAATGGGCTATCCAACACTAAAATAATTTTTCAATTCGAAGCATTAGTTCCTGAGATTAGCGTGTTCAAACAAACTCTTCAGCTTTATAATATTAGTATAGATAGTATAGATTCAAAATATAGCTCGATTAAATAGTGTCTGATATCATATAATTACTGATAAAAAAATAGACTCCGCCCTGCGGTTTCGTTCCCAGGATAAAAGTAGCCTATGGCACTTTTCGACCCATAAACTATGGATATGCAAAAAAATCACGACGATCTGTTGATGCGTGAAAGGAAGGACTAACGAACATAAACATACATAAAAGAATTGGTCCAATTTATCTGTACTTAAAACTTACCTGAATGCTCTTACAGTATCAACATAAAAGGAATTCTCCTTCTGACATATAGTTGTGGTCCTCACTTCGGTTCTTGTTATTTTTGTCTTCTTGTACGCCACTCTACAGTAGTCTGCGAGACGTTTTTTCTCATACGCTGCCTAAAACAATAAACTTTAAAGGATCTATCACGCCACAGGTCGTGGGTTCGATTCCCACTCAAGACAGGCATTTGTGTGCATGAATATGTCCGTTTGTCCTAAGTCTAGCCAGCCAGGCGGGTACTACAAAGTACCCTACCACCGTGCTATGGTTTCCTCACGGTGTTTTCCTTCACCGAAAGCTCAAGCTCATTGTAGGATTCGAACCCATGACCATCGCCGCGGCGTCCGACGTCACTACCACTGAGCTATCATCGTCTTAATATTTATTTATTTAAGGCTGTCGCCTCAAAAAAGTGCCTTTATACTTTATTTTGAAACAAGTAGAAGTCTTATCATTCAGTCTTTCAAAATACGAATTTCATTCACTATGTCAAAGTTTCAAATAAATCTGTCCAGAAAAATATTATTGCTCATACAATTTTTGCCACTCTCCGTAGGGGTTAAATTTCAAATAAAGCCGAAAGACATGTTTGATAAATTGAGAGTACAAGAATTAATTTTAACTTACCTGATCTTCTTTGGGCAGTACATGAAAAGCTCTCGGTGGACCACCAGGGTATAGTGGTGGAAATTTCTCCGTCTCCAACTGCTGTTGAATACGCTGGTATTCACTTCTCGTTGCTGGCACTGAAGGTGGATAACGACATGTTCAACACTTGATTAAAAATTTAAATGCTGCTCGGACTACCGAAGCTTTGTAAGTCGTCAGGAATTTTCACGGTGAATATTTTTTAGTTTTAAAAAAGTTACAACGAGCTTGAATTTCGGTGAAGGAAAACATCGTGATGAAACCTTAGCATGGTTGCAGGCGGGTACTACCTGGCTGGATACTACCCTTCGGCCAAATCATCACTTATTATGGTGATATAGTGATATGGTGGTCAGGGCTATACTTAGAAAGAAAAATGTATAGCTTAATTTTTGATACATTATGATAAAGGTTATCATTGTTATTTTATGCGAATGTTAGTTCATTTTCCTAGGTTCTTATTGTTCTACTTACAATATTCCCCACGCCACATCCACTCCATGTGTCTCTGACAAATAGCTCCAGGCTTGTTATAGTCACACACAGCGCATATACTTGTATTTACCATTGCCGATGGCTGCAATCTATAAAAGTACAATTTTAGTCCTTAAATTGACGACGCTACGGTTTATTTTCAAAGAGAGAATAAAAATCTGCGTACGTATGTTACCTGTTAGTCAAAATGATATTAGGGTACATAGCACCAACATCCAAATGGTATATCAAAGGATTCTCATCTCTTCTCGGGTGGTCTTTCATGTGCTGCAATTTCGACTTTATTTCCGCACAAACATCATCAAAATTGGTCACCATGTCTAATGGTATACCTTCCTCGACCTCTATCGCGTGTCTCATGGTGTTTTCCGTAGTTTCCATTAGCTTATCGACTGCTGTTGGTACGATTCTGAACTTGCATTTTATATCCGCTCTGAATACGCCTAGAAAGATAGTTTATGAAATAAATAATTTGGCACAAATATAGAGATGACCCAATGGCAGAGGTGTAAATAAACGAATTTCAAACTTGGGGAAAGGACGGCTGATACATTTTTTTTTAAATTAAACGATATTAAAGAAAATATACGATAATCTCACTCACTCATATTTGCTCAAATTGGTCTAGTGGTTAATAAGATAACCAACTGATATGAAGGAGTCAGATTCAATTTTAGTCTATGATAACTTTTATTTTTGTAAAACTTTTCTAGAATTTATATTATACGTCCAAGGAAGGCATGCGAACTTTTGCTGCGCGAGTCTAACTCGCACTTGGCCGGTATTTTAACATATCTATATACTAGTATTATAAAGCTGAAGAGTTTGTTTGTTTGTTTGAACGCGCTAATCTCAGGAACTACTGGTTCGATTTGAAAAATTCTTTCAGTGTTGGATAGCCCATTCATCGATGAAGGCTATAGGCTATATATTTTAGTCCCGGGAAAACACAAGACACAAGTTCCCTCGGGAACGCGGGTGAAACCGCGGGGCGGAAGCTAGTTTCATATAACAGTACATAAATCTACAAAATACCCGAGGTTAATTTTTACCCGCGACGGATCGGAGACCGTATATGCGTTTGGGGTGAGAGGATGTTTGTTTGTTTGTGCAAATCAATGTTGCCATTTTTCTCCAAAACTACTTGTCCGATTTTTATAATAATATAGTTGAACTTTATCGTAAAGTATTAAGGACTACATTTCTTTGACATTTCTAAGCATCATATTTTTATTGACATACCTGACTCCAAAGCCTCCACGTGTCCACCGACGTAGGTCTCAGTCTCCAGCACGTGTCCGTCGGCGGTCAGCTTGTTCAACTCCTCCACTTGTTTGTTCGGGAATATTATGTTGGCGTGGAACGCTTCCACCATCAGAAGTGATTCGCAGAGTGTTCCTGAACCTTTGCGGAGTACCTTATTTGGGGAATAAAAACTATTTTCAAAAGGGTTTTGAAGATTTGGTCCCTTTCAAGTACACATTGCTGATATGAAAAGTGATCCTATTAATATTACTAGAGGTCGCCTGTTGTCGATATTGGACCATAATTAAACGAAAGAGTACCTATACCTATATATTAAGAATGTAAACAAAAACACTTCACTCATATACGAACTCTTTTCTTTAAGTCTGTTATTGCCGCGTTATCTACAAAGCACTGACAGTGGTGACAGTGTGTGTGTGTCAAACGCATGGTAGGTAGTGTGTGTGATGTTTTTTTTTTTATTAATTTAATTTATTTATAATGCATATTATATAAAAATATTAGCTTCCTTCCTTCTCCATATAAACTTTAAATGTGGCAAATTTCATACTCTTCGTAAATATAATTTTCGTAATGGATTTGACCACATACTCATTGTGGTAGGTCATGATGTGGCCAAAAGTGGTAAACACATAAAGCCTAAATGCAAATTATCTTTCCAGTACAGGTGCTTGAACGAACATCATAAAGGCTTATGAATAAATGGCTTTGACTTTGAAGTGCTTAGCGAAAGGCCTGCAACTTAATGGTCGTAACCAACCATGGGTGGACTACAAAATAGGGTTACCTAAGGTAGGGTTTGGGTTATTTTATAATGGTTATGAACTAATATCACGAATTTAAGTTAAGTACCTACTTATCACAATGATATATGTTGGCAACACTTACCTCATCCGGTTCCAGCGGGATGATGGTACAGAGCGCAAATATGAATGGGTGGACATATTTCATATACAAGTAGTATGTAGCAACTGCGTCGGACACTGAATAATTTGATAATACCTGAAATGATACTATTTATTCATCATCTTCATTACCCTAAGGAACATCACTGAGGAATATATGCCCAGATTATTACAATACATGTTCTTAAAATATTAAAGATGGATTAGATGAAAATAGAACAAAAAAAATATGTCCATATATCTTTTTTTGGTCCTTCGAGCCGTTTTTTTTTATTTGTATAAACCTGTTTTTGACCACAATCTCACCATGGTAAGTGATGATATCCAAAGATTCCGACGAATTGTAAACCTCATCTTTTTTTGAAGTTCGGTTAATGATCTAACAGTAATGTCACGTTTATATGGCTTACAAACATACGTGTATAGTTACAAGTTTACGTAATACGACAAACAAATGTGCTGAAATTGGTGAATTAGTTGGCGCCAAGGAAGCAAAAAAATAAGGTTTTCAATCTTGCACCTTATAATAGTAATGTATAAGGTTGATTATTTATCGATATACTGTAATTAGTATAGTCATTACCTGGGGTTGCTCAGCTGCCATTCTACACATGTCTTCAGGATCTAACTCGACTGGATCGTATCTCAACTTAGCCTTCGCCACCGCCTTCAAGCCTTGCGACCCGACTGGTAAGTACGAATCTCTTTTTACCCAACTGAAAATTAATCAGGAAATATTCAAATTAACTAACTGAAATAAACACATCCAGATCATTTCTCGTTAGAAGTGCCAACCACCCTCGACCACATTTTTACTTACCACATAATTGTGGTCAAACACAAGCAGACTATATGCAAAAACATGTGTCTGCAAATGAACAAAAGTTATTTGGGGTTCTAAATAAGAAGAGCCAACACATCACAAAAATTTATAAACAAAATATAAAAGTATCAAGAAAAAGTTGAAACATAAATAGTAGATTATAAAATGTAGTAGTAGATAAGGTATTTACCACAAACAATCCATGTGCATAGCCGGCCGACATGCGTATGTGCCGTCGCGAGCGGTGACCTTACTGAACCCAATCTCCTGCTTCATGTCTAAGCCTAGGATAGCCGCGCGCGCTTCCACAAATGGCCAATCGAAGAAATCACCTGACAATTAAACGAAATGTTTATAATGTGAATTATTGCATTGCGAAATGGATATAATGATATGAGGCAAACATAAATCAGGAGACGCTAATTAGGGAAGTGGAGGGGGTTGTCATCACATAAATATAATAGTATCACATAAATAGTCATATTGGAGGAGCGGTCGAACAAAAACTGTAGGACCCCTCTAAAAAAAGAGAGGTAAAAATTCAGCCAAATATAGATGGCTATTTGTAATTAACTTGCAGTACTTTAAGGAGTGGAAGTACTTATCAATAAGAAAATCTGGTCATGTTGATCTTTTGTATGAAAAGTTAGAATTTGTTTTCACAATTTCAACATTGGTCCCATATTAAAAGATGTTTGCCTGCAGTGCTGTAAGACCGCAATTGAATCAAAAAATAACCCTGTACAAAACTAGATTTATGTATGAGTTATTCGTTATCTTTTTACGTCGTGACATACAGGGCTTTTAAATAGAATATGAATGAGACAGATTGTTTTGTTAGGACTGGTTAAGAAACTAAATTCTTACCGTTATATGTTACGAAAATATGTGGCTTAACATCCATAATGTGATCAAAGAACTTTTGTATTAACGCCAATTCGTTTACTTCATTGAAAATTATAAAGTTTCTGAAATAATAAATATTAAATGAAATTACAGTAACAATATTTATAATAAGGTTCTAAAATAGTCTAAATTAAAAAAGTCGCTATCAGAAGGCAGCGTACCCAGAATGCCGCCACCATTGAGAGAATCGCACAGAGAATCAGCATTGCCACGTTGGATGGCAATGCTGATTCTCTGACCAAGATATAAGCCAGCATTCTGGTCACAAGTTGCTTCGACCAGGCGTTTGGATATTTCGCGAAAAAGATGGTGAGCTCTCGACCCCCACGGACCCAGAGTTTCAACCCCAAACGGCTCAAATATATAGCTTGTATCTATGTTACTATATTTACGCCGCTTGAGGTTCTCTGCTGATAACGCAGCGCCGCCAGCCTTATTTATTGTTTCTGGAAGATGAGACGGTGCCAAAGTATCGACACACGTGGCATCCCATACCAAAGGCCGTCCCAACTTCCAAGGGATAAGTGTCATTCCGTCGGGTCTCTTACCATCGTCACGAAACAGGCCATTCGGTTCTAAAATTGCTGTTACGTTGGCGCTGGTAAGGGCCCGGCGGATGATATCGTTGAGACTGGCGTGTCTGGCAAATCTGCCAACGCTTTTGACACATGATAGTCCGTGGTGACCGAGTTGGTCGACAGCAGTGCCACACTGACAGCGATGTGGTGCGTAAACTGGTATTCCCAGACGTAAACATACTGATGTTCTAAAAGTGTTGGAGTCCAAGAGTGTGCCTGTGCCTTATTTAAGCTTCTTACTTTTAGTCATAAGTTGGTCTTGAATTGTATATTATATTTTTGTTGTATTTTAAAAGTATGTAAAGAAAAAAAAAATAATAAAGTTCAAATTATAAGGTTCTTCAAATATAATCATTACCCTTCAAATTCTGGCTTGGGTGTATACTCAAAATCCTCGACATCAACCGATATAATCTCTCTATTGGTGATCAAATACCCTTGTGCATCAATCATATAAGAAATCATCATAATTTGATCTGTCTGTGAGTCAGGAAACTTAAGCGGTAACTTTGTGGTTTCTATATCAAATGCTAGGACGATTGGGTCGGGACGTTCTATTATGTCATCTCTTTTTGTGAATATTGGTGTCTCTGTACCTCTGCTCTTGATGGTGTACCAGGTACCACAGAAGATCTTCATGTCTATTGATACTCTTACATGGTAGGGCACATCATGTTCTCTAGGTTTAAAGGGAAAAATGCAATATTAAACAAAATGGGAAGGAAGATATTTTACCTTAGATTATAATACACTTTAAAAAACTTTGCTCGACACAAAAGGGGTTATTTACTATACAGAGTGATTTTTTCAGTACTTCCACTCCTGCAAGTATTGCCAGTGACTAAAAAATCACCCAGTATATTTATATTATGATACCTAATGTCAAGTATATTCTCCATGTGATCTGTAGTCTTCTTGGCATGCTCTAAAGCAGCTTTGCTAGTGAGGGCATTAGTTAACATCTCTGCATAAATAGCATCTTTCTTCTCCCTCTCTTTATTCTTATTGACAGCTGTTAGAATCTCTTTTCTCACTTTCATGAGTTCATTTTGTGACATAAAGGAGAGCTTTATGTACCGCTGCTTTAAGCCGGATAGGTGGTTTAACTGGAAATTTATTAATAACGCATTATTCCTACAAAATGTTATTGTATGTAACATCATACTAACTGTAAGAACTGTGTATTGTGAATAGTAAACCTCACCAAATCCAAATCCTCCTTTTCAAGAACTTCAATCTTATGAATAGTACTGGCAAACTTCTTGGACAGGTACTGAATGACCTCCTGCTCGCAATCCTTCCGTGCCATAATGAGGAAGTATGGCTGGAAGGTGAGTGACACCTTAAACCGGGACCCATCCATCTCTATTAAGTAGTAGTCCATTGCAGCAACAAGACGCTTGTCTTCATCCAGGACTTCTGCCTGGATTTAGAGTAATTTTAAGCTATTTTCAATTCGTCAGAATCTTTTTTTTTTATGTATATTCCCCAATTACTTTAAGATGCCTGAACCAATTCGGAAAATTGACTGGCACCAAGTCAGGATCTGATGATGGGATTTCAGAAAAGTCAAGAGCAACCCTCAAATTTAATAGGGATGCATGCGTTTTATATATTTTCTAAAACTATTCAAGTATTTGCGTCTGGTACTCATCATCTCATTTTGCTGAGCTGATGATGGAAAACATAACTCCTGAACTATTAGGAGTTAGGTAACACTAATGAATACTAAAAATTATTCTATATTGTTGACATTCTTATTGATATGCATATCTACGATCAGTGACAAATCTTAATAGGTATTCAAAACACAAGAAACTAAAAATGGAATAATAAAATTAACTTTTATCAAAAAGCAAAACCAACTTTAAAGTGGGTTTGCACAAAAAAGCAGCCTATGTCCCTCTCCATACCATAGGCTATTTGCGTACCAAATTTCATTGAAATTGGTTCAGTGGTTTAGGCATGAAAAGGTAACAAACAAATAAATAAACAAAGTCACATTCGCAGGATAGTAGGATAGGAAGTAGGATCACATTTTCAGGATAATTATTGGAGACTTGGATAGTGATAAAAAGAACATTATTATGAGTAGTATTGATCTGAAAGTAGTAAAACATACAAGTAGAAAGAATAAGTCATTTATTGGGCAAACTATCTTGGATTATCTTCCATGAATTGCAATTACTGTTACATACTAAAAATATTATTATGTAGTTTTGCGCATCCCATTTGCAACAAGGAATGTTAGGAACTTTATAAAAAAGCTATATTTAAAAAAGTTGGTACGAGTTACTGATAAAAGTCACTTACAGTGTGCATGTTTATCAAATACCCAGTCCTCTCCTTTGTATCTCGAACTCTGTCAAATCCATATTTAGAATCAATCTTATCATTTTCTAGCGCCACACGAATACGCGTTTCCGAGGATTCCTCCCTGCAACATAACAAAAACTTATTGATGTAAAGTATCAGCTGATTGACAACAAAAAATTATAACTTGAAATGCGTTTACCTAGGGCCCGATGGACCAGCATCGCCTTTATTAGAATTATCTCTTTCAGCTCTATACTTTCCGGTGTTTTGTAATACCATTTTGATTAAAAACCTAGAAAGATAAATACTTTAGCAATAAACGACCATCCATTTATTATTCAACTTCATGTCACGTCATTGTCAATTGTCATATTTCGCGCCAATTTTGTTTTTTGTTGTGTTTTCTCTTATTTCGGATAGGCAAATGGTTCTAGCCCATACAGCCTAATCATATAGGATTCTTCTTAGTTTTAAATCAATATGTACAATGGTGACTGTTTTACTAAAACTTTTCGTAGACTATTTGAGAAAACATAAAAAGTCACGATACACGCATTCATTTAATTCCACTTCACTCGTGATCTTTATTGGACAAAACGCCACCGATATCATGAAAATAAAACGAAAACACATCACTCCGCAAGTTCTCGCCATAAAGTTCGCCAATTTTGTTATTAAATTAAAAAAACACACACACACACACACTAAAGGTGTATGCGCACCTATCATCTAGCGCCGCACGCGCCGCTAATGTAATCCTATAGATTTTTTCTGAAATGCGCGTACGGCGGGGATATGTGATGTGCACAAAGTTGCATACTATTTCATACAAAGATTTATAAAATGTGATGACTGCGGCGCGTTCGGCGCGTAGCGGGGCGTGGAAAGGTGCGCTTCCTTCCACCTTAAGGGACTATTTTTTAAATCTGTAATTAAAACGAATCGTGCCTTTTGCAAGTTTCCGTCAAAAAGTCCACTGAGGGACTCAAACTCATTTAATCAATTTAAGGCCTGATAGGACGCATTTCCACCTGCAAGCTGCAAGATCACTCGCAGAAGTCCTGCTTGATTTTCTTGCAATATCATTTACATCGTTACATAGTATAAAATGAAGTCGCTTCCGCTGCTTGTTCTCTTAGATCTTTTTTCAACGGATTTCAATGCAGTTTTCAGCAATAGATAGAGTGATTCAAGAGGAAGGTTTATATGTACAATACATGCATATGAAGAAAAACCAAAAAATTAAAAGATTTGTAATGTGATGTCGTACGTAACAAACAAGCGCTTATATTATTGCACCCGTGCGAAGCAGGGGCGGGTCGCTAGTATCTTATAAACTGCAATGTTTATCTTCTGTATTCAATATCTTACGAGAAACTCGCGGATCATACTATCGCAACTCATCCTGGAGGTATTTACACATGAATCATGTGACATGATAGCTAATAAATGTCGCGATAGCTATGGTAATTGGCGTGAAGTGAAGTGATTTGATTGCAGAGGATACTTTTATTGTTTTATGTCAAATATAATAAGAAGTATAACGCATAAGCTTGGCTATCCAAAAAGGGAACGCTGCCAGCCTGTTGGGAACCTTGCCTATCGACAGCAGCGAGGGCTTTGAGGATGTTTTCTATATTTCATAGTTTGTATTTTATACTTTGATTGTAAATATTTGTTATAAGAATTGTATAATATAATTAAATAAGAAGTATAAATATATAGTTGTTTTATACGTAAGGAAGAATAAAACTATGAAGGAATTTAATAAAGGGTATTTTTCCAAATAATACAGATTCTAGGGTAAATTGACACCAAGCTTGGGGTAAAGTGAAAACCTGACCTGACAACACTGCATCTCACTCCTCCTCACAGTGTTTCCACTTTCAGGAATTTCGCCCTTTTTAGGGCGAGACTATGTATTTCATGTACGACCTGGAGGCCGATTCTCGCGCTTTCGATAATAATATCGAAATCGATAAATATATCGAGTCTCATATCGAAGGAAAATATCACAAAAATATCTAATATTTCAATAATTCCAATTCGGAGCCTTTCGATATGAATATCGAAAGGACCGACGGGATATCGAAGATGGACAAATTGTCTTTGACTAAAGTCGTTTCTACAGGAGACGCTTCTAAGGAGACGCTCCTACAGGAGCGTCTCACGGGGCGCACAGGCATAGTTTGGGAACCCCTGTACTAGGGGATTCCCCAAATTAGTTTCATGTATTATAATCCGACAAATATTAGTTGACCTTTTGGATAGTACTAATTATATTTGTTGTGAAGGACATTCGGAATTAGTAGCACTATACGTATATTTATTTTCGTTTGTTATATTTTCTAATGGCTGCGAAACCATAGCAACTTGTTTTATTACGCTTACGCATGTATCATTGTTTTTATGATTGAAAATGGAAGATGAGGGTGATGGTGATGAATGTGAGTAAGTACCTTCTTCAAGTTCCTCATCTCAAGATAAAAGAGACATGTCAGCCATAAGTTTAAAAATATGTACTAAAATTTAAAGTCTGACAAAAGTGATACAAAAGCTTACTGTAAAGTACGTGATATTGTGTGTGGAATGTCTATCACACTAAGTTAGGAAAGGAATGTTAGCTAACAACTGCTCAATTTCGGAGCCAACTAGTGTCATGTTCAGTCCACGAAAACGTGCAAAAGTAATGCTTCGGCTTCTGACTCTTCTAAATAACACAGATATGTTTGATTTTTGATATTTAAATATTTTTTATATTATACACCCTAAATTAAGATATAAAAAACAATGGGATTTTTAGGTATATAGAGGAGCAAGGTGGTAGACTCCTCCATTGAAAAGGGAAGATCTTCCGCCAGGCTGGGTCATCGTGCCTGGGGACCGCGGTCCAACTGTAGTTGTTGGAATCTTGTATATAAGCAAAGTTGACAGAGAACTTTGTCAGTGCGATGTAGAATATTGTTGCGCCATCTATCCACGGATAGCGGAGGTCTTGATAGATGTCGCTACATCACTCTCTTCCTAGACCAGACGTCGTTTTGTTGTTGCTGCGTCGTTGCTGATGTAGCTTGCAAGTGCCAGTGCTGCTCAGAAGTCTGCGGTGAGTCGAGACTGAGCGGGGTTGCTGCGACGGGTTGAGACATGGTAGTCCACGTGTGCAGAGACTGCCACGCCGGAGAGTGAGGAGCCGGCCGATGAAGGTTCGGACGTGGGCTGCGGTAGACTGTGCAGGCGATGAGTGCTGTCGCTGGGAGTGTGCCTTGCAGGACCAGGTAGCACGGTGCGTCGGCTGCGTTGGAACTGGTTGAGGCGAAGCTGGCTTGCTGTGTGACTCAGCTGAGACCAGGTGCGGTGGGCTTGGAAGTGATGGAGATGGGAATTCCAATCACGTCGGGGTCACCAATATAGAGGTGCAAGGTGGTAGACTCCTCCATTGAAAAGGGAAGATTTTCCGCCAGGCTGGGTCATCGTGCCTGGGGACCGCGGTCCAACTGTAGTTGTTGGAATCTTGTATATATGCAAAGTTGACAGAGAACTTTGTCAGTGCGATGTAGAATATTGTTGCGCCATCTATCCACGGATAGCGGAAGTCTTGATAGATGTCGCTACAGGTATAATTCTAAGATTTTGGGCAAAACCTAATTCTAAAGTGGAAACACTGCCTCCTCATCCATCGGATTTTTCAAATAATAATTTTGGTTGGGTTGTGTTGTGAAGAAAATTAGGTTATTACCATAATAAGACCATAAGATATCGAATCATTTATTAGCAAATATGGAAAGCACATACAGCAGCATTGAAGATTTATCGCGAAGGAGCTATAGAAATAAGGACTTAAGTATCAACGATACCCTCACTGGGTTTGAAAGATTGCGCATAACAGCCCTTACGAATGCAGCTGAAATCAGTCCCCTGGTGAGAGAAGTGACCATTGGACCCAACAGTCCCCTCAAGAAAGAGATTCGGTTCGAAACAACACCAGCTAAATATGATTTAATTAAAATTGAAGATTTGACAGAAGACAAGTTCCGTGAAGACCTAAGATACACGCTCATCATGAAAGAGTATGAGAATAGACTACAGGAGTCGTCAGAGGTCATATTTAAGAATTTAGTTGAAAGAATGATCGCAAAGCGCGCCGAAAGTATGAGTAAATTTTGGAACAAACAAAGTGAGGAATGTAAACGTCGAGCCCTGGAGGTGCGAGCGCGAAAACTACAAATGCTCAAAGAGTTACAAGAGAATGACAACATTTCTGTTCTAGAGAAAGCCCGTTTGGATGAGCAGAAGTGTCAGATGATCAATAGTCAAACAATAGAAAATATGAATAGGATTTTGGAAGAACAGAATAAGGCTACAGCTCGGTTGGCCTCAATAACTGATAGTCAAACTAAAATATGTATTTATTATAATAAAATAACCCAATTGCTGAACACTGAACCATTAGCCAAAACAGTTTGTGATAAATATGCAATGGCCATAAGTTCTGTAATGGGAAATATTAGTAGAATCTTAGATGTTTGTAAAACAGGCAATGTTTCAGATAAAGAAGTAAAACAAGCTGAAATATTGACTGCTAACATTGATAGTATTAAAAAGAAAATAATTAATGAACTTAATGAGATTAAACAGCAAGAACAAATAACAAAACAGAAAGAAGATGAACAAAGAAGAGAAAAAGAATTAAAGGAAAAAGAAGCTCAAAAGCAAAAAGAGCAGTTACAAGCTGCTGAAATAGCTAATGCACAAAAAGCTGCAAAAACAGCAGCTAAAAAATCAAATCCAATGTTTTATTCAGCTTTGAATTATAAATATTATGAAGAATTGCGACTTTACCTTGACACTTATGAAGCTCAATACAAAGAGTTGCTTGAAAACCCTAATTTGAAAAAGTTCAGATTTGACTGTCAAAAAGCAGTCAATACTCCAGTAAATGCTTTATCATCTGTAAGTGGTGTACACATGAAAGACAAGTATGAGAAATTGTACAAGTTGCTGAATGGAGAACCAGTCAAAGTGTTAGACACTTATGTCACTGCTACACAGTACCCCCAAGGCCTAGCTTATTGTACAGCTTTGTTAGCAAAGAAGATTGTCAGACAAGGAGATTTGCTCGTCTCCAGTAACCCGGAAGCAGCATTCCCTCTAGCTGCTGTAACTGTAGCCTTATGGGCTCATTTCCCTCAATTTGGTGTGTTATTAGAAGCTAATTTCCACAAGCAGTGCCCTTATTTAGTGCCAATGTTTTTGCCTTTGAAAGAAGGTCAAACAGACAAAGACTTTTATATATCAAGAGGTTATACATACAATGAAGAAGGAGTGGTTGAGAAACAAGACAAATTTTTGAAGAGGATGTCAGGAATTTTCACTCTCCGCTGTGCTATATGGATAGCGAGCATGCCTAAGTTTATAAATGCTCCAAATCCACATGGATTGCGATATGGATGGCAGTGGATTGCCTCATTCATAAACTTGAAGCCGGAGCCAGATATCTGTGCAACTTTGCTACATGATTTTTTCACTGTATGTGGATCAGAATTTTTCAAACACTATGGGAAGCAGTTTACTAAAATAATAAAATTGATAAATACAGATTATTTTGCTATTCTGCAAAATATTGATGAAGGCGGTCCTAAGACAAGATTAGAAGTATTTTTGCTCAATGTGTTAAGAACTGGTTACATACCTCCACCAAGTGGACTGCTGCAACCTAATACTTGGTAATATTTAAAAACTATCATGATTTCTTTAAATATTCCATCAAGAACAAACTGCAGTTTTAAAACGATTAATTATTATTGTATTCAAACACTTGATCTGTGTTTTTACATGTAAGTTTTGTTGATATACTGTGTAAATGATTTTTGCAATATGCTATCATAATAAGCTATGTGATTTTGACATTTTGATTTAGCATGATATAAAGTAGTTTAATTTCACATTTTCAATACATGTAGAAGTAACTAAATTCTGTTGTATTATTGCAAATCTATTTTTCATTGGCTGATTTTTGTTTCATACCAGTGTAATAATGTACAGTCAGCGGCAAGTCACTCACAGAAATGGAAAAAAAAAAAACAAAATTTTGCGAGTGAATGGATTAGTGTTGATTGATATTAGAAAAAGATTGGTGACATGCAAAATTCAGGCTATTTGATTTGTATATTGAATGGAGTTCTAGAAAAAAAAATGCAGCAGAGTGGTGCATTTCCAATACTGCAGTCCAAGTATAGTAATGCTAGCTGTACCTAATTCCAGAGATCAAATGTTTCCTACGTTTATCTCCATGATCTAAGTTACCTTTCTGTTTATTCTCATCAAAATTTATTGAACAGTGAAATAACATTTTTTTTTTCAAAATATGTAACGATCTAACTGATCTATGCTCCAAACCAAACCCACTCACACAGAAGTGGGCTTTCGATGATGATGATGATGATCTATGCTCCACTAAAGTAAAAAGCATTAAAATTCACGTGGTAAACAAGGTAACCGAAGATTAAAATAAAAACCACAGACGGTATAGCTAAATTTATTAAGTAATTAGTAAAGTGATTCGCCACTGAATGGTTGGTACCACACAATCTTCCCTTCTAGACAGCCGGTTACCAACATATGGTACCTTGGACTGAATTTGGAACTGACTACAAGGTCCTGATGGATGCCCAAGCTTTGGCCCACATCCACTAGTTTTCTTGGGCCTTGGAAATTTTGGATGCAGTAAGGCAGTTCACTGCAATTTTCATTTAACGCTAGTAGCCTCATGCCGCGTCCGAATGGTGAACATACGAGCCGCCCGTCCGCCGAATAACATAGTTCCTGTGGGATATAATACATTATTAGACATATAAAATTCATAAATTGTACTGAAAGAAACTAATTTACTAATGCAGGAAATTTAAATCAGATTAGTCAACTGACTATACAAGGTGTAATCGTTAAGTGTGTCCAGTGTGTAAATGAAACAATTTCGATTATTAACGCAAATAAAAAATCACAATAAATTGGCGGGAACGACAAGCAGGTTTTGAATTTAGAAAGAACACCACAGAAAGAGATCGTTTTTTTGTCTTTTTTTTGTAGTGTTTTGCTTTTCAGCCAGTTCCAATTAATGCGATATTGAAACACGGTTTATTACTAATTTGAAGTGGTAAGATAATTAATCTACACGTATATCTACTTGAAAATAATTATGATCATATCATATTAAGGCTCCAGTCTCCCTAAAATCAGTGTTCTTGCGGAATTTATCAGAAAAGAAATATTGTTTTTTAGTCATCAGAAAAGCAATAAATGAAATATATTTTACGTTATTTTAAAGTGTGAGATTTGAAGTTTCCAATACATATTTTATTTTTTTAATTTGACGCCACTTTTATTAGTTTTGTGAGGCTTTTAACATACCTCTATTTACGTTCCACGCGTAGAGGGTCTCATTCATGCACACGCTACGAAAAAAATATAACAAAAGCAAGAAATGTATTCAGATTACATTTGTCGGCAAATCCTCTACAATAATCTTATCTAGTTACTTTTTTTCAAAATCGTCTCAATTTCTAAGCCTAGCCTTAAGGTAAAATGAGTACTTGACCACTTAAAATAAGGAAACTAAAACCTTTCTACTAATCTCATACTAAATGTATGGGAGTGTTTAATGTCAAAATTTTGGATACTTCTCGTTTGATTTTAAAAAAGTTATCGATTTCATTTTACTGATTAGGTAACGTACTTTCGATATCATTTAACTTTTTTTTGATATCTGTAATATTTACGGAATAATCGCCTGGACACACTTAACAATTACACCCTGTATACTGGGCTTATTTAGCAGTACCTAGTAGTGGTTATGAAAAGGGTAATTTCTCAGTTTAGTGCCGACTCTTCTCAGTAAAAGCAACATTCTGAACCGTGCGTAATAGTCTGACTATTCCTAAGTGCTTGTGAACTGGTTAGCAAACTCATGGTAGGGATACAAGAGTAATTTCGGTCACTGATATGCTATAATCTATCGCTAACGTACTAAGGTATAACTCTCTCGCTCGCACAACCTGTAGGACCCAATACTGTCGCTGGGTAAGAAGTCCCTTATTCCTAACTAATAATAGCTTCTCATAGAGACCTTGATAAACCCTTTCCCTTCATTGGTCTCCTCGATGTAGTACAACAGTCGATCCCGGTTTTGTCTGATGTAGTGACGCGTCGCCGCTTCTTCGTCCCGCACGTTTAAGTTTACTATGGGCGTCACTCCTGAGGTTGATGGTAAACTGGTCAAAAACAAAAGGATAATAACTGGATTACGTCCTACGATAACTGGATAATAAAACTCAGTTAGTTAGATGTATGGATGATAAGAACCTCACTAGAATTTAATTCAAAAAGTCAGAAGGGGGTGTAAAGTGTAAAAGGGGGGAGGACTTTTACACTTTTTAAGATATTAGAAGCGCATATTTCTCCATCTATTGATTTAAATAAAAATGTGAGGTAAAGCGATTCATATAAAGCACCTACCTCGCAAATTTCATGTGGCAAAAGTAGCAAAAGTTTCCGAGTAAAATTGCTGACTGACAGGACGACATTTATATTATATAAACTAGCTGTCCCCCGTGGTTTCACCCGCGTAGCGGTATAAAATATACTTTGCGATCTATATTTTCTGACCTACCGAATATACATAAAAAAATCATAAAAATCGGTTGAGCCGTTTCGGAGGAGTTTGCAGACAAACACTGTGACACGAGAATTTTATAAATTAGATTATTCCAAGGTTCCGTTTTTTTGCCATTTATTTTTCGGCTTTGTGGAACTTCAAAGGAGTTAGTTATGGGTGTATGTGTTATGTTCGCAAAATGTGTATGTAATGTACCTGATTTGAGGCAGGGGCGACCGCAGCGGTCGCGGCGGCGGCGACACGGATGGCGTGATGCCGGTGTTGACGCCCGTGATGCGCTGCATGTTGAAACTCCGGCGCACCTGACCCCTGCACGACACGACTCTTGTTATTATCCTACTAATATTGTAAATGGGAAAGTTTGTGTGAAAATATGGTCCGGAATACATAAAAGTTTAGAAAAAAGTGGGAATTTTTCCCGAATAAATATTGAAGTGCGGGTAATCCAATAGGATTAAGGTTAGGCTTAAATAAAAACAAAAAAAATTGCGTGTAATTTAACTCTTATAGCAACGCGTTACATATGATGGGAAAAATCTTATTTGAAAGTTTTTATAGACATTTAAAAACAACATGAAATTTGCCAGTTTATGTGTCCCGTAAGCAAGTATTATATGGGCGTAATTTATATGGATGCTGTAATATAAACAATTATTAAAAGAAGTGTAGTGAAAAGGTGTATATTACTACTACTAAACTTTTATAAAATACTGATCAAAGAAAAACATCTAGATCGGTGATATTGTACCAATAAAACAATTCAACACTTTTCTAATGCCACTTCTCACCTGCTATACATTTCCTGAAGCATTCTGTGTTGTTTGATAGTTATCGATGCCTCCCACACATCGTTCTGTATACACGTCAAACCCTACGGACAAAATTATTGGTTATTAGATGTATGATATTTCGGAGTATCTGATCTTTTATCATCTAACTCTCAATTGAATCAAAGACGCATTATATAATTTTATGAATTTTTTCGTCGTGTTATTCCAACATTTTGTCGATGGATATACAATGTGGACTTTATCAAACTGAAAATGCCCTCTCTTGAAACATTAACCTGCACACACATAGACGTCGCATACATACTATAAATGTCCTGCTTCGACCTAAATAGCATATTAACTGCATCCATGTAGGTGTTGTGAGTCTGACGCTCGGTCTGGGCGGTCGCGGTCGCTTACCGTGGTGGACCTGGAGGGCGGGGACCGGATGGAGGCCACGGTGGGCCCCGAGGCCTCGCGCGCCGAGCTGGGCCCCGGCTCGGGCGAGGCGGACTCTCTGTAACTTTCCCTTTGATTCTGACTTTCTGACGTCGACCTGTCGACAAATGTCTTTGTAAACCGCTTGGTAAGGCCCGAATAGAAAAAATATATTATAGTGAATAGTGAACTTTTGAAACGATCGACTGTCATCGAGTAGCGCATTTTTTCAAGTTTTTTTAATGTGCATATCCCGTCCCAAACACAAGCCACTCCGTTTAGAACACTTTGTGATACCTACTATCCATGTTGTAGTCGCGACTATACGCTTATATTTGAAGTGAGGCCTAGATAACTATCAAAACCGTGTAATTAAATTATTATGTGCGTGCATAAAATAGAAAAGTGTTGAATACATTATAATAATTTATTGATACAAGGACACCGATCATTTTAGTAAAAGTTGCAGAACTCTTCTATACTTTCTTGATTCTTTCTAAAACGATAAGGTCGTCGAAGAGAGGATGATATATGAAACAAATGAAGTCCAGGTACTGAAACAAGTGATGACTCTAAATAATTGGAATCAGGTGATGAGATGATGATCGGGGCATGAAATTTCTTTATTCTAATTAAGTTTACGACACAATAAAAAAGTTGTGGATCTCCTTTTTTAATTAGGGAGCCTTAAAGTACTCTTTGATTTTCTAAATCCATCTACGCGTCTCGTAGATCGCGTCGAATCTCTGAGTACAGCAGGTAGTGAGTGACACAATAAACCACCTAAGTCCTAAACGAACAGAGATGTACTCACGGGGCGGGCGCGGCGGGGGCGTCAGAGGGGGCGGCGGAGGCGTGGGCGCGGCGCGGGCGGTAGGGCCGCGTGCGGCGCAGCGCCACGCGGCGGGGCGGCGCGCGCCGCGGGCCGGGCGCCGGCGCCGGCGTCGGCGGGGGCGGGGGCGAGGGCGAGGGCGAGGGCGACGGGTCGCGTGTGCTCTTGTCTACACGCCTGTCGTTGGATTGGATGTCGTGGATGCACGTCCACTGTCACCACAGATTAATATCTGTTTTAGAACCTGCTTATATTTTGTCCTCACGAGTGAAGCTATAGGCTAAGGTACCCGCTTACTATCGGGCGGACCATATGTTTGTTTTCCACCTTCCTTAGTAATATACTTATTAAAAAGTTTTGACCGGATTTAGATTATATCTATGTAATCTATGGTATGTGTAAGTTTTATAGTTCCACAAAAAATTCTAAAAAACTAGTATTTTTTTTGATGCTCTATGTATAAATTGTGGAATACATTTTTCCATTTCCTTAATATCAAAGCTAAAAATTTAAAGGTTTCATCTACCTCTGATCTGTCGTCATGACTGATGTTTCTACTCAATGCGCTCCAACCTTGCGGGTGAATCTGTTAACAATTTACCACGGTTACTCTAAATACTACATCTTTATGGAGAATGGCAATATTGAAGTGGCAATGGATAGACCTGTAACAAATAGGGAGTAATGAATCTGAGGAAAGCGCCGAGCGGACCGTCGACGTTGTTCAGTGGCGTTAATACAGTCATGAGCTTAGTTTTTAACCGACTAACCAAAAAAGGAGGAGGTTCTCAATTCGACTGTATGTTACTTTTAGAAAGTATATCATAAAAACACATATAATAAAACTGTAGGACTGACGTGTCTGTACATTGAATTTATTTAACCAAACTGATTGGTATTTCAAGTCCGTACATTTTTTTTTTTAACTTGGGATATGTTTCGAAGCTAAGCTAAAGCACAAACAGACATACCTGTAAAGCGCTGACGACAGTGGCGTCGTTCCCCTCGGGGAAGTCCGACACGAACTCGATGCGGTTCTCCTTGCGCGAGCTGTCGAATAGGTGGTCGTGTGACGCAGCGATGGGGATCACTTGCTGGCTCATTTGCATCAGACGGTATAGATTTGGCTGGAAAAATAAAAATATTATAAAATTACAATTGACGAAAATATTACAAGGATAATTTATTAAACGATTATTTTATGTCAGAAATATAAGGCGATGGTAGCTCAGTGGTAGTGACGTCGGACGCCGCGGCGAAGGTTGTGGGTTCGAATCCTACAATGAGCTTGAGCTTTCGGTAAAGGAAAACATCGTGAGGAAACCATAGCACTGTGGTAGGGTACTTTGTAGTACCCGCCTGGCTGGCTACCACCCTCAAGTTGAAAATCTGACGCCAAACACCAACTGGTGTGTTCCGGCAGCTGCACTTGAGCCAGATCCTTCTAGGCTTTGTGTGCTTACCACCTTCGGCCACATCATCACCTACCATAGTGAGATTGTGGTCAAACACAAGCCTATACAAAGTAAAAAAAAAATACTGATAAGCAAGCAGACGGTCCACCTGATGGTAAGTGGGTACTGTTGCCTATAGACATTTGCAATATCAGACATGCTCCGGCAGTTGATACATTTGATATGAAGTATGTTAAATGAAGTCTATGTTATTTGTGATGTCTGTGAAGTCACATTTAACATACACACAGCTCGAACATCTTTAACTAAACAGTTTACGATGGTTTCAAAGAAAGTTATGAAAAGGAATGGTTAACATTGGTTAATATTTGTTAACAATGGTTAACATCGATTATGATTATTATTATTTTACTGAACTAAGAGCATCTTTCAAAAATAAATACATGTACATGACATCATATCAGTCGAAGACAATATAGTTTCTAATGTCAAACATTTTTGGACCTACATCTCGAACCGCAAATCAAAACCAGGTATTCCGTCCACTATGAAGTACCTAAACCGTAGTTCAAATGACCCAAAAACCGAGTGTGATATGTTCTCAATTTTTTTTTTATCAGTTTTTGAACCAACCTCAACCACTGGACACCTCCACAAAATGATGCTAGCCACGACGTTCTAATATCAGATCCTAAGTTTAGTGAATCAACAATACTTAATGAACTAAAGCGCTTAGACCCATCCAAGGGTGCAGGTCCTGATAGGCTGCCCCCTTTTTTCATTAAGAGTATTGCAAACGGTATCAGCAAGCCACTCTATTTAATATATAATAAATGTATATCTGAGGGTGTGTTCCCTGAAGTTTGGAAACGAGCTAATATTACTCCAGTTCACAAAAGCGGATCTAGACACGACATAGAACAATACCAGCCAATATCTATTTTGTCTACTTTGTCGAAGCTGTTTGAAAGACTGGTTCATAGCGATATCTATCCAGCCCTACATAATATTATTCTAAATGAGCAACATGGTTTCGTTAAGCGCAGATCCACCACATCTAATCTGCTAACATTTACTAGCTATCTATTTGAAAATGTAGATAATAAAGTCCAAATAGATGCAGTCTATACAGATTTCAAAAAGGCATTCGATAAAGTGGACCATGAACTGTTACTAAATAAAATTTCGTTCAAAGGAATTCGTGGGAACTTGCTTCGTTGGTTTTCGTCATATATACGAAACAGATCACAGAAAGGGGTTATTAACTGGTATCAGTTCAATAATATACACATAACCTCAGGGGTTCCACAAGGCTCTATACTCGGTCCGCTTCTATTCACGCTATATAAATAAGAAATTAATTGAATTCGATTATAAGCTGTGTAATTCTTCTTTAAAAAAAATTACCTTTTTGAAAGACTTAGGAGTCATTCTGGACTCAAATTTGCACCTAGACCTTCACATTGAAAAAATCATTAGCGAAGCCTTTAAAATGTTTGATTTCATAATGAGAGAGAGCGTCCGTAGATTTTAAACGGCCTATTACTTATCTCTACTTATATAGAACCCTTGTACGTTCACAACGTGAATATGCCGTCCTTATCTGGAACCCCTTCTACAGTAAATATATAGACGCAATCGAGAATGTCCAACGTAAGTTCTTACGTGCCGTACACTACAGGTGTCATGGAGTATACCTATCGTATACTGAGTTACTTGACAGATACAAACTTATCTCTCTGCAATTAAGGCGTAAATACCTGGAAGCTATCACATTACACAACATTATAAATAACAACTTTGACTGTGCAGAACTCGTAAACAGGATATGCTTCTCAATTCCGCGTACAGTTTCAAAACGTGAAGTACGTGCGGATCGCCTATTTGCAATGACATCATGTCGAACTAATACCGGCCTAAGGGCACCTATCCGTCTATTGATGGAGTCCTATAATAGGGTATTTTGTAAGGTAGATATTTTTGCATGTTCCATAAATCAATTTAAGCGCTCTATATTGTTACTCTTGGCTCATAATAAACTAAATTGTAATTAATAAGTTGTTCGCTTTTATGAATTTAATTACTTTGTTATATTTATCATGCCATTTATATTGAATTGTTTTTGTTTTTGTATATCTGTGTGTCGCTGATATTTGGGTTTTGTTTTATTTTATTTGTTTATCACTATTCTTTTTTTTCCTATTTAACCTTTTTGTTCTTTTTGAGTTGTTTTCTTTTTCATTTTTATTTAACATCATTAGTCACATAGTTCCTTTTTAGTGATATAGTATAACTTTTATCTCGATAATATGTGGATAGCGCAGTGGGCTGCATTATTGCGTAATTATGTGTTACTTTGTTATTTATTAAATTGTATAATGTAGTTGTTTGCTATTCCAAATAAATAAAAACATTTCAATAAAATTTAATTTCTAAATTACCTTAAATCCGAACAAGTCCTGTGCTAATTTAGATAAATTCAAGTCATGTATGATAACGAGAAGTCCCCCAGTTGTACACATAACCATTTGCCGAGCGTCTGGTGACAATCTACACCGCATCAAGCTTGAAGTATGGAACACTCTCTCATAAACCAAGTTGCATTCAGTATAACAATTAATATCCCACGTGTATATGCTACCGTCTAATCCAGACGTGACTAACAGTTTGTCTTTGACTGAAAACTCAATGTTTTTCACCCATTTCGAGTGGCCGAGTAGTGTACGTATCTTTTTCTTTAGATTCCTGACATCCCATAAAGCTATTGTTGTGTCGTCAGAACATGTCGCGAACATCCTTGCGTCTAGGAACCTGTGGGTAAAGAAGATATTTAATTTCAATAGAACTTACATGGACTCCAATCTGTAATCGAGCAGTTGCAAGAAACTTTCTTTAATATTAATAAATTAATTAAATGAAATATTTTATATTAAAAATAAATTTATTCAGCAAAATGACACCGAGTTTACACTTATTCAGCAATGATACCAAACATGATATCAACTATAATAAACTGCTACATATTTATAAGCTTTGCAATTATTAATGATTTCACACCATTATAAAATCACTGGTTTTCAAAAATTTATTTTAGAGTGTAGATTAGTAAATAACATTATTTTGTATAATTTTGTTACTAGGTGTTACCTGATTTATTATCACAGTTTTGAGTTAATTTTTTTGAATGAAGTTCCTTATCGTGCGGTACGGACTTGGCGGATGGGGGCTAGGCGAAAAAAAGTGTAAAGCGATTCACTCACTATGCAGATACGATGATATAGACAGTGCTAAAAGAGAAGGAAAGTGATGAGATGTAGTTGCTTCTCTTTTCTTTCCTAGTATGATGTTGTCTCTGCGTAGTGTGTCAATCGCTTAAGAGGTTTCCGGCTCGCGAGGTGGGGGTGAGGGATTTTGGAACGAAGTTCGAAAATCCCGAAGTCGACGAAGTCACGACCCTTTCTTTAGTGTAGACGGTTATCCATAGCGCGCATGCTATTGGCTGTGCCCAGTCATAGGTGCGCGCTTCTTCGTTCCAACCGAGTGTTCCACTCACAATTTTTTATCTCATAAATAATAATAAACACATAGCTAATTCAATTAATAAATGTAAAGCTGCATGGAATGTTATTAAAAATAATATTAATTTAAATAGCAATAAACAGAAAATTTGTAAAATAATGGTAAATAATAATTTAATTAACGACCCCTATGATGTATGTGAATATTTTAATAACTTTTTTATTAACTTAACGCATAAAAATAAAATAGACGAACAAACGAATAACATATATATCACGAACAATGTTCAAAGTATGTTTATTACACCAATAACTGAAACGGAAATCTTTAATTTGATTAAGTCTCTCAATAACACAAATTCTACAGGCTACGATGTCTTACTACGAAAGTTATTAAGTTAACCGCAAAGTTCATAGCTGCACCTCTGTGTCACATTATAAATTGGTCTTTTGAGCAGGGTGTATTTCCAACTCTCCTTAAATATTCTATCGTCAAACCATTATTTAAAAAAGGTGACCCATGTGATATGAATAATTATAGGCCCATTACACTGATACCTATAATATCCAAGATTTTGAAAAAGCTATGCTCTTGAAAATCGATAAGTTTCTGGTAAAAAACGATATTTTAAACGAAAATCAATTTGGTTTTAAAAAAAATTGTTCGACGTCTATGGCTTGTTTTTCTTTGGTTAAGCATATTTCAGAAGCATTAAATAATAAAATGTCAGTAATGTCTGTGTTCCTAGATATGAGCAAAGCCTTCGATTTTGTAAGTCATAAGCGTTTGCTTTGCAAACTACAAAAATATGGACTTAGAGGTAAAGTAAATGATTGGCTAGAGAGCTACTTAAGCGATCGGCAACAACATACACAAATTAAAATGTTAGTGGGTGATACAAAAAAAAACATTTGAATCATCATTAAAAATTAATAGCAGTGGCGTACCACAAGGTAGTGTACTCGGACCACTTTTATTCTTACTTTATATTAACGACTTACCCAAAATACTTAATCAAGACTGTATACTATTTGCCGATGATACTACATTAATAATAAAATCCAAACATAAAAATGATTTAGACTCCATAACCAATAATGAAATAAATAATACAATCAAATGGCTTGAAGACAACAATCTAAAGGTTAGTCAAAGTCAAAGTCAAAGCCATTTATTCAGTTTAGGCCCTAAGAGGGCACTTATGAACGTCGAAACTACTGAAGTTACCACCGATTCGGAAGTCGCCTTCAACTGAGAAGAACCGGCAAGAAACTCAGCAAGGTTACATTTTTTATATATTTTGTTTTTTTTTTTTTTTGGACAATCTGACAATGTTGGCTTTTTTTCCATTAAATTTTTAACAATTTTTAAAGAAATATAATACACATAAACACAAAAGATGAAAAAAAAAACAACAAGAAAAATAAATAAAAAATAATAACCTGAACAAGTTCAAATTTATAAAAAAAAAAAAAATATAGTATCTCTAAAATACTAAGTACTGGCTTCTCTATAAGTATGAACAAGGTGCACTTGTGCAGAGTGCAGCTATTTCCAGACATCTTTATCTTCAATGTAATGAGCTACCTTGTAATAGGCTTTTTCTTTCAAAACTTTCTTAATGTGAGATTTGAATTTGAAATCAGTCATCTTGGTAACTGAGAGAGGTAATTTATTATAAAAGCGTACACTACTTCCAAGAAATGACTTTTTAACTTTGGCTAATCTAAAATACGGAACAACTAATTTATCTTTTTGTCTTGTATTGATATTATGTACCTCCATTTTTGATTTAAACAATTCTATATTTTTACGTATGAACATTATATTTTCATATATGTATAGTGAAGGTAAAGTCATAACGTTTATATCTTTAAATAATTCCCTTAACGATTCACGAGGACCCATATTATAAATGGCACGAATTTCTCTTTTTTGTAATATAAATATAGATTCTATATCTGCTGCAGCTCCCCACAGTAAAACGCCATACGATAAAAAACTATGAAAATATGCAAAATAAACTAATTTGGCCGTCTCGACATTCGTCAACTGTCTGATTTTTCTAACAGCAAATGCAGCAGAACTTAATTTACCAGTCAAAGATTCTACATGAGGACCCCATTGTAGTTTATTATCTAATGTGATGCCCAGAAATACAGTTTTATCGACTAATTCCAAACTGCTGCCATCTATTAATATCTGGCTGTCTACTTGCGCTACATTTGGAAGAGAGAATCTTAAACATTTAGTTTTCTTAGAATTTAGTAAAAGATTGTTAACAGCAAACCATTTGGAGACTAGTGACAAAGTATCATTCACTTTAATAAGTTCTTTGTCTTTTCTATCTACTTTGAAAATTAATGAAGTATCGTCAGCAAACAGGACGATATCTGAGAGACCAATTACAACAGAGGGTAAATCATTAATATAAACTAGAAACAGAAAAGGCCCTAGTATCGAACCCTGGGGTACCCCCATTTTGACTAGGGAGCCCTTGGAGCCTTGGATGGCCCTTGTTAATATAAACAAAACTAAATTAATCAAATTTGAATCATATAATTACAAAAACAATAGTGATATACCTCTAAAATTAAATATAAAGATGAACCTATACAACAAACTAATTCTACTGTATTCTTGGGCATATTGCCATTACCATTGACAAAAACCTAAATTGGAAAGAACACATAGATAAAATTTGTGCTAAATTGGATAGATTCGTGTTTGCGATCCGGCGGTTAAGAATCCTAGTTTCGAAGGAGATTGCCTTGTCCACATATCATGGTTATGTATCATCTGTACTCCGTTATGGACTAATTATATGGGGTAACTCTGTAGACATGAATAGAGTATTTATAACCCAAAAGAAATGTATAAGGGCACTTAATGGATCAGAATACCTGGCTCACTGTAAACCATTATTTAAAGATTTAAAAATTTTACCACTCCCATGTCTTTACATTTGGGAAATATGCTTATTTGTAAGGAAACATCCACAATTATTCCCACTTCATGATGTGGTTTTAAATAAACAAAATAGCAGAGATTTGTACAAACTATATGTGCCAGACCAAAGATTGAATATATATTGTAAAAATGTTTATTGTATGGCCATAAAAATATATAACAAATTATCAATAGACATGAGATTCATTGCCATTGCAAAAATTTAGACACAAACTATTCAATTGGCTCATTGACATGCGTTTTTATTCAGTGCATGAATTTTTTAATTACAAATTAAATTAATCTGACATTTCTAATTGCTAACTGGGTATTCTTTAGGATTATATATTTTTATGACATTTTGACTAATTTGACATTTAATGTAATTAATTATCTAATTTAATTTTGTTTTATGTAATGAAAATATTTAACTGTGTAATGTTTCCTTTTATAATATTTAATATTTCTACACCACTCTGGTAGAATATGCAGAACTTCATCTTTAATCCATCTTACTGTACCATATTCTTGGAAATAAATGATTATTATTATTATTATTAAAAGATCCCCACATAAAGCAATTTAATGATAATATCGTGCGTGATAATAAGGCATGTAGCTAAAAATATATTTGCAATTTTTTTTTAGAATACTGAAATCTTAACTCATGAAAGATGAAAACATCCCAGTTAAATAATTATTTTTAATTTAAAGGTATAGGGTGATGATAGTTCAGTGGTAATGACGTAGGAGGATGTTGAGGTCGAGGGTTTGAATCCTACAATGAGCTTGCTAGCTTTTGGTGAAGGTATATATTGTAAGGAAACCATAGCACAGTGGTAGGGTACTTCACCTGACTGGCTACCACCCTCATGTTGAAAATCTGTTGCTATGCACCTATTAGTATGTTCCAGCAGTTGCTCTTGAGAGTCAGATGCCTTCTAGGCTTTATAAAGGTCGGCAACACATTGGCAATCCCATTGTTATTGTTAATGTTCATAGGGGGCCTGTTTGCTCAGATGTGGGTAACTGAGACAAAAAGCAGTGCATCTCTCTTTATACAATTGACACATGAGTCAAAATACAAAGTCCTTGAAATAATGATACAGGACAAAATTAAAAATACTTACTTGACACAGTTAACACAATCTGTATGTGCTCCATTAACAGAATGGATTCGCTGATGAGTGAGAGGATCAAATATTTGAATAGATTTCTTCTCACAAGCTGCAACTAGGAGTGACCTGTGAAATTAACATTTTTATTGATATTATCATAATATATAAAATTCTTCTGTACATGTGTTTGTCACCTAACTCCTCCTAAATAGCTGAACCGATTTGTATGAAATTTTGTGTGTATATGTGAGTGGATCCCTGGATGGTATGAAAATAAAATTTGACCCGGTAGATGGCGTCGTAATCGAGTTTAGACAGGATAATGTCTGTCAGGCCCGCTAGTTATATTATAAAATCTTGCTACTGGTTGAATGAACTTAAAGAAACATAGTTCATTAGATTTATATTATACTTTTTATCCTGGAAAAACATAAGAAATATTTGAATTTACATTTGAAATATGGGTTAAACTGTGGATAGAAGGTAGTATTTCATAAATAAAGATACTGATAAAGCTCCACCATGAAAATTGTTATGGTCATAATATTGCTACTTCAAAAGGAAAAATACAAACTACATAGTTAAGTGTAACATAGAGAAATACAAATACATTAACAAAATTAAAACACAATTCCTACTGAAATATTAAATAAATGACTACTATCTATTATATTTATAAATAGGATCCATAATATTTTTTTATAATATAGAATGTTCTTGGTGTATGAGCAAAGTCGAGGTTTGCCGCTATCTTATATTTTTATTTAGAGTATATTTTACTAACCCTTCCGGTGAGAATTCAAGGTTGAACACTCCTCCAGTGGGCAGGGCCTTCGCCCTATCGAAATCCCATGATGCTATCGGCTTCATGCCGCAGTAGAGACTTTTTGCCATCGCGTCACCAGCTCCTATTGGCGTCGGTAACCCCATCTCGCGGTTTGCCAATCGATAGGGGTTGAAAGCTGAATACCTCGTCATAAAAGTAGACTCCTCAATATTACCCATTTTATATGATTTCGCTTCACTCTCCGTTATGTAATACACACTTTATTTAAGTACACATCAAATCGATAAAAATAGTACAATGTTATTTACTAAACTACATCATTTCGTGTAATAAAAAGTGATTTTATGATTAAAACAATTACTTGCGTAGCTAGGTACATGTAGCTCAGTGTAGCCAGATGACCATGTGAATTTCCCCCCATTTTGTTTCAAAATACCCCCGAAAATTAACTTTTTGAAAAAAAATCCCCAAAACAGTTTATACTTATTTCGAAGGAGAAACACAATAGCAAAATTTTTCCATAGCTTTAACTATTGAACACCAATGAATGATTAAATCGAAGTAGTGCTGGGAATTAAAAATAGGTAGTGATCAATGAGAATACAAATACATTAGAGTAGTGCTGCAAATTGTGTTGTTTGTTAAATGATTGAGTTATGAAAAAAAACCTCCATTTCTACTGTTTATTTTACCTCCAAAAGTCCCCCAAATCTCCCCCCAGAGGCCAAAAAAAACCACGAATTTGGAGGGAATCTCCCCCATCTGGCATCACTGCTAGTTATAGTATATCATCTATGGGTACATACATGCTTGCAAGTAACCACCGACAGTGTTACCAAGCTTTACCAAAAAAAATCCCCAAGTTTTTTCTGAATTTCCCAAAAAATCTCTAAATAGAATTTTAAATTATAGACATCGTATCGAAGTCACAACACAACACAATTAGTCACAACAACTCATATAAACTAACAAGAATCTCTTTGTTTTTGAATTCGCTTGACTTGTCTTCAACGACGAATATGAATGAAGGTGTGAGTGAATGAGGTGAGGTGAGGTGAGTGAGTGACATAAATAAATGATTGCGGCAATGCGCCGCGCAGTTCACTCGTTTCATATCGTGCGTTCTTTTCTATGCACAAAACTGAAAACACATGCTTTGTTTTCGATTTTGCAAGTTTTGTTTGAAATCCCTAAAAAAATCCCCAAAATATTCCAGTCTCTAAAAATGTCCCTTTCAACACTTCCCTAAATTTAGGGACAAAATCCCTTGGTTGGGAACCGTGACCACCGACAAAATTTATCTGTTATATTGACTTGACAGTATTTGACAGTTATGATAGTTCTACCTGTGTTGCCATGTTAGAAGGAAGATAAATAAATGCAATGCAAGCCAAGCTTCATATTCCCCTTATTCAGACTTGGTACTATACATACGTAGTCGTCTGTGTACTATACTCTTTGATTCAGACTCATTCGGTTGCCATTCCGATCGGTCGGAAAGGACGATTTTGTTTCGTATAAGCTGATGCTATGTTAGTCGCAGAATTAATTTGCCACTATCGTGTACCAATTGACTGCCTCATTCCAAATGGTAGTCTGAAATGAAAAAATAAATAGGAGTCATCTTATTCAGTAGACTACTCAATCGGTTGGTCTACCCGATCGGACCGCAACCGAGCAGGTCTGAATAACCCCGATTCTCTGGTTTATTACCGGACAGGGTAGAATCGAGATGAGACGAAAATGTGCGGATGAATTTATTCCTTACTAAGATATTCAATAGCAGATTATGCACCAAAGGGATAAAGCTAAAAATAAAATATTTACTGGGTGATTTACGCAGTATATATCTACCCTGTATATTGGACCCCCTTGAGGTGAATACTCTACTTTTGATAGCTAAGTACTGCGAGACAATAAAAACCCATGGCTACTTAAGCTACCACATAAATGTCAATTTTGTAATGGAGATTCAAGAATTGAAAAAAATAAAACAATAAAAATCTAATATAATCTTACTGTAATAAAACAGTACACTCCGGTATGTCTGTACATTGAATGAAAGTAATAAAATTAGAAAGGGGGTAACTAAAGAAGAGTAATAAAACATAAATCAGCGATTTTTAGAATTCTTTTCTGTCTGTCTGTTTGCACATCCTTGGAACTACTGAACGGATTTTCATGTAGTTTTCACATGAAGATAGAGATTAATTTGGAACAACCTAGCCTATATAGGTTTCATCAAAATCAGACGTTGCAAAAAAAACGACGCGATCTTTGTAATTTTTGAAATTTACGATTCATCAAAATTGGCTAACGGGAAAAAAGATATAGAAATTTTATAAAGTCTGTGCGAGCGAAGCCGCGGGCGAACAGCTAGTTTTGAATAAATGCCCATATTTTTTTTTTTTTTTTTGTTTTTTTTTTTTTTTTTTTTTGGACTAGAACAGGAAGGTGGTGGGTCCAGGGGACCTTCTTCCACCGTTACGCGGACTTTTGCGGTGAGCGCTGAGGGCTCTCAACCGCTACTTAAAACTAAAAACTAAAACTAAATAATTTTGGGCAACGGTAGCCTGAGGGTGCCCCCTGTGGGGCTCGACCTCGGCTCAGGACGTTGCCTGGGGAATGAGGGAGGACTTAGCATGCAAACAATTATAATTATTTGGGGATCGGTCGGATTGGGTAAATGCCCATATCTATGCTGAGTTTTTATACCAACTTTAACGTTCCAAATTCAAATCACATTATATCCCATGGGATCTTCGAGCATTTCTTGGGATATTACAAAATTTTGTAACATAACTTTGTACTCTATATACATACGTATATACTGGGTGACTTTTTAGTCACTGGCAATAAATACTTGCAGGGATGAAAGTGGAAGTACTCATTTATTTTTTATAAGCGGGCATAGGGGGGTTGGTTTCGCTAATCCCAGAATCTAAATAAATACACTTGGTTTCAACAGGAATATAATGTATATTTAAAACGATATTTATACATATAAAGCTATACTATTGACAAATTTACTCCATATAAAATCTTAGTACAAATATAATCAATTACTCTTACGAAAAATGTGGTAAATTTCGAATTTTACCATCATAACAATGTATGTATTCAAACATGTCCGCCTTCCTTCAGTTTGGCGATTAGAGTGTCCACATCTGGGACAATAGAACCAGCCTGTCTTACTGGTGGGTCTTCAACGGAAACAATCTTAATTCTAGGGGTCAAGTCAACACCAAGGTCTTTGGCTGTGACTTTCTTAAGCGGCTTCTTTTTAGCTTTCTGAAATTGTAAAAATAAAAATATAATTTATAACAATGAAGATGTCGTCAATTGAAGGCTTAAACAATATATTTTATGACTGGTAAAAAAATAAATAAAAGAAATTGCACTCCGGGAGTGCCGACAGAAGTGTTTTTTTTTTTTGAGAGATTGAGATTGAGCTCTTGTATCATCATCATTATCATTAAAATTATTACAATCTAAACTAGATTTTTTTTCTGAGTGAGTTTTTTATGGTGCCAAAACTACTGTGAGCGACTAGCGAGCGACATTACTGGCCGCAATTATTTTAATGGGAGAAAAAAAAAGAAACTAAACGTCAAACTGCGTCTCGGTGTCGCGAGTCCAGAGGTTTTACCTCATCTAAAAATATGCGTACCGCGCTAATAGCAGTTTACACTTCAAAAATTGTAACAGTTTACACTTCAAAAATTGTAACTACTATCTTTGTCTGCAGAAGAAACTATTTTAATTTAACGTGTTATTAAATGATGAAACTAGGTTCCATACTTTTTGAAGTTTGTTCACAAACACTAAAGTTATATTAGTACAATAACTTTTCAAACCAATACATATGTTTATTCAAACCATAATATTAGGCAGTGTAGCATATCTAGGCTCGTTTAACCTCAGGTCTGCGCTGATGACGGCCGGCAACTTAGTCTTGATCACTTCGAGGCCACCGTCGATCTCCCGTGTTACCGTCAGACCAGTGTCTGATTTTTCGACCTGAATGTAGAAGTTATGAAGGAAAATTAAATTATATTTTCTTACATAAATTAAAAAAATTACCACATTGTTTCTAAACTATTACTAAGAATTTATATTTATAAAATTATAAAAAAATCTGTGATAATGATTTATTTAAAGTACAGAGTTGCTGATAATTGTAGCATGATTTGAATCAAAGGTTATCACAATAGATAAATTTATGTTCAACTAGCTTCTGCCCCGCAGTTTCACCCGCATTCCCCAGGGATCTCATGTTTTCCTGGGATAAAAAGTAGCCTATGTCCTTCTCCATACCATAGGCTATCTCCATACCTAATTTCATCTCAATCAATTAAGTGGTTTAAGCGTAAAAGGTAACAAACAAACAAACTCACTTTCTCATTTATAATATTAGTTAGGATTAATATTTATGCATACATACCTTAGAAGCAAAAGTACCCTGTGGCCAGTCCAATAGAGCTGCAGTCATCTGTGCTGTCTGGTTTGAGTCATCATCAATGGCCTGGAATATTAATCACCGTTTATTATGCAGTTACTTTAGTGTCTGACAATGTGGCGCTATTTAAAATAATAATCAAAAGATATCCTATTAATATAATAAATCGCAAGTTTGTGTGCATGCATAATAATAGTAACTAAATCACATTTAAAAGGATGAGCGGATTTTAATGTATTTCAAAACATATCCAGTAGGACGTAGGGTATACTTTTCCTAATACTAGTAAACCTCATTCTGAAATGGAAGCAAAACAGCTTGAAAGATATTCTAATTCAATTGAATGGACTATTTTGAGCTTTACTAACCTGTTTGCCCACAATGACAAGATCTGCTTTCTCATCCTGGGAGAGCTTGGCTAGGATCTTGGCCACATGGATGGGCTGCATGGTTTCATATTCGGCACCAGCCACTTCAACATGGATGGCACGGTCAGCCCCCATGGCTAATGCTGTTCTCAGGGTTTCCTGTAATGAGACTCTTTAAGTCTCAGCAACATATTTTGTTGAAACAAATTTAGCAAATGTCATGATTTTTAACCAGATTTAAAACTCAATTCAAGCTAGTTGCTAAGGAATCTAAGAAATTGTGTATTAGTAGGGTTCCCTTCCATATTAGGTACTACAACCTAGTAATAAATTAGTAACCACTGTGTTTAAAGTCAAATTCCAAGCCATCTATTCAGTTTAGGCCCTAGAAGGGCACTTATGAACGTCGAAACTACTGAAGTGACTACATTAAAGTACAGGCCAGGGTTGCCACATTTCGGGAAAAAAAAATCGGGGCAATCGGATGGTTATCTATCAGAGACGGTTGGACTTCAGTCCAATTTAGGTCATCAAAAAGACTGCAGGAAACAATAGACACACGACGTTATCATCGAAATCGGGACTGTCCCGGCAGAATCGGGACGGGTGGCAACCCTGGTATAGACACTTGTCAGTTCCATCTAGGCTGTGTGAGGTTATCATCTTTAGCTACATCATCACATACCCAAGTGAGATTGTGGCCAATCACTAGCTTAACCTGAAAAATAAACTAATCTAATTGTGCTATCTCACTTGAGCTTGTGCAGGGCCACAAGAGACTGCAATGACTTCACTGGCAATCTTCTTCTCCTTCATCCTGACTGCTTCTTCTACGGCAATCTCATCAAACGGGTTCATTGAGTGCTTCACACCTTCTGTTACCACACCAGACTTGTCTGGCTTAACACGAACCTACAGATAAAACAATATTTAGTAACAGTTTTGGAAAATTCTTGGTTCCACAGTATTAAAAAATGTGATTCCTCACTCATCTAAGATCCTACCATACTAATAATATAAATGCAAATGTTTGTATAGATGTTTGTTACTCAATCATATTAGATACCTTTGTCACTTCCCTACAATATGTGTGAGGAGGGTGATGGCTGCCACATGCATTATACTTGTGAACAGGTGCTGCTTGTGGGGGCTGGTCTGCTTAAATTTGCTATCTATTTATTAACTAAGTCACTCATCATTTTGTTTCATTTCTTTTTTTTTGTTATAACACACATATATTGTCAGTGAGACTAGATAAATAATTTAATGTAAGTAATAAATCTGAGTTGGTTTTGAAAAGAGTAATTGCCGAGTCTCTTGCCGACTCTTCTCAGCAAAAGCAACCTTCTGAACCGAGCGTTAGAGTCAGAATATTCATAAGTCCTTAAAGAAGGCCTATTTGAATAAAAAGTTTTTTCATTTTCATTTTTTTCATTTAGTTAAATAAAACATAGAATAGCTATCTATCTATATTTTTATCTCACATAAGCATTGAATGGACATAAGATCCAGGAAAAGTCATGTGCCTCAAAGAATTTGATTTAAATTATAGAGTTTGATTATTCTAAAATATTTTTTTTAACTGATACTACTGCTTGAAACGACCCATTTTTTTAAAATTTGTTACATATTCTCAAAAAATTATTGTTCTAATCCTGAAATACATTCAATGAGGGATTGACTTAGTTTCGTAGGTACTGATAAGATAATTATAGGTTGGTTACTATCACCATGACCAAAGAGATGTTAAGTGGATATAATGTTATACCAAATGAAATAATTTGATTTGTAACATTTGAATGAATTAGACAATGAACTTGAAAAAGTAAAAATAACAAGTAAATGAAAATCAACCTTTGCACTCGATATAAACTTACTTTAACCGCGTAATCGATAACCCTCTTGACTCCAACCAAAACACGAGACATTTTGTATTCTAATTAATTAAACTTTTGTAACAAAATAGACAAATTAAGTTAAGTTTTCGGACTAACAAAAATCTGCGAGTTCGAAGTCCGAACTAAAAAAAATATCTTTAGTTAGTTAGTTAGTGTTGTTAGTCAACTTATCGTTGTCCATGCATGTCCAGCATAATGTAATATGAATCGATTAACGTATATAACGAACGAATGATGAGATGAATCGATTAACTTAACAGCCGATCAGACTGGGTAAACATAAAGGAATTCTAATTAATCCGTCAGTTAGATTATCAAAAAAATATTAGATTCATATTTTTTCGTTTATCAAATCAATAAAAAATTACAAAGTTATGTTGCACCAAAGTTCAGGAGTGGGGGCTTGTGAAGTCACTTGTATGTACAATTTTTACATACAAGTTGATACAAGTGATGTCACGCGAAATTTCAACGCACTTGATCGTCGTCATTTTTTGTATTCGGAACTAAAGAAAAAATACGGGTCCAATATTTTTTGGTAATCTAACTGACGGACTAAATAGATTTTTTCAGTCTCATCCCCGTTCACCACTAGACAGGGCCGGCCGTATTAAAGCTGAGACGCTATGATAATCGTCGGGCGATCACACGGCGTAGTTACTGAACGCAGCCCTGTAGGGATAAATATAACATCCGATATTTATCATAAAACATGGCGGATATCTTAAAAAACATTTTTTGGTATTCTCGAGGTATCACACTCGATATTTATCTATCGTTAGCGTGCGATATGCAACGAGTAAGTACTGAAATATTCGATATTTTTGTAATATTTATTTATTATTATCGAAAGCTCGAGAATCGGCTTCGATTTATTTTATTACAGATCGTTTTCTACAGTGATTATATTCTCTTTGGTTTTCTATAGCGATAAACAAATAGATACAATCTATTTGTATTAAATTATGGCTTGTATTAAAAAAACGACTTTTTACAGCAATCGAAAGGATCTTTTAAAGCCCCTATTACAATAACTAACAGTATACCATGTTGGCCGAGTAACGGCAAACGCCAACGTGTGGACGCCCATTTGGCTTGCCTTCCCATTGCTCATCATCGCTCGCCTATACTAAGTACAGTTGGTATATTTTGTCATGGCTTTTGACCGCTTGCCGGTACTTTGGTCGGGCCAGTAGTGTCTTGCCTGCACTTAGCTAATGGTGTCTACACTTTGGCTTGGCATATATTTATTCAATACTGCCTACTTAGCGCTTCTCACGCCTGATCTACTGCTATTTTTTGGCTACAGCGATATACCTTTATCTATCCTTCTTTATCTAGCTTTGCGCCCCGCGGTTTCAACCGCGATCCCCTATTTTACCCCCTCAGGATTTGAATTTCAAAAAATCCTTTCTTAGTACTTACACCCCTACGTTATAAGAAAGTTAATCCACACACAAAAAGTGTATCTCCCTAACTACTCCATACCATGAAAAAAATGTTTTCCCATACAAAAAGAGAGAGTGTTAATCTGCTCCGAGTTACATTTACGCAAGATTCGTGTTCTAACTACTTTCCACCAAAAAAAATCTTATAAAACTATATTTCCCCCGTTTACCCCCTTAAGGGTAGAATTTCAGAAATTCCTGTCTTAGTAGATACACCTTAGTAGATATAAGGGTGTAATGATACATTATGTATTTACACAAAGTTTCGAGGCAATCGGCCAGTGTAATATTTTTCAATATAAAGATTAACTCGCAATTCCACCCACTCAGGGGTTAATTCTACAAAACCTTGATATACACTACTCATAAACTGCTTCGAGCAATATTTACGGTAATATTTAAGGCGACGCCTTGAAGATTTTGGTTGCAAGGATTCCGATTTTTCTCAACAATGACTGAAGCGAACGAACTGAAATTTATTGTAAGAATTCATCATGACTTTGACTTTATTTTGTACGTTGCATAACACGATTGGTTAACTTTTATAACACAAAATAATTAATCAAAAAGACCTCTTTAAAATAGAGATTCCAATTTTACCGGCATTGAGGATCGATTTGAGGTTCCAAAATTTCTCCATATATTAATTGAAACTGATACTATAAATTGTACTTAGGTTTTATGAAATATATTTGTAGTTTTTATATTAAACAATAAAAACCGTTTTGTCGCATACGCCCGTTCCATTTACGCGGGTTTTCTATGAGAGGTCGCTATAGTAGGGAGCGGGACGCAGCACGTTGAATTCCAGATTTTTAAGCTTAACGCGGCGTCACCTTAAGATAGGTATTCCAATTACTTTCCATAAAATAGTTACAGCCAAACTGTATTTCTCCTTTTACCCCCTTAGGGGATTAATTTCGGAAATCTCTTTCTTATACACAATAATACACATCCTATAAAGAACCTGCTTGTCAAATTTTATGTTTGTATTTAGATATAGTTGCCTCAACTTGATGTGTCTTTATACAAATATTTATTTCCCATTTTCACTCCTTAGGGGTGGAATTTCCATAAAGACTACAAAAAAATACTTAGTTTTTAGCCAGGAGTCATAATACCAATTTTTATGGAAATATCTTTAAAATAAAGTATTTTCATACATACTTTAAAATAAAGTTATTACATCCCCTATTTTACCCCCTTAGGGGTTGAATTTCGGAAAATCTTTTTATAGTTTACCATACGTTATAAAAAGAAGCTCCGATGCCTACAAACTGTACCTCCTTACTCCAGTAAAAAAAATGACATCCCATTTGTACATCTTTTAACCCCTTTAGGGAATGAATTTTGAAAAGAGCCGACATATGTGTTTCATTAATTATGTTGACGAATATTAATATCAAGTTTCAAATAAATCTGAACACAAAAATATATACTCCCTTTGCCACCCCTTTTCTACCCTATGGGGTGATTTTCCAAAATCTGAAACACCTATTATCTAAATTTTAACCATATACTTACAAACTTTCATGAATTTATCATCACAATTGACAAAGTTTCAGACAAACGTACAACCCCTATTTTACCCCCTTAGGGGTTGAATTTCGGAAAATACTTTCTTTGTTTAACCCTACGTTATAAAAAGAAACCCCGATCCATACAAACTGTATCTCCTTACTCATTCCAAAAATTGTCGTTCCATAAAACTTTTGCACCCCTTTTAACCCCCTTAGGGATTGAATTTCAAAAAACACTGACATACGTATTTCATTAATTATGTTGAAGAATATTAATACCATGTTTCGAATAAATCTGACCAGATAAATAATAATTCCCATACAAACTTTGCCACCCCTTTTCTACCCTTATGGGGTGTTTTTCAAAAAACCCTAAAACACCTATATTTTTATTTTTAACCATAATATACCTAAATACGAAATTTCAAGGATTTATCATTAAAACTGACAAAGTTTCAAATAATCGAACATCCCCTATTTTACCACCTTCGCCAACATGTATAGCTTCACAATGTATATGAAAATATTTTAGAATATGTACGTCATATTATTATACTTAATCTATAATAAGGAAATAATTTTATCAATATTTAGCTATGCGCTAATAGGAACCAAAATAAACATAAATTATTATGGATGTGTTATTTAATTATTACTTCATAGTAATCAATCACAATTAAACAATGCGTACAAGTTGAGCTGAAACCAAATACAATTGAAAATGTCAAAGAATATTTCCCGTTTTTTTTTCACACTTCTCAATACCTACTATACGCTGATAAACCTTATAAAATAACATTTTATTTACTATAATAATATAATTATTAACATTACTAGAACTTGAACTCTTTGTATTTCTTTGCTTGTTTTGAATCCGTGTTCTGCTGTCGCTTTCTCTTGCTCTATAACAAAAAAAAAAGAAAATTGGAAAAGAAACAAAATATTATTGTTAACAAAGTATTATTTCTCCATCCCATAGTGTCGCTTATAAGAACCAAAATCAGGAAAGTAATGTTAAATGGAAAACTAAGTAGCATTTTTTTTGTTACCTTCTGCCTTGCGACATGGTCAGCGAGCATGTCTGAGAGATCCTCTTGATCGCGCGGACGATGGTCCCGCAGGTGCCGCTCGTAGCGTGCCGCCACCGCCTCGGGCTCCAGCTCCAACTCAGACGGATCCAGCGCCACCTCCACGCCGCCCGCGCCCACGGTTCCACCTTCACTAGTCGTGCCGGCTGCCGCCGCGCCTGTCACGCGCTTGCCTGTTGAAGGTACATAGAAAATATTTATGAGATTATTATCTCAGAATCATAAACGAAAGACAAAAACGATTTGGAAGGGTGAATTTTAGAAAACAAATGCATCCTAGCACATCTGATACGTTATGAACCCACGTTCTAATGCGAATTGGGGTAAAAAAGAAATGTCAGATAAAAATTGATAAATTCAATGATTTGTATACAAATACAATAGGAATTGGTATTTATCATTTTTTCAGCTCCTGCATCTTACAATGCTTAAGAGATAAATTTGCTCCTTACACTCTGAAAATCGAGTGTGAACACAAAATTTAGTAACTGCTCAATTTTAAGTAAATAGGGATTAAAAAGGTGCATTCAATAAATGTATAATTACCAGGGTTGGCAGCACTGATATCATAAACATGCGTGGACGCCATCATGCCCGCCGTGACGCCGACGCGCCGCTCCGGCAACACTTGGTATAGAGCTGGGGTGTCACCGCTGAAACAAAAATATATTATATTATTTTTCAAAGACCTACTCAAAGAAAATACCATCTGATAAAAAAATAGAACAGTAGTGTACAAAGGTCCTACTAGCACTACCAAAATAAATAAACACATAAATAAATAATTAATTACAAATTTTTGCCATTCGCAGCGCTGCTGGAAGAACTTTCTATTAGTAATAAGCAGTAACTTTGTCCTCTTGTATATATTTTGTAGTTTTATTTTTTACTTGTATGTGTACATGAATAAATAAATCATTTGTCTGCTCCAAAAATATTTGGTCCTACCCTCTCATGTGTGTACTGTACTGTTATAGTAATACTGACCCCTCCATGTCGCTGTCGAGCTTCTTCTTCCTCAGCTCGATGGTGTCGGGCGTCTCCATGCCGGGCGGCACGGAGCTGATGCCCAGCGGCGTGACCAGCCCCTCGCCCGGCGTGGCCACGCCCGTCGCCAGCTCTGGCTCGCCCGGGGCCTCGCCCTCGTCCGACTCCTCTGTACGTTTACAATATTAGTTTTGATATTCTACGATTTGGATGCTGTTTAATATGACAAAAGGGTATTTGACTGACATTCAAATCAGCAATTTTTTTATGAAATGTCAAAACTATAGGTTTATATGGAGATTTGTATGAAATACAAGCATGTGACGTCATAATTATATAGCATACTTTTTTGGTTAGATTGGTCATTAAAAATCATAATAAGGATAAATTTAATAAAATTATCGTGGATTCCCCTTTTTAGGGTTCCGTAGCCAAATGGCAAAAAACGGAACCCTTATAGATTCGTCATGTCTGTCTGTCTGTCCGTCTGTCTGTCCGTCCGTATGTCACAGCCACTTTTTTCCGAAACTATAAGAGCTATACTGTTGAAACGTGGTAAGTAGATGTATTCTGTGAACCGCATTAAGATTTTCACACAAAAAAAACAATAAACTTAGGGGGTTCCCCATACTTAAAACTGAAAATAATTTTTTTTTTTCATCCAACAGATGGTTTAATTTTTTTTTTTCATCCAACCCATCTAATTTTTTCTAAACTGAATAGTTTGCGCGAGAGACACATCCAAAGTGGTAAAATGTGTGTCCCCCCCCCCTGTAACTTCTAAAATAAGAGAATGATAAAACTAAAAAAAATATATGATGTACATTACCATGCAAACTTCCACCGAAAATTGGTTTGAACGAGATCTAATTAGTAGTTTTTTTTTTAATACGTCATAAATCGTAAACCGCAATTTACCTTTCATTCAATCAACTCAAATATAAAAAAAAATTGGCAAAAAGCAAGGTCTTACAGCACAAATAAAGGAAAAATGCTAAAAAAAATTAAAAGTTGAAAATTAAAGGGTGTCCCCATACATACATAGTTACGCCAATTAATAAAGACCTCTGAGTTGTATCGGCGCTCATACAATTTAGAGGTCTAGCTTAATTGGCACCAACCTCAAATAAGGTAAATGAATAAAATTGTGCATTTCCCTTGATGGACGAACAATGGACGAAGTTTGTACGGAACCCTCGGTGCGCGAGTCCGACTCGCACTTGGCCGGTTTTTTTTTTAGATGTTTTATACATTGGTTAGTGTTGGATAATTTATTTTGAATACAGGCAAATACCCTATTATGAAATAATTTTTGACACTTCTAGAAAAGGCAGATATGAGTCGCAGGGTAGTTTTTTTTTATACCACGGATAGCATACACGTATATGGCCCGCTTGACGGTAAGCGGTTACCACAGACTAAGTAAAAACTGCGACTGCGCAGCTATTAACAGACTACTATGGCACAAAGAGGGTTATAAACAAATATTGTGCAACAACGAATCTAAGTCAGACACAAAAGACAACTGAATAACAAACCTTCTTCGGATTCTTCTTCAGATTCTGACTCCAACTCTCCCCACATTGTCCTATCTATATCTTGATCTTCACCATCCTGTCAATGAAACAAAATAAAAAAATTGTAATTGCTTTTTAAAAATGTTAAATAGCAAACCTATCCATGATGATAAATTCACTGTGCACAAAGGTTAACACTGAAATGCAGCTGTCAGAACTAACCAGCAGGTGTTATTTATTTATTTTTATTTATTTATATTGCACAATGTACACAGCAATAACAATAGTACAGCTAAACTTAACTATCATTAATAGGTTCAAGGAACCTGTTAGGGTGTTGCAAAAAAGGGGCATATAATTGAACCTTATTTCTATTGACTTATGTTGATATTCATCATGATTCACATCATATTGATGCATAATAACTATGTATCTATGTATATGTTGTATTTGTATTAGTCGGATTTTCACTTGAGGGTGATAGCCAGTCTGGCAGACAATACAAAATATTTCACCACCATGCTATGATTGCCTAGTGACGATGATTCCACTCTTCAGAATTCAAATTAATTATCCCAAATCATACTAATATCAAAGTCTATGTAACTCTTCTTACAGTCGGCCAACGGACACGTCTAGACAGAGCAATCTTGCAGGGCTTACGGGGTGAGAGAGGGGCGAAAGCTAGCCCAAGCTGCCATACACTCGCTTGGGACACAATGCAGCAATGACGAATGCCTCTACAAAGCGGCATTTCGCGTTACTTCAAACGCGATAGACCACTGTATATTTTTTACGCTGTGCTAATATTATAAAGAGGAAAGATTTGTATTTTTGTATGTTTGTAACGAATAAACTCAAAAACTACTGGACCAATTTCAAAAATTCTTCCACCATTAGAATGCTACATTATCCTGAGTTACATGGGCAATATTTTATCCCGGGAACGCGGGTGAAACCGCGCGGAAAAGCTACTAAATTATAATACAGAGTTATAGTAATACATACATCCTGGCCACTGCTCTGATGTCCGAAGACATCACCATAGAGCGGCTTCCCAGTTTCGTCGACGGGCGGCTTCCCCCACCCGCCCGCGTGGTAGCCGAAGGCGCAGCCCTCGGGGATGGGCGCGTTGAGGCCGGGGATCTTCAGGTTGGGGTACGAGGGCGGCGGCCCGTACCGTTGTTGCGCTATTAGCCACGGCGGTGGGACCTGGGAAAACACCTTTTGTTTATGTCTTTTTCTTGCGTTTGTCGTGCAGGGGAGGTTTTTTTCGGTTCTTCTCAGCAGAAAGTTATAAAGGAAAATATTGTTTTGGGATTCGTTATCTGAATTATGTAACTTTCCTATATTAAAACATCGATTTTATATAACGTAAATAAATATGTATCATATTTGTAAAATATCTGTACCAATAAGGAAGGAGGTTCCCAAGATACAGGTTATACCTAGTTTGGGGACCAACGATATCACACTGGAATTGTATCTTATCTGCTCAATAAACGTTATTATTATTAAAAAAAAAAAAAAAAAAATAGATTTTAGATTAATTTTAGAAATAAAAAATAATAATTATGACAAGACAATTTATTGTTAACTTAGAGTAAAAATTTGCTAAGTCCATGTTGGACCACGCACAGTGTATGTATAGGGTACAAATTAACAAGTTATAGTGTACAAAGTTAATTTACTCGGCAGCAAATTTGTATTTCATAGTATTTTTCAAAGACAATGTGAAAAACAAAGTTAGTTTTAATGTCTGCGACATACGGACAAATATGAAGATTGTTGCATACTGACCTGAGAATCTTCTTTTTAAGTATTTCAATATAAAATATTACTTTTTGAATATATTGTTGGTACCTTGTGAGAGCCAGGTCCCACCGGCATGCCGAGCGCCGTCCTCAACTCTTCAGATAGATCACCAGGTTTCTTCTCACGCAGCCGTGTCTCGAACTCTTTACCTTCGTAGTAGAGGTCGCCGTGAATCGTCATACGAGGCTTTGTTTGCCATCTTTACAGTTATATGAAACAAATATTATATTACATATTTTATTGACTTAAAACTGAGATTTTATGAAAATAAATAATTAAGAACTACTTACCAATACATGTCTTAACTTTTATTTCTCTCGTCCATTTCTTATAAGCCTGTATGAAAAAGGAAGTTTTGGTGGTTCCAGTTTTCACACTGGTTCAATGGGATCCCAAAATGAATGAGTTTTGTAACTCATTTTTAAGATCACTCATTTAGACACGATATATACATTGTCATATCTTACCAACCTAGTCTTCCTGAAATGTCTGAGGTAAACTCCCTTTTCAGTGGAGTACTATTTAAGATTACATCCTTACAATATGTAGAAGTTGGTCCGAATGTTGTGATTTTGATGAAAATTCACAAAGTAGTAGCATAAAACTCAGATATGGACAAAGAATACTCCTTCTTTTGGGAACATGGGTAGAATAAATTCATCAAACTAGAAACCCAACATTTAGGTTCTAAAGAAATATATATATAAACCATGACTGCCTCTATCCCATTCAGATTTATGAATATATACTTCGATTAAATATCAAAAAGCTTACTTGAAGAAAGCGTCGTGTAGTTTCTGATAATCAATATCGATCTTGCCGAGCTTCGGTCGGGAACGTTCGCGCATCTTCGCTTTGAGAGTCTTCGTCTCTTCCTTGTCTTGTAGCGATGCGCGCATCTCCATTATACCAGTCTTTTTGATGAAATCCGGCAGATCGAATGGCGGTTTCTCTATACCTCGTTTGCCTTGTAAATACTGGAAAAAGAAAAGTTATATCTCTAGGAATCTTTTCACCTGGATTTTTTTTCAAATGTACCTTTTAACATACATTTATGGTCAAAGGCTCTCAAATGCAGCTGACTGAAATCACCTTAGTGCTTAGTGACAGATCATTTTTAGGTTTTGGTAGCTAGTCAGGTGGATAGAATAGTTAATTTTGCACGACATTGTAGTAAAATAAGGTCTAAATTCTATTAACAATAAATTAAGTTCCATTTTTTATCAGAAACAGGCCCGCTAAATTTCAGATACCAACTTCCTATAATATTATTACACAGCAACTTCAAAATGTACCACACCAGCCAGCGGGTGATTGTTACCTCAATATTTGAATAGAAACGACATACCTTCCTCTTATAGCACCAGTGGCGCGGCACCTGCACAGTGTTCCTGTGCGCCTTCAGCTGCACCAGCAGCTTGGGGTCGCGAGCGGTCACGTCATACATCTCCACCACGTCGGGCCGCGACACCAACTGCTTCAGTTCAGCCACCGACAGACGCGACAGCTTCTTCAGTTTACGTTTGGAGAGACGCTCCTTTTCGTCGGCCGCGTTTTTCTGGTAATCATGAATTAAAATACTTTCTGAAAACCTAGTTAAGACCTACAATATTTTCAATCAAGACCGTTGAGGACCTCCTCTATCTTTAGGTGACCTAACTACCTACTATCTACTCTCTGGAAACCATTACATAATTTTAGAGAATAACTTCTGCAGTAGCAATCAATGTATATTTTTAACACCAAAGAGAATATATCTGCTATGTTAAAACAATACTAATCAAAATACAAAACAATATAATTCCAATATGGTGTCTCTTCCCATTTCCCTTCATATCATTCTGTAAATCAAACTTTTCGTACCTCAACAGCCTCTTCGTCAACTGCAAACTGATCTTGCACTTTCTCCTGGGGTTTGGAGGATGGTTTGGGCGCATCCTTTCCTTCCTCTTTGATAGCATCTTCTTTCTTCTCAGTGATCTTGAACGACTCTAATATGCGATGGAACTGACGGTACATTGGCTCCAGCTCGTGGAATTGAATGCTCTCTTGAACATACCTGGGAAACAAAATTGATATTTATTATTATAAGATGAGACAGGTTATAAACTACATTCTTGCCAGTCATGACAATGGTAATGGTAAAAATGCACTATTTACCTCTAGTATTTATATCAACACTAATTCCCGCGTTACCGAGGAAAAAAGTAGCCTATGTCCTTCTCCATACCATAGGCTATCTGCGTACCAAATTTCTTCGCAATCATTTTAGCGGTTTAGGCATGAAAAGGTAACAAACTCACTTCCGCATTAATAATATTATTAGTTAGGATATATATAATACTAGATTCCGCCCCGCGGTTTCACCCGCGTTCCCCAGGGATCTTATGTTTTCCCGGGATAAAAAGTAGCCTATGTTCTTCTCCATACCATAGGCTATCTGCATACCAAATTTCATTGCGATTGGTTCAGCGGTTTAAGCGTGAAAAGGTAACAAACAAACAAACTCACCTTCGCATTTATAATATTAGTTAGGATTAGGAATAGTTCAATTTGTGGAGTAAGAATATATTCATTTAACTAAACTAATATTATAAAGAGGTTAAGTTTGTAGGTTTGGATGTAGTAGGTAATCTCCAAAACTACTGTTTATTCATTTTGAAAAGATCTTGTTAGAAGTATTCATATAAATCATGTTACCTCATTTTTGTTCATATTGTAAGTTACCTCTCTAACAAAATTAATGGAACTATTAAGTGTAAATTATAATAATTTGTGAATCTACAAAAAAATGTGGACCAAAACATATAAGAAATCTTACTCAATATCAGCCTCTTTTTCATTCTCCTTTTCGCTTGTTTTCTTGCTGTCATCTTGACTGACACTGTCTACATCTTTCTTACTGGCTTCTTCTTTGCGTTTCTGTTTTGCTACCTTCTTCTTCTTCTTTTTTCTCTTATTTTTGGTTGCTTTGTTTGCTTGACTCTAAAATAAATCCATGAAATGAAATATATCTCACAATATTAATAGATATTACAAAAAGTTTTTTTTTTTTCATAAAATTACCCTGAATAATAAGTAAAAACAGAGATTTCTACCTCTAGATTAGAAATAACAGGTGGTTGTGGTGCATCAGGTATATTGTCATCATCAGAGTCGCCCTCATCCTCTTCAGCATCATACTCAGCACTGATGACAGGCGCTGGTGGGGCTTCTGGTAGGCTTTCAAGTTCTGTCCATAAATTATAAATTGAGTACCAGCCAAGTGCAAGTTGATCTTGTGCATGGAAGGTTTAGTAAAATATTAACAAAACCTAAGAAAAAATGTGACTTAACTCTACGGCAGAGCTTTACTATTACATAATTATAGTAGAGGTACAAAACTATTATAGAATACTTATACTATATAATTATAGAATACTTGTACTGCATTGTTTTATGATTTTTGGGAAAGCTATAAAAAACAGTAACCTTTCTGAGGTTCCTCTTCATCACCAAGAGCTGCCTGTCTCTGATCTTTATAAGCTAGTGCTTCTTCCAAAGCCTTCGGGAGAACCACTCCACCAACACCAACAGATTTATTTCTAAACTCCTCCGGTGTATCAATCTTCATAGTCAATAATGATGGTAAGGCTGAAGCTGATCCTGGTGGAGCCTCCTCATCCTCCACCTCCTCTTCATCACCTTCATGATCGTCCCAACCAGGAGGACCATCATGACCCTGCATACCCCACCCAGGAGGACCCTGCCCATCCCAAGGATTCATTTGCATATTAGGCGGTGGACCCATGCCAGGAGGACCCATATCCATATTCGGATTATTGAAATTCCCCTTCATATTTGGCCCACTTCGCATCATGTTTGGAGGCATCCTTGGAGGCCCCATTCCAGATGGTCCCATCGGTGGACCCAGTCCCATTCCCGGTGGACCCATTCCTGGGGGTGGTGGTCCCATACCAGGCGGCGGTGGTCCCATACCAGGCGGCGGTGGACCCATGCCAGGTGGTGGTGGACCCATACCGGGCGGGCCCATACCCATCATGCCGGGCGGCGGACCCATACCTGGGGGCATGTTTGGAGGTCCACTTGGCGGCATATTTGGCGGGCCGCTGGATGCACTTACTGGTGGCATTGTGCCAGGAGGACCCATGGGAGGCGGTGGAATACTCCCTGGCCCCATAGACCCGGGTGGGGGAGGCATGGGAGGAAAGTTTGGCATCCCCGGCGGGCCCATTGATCCATTGTTTGGTGGCCCAGAACCCGGTGGACCGTCCATTTTCACCAAAATCGTTTGATTCTTAGTTAAAAATCAAAGGGGCATTTACGCTGATATATATCTTATTATCTGGAATTGTATTTATTATTCACATTAAAAAAACACGAACTTAGGTTACTCGTTCTACTTTATTTTATTACTTTTTTCTTTCACAGATGATATAAAGGTATGCCTCAGTGTTGCCATATCTCAAAGCTGAAAATCTGACTTGCATAGTCTAAAAATCTGTATAAAATCTGTTTGAGCTCAATAAACCAAAATCTACATGAAATCTATATGTAATAAAAAAATATTAATACTACATTATAACACAGAAGATACAAATAACAAAAGACATTTTTACTTAATGTCTTTTGTTATTTGTAAGCCTTTTTCATAGAAACATATGAACATCGAAGCTACTCAAGCTACTACCATTTCGGAAGTCGCCGTCAACTGAGAAGAATCGGCAAGAAACTCAGCAAGGCTACATTTTTTATATATTTTTTGGACAGTCTGACAATGTTTGCTTTTTCCATAAATCATGCTGAAATCCATTTCTTCTTTGAGTATCTAGAACTCAACGCATTTTTAGTCTAGTTTCAGTTCCAGATACCTACTCAAAGCATTTTTTCAATTCTATTCTTCTATTTTATCATAGATAAGCTTAATTCCAAAAATCTGTATAAAATATAGCAAAATCTGTCATCTGTATCGGATGTCGAAAATCTGTATCGATACAGATAAATCTGTATATATGGCAACACTGGTATGCCTGATCGTAGTGATTTTATTCTCTTTTCTTTGAGCCTGATACCATAAGCCATTCAGCCAAGCAAGCGCATAGCATTGAACATTATGCTAGTATCACACATGGCCATTTCTTTTTATATCTAATTGTCAGCCCGCTTGATGATAAGCGGTTACAGTAGCCTATGAACGCACGCTTGCAACACCAGGGGTAACACTCGCACTCACACTCACTTCCTTGTATTAGTGATAGCATGTTGGTTGACAGTATTTGGAGCAAAATACCAAAACAAAAAACATGTTTGCCACCATGTGTGGCCGGTATATTTGAGTATTTGCCTACTTGTCTTCATTGATGTGGCTTGAAAAACAGACAGACGTGTGTTAAGCCGTATTTTGTATTTGTTATATAATATTCACCAAATAAGCAAATAAGGCAAAATAATTGTTGAATAGGCCCTCCCACACATAGAAGTTATTTGTCAAATAGCAAATACAAATCGCCATGTGTGGTACCAGCATTATAATAAAGCGGTTTCTCCACTAAATCTGTGCCAGCCAAGCAGTCACTCCTCCGTGCTGCCAGTAACTGATATCGCGATGAGTTTGAAAATCGTAAAAAACGAACATGAAAGTATTCGCTAATGGCTAAAACTGAAAAATATATATATATATATAATAAAGAAACATTATGCAAGGTGCACCTGTGCAGAGTGTAACTATTTCCAAACATCCCTATCTTCAACATAATGAGCTACCTTGTAATAAGCCTTTTCCTTCAAAACTTTCTTTATGTAAAATTTAAATTTAAAATTGGTCATCTTGGTTACAGAGTGAGGTATTTTTTTATAAAAACGAACGCAATTACCAAGGAATGACTTGCTAACTTTGGCTAGCCTAAAATATGGAACAACTAATTTCTCTCTTTGCCTTGTATTTATATTATGGACATCTACTTTTGTTTTAAACATTCCTATATGAGTAAATAACATAAATAGGAAATTTCTAAGTAAATAAAAAAACACTCGTATATGATAGAAAGAGACTGGTGACGTCACACCCGCAACGCGTTTTCGTAACAGTAGAATCCTAATACCCCCGTCTATATAGAAGTTTCAATTCAAAAATCTTTTGAAATATTTAAATTTTATATTTGTTGTAGATAAGCATCAGTGATTGATGTGAATCATTTTTTCACAACGCTATTTGTTTTTCATCATAAACTGGTAACATAGTAAATGTCAATTTACTCCGCAGAATTAATGATTAGACTTCGTCACAACACGAAAAAGGATTTTGTTATCAAATTTTCCTGTGATTACATCAATAAATTGAGCACCAATTAGTGTTGCTTTCTAGTTGCGTCATTCGTAATCGTAAAATCCATACAAGTTTTCAGTTTCTTTAATTGGTAATCTAGATTTGTATTCTTTGAACATGGGAGAAATGGGTGAAAGGTACAATACCAAATGTCCTGGAGTTAAACGTCTCATGCGTGAGGCCTTGGAACTAGCTGAGGCTACAGAAGAATATTGTGCGAGGCCTTTAGAAGATAATCTTTTCGAGTGGCACTTCACTGTACAAGGACCTAAAGGAACGGACTTTGAGGGTGGTATTTACCATGGCAGGATATTATTACCTAAAGAATATCCTATGCATCCACCTCACATCATACTTCTGACGCCAAATGGTAGATTCGAAGTAAACAAAAAGATATGCTTGTCTATTTCTGGCCATCACCCTGAAACTTGGCAGCCGTCTTGGTCGATCAGGACAGCTCTGTTAGCTCTCATTGCGTTTATGCCCACTCCATCAGAAGGTACTATCGGATCATTGGATTATAGTCCAGCTGAGAGAAAAATTTTGGCAAAAAAGTCTGTAACTTGGGTCTGTTCACAATGTGGGGAAATTGCCTCCCTTTTATCTTCAACTGCGGCAAAACCATTGACTGAAGAGGAACAGACAGTGCTTAACCAAATTGCATTCAAAGGTGAAGATGAACAGACAGGAAAACCACCAGAGGAACTGATTCATGAAGCTGAGCCTGAGGTGCTGGAGTCGTCCGAGCTGAGCACCGGCTACCTGGACCAACTGATGGAAATACTGGTAGTTGTCCTTGTAGGGGCAATAGGTATATTCATCTACAGGCGCTGGAATGCATTTTATAGCACAGTCGAGACAGAGCTGTAATTTCTTATTATATTAGCATAGGGCCTAAGAATAATTCAATACTCTAACCATTTGAAAAATCCATACTTAATACAGTTTCTAAGTTAACCCTTTGAAAGGGGTCAAACAAAATCAAAATGGTGTTCACTCATTAAAAATTTATTACATATTTATTTAAAGCACAATTTTTATTTAGAAACTCATATAATTTTCAAAATTAGTGCCTTAAGGATATGGATATAAATACTGTAAGGCATCCATCACTTAGTTCATCATTCCTCAAATAGGAAAGTTTATATTAATTATTTTTGTGATCATCACTTTGATTTATGTGATCACTTGTAGATAATAATTTATTTATTTCTTGTAAGCTATTCTCTTTAAGGTTGTTTTTAAGATACAAGAAGATGCAAAATAAGGAGTGAATATTGTATTGATGGGGATAGTAACAATCTTAGATTGGCAACTTTTGAGTAACTGTAAAATAACTTGTTTGTTATGTTAATTTTATTATGACACATTACAAAGTTTTGTTAATAATTATTTTTATTTTTGAGTTTACTTACCAAAGATGACTGTGATGATTTGGATGAAGAATAGATGGACAGGACATTATAAAAACAAACCTATTGAATTGAAAAATTAACTGTCTCAATATGTTATCCAAGTGATGGATATTGTTGAAGGTTTTTGTTTTTAATAAATATTATGAGAGCTATATCATTTAATTTAAGATGACTATCTTTATTTTGCACCATCATTGTGTAGTTATATAATACTAATAATGTAAAGTAAACCACTTGTGAGTTTTGTGTTCTGAGGTGGTAACATTCCAAGAGCTTAGATTACAAATATTTTTTGGAATCAACTATGTTAGAAATTATACTGAACATTTGTTTATGTTGTGTAAGTAGATAAGTAAAATTATTAATAGTGGTAAGTATTAATTGTAATTAAATTGTATGTATGTCATTGTTTATTATAAATAAATGTAATGCTTTGTGAAAAATTACTTGTTGCATTAATTTAAAATAAAGTTTGTAAATTCAGAACATTGTTTAGTTACTTTCTCTTAGTTTATGCACCTCTATATAGTTAGATATTGTCGTGATTAAAAATATACAATGACTAGCCATTGCAATATTTACATAGTGGCTAACTTGTCACATATAATAGCTAACTTGTCAGATGTAGTAGCTAACTTGTCAGATGTAGTAGCCAACTTGTCAGATGTAGTAGCTAACTTGTCAGATGTAGTAGCTAACTTGTCAGATGTAGTAGCTAACTTGTCAGATGTAGTAGCTAACTTGTCAGATATAGTAGCTAACTTGTCAGATATAGTAGCTAACTTGTGTCAGACAGTAGCTGACTTATCAGACATAGTAGCTAACTTGACGAAATTACTCGCAAAATGTTCGAATCTATCAAATCTAATATTTGGCGACGATTCAGCATTCAAATCCGTGACGATGGCAATGCACGGAGGGGTCACACGGAAACTGAGTGTGACCCCTCCGTGAATTTCACACTGGCAACATAGCGTTTTCATTTGAGTTTTATTTAATAACTAGCTTACGCCTCGCGGTTTCACCCGCGGTCCCGAGTGCTCCGATCGCCACCAAACCTTACAGGATTACCCGCGGTGCTAATATGAAGATTGTCTGAAAATTTCATTGAAATCGGTCCAGCCGTTTCGGAGTCTATAAGGAACATATATATTTACTCTTTTATATATTTAATAATAACTAGCTGTTCCCCGCGTTCCCGGTATAAAAAAAAACCGATGTTTTTAATAGATACTATTAGGGGGGGGAGAAAAATCCAACTATGAATCCAACAAATCAAAAATTATTAAATCTGTCCGTTCTCGAGTTATAAATGGTGTAACTAACACAACTTTGTTTTATATAGATAAATATATATCTAATCAGTGACGTTTTGTCTAAAGCAGTGTTTTTCAACCTGTGGGTCGCGGGGGGGGGGTATAGAAAAATGTTAACTAAGGGACATAATCATTTGTATATTCAAATAACTGTCGTCATAAAGACGTTTTTTCTTTACCGATTTTAGTTTCATCAGTCCCGCTAGAAGTTGACGGCTCCGTTGGTTTTTTTAGAAATTTATCATTTTCAATAATTACAAATCACTTCAGTTAAATACGTAAACAATGGCTGGCGCTCGACTAATAGTAGCCGACTGACTGACGGGACAGGAAGGTGGTGGGTCCAGGGGACCATCGACCACCCTTACGACATACTTAAAACTACAAAAAAATTGGGCAACGGTAGCCTGAGGGCGCCCCCTGTGGGGCAAGAACTTCAGCTCAGGACGTTGCCAAGGGAATTGGGGATCGGTCGGATTGCTAATGTGCAACTCGGGCCGCTTAATCGGGACGAGACTGGGAAGGACGTCGGGTCGGTCCTCGCCGGCGAGGACGAAGTCGTACGTATGTGCGTAAATTGCGATATCTATTGGCGACGCATTCGATGTAAAAAAATGTGTTTTACGTACTTAATTATGTATTTATCCGAACCCTAATTATAAAAATGAATAAATATGTTGGATTGAATAATTGTCACAAAATAAAATACATGAAAAAAGGCAACGGGTATGGGGTCGCGAAATATTTCTTCATACTAAAGGAGCCGTGTCATGAAAAAGATTGAAAAACACTGGTCTAAAGAATAAATGAATATCAACCTATGAAATGAATGCACGAATCAATAGGTATAATTTGACATGGGCAAAATACACAAACCCTGAAAAAAAGGTGTTGAACATAGAATTATTACCTAACCTATACTAATATTATAATGCTGAAGTTTGTTTGAACGCGCTAATCTCAGGAACTACTGGTTCGATTTGAAAAATCTTTCAGTGTTGGATAGTCTATTTATCGAGGAAGGCTATATGCTACTTTTTATCCCGCGAAACCGCGGGGCGGAAGCTAGTAATTAATAATTCTATGGTGATGAATTACGGTAATTTGTAGTAGCACCCACCTGGTTGGTTTCTTCACGATGTTATCTTTCATTGTAGGATTCGAACCACGATTAGTCGTGGTATTCGGGGTTCGGTACCATTGAGCTATCATACAATAAATCAAATGCAAAATATTTTTTTTGTTTTAATATCAAGACATTATCATAATAAAGATACATCTAGAATAGCTTTACTGTTACTTAATTAAGTTATCAAGCTAAGAATTGTGAGTATGAAAGCCCTTTCACCACTGTGTGTTCCATTATGGATGTAATAAAGATCATTTTAAGTGTTAAAAATTATATTAAATCAGCCACGTTCATGGGCATCTCGTCAATTTGAGTGGAGTAGTACTGTTCAATATCTCTCAGGATCCTGATGTCATCTGACTTGACGAAGTTGATGGCCACACCCTTGCGCCCGAAACGACCAGAACGACCGATCCTGTGGATGTACAGCTCACGGTTGTTTGGCAGATCGTAGTTGATAACCAGGGACACTTGTTGGACGTCAATACCTCTTGCCCATACATCAGTTGTGATTAGTACACGGCTGAAATAAGGGAAAAAAATATCAAATACGACATCAATGAGAATGCAACATGAAATCACCAAATAAATTATTAATTATATTTACGCACCTTTGTCCTGAACGGAACTCCTTCATAATATTGTCTCTTTCCTTCTGTGGCATGTCTCCATGCATGGAGCTCACTGTGAAGTTGGCCTCCTGCATCTTTTGTGTCAACCAATCCACCTTTCTCTTGGTATTACAGAAGATGACAGCCTGTGTGATTGTCAGGGTGTCATAGAGATCACACAGTGTGTCAAACTTCCACTCTTCACGTTCCACTGCTACGAAGAACTGCTTGATGCCCTCCAGTGTCAATTCATCACTGAAATATATGGAAATTATAATCAAGATATAGATAGGTACTGGAAATCCTCTAGGTATGTAACTGGCTATACTGTGATCGAAAAATCAATCTCTTGCTCAACTTGATATTGAAGTTTAGTAGAAATTAAAAAATCAAACCGTTTAACCAAAATCCTAATAGGGTCTGTCATAAACTTGGAGGTCATCTCAAGTATCTCATGGGGCAGTGTGGCAGAGATGAGCACCACCTGTGTCGCCGGCGGTAAGTAACGGTATACATCATAAATCTGTTCCTTGAACCCTTTGTTCAGCATCTCATCAGCTTCGTCAAGGACCAGCATTTTGATTGCCCTTGTTCGTAGCACACGCCTTCTGATCATGTCTAGGAAAAAAATGTTTGTTAAGGCTCCAGTCTCCCTAAAATCAATGTTCTTGCGGAATTTATCAGAAAAGAAATATTGTTTTTTAGTCATCAGAAAAGCAATAAATGAAATATATTTTACGTTATTTTAAAGTGTGAGATTTGAAGTTTCCAATACATATTTTATTTTTTAATTTGACGCCACTTTTATTAGCTTTGTGAGGCTTTAAACATACCTCTATTTACGTTACACGCGTAGAGGGTCTCATTCATGCACACGCTACGAAAAAAATATAACAAAAACAAGAAATGTATTCAGATTACATTTGTCGGCATATCCTCTACAATAATCTTATCTAGTTACTTTTTTTCCAAATTGTCTCAATTTCTTATTTAAATTGCTTTAAAAAGTTATAAATTTCTGAATTTGACCCTTGCAACATATATTTTTTTCTATTACAAAGTAATGGTTTAGAGAAATCACACTTTAACCACTCCGAAAGCAACTACTTATCTGTCGAATAAAAAATAAATGCATTCAAAAAATCATTTGAACTAAATTTACCGAGACTAAACATATAACACAACGAACGCTGTCAATTCCCAGCGAAATTGAATGGAATTTTGATGCATTTTATGTTTTATTTGTGAGCCTTAACTGATGTTAGAATTGTTTTAAAATTTGGCATACATGATACAGGTGGTTTATGACTTGGAGATAACCACATTTCATCCCAGGACTGTGGGTAAATCCACGGGAAACAACTATTACAATAATAGTTTTCATTCCACTGTATCTATGCCTGGTGTTTATACAAAGTGAAGTAATATTTTAGGGCTTCAAGGCCTTTTCTGTTATAAATTAATGTAAAAAAAATGTGTGAGAATTGTTTTGGTTTATGTTGGCTTTTGCTTATTTTTAATCAATTTCAAAAAAGGAGGTTCTCAATTTGAGTGTTTTTTTTTTTTAGTACCTTTTACCAAAATGATTGAGCCAAAATTATTTTAATGAGAAATATTGATTTTCTTACTACCTATGCATTTAAAAAAAAATTAAAGTGGGGTTTCTAAGGATTCTTTGAACACAAGAATAAAAAAAGGTGGCTACCCTTTTTTTACCCTCATAGTGCTGCAATATTTTGTACCATCTGTAATGGCCAGTTTGTTTTTCGACAGTAAATTCAATATGAGTAAACAGTTATTTTTTTCATCAATCTTTATTGGTAATAGAAGTGTACTTTATTGATTCAGAGTTTACCAGCATATTTTTTAACCAACTTCAAAAAGAAAGGAGCAGGTTCTCAATTCAAATGCATGTTTTTTTATTTTTTGTATGTTTGTTATGTGATTACTCCGCCAATTATGAATTGATTTTGATGATTCTTTTTTCGTTTGGTAGGTCATACTTGAGAGGTGGTACCATATAAATTTTATTATGTCTGATCATGGACTTTGAAGATATGACTGAATTCCTCAACGAAAAGGAGCATTGAAATATCTTATTCAATATTATCGACAATTATTATTGATGTGAATATCCAACACAAATGAGTTGAGGAATTCCATCATATCTTCAAAGTCCTTGATCAAATCATAATACAATTTATATGGCACTACCTTGAGAGTATTATACCCTTTCAAACAAAAAAATAATTTTCAAAATTGGTTCAGAATTTGATAGAGAAAAAAAATCCTTTCCTACTTTTTTGAAGTCGGTAAAAAAGTTAAGACCATCAATAGGCCACGTACAATCAGGCCGTCAGTATGCTTGTTTACAAAAATATATGTATTTCAAGAATTACTTACCAAACACTCTACCAGGTGTGCCAGATACAACATGCTGTCCATAGTCCAGCTTCCTAATATCTTCTCCAAGGTTAGTTCCACCAATGCATGCATGGCACTGTACATTCATAAAGTCTCCCAAAGCAAGGATGACTTTCTGGATCTGTGTAGCCAACTCACGCGTCGGTGAGAGCACCAGGACTTGGGTCTCACGCAGTGTAGTGTCTAAAGACTGAAGTATGGAGATGGAAAATGTTGCTGTTTTACCAGTACCGGATTGCGCTTGTGCTATCACGTCTCTACCTTTCACTATAGGCAGGATGCTCCTCTGTTGAATAGCTGACGGTTTTTCAAATCCTGAAATGATTGAAAGTTGCGTAGTATACATGTGGGGGTAATTCTTAGGTAGTTACTGAGTAGGTATTGGAAAAATGAAACAGAAGATATTGTAAAAAGATATTACCGTAAGTGTAAATTCCACGCAATAGCTCATCCCGAAGGCCCATAGAATCAAATGTTGGTATAACTTCCACATCTTCACTTGTGTCGAATTCTACATTTGACAAGTCTTCAGATATTATTTTGCGATTAAATGACACCTCCGATGTAGCCATCTTGCTCTTTAGTTATTTTATACCGAATTAATAAAATCTAATGCATACGCACTGTGTTCACGATACAAACAACGAAATTAAATAATATGAAATCACAAATCCACTAAACACAAACGAGGTTATTACCACAGACTGCACAGACTAAACAGAACACAGACCATAGATAATACACTATATATACGAGATAGATACGCCACTCACGGTTGAGTTCCTTTTGGAAACTATAGTTCCCGTCCGAGAGATGGCGTATTAGTTTATTTAAAGCGCCGCCAGATGGCGTTAAAATGTTCGATTGAAATGTGAAATGCAGCTAAGTTTTGCGATATATTAATATTAACCTTCTCGACCAAATAGACAACATAATTATATGACGGAAATTTAATGTTATGCTGTAACTAAATTGGCAGATTAAGTTAATATTAAAATACCGCAAAACTTAGCTCACATCATTAAAGAAATTATTTATGATTCTAATGAAAACACATGCCCTTATATTAATATTTTTTATTTATTTCTTTCTTTTATGACAGTGAGCCTTATTATATTTCGTGGCTTGTAATTTAATGTTATCATTTATGGCATCACATTTCAATTTTCCTTTTAACAGTCTGTTGACATTGGTGCACCAACTGTGAATATTTACATTAATAATCAAATTTATAAGAAAACCATAAAGTTTTTTACTGTGAGTTTCGCAAGAAAGGAACGCAAAATTACAAAATATGTTTACTTTTTCGGTAATAATATGTTTTATATTTTTTGTGTGTGGCTCTTCATTTAACTGTTTGTATTATCAAACAGACATCATTTAAAAATGTGCACAACGCCTCTGACGGATATTTGCATGATTTCCGGGTGTAATCTCTTTCTAAAATATAGTCTTTATCCGTCGGAGGAGTTGTGCTTAACAATTGCATTTTACAAGACTGACAGTTCATGCATACTTTTTTTAAACATTTATGAACTAAATACCCAGCAACATACCGCTTCGCTTCTTTGTTAACGATGTTGCTGGGTTCAGTGCTTGTATTTTGTTCAAACAAATTAATTAAAGAGTCCACATTTACATGTACATCCGGTTCCTTTCTTGTTACAGTTTTTAGATTTATTAAACACTTTAATGGTTTTAATATTTTATTATTATCTTTTTCACAGTTTGCACCAACTGAATGAGAGGATGTTAAATTATTTACTAATAATGTTTTATAAGCTCCAATAAATTGGCTGCAGGTTGGGGAAATGTTTCGGATCCCATTACTCCTTATGTTACAGAAAAAGTTTTCCAATGGGTCCTGATTTAGGTTTCTCATCAACAGACTGCTTATATTATAATGTTCGTTTAAATATGCAAACATTTCTTTCATTACATTAATATTATGTACCCAGTTTTTTACAGATGGAACCTGTGTATATTTACTGATACCATCTTTCTTTATCTCAAATAACATTGTCCTTAAAATGGGCAGCATTTCATCCCAGAGCTTCCAATGTGGAGAGTTTTTTTTTAATGCACATTTATATACTTTTGCGCCGATCTGGTAAGAGTGACCATTAAAAGAGTCAAAAAGTTTATCCATCAGAAGTAGCAGATCTGCCGTAGCGAGACACTCCTTTGGCAGAATATTGTGATCTGGAAATAAACAAGTTCGTAAAATTAATATTATATTTTTTATATTTGGCATACAGATAGCTATTATGACGTAGGCATCCGCTAAGAAAGGATTTTTGAAAATTCAACCCCTAAGGGAGTAAAATGGGGAAACGCGGGTGAAACCGCGGGGCGGAAAGCTAGTTGATATACAACAAGAGTCATATATTATGTTTAATTAACTACAGTTGGTTTCAACTTTAGCTACAAGAATGAAATAATAATATTGAATACGAACTTGCTAGGAATCTCATAGCTGCAGATACCCTTTGGCTGAAAACTTGAGCAGCATACTTTACTTTCATTTTTGGGATCTTATCCTTGTTGACATGATAGTCTGTGAGTTTATTGACTAATCGAATGTCCTGTTCACCAACATCAACATCAAGGAGCATTTGCAAATGACTCCACTCTGCGATTTTGCATGAATCATTTTGTGTAAATCGTAGATTTTTTGTCAGTAAATTATTTCGTACACCTTTAAGGAGATGTGGAGGATCAAAAATAGGAAATATTTTATTTTCATTTATTTCAAAATGTGTACCTTTGAAATCTATTTCATTGCGAAGGTATTTTTCCTTTGTGTCTTTTAAGAAACTATTTATCACGCTCATGTTAGTTGCCGATTGATCACAAATAGTTGAAATTATTGTTAAACCAGTAGTGTGTATTTGTTCTATTACTATTTTAATAAGCTGTTTTAAATCAGTACTTTTTGTTGCACTCTGGCAAAATGTGAATGCTAATGGTTGTTTATATTTGCCCTTTACACTTTTTAACATAAACACCAAAGCATGATCTGCTATGTTTTTAGTTCTTTTTTCGCCAAAATCTTCAAAGCCAACTATTTCGTCTGTAAATCTTTGATAATATAGTCCAGGAGTCAATGCCACTTCATCGAATAATAATGTACATAGCTTTTTTTCCGATGGCAACTTTCTTGCCGTTTTTTTCAAATAATCTATGATGACATTATTTATGCCTGGCACCAGAAAGATATTACTCAACATTTTCTGTATTGTTCTTTTTGAGGGTAAACAAAAGAGCCTTTGCAGAAGGTTATAAGCTTTGGGACTCTGTTTAAATATTGTTAGACTCAAATTTTTTTCTTTCATGGAAAATCTTCTTCCCCTGGGCATCTTATGAGTTTTAGTAAGCTGCATATTTGTAAATATTGCAGCTGGTTCAGGAAGGCTTTCCACAGCTTTCAAGAATGCTTGATTTTTTGAGAGTTTTGATGCCTGACGACCTTTTTGATTTAGGGATTTACATTTGTTCCTTAACTTCAAAATTCGAACTGTCAACTGCCTCATTACTCTTGAACGTGCTGTGTTAGTTTGAGTTGGAGCTGAAATGTTTGAAAATGAATAAGTAGGTAACAAATTAGCTTATCAAACAGCTATAGTAAGACGAGAAATTAACAGTTACCAAGGCTTTAGTCTGTGTGAGACAGCTTAAAATTGAGACAAGTTATAATTATCCTACTAATACTACTATGTAATATTATAAATGCGAAAGTTTGTGAGGATGAATGAACTGATCACAATGAAATTTGGCATGCAGATAGCCTATGAAAAACTACTGATTTAGAAATTGAAATCTATTGAAGTCAACTTAATAATCAACCTTTATTATTATTTTGGATTTACCTTTAGATATATTTTTTCTCAAACATCTGTCTGTTGTTATAACCTTTGTATATAAATTTACATCCAGTCCAGTTGTAGTGGCATGTGACAGCACTATTTGAGATGTAGAAGCTGTAATGTTTATATAAATAATATGTTACACATACTATCAACAGAAATATATATATATTTTTGTTATTATAATACCAATATGAAATAAAAGTCGAAATTTAATTAGATTAATTAGATTAACCATGATACCAGATACCCTATCTATCACGCCGCAGGTCGTGGGTTCGATTCCCACTCAGGACAAATATTTGTGTGCATGAACATGTCTGTTTGTCCTGTGTCTGGGTGTAATTATCTATATAAGTATGTATTTACAAAAGAAAAGTAGTATATGTAGTATATCAGTTATCTGGCTTCCATAGCTTACAAGCTTTGCTTCAGTCAGATGGCCGTGTGTGAGGAATAATGTCCCAGAATATTTATTTATTTATTTTTCATGTCCAGGGGGCATTTTTTATTTTATTTTTTTAGAAAGTCTTTATTTGAACCAGCCTGTATAAAGCACAGTAATCCAAAGTTAATTTACCTTGGCAACGAGGAGAATCCACTTCTCTCAGTTTAGTTGTTCTATTTTCTTCAGAACCTGAATCTTTCATTGTAGAAGAAACCAAACCTATATGTTTGGAAGTAGAAGCTGAAATTTAAATTATTTATAATTTAACAAATTGTCCAGTAAAATACAAAATACCGAAACAGATGAGCATCACACACATGCATAATATCTATATGGCTGTATTTCACTTAATGCTGATTCAGCATGTATGTACTATAATATTATAAACAAACTAATAATAATTATCTATACACTAATATTATAAATCTGAAGAGTTAGTATGAACACAGTAATATTAGGATATAACACTGGTTTGAAAAAAATATTTCCATTAGATAGCATATTTTTATAGGCAGGCATACTTTTTTTTTATCCCGAAAACGCAAGTGAAACAGCGGAGAACAGCTAGTAATAATAATAATAGGATAGGTTTCAAATATTACAAAGCAATGATGAAATCATGTGATAGATTTGCGTGTAAGGTTGATTACTATAGACAGTGCCCTTTCAGCGCTTATTTTCTTAAGATGTCAGTATTTGGACCACCTGTATAAAGCACATTTTTTTATTTGGAAAGGACTAAAATTGGTAGCCTGATTACAGAACCAGAGGCTTTCAACCTTATCGGCCAAAAAAGTATTCTTAAGTTAATTTACCTTGGCAAAGAGGAGGATTTACTTCTGTCAATTCAGTTATTGAAGAAACCAAACATATATGTTTGGAAGTTGAAGCTGAAATTTAAATTATTTATTATTTTACAAATTGTCCAGAAAAATACAAAATACTGAAATAGATGACCCTCACACACTTGTATAGCTTCAGTTATCTTTCTAAATTGATGTATTTCACATAATGCTGATTCAGTGTGTGCTATAATATTATAAACTAACTAATATAATTATCTATACAGCTAATATTATAAAGCTGAAGAGTTAGTGTGTATCATACATACATACATACTAACTCTTTAGCTTCCAATATTCACTGCGCAGCAATCACCACTCTGATATAAAAAAAACCGTTAGACAGCTTGATTATAAAGACTTTTTAAAATCCTGGAAACACAAATGAAACAGTGGAGAACCACTAGTAAGAATAATAGGATAGGTTTAAAACATTACTTGACAAGAAATAAATTATGTAATTGATTTGTGTGTAGGGATTGGGTACTATTATAGCTGGTGCCCTTTCAGTCATTATCTCTTACTACTTGGGAATCATATTTTAATACCATCTTTAAATAAGCTACTTACCAATATTCAATGTTGGAATAGCATTTTTAGTGAGACGTTTACTGGGAGTACGGTAACAATCTTCAAAGTGATGATCACATAATCTTACATTGTTGTAAATGTAGTCATCACCTTTTTCTTTATCAACTTCACTCAAAACCATTTTCCACTGATAAAATTTTTCTGTATTAGGGTATTTGGGTGGTGGAAAGTGATGTACTGTACCTAAAATAAGCAAATAGAACAATCGTTTTTAGTATTATATTTATTTCAAAAGGCACGAATACAAAGTACAAAAAAAACTACTTGCTATAGCAAAAGTACTAAAACATGAATATCTACCTGGCTTGTTATCAATTCTTTAGGGTCGGCATAATATAGAATACATACCATTCTATTTATGCTTTTCCTTTTTTAAATTATAATGCCAGGACATCACTTGGCTCATTGTGTATTATGTTTATTAGGTACACAGTTTTGATACTTGGCTCCATGTATGGACAGTTTTATAAAGTAATAATCATATTTCCTAGCACGTCAAATATTTTCCGAATATAAAAACATGAATACGCAACGCCATGTGGAATACCGGCATCATAATTGATGTATTATGTTTCACAGAGACATGGTTGAAACCGGACACCATGCTTTTTAATATTAAAAACTTAACGGTTGCCAGTGTATTTAATAGATTGTCAGCAGAGGGTGGCGGCTCAATTATTCTTTTAAATAATAATATTAAATTCAAGGAACGGAAAGATATTTGTAGCCTCTCTGTTGAGCGCGTCTGTGAGGTGTCTTGTGCAGAGTTAGATAGTTATATAATTCTTTGTGTATATAGGCCACCAGCATCAAATTTTATACTATTTTCCTCTACAATTGAAGAGATTCTTCGAAAGTTATTTAAGTCGAATAAATCAATAGTTCTATGTGGTGACTTTAATGTAGATATTCTTACTCATTCGTCTGAAAGTAGAAATTTCGTTTCTTTGTTTAAATCATTTAACTTAGATTTATTGTTTAATGAGCCAACAAGATCAACAGCTACATCAGCTACATGTATAGATAATATATTAACAAATAGCAATATATTGGGAAAATCGATCATAAGTGGTGTTCGTTCAGATCATATGGCTCAACTAATCAAACTACCATATAAAAGTCAAATTTCCAAGGTAACAAAAGTAATTAGGCCTACTACAAAGGTTAGATTAGATAACTTTAAAAATAATTTAGAGTTAAGACTCGAAAGTAAAGTTTATAATAGTAATCAGCCCAATATTTAACTAGAAACGAAGATTTTCATAAATATGTTAGGAACTTTTCAAAATTATTTAAAGTAGTATGTAATCTAGCTAAATCCTCCTACATAAGTAACAAAATTGGTAAAGCCTCTAACAAAATAAAGACAGTCTGGAATGTTATTAATACGGAAACTGGTAAAATTAAAGATAAGAGTGAACAGCTAACGCTTAAAATTAATGATAGATTGTTGTCAGATAAATTGGAAGTAGCCACTGCTTTTGAGCACTTTTTCTCCAGTATACCGGGCGAGACTACTCAATGTCTTAAATCTTGTCCTAAAGTAGCGGAATCATTACTAAAGCTTCATATCAATAAATCATATCCTAGTTTTAAATTTAGTTATATTAATGCTAACGATGTTTTAAAAACTTTTAATTCCCTTAATATGAAAAGTACTGAAGATTTATGGGGTTTATCGGTTACGGTTTTAAAATCAATAATTGCAGTAATAGCACCTATTTTGTCCGATATTTTCAATGAATGCATTCATCAGGGCTCTTTTCCCGATTTAATGAAGTTTAGTAAAATAGTACCTATTTTTAAATCCGGTTGTAAGTATAATCCATCCGATTATAGACCAGTGTCCGTTCTTCCAGCACTTAGTAAAATATTTGAAAAACTGTTACTCAATCAAATGTTAAAACACTTTAATGAACATGAGATACTGCATGGTCATCAGTTTGGTTTCACGAAGGGAAAATCTACTTCCGATGCAGCTGCAAAATTATTGAAATCCATTTATGAGGCTTGGGAGGGTTCACAGGATGCAATTGGTATATTCTGTGATCTATCCAAGGCCTTCGACTGTGTCGACCACCGTACACTGCTACTAAAGCTAGACTATTACGGAATTCGTGGAACTGCTTATGATCTTGTTCTATCTTATTTATCTAATCGTCAACAAAAGGTAGGGATTAGTAGTACAACATCTGAGGGCTCTTTAATCGAAATGGGGGTACCCCAGGGCTCAATACTAGGACCATTTTTGTTTTTAGTTTATTTAAATGATTTACCATCTATTGTAAATGGCCTCTCAGATATAGTCTTGTTTGCTGACGATACTTCGTTGATTTTTAAAGTTGATAGAAAAGACAAAGATCTTATAAGAGTAAATGATACCTTGTCAATAGTCTCCAAATGGTTTACTGCAAACAATTTGTTACTCAACTCTAAGAAGACTAAATGTTTAAGATTCTCTCTACCCAATGTAGCACAAGTAGATAGTCAAGTAATAATAGATAGCAGTAATTTGGACATGGTTAATAAAACTGTATTCTTAGGTTTAACATTAGATAATAAATTACAATGGGGTCCTCATATAGATTCTTTGGCAGGTAAATTAAGTTCTGCTGCATTTGCTGTAAGAAAAATTAAACAATTGACGAATGTCGAGACGGCTAAACTAGTATATTTTGCTTACTTTCACAGTCTGTTATCATACGGTATTTTATTATGGGGAGCAGCAGCCGATATTGAAACTATTTTTATACTACAAAAAAGGGCAATTCGTGCAATTTATAGTATGGGTCCTCGGGACTCATTAAAGCATTTATTTAAAGAAATAAATATAATGACTTTGCCTTCACTCTACATTTATGAAAATATAATGTTCATACGTAGAAATATAGGAATGTTTAAAACAAAAGTAGATGTCCATAATATAAATACAAGGCAAAGAGAGAAATTAGTTGTTCCATATTTTAGGTTAGCCAAAGTTAGCAAGTCATTCCTTGGTAATTGCGTTCGTTTTTATAATAAAATACCTAACTCGGTAACCAAGATGACCGATTTTAAATTCAAATTTTACGTAAAGAAAGTTTTGAAGGAAAAGGCTTATTACAAGGTAGCTCAATATATTGAAGATGGGGATGTTTGGAAATAGTTTCACTCTGCACAGGTGCACTTCGCATATTGTTGATTTTATTTTTTTTAGTTTTAGCCATTATGTAGCGTATTCGCTATTATTTAATAAGAACTTGTTTGCGTTACATTTTATTATTTACTTGGTATTGGTATTTTTCTTTTTGATTTAATTGTATATTGTATTGTACATTTTGCTGTTATTGAAAAAATATAGCCAATAGTCAGATTATAAAAAAAAAGGAAAAATATATATAAAAAATGTAACCTTGCTGAGTTTCTTGCCGGTTCTTCTCAGTTGAAGGCTGATTTCCGAATCGGTGGTAGCTTCAGTAAATTCGACCTTCATAAGTGCCCTCCTAGGGCCTAAACTGAATAAATGGCTTTGACTTTGACTTTGACTTTGACTTTGACATATCACCCTTCACAGTACTTCACACAATCCATTCAACAAAGTACTTTAGGTAAAAAGATGAACTGTTATCATTTTATGATTATAGTAGTTTATTTACCAAGAAATAAAATAACTGATAACTTTACTTACCAGTACATCCAAAGTAACACTTATGGGCTTGTTTTCTAGGCATTTTCCAGTTTCGTAAAATCCAAATTGAAAAGGCAAAAACCAGGTCCGGGGTGAATAGCGTATAGTCAAACGTTTAGCAAGGAATACGAAGTCCAGGTGGGATGCAGGGTCAAAATTTGGGATCAGATATATCACACGGAGCACAAAAAGTAAGAAAACACAAAACTCAACATCAACCAACACAAGAGAAATAAAATTTCGAAAGCTAACGAAAAATTCCAGTTAACTGTCATACCAAATTAGTGTTGGGTAAGGCTTACTAATTGATTCATCGATACTTTATATAAATCGATATAAAAAGAATATAATTATAATAACGGGGACACTTACTAATTCGATAAATAAAATTTTTACATGCCTTATTTTCATATCACATACATAAATTTTAATCAAACGAGATTTTTTTATTATTTGATTTGAACCTGCCAAAGTTCAAAAATTTCTTGAAAAAATATCGATATTTTGTTTTTATTTGTTCGATCTACCGATATTTTTAAACGGAATATAATGTTTCTGAATATTTGAAATAAAATTTCATGTATCGAAAAGGTATAAATATAAATAATTTTTTCAGATAATCGAAAAAATAATGAGTACTTTTTATCGCTGTTATTTTTTTCAGTAGAACGATCATGTAACTTTATTGAAATTCAGCTTCAACAAACAAACCATGATGTGAATTGAAACAAACAATCGATAATTTGCAACCATTTAACTATACTTCAATCAAACTGGGAACGTGTGATTTAATTATTATCTATGGTGCATTGAAATAAATATATCATTGTTACATCAATTATGTTATTTTTGTGGTTTTCATGTGGTATTTTATTTGTAGTCTTAAATATTTAAATTACTATATTATGCGAAGCAATCACAATTGATAATTTTCTTCAAAATTATTGTTTTAGTTCGATTTGTCAGAGAAGCGTTGATACGTCATGTCATAAACAATCTCTACGTTTTATAATAATTTGTGGACATGAGTATTCGACAATAATCATAAATGAATGAAAATACCAACTTAAGTTTTTGTATACGATCAATTTGAAAATTTAGTTTGTTTTTGGGAGTTTATAAGCACAAAAGTACTTTTTTAATTGGTTGGGTTAAAAATGATTCGAGTCAACTTCACATTATTATTATTATAGTATTGTGAGATCCATCTCCAAAGGCAAAGCTATCGATAGTATTGTGCTAAATACTAGTAAAACAATCGATATTACGAGTGATTTGTGGGTATTGCGATACCATCGATAGACTGTTGAATATCCGGCAACACTACTTTTTCCACTTCCGACAACTTACGATTCTTTTTACACAGTTGCTACATTTATACATTACAAAATAAGCTCAAGTAATATTTTGTAAATAACATTTATATTAATTAAATTATTGCAATTGAGTAATAATTCGTTAAAATTATATAATAATATAATAATTCTGAATAAATAATTTTTGATATTGATAAGGTTAGCATGTAGCGTCATCTATACGCGTCTATATAAAACTTTAAGTAATAGTTTTTTGTTACCGTGCATGAGATGGCAGAAGTTTCCATACATTAATTTTTAGATTCACCTTTGTATGGCAGTTTCATCACCATGACACAGACTATGGATGGAGAGATGACAGGGTGGAACTGCTTTTAATTCGTTTTTTATACGTAGTGTCCCTTAGTAGTTTCAAGTAGTTTGTGATATAGTCATAGACTCAAAGCATAGACTAGAGACAAACAGGATCGACAGTATTGCCAACAGTTAAACTAGCTCTCCACTATGAAAACCACTAACAATAAAGGGGGTCACAAGCGGCGAAGATACAATAATATTTTATCTTAAGATATATGAGACAGTGCTATACCAGCGAAAGAGAAGGAAAGTAGGTAGGTAAGAGGTAGGTCGTTGCTTCTCTTTTCATAATATAATGCTGTCTCATGATCATAAGATAAAATATTTTAGTATCTTCGCCGTGTGTGACCCCCTTAAAGGTAGACTCGCAGTCGCACCTATCCGCGACGAAATTGATGACGTCATCTCCACGCGCTAATGTAATCCACTCTTATGTTTTTAAGGCCGGCGCCTACTTGTTTATTGTTAATTTTTAACATAGTCTTTCTCTGTCTTTTCTATGCAAATAATGAGAAATAAAACACGGTCACAAACTACCAACCAAGAGAACACGGTTACGTTTTGTTACATGCAAAGGTTTGAGTATTTTGATTGATTCGATTTCGATAATTACAGTTGGTAGGTAATCATTATTTTAGTGAAAAAGAATAAAAACGTTTTTCAAGCTTGCAATCGAATACGATTACAAGTTTGCATAAAGAAAGATAATTAGTGATAGAACTTACTACAACTGAAATATTGTTTTACATAAAACAATAACCAAACGCTTTATATAACGCGCATTCGGATCATTCGGATTTCAAGTTTATTTGTGGTCGAAAGAACGATCATATTTGATTTTGAACGAATCAAAATGGATGCTGGGTGTGAATGAACTATGTACTGAAAAACGAACAGCTTTTTACTGAGTTGTGTCGTGGGCCCGATTATAATCGGGAATCTGGCGTTGTAGTTTTATTTTGTAGTTATTATAATAGTGACAAACGTAAAGTGCCATCAGGAACGGGATAAATCGTAATATTGGTGCAATTCAGTAGTCACCGTGTCGGTAATGTGTTTATTCGAAGAATTGGTACGAGCTTCCAACCCGCAGGTGGCATTAGGATGAGGACTGTGACGGAAATATCGTGCGTTGGTGCAAATTTGCGAGTGTTTGATGTGTCGACGTTACAGTTTGTCGGCGCGACATGGCGAGAGGATTCCCACTAGAGGCTCGCTCGCGTGATGTATGAGCGGTCAGAAATGAAATGCATATACAGGAAGGAACAATCACAACTCTGACAACATGTACCAAAATGACAGAGGAAGTAGACAGAAGACATGGCGTGAATGGTAACAGTAGTAAGGGTGCTAGTGAGGAACCTCCTGGACACAACTCGGCTCTCACTGCCACTGGTGGGAGGCTCAAGTTCTTTAAAGGTGTGTAAAATCCTCGAAAATACAAATATCAATCATTATGTAGTTTTACAAGGCTGCTTTTTGCATGCTTAGAAAGACTAGAAAGTAATTCATGCTCTGATTAACATATTAACATTTGAGTTTGCTGTTGCCAATTGTCTGAGCCTCAGCCTCTGTCCTATTGTTGTGTGTTTCGTAAGAAACTGAGCACTCTAGTGGAAAGAAATAACAGCTTCATAATATCTTGGTAAACCAACCTGTGTTTATTATATTTGAGTTTTCATTGAAGGATTAAAACAAAATAAACTAAAAAGTTACTTAATTAATTAAGAACTGGCTAATTAGTTTTTGTCAACACACAAGTCCATATGCAAGAGCATTACAATTAGGGTTATCACATGTCTTATCACTTGTCTCCTTGGATCAAAATTTAAAATTCATATTCTTTATTTGCCTAAATATGGTATACATATAAAAAATGCTATATCAATATTTTCAATCAGTAGCAATGCATGATATGCAGTCAGCCATATGACTGTACCTATTATTAATATGGAGAGCATTTTACAAAGCTAAAATACTCAAACATCAACTATAAGCTACATTAATATATAAGTATGGGATGTCTATGGGTAGATTATATAACTTTGTTGCAATCTCCTATAAAATGATTCAGATATAGTTTGGAAGTCTAATTTATTTACAAAAATCTCCAATATTTCTATTAATTTACCTAAGAAAAGAAATAACTAGTATTATTCTTGCATTGTGAAGCTGTAAGGTAGCTGGATTACAAATCTGTTGCATCGCTATATTCAAGGGTTAAGCAGCAACAGTGAGGTGGCCCTAGTGATAGTATCAATATAATGAATAAACCTTTATACAAACTGATAACATTGTTTGTGTAAGCTATTACATATTTATCAAATTGGATTTTTAATTAAGGCTAGGCAAAGCCCTTCCATGGTTCAGAGCTCTAGTGGACAAAAAAGGAATAAAAAGATCTTGAATAATTATATAAGTAAGTAAAAGGTTTTTGTGAAAAGCTAAAGCATATAAAATCACTAGAATGTTCCTTTCTTTAATAGGATGCACCTTTGAAATAAGAAGGCTTATTATTACCAGGGATCTGTAGTAGAAAATAATGTATAAGTATAAAATTTGTATAATTTAACAAAAAAAGTTTTTGTAGCAGCTGGGCTTTTCTGAACTTCAACTCGACGGTGAAATCACGCAGTGACTATTCTCTGTCTCACAATCAGAAGTTCATGACTGTGACAGAGAATAGTCACTGCATGATTTCACTGTCGAGTTAAAGTTCAGAATAGCCTACCAGCTCTTTAAGCCAGGTACTCACTAGCAAGCTGTAGCAGTTGCATGTAACTGTAATAAAAAAATCAGTGTGTGTATGTGGTGCTTGCTAGCTTGCCACTGCCAGCTTGCTGGGAGCCAACCATTGTCAAAAAGACTGTCCAAAATCATCAGCTCCACTAACATTGCGTATGCTGCTGGTTTGTCATTAATGTTCCAGTAGTTGTGGAAAATTGCATACACAATACAACCTTGATACTGTATCTATATGGTGACAGTTACAGCTCGCTAGTGAGTGCCCGGCTTTAGATGATATTTTATTTTCTTCAAGTGGATTATTGTTAGAAACAAAGGAAGTACCCAATCAAAGTTTTAAGTCAATGATATGCCGTGACAAAGGTCATGGGTTTGAATCCTACAATCAGCTTGAGCTTCTGGTGAAGGAAACATTGTGAGAAAATCATAGCATTATATGCCTGGGCTGGCTACCACTCTCAAGTTGATAGTCTGCTACCAAGCAACTACCGGTGTGTTCCGGCAGTCGCACCTGAGAGTTAGATTGTGCTAAGTTTTGTTTGTTTACCACCTTCAACCATATCATCACTCACCATGTTGTGGTCAAAGACAGGCCTATAGAGTGTGGTCAAACAATTTTTAAACTACTCAAAGAAAGAATATTATTTGATCTAGTTATCCAAAATCAACTTATCTGATACAAGTGGGATGTGAATCTTAATGTGTTAATGTGAATGTGAAATTTAGCAATTGTTTATTGTAAGTACAATACAATACAAACATGGCATAATCTGGACCAACAAGAATGATAACAGTAAGCACATTCCACAATTGTATAAGTAAACATTGGAGCCAAGTGTCTGTTACATGATATCTTACTGAATCTGGATGATAATTTATCTGGTTTGATAATTATATATTTACTTTTAGGTTCACTATCATTACAACTTCTTTTCTTTTGCATAATTGCTTCAAAGATCAGGATTTCAAACATTAAGTTTCTTTTAGTGAAGGATTTATTATCTTGTTACTTAATTGCTGTTTTATCAATGACTCTTATTTATCCATAGCAGAAGTAATAGACAAATAGAATTAAATAAATATCTATAGGCTATTAGTTGTTATGCTTTCTAGACTATAAATAAAGGCTTTGTCCTGAGTGACTGACAGACTACAGCTCAAACTGCTAGAAGACATGATATTTGGAGGGAGTTTACAGTGGGGTGAAAACTTACACTAAGTAAGGTGTTATAAAAAATTACTCAATTTTGCTGCTAGTAAATGTATGTATGTACATGCTACAGATTATCTCTGTTACCTAAAATTAAGGAGTGAAATACGCCATTCAGTTTATAGCTTATTTTTTCTTGATAAGAAGATAGTGTAATGAGTACTAATATTTCAAAAATAATTTTAATGCTGATTTTATGTTAAGCAACAATATTATTATTTATTGTCACATTAACTAGGTACAGTGTCACGTAAATACTTTACCCACCACTTTTAAGGATAATAGATTTTAATATATATTGCATAATTTTTACTTAAATCACAATGTTACATTTTTTACAGATGGAAAATTTATCTTGGAGTTGGTGCGAGGGTGCGCTCGGGAGGGCGAGCGCGCGAGCTGGGTGTCGGTGCCGCGGAAGACGTTCTGGCCGCCCGCCGCCGCCCCTAACACCCCGCCCGCCCTCCACCCGCCCTCCGCCTCGCTCTCCGTGTCCGACGACAACAGCTCCGTGCAGTCCTCGCCCTGGCAGCGCGACCACTGCTGGAAGCAGACCGCCCCCCGACGCAACCTATCCAAAGAGCTAGCCATGTACTACTGCCGCCCTGCCACGCTGCCCACCGCCGCCATCGACAAGGTCGCGCGCCTCAAGCGGCGGCGGCCCCACGACGCCACGCCGCCTGACGCCGCCGCCGCCGCCGCCGCGTCTGACGCCCGACGCTCGCTCAGCAACGGCGTCGTCGCCGATAAGAGGCGGAACGGCGACCTCGGCTCGCCCGAGGGCCGTCCCAGTCGGAGCGAGGACGCCGTCGACGGGCCCTCGCCCCGACTTAAGGCTCACTCGGACGACGATCGGTGGCCGGACTACGATCGAGAGAAATACTATCATATGAAACTAAAGAAACCGTACCAGTATCGTAAACTAAGGGTGTACAAAAAGACGAGAACCGCGTTCAGGCGCAAGGAGCTGATGGCGATCGTGAGCAAGCTCCGCGAGCGCGCGCCCCTGCCGCCGGCGCCGGCGCCGGCGCCGGTCAACGCGAAGCTGGCCAGCTGTCGGCAGGAGCACGCAATGGTGTCGCCGCGCAAGCGCATCCTGCGGGAGTTGGAGCGGGTCAGTCTCGAGGACCAGGGGACCAAGCGCCGAGCCAAGACCGTGCCGGCGCTCAGCACCGCGTCCTACCCGCCGCCCGCCCCTGCCCCCGCCGCGGCCCCCGCGCCCGCCGGGCCCAGCCACGCGCAGCCCCGCGCCGACCCGCGCCCGTCCAACGGCGCCGCGCCGCGCAAGGAGGTGCCGCTCACCAAGAACGCGAGCAGCTATAGCATTCACTCGCTGCTGAGCATGCCCGACGAGGGCGCCTCGCGCCGCTCGCCGGACGCCAAGCGCGAGCCGCCCTCGTACCCGCCCTCGCTGAAGACGGAGTCCCCGTCGAGCGTCCACTCGCCGGACCTGAGCCCGAGCCCCGACAACTACCGCTACCGGTACTCGTCGCTGATGGGCTCGCCGAGCGGCGCGGTGGAGTCGAGCACGCCGCCGCCGGAGCTGGTGCGGTACCGCGGCGGCGGCGGTGGCGGCGGTGGCGCCGGTGGCGCTGGAGGCGGCGGCGGCGGGTACATGTCGCCGTACGCGCGGCAGTGGGTGGGCTCGGGCGCGCAGTACCGAGGCTCGCCGGCGAGGGGCGGGGGTGGGGGCGGGGAGGAGTGGCGCGAGGTGCCGTACCTGTACCCGTACGCGTACGCGGCGCCGCTGTACCGCGCCGCGCCCCCGCTGTGGATGCACTACGCGATGTCGCCGGCCGCCGCGGTGGCCGTCCCGCCGGGGCCCTGGGCCCCCCTGCCGCACCCGCTCCTCACCGATCACATACCTAAGGATGAACCCACTTCAGGTAACTTATTTATTATTTAATGAATTTGATATCATCACAATTTTGTATTTTCACAAAAATTTTAAATATTTGGTTTGTTTTCTAGATTTGCCCCTCAATTTGTCGAAGCACTGAAGGCGGGGCTCGGCGCTGGCGCAAGTCTGACACGTGAGACTGAACACACAGACAAACATGTTATGATGAATGCGGGCGCGCAACGTTCTCTTGAATGTTCCCGTGAGTCGATACGAATGCGATCTAAGACTTTCTAGATTTATGTAGCATATAAATTGCAATACCTTTGATTTTTATATTGTATATTTAAACATTCGGGGGGCAAGTTCGAACAGTAAACTTGTGGTATCACGTCGGCGATAACATATTGTCCTATCAACATTCCATTGTCACACTGATCGATTGGCGCGTATTGAAAGTCCAAAAACTACATCCCACCTAAACCGGCGCATGTTTATGATCGCGCTCGAGCGATTATTTTATATTATAACTATAGCAAATATGTTTTGCAAAACTCGCAAAACAATATTTTTGTATAAATTGTGGTTTTCCGACAGAGCCGTTCTGTGTGGGAATCTATTTACAAACTTATGTATATTACACTGAAATATTATATTTTAGTATAAATATTAGTATTATATGTATGTATTCAGAATCATGTACGTGTATTTTCAGACGAAATATTTGTACTGCGAGTTGAATATTTTAATATTGGCTATTATTCTAGGGTAAGATACTAAGATGATCTAAATAAACAAAAAACAGTTATCAATTGTTGACAATCAGTGCCTTGAAACTAATAAAGATATTATGAACATATTTATGAATGAAAGTATAACATAAAAGATTACCTGGCTTCGTCCAAATTTACAAAGAAAATGCATAGTACCTATACAGCTGTATTCCATTTAAGTACTTTGTTCTCTGTATGAGTAAAAATTTAAAATTGGAGTCCTATTCCTAACTCATTTGCAAAATTCCATAATTGTTTATGTTCGATCTCATTATTTAATTTAGAAAATAAAATGAGGTAAAGACTACAGTTTTGGGATCAAATTTGGATGTGTGTTTATGTAACATGTATAAAAATAAGCGACATTGTATATAATTTGTGAATGGTGTATTATTGAGGGAAGTACGGGAGTAGATATTATCAGATGATTAACCGCTTATGAGTTATCGGTAAGAGTTTATTACCTTCAAAATAATTATTGTAATTGTACAGTATTTTTATAATGAGTATTTTATGATGTGTACGACGACCACAGTGGGTGTCGCGACGGACCCGCGCCCCGCGGTAGGTACCTACCTACATAGCGGCGGAGCTTGCCGCCGAGCGGGCAGTGGGCACCCAGGGCTTGGCTTTGAGATTAAACATAGAGCTAGATTGTACGGGGTTATGTATTATGAGGACAGTTAAATGACGGTATGGGACTGACTTCTGATGTAATATTATCATTAATGGAAATTGTATAAAATAGATGTTTAATCGGAGGCCTACTGTAACGTTCGTGTTGTCCGCCAACAAAGTTGACTTAGTATAAATATAGCTATAATACATCCTGCTCAATTTAACTCTTGAGTACATTTAGGGAACGTCATTGTTTCATTGTTGTGCTGTGTAATGGGAGGAAGCTGTATTTTTTATTTTTACCAAGTTGTGTGTGTGTTATGCATAATCATGTTTGCTCGAATGTGTGCTACCCACGTAGTAACGAGACGCTTTTTATACAGCGTTTCTTGGGTAGCATGCACTTGAAGAATCATGTGTTGCTAAAATAAATTAATTCTGATATAGATTTTCCAATTCTGTAACAAAATTAATTCAAGATTCATATTTTATTCTATTTATTTTTTTCTTTTATCACCAATCACCATGCCTGATGCTGAACCTCTTAATTGTTCTTATTTAATGTTATTTAACATTTTTTAACCATATATTTTTATTGAATACCGTTATTATAAAATCTATACTTCTTTTCTGTATCCAAATCGATCAAAATAATATAATTAGAAAGAATGAAAGAAAAACATTATGTACTCCATTAGTTGTAAATGATAATGCAGCTATTTTTTAAATATTTCTTATATATAAGCTTCATTCTTGTGTGTGAGACTGAAATCAATTGTTTTCCACTGTAAGTAGGTACTAGGGTGAAGAAATTATCAAGTACATTTTGAGTGCCATTTGAAAATGCGACAGCACTATTGAGGTTATCCAATAAAGGACAAATACTAGATTTACATCGCGACCGCAGAAACGTTCTATGTATAAACTGCAAAAAAATAGCAACAAATAGCTTAGACGTAAAATATTATATTATTGTTTATATTTAATTTTATAGCTGAATAATTTATTTGTGAATCAGACACCAAAACTTTACAAACCCAGCTAGTATTACCTCGGCAGTACAGTCGCTACCACATGTCTTGTAACATAATAATATTTTTTGTATAAATTAAAATAGAAAATGCAGGTTCTCCCAACAACGACAACATTGTTTTACCCGCTGTTAATAAAATGAAACTAAAATATTTTTCTACTTGAATGAAACAACACAAAATTCGAAGTATGTGATATCGCTTATCGAAATAATTGAGATGCGATGATGCAGGTGTCTTAAAAAACATATTTATCTTGCGGAAAAATAGTTATTCTCCATTTATATTAAGATGTAGTTATGTACTCGAATAAATATAACTTTTCCAAAATGTGTGTTTTTATTCTGTTACTATTTAAGTACCAGTCAATTATCTCTTAGTAAAAGAGATTTAGAGTTACAAGTTACTTTACAAGAAAATGGATTAGAAAATCGCACAAAATCATCACTTTACATTTTTATCAATAGATTTTATAAATACTGGGTGGATAGCTACTGATATCTTTTCAAAGCCTATGTTTGGTTCCTCATGCTGAACTAATATGCTGTCTTACATTACTCGCTCGATCAAAATATTATTTTAATAGTGAAAGGTTGATCTTTTGTATGGAAATACATATTTTCGCAACTGAAACTCTGGTTTGGATAAGGTGAATTCTATATATATTATTATACTCCTTTATAATGATCCTACTAATACTATAAATGTTTGTGTGAATAGATATGTTCTTCCACGCAAAAACTACCGAAGGGATATGGATGCATTTTGGCACACAGATAGAATGTATTCTGGATTAACATATAGGATACTTTTTATCCCGGGAAAACATAAGACCCCACGGGAACCCGCTTGAAACCGCGGGGCGGAAGCTAATATTGTGTGAGCAATGTAACTGTTCCATCTCTCTCTGAGACGCGATATACTCATTCGTATGTACAGTTTTCTATGTGATTAACCTATTACCGTTTTTTAACCGACTTCAAAAGAAAAGGAGGAGGTACTCAATTCGGTTAACATTATTCTGGATTTTGCGAAAAGAAACAAACAGGAAACTAAGGGACCACTTTTACTGCTCACAATAGTAACAAGGGTAAATATCTTCTCGCCCTTATCACTTCCACTTCATTCTAAGCGAAGAATTCTTGCAGAAATTACTGTTATTTACATAATATACATACGATCCTGTCAAATGTTTTCAATTCCTGGCAAATTCTGACGACATTACCTTTTTTTTATCATGAAGGTCAGTCACACTTTAATCCACCAAACGCTATTAGAGGCTCTGCCAGGATATTGCGACACAGACGCGTGCATGGTCTCTAGGTAGACTCATTTACCGTCCGCGATCAACTCCTTCACCAGGACAAATAAAACCAAACAATATTTCAATTTGTGCTTTATTTATGAAAAAAATTGTAAATTATCCTACAATGAATCTCCGAATGAAATAGACTTACATATCGTTTTATGTATCAAATACATTATTTTGCTCGACGCCAGATCAAACCACATAAGAACAATATAGTTTAAAATATTATCTACAGAATCCATTCTCGGCGATTCGATTACCAAAAATACAATCTTCGTTTAATCGCCGTCTCGCGATCGGACGGCGGGCGCGGCGAGAGATTATTTACATCACGAATATACAACAGAGCGTTCCGCGGGTCGGGGCGGGGGCGGGGCGGGGCCGGGCGGGTGCTAGCCGAGCAGCGCCTCCATGGTGTAGGGGTGCGGCGGGTGCGGCGGGCGCGGCGGCTCCTGTCAGTCGAGGATCACCAGCTGCAGCGGCGCCGCGGCCGCCCCCGCGCCCGCCGCCCCCGCCGCCTTGGCCGGCCCCGCGCTGGCCACGGCCGCCGCCCCCACGATGGACCCGAGCGTGGCGCTGCGCATCGCCCGCCAGGGGGCGCGCGCGCCGCGTCGCAACTCGCCGCAGCTTAGTGTGCGCCGACCGGCCCTATACAACAGTCATTTATACAGAGTTATTCCATTTTGTAATAACACAAGTATCGATTACTTTTACTATGGGACCGACCATTTAAGAATTCATCAAATCATCTCACTTTATCAAAGACTTAATCCAGAATGACTATCGAATTTCAGTAGTTATTTGGCATTAAATTACGTTACATTGAAGCTTATGAAAATGATGAAAAGGAAACTCACCTGGACGCCTCGGACGCTCTGAAGTAGAGGTCATCGGGTGCATCCATCCATGAGATGACGTGACGGCGACCGCCGCGACCGCTTATGTTCGTCGGCTTGCCGTTTACCTGACAAATAATGTTTTGTGTTATTAATGTTGCTAGAACAATACTAGTTCAGACCACATTGAAGTATGAGCGCTCACTCGGCCCATGTCTCGATTGCCTGTTTCGATAGGCGCGCATACTGTTTCTAAAACATTATTTATCTAACTCTGTCCGTCAGTAGAGGTGCCCAGTGCGCACCGCGCTAGTCCCGCGCTGTCATCGCCATTACGTGTACTGTCAGTGCGACTCCATTACACTGTCCATTATAAGAAACACTTTTTGAAGTTTAAGAATGTCAATGAAAAATAATCCTTATTGCTTTACGATAAGGTTCAACTATATTATATATTATACAATTAACCATAGATTTAACAGATAACCTTATGGAGTCGCACTAACAAGAAAAAATAAACCGACCAAGTGCGAGTAGGACTCGCGCACCGAGGGTTCCGTACAAACTTCGTCCATCACGGGTAATGCATAATTTTATTTATTTACCTTATTTGAGGTATGTACCAAATAAGCAAGACCTCTAAATTGTATGAGTGCCCATACAACTCTGAGGTCTTTATTAATTGGCGTAACTATGTATGGCGTAAATTTATTTTATTTTGTTTATAGTATTTGTTGTTATAACGGCAACAGAAATACATAATTTGTGAAAATTTCAACTGCCTAGCTATCGCGGTTCTTGAGATACAGCCTGGAGACAGACAGACGGACGGACAGACAGCGAAGTCTTAGTAATAGGGTCCCGTTTTTACCCTTTGGGTACGGAACCCTAAAAATCCTTTCCTATCCCTTTTTTCCATAAAAATGCAAAATCTTCATCGGTGAAATTCTCCTTACCGAGTATATAAATTATATTAGTATAAAAGTTTAATATAATGTCATGCGCCGGCACGGCATGGCCGCCCACTGTAGTGTAGTGTACTGAGTGGTGTAGTGAGTGTCAACTCACGTGTGTGAAGACATGCGAGGGCAGCGGTTGTCCGGTAGCCTGCGCGCGCGCGCACATGGCGGCGTACTGCTCGCGGGAGGGGCGCTGCATGGGCGCGGGGTGCTTGTTGGGGCGCTTGGCGGGCGGCGGCGCCACGGTGGGGTCGCGCGGCCCTGTCGCCCCTGGGGACGTCGCGTCTGATTATTGGGTGTATACTTGTATAGGGTGAGGTAGGTGGACGGTGACGGTACACGTACCTGATGCTGTGCCTGTGCCGGCAAGCGGGTGGGGAACATAAATGTGCTTTGTTAAGCTATTGTATAGCTTTTATCGCGGGCTTCGGGGTTTGTAAAGCTATTGTATTGCTTCGGGGTTTGAGCGCGGCGACCGAATCAAGAAATTTTTCGTAACGAAAAAATTCCGTAACGAAAAAACCTAACACTACCTGTATGCTGTTTGTGATATAAGGTATATAGGTATCTATTAAGGCTCCAGTCTCCCTAAAATCAGTGTTCTTGCGGAATTTATCAGAAAAGAAACATTTTTTTTAGTCATCAGAAAAGCAATAAATGAAATATATTTTACAATTTCCAATACATATTTTATTTTTTAATTTGACGCCACTTTTATTAGCTTTGTGAGGCTTTAAACATACCTCTATTTACGTTCCACGCGTAAATAGAGGTATGTATGTATGTCTGTCATGCACACGCCACGAAAAAAATATAACAAAAACAAGAAATGTATTCAGATTACATTTGTCGGCAAATCCTCTACAATAATCTTATCTAGTTACTTTTTTTCAAAATTGTCTCAATTTCTTATTTAAACTGCTTTAAAAAGTTATAAATTTCTGAATTTGACCCTTGCAACATATTTTTTTTCTATTACAAAGTAATGGTTTAGAGAAATCACACTTTAACCACTCCGAAAGCAACTACTTATCTGTCGAATAAAAAATATATGCATTCAAAAAATCATTTGAAATAAACTTACTGAAACTAAACATATAACTCAACGAACGGCTGTCAATTCCCAGCGGAATTGAATGGAATTTTGATGCGTTTTATGTTTTATTTGTTTAGTTTCGGTAAATTTATTTCAAATGATTTCTTTTCTGATAAATTCCGCAAGAACACTGATTTTAGGGAGACTGGAGCCTTAATATCATAGAAAAAAAATAATAATAATAAGAAAAGAAAAAAAAACTGCCGAAATAAAAAATTGTAATTGCATAAGTTGATAAAAAATGCTATGCAATAGCTTTACCGCGGCAGTCCCCGAGTGCCACACGTATTTTTTTTATATTTTAATTGAGGGTGGTAGCTTGTTGGCCGCACTTTAGATTAAGTATGTGAGTGTTTTAGCTTTTTTTTCATAATCTTATAATAATTACACCTGACTTCAGCTACTTAGTCTCAATAACAATACTATAACAACAGACGGATGGACAAAACAAAACTATTAGGGTAGATTCCTTGTTTGACTTCGAAACTCTAAAAACGTGAAACTTGGAGGTGATGTTCCTATTATAGAATAATGGAGGGATGCAATTAAGACGAAGGGAGATACTGACTGTCGAGTCCATTGATATCGTCGTAGGCGCGTCGCTTGAGGGCGGGCGCAGGGGCGGTCGCGGGGGCCGCGGCGGCCGGGGGAGGCGCGGGGGCGGGCTCGGCGGCCACGCGGCGGGCCTCTATCTCGGCGCGGGACAGGACGCGCTCGTACAGCAGGCTGCCGTCTGGAACCATTACATTACAGTTATGTTTATGATTATCACATTTTTTTATTTATACCATAAACTACAGCGAATATTTTTTACATAGCCATCCGATCCCAAACTAAGCATAGCTTATACTGTTGATAACAAATATACTACATAGGTATACTTGAGTAAATATTTACACACATACATGCCCACAAATATCTGGATGGGAATCAAACCCACGACCTGTGGTATAGCAATCTGGGTATCTTTTCCGCGGCAATCGACTAAATACATAAACTGTAACATTTCACTTACAGTCGCGTTGTGTATTGTATTGTATTGTATTCGCACTTACCGGGTGCTTTAGGCGGCTTGGGGAAGGCCTGGTGCTTGGGCAGCGGCATCCTGTCCCGGGGCGTGAGCAGCAGCCACTCGTGCGCCCTCGGCGGCGGGACGGGGGAGCCCCGCGCGGCCGCCAGCCGGGCCGCCACGCCGCCCACGGGGCCGCGCGCCCGCCCCGCGCCGCCGGCCCCGGCCGCCCCGCCCGCCCCCAGGGCGCGCACCTCCGCCGCGCCGAGGGCTTGCATCGCTATCGAACCTGACCAGATTATCGTACAGTTAAATCACGTAGGTAAATAAATGGAGCAAAACGTTTCTGTCGTGAACAGATAAGATGTCGTAACAAAAATTTTGCCGCCCGATCCAAATAAATCATATTACTACTACGCTCATCGAGTACACTATACAAACAAATATTTTATTTTATCAGTTTTACGTCTTTAGTAAATCTAACAAATTTAACGTAGCATGTAATAGTGCATAGAGGGCTCTTTATTCAAAAGATCTCTCCACGTTGCGAGGTTATTGAACGAACGCATTTATACTAGTATATATAAACACTATGACCTATCGACTATCAAGCGAGGTGAGATAATATTATAATGTAATGATTAGTTATAGTTATAATAGAATGGTATGGTATAGTATACTGACACTCGTGCTTGACCTGCGCCAGGTTGATGGGCGAGAAGGGCGAGCGCGCGTAGTGCCGCGGGCGGCGCAGCGCGCGCGTGAGGCGGCGCGCGAGGCGCGTGAAGGGCGAGGCGCGCAGGTAGAAGGCGGCGCGCGTCTTCATGACGGGCCGCGCGCCCTCGCCCGCGCCGTGCGCCGTCGCCACGTGCCGCGCCAGGTGCGCGCGCAACTTGAACTCCTGCGCACACACGGGGGGGAACGTCCGGGGATCGATAACAATAATACTCGACTCTATGTGTTTTGAAATTACACTAAGGAGGAATTTATATGCTGAGACCGAGCACAGGGGTTTGTAAACTGAAAAACTACACAATCGTTGAACTATTGCCATAAATAAATTTTTATGTGCCAATTTTTTATATTTATTTGTAAAAAAATACTTATAAAATTAACTATTTTTTTAAATGATTGTTCAGTACGGTTTCAGTACCGCCTATACTAGTGAACCTAGATATTTAAAATTTAGAGTGAGTATCTTTTGACTACCCTAGAGATGCACTAAGGAAAGACTGCAATTCCATCCCTGAGGGGATAAGATAGGAGATGCCAGGGTGGGTAGGTGCTGCTGGTGTATAACACGACATACCTTGGCGCAGTTGAGCACGGTGCAGCGGTGCGGGCGGTGCGACACGGAGAGCGCGGCGTCCTCGCCCTCGCCGCGAGGCCCCTTCGCCGCCTCCGCCTCCGCCTCGCCGAACACGCCCGCCGTCTGTAGCAAACAATACATACACTCTTACTCGAATGTTCGCCGAACTAACACGTTATGGCGGGCCGCATCGCAACGATCCATACCAAAGAGAGGGATAGTACTACTTCTAGCCTTTTCCTACCTATGGCCGTTGCGATGCGGCCCGCCTATAATGTGCGCTTAGCTTTAGATTGAATTTAAGGCGATGATAGCTCAGTGGTAGTGACGTCCGACGCCGCGGCGAAGGTCGTGGGTTCGAATCCTACAATGAGCTTGAGCTTTCGGTGAAGGAAAACATCGTGAGGAAACCATAGCACGGTGGTAGGGTACTTTGTAGTACCCGCCTGGCTGGCTACCACCCTCAAGTTGAAAATCTGTCGCCAAACACCTATTGGTGTGTTCCGGCAGCTGCACTTGAGAGCCAGATCCTTCTAGGCTTTGTGTGCTTACCACCTTCGGCCACATCATCACCTACCATAGTGAGATTGTGGTCAAACACAAGCCTATACAAAGTAAAAAAAATCGTGCAGGCAATTTGTGTGTATGTTACCAGTAGTAGAACACAGTGTCTGTGTTTGATCTCTAATTATATTTTTTTACTATAAATAGTAAATGAAGCCTCTATAATGGTAAACATTTGATGTAATTTAAAATGTCAGATTTTAAACTAGTGCCTCTAACATTGATACCATTTTTAACTTGAGATATTGATCATGAAATGACGTAATTTTATTTTATAAACAATGTGAAAATTTTTATGTTTGGATGTTTGTGACTCAATCACGCATAAACGGCAGAACGGATTTAGATTTAACTTTGCAAAGAAATGGACCATATCCTGGAAGCTACTTAAATCTAAACTAATACTAATAATAAGTATAACAGTTTACTTACACCACTGATGCTCACTTTGAGCCCGCCATACTTTTTCCAGTACTGCCAGCACGAGCCGCACAGTCTATATTGTAAATGCTGCGGTCCCCACGTGTACCACTGGTTTGAATTTGTCACTGGAATAAACACAAATCTTTTTAATTATAACATATTGGGCCATTTATAATGTGTCAGTGCATTGATATAACAGTCTTGTATGTTCCACTGGGCGGTCCGGTACAGTACAGTAGTACCGCTTTTATAAGATACATCGACAATATTCGTAAGCGCAGAAAGTAAACAGCAATGAAATACAAGCCTTGTTGCTTTACATTTAGATTTGAAATACAACAACAAGAGATTGGTGATATCTCGCTCATAACATTTGTGCAGTTGGGTAACCGATAGCGGATGAAATATTTTCGCGCCAACCAAAAAAATTACATCTGCGCAGGTACATCGTTGTAACTTACGAAAGTAGAACTGTACACATACGATACAATAATTAAGTTTATTATTGTTTTTTCTTTGTTATTTTTTTGGTGGACATTGGGCACAAGGTACAAGAATTATTTGAACATATTAGTCCTATGAAATGATGACTGACTGACTGACAATCAACGGACAATCAAGACCTAGAAACGTGAAACTGAGGTATTTACACCTTGTACAATGCAGGGGTATAAAAAGGATTTTAAAATTCAAACTAACTTTTACGCGGGTAAAACTTTGGGGCAAAAAAAAAGCTATAAGTGTAAGTTTCGTTACAAAAGTGTATAGTTAGTGTTATATTTACTTTGTAGTGAGAGAAGATTGAATAGTCATCGATCCATCTGCAGTGCAGAGTGGTCTGTGCACTAACTGCCTTCTAAGAGAAGAAATAATAGGTCTACGTTTATTAGAAATGGTTATTTGTTAGTCCCAATTGTCATTTCAATGGAAGTCAACGCCAAAAATGAGAAGAGGCACTTTGTGAATTCATTCACCCCAAATATTTTGTTATAGGTATACAAAACGTCAGTCCGACAAAAACACTATTGTATGTTTGTGTGAAATTATAAAAGGTCATTGAAACTAAAATAAAAGCATCAATACTTAGAGTAAAATAGATCGGAGTTAAGAGTTAAGGTAGGTAAATGTTAACTATAGATAACTGCCATTGGCATAGAAACCATAGAACGGTACTTTGTACCCTTCTGACTTCTACCATCAATATAGAAATCTGTGATCTACCAATATGTTCCAGCAACAGCGCTCGACAGTCAGTTAAGTTTTCTAGACTTTGTGTGCTTACGACCTTCGACCACACCATCACTTACCATGGTAATATAATGCTCAAAATCAATCCTATCCACCGCTGAACAAAATAACATCATGAGGTACATTGTTCCTCCTGGGTAGCTATCACATTTGACTGGGCATTAGCAGCACTTACAGTACAACCCAGTACCTTTCTAGGCTTCATGATCTGTACATAAACTTTCTTTAATAAACTAGTGATACTGTATGATGACAAATAGTCAGTGATGACACGTGGTATCATACAGTGCCGCTATGACAGTGTAGTGTAGTGTGGTAGGTACCTTGGCAGGAGGCGCACAGGTGGTGCGCGGTGACGCTGACGGCGGCGACGGCGGCGGCGGCGGCGGCGGTCCCGTTGGTGCCCCCGTTGAGCACGGCGGCCGCCTTGCCGCTCGAGCTGTTGCTCGTGATCAGCGCCGGATTAGGCTTGTTGCTGCAATACATTTATATTATTAAATGTAGTGTTCGATAGGACCCGTCTTGGAGATCCTTAGGGGAGGCCTATGTCCAGCATTGGACGTCTTGCGGCTGAGATGATGATGATGAATGTAGTGTTCGTTTGATTAAAAACTATTATAAAAGCTAATAATACATCATTTCACGATATTGGTACTAAATAATCAATTAATCATAATCATAATAACAAATTGTAGTAGATGTTTAGATGATAGAATTTCTTAAAGATCACCATAGATATAAAAGACCAGTAAGCTTTAAAACATAGATGCCTAGGATTTATAATTGTTAGGGAAACATGGTACCCTATGCGGGGTCTATATGACTTTACATTATAAAATTTTCATACTAGTAATATTTTTAAAGAGCTCAAAAATAAAACCATACTGGCAACACAAGATAAGGCGGTAATATTATGGTATGCACTTGGTACAAACACTCACTAGTTGGGAATGTACACTTGTTTCAGTTTGGACTCGGCCTCGACCGCCTTGACGCGTTTCTGCTGCACGTAGCGGTCGGTCGTCTTCCACATATAGTAGTACTCCACGAGGTTCTTTAGCGTCTTCCATGGCAACTATTCAAAGTAAAATGCAGTTTAGTATATATGAAATAAAGATTAGTTTTAATTGAGATACAGAACTTTTCAAGCAGTAGTCTCACAAGTCTTACAGATTAAATATAGGTAGGTATATAGTTTAATTATAATGGGAATTACTTCAAGAAACAGTCACAAGGATAACATAGTTGTTGAAAGTCATTTGTTTGTTTCTTGACGGGCCGGTTGGGCACACTGACTGCCAGGCCGCAGTTTGTGGGTTCAATTCCCACCCAGGACAAATATTTGTGTGCATGATCTTATGTGCTTGTTCTAAGTCTGGGTGTAATGTAAGTTATGTTTATTGGGGAATGTTATTCAACTTATCCTTACTACATCCTAAATAATATTATAAATGCGAAGTGAGTTTGTTTGTTTATTACCTTTTCACGCTTAAACCGCTGAACCGATCGCGATGAAATATATATCACAATACTCTTTCACGCAAAAACTACTGAACGGATTTTGATGAAATTTGGTATGGCGATAGCTGACACCCTGGATTAACACATAAGCTACTTTTTATGCCGGGAAAACATAAGATGCCTCGGGAATGCGGGTGAAACTGCGAGACGGAAGCTAGTATTACAAATGTGAAAGTTTGTATGTTTGTTACGACTCAACTCCATAACACCTGAACGGTTTTGGATGAAATTTAGAATATATTTTGGATATTGGATATTTACTTATTGTTCCGGGAAAACGCGGGTGAAACCGTGGGGCACAGTTAGTAAGTATATATATACATGTATTATATCAGTTATTTGGATTTCATAGTACAAACTCTGCTTAGTTAGGGATCAGATAGCCATGTGTGAAGAATCTCCCAAATATATACACAATTGAACCACAATGGTACATAATGTGGGGCCAGTTGGTATAGGTAGTCATACTCACAAAGTCCTGCCGTATATCGGCGAAGTCCTTGCCGTACTTGTCGAGCGCCTCCTCGAACAGGTTGGCCTCGGAGGCGGACCACTCCTCCATCTCGTCGCGGCACAGCACCGGGCCCGACGCGGGCACCAGCGACGACAGCGCCGACTCTATGCTGTACCCGGACTTGTGCAGGGTGTCCATGGCGTGGAACTTTGGATAAGACAAGTTTATTAAAAACTTTTTGGCCGGAACATGCTTTCATTTAACTTTCATGAAATGGTGTAGTTTGATTTCTATTGAATAATATCGTTTTGTGCAATGAAGATTAATCCAAGTGCACATAGGACATATTTTTGGTGTAATGTGTACCTCAGTTTCAAAGGTTGTGGGTTCGAATCCTTCAATGAGCTTGAGATTTTAGCGAACGAAAAAATAGGAACGAAACCAATGCACGGTGGTTGGGTACTTTGTAGTACCCCACTGGCTTGCTACCATATTCGAGCAGAAAATCACCAAACAACTATTCTTAGCTGCTCATAAGAGCTAATCGATGTTCCTCTAGATTTTGAGCCAATGTCGCCTTCGGCCAAAGCAACACTTACCATGGTGTGATTGTGATCAAAGACAATATGCAAAATAAATTAAAAATGTATGGTAATGCACCCACCAGCGTGATATCCCGGCTGGCGGCGGCGGCAGACATGTGCAGCGAGGGTTGCTTGACGCTGGAGGAGCAGTCGAGCGCGCGCGCGAACGTGCCCACCGAGCGCGACACCACCAGGAACTGGTCGATCTGCCGGTCTGACAGCCCGTGCTCTGGCGTCCACACCACCGTCTCCAGCTCACTACTGGTGCGTGGGTCTTCTTCGCCTGTAAACAATGTCGTTCATTTAATTAAACAAAAAAAAAACACGTGCAACTCTGTACACGTGACGTGAGTGAAAAAAATCGTATAAATATCATACCTAACTATAATACATTCGCTTTTGCTACCACATGTTGGACCATTTATCAATTTGAAAAACTGAATTATAATAAAATAAAAATTTTAAACACCTGTAAATGTTCTACTTTACAAAACTAGGCTAGTTTTAGTTTGCTATAATAGTTTGAAACTGTAAGGGCCATGAAATTGCAAGTGTAAATTACCTACTGCCTGATTTATCACTTGAGTAGGTTTGTAAACAAATCTAGGTGATTTGTTTACAAACCTACTTGATCAACATCTGTAAACTAGGTGCAACTGAACTCCGATAATTTACTTTCTGATGGCTTCCGTCTATCACTTGATTTTGAATGATGAATCTTAAGGTGCAACCACACTGCAGTCGATCGATGGCATAGACGAACGGTCCATTCGTGTATGATACAAATAAAAGGCCGTATCATCGAATGTGTACCTAATTTATGAATATAAAAATTTCATGATTATCTGTAATGTGGTTTCACCTTTAGTGTTAAAGGTACACGTCCACTACTTATGACCGTACCATAACCGAGAGCAGATCGTACGTAAGTTTAGTGGGTTGTAATTAAACCCATGCTAAGCCATTTTTGCATTTGACAGTTTATAGTGATATGAAGAACTTAACTAATAAATTTAATATGGTGTAATACATACCTTCTTTTAATAAATTAGTTACTTCAGTCTGATATCTACTTCCAACTCTGATTTCTCCCTTATCTGCTAATAAAGTCTTTTGTGAAGGATCAAATACTAAACAATAAAAAAATGCGTCCTGAAACAAAAGAAAAGGACATTTTCAATTGGAAATTTCACAATTCAATTCAATCTAACAATACAGCTATAAAACTTGAGAAAGGATGTTGTTTCTTTTTCTCATGAACACAAGTGCATTTAGATTATACATAAAAAAATATAAAGTATGTAATAAACTAAAAAATCTTGGTTCAAGAATTTAATGATCGAGTTACCTACTATATTAGTTAATTGATAACGACATTTGCATTAATTTCCTACCTATAATCTTCAAAATATAAGATTCTGAAATAAATAAATGAATACATAAAAATATTAATTTGTACCCATCACCAAAACTTAAATAATATAGTTAAATGTAAATACTATACAAAATATATCTGCAATTTCAAGGTCCCATAAAAGTGTTTTCTCTACCTCAGAATTGTATCCCCCTTAGTTCTCCGCGCAAAACTACTCGTGTATATCCCGCTCACACACTAGTTGACACGCGCGAACTATTCGGTTTTGTTCGAAAAAAACATAGCATTTGTATTTATATTTATAGTTAGTTGTAAAGCTTTATGATCTATAAAATCTTTTTTTTTTTTTATCGAGAAAATTTTATAGGATTTTTCTTAAATACAATGCTGCAGTATAAGTTTGACTTTTACAATATTATTATGACACAGAATTATTTTTATATTCAGTTTGCATAATTAATTCTAATCATCACCTATTGTTAGTATTAATTCTTATAACTTGTACTTGGAAGTGAGGTGGTATGAAACAGGAAGTGACATCAGATTAGGACGTGACGTTTGCTAATAGACACTGTAAGGCGACCTAACCTTGTAAATACAGAAACATTTATGGACCTAGCAATTTAGTCTAATTATCTTGTTACAAAAAGCATTACCTTTATCCTTAGTAACAATCGTATATTAGTAGCATATCTTATTTAACGCATAATATTATAATATATCTTCAAGTATAGGCCGCCGCCTAGTGTGCGCTGGGCTTTAGTTGTTTTTAGTAGAAAAAATATTTCTTTACGAGTATTCTTTACTACCCCGTGCCTTCTTCTTATATTGAACTTTGATTGATTATAACACAGTATTAAGTTTAATGGCGTAACCAAATTAACAGTTTGTGTGACATAACAAATAGGTCATCTCTTATGCCTAGTGTGGATTGGTAGACAACCCGAGCTCGCAATTCTCCGACATATGGCGGGAAGTACTCCATTAGCTAAGATAAGCTGTACTAAATTAATATTAATTGCAAGCGTTGGGTATGTATATGCATATATAAGCGTGTACGAACACCCTACATAATATTAATCAATTAAAATCATAATTAATTCAACAAACACAATAGTGTTTGCAAACGGAGTGAACACGGGTCATAGGAATTTGATAAGAGTTGACAAAAACTGTGCCAATAAATAATCTTTTGGTATTTCCTGATACGATTTTACGCGCTAAAATATTTTGTTATATCATTTCATTCAAGATAGAAAACTGCTTCAAATTTTTGGATCGAATTGTCTCATTATCGATTTGCATAGATTTTGAGATTATGATAAAAAATTGCATATCCATTATATTCGTCCAACATCCATCCGCACTCCAGCAACAGCTTCAATAATAGGAATACTTAACATTTTCGCTTTCAGTTGGTTTCAACAGCTGCTCAGTAGGGTCGGGCAAAATATATCGATATTTTTAGGGTTCCGTACATCCGATAAAAAGTCTAGTCTGTCAGTCGGTCCGTCTATTTCATAAAATAATCGATATTCTTAATCTTCATATATCAGAAATCGATAGATATTTCGTGTCGAGTATCAAATTCCATGAAGTTTGGAGGAACGCAACTCAGTATACTATTTCATGCGTTGTGTATATAAGATGGCACGTGACCGATCTAATTTCTTCTCCCCTATTCCCCTGGCAACGTCCTGAGCCGAGGTCGAGCCCCACAGGGGGCACCCTCAGGCTACCGTTGCCCTAAATTTATTTAGTTTTAAGTCACGGTTGAGAGCCCTCAGCGCTCGCCGTATAGTCCGCGTAACGGTGGAAGAAGGTCCCCTGGACTCACCACCTTTCTGTTCCAGCCCAAAAAAAAAAAAAGATCTAATTTCTTTGTCTTTAATTTCTCGATTTTAATCGAATATTTTCAGAATACTTTTAGATAATTAACTACTGGGTTTGGGCAAAAATATCTATATTTGTATCGGTTTGTCGATATTGTATTTTTTTCACTTGCCCATCCCTACTGCTCTGGTTTGATGGTTTAGAGGCGACAAGAATCACAACAGTTTGTGTTTCTTGTCACCATTGGAGCAACAGCGTGTTGGAGAACCGCAGAACAAAGTTGAAGCGAAAACAGTACGGATATGCACCTTTCAAACACAATTGTTAGGTCACGGTTTGATTTCAGCGAACGAGCATTACAATTGTGACGTAGGTCGTCTGTCTGACTGTTCTGTATATAAAACCATAAGTAATTAAACGTTCGACTATCTGCTTTGATTTTGACTGTTGTAAAGAGGTTAACTATGTAAATAACCTGCAAGGAACACTATTGTATCTCTACTAACTTTGATGTTTCAAAATGATTTTCAATGTTAGATATATGATGCAGGTGCACATGTCCTTGCCGCGCTGGTACATACTCACATCCTTATTGAGATAGCTGAGCAGCGACTCCGTCTCGTTGAGTAACGTGACGGTGCACTTGCCGCGGATGTGCGTCGCCGGCAGCGTCTCCACATGCCGTGACAGGAATAGCTCGCGGTGCTTCGCCTGGTGCCGCTGCTTCGGCGCCAGCCCGTCGGTGCCCGGCAGCTCGGTAGATTCCTCCTCCATGGCGGCTGGAAATATTTGATCTGCTTTGAGGGTCTAGTATAGTTCTTGGTCGGTTAGTTGAGATTGTATCAGATTGTTTTTATGAGTTTTGTTAGATTAGAATTTCCCTTTTCCCGTCAAACGGATTTGCCCAAATTATTGCGTTGCAGGCTAAAATACATGTACATGTTGAAAACGCATGAAAGGAAAAGTGCCCTTAAAGATTGTTATATGATATTATATTTAATCAATAAAAGTTTATTCCTTAAAATTATGGACATGATTTCTATTAACCCTTAATTACTCGCGTGGGGTATATTTTACCCCAATGCATGTTTGAACGCTTGCAACACCTAAACTACAACTTTTTTCACCATGGCCTTCCCAGTAGCTGCCTAAATAGCTCCCCCCTCCACGATTCAGTCGCGTGCCCCACGTTGCAACGTGCGGATGTGCCAGGAGATCGCGTCTGGGGTATATATTGCCCCACGCGACTGTTGGTGCTACTATTTTTGACAAGTAAGTAGTAAACATTTTAATTATTTTTTGCGTTCTATCTCTTGTTATTGACTGTTTTGCTAATGTTGAGTTATATTTTTAGGTTACAACGTTCAGAATGGCAAACCAACGCCTTTGTGGCAATCAGATTGTGCACGAACTACAACGTTGGCCGACGCACAAAGAGATGGGCGATGGTTATATTTTACCAATTACTCAACGTAGCTGGCATCAACGCCTTGGTTATATTTAGAAGCAATGTTGAGTAAGGAATCTCCAGACGTAAATTCCTGAAACATCTTGCAGTATATCTGACAAAGGCTCACCAACAAATTCGAGCAAAAATACCTCAACTACCCAGGGCCATAGATAAACGTCTCAAGAGAAGTGCCGATATTCAGGCTCATAGCTCCACGTTCAGAGATGGCCAATCCACTTCGTACAAAAGGTGTCATATCTGCTCAAGGACAAAGGATAAATAAAATAGGATGACGTGTGCCAAATGCAACCAGCACGTCTGTCATGACCATTCCATCATGACATGTGATGAATGCAATGACTAAATTGTTCCCTATTTTATATATTGATTTCATCAAAATGTTCCTAGAAATGTCAAAATTAATACTGTTATCCTATAGCGAGAAGTTGATTATTTAAAGATTTGCTAATAAAAATAATATTAAGCTGTAATACTTTCTTTAATTCCATTTTTTCATTTGTGGTGAGATATACCCCACGCGAGCGTTAGTGTAACTTTTTTGACGCGAGTAATTAAGGGTTAAAAAAAGTTCATGTTCGTAGCATAAACAAAGTAACAAATATTTCATGAATAATAAATGTTTTGTAAACATTAGGTACAGTACAGCACAATATTTTTCTGTTATTGACATCCTCACATGTATTGTGAAGTAGTGCAAGACAGATCAACTGGCGGCGGTTGCTATGGAAACCACTATGCTATCAATAGGTAGTGTACCTTACACCTGTAATGTCACCAACGGTAAATGTTTCACTTCTGCATATTTTATACCCCGGGAGCATCATGCCCATTCTTTGTTGTTGCGGAAGGTTTTATTTCTCTCTATGTTTTCTCAACTACCTACTGCAAAATGCAATTGAAATATTTCTAAAAGGCATTCGAAATGACGTAGGTGGGAAAAGGATATTAAGAAAATACTATGACCTAAAAACGATCTGAGAAACATGTTACATGCATAACTGCAATTGCAATCAAAGACATATTATAGTTTCGCAAAAATAATCTTGTCATATTTATTAACATCAAGATACGTGTATGTATGTACATTGGCGATGAATCACCCGTGTTCCGTCCCATAGACGAGCCGAGAGCGGTCAAGCGGCACGCTGGGTACGATTTGCGTAAGAGCGGGAACATGGTTGCCTTGCGCGGACCGCTGCACTTGGTTCGGTACCGCGTGAAGGGACGCTATCCCAACAATACGAACCAACAAGATCGATTATGATACTCGTGGATGAACCAGGAGGTTACGAGAGTTTTATAGGCAGTAAAGTTTATACGGCTCATTTGAGGAAGTGTATAAACGATTTGTAAATAAAATATAAGTGGTGATATGATTGGACTGGACATTCAGGACAGGTACAGGCCACAGGCGCAGCAACCGTGCGCTCGCCGGCATCGGCAGGTGCGTTGCGAAACGTGCCCACGTCAACTTATGATTTTTATGCGCCGATGTACCGACCGCCATTACGACACGCGTCGTACACGTATCACACAACATGTCCGCCATTCCTCTTTATTCATATTAAATAAATGTACCGCAAAACCAGCCGTATTTATTATTACTTGAACAACAAACGACTTGCGTTTGAGCATCTCAAAGGCCTTGATAAGTGAAACGAATTTTCTTTAAACGAATACGTTTACAACTTTACACCTGTCCAGGTACTTATATAAAGATAAAAACGTAATTTTTATTGAACTTATTTACGAATGAGAGTACCTACATGTTGATTCTTATATGTATGATCATGTATGATCTTTAATAGCGTTTGACCTTTAAAATAAATAAAGCCCTATCGGCTGATCTACACCATACCTTACCTGTATATTACTAAAAAAATATTTATGAAGAATGAAACTTGGGACATTTTTTTAATGATTATTAAAATGCTCAACAGTCAACTACCTATAACCTTATCACACAAATCAGGTATAAAATACAACATACAAATGTATTTTTCCACGATTATCACAACAAAGTCAAGCATGGCGTTGTTGGTATCGGCAAACACGCGGGACAAGCGTCCCCGCGGGCACACAAAAGCACGACCCCTGTGGGGCGAAGTCGTTTCGTCCTGCGACGCGTCACGCGCCAAGACACCTCCGGCTCCGATCCGAGCCCATACAAAAATAAGAAAAACCCCATTTACTACCGATAAAAACGTTAAAAATTCCCAGTATACATTTCTATTAAATTGAATTCTAATTATTTACTAACATAGTCCTTAGGAGATTGTAATACTAACAAGTGGGCCATAGTTGTCTGAATAAAACAATTTATTATTATTATCTCCTTTATTTATTTTTTTATCTTAAGACTACTTTTTTTATAACATTAATATCAAAATCAAAAACATTATAAAAAATCTAGCCTAAAAAGAATACATTTTTTACAATATTTCTAAACAAAAATAATAATATTATAAAAAAAACCTAATCTTAGTACACCGCCAGCAGCGGGGCAGGGCCCAAGCTACCGGTGGTTAGGGCTGCAGAGTGAGGAACCTCCTAACAATCCTAGCCGTGTCTAGGATTACTGCCTTCTGCATTATTATTATTATTATTATATCTACATGTATTTACGCGTAATTAATATCAGGGGTTTTCAACTGTTTTAACTTGAGATGAGTTTAGAAGTGGCGGGTACTGCGGAGTGGGACGGGGCGGGTAGCCGGGCCGCTCAGGGGTGGTTTTGTACCGGCTACTTATTATTAGCACGCAGACACCTCACTAATCACACACGAATAATAATACAAGCTGTGTTCGGTTAATAGTATCGGAGCTAAATAGGGTGTAAATTATTCGACAGATGTCATAGTTGAAAAATGTAACTTAAAATGTAACATATAGGCCTGTTTGAAATAGGGCTGTTTTGGATAGAAATAAACTAGAATATACGCTGTATTCCAATTTGGTACACAGCTAGCCCATTATTGGTATTAATAAGGTAAAGGACGAAGGGGGCAAAAAGAAGGGAAAGACGTTAAAACAAGCGGGCGAGTTTAATTCTATCGGCAATACAGAGATAAGGAGCGGTGTGAGGCAAAAACTGAAACGCGATTGTTTGGCTCTCCCCAGACAAGAGCTATGCGATAGTGTCTCGTTTGCACATTTTTATTCCATCGATACATCAAGCTTCCACATATTATTATGTAATTTGAAATAGTAACATTACTTTTATCTTACCGCAAGGTAAGATTTTTTGAATCACCTCGTCAAACGTAAATGTTAATATTCTAATTTCTAGGTCGTAAACCATTTCTAACAAAAGAAAATATTTTTTGCAAAAACAATAATTGATTAGAATACAGAAGAACCAAGACGATCATAATGGACATTGAACGAGTTCATGTTTATTAAAGACAAAGACGTCACTAACAGAACTACTCTTACAAAGGAAATTGGGAATTGGGTACAACACAAGCAGAAAATGATGACATTTAAACTCAAAATACTAAACAAGAATACGTCTACCTAAATTAAGAAAAATAATGGTGAAGCAATTCATCGATACGACACAGCCAGTTTCCGATAGGCATCACTATCGTATCTGAGGCTCGTCGAGGGCCCGCCATTTACCGCGAGGACGCCCCGGGCCGGGGGCGGCCGCCGAATTGCGGGGGATTTACTTTATGATAATTATTTCGATTGCCATCGCGAGGAAAGGAACCCGGGCGCACTCCAAGTGATCTCGAGACGACCGATGCGAAGCACCCGTAAAAATCACAGCTTTAACACCGAACCACTTTTTACCGCCGCCGAGCAATTAGCACTCTTATTGGCTGAAATTAGAAGGCAATCTAGAGATTCCAATTAAGAGCCTCTTAGAGAGATGGCTGTTTAGATTATAAGGGGTTTTATTATCTACACGAATCATAGTTGAATAGTGCACGAGACAACATTCACTCAATAGATGATGGAACTCCATGAATACTGAAATGTTGTTTACAAACCGGTCGGAGTCGGACTCGCGCACAGAGGGTTCCGTACAATTAAGCTAGTCCTTAAATTGTATGAGCGCCCATACAACTCAGAGGGACTATCTTAATTGGCGGCAACTATGTATGTATGGGGACACCTTTTATTTATTTTTTTGAATTTTTCCTCTATTTGTGCCGTAAGACCTCGCTTTTTGCCAGGTATTTGCTTAGGTTTTCGACCAAAAACCTATTTGGTTAAAAGCAAGGACTTACAGCACAAGTAAAGGGAAAATTCCGAAAAATAAAAAAGTTGAAAATTTTGGTACTTACAAGTTTTCGCGAAAATCTAAATTTGCCCATACCTTTTTATCGTGTTGACTTAGGACCTTGATTTTTATACACCTAATAGGGACTATAGACCTCAGTATCTGGTATAAATTTCAACTTGCTAGGTCCACCCATTCTTGAGAAAATCGGTGGTGACACACGGACAGACGGACAAGAGAGTGATCTTATAAGAGTTTCTTACTTTACCCTAAAAATGGAGCTTTTTTTAAATAAGTAAAAAGGTACATTGGCAACTTATGCATTTTGTCATAACATTCCTAGAAGTAAATGGAATGCGGAATGACGACAGACGACACGAGAGGCCTCTATGAATACAAAACAGTTATGATAGCCATACTCATCAGAGGCAGAGGCCAACAGTGACATTATTAACTGACTGAAATTAAATTATCGGTAGAATTAGGTATTACAGTGGTAAATATATCTGTGATGACACGGAAAATTTTTGGTAAGTACACCTATATTTTTCCGTGTCATCACGAAAAGGAATTCGAGACTTCACGCAAGAGTCCTTTGACAAATAATTTATAAATTTGAAGCACTAGGTACTGTTGTAAGTATCCTTTTCATGAGATCAACAGACTCGAAGTGTTAACTACATCGCCAAGCCAACGATTACACTTTTTATCCAAGTTTTTATGACACCCTCAAGAGAATAGTTTGACGTGGAAGCTCCATAAACTTTTGTATATCTCGTTGAATATTGATGGCTTTTGGATATCGGTTAAGAGGTGGCCAGTGTTGTCGTGTGTATACCAGATTATGTTTGTATGGTTTAAGTTGCTCACTTGGGTATTGAATTTTTTTGTATCAATTGTTTCGACACACTGACAGTGTGACAAAAAGTTGACCACGAGCAGCAAGCTCATGAACTCGACAATATGAATATGAATAAGCGAGGAAAGCACACAAAGAACGAAACTTTTGTTATTGCTATGTGTTTTAGATGGATATCGGTGTGTACCATGTAGTATCTGAGTTACTTTATCTAATCTTGCTACCATGGTTGCATTTTGTAATATAGGAGACCACGAGTCAGCTCCATGGAGCACTTTTATTAAGTTATGGTTCATCTGGTTGTGTGACTACTTTAATCCCACATAGCTAATGTGAGATGAAAAGAACCGGCTGTGAACATCTGAGATTGATTATAATCTTATTGATGCTTTCGTTTACGAGCCTTTTAGTGCTGTCGTTTGAGACTTCAGCAGACTGTATTTTTTTAATTTACGCAAGAATCTTAAGTACTACAAGGTCCACGGTGGCACGTCGAGTGGACAGGACATTATCCAAAATTTAATAACATGGGATTATGGATCCACACGCGTCACTACGCAACTAATTAAAGCGTAGGCAAAGAGAAAATGGCAATCTGTGGAGTCCTCCCCCCCCGTTAGTGGGGGGTGTCGGTTACGTGTGCCCCCTTGGGGTGGTCGGGTGTATGGTTTTTCTGCTCGGGCATCCTTTGCTTACTTATTGATCCAGTCAAATGTGTGGAGGTGGCGCGGTGGGTGGCGCGCCCGACCCCGCGCCCCCTCAAAGAGGGGTACGTCCAAATAAATCTGCCCGCCCGCGAAACACCGCAGTGACAACAGTGGCGGCCGGTAAGATGCGGTCCTACTGTCTCCATTCTATCTGAATCAAGAGAACCCGCCGTCCTTAATAGCCTAGACTGAGCAGTAGTTTCGACACCGATATAAAAAATTGGCGAGTGCCATTTTAATTGAAATGATTTCCATCGGAAGGCAACGGTGGCGGGCGCGACCTTAGAATCAGGCATGCGCGCGACCGTTGGAGGTACCTAGTGGCGAAACCGCGACGCCTCTACTCTCTTCACAGGGGTCAATGACGTTTCGCTTCGAAACAACAGACATTATACATATGTGTAATTAGTCTTGGGCCCCCGTCTAGGTGGTATTCATAAAAGGCCACAAGTCTATTCATAAACGCGAGTAACTTCGAACTAGGCTTTTAACAAATTATCTCAATTATAGGCTCTTTGTTATCACATCAACTACATAAGTACCATAAACCTTACACGATACGAATAAATCTGAAACGGAAAGTTTAATTTAAGTATAACATACAGAGCAACTAAAGTACATACTTATGAATTAAAATTCCTTTAATTACGTCATATCAATGCCAAACAATAATAAAATGCATTAAAACAATAGACCTTATGATCAAAAAAGCTTTTAAAATAAATAAAATCAAAAGATCATTACAAATCGAATATAGCTGCACAATTAATTGCTCTGTAATTAGCATATATACTGCATTTGTAAAAGTTGTTTTTATTAAGAAAACCTTCATATTTTATTTCAATGTGATGCCCAAAATTTAACAAGTTAAATAACAGCACCATCAACTTAAAGGACTAGAACCAAACTCAATACCCATTTAAGCTATCATAAAACCTTAAGTTGAAGACTTTCTGAAAAATAAATTACGAGTTCAATATTATAGTTACGTGAAATTCTACCACATGATCCCTACTAATATTTAAACGTGAAAGTTTGTGAGGATGAATGTATCGATGTTTGTTACACTTTCACGCAAAAATTACTGAACGGATTTGGATGAAATTTGGCAAACAGATAGAATATATAGATAGATCCGTCGTGAACCAGGATGAAACCGCGGAGCGGAAGCTATCCTAACTAATATTATAAATGCGAATGTGAGTTTGTTTCTTACCTTTTCACGCCTAAGCCGCTGAACGGATCGCGATGAAATTTGGTACGCAGATTTATTTATTTACAACCTATAGTATGGAGAAGGACATGGGCTACTGTTTTTCTCGGGAACGCGGGTGAAACCGCGGGGCGGAAGCTAGTAGGTAATAAATATAACGAGGCCCAAGGGGTTGAATTAAAAAATTAATTACAACTATCTAAAATCAAGCACATAATTTATCAGTGTCAGTAAATAAGAAAAAAACCGGCTAAGTGCGAGTCGGACTCGCGCACGAAGGGTTCCGTACCATAATCTATAAAAGTGGTAAAAAAATCATGTCTGTTATATGGGAGCCCCCTTAAATATTTATTTTATTCTGTTTTTTTAGTATTTGTTGTTATAGCAGAACAGAAATATCTGTGAAAATTTTAAGTGTCTAACTATCACAGTTCATGAGATACAGCCTGGTGACAGACGGACAGACAGACAGATGGACGGACATAGTAATAGGGTCCCGTTTTACCCTTTGGGTACGGAACCCTAAAAACCAATATTTTTTTAAAGTTTTTTTGATTGTATTGACAATTAGCGCCAAAAGTGTGTACAAAATTTCAGCTCAATCCGCTGGGTGGAACTAGTTTAAAATTCAGTAGCAAGATGAGACCCACACATACAAATAGGTGAAGTTAAATAAAAGTTTGTAAGAATATGACTTGGTAACAACTGCCTATTTCAATTTTCATTTTCTTTTTGAAGTAGGAGGTATTACAGGAAATGTTTGAATTTATTCCTTTTGAGGAAGACGCTAAGCATTTGGTATTTCCGATAAAAGTATGTTAAATTTTCATCGACTATTTATGTATCGTTTTGGTACTTTATTAAGATTCTAAAATATATGAAGATTGCGAACATTATTAACGTAATTCTATATAGATTTGGTTATAAGGATTCAGATGGAGCTGAGAATTAATATCCGACAGAGAAAATATAGAAAACTAGTTGTCCCCCGCGATTCCATCCGCATTCCCGAGAAAAAGGCGATGATAGCTCAGTGGTAGTGACGTCGGATGCCGCGGCGAAGGTCGTGGGTTCGAATCCTACAATGAGCTTGAGCTTTCGGTGAAGGAAAACATCGTGAGGATATCATAGCACGGTGGTAGGGTACTTTGTAGTATTTGTACCACCCTCAAGTTGAAAATCTGTCGCTTAACACCTATTGGTGTGTCCCGGCAGCTGCACTTGAGAGCCAGTTCTTTCTAGGCTTTGTGTGCTTACCACCTTCGGCCACATCATCACTTACCATAGTGAGATTTATAATATTACTAGCTCCCGCGGTTTCACCTGCGTTCCCGGTATATTTCACAACACATCACATTGTGGTTTGGGGAACTACTTACGATTATCTGGGTAATTACAAAATGTAAATCTACTAAATATTGAATTACCATCATGAGCCTGTTCCACTGATTATTGGGTACATCAGGTACATGTAGGTACCTTTCTCAACGTACTCTGAGAATCCCAATCAAAGGCATACGTGTGGTAATAAATAGACTAACAAGGTCTTAATGGTTCCTTCAACGTTAGACTCTCTGACTTTGAAATAAATAACTGATGCAAATGGCTGCCGTTGTCGCTTGCCTACATTACGCTACCATTTACCAACTTTGTATTGAATTTACCGTAACACCAAATTTAGGTATTATTGTTCTGCATACTGAATTTCTGTAAGAGCGACAACTGTACATTTCAAGGCAAACACAAGTGCGTTTATTTTCAGCTTTAATCATTCAAGGAAGTAAGTAATGACAAAATTTATCCTGCTCTGCGACATTATTAATTTTACTCGGCTATTACAATGATTTGGGTAATTCTGAACTTTCAATACCTACCTAAGAACTACACCCATCATGTCTGAGAACTGCCCAATAAACATTAGATTCGAAAACTTAAGTTTCTAGTATCGGACGGAAGGTGATAAAATTTCTAGAATCTAAATAAAAAAAATCTAAACTGAAGACTTGATCCCTAGTTCAAATTTATCGCAAATGTGCGCAATAGAATCACATTTATTGAGCAATAATGTCGCAGGCAAATTAACACAACAAACGAATATCTCTATTTTATTACTTTTATGTTCAGTCAGTAAGAGAGGTAGAGCATAGCGATATGTCGCTCAAAGAGCAGCTCGACAAGGGAAGTACCTCCACCTGACAGAATACCGCAAAGCTCATCGGGGAGGGGGGAAGGGTCGGCAACGTGTGAGTGATACCCCTGGTGTTGCAAGCGTTCATAGGCCGGTAACCGCTTACCATCAAGCGGGCCGTATGCTTGTTTGCCGACAATGTGGTATAAAAAAAAAAATTAAATGTAGGAAGAAAGAAAGATTTTTCCAAAACAATACATACATACTCTAATTTAAGAGAAAAGATCGCGAAAATGAAGAAGCAAGTCAGGACAAAACTATTCCTGGTAAAGCGGAGATAAAATAGAGTCTTGGAGAGAACGTCGATATATAACTAATACTAGCTGTCCCCCGCAGTTTCACCCGCGTTCCCGTGAATGTCCTTCTCCATACCAAATTTCAACGCGATCGGTTCAGCAGTTTAGGCAGGTAACAAACAAACAAACAAACTCACTTTCGCATTTATAATATTAGTTAGGATTATAAATGTGAAAATGAGTTTGTTTCTTTGTATGTTACTTCTTGACACCTCAGTGGCGCAAACAATTGAAATGAAACTTGGCACGTGGGTTGCCTATGGTATGGAGAAGGTTATAGGTTACTTTTTATCCCAGGAACTCTGGTAAACCGCGGGGCGGACACTAGTAAAACTTGCGTTTACTTTGCTGCGGTTGCATTTATAGTGTAAGTACCTACAGTTACTGTTCTTATTCAAATTTTCTTCTTTTATCACTTTATCATTAAACGCAAAGTTGCCTTCAGTATCAAAAATAGATAGATCATTACATCATAATCCTCCTTTTTGCTTCGCCGTAGTCGGGTAAAAATTGATTCAAAACAAGTATGAGAAATCTGGTGGCTGTTGAGATTATCAAAAAGAACCAAAGTCAAAACAAAATATCTCAAGTTAAAGTATCTCTATAAATAAACTGTAAGAATACCTTTATTTCTAACAAAAAAAAGGAAGTACTACCTCTTGTTGGGACAACGGCAATTCGGTTAGGGATCGGACACACGTGTTCAAGGATAGAAAGGGCGGCAGTTGCTATGCTCTTTAGTACAAGTAAGTCTACAATCGCGGTCACATATATAGTCTGCCTACTTTAGGGTTTATATTAGCTATGTTGTTTATAAAATTGTAAATATAATCAAATGACTAGTTACTTTCTATTTTTTCAGTTAAATACTAGTGTCCTAAAACAGGAATTAAGATAACTGTTATAAAACTAGTATCAGGCTCAGATGATGAAGCATCTTGGACCACAGCATTATATATACGAACGGGAGTACATACTCATCAAGGTACGAGGGGACGTAAAACACGGAATCACAACAAATACTCATTTAAAAAAAAAAGTATAATGGTGGTGATTTAAGATGAAACAGTGCTCAACAAAAAGCAGTTACACCATAATTAGAAATGATTAGCGAATTTATTAACAGTGATCATTATGCACGGGAGTTTTGTATGCAAATGGGATCAACTTAGAATGTCCGTGCAAATGAACCTAAAATGCGGATTGCTCAACCTAGCTAGCTACGTCGATGTGCCCAAGTGCTGCTCAGGTGGAATAAGCTTATGACATGGAAAAGTAATATACAGATACAATCGTTGCTACTTTACACGCGGGGACTGCATAAACTGTTTGTATTTTTTTTGTAATTATCATAACTTTAAAAAAAACATTTAATTTTAGCGAAATGCTGTAAAATATTTTTAGGAGTTAAACCTCGCACGTCGTAACCTGACAAAAATCTTGACGGTTGTTTAAACTGGCATACATTTTGTTATGGATGAACATAAAGTCAAGTTTTATTGTGTATTCGATGATACGGATGATATCATACCGATTGTCAATTGTGTTGTTTTGTTTGTGGTGATCGTCGTGTCGGGCCGAGAGTGGCGGAGTGGTAATGTGGTAAGAGTGTAATGAGAGGGTCGGTCGGTCCTGTGTGGCGCCGCGCGTTGTGCCGCGCGGACGGTTGGTGAGGGGCGGGAGGGCGCGCGGAAGGAATGCGTCGTTTTCGCATCAGGAGAAACGAATGCGTTTAAGCGTCGCGGGTATACAATGGCGGCGTGACGAGATCCGGTTCGCGGGCGGCGTGGGGGCAGGGGACGGGGGCTCTAATCGATAGCCGGCGAGCGACGGCCGGGCGACTGTGGCGCATAGGTGACAGCTCAGGCCCAATCAAATTACCGGCCGTTGAGGAGAACTGCATTTCCACGCACGCCAGAGAAACAACGCCACTGCTATCGTCCTCGCCCGCCAGCCCCGCGTACCGCCGCCGCCGAATCTGCACCGACCTCCTATTTGTTCAAAACACCTCAAACTCCACCGCCTCACATACTATCGCCTATGCAACACATTGATGGATAGTCGTCACTTACACGCAACCAGATACACGAGACCCACCCCCCTAAACACCCCCTCTTTATACGGATGCTGTTTGTATATGGGCTAGCAGTATGCAATGCAATAAGTTCGTTAAGTATCTCTACGAGTCAATACAATTACAGACTAGATACCACCTGCGCTTGCACATTGCGTCGTCGCGTAAAGAATAAATAGGCAATTAAAGTTTCAGTCCAGCGAGCAAATATTTTATGTTAACAGAATTATTATGATTTTCAACACCAATTATAGATTAACGCACACAACAAAAATATTATAACCTATAACTGTTGGCTAACTGACCATTGTGTCCTCAGAATATCTTTTAATGAAACATTAATTACAACTCAACAAATGCTTATTGAACAAAAACAATTATAATCAACAAAATTATTAAGATCCCGAAAAAGAAGCAGTAAGCCGCTTCACACGTAAGTCGCTAAGGAAGGTCTAAGAAAAGAAATGTGAGCTTGCTCGACAAGTGTAAACACAGTTGTAGGAATGAATGGAATAGAAAAGCTCAATTCATCATCATGACGATAAAGATATTTTTAGTATAATAGGTCAATGCTCAAGAAACTTCAATGGTTCCAGTCAGCAAAAAAATAAAACTGTACACCTTTTCAGACAATTAAACAAAATGCAATTACGACAAAAATTCGATCGAGTCTTCAGCATGTATTGTATCGAACTTATGAGTTCGCGATCATATTTTTCGATATTGATAATGAATTATTATTATAAAAATTAAATTGATAGCGCCAATTTTTAAGAGATATTTCAACGGATCGTTTACTCTATAAACGAGTCATCTACGAGTTCCACGGCTGAGGATTGGTGTACGCGCATCTAATTATAGGTTATTCCACCCGCGTACCACACAACAGATCCACGTTGTACCATTAACGACCTGTGCACGAATGTCTACCCTTCTAACTATATATATCGCATGCCCACATACGCAGCCGGTACATAAAGAGAAATGTGATGTAACCCGTCACGCATACTGAACTCTGGTCGGCCGCACTGAAGTATTCTCAAAACACACAATACGGTAATAAAGGAAATAGTAACCGAGACGACGACGAACCGTAAAACTGAATCTTGACATTGAAAAAGGGAATTAAAACATTGCATAAAAAGATAACGACGCCGTAAACTCTCTACAAATCGATGAACATAGTGGCGGAGTTATTGAAGCTTATTTCAATGGAAGACTGAAATAAATGTCGCTTTTAAAGGTACGTAATGAAGTGTTCACCGCAATTAAATCGATGACATCATAGCTCGATGCGTGGCGTGATGGGAAATAAAAGCACAACTCAATCAACGGGACGGCCTCGACAAAATATGGAACTATTTAATAGCGGGAATGTGAACATAATAAATTTGACCACGACTGAACTCTAGGATTTTCTACTAAGAAACTCGAAGTCAATATATAAATTAATACATACACGTAGATTTAAAACCTCATGCTGCTTTTTAAGACGGTCGGCAAAATAGTTGTGTTTAGTTCCATCCTAAATAAATGAGTACATAATGATAATAAACGCACAGCAAATAATTTGGACAGACGATACCTGATGAATGACAAATACGAAAAGTATCATATTAGAATAAAGCTAAATCATGTATAAAACATCAATGTTCACTTGTATGAAGGTGTCAAAGAACTTGAAGCTTTGTCTTACCTAGCGCAGGGTCGAGGACTGCTTGTGCCGCCTGTTCCTCGCCAACCGGCGTTTTAAGGCATATTTTCTTGAGTTTCATCGCGACCGGTGAGTCTTCTGACTGGGCCACTGTAACACAAAAATATGTCAGCAAACATGAAATAATATTGTCATAATACCAAAATAATAAATAATAAATAAATACTCTGGGACATTATTCCTCACACACGGCCATGTGACCCCAAACTAAGCAGAGCTTGTGCTATGGGAGTCAGATAACTGATATACTACATTTCTTTTGTAAATACATACTTACATAGATAATTACACCCAGACTCAGGACAAACAGACATGTTCATGCACTCAAATGTCTCTCCTGAGTGCAAATCGTGGACCTGTGGCGTGATAGATAGTGTATCTTACCAACCACGCCAATCAGCCCGTCTTTAAAATTAAAATTTACATGGTTTCCCGAATTTCTGAATATTCAAAAGATTTCACTCGCGTTTATCTTTCATATTTATTATGTAAAGAAAGAAAGAAAAAACATTTATTTATTTCATGTATACATAGAATAGTAATTTTACTCGGCAAGTAGTCACATCACATTCAATCGTAAATGGATACATACATGCAGGTATACGTTCTATGAACACGTTTTTTATTTTTAATTACTAATGTTGATTTATCATTGTGATGGCGGCGGTACATTATAAATATTATAAAACCGTGTACGGTTTTCCTAACTTTAATGGCGCTATCAATCTATGACAAGCGGACACTACCTACTTAGACCTTAGAATTATACATTGAATAAGGATAATTAATGTATTTAAGGTGATTAAATAAAAAGATTAATTGAGTATTATCAACCTTAAGAAGCTGAAACACAAAATTTTGGTACAATTGTAGATGCAGTGTGCACAGACCATAGGTCAGGATACTAACTCACGAAAGAACTGGAGCTTACAAATTCATGATGTGAAATAACGGGGACAACCCCCGGAAGTTTATAACATCACCCCATGTTTACCCCGAGCCTCGGGTAAAACAACTATGTCGTCTAGAAACGATAGGTTGTGTGTCAACAACGATATTTATCAGACTTCTGACAGACGACATTCATTCCTGTGGCTAATAATTTAAAATCCATAGAACCTTTACTAAATGAACTTACTGAAGTATTTCTATTCAGTTTTATGATTACTAAAAAAAAAAAATTGCGTCATTTTAATAGTCATTAACTAAATCCAGAACATAGACCTATTCACTTTCTGAAGGTTTTTTAAATGTTAATACGTTGACAAACCATAAAGTCTGCTTATGGTAAGTGGTTTCTGCAGATTTGGTCCCATCACTCGCTGTTATGTGGAAAATTATGTATGTTAATAATTTAAATGGGTCGATCTTGCCGGTTCATTAAACCAGTTATGAATTTGTCACTGATATGCCTCTTAGGCTAGATAGGGTGAAATTTCAGATATTCAGATGAACACGATTAAATATTTAATTTGACTATGTACTTAAGTACCTTTTAATGATAGTGGATTATCAGCGAAAAAGTATTTAATAGTCATATATTAGACAAAATATGTGCTAAGATGAGGCAGAACGCTGGTCATCCATCTTTTGAGCAATACCGTTTACTCTCAAGGCAAGAGAAATCTTTCAAAGATTCATTTATTAGAAAAAAATCTCCCATAGCATATTTCATTAAGGCACATTAGTACGTGAAACCTAGGCTACTCAACACAGATCCTAAAAAAAAAAAGGATAAAAAAGCATCGAAAGTTTGAATTAACCCAGAAATGTCATTATAACAATCGGCAATTGAAATGGTTTAGTTAAAAAGTGTGACAGTGTGGCAGGGCAGGAGTGGGTCTCGTTTGCGACTGCGACCTTGACGGTATGAGCGTCGGCGCTGGCGGTTACCGGAGACCGGGACGCGGTCGCGGAGGGCGCGACTCTGAGATCCTAGGTTAAGGTTAGCGTACACTGCGCACTACTATCGTACAACGTTATATTTTCTGTAGAAAATGTCTGAAGAAATTTTTGCACCGAAAATAGTTCAAGCAAGCATGAAAATACCGAGTTTCTGTTAAGTACTACCAAACATTTTTATGAGCGGATAAGATGCATTGCCGATTGTGCGTGACTTTGATGTTTCAACAGGTCAAGTGTACGATCGACAAACTTCAAGCATGATCAATTTTTTAACCTTTTCGCTTGCAAGCAGTCATCGTAGCTCACCCCGCCCATTGTCAAGACAAAAGCCCTTATTGTGTAATTTCATTTGTTTTGACTAGTTTTATGATAAGCGCATTGTCCAGTTGTATTGTCGACAACCAGGTAGTCGCTGGTCACTGCACACAAAAAGTAGCCTTATGGTGGTCATGCTTGAACTTTGTCGATTGTACCTATGAGTATAATTATAGTGATGTGTCATATCGTTTTTTTTATACCACACATGTTTGTTATTTATGTACCCGAAAATAAATGGATTGTCTAATTCAATTTGCAAGTATATTTAACAACTCTTGCCGTTGATGAGATACTGAAATAAAAAAAACCTTGATGTAACATTCAGACTTTGCACAACATGCAATCAAAATGAATTTTAATTAGCTTGATGTTATTTTTTTTTTATTAAATATGTCTTTGATGGCCGCATAATTTACTATGCATACCTACATGGCGGTTTAAAGTTAGCGAAAATCATGTGTGTGTAATTGAATAGTGTTGATAACAGACCCCAGGTAATGATATCACGTCTCAAACAACAAAATAAACGTGTCACGAGTTATCGGCGAAGATGCTTAAAAAAAGTGACATTAATTACGTGGTGTAGCATGGTAGGCAGTGTACGCGTGAACACTCGTGCGGTGTGATGTCGCTAGTGTGTCGCGGTGGTTACGGCACCGGCACGGGCAGGTGCAAGCGAGGCTGCACGCTGCGCCGTGCGGAGGCTGCGGCTGCCACCCTCACCACCCTGCGTCACCCTCACGTACCCACCCCCCTTCGCATCCCGCGCACGCCATCTTAACAAATCGATAGGATATGACTGTTCTCCACTTCGCGGGTGCGACTTTTGGGCGCGGACAGAATGACCCCTCTTGATTGCGTAACGCAAAGCGCCGTGAACAATGGAGATGGGTGACACAATGTTCTATCGAAGCGTACCGTTTTGTTGAGAGTTCGTTTCTAATAGATTATTTGAAATAACAATAAGCATGAAGCGAGGGATTCAGTCCAGCTACATATTTGAACAAATATTAGATTGTGTTTGACGATCAATGTCGCCCAAGTATTATTAAAATATGCCAATTCAGAAGAGGTTTGAATCATCAATGTTTATGTTTTTTTTTTCTTGTTATTAAGCAAACAAATAATTGTAAGTATTCAATGTGTTAGTGAGACTGTCATAAGTAGCTGTAAATTTAATTCAAGTCAATTTAAAAGACAAATTTAGGAAAGAAACAACAAGGCAACAGGTGAAGCAATTGTACCATCCTAGGTAGAAAAAGGTAAAAAGAACAGACAAGCCGAAAATGAACGAATGGTATAAGATATCCATGACCAGTAATTAACATAACCGGTTATAAACATGGGTAGCAGTCAGGGCCGACGTAAGACGAGAATCCGAATTCCTATTTACCATTCAGTGAGTGTACCCTTGCAATACTCTCCATTCTGCCGAAATGGAATTCGGAGGCGCCTTTTTCATCAGCAAACAGAATTAATTCAATGTGAAGGTAATCCCAACCGTCCTATAACCCAAGCGGGAATGGGAGTAAACCGCGGCCCGCACCCGCCATCTCTGCTAAAATATTCACGCCCCCTAATGACACGGTGTCGGCTCGCTTCAACAAGGTTCTAGGTGGTCAACGTGGTGCGCGATAGTTAGCGTGACGGAACAAAGAGTAGTGTTGAGATAATAGCTTGCACTGTTTGATCTAGTTTTAAAGAGGGTGCTGTTTTGACTATTTGAGAGGGCGGGTGTTCTAAATGTTTCGAGGTTTAATTTCAGAACAAAACACGTTCCAAGATATCCACTTCTTCCACATATTAGCAGCTACATCTATGCTAACATCATCGAAGAGCCTCAAAAAGTCAAAACGCTTTCAAACATAAATCTGACTTAAAACTAAATTCAACGCGAGGGATCATTAACAGTTCATAATTACACGTCCCTACAAAAGGAGCCCTGTAACAAGATGGGATAACAACGACAAGGGCAGACTACTTCTCGGGTATGCTGGTTTAGTCACTATGTTTTCGCCACCGAAAAGCTAAGTAGTGTATTCGTGTAATATTGGCAGATACAGCCCCGGGAATCAAACCTACATCCTTAGGATCGGAAGCGGTAGAAGTTTGTGCGAAACATCCGGCGTACAAGGCGCGGGAATTTGCGGGCGACGACTAGGTGAATCCCTGAATGGGTTCCTATTTCAAAAGGTTTAAATTAGAAGTGTATGTTCTTTTTCAAATTGGAATAAGCACGTGTACAGTTATAAAGAAGTATGCGAACTTAGCGGGTAAAGTGTTCTAATGATAATACATATTCATCACCGCGTTGACTTCTGAGACGTAACGGTTCAACTCCCGCCATACCAGTAGTGGTAGATGTAATGATAAAATACAATACGGTAAGATAATGCAAACGAATTGTCTTCGTTTGACCCCATAAACTGACAGGTTATGGTTTTGAGCTCAACTAAGACTAAATACGCAAAACGATATTTTTTTTCGATAATAAAATAAACTACTAAATTAAAAAATATCGATAAGGTACAGTTACGTGGAATCTTATATTTTGTATATAATTTAACTAGGGTTACCCGAGTTCCCGAGGTATCTTGTGTTTTCCCGGGATAAAAAGTAGCCTATAGCATTCCTCGCAATTGAATTGATTATATCCTGATTAGGTCGCGGTGGAAAACATCTATCAAGAATGCTCATACTCTACCGGGAGCAGACTGCGGGTCAGATCATCAATTGCTGATATCGAAAGTGCAATTAAAGCTAAGAGCAGTTAGGAAACTCGAGACACGACGAAAGATTGAAGTAACTGACAATGCGAAGTTTTTGAGTGCACTGGAGCAAGCGATGATACCGTGGACGAACGTGAATTCCAACACAGAGACTCCAGATCAGCTGTGGGATCGGGCTAAAAACCTTATAGTGAGCTCGGTCAAAGAGTCTAGTGTGAATGTACGAAAACGGAAACGGCAGAATTGGATGAGCGATGCAACGCTAAGTATTGTGGAGGAAAGGCGAAGCATGAAAGCATCTGGAGCCGATATAAGATCCCTCAACGAAAAGTCCGCTAGAATTCAGGAAGCTTGTAGGCGGGAAAAGAACGACCAACTTCGGGACATTTGTGCAGAAGTGGAAGTCCATGCTAATAAGCATGAATCTAGGGACCTACACTAAAAAATTTGCGCCATCACAAAAACCCTGAGTTGCAAGACCTGGGCTATCGAAAACTCTACTGGAGAGACGGTGACGAACATAGAGACAATAGCTGAAACATGGAGACAATACAGTGGAGACAGTCACTCTTTCAAGACCCGCAATCAGAGTGTTACGCCCCTACGGAACCCGGAAACGAAGATCTTGAGCCCGATATTCTGAAAGAAGAAATACGAGCCGCTATTAAACATCTGAGGAATGGCAAAGCCACAGGGGCAGATGCCATACCGATCGAGACGAATAAGGCATCAGGCGAACATGGTGTCCAAATCTTCCACACCCTGTGCAATAAGATATGGCTCACGGGGCAATGGGCTCACACTGTTTTTGTCCCCTTGCACAAGAAAGGTTCCACCAAGACGTGCAGTAATTACCGACTTATTGCTCTTATCTCTCACGCAAGCAAGATTTTACTGCACGTACTGAATGAGCGTCTAAAGTCCTACTTGAGCAAAGAAATTGCTCCTGAACAGGCTGGTTTTGTTAAGGGGAGGGGAACCCGGGAGCAAATGCAATAAAAGTTCGACAAATTATAGAGAAAGCCAGAGAATTCAACAAGCCCGCCTACATAGCTTTGTGGACTTCTCTAAGGCGTTCGACTCTGTCAAGTGGCCTAAACTCTGGGAAACGCTGACGGCGATGGGTGTTCTAAAACATCTGGTACACCACCTGCGAAGACTGTATGAGGATGGCCACAGCCTCAGTACGCGCAGATGACGTTCAGTCCAATCACTTCCACGCCAGCGCCGGAGTCCGTCAGGGATGTATAATTTCTCCACTACTGTTCAATGTGTACACAGAGCTCATAATGAGGATTATACTTGAGGACTGGACAGATGGCATCTCGATTGGTGGCTTGAAGATCTCCAACCTGCGATATGCAGACGATACCACTTTGTTTGCCACCAGTACCCAGCACATGGAAAAACTTCTCGAGAAAATGGAACGAGTTAGCCTTGAGTTCGGACTTAAGATAAACCGGAATAAAACAAAAGTGATGATTGTCGACCGCATGAATAACAATTCTCCAGAAAGTACACAAATTGCTAATTGTGATGTGGTGCAATCATACATTTATCTGGGGGCCTTAATTACAAACAACGGTGGATGTATCGACGAAGTGAAGAGGCGTATGGCAATCTCTAGGTCTGCAATGGACAAGTTGAGGAAAATATGGAGGAATCGCAACATATATAGAGCCACAAAAATCCGGCTAGTTAAGGCACTTGTATTCCCCATATTCTTGTACGCCGCAAAAACGTGGACCCTGCGGGAAGTAGAGAAGAAGAAGATAGACGCCCTAGAGATGTGTTGCTGGAGGAGAATGCTCGGAGTATCGTGGACTGAATTCCGTACCAACGAGTCTATACTTCGAGAACTCGGCATCAAGCAGCGTTTATCATCTTTGGTACAGTCCCGTATCCTCACCATTTTTGGTCACGTATGCCGCCGAGGGGAGGTGGCTATTGAGCGACTTGTGGTCCAGGGAAAGGTTGAGGGTACCAGGCCACGAGGAAGATCGCCTATGAGGTGGACTGACCAGATAAAAGCGGCAGTAAATGACTCATCATCACTTCATGAATGCACGAGGAAGGCGGCCATCAGAGAAGAGTGGCGGCGTGCTGTGAAGCTTGCCACCAACACCTGAAGTGATGACCACGACCACTCTGTCAAGAGTGATACCGACAGAGAAGAAGATAGCATTCCTCGATAAATGGGCTATCCAACACTGAAATAATTTTTGAAATCGAACCATTAGTTCCTGAGATTAGCACGTTCAAACAAACAATTCAGCTTTATATAGTATAGATTACTAAATAAGTTGGTACCTTCTTACTTATTAGTAATGAAAACGCTATAGGCACAGCTATAGATGTTATGGAGGAAGGGCCAGCTCGCGTCTAGCGAAGTACACCGAGTATTTATTTCCAAAATAATTTCAACGCAAATTGCAATGTTGACATTTTGTTGGCAGTGAAATTGCACTTCTTGAAAGGTGCATCGCCAAAAACAGTGACGTCACCGTCTACGTTACGTGTGACGTACCGTGACGTTGACTTATGTATGTGTGGGGATGACACCTTACAACTTCTAGAGAACTTTATTTTTTGACGGGACATTTTTTATGTGTGAGTGAATTGATAAGATTTTGATAAGAGGTCTGAATCACGAATAAAAATTCGTTTTCAGTTTACTTAGAATTTATCTAAAGTTTAATATTTATGTAGACGTGATTGCAAGACAATAATTGCAAAAAATTACAATACATAGTGCATAAAAACCATTCACCAGTAGCCCAACTCAATAAACAGAAGTTAACAATAAAAAAATAATATTTGAACTAATTCTCAGACGGTATGAAGAACATAAAAATATGCTGCTTTGAGATAAACATTTCACAAAATGAGCTGTTCGCATCTCGCATTATAAGGCCGTATATGAAAACCAGTACATTAAATATACTCATTATTACATTTGCCGGAGATTTATATTGAATTGTAAATTAAAGGGTAATTTTATTTTAATTTAATTCCAGCATCGCTTCTACATCCACTAGATGTATATGGCCACACCGTAACGATTGGCGGCACCTGCAGAGCCTCAACAACTTCAAACTATACGACCTTGTCCTATTACTCGATACCTACTTGAACGGTCAGCGTTCGATATAATTATACATAAGTGGAATAATTTAAATATGAGATACATACGTGGCCAAAAAAAACTTTTTGATTTGATTATGATGATACGCGCGATGCGTTCGGAAAATCTTATTTGTAATCAACAAACAACCTTAAGTTGTGTTATGATAGGTTAAATTATTAATATATTTGTGCTGCTAACAGTTTGCAAGAAAAATATTTGGGTAATAAGCTTGGTGTCAATTATACCCTCATATGTCACTTAAAAATCCTCGATGATATATATTTTCAATGAAGTTAGCATTATTTACGCCATCCAGTAACGATGTCACCGTACCACTACGTGTGATCGTAACCAGCCAGCCAGCAGTGCGACGAAACGGATACTCGCTCCACCTGCTCGCTTCCGCCCGATAATTACAAGAAACATAACAAACTTAATATTCGTTATTGTTTTCTATCTATACTATATATTTCACGATCGTGCATTATAACAATTAACAATATCACACTAAAGTATTTTTCAGTTACGTCGGATATTTGAACGTATACTGGGACGCAGAATCTTTAAATAAATGCCAGATTTAACGTCTCAATGTCAGGTTGGTGCTCCAAATATGGCATATTACAATCTCAAATATTATGAGTCCGGTTTCAATGAGTGAGACGCTAGAGAGTAAGCTACGGGATGTTGAAACAATGCGACGGTCTTGTACAAGTGCGGATCGGTTGGATGCGCGAGGTTCATCGACCCCGTGTCTGCCCCGCGCACCCCGCTCACGGTCTCACTTTCGATGCGCCCGAGGCCTCCACGAGTCCACGTGCCCGTGCGCAGCCACCGACGCCGTCGGTGATGACGTCACCGCCTTCAGGACTACGCGCAACGGTGCGACCCGACAGACCGTGAAGGTGTTTGTGATGTTCATTAGGACGCCTATGGGAACCATGCTAACGACACCCCAGCCCTTTCTCTTACTGACATAGTAAGCCAGTTGAAAATGTAACACGTCGTTCGTCGCCCATACCGTCGAACTAAAACACGTTTCATACATTAAACCTTAATACGGAAGATAATAAACTGGTTTACATTTACAAGACGTAATTTCATTACTTGTACGCAAAATATCCAAAAATGTTTTATTTCGAAGCTTGTTTTCGATCGCCCCAAGGTTTAATAGAGTGGCAATGTGGCAAGCATGCACCATGTCATATTACTCAGAAAAAAGTAAAATAGACGGTGTCTACATTACTCCTAATGGCCTAAAGAAAGTGCGAAATATCACGCATTGGTGCAAATGTAAGGCAAACGAACTCGTATACGTACTTTACGTCAGACATTGAGCGCTAGAATGCTGTAAGTCTGTACATTTTACCTGTGCAATATGCTGAGAAGAACAGGGATCCAACTAAACAACAGTTCTCAAATGCAATCAGATGTTTCAGAAACATATCTAGTTTTGCTTAATTGCTGGACTTTTTAGTTTAGTAAGATTTTTTATTTTATGAAATAGGCACCAAAAATTTGTGGCTGTCTGTCTGTATTCTTGAACATTACAATCTTGTGTATGCAGAAGAGATGGAGATATTTATGAATACTACTGATTTATCAGCACAATAGCCTAGAGAAACCCAGGAATACGAATACACTACAATTATACAACAGTAGTTTTCACTTATATACTGCAGTGACATTTAGCTACTAGAAATAGCTATCCACCTATGTTATGATAACATTATGCATAATTACGTACCAATTAATATTGGTAACTATCGAATATTTCCCAAGGAAAAGGAATTGGGTATTATTTTCAAGTTGTACGAAGGTAATGAAAGGGAAAAATCTAATGTAAAACAGCAGTTTGTTAGCTGCTTATTGCTCCACTAAGGGGTAAGTAAGTAAACAAGTAGTCTTAACAATGTTGCAATAATCGACTGAACTCGTGTAAGCAACCGTTACACAATCGATTACGTCATAGAAAGTTGTGATTCGTTATCAAGATTCTTAAAAATATACGCCAGTAAATTTTCTCGCAGGTGCGTTCCTACGATTCAGATAACCAAAGCTATATTCTAAAGTGGACTCAATTTCAATTTTCAATTTCCCTTATCAACTGATACTATAATTTAGTCTTACATTAAATTTATAATTAACATCTTTGGATAACTTGTATGTTGGCAGTGAGCGGATAGGCTCACATAACGGTGTCTAGTATCGAAGTTAGCGCGGGTCATCGGCGCGTGGCGACAATTAAAACTGGGATAAGTGTTGCGTATACCTGCGAGATGAGGGCGCTACGGTCGATACGAGGGGGTTAGCCGCCCGGGGGAGGGAGTAGGCATCCAGTTAAGGAGTTTAGAATACAAGTCACGAAGTATTGATGTCTCCCAGACTATTTTTATTGCGTAAAAAATAATTATGTTGTATGTCTTTTGAACCCTTAACGACTTATTGTATCGAGTCGAGCGCGGCAAGGAACACTCGCCTAGATGGTGGTCAGTCATAACAGCAATAGCTTTACATCTCACGTAAAATGTGCACCAGAACCAAAGTCATGAGTTACCATGACACTTACAATACTTCCATTAAAAACTTTACATTTATGAACGCGTAACCTGAAATCCGTAACCGAAAAATAAGCATATCTTCGGCAAATATCAACATGTACGTCACAAGATGTGTGGGCGTCGAGGCAGACAGAACGCGCGGGGTGTGAGACGGGGTGCGGGTGAGCCAACTCTTCATTCCCATTTAGCTACTGAATTGTACAGGCAGCGGGAGGAGGCCATGATTATGTTTACTAACCCCGACCGCCCCGCACCCTCGCCCCTTGGTCTACGCGGTCCGAATTAACACACGATCTTTGTCCCGAAACTCGCTCTTTACATACACACCCACCGATAGCTGTTACCAAGTGAGATTAATATGTGTAGGTAAGTAAATGCAATGTAACGCGTTATCCGTGCCCGCGGATTGTTTGCCTTCCATGATACAAAATGTTGGAGTAGATTCTAGTTAGTTCTTCACGCTGCAAAGCACAAGATATACCAATATTATGGTGAACGCTTAAGTAAAAACCGGAAGCCATTATTGCCATTCCATTAAAAAGTAACGTTATCTATTCAAATTATTTTTACCAACTATAAAATAAGTAGATACCTTAAAATGACTTAAGAAATTTAAAAACTAAAAACTATGTAGCTAATTACTTCAAGGTATCAAAAAATAGAGGTTAAGTAAAGGTACGAAATCATCAGTCGATGCATTCAATATTTAAATATCACAATGTTTTAACAATTAATCAAGGGCATACTCATAATTTTCTGATAAAAATTTGTTAACAGAATAAGGATAACAAGTACAGTAGCTAAACAATAGAAAATCTGAACTCTCCTAGATCTTTGAAAATCTTTGTATATACGACATAAACAAAGATTACTTACTAGTCGAAAACCCTTTCTAGAGCTCGCAGTTTTATCGCATGAGCAAATATAAATGTTTACGATATTGGTAGGGTATAATAATAGTGCTTCCATAACCCTAACCTAGTGCCTGGGTAATATTATTGTGGTTGGCCAGGAGTTGACCTACTGATCCTCTTTATACTACGCTACGGGCGTTGGTAATCGTCTAAAAACTCAACCGCGTAGCCGCCAGCCCCTGACCACTGTATGCGCTGTGGTAAGAAGCTGACAGTTGAATGCTACCGAATAGAATTTGATCACGCACCAGCGATGACTTGATAATTTTTAAGAAAGGATACTGAGTAAATAATCGCTCATTAGTTGAATAATAATTACCGATTGAAAGTAGGTAAATTTGTTCATGATGGTCAACTACGATAAGTTAAATCTTTGAAAAATTTATCGCTTGCCTGACACTAGTTTACGTGTAATTTTATTATAATTTTGGGTTATTTTAACAATGAATTATATAATCGCAAGGCAGACACGTAACGGGATCTCAATTGGGAAGAAGTTAGTTTTTGCTCAGTAACTTAAATTAAAAAACCTTAAATTAACGTTGTCGTTGTAAATAAGCTTGTATTGCCAACAAAATACACCATCAGAATTCATTCATTGTTGTAGCTACATACCACACTGTCACCTGGGTCATTACCACGCAACTGGGGGCGCGATCCTAGTAGCGCCAACCGCTTCTGACAACGGTTACGTAACTATGTCTTTATGACACCTCTGATTAATTCCCCACTTGTCCTTAGTACTATATTCGAGGAAATAACCTTTCAAATTCCTTATTCTTCACAAAACACAGTACTTCCTAGTTTAACAAAATGACAAGGTGAGAGCATTTCAAGTATTCAGAGATTCCTTCATTAACTCATAAAACCTTTTTTCTTTGTTAAAAACATTGTATGTTGAGATTTAAGCTCATCCAGGTGGAATAGCCAACTAGATTGTCAATCAGAATTATTTGGGCAGCCAATTTTCATCAGCCCTTACCAAATACGTACGAAAGACAGTTCACTCAATGTGACTATGGATGTTATCTATGGAAGCGACTGTTAACTTAGTGGTTAAAATAACAAGGAGGAACAATCTCTGTAAAGTGAACATGAAAACAAACTAAACATAAATCAAACCGCCCATGTTAAACAACCCTAATGTTATGTGAACATCCGTAAACCTGAATTTCAAGTCGATAACGACAACGTCAATGCAGATCGTGAAATTTAAATACAAACACGAACTAACAACACACATACACATGCATGTAACAAAACGAACACAAAAGTCGCTGCACAAACACATATATACAATTCCGTAATCATATAGAGTAGGTCCCGAGTCTGCGAAATTGTAGGCATATAACGCTATTCAGGTAGAGGGTCGCCTAATGAAAGTCGATGAGATGAATGTTTCGGATTTAATGAGAATTGATTAAACTCGCCCCGATCGGTGCGTGCAAATAACCAACTGTGCCTGGGAATGGCGCCTTACACATCTAGCGGATTCTATGATGTAGGTACTTGATATTTTTTTTTAATAAATCTTTTCAATAACTAAAACAAATTAATCATATCTATTACAAATGTTCATGGCGCCCAAAAATAAAAATAAAGCATTTCTAAAGCATACAAGTATCGGAAGACATTGCAACAACAAAGGTAACAAAGATGGAGATAAATTCACAAGAAGTACGTGCATATTTTTTATTTTCCAAATTGAAGTGAAGTTTTTACTAAGAAATTAAAAACCCTTGAAACAAGGGGGAAACTTGGCCACAATGTGATTGGATGAAGAAAGTTGTTATTAAAGAAAAATCTCTAAAACAGCTAACTCGAAAAAAGTAAGGGTATGTATCAAGCCAACTGTTGAGAATTTCTATGGTGTCGCAATTCTCCTTCGCTCATATAAATGTACTTACTAATAACCTTACCTTAATACCTTTATCTAATCGTCTATTCAAATTATAACGTTCAAGCTAAATATTGTATGTTTATATACATGTATACACTATAGATCGTAAGTATATCATTAAAGATGAAGATGTGAGGATATTTATATGTTAGAAGGCTGACAAGCTGTCAGTCAACCACCTGATGGAATAGTGCTACTGTCGCCAAACAATACCAGGGGAATTCCCAATATGTTGCCGACCTTTACAAAGCCTAGAAGGCAGGATCTAAGTGCAACTGCCGGATTTGCATTTTTAGAAAAAAGAATGCAAAAAGCAAAAAAACATATGCTCCAACAAAACATCCGACAAGGAACCCAAGGTTACATACAAAAAACAAAAAATCTAGTAAGTCATGTACTATTGAATATAAGTCTTTTACTGGGCTTCGTTGAATTAGTTAAACCTATAAGAAATTAAAGATGTTTGTCCAAGGCTTGCCGCCGTACGGGCTGTATCGGAGCAACCGCATGATCGCGTGAGCCCTCGCTTTCCACCTTTATCGGCATGGTGAGACGGTGGGTCGATTTCTACGATTTCCGAGTGAGTTTACGACCTCGATCATTATCTCTATGAGGATTTCGTTAAATGCAAAGACAATATTTGTAACGTGAACAGGTTGTGTACAACATGATTTTTTATTTCTTCAGTTTTATTTTTATTCTGAACGATTTAATCATTTAATTGAGTCTAGCACAATGTTGAATCATGTATACATTATAAGCGACCAGGTAATGGTAGACGATGATAACGACATGACGATTTCATAAACTCGTTGAATACATGATATATTCAGTATTGATAGATTAATAGATCTTGTAAATATACAGACCGTGCATATAGAGCCCTAAGTGCTATAGATAGAATACGTGTATCAAGTGAAGACACTCGGTCTGGGAAGCAAACTAGAACACTACAACATAGTCTACATTTGTACGAATCACCAAGCGTATGGTTCATAAAACGTGGGGATATTGGGCATTATTTGAATGAATAAACAATAAAATTGTAATTTCATGCTTCTAAACTTGTAGAATGTTATTAAATATTAAACATGGTACCGTATGGTAGCAATGACACAAATGGGAGGCTCCTGTCCAGACACCCGCTGAGCTAATCCTAGTTGCCAATAGCTACTCGGACGCGTCTCGTATAGGATAATAGACTATTTTTAGAATAAAATCAAACACGCGTTTATCCACATGGGTCCACGTGACGCAAGCGCGATTGCAGAATATTATTAACATACAAGTAGGTAGCTACAGCTCTGTCTTCGCCACTCGATGTGCGTGACTGGTCTGTTACGAAAATCAATAGTAAAACAATATCTTATTATAAACTTAGTCCAAGGATATTTAATAGTTCTCCAATAAGCAAAATGATTTGCGTAGGTGTACATTTAATTTTGCTATTATAATAAGGAATGCTCTGGATTTTCCAATACATTGCCCACGCCACGGTAAAATATTAGGAATTCATCGAATAAATAAAAACAGCGACATCCAAACAGATTATATAGGCCACATCAGGTAGAAAATCCACATATAATATACAGCATGTTTTTTCTAAACTTGATCAAACGAAATTTACGGATATTAGACAGCAATGTATCGATAATTTACATTGTATAATTTTATCGGAAACGATGTTATTGCTTCTATTACAATTACTACTGACTTTCAATTTGTGTATCAGAATAACTATAAGTAGTTGGTTTTAGTTTTATTTTTATTTTGATCTGACCATTTGGTGAATCACACCGCAAAATTTTGTAAAAACCACAGCTCTGAAACTAGAGCAAGCAGTTTAACGTCATAAATTGATAGGCGAGTCAACAAAATTTATCATAATCCATGACCTGGAGGCCAATTCTCACGCTGGTAGAGATTATCTCTAAATAGACATTATCTCTAATCATGAATGTCTAAGAAAAATGTCACCAAAATGTCTACTAAACAAAAAAATTGCATTCTCAGTTACAATAGACATTATTACCTTCGACTTTGCTGTAGAGATCATAATAACACGTTCCGTTTTATCGATTTTGGTAGTATATAATCGAGAAACGTCGTCATTACAGATTTATAAAGTTTAAAAATATGAGCATGGTGTAAAAATAAATTACTTATTACTTCAAATACTAATTTATACCAATAATGTAAGCTACGATGGTTTTAAAAAATATTTTTTAAGTATGCGACTATGAGAAAAGTTTACCCGCGTGAAATGAAATTAGTTTTTATTTTTGTCTGGCATGACCGTCAATTCAATTGTCAAACACTTATTCAAAAATAAATGTTTTAAAAGACTGTTAAAGCTTGTTTTCTAGTAATGCTTTGTTGATTATTAGATATCTTAGACATGTTGGTATAATTAAAAGACTGTTGCCTACTGTGATTTTACTAGGCTATATTGATAAGTAGTTACTATTGTAGTAAAATTGATATTAAATCTTCCGTTAATTCCTTGGACAAACGGAAATTTTTCTCAAAGGCTCTGTCGCTCAATTCCATAGCATTTTTACGCCACAAACATTGCCGCCGTGGAATTTCGACCGCCGCATTCTCTGTGGCCTCAACTAAATTGTTTATAAAAGCTACAATATATTCTTCGGACATTATTTATGATTATATTATAAACGTAAGCAGAGTAGATATCTAAACAGAGATCTTTAAATTGAAATATATGTTCTTGACAACAGTGACAAACATATTAAAATGAAGTCAGTGACGTTTAATGTCAATTTGTCATTCGACATCGAAATCTCTACTGCTCCGGACCATTCGTGGCATCTCGAAGGAAAGGGTTTCGACATATCTCTAGCGTGACATCCCGAGAATACGAAAATTGGTTTTTATTCGACATTCGCCATTTTGTTTCGACATATCTCGAATTAGAGATCATCTCTACAACGCGAGAATTGGCCTCATGATCACATGAACCATGTCACGACAAAGATCACTAAATGGACCTGTATTGTTCCTACTGTTTAGATAACTTTTAAGAATTCTGTTTTATAACTGCATAATGGAGGTTTGACAGGTTCCAGTTAAACGGAGAAGTCAGCTGGTACTGCACTAAGTATTATTATAATAATCATATAGCATAATTATAGCAGATTGTTGCAGATACTCACTTTGATGCTTATCAGCTAACTGTATTAGGGGGTTGGGCAAGTCTCGCCGCCTGTAGAAGCACATGACTTTTGCTTCCACGTTGCCCGACGGCGTCTTGTTCAGTTCCTCTATCCGCCGGATCTGGTACGGAGACGTCGACGACGTCTCGAAATAGACGCAGTCTGCAGACAAACAAAAAGCATATTGGTTAGATTCAATGTACGACACGTATCTCGTTAAAGATATGGAAGCTCGAAGCACTTGTAGCGCGCTGTGTGCTGTTACGTATTTTATATCGCTGTCAACTGTAACATTGCATTTGCGCTAAACTCGCTTCAAACTTACCTTGTTATTATTACTGCCTGCGTAATAATTAGATACTTTATATGCAAATTATGTATATAGGATATGAAAAATTGGCGAGTTCGCAAAATTGGTTGTGAGAAGGAATTGTAATATTGACGCGTTTTAAAGTGACGTAAATAAATAAATATATTCTAGGACATTATTCCTCACACACGGCCATCTGACCCCAAACTAAGCAGAGCTTGTACTATGGAAGCCAGATAGCTGATATACTACTTTTCTTTTGTAAATACATACATATATAGATAATTACACCCAGACACAGGACAAAACAGACATGTTCATGCACACAAATGTTTGTCCTGAGTGGGAATCGAACCCACGACCTGCGGCGTGATAGATAGGGTATCTAACCACGCCAACCGGCCCGACAATGTAGGTTAGATTTAAGATGTCTGTATCATGATCAAGGGCGTCGACATGAACCACGAGTGCCAATAACTTCTTAATTAATGGTTTCGCTAAGCGGATAGTTTAAACGGTTAATAGTGATGATTTTCTCCCCAGCTAACTACTAACTGCGTTTGTCTCGACACTAAAGACAACATTCAATAAAATGTTTTGATTGTAAGAAAATGTGAAAAATAAAATATTTTATGCAATTGTCGACTTGAGGTGTTGAGTAGTTGGTGCGGAACGGATGGCCGACAATACGGATACACCGTGGCCTGTACCATGATACATAACTAACTCTGTAGCACATGGACACTAATATAAATGGCTCCTTTTACCGTTACACTGCTCAACGCAGCTAAATAGCCCCGTGCGCATAATGACACGCTCCGAACCTTTTATTCAAAAGCAAGCTTGTGTTAACAGCGTTAGTTTTGGTCGATTTATCTGCGGAACTAGTGACAATGCTTAATTTTTCAGAATCATATACATATAGCTAAAAGTTGGTGTCACTCGGGTCATTGAACCGGACAACCTCAGTCAGGTTTCCTAGATTTTTTCACGTCCAGGTTTTATATTACAAATACAGTAGTGTAGTGTAGTAGTACAGTGTAGTTAGTTATCAGTCGAGAATTTTGACCTGAAAAGTGATTTGAGTTATTTCTACCGATTGCTTTTGTCTACGAATAACAAAGACAAGATCTCATGAATGAATTCTAAATAATGCTTGTAGCTTTCCGTCGGATTTTCAGATGGCAGCCCTACATACCTTTATAATATGATGAATGTATTAAGATAATTGTTCGCAAATTACGGCGCCGTAATAACCAAGGAATTACAAAACGCTCCTCAATCTCCATTAATTATGTTCAATTTATGGCGACTCTTACGGAATGGCGGAAAATCAGTCGTCACCATGGAATCAAGAAGCGAAATTAAGACAATGGCTCGAATCGAACACAGTATGAAACAAAAGAAAAAGTGCGTTTGGTAATCGAACCAATGCCAAATACGTGCTACTTCCTAGTATTCCAACTTATTGTAGGGGTAGTGAGGGCTTCAGCTAAAAAATGTCAATTTAGCGTTTACCTTGACCCTTTAAAAATATTTTGAATCTTCAATTGGGGAAGATTATACGAAAAAAAAAGTTGAAAGGAGACATTGAGAATGAAGCCAGTGTTGCTGTGCCACGATACAATAATTCCCCAATGAGTTATTACTTTGACCATCATTTCAGAAACATCAATTCGTGATGGGTGTTATGACAGACCCTGATTTGATTCTTGGCTTTAGTTTCAACTCTGTATACTCGAGCAATTCGGACGATTTGAAAAATACTGTCAAAATGTCACGCAAATTGAAGGAAATCTTTAGTAATAATCATATGTGGTGTATCAAATAAAATTAGCATTAGATCTAAGGAATTATGAATGCAGGACAATGTTATTGGTTTATATTTACACTCTTTGTGTTATTTCTTCCAAAATAATCAATTAGTTAGATTGTTTGCAGATTAGTATCATACTTTTTAATAGCCGAAAATAGCATTAGTCGATATCATATTTCGTATACGAAACTTTCCATTCTGGTGCGATTCCGAGGTGAACTAAAATTAACTTACGATGAGACGTTGATTCACGTGTATTAGGAAGAGCGCATTGCGTTTTCAATTCTGGTTATTGAGCATTATTACAAATGCCTACATTTTTTTTATTCAAAATACAATTCTCTCTCTCTCTTGCCTTATTTCCATTACTTGATGACGGCTCTCCTATAATTTATTCTAGAACTCAAGGCCCAGTCAGTGTCGGTTGAGGTGGTTTCATAGAGTTTCTAGTTATGGTGATCATTAAATGTCTTTTAGTTCAGTAATTTTTCATATGGTTTGATAGCATAATAAAATGCCCGTAAGTTAAGTTACTTAACATTTTTTTCTTAGTATTTGCGAGGTTGGACAAATTAATCAAGGATAAGGTGATTTTTAATTACAGAAATTTGAGAATATTCAAAGATGAACTTTACGAATCGTTTCAACCTTGATCAGAGAGCGATGCATTCATTATGATCATTTGTGACAACACTGTTATAACGTTGAAGTATGAATAAATTAGACCTTATTAAAACGCAACTAAATGAATCAAGCAACCCATAAAAACGAACCCTGCGATGTTTCAATACAAATCGTAAAATGTAGAGTGTAGACGCGCAGCGACCCGGCTGCCTATAAGAACAACTGGTACTTATATCAATAGGTATGCAGTAGCTATACATACCGACGTGGTTCATCTACGTAGATAGGTAGGTACATAGCAGACCAATGCTAGTGTTGCTGATACGTCTATATAATATCACCTAGCGCTATAGTTATGTACATGTGTAAGTTGGGGCATTATGCGGCTGATAGCGATGTTAACGCCCGTTCAGTTTTGCCAAGATGTGTATTTTTGGAACGTGTCAATAAGTAAGTGTATAGTAAATTTAGACTGGACACGTCATCACGAGAGGGCGTAGAATGATTGAATTCTCTTAGTGAAATTTCACGTGGTGATATTTTACGTGTGTTCTTTTGTTATTAAATAAATACGTCACCGTAAAATTGTAAATACCGTTAGATTATAATCTATCTCGCGATATTGTAAACTGTCGAACACAAATGTTTTTTTAAAAATCTATATTGTAAAGTTCAAATTATGTGATGTAAATTTGACCTACATTCGTAGCATTCGATCGACTGAAAGCCTTGATGGCGTATGTAATCGTGTCTAGAAGGCATCAACAGGCACTATAAACATTAATTATGTATTGACTAGACTATAACTGCTGTATAAATGAGGTAAATACGAAAAAAGGTTTTATGACACGATCATGAGACTACTAAAAGTATGCAACCAAACTAGGCACCTTCTTCAAATCCACGTGGTCCCAAACCCTATGGTATCTTCGCTTCTTATTTCTCAGTAAATATTGGCACAAACAATCGATAAATTGTCCAGTAAAATAATGTGACGTTGCTAGATAGATCTGTATAAGTAATTATTTTTATCATCCTAATCTCATGAAGTAGAATTGAACGATCCCATGGAGGTCTAAAAATACCACTCGAGCATACTGCTTAGTGGAATTCATTATTCGAATTTACAGCAGATCTTATACAATTAATCAAATCCAAACATATAACTTGGTGGAATTAATTGTATAAAATGAGTATCTTAATATACTTACTTGATTTGCTGTGAATTCGGGAAATTAATTCCATTCAGCAATATTGCTCGAGTGACCAAATGGTCCCCCAGATCGATCGTGCGTGGTATAAAATATAAAACCGAAGCTTTTATGAATGAAGCTTTCAACCGACCACGTGGTCCTGATTTGCAAACTAATGCGGAGCTATGTTCGTTATCTATTTTACTTCGAATCAAAATAGCGACAACCACTTTGATGAATAAAAATCAGATTAGCCAGTCAAGACTTCAGACAGACAGCCTTCTAAGACTCAACTTGCAGCTATTATGGCCCAACAGCGCAATTTTAAGAATCAACAATGACAACAACAACAGTTTTATGCCCAATAAATTAATTTTGTATTCAATTAAAAGCTAAGATTCGCACGGTTATTATTGGCATGAAGCAGCATCGTCTGCTATCGACATCCGCGTACAGTCAGCAACATAAGTAGCTGAACAACTCCAATTCTTAAAAAAAAAAACGAAAGATTAAATAAACATGCGTTTTGTAAATATGTAAAAAATCCTACAACCACATATTTAAGTTACTAACTATAAGTTTTAGCGTACTGGTGTTTTTTTTAAATTTGGATCTGTTCAGCAAGTTATGTTTTTGACTGTACATGACAGGTTGAAAGTGCAAACATGCAAAGCTTCTGCTCGAGCATCGTTAGTCTACAACCAAAAATTGCGAGCGTATTGTCAATCAGGCAGTCAGGACTAATTCTTATAAGTGTTATTATTAGGATTTGATAGAATCCGCAGAAACAACTTTATTCTTTAAAGATACGAAATTTGAAATGGGGAAAATATGGAGATTTAAATGACATCAAGATAGGTAAGGTATGATATTGTAATAATAGTAAGTTGCGCATACGTTTTGATATTAAATAACAAACCAATAGACATGGTAAGATACCCTATCTATCACGCCGCAGGTCGTGGGTTCGATTCCCACTCAGGACAGACATTTGTGTGCCTGAACATGTCTGCTTGTCTTGAGTCTGGGTGTAATGTAATTATCTATATAAGTATGTATTTACAAAAGAAACGTAGTATATCAGTTATCCCGTATCCGGCTTCCATAGTACAAGCTCTGCTTAGTTTGGGGTCAGATGACCGTGTGTGAGGAATAATGTCCCAGAATATTTAAATACATATAAGCAGAAATGTCAGCGGCCTATTGTAATCGCGCGCATAAATTCTGAAATAATTATTTAATTCGAGCCATAATAGCAAATATACCAGCTCACTTGATTTCGAGAGGTAAAAGGCCTATATAATATGCCATATTGTCTTACTCATTCTAAGCTTAATAGTAACTGAACGGATGGTTACATAGAGGTTACGTGAAATATGTATAACGTAAGATATCCAAATAACATTGTTTATTCAACCGTATAGGTTAACCTAACCATGTCTACAAGACGAGTCATTGTGGAACCACAACCGTAAGTCATCTTACTATTTTCATTTATCTCCGCCGAACTTCCGTTCAAGCAGTTTACGAGTTCATACACACTAGTTTTAGTGCTATTTAAATAAATATTAGAAAAAGAACCAATGATAAACTCATCCACGGAGCGTCGACCAACGGATTTCGAGTGTCGTAAATGATGTCACTAGACTCTAGTGCATTATGCTCTAGCTAGTGACTAGAGCATTGTTTCATTTCATTATAATATCGATGCAATGTGGGTTTTTGTGTAAACGAAACGGTTTGTAAAATCGAAATGGACTTTACACCCTTTCGAATAACAAGTTTTGGAGGATAACATTGAAAAGCGCAAGTGGGCTTCGTATCGTATGAACGAACGACACGTAAAATAATCCAGAATTTATTTGTAGTTCTAGCTAGCTGGCGATAGTGTATTGACAGTATTCGCCGCAGGTAGATAAACTACTTGAATCCTCCCCTCATTAAACGACTGTCCACTTCTCTGGTTTAGGCTGAGGTGGCTATTGAGAAATGAAGAAGCAAGTCTTCTTCTATGCCTGGCCCTTTCCCATTTTATTTGAGGTCGGCCCTCCGTATCATGCGTCTCCAGGCAGCTCGGTCCTGGGTCGTCTCTTTGTTGACTTGGACTTCTTTGAGGTTCTTATTTACTACGGACATCCATGTGATTCGGGGTCTTCCTCGTCCTCGGGGTTTGGTTTCGATATCATGCACTTTTCTGGTCATGTGGTCGGATGATCGCCTCATAACGTGTCGGTACCACCGCAGACGGCTCTCCTGTATATAAGATATGAAGAAGCAAGTATCGTTTATTTTTGCGTTATTATTGTAATCCTTGCATTCGTCATTTAAAAGGTATGAAAATGAAAATGAAATGAAAATATTTTTTATTCAAATAGGCCTTCACAAGCACTTATGAATAGTCTGACTCTAACGCTCGGTTCGGAAGGTTGCTTTTACTGAGAAGAGCCGGCAAGAAACTCAGCAATTACTCTTTTCAAAACCAACTCAGATTTATTACATTAAATTATTTATCTAGTCTCACTGACAATATATGTGTGTTATAACAAAAAAGAAAAGAAACAAAATGATGAGTGACATAGTTAATAAATAGATAGCAAATTTAAGCAGACCAGCCCCCACAAGCAGCACCTGTTCACAAGTATGACGCATGTGGCAGCCATCGCCCTCCTCGCACATATTGTAGGGAAGTGAGCGACCCGCCACACGACGCCGCCGCAAGCAAAGGCCTCAAAGTGAGCATGACTACCATAAGCTTGCTAAAAAGAAAAACAATTTCACGGAATATGAATAAGAACACACAATATGTTATCACTGTTACCATTCACATGTTTATAGGGCAAAAAAAAAAAGTAAGTGTATCATAATAACAATATTAAAAAATTATGATAATATATTACACAAAAATTTATATACATACACAAAAGTAACAAATCTACCAAGCATTATCGTCTTTTAAATAATCATTCACAGTATAGTAAGATTTTTCAATTAAAACAGCTTTAATACGGTCCTTAAATCTTTGGTATTAGAATGAATACTTCACATCGGCTATCCGGTCGATGGGGTCCAACTCAAAACTGACAGGGCCAATTTATTGTTGAGAAAATTACCTAGGTATCTACGCGGCTTTCACCAATGCTATGGTGGAATTGAAATTGTTAGCCGCGGGCTTTTGTTTAGAAGAAATTTAAATGCCCGAAACAAGGTTTCAGTATGATAAGACGTCAGTTTCTGGTGGGCTAATCCCTTATATCGATTATGAACTTAATGTTTCTACCATGTTAATCATCAGTAATCAAAATCCTCCCATCAATTGTAAGTAGAGACAACGTTTAGGCGAGGACACCTCAAGAAGACAAACGTCTGGATGCGGAAGGCGATACGCGATGGACCGAAAAAAAGGCTGATAATGAGATGAATCATCAGGGTCACCGACATGATTTGCTTAGATCTTAATTGAATTCCAAAATAAAATCCAGTTGGTACTGGTATTTTATTTATCTTTGTACCACTGTTGTACCTTTTGCAGTGACCCTACACCACGTGTGTCCAACTTTTTCCGTGTCAGATTTACACTGCGGTCTGCGTGTTTTCAATTCATCATGGGTCGCAACGCGCAGTGTACATAGCTTTATGTCAGTTTGTCGAGCACGATGCCAAGCTGAGCGATTGTCACGGTTTATTGCAAAAAAATACAGAAGGACCACAAAAATATTTGACACATTGTTTCCATGTTGTAAGTTCATTGACCCATTTAGTTTAGGACACGTGTATGTTGAAGGCTACATATACATGTAAGTGACTAAAGCTTAGCGAGGGCGGAGATTTGATAGTTGAATAGGTACATCACCAACCATCATACATGCAGTGACTGCACTACTGCTTACATTGTTTTGGTTCCCTGATTATGACAAAGCTTTTTAAAATTGTTTATGTAATGTAGCCAAAATCAGTTGCGTGCGGGAGTCTATCTAATTCTCGCGGACTCCATCCGACAATAGAGCAAGTTAAAAGATGGCAAATACGGGGATATCAAGGGAGCATGTGTGATAGAACCATGACATACAGTTGTATGGTGTGTGCTACAAAAATCGATTCATTATTGGATCTCCTGCGTCCGTGTAGGTATCCGTATCAGTCAAAGAATCCATAGCTAATATTATAAATACATAACTTTTACATGTTTCTTTTCGATCTCATAGAAAAGTATGGACTGGTCTGATTTGAATATTTGGCACATCTACCATAACCTGGGTGAATTTAGACGTACTGATACATGCTTCAGTATTCAAGCATTTCAACTTTTTAGAGTATATTTCACATTTAAGCCATTTCATTTGAATAAAGTTTGTAGGCTGAAGTGGCAATGGGCCGGCCACGTCTGTCGACGAACGGATGGTCGATGGAGCAAACAAGTCTTGGAGTGGAGACCGCGTCTTGGCAAGCGTAATGTCGGACGCCCCCCAGCTCGCTGGACTGACGACCTTAAAAGAGTAGCCGGACTGGGCTGGATGCGAGTGGCGAGAAACCGAAAAGAGTGGCGCGCTTTGGGAGAGGCCTATGTTCAGCAGTGGACGGATAAAGGCTGATGATGATGATGAAGTCGAATTAAATCAATGGAATATTTTTATAATGTTGATACAGGTGTTAAATTAAACTAATAAAGGTAATATCTTTGTTATTTAATTTTGTGCTAGTTAGTTAGTTGTCACACGGAAGCTCAGTTAACAATATTTGCGAGTTTGCATCATAAATGATTCTAGTAGGTATTATTATTAGTGATAAAAAGAGGAAAATAATCACCAGAACATAATAATTGCAAAGATTAGTATTTATACACCATTAAGCAATAATATTTTATGTACATGTATCTAAAAAATAGCTAGTTACCGTGTTTACAACCTAGGTAGGCTGAAGTAATGGGTCAATGAACCTTACTTTCACATAACTGAAGGTTATATGTAAGTACTTACTCGATAATAAACTTTTGTTTGCTATTTCATGAATAAAATAAACATTTTATTGCAAAACTAAGTTAAAATGTATATACCTACCTCTCTTGCTATTGATTTTAAAAGAGTACATTGAGGAAAAATCTTATTAAATACAAATACTTTTCAATCCATAGGTACGTAACAAATGTTTGTAGGTATATATACGTGTTAAAATATATACTTTATATTAAAAGGCGATAATAGCTCAGTGATAGTGACGTCGAGTGCCGTGACGAATATTGTAAGTTCGAATCCTACAATGAGCTTGAGCTTTCTGTGAAAGAAAACATAGTGAGGAAACCATAGCATGGTGGTAAAGTAGAAAATGTGTCGCCAAACACGTAACAGTGTGCAGCTGCAAGAGAGACAGTTCCTTCTAGGCTATATGTGCCACCACATCGACCACGTCATCACTCACCATAGTGAGATTTGGTCAAACTCATAGTAGCACCACAGTCTATGTATCTCTTACAGTCGGCCAACAGACACGTCTAGACAGAGCAATCGTGCGGGGCTTGCGGGGTGAGAGAGGGGCGGTAGCGAGCCCAAGCTGCCATACACTCGCTTGGGACACAATGCAGCGGGACGAATGTCAATTGTTATTTTTAAAACACATTCTGATAACTATATAAATAAAAATGGATCGCCGAAATGTTTGTACGCGCATAACTTCCGAACGACTGCACCAAATTGGATAAATCTTTCTTTCATGTTTTCTTTATTGTCAGGTTTGTATAAAAAAAAAATTACACCGGGAACGCGGGTGAAACCGCGGGGAACAGCTAGTTATATATATATTCAATAGCTTGTGTGGGTAATGGTTACTAACTTACTACCATAGTGGCTGACTGAACCAATTTGAATGAAATCTATACTAATATTATAAAGCTGAAGAGTTTGCTTGTTTGGTTGAATGTGCTAATCTCAGAAACTACTGGTTCAAATTGAGGAAGGCTATACTAGCTACTTTTTATCGTGGGAAAACATAAGGTCCCTCGGGAACGCAGGTGAAACCACGGGGCGGACACGGATGTGATAGATATTATACCCCTTTGTACCTTTATTCCATTAATAAAATCATTCTTCATTGTAAATAAAATTATAAATTGTTCTGATGGGATTTCTCTTATTTCCAACAATAATGTATCTTTTGATAATAAAGTGGTCTATAGAGCTATAGTATAGCATATTACCTAAAATACATGAGGAAAAGAATCCATTTAGTAACAACTGCTTCTAAATAGGTTTCCCTTTCTGAAGGTTAGATAATGTTGGTAGGTTACCTATATTTATTACAAACTTTGAAATGCAGAAATTTTGCCATGACAGTAATATCTAAAGCATTGTTTCTCAAACTGTGGGTCGCTACCCTGAGGAGGGTCACAATTTCTTCAGAAAATAACACCCATCTACAATATGTGTACGAAATGAGTATGGGTAGGTACTGTATATAAAAATACACTTTAAATATTATTATTGTTTACAATTAATTATTAAGTAAAGCTATCATATTGTGATACACCTACTTATGACAAAATACTATTTATGTATATATAGATAGTGAGGCATTGAAAGGATGTTAAACAGATATAAAAAAAATATTTGTTTGTTTATGATGTCATTATAATTGATGGAAGAAAATATGTTCTGTTCAACTTTTAACATAGTTACAAAGTATTGAGGCAGAGGAGAATAATATTTTCTTTCAATTTGATTTCGCAAAAGCAATAGCCAAATAATATGAATTGTTCTCGTAGGACATACATAGTGTAGTGGGGTTCAATGTTAAATAAAAAAGAACTCAAGGTGGCAAATGTAGGTCAAGTAATGCTTTGTCAGAGGTATTTTATTAAGTATGCACATTTTTTCAAGTCAGTGTAAATATGATGAATCACAATAAATTAAAGATTAAGTAAATCTTTTTATTTATTGCCAACAAAATTTATTAAAGATTAAAAACTTTAAAGCAACAACTATGTTACTGTACATTGATATGTATATTAGCATACATACTTAGTACTAACAATAATGAAAAAATTATAATCAGATAAGTAACACAAATAAATGTTATCCAAACAAAGACACTGTACCTAATCTTTTCGATGGCACTACATTATATGATAGGAAGTGATATAAAAGGAAGAGCTAATTAACATTCGACGCGACGACCGCAGAGCGCGGCACATGAGGCGCCCGGGTCCCCCGCGACAACTACAAAAAACCGAAGCGGCGGTATTATACACAATCGTAATTTCCGGCACTACCAATTCCAAGATCAACATGTCCTACACCCTAGTTTCCCATGAAGCCCATCATACTACCCCTTATACTACCATTACCAAACACTGAAAACTCGCATCAAAATATTTTGACAACATTGAATATAACCTAAAATCTCGTGTTGAAACCGTCAAAACTTCATCAAACAATCATAAAAAGTTATTATTTTCAGTACGTAACTGAAGGCGCTTGGTGCCTAACCAACCGCACGCAGATACGCAAGCCGATACAATGATACCTAGATGCAAATGCTAATGTCCAATTTGACGAAATTTGGTAATAATTATAACTTTTCCGCAAACACGGCTTTATATTTAGTGAAATACACAAACCATCCCGGCAGTTTGTAATACGGGCAAAATCGAGAGATGAAACATTATTGAACTAATTATATGTGAGCAATTAAATGAAGGTACGACAATCAAAGCAAAGCACCGCTAGTCGGCTGGCGGTGAACCGGCGAAGCTACAACAAAAATAACCAATTATTGCTACTTACCGCCGACTCTGTACATATTCGCAGCCATTTTTATACACAATCACTATTCATTAACACTTAATTAATCTACATCTGACACAATTATAACTATAACACTATGTAATTGAGCTTTTAACAATGTTTTTCATCACGTTAACTCCGGACGCCTTTCGCTGATCGCCATTTTCTTTCACACTACTAATTTGGCCAGTGCGCAGTCGCACTTTTTGGCGTAAACTTCCAGCTCCCGAAACAAAGCAATGACATGTCATGAAATTGTGTTCACTAAATATAAAAGAATGATTGTTGTTTTAACATAAAATACGATTTATTTTACAAATATTGTCCATAATTGAAATTTATTTTACTGTGTCCTAAAAATAAAAAAAAATCATTCAAGTACGTTTCTTTACTACTCAGAAAATATTATAAACATTATGATTATGAACACATGGAGATTTTGGTATCCAGAAAAATTTAATCGTTATTTACTTTTATAACTCGGCATTTAGCTTTTTGATATTATTTAGTATATTTTTAATAAAAATGTGTTTATGTTTGACTTGTACACATTACGTTTTTTTTTTAATTTTGTTCATATGTAGATGAAACGGAACGTGTGTGAAGTTTGTGTCATAGACAAAGACGCTGTGTTTGCTTATGGCTTAGCTTCTATTGTTAATGGAATTTATCATAGAGTTCTATCTTTGCCTACGTAGAGTGCTAAAACCATAAACAACACTAAAGTATTTCTAATACCATTTATATATATTATCATAATGACATTCTAAAAATATATTTGATTTCCCGAATATTAATGTTCAAAAATAAAGCTTAAAAAATTAATCAAAACCTGTCGCGTTTTCCAAAATGACGTGGCCTGCGTGACAGCTGATTAATCTATGGTTTTGATTTGACAATTGCCAAATCAGCCAGTCTTTCCCGTTTGGTAAAAATTGTTGTAAAATTGAAATACTAATTTAATTTTCTGAATGAATACATAGTGAGACGTTAACATTTTGCAAACGTGCCTTGTGGCGTGCCACTGCATGCATACTAGGTACGTACAATGTCAAACTAACACAAATATTATAGTGCAAGTTGTAAACTTGTAACAGATTTAGAGATCGATGTTTATTCATTGTTTCTTCGATAGATCAGCGATATGGCCACGTACGAGGACTTTATTCAGCAGAATGAGGACAGGGATGGCATACGGTTCACGTGGAACGTGTGGCCTTCGAGTAGGATCGAGACGACGAGGCTAGTGGTACCCCTGGCCTGTCTTTACCAACCATTGAAGGAGCGTCCTGATTTGCCACCGATACAGTATGAGCCAGTGTTGTGTACACGCAATACTTGCAGAGCCATACTAAATCCTATGTGCCAGGTTGATTACAGAGCAAAATTATGGGTGTGCAACTTCTGCTTTCAAAGAAATCCTGTAAGTAAATTTCGCCCTTGCACAATTGCTTTCCATCTACTATACTAGTATGGGAGCAAATAGACTCAAATTTTAGAAATGTCTTGTCACCTATTATATATTCATTGTATATATTATAATAGGTGACAAAAGGTTTTATTGTTTGAAGGCTATTATTTGTTTATTCAGAAACCTTTTTTCCCAGAATATGTTATTTATTTCAATGATATTTCCAATTTGCTTGTTAGTGTATAACTTTCTTGTACAATAAGAAATATTTGTATGTTACAATAAATCTTGCTATGATGCAGTGCTATTTCCCACATAGAAATTTTTTCATTACAAAAAGCTAAAAATTATAACATGCAGAACAGTTTTAAGTATATTCTATTATAAAGTCAAACTTAAATATTTTCAGTTTCCCCCTCAATATGCAGCCATATCAGAGCAGCATCAGCCTGCAGAACTCATCCCTAACTTCTCAACAATAGAGTATACAATTACTCGTGCTCAGACTATGCCTCCAATCTTCTTACTTGTTGTGGACACTTGTTTGGATGAAGAGGAACTTGGAGCACTCAAGGATTCCTTACAGACTTCATTGAGTTTGATGCCACAGAATGCTTTGGTTGGTCTTATTACATTTGGACGTATGGTGCAAATACATGAATTAGGTTAGTATTGACAATTAAGTTGTTTATAATAAGTATGTAATTATCTAAGCTAGATTTCAATCTGTACTGTAGGTTATTATTATTACTAGCTGTTCCCTGCGGTTTCACCTGTATTTTCAGTATAAAAAATAGCCTATAGCCAACAAAATTAGCCTAAGTTACTCCTTACAACATCAACCAGAGAAAGTCCCTTCAAAATTGGTCAAGCCATTTCGAAGATTAGCCAGAACAAACAGACAGATAGAGACAGACATTTTTTATTTCTTTTTGTTATACATACTCTTTCATATGCATTTAGTATAAAGCTGTTATTTTGACATTGCAAACAGACACTTATTTTTATTTTATTTGTATAGTTGAAAAATAAATAGTTGGAGTACCTAAGTGATGATCATAATTACATCAGCAATTAGAAATCAGATATTTAGATATATCATTCATAGACCATCTAATCATGTTATTACGCAACTTATTAAAAACAGCTTGTCATAGATTGTGTTTATAGTTCTTCATCTTTATATTACAGGTACTGAAGGCATTTCAAAATGTTACGTATTCAAAGGTACCAAGGACTTGACAGGAAAACAGATTCAAGAGCAACTGGCTATTGGTCGTGTAAATACTCCAAATCCACAACAACGTCCAGGTGCCCCTACTTCGCAGCCACCTGCTCACCGCTTCTTACAGCCTGTGAAGCAATGTGACATGGCATTGACAGATTTATTAGGAGAACTTGGTCGTGACCCATGGCCTCTGGGTGTTGGAAAGAGGCCTTTACGTAGCAGCGGTGTTGCTCTCTCATTAGCTGTTGGATTACTAGAGGTCACTTATCCTAATACCGGTGCCAGAGTTATGCTGTTCCTTGGTGGTCCATGCTCTCAAGGGCCGGGTCAGGTTGTCAACGATGAGCTGAAGCAGCCAATCCGTTCTCACCACGACATCCAAAAGGATAATGCCAAGTATATGAAGAAGGCTATAAAACATTATGAAGCTTTGTCTCTGAGGGCAGCGACAAATGGCCACTCTATTGATATTTACTCATGTGCTTTGGACCAGACTGGTTTGATGGAGATGAAGCAGTGTTGTAATTCCACCGGGTTAGATAAACTCATCACATTTGTTTTTTATTCATAAAATTTGGTAGCGTTGTATAATTTTTGTATAGCAATATCTATTTGAATGTTAAAATCAAAAAAATCTTTTTCAGTGGACACATGGTAATGGGAGATTCCTTCAACTCTTCGCTGTTCAAGCAGACATTCCAGAGGGTGTTTGCCAAGGATCAGAAGTCAGACTACAAGATGGCATTCAATGGCACTTTGGAGGTCAAGTGTAATAGAGAACTCAAAAGTTAGTACGTGTAGTATGTAGTTAGCTACCAAAACTCATAGCAAAAAGTTCACTTCAAGTGCAGTATTTGCATTGGCAGTCATTGATAAAGTTACTAAAATACTCTGCCTACTTGGATATCACCCACACCAGCACAGATACACCAGTAAGGCATGTCCTGTCATACCCAAGGGATTACCTTACTGCACAGCGATTTGTGGTGCGAGATATATGTATAACACCATGAACTGTGGAGAATTATAGAAAAATTGTTAACTGTATTTAAAAGAACTAAAATCATACTTTAAATTGAGATACTATTATACCATTATGTAATAATTGATTGATAGTGATGATGAGTTCCATAGTCACTTAGGCATTCTCCTTTCAGCCGTTATGGAGTTGAGTGGTAAAAACTCGAATCGAACCCACAACCAATTCGCCTTTATTTAAGCTTATAACTAGTTCACAATTAAATAATAAACCTTTTTAAACTTGTTTTTGTAATTTGTAGTATCGGGCGCGATCGGGTCATGCGTGTCACTGAATGTAAAGGGCCCCAGCGTGTCGGACCAGGAGGTGGGCATGGGGAACACCTGTCAATGGAAGATGTGCACTTTTACACCCAGCACTACTATGGCTATATTCTTTGAGGTTAGTTTGAGATAAATAAGGTAAGTGGTATAAAAAATTGATAAATACATATTTTCCGAAATCAACACTTTAATTCTATGTTAAAATGAATTAGTTGCAATTTATACTCTAGAGTCACCCTCATAAAGCTCACATTATTCTACAGGTAGTAAACCAGCACGCAACAGTTCCTCAAGGCGGGCGTGGTTGCGTACAGCTTATAACTCAGTACCAACACTCGAGCGGACAGCGGCGCGTGCGCGTCACTACTGCTGCTAGGAAGTGAGTTATTTTGTTTTAAAATATATCTATTTAAATTCCGTTGAAGAAGAACAACAAGAGAAATTTAGGACAATACAATTTTCACGAGTTTGTATAATAAAAGATTTAAATAAACAATTCCAAGAGCCCGATACTCACGGCTTTAGACATAATAAGGCACCTAATCTATAGTAATATGGTAAAGCTGAAGAGTTTATTTTTGGTTTGAACACGCTAATCTGAAAAAAAAAAAAACATTTGATAGCCCAATTCTTGAAAAAAGCTGCATGCTACTTTTTTAACCGACTCCGGGAACGCGGGTGAGACCGCGGGAAATAGCTAGTCTATACTTCTATCTATATTAATATTATAAAGAGGAAAAATTTGTATTTTTGTATGTTTGTAACGAATAAACTCAAAAACTACTGGACCGATTTCGAAAATTATTTCACCATTAGAATGCTACATTATTCCTGAGTAACATGGGCTATATTTTATCCCGGACCCGCGGGTGAAACCGCGCGGAAAAGCTAGTATTTAATAATCATAGTGGATATCTCTAAATATATATTAAATGAGTGAACCAAACTATCCTAATTAAAGAAAATTCGGCTAAATGAATTGTCTATCAACTCAGTTGGGGCGACGCAGCTGTGAGCTTACACCACATAGCGGCAGGTTTTGACCAAGAAGCGGCGGCGGTCGTGATGGCGCGCCTGGTGGTGTACCGAGCGGAGTTGGAAGATGGACCCGATGTGCTGCGTTGGCTCGACAGGATGCTCATTCGGCTGGTATGTTCATAAATATTGTATTGTTTTTATGAGCAAGTTCCCTTCTAGGCTTTGTGTCTGTTACCTTCTTCCACATAATCATTTGGCAATGATTAAAAAAAAACTATATAGCATAACCTACTATCCCTTATCTATCTATTTCTATTCTATCTATATAAAACGAAGTCGTTAGTTATTGCATTTATAACTTAAGAACGGTTTTATATGATGATTTGATATTAATTTGTTGGATATATCTCCACCCCGAATAACTATTAAAACATCGGAAAAAAATCCCGAAAATAATTATTTTAGTGAAACCGCGGGGCGAAAAGCTAGTCACTATTATAAATCCGAACATGTGTTTGTTGGTTTGTCCATCTTTTTTGCAAAGATATAATTTATGAACCGGCGAGAGATACTACTGTCGTGAACCTAAAATTATACTATTGTCATTAACCTAATTAATAACATTGTTGATTGTAAAGGCTCGTGCGCATCAAGGTGGGCCGCAGCGGGCCGTATCGCAACGGCCTATACGAAAGGCCCGCCCATAATGTGCGCGAGCCGAGAGAGAAGCGAGGATTTGCGTTCACATGCTCGTTGCTAGAATGCTATGAAATGTAAAATTTATGTTTGTTACAGTGTCAGAAATTCGGCGAGTACGGTAAAGACGACTCGAACAGCTTCCGTCTCTCCGAGAACTTCAGTCTGTACCCGCAGTTCATGTACCATCTGCGACGCTCGCAGTTCTTGCAGGTGTTCAATAACTCGCCTGATGAGACTACGTTCTATAGGTGAGTGATTTTTTTTTTTTTTAGGACAAAACAAACAACATAAACGTTTAAAAGTAAACCTGATCTAAATAGAATGAATGGTAATGGAACCGACTAATTTAACGTCGTTGAATAGTTCTTGATGATAAATTAATCGATACTTTATAAAAAGAAAATTCCTGATTCTCTTACTGACTCATCTATTCCCAGTCGAGACACGTTTTTTTTTTACTTTGTTTAGGCTTGTGATTGACCACGATCTCACTATGGTAAGTGATGATGTGCCCGAAGGTTTTGGACCTAGAAATCTGAAATTTTCCTTTTATGATGTAGACAAGGAATATGGACAGGTATTTTCGAAATTCAACCCCTAAGGAGGTAAAATAGGGGATCGCGGTTGAAAATACGGGGCGGCAAGCTAGTCTTATCTAATATATAAAATTCTCGTGTCATGTGTTTGTCTGCAAACTCCTCCGAAGCGGGTCGACCGATTCTTATGAACATTTTTGTGTATATTCGGTAGGTCTGACTATCGGTCGTAGGCTATTTTTTTTTATACCGCTACGCGGATGAAACCGCGGGAGACAGCTAGTAATAATATAGAAACTGGACTTTCACAAATAAACAAACGACATTTTCCAGGCATATGTTAATGCGTGAAGACCTAACACAGTCCCTGATCATGATCCAGCCGATCCTCTACTCGTACAGTTTCGGTGGTCCACCAGAACCTGTGTTGCTGGATACGTCGTCCATACAACCAGATCGTATACTGCTTATGGACACATTCTTCCAGATACTGATTTATCACGGAGAGGTTTGTTGTTTATTTATTCAGAAGTAATATCAATGCATAGCCATAAACCATTTGAATGATTGGAAGTCGAGGGTCGCATATTCCTCAGTTATTGAATTCGTTATAGTAAAGATTCCCACAATCTCACCATGGCTATTGATGATGTGGCCGAAGGAGGTAAGCACACAAAGCCTATAATGAAACTGACTCTCAAGTGCAGTTGTTGAAACACACCGGTGAAGACAACCAGGTGACAAAGTACCCTACGATCATGGTATGGTTTCCTTGAACGGAAGCTCAAGCTCATTTTAGGATTGGTGCCTGCACCTGACTGAGCTATGATCGCTATAGCTATAGCTATAATATCTCCCACTTGCACTTGCACTTGCACTCGCACAGACGATAGCCCAGTGGCGCGGGCTCCGCTACCAGGACATGGCGGAGTACGAGAGCTTCGCGCAGCTGCTGCGGGCGCCGGTGGACGACGCGCAGGACATACTGCAGACGCGCTTCCCGGTGCCGCGGTATATTGACACGGAGCATGGCGGCTCGCAGGTGGGTTCAACTATATACTCCACTCTATTGGAACAGGATGATTACGATTATTTGATTTGATTGCATAAAATTGGTTTGTTTGTCGATGTTCTATTTTTAAGACAAATTGTGGTCGGTAATATTTTTTCTTTTTGCTGATGTTAGGATGGTAAAGAAGTTGTCATTTATATTCAAATATGTTTACGTCATAGAAAAAAAGGCAAATCATCATATCGGTAAAGTTTTTTAACTTGATTTGTACATTTGTAATTTTAGTGAATATTAATTTCTTACGTAACGAAATAACTATAGTATTTGGTATTGGTATTTATTTAAGATTAAATCACATCAGGGAAATTCTATATTATGATCATCACCGTGTGGTCCATCATATTTAGTTTTTGTTGCCAGTATTCTTTCCAACATGGCATTTACTTTCTGTTGAGTTTTCAAGAAGTTATTAAAATGTGTATCATCATAACTGGCAACTTTTTTAACGCTGTTTAATGGCAGCTGCTGTCTTGATGCCATTTGTATTTTGCAGCATTCATCACTATCGTTTACTTTATCTCTATTTCCTGTTCCGTGCCAATCATGTTCCTCCAATCTTTCGTGAAATCTTTTCGCATCATTTCTATTGTAATTATTACCATTATGGAAATGTGTTTTATAGTTCGAAGATTTATAGTTACTTATATCATCTTTGTAACTCGATTTAGGTCTATCTCTCGATATGACATCCCCCCTATTCGTTCCTCTAAAATTATGTAAAGGATAATCATAATTTTCTAAATGTTTCGGTAAGTATGGGTACTTTTGTCTTTCACTGCGATGTCTATTTTCTTCGTCATTATAACTCTTATCACGTTTGAAATTGTAATCACGATGATGCCATTCAGAATTGCCTCTTGTAAAAGGATCTTGAGTTGTGACTATGATATTCTGATTCATGATACTCATCGGTTTTGATATAGGTATTCCTAATGGAGGGATTTCGTTTAAATTTGTTTGTATTGTTATCGCAGTAGGTTTCAAATTAACAGGGTTAGAGTAAATGATACCCATTCTATTTACATTTTGTGGTGTGTTTGGAGCAACGATGGTATTTGTAGATTGTTGTATTATTGGACTCATGGGCATTGAGTTTGGGTAGCTTGGCCCTGAAGAATGATATATAATTTTCATAGGTGCAGTGTATTCGTGTTGCAAATCTTTCTTCTCAGTCATTCTAAGTTTACCACCAGCAGTTATAATTGTACTCTCCTTTATAGTTTTTAATTGTTGAAACATTTCCATAATCTTTTCAATCACATGAGTAGCTTCTTTTGTTTTTTCTTTTTCTGGTGTTGGTGTTGTGGTTGTTAATTCTAGAACATAAATTGTTGTGGTTTATAATTACAATTTTGAATTAAACCGTAGTACCTATATTTAATAAAAATCATACTAGTTTTACCTGTTGTACTCTTTGAAGTTGCAATTGTAGTTTCAGTCGTAATTTCTTTCTTCAAATCTTTTATAATGATGTCTTTTATGGTTCTAGCAATTTCCTTAATTATATTCGTTGATATAGAGGTGTCTTGTTTATCATCATTGGTACTTTTTGATTTAGTATATTCATTTTCAGTTGGTGTGCTTCGTCTCACTTCAGACTGTTTATCAGATTCTTTCTCATTATCTCTGGAACGAACCATCTTTTCCGTAGTCGTAAAGGGAGTCAATTTTTTTAACGTTTCTTTTAACATAATAATATCGTTAAGTGATAGAAGCAATGAATTATTTTTAGATCTCTCTCTCTCTTCATATATTTTAAAAGGGTTCGCGATAGTTCTTATATTTTGTTGCGTTTCAGTTTTTTTTGTTATTTCATCTAAATATATGTTATAATGTGTTTTGTCATCGCTATTTTTAAAGTTAATAATATTATCCTTATTTTTCTGCTCTAAAAGTGATCGGATGAACGGACTCAGTCCTTCTACATCCATAAAGCCATTATACTGTTGTGGAACGCTGTTTTCATCAATTTTTGATTTGGGAGGTACAGTCGTTGTAAACATTCTTTTCCTAGCAATATACTCCGCTAAAAAACCTCCTATGTAATCTATATCTTTTGCAGGTAAAATATAATTCTCCCCATGTTTGTTAGTTCTTGGAGTTGAAATTATTTCAATTTCAACAACCTTTTTTCTTGTTGTTTGAGGTTTTGTATTAAGTTTAGTATATTTTAAAAAATTTGCAATATCTTCTAGGTTTGGCTGGTTTTGGTAATTTTCAGTTACGGTAGTGAAATCATTAGAATCTGCATTTTCATAATTATTGTTTAAGTTACGCATCAAATATTTCATAACATCCTCCAGATTTTTCTTCCCGACGTCTTCCATACGGGAACTACTGGTTTCACCTAAAACATTTTTAATGATTTTATGTATGTTTGTATTGTTTTATACCTATATCGTAACTAACTACTTACTTCTTTTATCGAATGAGTATGTTTTCATCGTTGTTTTATGTTGATCGTAAGCCGTGTTCAGTTTTTGGATGTTGTTTATATTTTCCGTACTCGGCTTCGAAAGACATTCTTGGCGTAAATTTCTAAACAAGGAGATCTAATGTTAAAATTACGGTATCAATAATTTTATTAGGACCCAATTCTCAAGTTTTCGACATTTATATCGCATTAGACAATCAAAACATTTTGATAAATATCCGCCATGTTTTTGTCAAATGTCTAAAGTGACATTATTGTCGTAAACTCTAGAAATAGGCTGCGTTTCCACCAAAGATGCGTAGCCAAACACATTAGGCCCCTGCCTACGGCCACGTTTAATACAAAACCTAAATAAATATATATATCACGAATTTTGTTTATTTAAAAAAAACTGCGCCTCGTTCAGTTTAGCAATTAATTTAATAAAAACATAAACCCCTTTTTAAAAAAGAAATATAAAAATCAAAGCGCAAAAACATGCTAATTCAATCTCTGCTAAAATGAATACAATATGTAGGTCTAGTAAATAATTTCTACCAAAAAAAGGTGTAAATACTCACGCATTGTTCATATCATCGATGTTTACATTGTGCCGCTGCAGTTTCTTCAACGTATTCACATCCAAATCGTCCTTTTGCAGTCCACTCAACAACAAAACGCATATTAGATCTGAAATCACGTAAACTTTCACTTTTTCTACAGACCTTGAAACTAAGTTTTCTTACATAAGCTTGCAGACTCGCTCACATTAGGCAAGACTATATGGCAAGCATTGTGTGGGAGAGACCTAAGTAACCGTCAGGGATATAATATATTATTTTGTAATTGAAACCTTTTATCTGGACTAAACGCTGTGTGCCCTGAACTTGCGCGGTTGCGCGTGATAACGTACATGAGATGGCGACCGCAGTCAAGAGCGCCCGGCACAACATTCTCGTTGCGTTATCGCTTCACCACGGACGTTTTCATTGTTTGCTCACAACACAATGCTGGTGACAAAACTGATGTGTTGTACTGGCCCAATGTAAGACTGTTACTGAGATAAACCCTTTGCTTTTATCGGATTAATGTCTAGATGGCGGTAGTGGTCTATTTATGTTTAGGGTAGGTTCAATTGGCGTAGTATATACTTGCCTTAGGTTAATTACACCGATGGTGACAGATATGGGGTACGTAAATGAACTTTACTGAATTTTGCTCTAAAAACAGTAAAAATAACAAAATAGTTACAATTCCTTCCTTCACCTCCCAGGGTTTTGATAGTGATTAAGTAGGTACTCTATATTAGTATGTATACTATATTTAGGTATTGTCATGTGCATTTGCCAATCCTGAGGACTATATTTTCTTGAAACCATAATATAGCAAAATAGTGACTAGAGTTCGCGCCACCAAAAGAGTCCTGTGGAGTTAGTTAAATCGATCTTATTTCCTCTTAGATAGAGGTGTAGGCCTTCGGAACTTCTTTGGTGGCGCGAACTCTACATGCGGTTCAAGGAATACATTTTTATGTATTCACCTAATTGTATATTCTATTTGTTTCAGGCCCGTTTCCTTTTATCAAAAGTGAATCCGTCGCAGACGCATAACAACATGTACGCGTATGGCGGGGTGAGTTAACATTATACAATACTAATTCTTAACAATTAAAAAGATCTTAACATTATTAATCGTAAAGTAAAAATAAATTGTTCCTTGGTTTTTTTTTAAATTAAAACAAAGCGTACTTAAATTTAGTTCTTATAAATAAAATTTGCATGGATTGTGATTTTCTCACTGATAAATATGCCATATTAGCATGGTGTGAATTTGATGTTTATTTTTTTGTTTCATCTTTGTTTTGGCGAAAACCAGGCGATGCCGATACCATCAGCGGTAGTGATATTTTTCTTTACTTTTTTTTTAATCAATTGGTGTTTGTTTCTAACGCTTTGACGAATAACAACGTTTTATCACTATTTGCTTTTTAAATTTTGCAAGCATGGTAAAATTTGGAAACTTTTGAAACCGCTTTTTTGCTTCTCTGCATGTTTCTCCTGCAATATACCTACACAATACTTCAAATATATCAGTATTTGTTTTTAGGGGTGGAACAGGGAATTATTTTTAGCAGTGGATCAACAAAGGGTTTTAAAGAAGTTAAGCACTGAAACTTTTTCCTTCGGTTTGGTGAAATTGTGCTTTGACATACAACGATACAGGGTTCTGCAATGAAAACACGACTTTATTTCTAATCGACTTAACGTCGGCGGGCTATGAAATCCTCGCAAGTGCATTGCTCAAAAATTGTACAGGAGAAGGCAAAAAGACATGTATTACGAAGTTTTGTTACGAAAAACCACTCATATAGTTTTTCTCAAAATTTGCTATTTACGAGGTTTTCACAGCCCGCCGACGATAACTACCAATATTGCATGCTATGCTACGTACCTACAGGCATTTGAGCCAAATACGCGCTCCGAGCTCAGCTCGCATGTCTGGGAAAATGATATTTATAGAATGCATTATGATGATTCTTCACGATCGTTCAAGTTTCCAATTTAATAAATAACTATTGAAGTAGATCTGTGCGAGTAAACCATACAAAATATTGTTGTTCCTACTTATTGGGGGCTTTCAATAGATAGCCAGCTCTTTGATTAAATTTTACATTTAGGAAAATTTGAATTTATCATATAACTCTATTTCAACTATGAAAGAAAATCCTTTTTGAATGTTGTTTAGTGTATACATAGGTATATATTTATTTTCGTGACTTAGGTACGTACTTAATGTTTTCGATTAAAAATGATTCTTTGGAAGTTTGGACGACGCAATAAGTTCCAGAATTGAATATTTTATTGTATGGGTGGTGGTTGCAGAATGCAATATAAGGTATTATTTAAAATTGGAATATTATTATATTTAATTCAGGACGGTGGCGCTCCAGTCCTCACCGATGACGTATCACTGCAAGTCTTCATGGAGCATCTCAAGAAATTAGCCGTCTCGTCGACCGCTTAAGAATATCCTATTTTTATACTCATTTTTATCTGTCCGTTATGAAGTCTGTGGGGACTACATTTATACTATTTTTTTATATGGGCTGCTTCTTATAATAGTAGGGAACAAAAGCGCATAATTAGAAAAACACTCAATTTAGAAACGTAAGAAGTACTAATACCATTTTAATTCTAATTTAATATTACCTAAATAATTTAATAGAAATGGTATACCCTTGTATTTGACCACAATCTCACAATGGTAAGTGATGATGTGGGCGAAGGTGGTAAGCACACAGTCTAGAAGGAACTGGCTCTCAATAACCCTATTTTGCTGTTATCTATAATAAAATAATAGCCGAAGAAACGTACTATTAGCTGCGAAAATGTACCCTATAAACAGCATCGTACAATTTCTGATGGCTACAGTATCGGGTTTGGCAAAGTTTTTTATAGCTATCTCTCTCCGATTACATTATGAGTAGGAAAGGAATAGTAATAATATAATAACATACCCGATAATGTGTCAGAGGTATATAAATGTCCCCACGGTGCGAATTTACACCATATTTCTTACATCATAAAGATTAAAATAGCATAGGTTTTAAAACAAGACGCCCATACACCGTCGATTTTGATTTTTATATCCTTAGCAATAACTTGTAATTTTACATGGCAATCCACTCTGAATGAAAGGTAAAAATAAGGTTATGGAAATAATGTCGTCTGTCAAGTTTGTGCTATTTTCATCTTTATGTTAAGGCAATTGTAACTATAATAGCGTGTACTGGTTTGACAAGTCACTATAATCGTGTATTATTTAATGTTTATTTCCTACATTGTATGCTATCTTCAGTTAATCAATCGTAATTTTCCACAATGCAATGTAAATTATAATATGGAATTAAATGTTTATGTAATTATTTTGGTTTTTCATTTTGGGAAAATAAAACACAAAGTAATGTAAAAATATGACTCTATTACCTAATGTTATTTATTTATCTACATAAATAATAAATACAACTATAAATTACCCCCATAACACTGAACTACATATTTTTATTATTATTTGGTAAATAAATCACTAATTATGCAGCATTACCTGTTCGGTATTAAAAATATATATATTTTAATGGTTAAGAGCTATTATTGGCTATTTATAAAATAAATCCAGAAATATTAATTGTATTACTCATTTCACAATTAATTTGATTATTGGTTTTTGAAATGTATAACCTTGTTTCGGAGTTTAGCGAGACAACAACGATAGACAGTAAACATTACAATATTAAGGTCTAATCAATATAAAGTACTTGTACGATACTTACAAGCATGGCCTGAACTTAAAATTTGACATCATTTACGCAATCTAACTGGTTTTTTTTTTACAAGAAACTATTCCACGCGCCTAACCCTCATGGCAGTAGCTACCTTCAAACGATTGAATGCTACTAGACACAAGCCTAGATAGAGTGCCTTGCCATTTTCTTATTAGGTAGCGTAATCGATAAAAACCAGACGCATCACTATCCCTTCCGATAAGTCTCGTAAGTGCAAGCGAGAGCGCAATATCATCTATGCCGTTCCCACGTTTCATAATCGCAACTGCCACGAGCGATGGCGTTTAGTAAAATAACCTTCATTCGTACCGTGACATTTTTTAAATATTTAATCCACGAATACTGCGCCTAATTTAAAAACTAAGGCTAGTCCTTTTTAACTTTTATCACAAATGTGTATCTATCTACTGTTTCTAATTTACAACTGTGTATACGAAACGACAAAGCTCTTTCTACTTGTAATAGAGTACATATCTTTCAGTATAACTGCTGTTACGTAAGCAATTTGCTCCCTATTGCAAGTAGATAGAGTATAATTTTAAATACCTCCACTTCCTAAACTATGTTTAGGTTAACTGAATAAAACTACTCTTCCATTGTGAATTGAAAACAATATAATAAAAAATATAAATGTTATTCCCTGTTATGAATTATACACCTAAAGCCTAAAACAACCATAAACAATTACCATTTACAACACCAAAGGATGGTACCTAATTAAATCATATAAAATGCAATTCTGTTCTGACCTTGCAATACCAAGTAGTTTGAGAGCCTGAATTCTGAAGTAGATATGTAGTTATACAATTTATTCACACACTCCATTTCTCTTTACAGTTTCACCAATAAAAATAGCATACTATTTCAAGAACTGCTACAATAATGCTAAAATAATAATTGTTTCCTAGACACCATTTATGAAAACTACATCCAAGTAAAATATCACAAATATACACACAAATGATAAATTAAACAAAGCATAGAGTCCTGAGAGCATAGACAAGTCATTTCTTAGTTAGAAGCCCATAAATAATGACCCCAAGCACTATGGTTAGTATATACTTGATGTATGCGGTTCAGGAGTATGGTGGTCAATTGAGAAAGCGTATGGACATCTTTTGTTCCACATCTGTCCTCTCCAGAGCTCCACAAAACTCTTCGAAGGAGATCATCTGGTCATTATTGGTATCTGCCTCAAGGATCGTGCGTTCTGCAATACTCGTCAGTTGTTCTTCACTGTAAATTTGGAATATAATTATGTTTAACTTTAGAAACGTAATTTAAATATTATAAGTATTATATATTCACCTAATGTTGGCTCCAACCATCATGTGCAGTATGGCCAGGAGTTCGTCCCTAGAGATCTTGCCATCACTGTCCAAGTCATACATTGAGAATGCAACTGTAAAAGAAAGAACACATAAATGTTATAACTGAAATCATCTTATTCAGTTCTAAGACTATGCAAGCTATTATAATTTATCTAATTTTAAATAGACCTAAAATACTTGAAACCTTGACAGAATATGTTACAAGTGTCGCAACGGTTTATGAGCGCTCGGCATAAGTGGTGGGGGTGTTTGCGCAGGTGTACACTCGCGCACAAAAATCCTTAAGGGCGCGTTCGCATATCAGGCAAAATTAAGCTGTTTTTCGGTACATTTTATGGCATAATCAAACAAAATCTAATATAACAAATAACTACCTCGTATAGATTGGTTCTTCATCTTCAAATAATAGTTACATTATTATTGAAAATTTTAGTTTCTCATAATGTAAAATCGATCTGTCGTTGCCATTTTCCACAAAATTATCGATACCGGGTTGAGTTTAGGTACATTTTTGTGCTATTATTAACATATTTCACTATTTCTAAAAATACTAGATGTAGGCAAACATATTCAATTCTTAACGATAGGAGTTATTTTTTATCTAAATGCTATACATAGTCGCAGAAAAAATTAAAAGCGAAACTTATTTTTTCACATTTTTTTCTATTCTGGTTGAATCTTAATCGGTTGCATTAAGGGTTATTTTAGTTATAAAACTTGTCTTGATGTATTGCAAGCATTTTGAATGAAACTTTAGTCGGCCCGCGGCCGCCGTCCAGAGTGGACCTGTATCGCCTGTTTACAGCAGCTCGAGTTGAAAAAGATCGCTGTACAAACACAAAATATTCGATAAACCAAATTTTATACTTGACGAGGTAAGATTTTCATTCTATTTTATTTCGCTATAAAAAAGATGCAGCAACCTGTCCTCGACGAGTTGTACTAGGTGAGCCGAGCTTGGGCTCGTTTTGTTAGTCATGATGAGACCTTACCTCCGGACTTGATGGAGCGACCTGAAGGTGTACTTCGGTGACTGCTACTGGAACTCCTCGACGAGTAGTACTAGGTGAGCCGAGTTTGGGCTCGTTTTGTTAGTCATGATGAGACCTTACCTCCGGACTTGATGGAGTGACCTGAAGGTGTACTTCGGTGACTGCTACTGGAACTCTTCAACGAGTTGTACTAGGTGAGCCGAGTTTGGGCTCGTTTTGTTAGTCATGATGAGACCTTACCTCCGGACTTGATGGAGCGACCTGAAGGTGTACTTCGGTGACTGCTACTGGAACTCCTCGACGAGTAGTACTAGGTGAGCCGAGTTTGGGCTCGTTTTGTTAGTCATGATGAGACCTTACCTCCGGACTTGATGGACTGACCTGAAGGTGTACTTCGGTGACTGCTACTGCAACTCCTCGACGAGTAGTACTAGGTGAGCCGAGTTTGGGCTCGTTTTGTTAGTCATGATGAGACCTAACCTCCGGACTTGACGGAGTGACCTGAAGGTGTACTTCGGTGACTGCTACTGGAACTCCTCGACGAGTTGTACTAGGTGAGCCGAGCTTGGGCTCGTTTTGTTAGTCATGATGAGACCTTACCTCTGGACTTGATGGAGCGACCTGAAGGTGTACTTCGGTGACTGCTACTGGAACTCCTCGACGAGTTGTACTAGGTGAGCCGAGCTTGGGCTCGTTTTGTTAGTCATGATGAGACCTTACCTCTGGACTTGATGGAGCAACCTGAAGGTGTACTTCGGTGACTGCTACTGGAACTCCTCGACGAGTAGTAATAGGTGAGCCGAGTTTGGGCTCGTTTTGTTAGTCATGATGAGACCTTACCTCCGGACTTGATGGAGTGACCTGAAGGTGTACTTCGGTGACTGCTACTGGAACTCCTCAACGAGTTGTACTAGGTGAGCCGAGTTTGGGCTCGTTTTGTTAGTCATGATGAGACCTTACCTCCGGACTTGATGGAGCGACCTGAAGGTGTACTTCGGTGACTGCTACTGGAACTCCTCGACGAGTAGTACTAGGTGAGCCGAGTTTGGGCTCGTTTTGTTAGTCATGATGAGACCTTACCTCCGGACTTGATGGAGCGACCTGAAGGTGTACTTCGGTGACGGCTACTGGAACTCCTCGACGAGTTATACCAGGTGAAACGAGTTTGGGCTCGTTTTTATTAAAACGACAAATAAAACGTTATCATTTTTTTATTGTCAGAACTCGGCTCACCTAGTACAACTCGTTGAGGAGTTCCAGTAGCAGTCACCGAAGTACACCTTCAGGTCACTCCATCAAGTCCGGAGGTAAGGTCTCATCATGACTAACAAAACGAGCCCAAACTCGGCTCACCTAGTACTACTCGTCGAGGAGTTCCAGTAGCAGTCACCGAAGTACACCTTCAGGTCGCTCCATCAAGTCCGGAGGTAAGGTCTCATCATGACTAACAAAACGAGCCCAAACTCGGCTCACCTAGTACAACTCGTCGAGGAGTTTCAGTAGCAGTCACCGAAGTACACCTTCAGGTCGCTCCATCAAGTCCGGAGGTAAGGTCTCATCATGACTAACAAAACAAGCCCAAACTCGGCTCACCTAGTACAACTCGTCGAGGAGTTCCAGTAGCAGTCACCGAAGTACACCTTCAGGTGAGTCCATCAAGTTCGGAGGTAATTCGAAAAAATATAAACAGCAATAATAAATATTTTTTGTAGGTACCATAATTTTATTACAAAGAAATACGTAAAAAAAAAATGAATCCTTCAAAGTATCAAAATGAGTTCACTTGACTACAATTCTCGCAGTTAGTCGTGCGACTCGTGCGTACACTTGTGTGTGTGACCCGTGTCAATGTAGTAGTTCGATTCTCTACCTATCAATTTTGCGAACGCGTCCTTAAACCCAGACTTTTGTAAGTACTAAAGGCCTACTTCAGCGGGTTTCTTAGTCAATTTTGCGATAATAATAAAAATGTTAATATTGTTTATTTTATTTTATCCATATTACCTAATATAATGGCAATACCCCTTCCATTAAATCATCATCGTTGTACAAAGTTTCTGAAGCAAGTTTTTTTATCTCTTAAACTACCGATTATTTTTTGCGATTATTTTTTTACGTGATTGTTTACGTCATAAACCATTTATCTAGCCTACTGGGTTAACACTTTCTTTTTTTGTCATTTTTACCTACACTGCACTGACTTAATTTAGATATAAACAACAAAAACGAACCGAAAACAATCAACAGATAAATCAACAAAACAAATAATCGTCATTATGTGCGCAACTGTCCTTCAGGGACACAAGACGTGTGGACGAGGCGCGGGAGCGGCAAGCGACTGAACGAACCAATAGAATGCGTTGGCGCGCTACCTCCCCGCGTCGCGCTCAGTCCTCGCGCCGAAGAGACCTAAAGAACGGATTCTTCGCATTCAAGGTCACCGCTCATAAACCGTTGCGATACTTGTACTATGGCTTATTTATATAATTGCAAATAATAATAATAAAAAAGCTTTTTCTTTTCTAAAATGCCATAACATAAGATGTTCTGTTTTTGTACTAAAACAACAAATACTAATTACTTACAATAAATATTCTGGGACACTATTTCTCCCACACGGCCATCTGACCCCAAACTAAGCAACTTGTGCTATGGAAGCCAGATAACTAATTTTCTACATAGTACTTTTCTTTTATAAATATATACTTATCCTAACTTAATATTATAAATGCGAAAGTGAGTTTGTTTGTTACCTTTTCACACTAAAACCGCTGAACCGACTGCGATGAAATTTGGTATGCAGATAGCCTATAGTATGGAGAAGAACATAGGCTACTTTTTATCCTGGGAAAACATAAGGTCCCTGGGGAATGCGGGTGAAACCGCGGGGCGAAAACTAGTTAGATAATATAACACCCAGACTCAAGACAAACAGACATGTTCATGCACACAAACATCTTTCCTGAGTTTGTCTGTGGCTTGATAGATGGGGTATCTTACCAACCACGCCTACCGGCCCATCAATAGTTATTACAAGAAACATATAAATGATGACTACCTATGTAACAAGATGAATATTTTGTTGAGCCTATACACTCATAAATACTTACATCTCAACTTCTCTTCCCTGCTATTTAGTTTATTCTCCCTGGTTTTCCTAATGGGCCTAAAGTGCGCCAGCACCCTCATAAACTGAAGGAAGTTAACTCTATCATCGTGGCTCTCAGCAAAGAATGAGTGGACAATACGCTCGCTTAATGGATTAATGGCAAGCTCTGGAATTCGCAGGAAATCTTCACGAGATAGTGTGCCACAGTCATTCTTGTCTAGGGATGTAAATCTGGAGTAGAGACGTTCAATTTGATTGGGAGTGACTGAAAAAAAAAACCCATTGACATTAATTTTAACTATACATATCACTGAGAATGTTCATGACCCCTAAGGCTACTCTCTGACCGACATGTCACTAATATATGTATTTCTTATTAGGCAGAATAGGAATTATAAAAGTACTCACATCCAGTTTCCTCCTGAATTTGGGCTATTTCTTCTTCCCTCAGCAATAATGATGATTTGTTGCCCATTATGAAGTTACTTTGGAGTCAACCTTGAACGGCGACTTTTCCGATATAACTGATAACGTAAACTGTACTGGACAAACTACCTACAAGAAAGAAGTGTGATAATGGGTTTTCTCTCTACGTGATACTATTTGTATTATTTTAGAGGTTATTCAATTATTCTTATATAGTCAATGTTCAGTTAGCTATTGACCGTCAAAGATAAACCATCTTATGTTTACCAATGTAAATACAAAACAATGTAGTAGGTAAAATTTCAATTTTGGTTCTAAAATGACCTTCGCTCGAAGTGAACTATGTGATCACATCACACACAGGGATGTGAAAAAATAATCGATTATCATATTAATCGATTATATCATTCAAACATATTTTAAATTGATTATTGTGAAACATCGCCATCTGTGCGACGAATGAAAAAATACGAAGTAAATTCACTAAAATAAACAAGTCGATCAAATAAACAAGTTTCGCATCTTTTTAAAGGTATTCTTCTAGCGATATCTTATACTGGATCGAGTGACAAGATGATTTTTGAGGTGGCAACCCTGCACAGATATGACATTGAGTGAAAAAAAACCCATCCCTACACACACAGCAAATGAATGATCTAATCAGTGTTGCCAAATGTCGAAATTCCTTATTCACCAATTCCTTATATCACAAATTCACTAATCAAATTGAAAAAAAAACAATAATAAAAATAAAATACATACTGAAATTATGATTTTTAAACTGTGCATTGTTTTGTTTTCATAATATTTACATTTTACTTATTGATTTATTATTTATTTATTATGATTATTATGTATGAGCTAAAAAGTTCTACGGCTGGCAGCCCTGATCTGAATTGGTGAATAAGCTTGCTGCACCAATCCACCATCCAGCGCCGCTGTACAGTACAGCGGTTCATCCGTGTAGGGTTCAACTTAGGGGTTTTCTCCCCAAATTTAGGGGGTAAATGAGTGGGATGGGATGTTTTTAGGGGCTTTATAATTTTAGCGATATTGGTACAGGCTTTTTTATAATTATTAACGTTTATTCTCATTTAGCAGACATGATAAAATTTTAAAATCACAATAAATTCACTAATCAAATAGAAAAAACAATAATTTGAAAAAAATGCATGCTGAAGTATGATTTTTAAATTATGCATTGTTTTTTTAGCAGACATGATTAGCTAGCATAGAACCATAAATCGCATGGCCTTGAGCCGCTGTACAGCGGCCGGCAGCGGTGGATGTTTTGAATGCTACACGTCCAGCAACCGAGTTCTTGAGCTGCTGGACAGCGGCGCTGGATGGTGAATAAGGCACTTAGATTTTTATTCACATCTTCATACACTTACTGATTTTATAATTGTTTCAACCCTTTTGACAATTTACCTTATTTACCTATTCCATGCCATTTACCATAGATACCATAGAGTTACCATAGACAATTTGACAAGATGATTGAGCGGCAAACGGCGGGTAGACTCTCGGTGTTGCTAAATACAAATATTTACGAGACGTACCAAACGAAATGCCATAAGGTATGATTATTTACGTATCGACTGCTTGTTGCATATCACATGCTTACGATAGATAAGTAACGAGTGATCATACCAAAAAATGATTTTTATAGATATCCACCATGTTTTTTTAAAATTATATACACATTTATTAACAATAATTGTATAAAATACAAACACAAACTATAATATATAGAAAATATCATCAAAGCTCTCGCTGCTGCTGCATGTTTAGGCATGTTTATGACAAATATCGCATGTAATATTTATCTTTAGGTACTGCTCGAGAATCGACTTCCAGTTTGTGACAACAAGGTACTTAAGTTCTGGGAACAAGGTGGAAAACATCATTCAAGCTGGAAACACCTATCTTTAAATCCTGAATTCTTGTAACCTTGGTAACTGAAAGACTGAAATAACATGTTAGTTTGCTAAATTGTTGTCAATTTTTATTAAATGTCAAAGTTTGAAACAGAACTTTAAAGTTGTATTTTATTACTAAAATTAACTATCGGTACCTACTCTGTTACAATGTCAAACAATAATAGACCAGTCTCAACCTCAATTTCGGAAAGCATTTCTTCGGATAAAGAAAATACAGAATTGGATGCTCTGGGTCCACTTATAGAAGTCAGCGAAAGTTTTGCCAGTGTAATTGTGGACCGCCCAAAGGAAGGAGAGATGCGAGAAGAAATACCACCGAGGATATTTAGTTTTAAGGATGTTAGCGAACCATTGACCATTGAGTCATTAAATAATGCTATCTATGAACTTGGTGTTATAAATTTGTGTTGGCCAGAGATACAAGAGCCAGTATTTGAGACCCGCACTTGTTTTCCCAGCAGTTACTACACCAATAGTACGAAAGAACGCCTTCTACTAGCATATGCAGAAAATTTCAGGAGACAGTTACATTTTCATTACAAGTTCCGTAAACCAATATTACTTCAAGTACCAAATGAATGTGGTTTGCAGGTAGGTACACAGTGTTTCACCACTAGAGGCGCCACAAGCACAATACAATAATTTTGGAATTACCTAAACACCTCATCACAATAATACATAAATACCCTTGAAATTCCGACATTCATTATGTATATAAGTTTTTTTTTCATGCTGAAACGAATATGAAAATGAAAATATAACATTTATTTTACATTCCCGTTATCGGTAAGTGCTGGTAGCGTCATCTATGAATTGCTTTGCGTTTTAACTCCTATCAAAACATAAAATAATATCACTAGATGGCGTAAGGTCCCTAAAATTTGACTATATTTTTTTAGAAAATGGTGTGTACATCCATCAGGCCAACGAAACTGTGCTTCGCGGATACCAATACATGGCAAGGCATTGCAGCATTGGTTGCTGATTATTTCGACTACGAGCCTCTGACCAAGCCGATGTTGCATGTAAGTGCTTTTATTTAATTTTTTGACCACATCTGACTTAATTATAAGACTGATTTAAGTTACACCTTGTTATCTAACTTATGTTTTGATCGTGTTATCCTTTTTGGATTTGAAACCAATCTGTCGCTATTTTATCGAAATTTGTCACAAAATTTTGTTGGTATCTGGTTCAAATATTTTAAAGTGCCCTGTCAGATGCAATGATATTATAAGTAAAAAGGTATAGATAGGTTACCTACATACATTCGATCTTCAAAAAAATGGGACCAATCTGGAAGTATACTCTTTCAAATAAAAAAATAAATTTTCAAATCGGTTCGTAAATGACGGAGAACCTAAACCAAAAATTCAACCGAATTGAGAACCTCCTCCTTTTTTAAAGTCGGTTAAAAACGGCACACTAACGTTCACATAAATAACTAAATAATAGGGTAACACCCATTTTTGAAAAGTGTCTCAATTTGTTCTTAAGGTGCTAATAAGCCACCAAAAAAACACAAAATTTTTATTCAATCGATAAGTGCCATAAAAATGCATTAAAATTTTACATTTTCAATTTTCGCGCGTAGTTTGATGAAAACGCTGGACGCCATGTTAATACGGTCATGACGGTATTTGGTCTCTTGTAAGTAAATAAATGAAAACGCTGGACGCCATGTTAATACGGTCATGACGGTATTTGGTCTCTTGTAAGTAAATAAATGCGCTGATATTGGTCTCAATTGGACTTATAAAATTTTATAAATTAAAAATGAGCTATTATCCTTTTTATTAGTGTGCTGTTCCTGAATGCATGAATACTAGTGTAAAAATAATAATAATAATACTTCAGTTGACCCTTTTTAGCTTAAATACAGCACCGTATGACGTCAATATAATGGCAGCTACTGTTTCGTTTGTTTAGAAACAGATAAAAAAAACTGAAAACTTTGAAATTAATTAAGCTATTTTATGAACTAAAACTAACATTTTCCGACTGCTTATTGCCTAAGCTATCTAAATTGTACATTTTTATATTTTTTCTCACATAGAGAAAAATACTCTATTCGGTACGAGAAGTGCATCCGTTGACGCCGGCAACGCAACACTGAGCCTCACTGAGGTCAAGTCTGGCTAATTAAGCACATTTTAACGTACCGCTTGCAGACCGCTTATAACCTATCTACACCTTTTTACTTATAATATCATTGGTCAGAAGGTGCCCATTCTGGCCTACCTCTTTATGTCAAGAACCTAGCGCAGATCTGTTTGAACCTAGAATACTGAATATGATTTTGTCGGATCCTGGTTCAAACGTTATAAGGGTTTTAAGGTGACCATGCATAATGTCACTTTCTGACTCCTGTCATTTTGGGTTCGGTTGCCGTTATTTCCCAAACTAACTACACTTAGCGGTTGCATCTCACATTGTTTATTTTTATATTTATTTTCAACTAAAGTTTAGTCATTTGTATTGATATTAATTCAGGTAGGTACTAAAGTAATATACTTTATAAAGCAGGTGTGAAACCAAAAATAAAATAATACACATGATTTATCATTTTAAGGTTCAAGTTTAATCATTTAACAGATTTTCGAGATCACAAACTCTGACAAGAGAATCATTTTATAATCCAATTTTTAATTTTGTACAAAATATCATCTCTCGAATAATTTTTCAAGTGGAGCTAATATAATTAACATGAAATGCAAATCAATAATTCTATCTTCAGTGGGGAGGAGATACAATTGTTGAACTCTCTACGACGTATGCACATGCGTACGAGTCGACTCTGTAACATATTCCTACCACCATTGGACAATCTCTTACAACATTACGATAATACACTCTATTAATTAGGAATGTAGGTACTTACAATAATTAATAATCTCTCAATAATTTATAATTTTGATCACAGTGTCCTTAACTGTTAACTTTAACATATAATACAATTCCGAGTCGTGACATGAGTAATGCCTACCATAATATAAAATACTGAGCAATAGAAAACAATTACACAACAAGTGCCTAGCGCTAACGCAATAGAGTCATCTATTATATCTTAACAATATTACCTTGTTCGTACGATTGGCACAACAATACGATCGCATCCTTTCAATATTTGGTATCGTCCGTGCACCGCTATGTCACCTGACCATCTACTTGCATACATAGGTACTTACTACCCGCGCACGCACTCCATGCCAAGCAGGAGCTCGGGCGTGCAGACAGACGCGCACCCGATTACTCAGTGAACGGTTGAAAGGACGCCGTGACTTAGCATTAGTTTTGACTTGAGGTAGAACATAGGGGATCCAACTATTAACTATAGTAAGGGTACAACTAGGAATGTAATCGTCGAATGGCAACATACAGCGGTACTTCTTAAATCTAACCACGTAACACGTTAGTGTGCATCGGAAAGTAAAATCGTTTGCATTATGTAACATTCATTCACTAATTATATATTTATTTAAGTAATAAGTATGTTAAATAGACTCGGAAATAGATCAACCGAAGATAATATAGTGACTCGACAAAGCGCGCCCGAGACTTCGCATGTGGAGGAGCGGGATTCGCGACTTACGTCTAAAATAGGTTAATTCTTAGAGACTAAAGAAAATTAATGCATAGCTTTTCTTTTAGAACAAAGAAATTACGCAAATTTGGCTACACATATCACAAGTGAACGCTTACTGGCGACGACGACGTAACTATATACATAATTGAAATAATCCCTGTAGCGAGCGCGTTAAGCGCGGTGGTAATGCTTTTATTTGCGGCGGGCGGCGTGGTCGGCAGGGTCGGCAGGCAGGGCAGCCGACGGCAGGCGGCGCGCGCGCAGGTTGTGAAGCAGAGCGCGCAGCTGGTGCACGTGCATGCGCGTCACGCTCGGGTCACCGCTTGCCTCCAGCCACGCGAGGAACTTGTCGCCGTGCCCAAGCGCTTCGGCTGCACCCGTCTCCCACTCCCCACTACTTGTCACGCCTCCATTCCTCATTTCCTTGCTCGCAGACTGGTTACTGTTGTTGAATAGCAGATTGTCTAGAACGGTTCGCGCTTTAGTTTGGCTCCTGCATGTCTCCTGGCTCTTCTCCGTAATTGGTTCCTTGTTTTCCGTCCCGATCTCAGGGCTCACGGCAGGTTCAGCTACTCGCGGTTCTTCATTGATCACTGGCATCCCATGGACCTCGTCATTTCGAGATTGAGAATAAGAATGCATTGTACTCTTTGTCGTATCCTGTTCCTCTTCATATTTTCCTTTAGTTAAATGTGAGTATAGGATATTTTCAGGGGACTTTTCCTTCGGCACCTGGGAGGCGGATTTGTGCTTATCATCGGGCAGAGGCATTGCGCCACCGAATTGTTTGTAGTATTGCCATAGCCAGGAATTTCTATTATAGTCGAGATGCGAGTTAATCGGCGCTGCGGCCGCTACCGGCTTTGGATGAATAGTCGCGGCCGGGTCGGTCGACTTGCCAAGTTGTAGTGGATGTGCTGTCGTCGTCTGTGCCGTCAAATCCAGCATTGCCTGTTGCGTTTTGAGCCAATACCATAATGTATCGTCTACGGGCTGACTAACGGTTGACGATGGAGTTGAGTGATGACTGGATTTAGAACTGCTGTGACGGTACGGATCTGAGTGATGATGAGGTTTGCTTCTATGTTTACTCTCATTTATGTTGAGCACGCCGTTGCCGTGAGCCGGTTTCGGGGAGCGTACTGAGCGTAAAGCCCGGCTCGCGGATTGAGCTGAAAGTGCCGACAATCCGGGATTGAGTTGCGCGAGAAGAGTCAAGTTCGTTGCTATTTCATTGAAGCTTAGACCGAGATGGGAATGAGTGAGACTAGGAAGATGAGAGAGTCCTGACAAAGGACTAATGGCGCTCATCGAGACGCTGGCACCGGGATCTGGCCTACGTTCGCGAGGGTGGTGAGGCGTGGGTGATGGTTCTGCGCGTCTAGTGGTGAGTTCGACTGGTGCATCAACAGGTGGGGCCGGGGGTAAAACCGTGGTGGGTATAGTTGTAGGTGCAGTGAGATCAAGGCCTGTAGCTACGGGTGACATCGGAGCAACGGGGGACTCTGTGCGGGCGCGCTTATCAGGAGGTTCCCCATCATTACTTTTGTCAGTGTCGGGTGAAGATAGCCGTGACGTCATGTAGCGCAGTTTGTCCTCGTTCTTGCACCAGCCGCGCAGTGTGGATTCAGGCACGCCGATGTCCCGTGCAACGGAAGCCTTGGACTCGCCGTCGTTGACGCGTTGGATGGCCTCGATCTTGTCGCCGGGTGTAAGGGCGCGCATTGGACGCTTGCCCTTGGTTGCCATTTTGGCGTACCGCGTCCTGTAACAAAAGATTCATTGATTTAGTTGTCTGTTCTCGTGATGAAAATTTTATTTGGGATTCTACCCATCTCTTCTGGGACAATAGGCGTGAAGAAGATATGGTTGAGACTTGTTATCTATATTTAGAGCGGCGTATGTATTTTTTTTTACATAGGAATTTTTAATTCCTTTTTAAGTCTTTTGAATTTTAACGAATATTAAATAATGTCAGTCTGATGCAACTGACCTTATTGTGAAATAACTATCTAAATAACAATAATATTTTTTACGCACGAATATGCAAGAGAACTGCACTTATAATCCATCGTGACGTTATTATTAACCGCAGAAGTCTGACTGGTGACGCGCAAACTTCATAACACTGCGCAAAACAACTCGACCCGTCGGTTAATGCACCCAAAGTATAGATATTATCTACAGTACCTACCTACTCAAAGGTTACCAATAAAAATCATCCACGCAAGAATCACAGACACCAAATCAAATATTTCACTACTACAATCTTACGTTCATAACAAATAAACGTTTACGCGGCAAGCGATAAAGTTACGAAAAGATAAACAAAAAGAAGACATAAAATTATGACCTACACCAACAGTAGGCGGCAAAAGTTGTCGGTTCATTGACACGGTGACCTTGCAAGCGGTTAAGGCGTTCTCTCGGTCACCGATAGATGGCGCTACACGTACGGTCGCGCGAAGTTTTCCAAAGGCTGAACATCTTTATTTCGTTTTAAAAAGTAGTATTTCTTATTTTAATAGATAAAAAATATTATTACGTTCGTTTTTATGAACATCAACTTTGTACTTTTTTAGTGATTTTTACTTAGGTTTTATATATGTAATTTACCGCACATTTTTTTTATGTTGCATTTTTATGTTTTAAGTTCATAATGAAATTTTGGCTAAAAATATGCGAAAATATTACTCCATAATAACGTTTATAATATATTTTTTTTATATATATTGTATTCTATGTTCTCTAAACTATTTCTTCTATTTACTATATAGGTAGGTATTTTAGCTTTCGCATCTAGTTTTCATATTGTGTGAGAGGGATTCAAATGCAGTTATCTATGGAAACATTAACCTACCGCCTTAATCTGAATCCAAAAATAATCATAAAAATAATCAATTCACACAAATATCATCTTTTCAGTCTTAATAGTAATATTGCCCCAGTAAACAAAATAAAGAAGAAGAAGGTTCAAGAAAAAAACTTTTTTGGCGTTTTAATTTTATAAGTATTAAAAATAAGACATTATCTGACATCTACCCACATATTGAGTTACTTGTTACAAGACAGTACATTCGTTACGCATGGTTATCTCGAGAAAGAGCTGACGATCACTCCTACGTGACGTCGATAGACCTATCTAAGTATTGGGTATTAATTTTTAACACTATCTATACATAAAAAATAAATTACAATTTATTTAAATTTCCAAACCGATTCCCAGTAAACAAACTATGGCTATGCTACGGGAAATACTACGATACTTAGATGATAATTAAATAAATATAGCAGTTTATTATGTCACTGTTATAAAAAACCTGAAAACTTTACGATACATCGTATAAGTTCGTACTATTATATTGGGATTGTCGTTTCGTGGCGTTTTTACTTACAAATAGCAAGATAATAACGTCTCGACAATGTCGTAGCAATTTGTAGCAGCATAGAAACAAAACTTACTTGTGAGCCGGTGGCACGTGTGCTGTGTTTACAATTTTTGACAGCCCAGCCGTTATTGCAATATTATAAACGTTCCGTGAATGGAGCACTCCGACCAATAAAAGTGTAGTCCGGGTGCGCAGTGCGCGGCACGTGTCACACAAGTTCCAGTTTCACTGATCGGTTAGTTGATCACAAGTCACTGAGCGCGGAGATTTAGCGAGCGTCGAGGTCGCGCGGAGACGTGTGTCGCGGGGCGCGCGAAGCGACTGTGTGCCCGTCGTAGGTGATAAGGCCGCCCGGCTCGCGGCCCGCGTCCGCGGCCGGCCGCTCCTCTCCTTTGTGTCCGTCCGGCGCCCCCCGCCCCGCACCGCCGCGCACCCCCGCACCACTCGCTTCCCCCACCCCCCGCGATCTCGCCACCTCCACTCCTATTCCTCCGACATTCGAGCCAAGCTGTAAACAGCCCACCTATCCCCGCACTTTATTAACGCGATTAATTATTAATTGCAACGCATCAACTTTCCAGCGAGTCTACAGCGAAAAAGTCCGCTATCGCGTCTCGCACTTTTTCAGAACTTACTCAAGAGCGTCTCGGTTGGAAAGTTTTCTCTCACAATCGGCGCGTTCCACAACTTTTCTAAGTGTGGAACTTTGTCGCGTAATAATGTCTCGCGTCTGTCTGTGGAGTGATAGTTGGCGACTAATTACTCCTATAACTTGCTTTTGATCTTTTTCAGTGAGTTCGTACTGTAAGTAAACAGACCGAGCGAAAACAATGTAATAATAAAAGCGATGATAACGTTAATGACCCTTTGATTAGCTACGAAGTTTCGTAGAGCTCTGCTACGGTTGTTTATGTAACATGTTACGTTGAATAACGTAGCACTTATTTTTTGTGTTCGCAGCTTCTATTAATTTACGACTTTATTATTGGCATGTGAATTTCATGTTTGTTTTTGTTTACATATATTATTAAGAGTTCCTGTATAAGTAAGATCTATTATTTTATTATAAAATTATTTATTGTAATTTTCGTCTTGATCTGTGAAAATAAGAATTTATATCACTTCTACAGTTAAGGGATTTTATTTGGATAATTTGTGATCGAGCATTATTAACAGGATTCCTTGCTGTTTTCCGCAGTTTTCAATCCCTAAATATGTATAATTATCTACCTCGAGGTACTTACGAACCAGGAATTAGCTCATCAATACGAACAATTACTGTGGGACTCATTTTGAAATCGTTATATATAGGTACCTATTTAAGTCGATTAGGAATTTAGCTTTTGTAGGAAACAGTGGACTTCAAGGTGTACTGTATTTTGTGCTCGCACACAATAAATACTATAACACTGTATAGCATGTTTTGTTTCCTTACTCGACCGCTGCCGTTGTGGATTACGGCCCGAACTCGCATCATTGTGAAGGGAGACTGCTCCAGCTATTTGGGGTTGTTAAATGGTGACAATGAATAAATGCATTTTATATGAAATCTGCTTAGTAACTTGATAAATTTACGCGCGATAATATTGCCTTACTTAATTTCACGTCGGATTTTTCCGTTGAAACATGAATCATATTTTCGTACGAGCATTTATTTCATGACATAAGATACTGTAGTTTAAATTGAACACTACATTTTGCCAAAATACTTAGTGACTTTATTTTTAGGGCTTGCATTTCTTTATAACTGGTCCCTTGTCCGGTGAAAGTACTGAGGTATGCATAAGGTGCTAACGAGTGGATATCTACCTGTAACTTGTTGCAATACGCAATCGCGGTACTATTATATCATGTCAAGTACAAAACAAAAGAGAGATTTGTCGAATAGGCGTCTCTTCATGTGCTAAATGAATAGTATAGGTAAAGTCACGGGTATCTCTAAATAGTGTAAAACTAAGTCACTATCTGCCTCTGTCTGTTTCTCCGCTTAATTCTTCTAAACCACGCTAATTGCATGAAACTGTAATGGACCTTTTTAAATTGCTTGTTCAGAATAACTATAGAATTGGTTTTGATAGTTTTATCTCCCAAAATTAAATGATGATGCAGTGATAATAATGAATAAATGCTTTTTGATAAGTAACTAACGTGGTATGTCGCAGCTAACTAAGTTAGCTATGATAAATTAATTCGGTTTAAATTCTAGACAGTTCGATTGATTTTGTTTTATTTTATTATTTTTACTTGAGAGTCAGTAGTCAGTTATCATACTACTTAATATTTTGGGATTATGGTGAAATACGACTACAAAACCCTATCCTACTATATAAATGTGAAAGTTTGGCTGTTTGGCTGTTTGGATGTTTCTTACCAGTCAACTCCATAACGGCTGAACGTTTTTGGATGAAATTTGGTTCACAGATAGAATATATTATTCTGGATTAACATCTATACTAATATTATAAAGCTGAAGAGTTTGTTTGTTTGTTTGTTTGTTTGAACGCGCTAGTCTCAAAAACTGCTGGATCGATTTGAAAAATTCTTTCAGTGTTAGATAGCCCATTTATCGAGGAAGGCTATAGGCTACTTTTTATCCCGGGAAAACACAAGATCCTCGAGAACTTGGGGCGGAAGTTAGTCTAAAATAAAAATTAAATCTGACCGAGACGAGCGAACGAAGCGATCCCATAACCGATAAAAATATTACAATCGGCTCTTTTGACGCTATACACCCGCCCGCTGATCATTGCTGTCACAGACTTTTTAACTTGATATTTGTTTATAAACACAGTTTAAGTTTTCAATAATGTAAATATTTTGATAGACCGAATAATATATATATATATATATATACGCGTCGATTTGAGAACCTCCTCCGTTTTTTCGTCGGTTAATAAAATAAATAAACATAGTTCAAGCTCAGCTTAATTTGGGCACAGATGAACAATGACCCAGGATACTTTTTAGGGTTCCGTACCCAAAGGGTAAAACGGGACTCTATTACTAAGACTCCGCTATCCGTCCGTCTGTCCGTCTGTCACCAGGCTGTATCTCATGAGATACGGTTCATGAACCGTGATAGTTAGACAGTTGAAATTTTCACAGATGATGTATTTCTGTTGCCGCTATAACAACAAATATAAAAAAAATTAATAAAATGAATATTTACACAGACATGATTTCTTTACCGTTTTTTTTATAAATAATGGTAAGGAACCCTCCGTGCGCGAGACCGACTCGCACTTGGCTTTTGCCACATTAGGGGTTGAATTTCTAAAAAATCATCTTCGGCCACATCATCACTTACTATGGTGAGATTATGGTCAAACAAAGGCCTATATTTAGTAAAAAACAAATCCTTTGTATCGTAGGAGTGTACTACAACCTGTTATAAAAGGAACATACCCTTAAAACGAGTTTCTAGGACCAGCGGTTTAGGTTCTACGTTGCTCGTGCTACATTGTTCTATCACCTGTCAGTCAGTCAGTCAGTCAGGACTTCGTCTTTTATGTATGATAGATGAGAAAATTTTGTGTGCATGTTTGTGGGCGTTTGTTACTCACGCATTATCCTATGTTTTATTCCTGGATATAATCTATCTATGTACCAAGTTTCATGTATGATTGATTAACCCACACAAATTTTCGTATTTAATTTTTTTGTTACGAGTATTCCTACGAGTCGATAAAAATTAACACAATTCTAATGATCGGAATGCCAAATTGTGAAATTTTATAGGGGCTTAACCGCTGTAACATACGGACAGAGGAACGTACGGTTATTACATAATTATAAGGGCTCTTACCAAAGGTAAGGTACCTTAAAAGGGATTAGAGTTAACTTAACTAAGAGGAACCTTATCCTTGCAAAACGCCTGATTCATGGTCGGATGACTCGAGAAAGGTGTCGAGGAGTCAAATCCAGCTCAAAGTCCAAAAATATTCATTCTTTGGATCAGGTTAAAATTTCTGTTAAAGGATGTAGGGGGTTATGCCCTTAGGGTTTATGCCCTAAATTTGGTATGATATTGCTTCAGTGTGGGTTGATGACCTCACACTGATGATGATGATGCTACATGGTGATGATGGAAAGCGGCTCCCGAGAGTGATGAATAAAACCACTGTTTTATTGTTCTGCTGTTTATGTTAGAAATGTACGATGCATTGACATAATCTCTAAATAGTATCAAACAATGTCGCTATCTGCCTCTGTCTGTTTCTCCGCTTGCTTCTTCTCGGAATTTGATAAGGTTTTCACAAATAGAAAAAGCGTTAAATGAGGAAGGTTTGCATATATACATCTACTTCCAAATCGGTGGTAACTTCAGTGGCTTCGACGTTCGTAAGTGCCGTTCTAGGGCCTAAACTGAATAAATGGCTTTGACTTTTACTTACATTGCACTCGTGCGAATCTGCGGGGCGAATGTTAACGTTTTATGAGTTAATATTTTCCCGCGTTTATCAGGTTTTTTTTTTCATAAGGTTAAATCCATTTTACAAATATCATCTGATCTGATCTGTTATGATGAGCTTTTCTAATAGTAGGTAGTTATAGAGCCCATTCGAAAGGTCAAACAGTTCCGCTGTTCAATGTCAAATAATGTATACCTACCTATACTACTTTAATATTCAAAGTGACCCCATGAAACTTCTCAAAACTACGCAATGCGAAAATTGGTGTTGTACAAAAAGTGAGATGTTTGAAAATGATTACAACGAGTGCCAAGGCAATGCCTCTTATAAGTACCGACATATACGTAGCCTCCGTATGTTGGACAGCTGGCGTCAGCAGTGTGAGACGACTATCTAGCTTGGCTCTCGAGCTAGGTAGGTAGTATAGGTATAGTAGGTATGTTTTTGCCAAGCCGAGGCCGCACAAAGGCCCTCGCCGAGCTGTGCCGAGCCGCGTCGCGATTTACGACGCGTCGCCCGCACTGTATTTCGGGCATTGGCGATGTTGTCAATGTGTAAATATTTGGATATGGTATTTTATTGCTTACATTTGTTTCTTTTTTTTGTTTGGATTGGTTTTATGAGCTTGAATGGAGGTTTTTAATATTAATTGCTTTACTGATTCTACACACGAGTGTTATACAAACAAACGCCGCGATTATCGCTGGTCGATGGCGCGGGCGTTATCATACACACGTTGGTTCTAGTTAGCAGAATATAGAATACCTATCGTTTTTCTTAAGCATAAAATATCCTTGCATATTTTATTTGAATGAAATAATGGGTCCGTATAAATTACAGACTTTTCCCGTCTTTATAAATAAGAAAGCTTGTGCTTTATTTGTAAAAAGCCTCACACGAAATGTTAATGAAAATTAATTCCCACTCTTCGTACATCTCAGCAACGTACGTTCTCTAGTGATTTTGTTATCGGCGGCGCGTCGCGCGGCACCCCCCGGCGACATCCGACGCCGCGCGCCATTACCGCGCCCTCCCCGCGTCGCCGCCGCACCGCCCCCGCGTCGCCCGCGTGCCGCGCCGCGCCGCGCCACCCCCGCGCTCGTGAACACTCATTAGCCCGATGGCGCGAGACCGGCTGCACCCGCTGACGCCGCGACTTGAATTTTTAGATGCTATAAGCAGCTACGTACTTACATAGGTATACACACTACGTTTGTTGAAGTGCCCGATGCCCATAGTACAACTTCGCTACGCCTATACTACCCTATAGCTACATAGTCATTTGGTGCGTTCGTTTGTACCTACATCTCAACCTTAATCCACACGTCAGAAGTACAGAAGTAAAGTATAGATACTTCGAATGACACTTTGTGGTCTTGTGGTGGACTGATAACTGCGAATGATGTTTAAATAATTTAACTAACGAGGAAAATCGTATCAAATTAGTTTATGTAACGCTCGCAACTTCAATCAACATCACACCTCGTGCTATAGGTATAATCTAATGAAAAAAAGACAGTAAGTAGTTACTTATTATCTTCACTTTGTGTCCATTACAATGATCTATCAATAGCCTTGTCGGTTCAATTCGACGCGGACGTGAGATCGCCATCTATTTGTAGTATGCTTCTAGTGTACATTTTAAATCCTCAATTCGTCATGTCTTCCAATAGTCCTTATATTTAAATACATAAGGTAACAAGTTCCTTAGTTAGTGTCGGTAAACAACACAATAAGATTTCTCTGTAATTGTTATCGCGACACCGCGAGTGCAACAGGGCCGGTCGGCGCGGCGCGACGCGGCGCGGCGGGCGGGAGGCATGCTACGCGGTGCGGTGCCGGTGCAGAGCAGTCGAGGTCGCACGTCTGACGCATAGATAATGCTGCCCAACCCTACAACCTTCAATCGAGCGTGACAAATGAAATTTCAAACTTATCACCGAGCCACAGAAGTGCTTTCATGTGTTACTCGGTTTAGGGATGTCAATTGACATGTTTATTATTCGTGAGAACGTTTCTTTGCGCCGCGCCGCAATTATTGAGATCGCGTATAATTATTTACAGGAACGGGATTTTTTTTTAATTAAAAAATATTTTTTTTTATATACCTAATTGAAGAATATTCCTTCCTTCACCTGGTTGTTAATAAATATCCCTGCCAATGTGAGTAAACAACTTGGTACCGTGGGTGATTGTTGTCCGCTCAACCCTAAACTTAATTATGGTGAAAACGAATTTTGATTGTTCTTCCGCGAACGTTGGGGTATTATTGTTCAGCGGCGGCATACCACGAATATGACGTGTTCGGGTTCGTTTCCGCGGAATCCAGGTAGTGCATTTATCGTAGCTAATTTTTGAATGCGTTTTTTCACTACATTCTCAATAAAAAAACAAGCATAGGAAAGGCCTATGGATGGTTAGCCACAGGTTGATAACGCCGGTGGATTCTTTTACGTAAATTGACTAGAAGAGTATATACTACCTACTCTGTCAAGAACGTACCGGGAAACGATCAATAATACACAAAATGTTAGTTATTCATCCAAAGCTATTTTATCACCTTCAAAGTATGCTCCTTCCGAAACGATACACTTACGACAACGAATAATCCAATCATCAAAACATTTTTTAAACGCGGTGCTACGTCGTAGCTCTCAAAGTATGGTATCTACGAAAATGTTAATAAATGCAAATGACACGCGGTTAAATTTTTCTAAACCGAATATTATTTTACACACATAGAAATTCGTGACTATTAGCAACGGATCTGGGAATGCGGACGCAGGCGCAGTTATAGCTTTTTGACACTTCCTCATACACATAATAAACAATGGAATACGGACAGCTTGTCTTCGAAGGGTCATAGAGATATTGTCGTTCTTACGCTTGTATTGTTCTTCAATATTCAACGAAAGGTCTTGGATGTAAAAAATGTATGACGGTTGGAGGATAGAGTTACAAACTGCATTCAATGGAAGATTTTTTATTTATGCTCCAGGTTTGCTCGAAAGTTCGACCGCGGAGACATTGTTATTGTTTATTGTAACGGCAGTAGTTATTTATTTAAATTTAAGGATAACAATTATAAAAGTGTTATTTGTACCCGCTTTGCACTTATCGAAAGCAACGGCTTGCATCGTGGTGCTGCTGCGCTTACACATGTACAAAAATGTTCGTCCTGGGTGGGAATCGAGACCACGATCTGGCGTGGCAGTCAGTGTATCCAACCTCCACCTAAATGATTAAATTCTTTAACCTACATGTTTTTTTTTAAAGAAACTCGAATATACATATAAAGCAATGTTGCTATAGATGTTTTCCAATTTGTTTTTGATTCAATATATTATTATTTGCGGGTGTGCAGGCGCAACGATAATAATGTATGATTCCTCAGGGTCAATTTGTGGTTGTTATCGCTTCTCGGTTACAGAAATAAGTGATAGGAAAATTGTGTGATAGTAGCCTGGTTTGATTTCGGAATAGTGATGTCCCATAATGTGAAATTAAATCGTACATACCAAAAAGGTGATGTTAAAAGTAATTCTGTTACATTAAAAGGTAAAAATACCTTACAGAATAACTTATCAACTTATGTTTTGAATGACCCCACTGCTAATTCACGTATAATTCATTATAGTTTTTAAGTGACCCCTTTCTGATAATAGCTCGCACACTTCCCTTAATCAAGTATATCTCGATGCACTCAAATACTCCACTGTCCTACTTTGCATCGAATATAATGTGAAATATAAAGTTAATATTCTCGTATGGGGCTATAAAGGACCTGTTGCACGGGCCCCCGTATATTGTGCGCTTTACGAGATCGTTTCGACTAATTAAACCGTTTTATGAGCTTTTGTTTGTCGTTACAACATTTGTGGGGGCATTAACTTGAGAGCGACATATTTGATAGGGTGATTAATTTGTTTTTTAAAATTGTGATTATTAAAATTATTGTTATTATTTTTTTTAGTTATTATATATGTCCCCCGCGGTATGACCCACGTTCCCAAGAAAAATAGTAGCCTATGCACATTGAACTATTATTACTAGCCTATGCCCCTCTCTATACCATAGGCTATCTGCGCACCAAATTTCATCGCGATCGGTTCAGCGGTTTTGGCATGAAAAGGTAGCAAACATACAAACAAACTCACGTTTTTTAAATATTTTAGTTTAGATTGGTGGTTTGGGAATGTGTGATTTTAATTGATGTTCTTTTGTTGTACAATTAATAATAAAAACCGGCCAAGTGCGAGTCGGACTCGCGCACCGAGGGCTCCGTACAAACTTCGTCCATCTAGGGAAATGCACAATTTTATTTATTTACCTTATTTGAGGTTGGTGCCAATTTGTATGAGCGGCGATACAACTCAGAGGTCTTTATTAATTGGCGTAACTATGTATGTATGGGGACACCCTTTAATTTTCAACCTTTTAGAATTTTTCCTTTATTTGTGCTGTAAGACCTTGCTTTTTGCCAATTTTTTTTTTATATTTGAGTTGATTGAATGAAAGGTAAATAGCGGTTTACGATTTATGACGTATTACAAAAAAACTACTAGTTAGATCTCGTTCAAACCAATTTTCGGTAGAAGTTTGCATGGTAATGTACATTATATATTTTTTTTAGTTTTATCATTCTCTTATTTTAGAAGTTACAGGGGGGGGGGGGGGACACATTTTACCACTTTGGAAGTGTCTCTCGCGCAAACTATTCAGTTTAGAAAAAAATTATGCTAGAAACCTCAATATCATTTTTAAAGACCTATCCTTAGACACCCCACACTTATGGGTTGGATGAAAAAAACAAAATTTGAGTTTCAGTTCTAAGTATGGGGAACCCCCTAAATTTATTGTTTTTTTTCTATTTTTGTGTGAAAATCTTAATGCGGTTCACAGAATACATCTACTTACCAAGTTTCAACAGTATGGCTCTTATAGTTTCGGAAAAAAGTTGCTGTGACATACGGACGGACAGACAGACAGACAGACAGACAGACAGACAGACAGACAGACAGACAGACAGACAGACAGACAGACAGACAGACAGACAGACAGAAAAACCCTAAAAAAGGACCTTTGTGTTCCAATTTTTACAATACAACATCCTGGGGCACTTTTTTAATGTAGGTGTTAATATGGGAATAACTTACACGAGGAGGAAAATGGATTCATAAGTTAGTCCATTCATGATTCATGTATTTTATGACGCCATAGACATATCCGTGACGGTAACCAATATCAAAGTAGGGTCCGACTGAACCTAGCTCCTAGATAACATATACTTTTTGTTCTGGGTTATTCAGTGCTCCCCGGTTTTGAGTGAACCGAATCGATCGTTACCGGAGTCGGTATAGAATTTCATATATTTTGCAGTTCAGACTGTTTTTCGTAATCAAACTGGTCGACAGTTAGTCGACGGTACACAACTGCTGTTCATGAAGACCGCGACTGACGCAGCATGAACGACCAAATAGGTCAGAATATGTGGTTTGTCTAGTATGTTTCACCTCGAATCTACCTACTTTTAGTTCGTTATCTTTCATGTGTTGAACAAGTAAAGTGTATTCTATTCTATTCTAAATACGAATGGTTTTCCCGCGTCGCACTTAAATACCTAAACTAGTTACAACTGTACTATCCAAAGAAACTATTAGCTTTATGAGCCAAATGTCGAAACCCAATACCCAAAGCCAACCTTATCGGATTATTAGACGCAGCAAATTCGTGGAACCATCCCTTCACCATTGTTTACTCTACTCCCATAAAAGTCGGACACGTTGCGAGCCTTTCATTATATTTAAACCGTAATAAGTAAGTATTAACAACTGGCGGCGCGGCGCGGCGCGGCATCGCGTCCCTTACAATTAGTTTTTACGCGGCGCGGGCGCAGATAATGATTTACAACGGACGGACGGACAGACAGAATCCATTGGCGGGTAATCGCGAGCGGCCATCTTTTCCCGGAAAGAGCGACAATGCTACGGTCGCGGTATATCGCTCCCCTTCACTATACTGTGCTATGCTATAGAGGACTGGTTCGGGTTTCGTGAAAGCTTGGGTGCGTTGATTAGGTTCGTGTCAGGGGTGGAAGTGAGGCGATAACATTTACTTTAATAATGCTTCGCCTGTTTTTCTGAGAGTTTTAATGAAAACATATATAATGCTGCATATCGTTCATGTCCTGAACAAGATTATGTATGAAAGATATATTTAATTTAAATGTACTGTTTCTATGGGATTGACACTGAAACTCGTATTATATGGAAGCATGTATTATTTATCATTATTTTTGCACTAAATAGTAGCGTCGCTAAAGTTTCGCTGACAACCCTCACGTAGAGCGCACGAAGTCTCAGTGCCTCGTAGTAGGTAGCTGTGCGTGCGTATCGAATCCTATTGAGCGAGATGAATGTGTCACTACACTAATATTATAGATGGCCACGCCGCGCCATCAGCCTCACGACTTGGCTGTATGTCTTGCTACGCAAAAACAATGTGTATTACATCCGTGTGACACCAAACCGCTGTTTGTTACTATGCTTGAGTATGGAAAGATTATTTCATAATCGGTCAGAATTAAGAATATGTAGGACAATAAGTTAGGGCTGTATTTAGGCAGGAAGCGTTGGGCGAGGAAAAAATGAGTAGGTATTTTTTTTTTTGTTTTGGTTTGTATTTTAAAGGTCTTTGACAACATTGTATTACTTTAGGAATTTATTGTTTTCAGTTCACATTCTTAAAATACATTGTTATTGGATACAAAAATTGTAAGTGATTTTCGTCACGTTTGTGTCGGTTGAGGTGATATCGACAGCGGAAATCGGTCGATGTGAACGTGAAACAGTAAAAATGGCAACGTCGCGGATGAAAAAAGTCGAGTAATGGTCGCGGGCGCGATCCACAAGGCGCGGCGCGGCAGCGCAGCGCAGGTAGAGGGATAATGAGCCGGCAGGTACGTGCTGCGGGGAATCGCGGAAACAATGACGCTAGAAAGGTCTTATTTGCTCCCACAGTGATTATTGTTAATGTTAGGTAGCCTGTCTGTATCGCAATGGGTGTATTGATGTGAGATTGCGAGTCTTTTTATAAAACGATATTATTGGGGAGATGTTTTACAAAAAAAACCTTTGTCAAGTCAAAATAACTTTAAAAGCAATAAAAAATGTTTAAACCAAATAGTACTGGAGATAAAAGATTTAATGAAAAAAAGTGTTCACGTGAAAATACTTCAGACATCATTTTGCATAATTCCACTAAAAGTAGTTTCACCGCTCCACATGTGGCCCACCGCGCCCGCATCATGCTATACTTCTCTCAATAGGAGCATGCGACAGAGAAAAATAATGATACCCAAGTTATAACAGAATTTATTCTGTCGCCCCCACGCATGAATACCGATCGCACAACATGTCGTTCGCCTCGACGATTGATGGCAGCAATTTTCGCGGCCGTGCCCCTTCAAGTTATAGCCTGCACGTATCTGTGTCGCACTAATGGCGGCATGGAGGCGGCGATCGGTCGGTGACGGGCGCGTAAAGTGCGTAAATGTAAATGTGAACCCGCGGTACCAACGTACGCCATCCGGTCGTCGTGAACGGTGATAATTTAGCCGCCCCGTCGCGTCGCCTCCCCGTCGCCGCGCCGTCGCCGTCGCCCGCCGCGCTCATCACGGACGTTACGTAAAAACATGCACATCTGAACGATCTGAATTGCACTATACGCCATAGATATAGCAGGCAACAAGCGAAGTTTTTGACTTTCTCATGAACTCGCAGTGGTGTCTTTAATAACTTGGCTCGCGAACTTGGAATTCGCGAGCCAAGTATCATATATAAAGCTGCAAATGTGGCGAAATTCAACCCCTTTAGATTCACTTCTAGTAGTGCACTGTTGAGTTAATTTTTAATCAAATCAGAGTTAAGCAGTCTTGGATTACTATTAACAGCGCAACCTTCGTTTAGATTTAGTCGAGAATTATGAAATTTATGCCTCAGTCAGTAATTACTGAGTCAATAATCACAAGTCTCTTACTAAAAAAATGAATTATTACCGCTCAACATCCACTAACTTGCCACTCTACTCTTACTATTTTTTGATCTGGGGGGCTAATTTCGCCATATTTGCAACTTCATCTAAAGCTTCATGAATTGAATACGTCTTTTATATATTATTTGGTGTGGATTGACTCTACACCGCTTAGTGACAGTTCTATGAATTTTTAATTCCATTCAGATGTGAAGTATTTGCTTTTATATTACTATTTTATATTAGCAGATTCATATACTATTACATGAATCAGCAAATGTGGCTATATTAATCCCCCTGATGCCTTCATCGACTCGCAGACTATATGAAGCTCTTCCGCGAGTAAAATAAATTGAAGGTATTTTTTAAAAATAAAATGAGCTCGTCTTCGCTGCGGTCACCACTTACCGTCAGGTGGAATTCTTGTCAACTTCGAGTTCCTTCTGGATAGTGAGATACCGCGGGGTAGATACCTACCTACTAGTTTATTAAATAATAATATTGAAATAATGACATGAGACATGACGATTTACATAAATCTATACTCTATCTCGTAAATCTTTCCTAGATAGTATCTAAAACGGTCAATGACTTATGTAAATGACATTAAATTTGCTACTTGACATTTATTTCACTTAATTTCGAAGCAGACTTAAATAATCTACTTTTTTATCATAATAATATATCTAACTACATCCATTGAAAATCTGCAGATGTGACATTAATTATGGCAGGAGTGTAGAGCTCAAATACAAACGTTCTAGTAAATATTTTTGCCTTCGCCAGGCACTCCTCTGGCCGGCCCTGACCTTTCATTACCATATTAATACATGTTTCTTTATCAGTCATTCCTATCCCATCGCTTACAATGCAATCAGTGCATTTCGTAGATAAGGTTGGTAATTACGTGGCAGTGACTACTAGTCATCTATTGCTCAAAGGCATGTAGAGACGTGCCTTATCGAAAGGGTGCGGGTTTTTTTGCTGATGTCGCAATACGCGGTCCTTGCGCTTGCGTCCGCGCTCCGTGCACTGGTCCCGTCGCACAAAGAACTATTACAATTATTAGAATAAAGGCAGTTGTACATGTGAATATTCGTGGGAACGCGACGCAGGAAGGGTTGGACTATGTACTTGCGGAAAAAAATACTTATAAACAATTTATCGCATAGCGCAGCGCGTATTCGCGTGAGAGTCGGGACATATTTTTTTGCTTTCGCAACTGAATTATTTATCGATAAGTGCGAAACGCGAGTGTTTATGTAAACTTGTATATTGCGTTCGTTATCATCGTTCGTTATCGGTTTAGGTACGAATAGGTATAATGTGCGCGGCTGTCCGTGATCTCTTATCAACCGACAGGTTTGCCTTGCGACATTTTCCGTTGCACATGTGTACGCGATTATACCTAATTACCTACCTGTGTGACAGAATAGCTTACCTACTAAAGTACTTGTATTGTATGTGCAAACTGCACAATTTATGTAGCCTGACGATATCCTAATCGTTGTTCCATATTGATTTAATATGTAAGACGATCTTGTTCTTGGTCAAAATTAATTAAATATTCATTGAAGTCCGAATTCACTGTTTTCATACATATCAAATTGATAAATTTCTATGAAAAGCTATTATTTTGATACGCTTAAGAGTCTCCTAAGCGTTTGGCGTTTCTTAAATGGTTAGGGAAAATGGCCACAAAATTACCAAGTTTTCATTGCATACCGCTAAAATCTTTAACTAATCTGTTGAAAGTATTTAAATTTTCATGGAAGCATTTAAGAGCTACCTACAATAGAGTAGATGATCATCTCAGTTAAAAGCATAATGTTTATTAAGTAGATGTATGAGCCACTTCCAAGTTTTCATTTGTAAACGAGGTAAGTTCTCGCGAACGCGCCGCGCCCGCCGCGGCCGCGGGTATACCTAACGAGCGCCGCCGACAGAGTTTCTGAACGATTATCTCCACGACTAATTATTTCCGCCCGCCATGCGCCATCGCCATCGGGCCTGACTCACGTCCGCGCCCGCTCGACCATGTACCACGTATCTAACTAACATGTTCGGGTATAGAGCAAGCTTTTAAAATTGTACATCTGCGCGTTCAATAGACGACGCATGCATTTCACGCGCGGCTGGCTGGAGCCTATCTATACAGACTATACCTGACGTTGACGTTCGCGATCTTATTACCGCGTCGGATGGCGGCGGGCGGCAGAAAAAAAAACAAAGGAAGCGGCGCGGCGGCAACGGAGCGGCCTCTCGGAGATTTATGGAGGCGCGGCGCCGCCGGGGGCCTGTGTGTGTCCCCGAATTGCTGCGGCTCGCGGCTTCCAGGAAGCGCGATGCGGGCGAGGGTTGGCTTGCAAGGCGAATATTGATTACCCACTGGTCGTACTATTAATAGGAGGTCGGTTGACGTCGCGTTGCCCAGTGGGAGTTCGCCCCGCTCCCGCTTTGTCCGCACCCGACCTACGCGTTACGGGTACGTTCGCCTTTCCGGCGTCCATTTCGCTAATTGCCCGAAGCAACGACCACGATAGTGTTCTTAGTATGTTATACATGTATAGGTGTAATAGTATATCTAAGCCAGATCGTATATTATGTTGTCCGATACTGTTGCTAAGCGGTCTTTGAGGTGATTGCATTAAGACTTTCAATCATTATCAAATTTAAGTTGATAAAGCGCTTCTTGTTATACTGCGTGTCCTATGTATGTAGTCTAAAAAGAAAGAAAGAAAAACTATTAATTGACTCACAAGTCACAAGACATGTTTATAAACTAATAATACATAAATACAATAAATATAAACGACCTTTGCATATAGTTCCTGGATAGTAGAAAACATTTCCGATGGTATAATTATTATTATCAAGGTGAACATAACCCATTTAATTGGCGCAGGGAAAATGGTTTTCGATGTGGTGGCCACTCAGGTAATTAACTTGATAGAGTCACGGAAAGAATACTTAATACTTGCCTGTGTTACAACTTTACAACTAAAAATAGCTTAATACCCGCGTGCCGCGCCGCGGTGGCAAAACTAGTTTCGGTCTCACATTAAAGGCTGGATTAATGTATCTTGTCCGTTGTAGAGATCTGTAGCGTCTTAAAAGTGAGTAAGAAATGTCGCGAGTTTCATCGCGAATCGCAATCGCAGTGCAAAAGCTAGGCGTTTATGACCGGCAGCTGGCGAGATAAGATCAATATTAACTTTACTATAGGTGAGATAGGAACGGCCGCGACATAGCCGAGTACTTAGTAGGGGAAAGCGTACATGCATCGGTTAGTGAGCTTCTAGAAAGTTCGGTGTGGTTGAACAATGCGTTAATCGTCCAGACAGGCAGACAGTGACCTGTGAGCGGCGGGCACCGTCACGCGGGTGACGCGTGCGCGGGCGCACAACAGCGGACCGCGACTAGGGCTACCATAGTGAAATGATCAATTGAAAAGTCCTGATAAAAGTTTATTTTATATATCAAAAACGGTTATAATTTTCTTAATTGTTAGTCAATATCTAAGTGTATAGTCAGTCAATATGTAGAGTATCACTGAACACTGCTGGAAGGATGCAAGTGGCTCGGAAACGTTCCACAGTGGACATTCCTAGAGCTAATATAATAATGTGTGAAAAGCTAGACAACTAAGAATCTATGAGTAGCTTTACTTTTTTTTTTGAACTGACGGTAACTTTAACCTCCTAATATATGACCACCAGCTTATCCACAAAGTTTATGTAAGCTAGTACCACAGCGTTCGCTACCGCCCCTCTCTCACCCCGCAAGACCCGCATGATTGCTCTGTCTAGACGTGTCCGTTGGCCGACTGTAAGAAAAGTTACATAGACTGTGCTAGTACTATGTGGCTAGTCAAAAAGTAGCGCAAATCCTCAGAAAGTGATTCCAATATGATATTTTAGGACAATCACTGACGTGTGGCAATCCTAGTCGCGGGCGCGACGGGCGCGGTGACCTCGCGCGCCCGCGCACCGCGCCGCGTACCTACCCACCTCGCCACGCAAACACTATGATGCACGCGCAACATTCGGATGCGACATTAATCGCCCATTTAAAAATGTCTCAGTTCGATGCCATTTTATGTTAGACTATAAAATAAATTTGAATAGTGATAATAAATAAAATAATAATAAATAAATATTCTGGGACATTATTCCTCACACACGGCCATCTGACCCCAAACTAAGCAGAGCTTGTGCTATGGAAGCCAGATAACTGATATACTACATATACTACTTTTCTTTTGTAAATACATACATATATAGATAATTACACCCAGACACAGGACAAACAGACATGTTCATGCACACAAATGTTTGTCCTGAGTGGGAATCGAACCCACGACCAGCGGCGTGATAGATAGGGTATCTTACCAACCACGCCAACCGATAAGGATTGAGATTTAAACATTATGTAAATCCATTGTAAAACGGGTCTATTTTCTATTCGAATGTCCCTATTTCTTTTTGGCGACGTGACTGAATATGTATACCGTACATATATTAAATAACCGAATAATTCAAGAGATTAATGCTCAAGGGGATTTTTAGGTTGAAGAACCAATGAACTCCAATATTTTATCTGTAGATAGGTAACGTTTGGTCAGTAACCCCGTTGAGTGGTGGACACAACACAATAGATAGGTATAATATCGTCGCGTGAATCGCGCGATACGGATATGAACGGTTATTGATAGCAAGAAACCTGAAACTTTGAATCTTAAGAACTAAGCATTGGAATTAATTTGGAAGTATTTGTTTTACAAATGCTCAGTCATAATATCACAGATGTATACAATAGGCATTATTCGGCCTGCCATCGGTTAACAACACGCTGCCGCCCGATGTCTTCAACATGACTATCGCATAACAAAAGTACAAAACAATGCGACGTTATCGCGGGCCGCGGTACAAAATGCGTCAGCGAGTCAGCGAGGTTCATTTGAGCGGAGTGTATACTGGAGTTGCGTTGTTGCGTCACCGCATCGAACGGATATAGCCGCGATCGATCAAAATGGCTTCCTTTATTTTTGTGCGACGCCATCGCCCGCAGCCGACATAGGCAGCGGCATCAGTCGCCCGCTGCGGCTAGCGGTCGCGCCCACGGCTATGGCGCGACATTCTGCAACTAGCTTTCTATTCAAAGCAACACGACAATCCAATACATCTACAATGAACTACAGTTACTGCAACCGTACAAAGAACGTTTTGAGGATGTGTTATTTTCTGCGTTTACGCAACCTCGCCGGTTTCAGTCTTGCTGCTGCGTTGGGATGGGATGAAATAAGATTAAATGTATTTGGGTGTGAAAGAAACTAACAACTTTTTTTTTTTTTTTACTTTGTATTGGCTTTAGTTTTGACCACAATCTCACTATGGTAAGTGATGATGTGGCCGAAGGTGGTAAGCACACATAGCCTAGAAGGATCTGGCTCTCAAGTGCAGATGCCGGAACACACCAATAGGTGTTTGGCGACAGATTTTCTACTTGAGGGTGGTAGCCAGCCAGGCGGGTACTACAAAGTACCTTACCACCGTGCTATGGTTTCCTCACGATGTTTTCCTTCACCGAAAGCTCAAGCTCATTGTAGGATTCGAACCCACGACCTTCGCCGCGGCGTCCGACGTCACCACCACTGAGCTATCATCGCCTTATAACTCAAAAAAAAAAAACCTCAATGATAACGCAAACAGAATCAACAATCAATGGGTAGCCACGGCCAATAACTGAAGAAGAACACAGTACCTACTTCACAAACAAAGCGCAATATTTTATTAGAGACACAATCACTACCATGCCAACATACACAACATGATCACAAACTATAACTATAAAAAGCTTAAACTTAAAGGTACCTTTATGTTTGTTCTTGTCGAAAATTCAACAAATAGGTTTTGATCTGTTGAAAGGATACAACAACATCCAATTTCAATTATCGAGATATCGTCATCGGCTGTTGGGACATCCCAGCATCGCATAATATTTTTATCTTACTAAATTGTGTAATATAACTCATACAAATATTGTAGTTTTTACGAAACCTGTAGCATTATTTAACAATATCCCATCATAATATTGCATTTTAAAGCATCGTAAGGTAGCAGCTAATTGCCCTACCGAGGACAAAAGTTGAAAAGAATTATTTCGTCGCGTTAACTCAGTTCCGCGTGGGTGCATCATTGCACTTCACCATCTATCCGCATGCATTTCCATAAGCTACAATGTACCTTACTTAACCATCCATTGTTGTGTAACTACACGCTCTTTTAGAACCGTTAAAATCAAATGCGGCGATGTATATTGTTCTGTGCAGTTCAGTTGTTGACCTAGGTTATAGGAAGTGCAGTGGTGACGGGGTAACTGGCATCTCTTCGGCAATAAGTTTCAAAGTTTTATTTTATGTCCCTCTAGCCACGTGTACCACTTTGGCTTGTCTCCTCCCGGCATTAACTGTACACAATGTGTGTGTAACTAAGTGGGTGTGGAGTAGAGATTCCTTTATTATCTCTCATTTGTTATAATTTGTGTGTTGCTTTTTGGCCGTGTTCATTTTATTTTAAAGGTCATGTCATGTCGTTGTTAATTTTTCTTCTCTATCAAGTCATTTGTCCAGTGAAATATGTACTACGCTGACTACTACATCCAGTTCTTTAGATTCTTTTCCTTATTATATTAAAGGCTTTGCTATCTGATTTCCCAGTAAAAGTGCAAGGAAAACAACACAACAAGTACATCAACAAACCGTTTTTTGCAGTTAAATAATTCATAGTAAAAGTTGTACTTTTTGAAAATTAATAGCAGTGAATTTCAGGGTAATATTTTCAAAAAACCTTAAGTTAGGTGGCCGCTAAAAGAGATGAACAAGTAATTAATCAAGGGTACAATACAAATAGTTTCAGTTGAAATTGGTTGCTATTTAGCTTTATAGGTGATGCAGGCTCATAAATTTTCATGACAAATTCAAAGTACCGTAAAAAGTTTAGTTTTATAAACTGTTGCGGCAATTATATGTAACTAGCTTTCGCCCCGCAGTTTCACCCGCGGTCCCGAGGAATTTATGTTTTCCCGGGATAAAAAGTAGCCTATGTGTTATTCCAGGGTGTCAGCTACCTCCATACCAAATTTATCAAATTCATCAAAATTGGTCCAGCATTTGAGCGTGAAGAAGTAAAAAAACATACACACTCACAAATTTTCGCATTTATAATATTAGTGTGATGATACGGATCTTTTGGCTAAAACTGCAACTTAACTAACTAGACTGCTAATTCAATTTGTAACATTAATTGCTAGAAACACTAAATTGTACATGTAATGTAAATGTTTTACAATCTGAATCAAATGAAATACCTATAAGTCAGTAGTTAGCAACGATTTTACACGAAATATCAGATATACCTGCCTGCTTGTAATTTAGTTTACAGTAGTTGCGTTGTAAAGGATAGCTAGGCAAAGCAAATTTGCTGAAATCCCCTCAGGCTCCATAATAATATGTACCGACTGAGAGATGATTCTGCGTACTCACTGTATTCCCAGGACCGCTTCAGCTAGAGGTTTGGTGGATATTATCAACTAATTCGCATAAAGTATAAAGCTCGCATAATATTATTCTTAACTACTAAGCGCTCGTGGCGTTGCTTCACATTTAATATTGGTAAATTCATTACGATAAATTCATTGTTGCAATATTAAATCATCTGTAAATAAAAATAATAAAATGATTACGTCAGACGCCTGAATACGTCAAGCAAGTTGCTTGCGTGTGAGTATCTAAATGATTGACACAATACGACTATAAAGTATGGTATTTATTGCATACGTCATTGACAGTGCGATTTTATTGTAACTGATCATGTAACTACTGGTTGCTAGCTAAAGGCAAATGTATGATGTAAGTAGGTTATGTCACCAGACGTGGCCATAACCCTAAATGAACAGGACAAATAAAAAGGCTACAGGAAGATTGCATTCCAACCTCACAGCAGATCGTACGTTTGAAACATTCGCGGACGAAATATTTCGCATATAGCACGATCAGCGATATATGTAGTTCTGTAATCAAAGCAGATCCTATGAAAATCAAACATATGAGGTAAACTATTTTACCAAAAAATATTGGAATTGCATCTGCTGTGAATAGTAGCCTTTATAGATGACCTTTTTGAACCCTTGATCGTTCGCCTTTCAAAAATTTGTGTGAATATCCAATACCTACTGAATAAAGCCTCCCAATTGATTTCTAGATCGAAGGTCTATAGCGACATACATAGGTATATCCTGTAGCTCTTTGCAAATAACAGCAATTTGTCAGTCCACCTTAACTATTTCAACTTCTAGTAATTTTAAAGGATTTTTAAATAATTTTACCTAAATAAACGGCTCAGCTACTGACTCATCTGTTGTTTGAGCAGCGAGAGCGACGTGCAAAACTGCTCATTACGAATTTATCCGCTACTATTTCCTTGAGTGACAGACGACTAAAGAGTAGTAGGTAACTAACTATAGTGCGGTATATTGGTGACTCGGGCTGCATGCAGTGTGCAATGTACGAGTATCGCGGGCGCAGCTGCGTACCGCGGTGTTTTTAGCGTTGAAACTGTTTGCAGATGGCCGCGAGTAGAGGTAGGATTAAAGTGACCGAAGAAAAGCGGAAAGTTGTGATAAATGAATTGCTTGTAATTGACGATAGAGAAGATTCTCCACAAGCAAAATAATGTCTTGTATTGGGATCATCTGAACCAATATAAGGTTGCTGGCTTGACAGGGCTTGTTTGTTTTACATTTTCAAGGAGGATATAGAACTTTACATCTGAGGTAAAAGTCTTGCAATCTTCTAATATGGTTATGTACATAAACATTTATGCATGTCGAAATGCGGTAAATAAATCACCACACATAAATTTTGACGTAATGTCGAATTCGTTCCACGTGCACGCTTCCCGTCCCGCTCTCGCTTATTCACTCTGTTGCTAGCCGCGGGTGTCATGCGTCCGCGTCGACGCCCGCGCATGATCCGGGAGGTGAGACGGTCAGCCAGCGCGCGCGCACCGACCGACCGACGACACCGCGCAACGTGAGTCAGCAGCACGAGCGACGACAACGCGTACCTAGCGAATGGACGCAACGCGAATTCTTAAATAACAACGTGGTGTTTATTGTTGATTGGGGTGGTGTAGAGAAGGATATCAGCAATATAGAGGTAAAAATATGGTTTATTGGGTTTTACAAACTGTTGCATTGGGTGATTTTTTTTATGATGAAGAACGAGCGTTAGAAGCATTTGTCACATTAAGTACCTATATCTCCCAATTCGCCTTATTTTTTGCACCCGCTATAATATCAAATCGGTTGTTAATTTCCAGAAGTATGGAAATGCTTTCTTTTCCAGGAACTTTTTTTGTAGTTTTTTTAATCTATGTGTTCAATAATGCTGTGGCTGAAGGTGGTAAGCACACAAAGCCTAGAAGGAACTGACTCTCAAGTGTAGCTGCCGAAACGGTAGGTGCATGGTGACTTGTCAACTTGAGGGTGGTAAACGTACAAAAATGAAATCTATGACAGCTATAGGTTTCAAATAAAGTGTGATGTTAACTTAAGTTCCTTGGGGGAACCAGGGCCTAATCTGAATAATAAGATTCGAGTCTGAGATATCAAATTATTTAGTACAAAAGTAAGTTTCTAACAATATGATTACACGACAGGCAACAGCTGATTTCAATGGCCACTAACATGTCTATAAAACCTTTGTAGTACAAAATGTCTCACTAAACTGCTGAATGCAACAATTGCCCTTATCATGCAATAAAATAGCTTTTGTAATGAGGGAAATAAAGCTCAATTTCAAACAAAGCATCAAGGGCAATGATAATAACAACAGGCAAAGAAAGACCAATTTAACTGGATATCCCCCACCCTCTCCGTTGGTTGACGTTTGAAAGTTTGAAGGGGTATTAGTTTGCGGTTGTGGGGGTCGCCTGAAAGTGGTCGATTTATTGAGTCTCGTCGGAAAGTTTTGCAGATATTGAAACGAATAGCGCCACCTGTTGAGCGTCGGTTTGCAACTTCGTTAATGGCCGCTTCTATTGGCTGAATGGAGTCTGTTAGTAGCTTGACGGTGTTGAATTATAACCTGATACATATTTATGAGGTGCTCAACTCATTCAGAAGTGCTGAAATTATGTAATGAAAATGTTTACAAACATTTGGATGTTTGACCTTTGCGTATCATATTCAAAATGTGTTTTAGTTTTTTCTGGTATTAGAATACCGTAACGAAGGTCGTGGGCTCGATTCACTTACCATGGTGTGTTTGTGGTCTAACACAGGCCTATACATAGTAAAAATAAATGCAAATCAGTAATTAGTTACTCATACCACACAGACTTATACATAGTGGTACACAGCCTAGATTGAATTTAAATTATCAGTAGGTATGAGGTAATGTCAAAACCTCAGAAAAACTACCCAAAATTGCCTATTTGTCAATACAACGGTCGGCATTCTCTTGGCGTGGAGTTTAGATACACCGCCATATCTACTATACTATATCTGCCGCCATACCACTGCTCCCCTAAAAAGGCCGCTCAAGCAATATTACTAATGCAATTTATTTTTCGAATTCTCGGCAGATCATTTATGGCAATATATTTTATGTAAAATAGTCACTACAAATAGTCACATATATACAATTTAATTCATTAAAAGATTTGGTATTGATGAACCTGCCGTAAATTCGGAATAATGAATTGTATTAGCAATATTGCTAGAGCTACCTTTTTAGCCCCCCAGGTCGTGGGTTCGATTCCCTATATAAGTATATTGGGTTTCCATGTTTCTCTGCTTAGTTTGGGATCAGAGGTCGTGTGTGAAGAATGTCTGAGGATATTTATTTATTTATCTATCCAGTAGGTATAATCTTGATGGTGTTTCATTGAATTGTAATTAATAGGTGTGCAGCAGATGTGCACGCATTCCGGTGAGCTAACTGATTACTAATGTATTATTTATCTGTAATTTTAATAATTTAACAATCTATTGTGCGCGGGAGTCTTTGTTCTTTTTCCAAGATAATAATTACTATACTAATAATGATTATTTAATTACTGTATTTTGCATATGCAAATACGCGGCTTTGCCTGCTTTGAAGTTCTAGGAAATTATCCATCGATTTGTGTTCGTGTGTTACCGAAATCGGTGCAGCACAGCTGCGTCGGATTTAATGTCTTTATATGGCCTTTGTATAACAATCCTTTGTGCAAATGTAAAAGGATTAAATGTGGCTTTTATAAGATCTATATTTAAGAACTTGTTTTAATGGTGTAGTTTTACTATTATCTTTTGTAATAGGCTTATTTTAGGTATTTATTTGGTTTGCCAATGTATATTACACAAAATCTTAAAGTACAAAACAATAATAAACTATAACTAACATAGTGTAACAATTAATGGCGAACACAGCATGATTTAAAATTAAATTAGTGCTGTGCAACATGAAAATTGTAAACTACAAAAACTTATAATCTATATCTATACTTAATATTATAAAGAGAAAAGGTTTGTATGTTTGTAAGTATGTTTGTAACGAATTGGCTCAAAAGTACTGGACCGATTTTAGAAATTCTTTCACCATTTGAATGCTACATTATCACTAATTAATATAGGCTATTTTAATTGCAAGAAAAAACAAGGATCCTTACTAAAACTACAATAATGTTACCCAAGGTGTAAAAAAAATGCCTATAAAATATCTTTCATCGCGTGCGCTGCGAAAACTATTGATTATAGAAAAAAAAAATGTACTATGACTTTGCAAAACACATTGTTATCTACAAAAAGTGTCGCGACAGCACATGTCTAGCTATTATAGTTATGTCACAATAAGTGTTTTTTTTATTTAAAAAAAATAATTAAAATGACGGCGCTAGAAAAGACTCTTTATTTGTCCCTTGGTTTTTATATATCCCTCTTTATTTAATCCTTATCTAAATAAATTACTTCATATTCAAGACTGCTTCAATACCTTTATATATTTTTTTAAATTATTCATTTCGGACATTCCATTCGAAAGATATCACGAGTTTAAAAATGTAAGTATTAGAAAAAAGTCGCGCGGTCGCCGCTCACCCCGCTCGGCTAGCTAGGCAGCACCAATGCGATATAGGCGTCACTGGGGTAGGGGATGGGAGTCAATGTCTAAACTAATAACATAAAGAGGAAAGATTTGTTTGTTTGTTACGATTTAACTCAAAAACCACTCGACCGATTTTAAAAATTCTTTCACCGTTAGAAAGCTACATATAAAATGCAATACGTGAACCGTTCGACGCCACCGCGACGTTCCGTACTAGAGTGGCTCACGGCAGAACGGGTTTACGAATTTGGATTGAAATTTGGCACAGATATAGATTATAGTCTGGAATAATACATAGGCTACTTTTTATCCCGGGAAATAAGAACCCTCGGGAGCGCGGGAGAAACCGCGGGGCGGAAGCTATTTAAAATATATACGAGCATATATTATAATGTTACAAGTAGCTCTGCTACCCGTGCGAAGCCGGGGCGGGCCGCTAGTAAACTTATAAAAGAAAATTGTATAGCTTTGAAGAGAACAACACAAAATATCAATTTGAGAAAACTTGTAGAATTTGTTGTGCTGTAACTAGCAAGGACGCTATTGATACCAATATTAGTTCTAGACCTATTCACTGCAAACGGCTTCAAGTTTAATAACCTCGAATTTGGACTAGGGACGGTAAAATTTATTTCAGCAAGTAACTGAGGACAATCAACCAGACCCCTTACAATCTTATACGAGAAAACTTGATCCATTATCCAGTGACGGTCCTTAAGAGATGTCATATTGAAATAATTCAAGACGGTAGCTCAAGCTTGTATGTATTTGGCTACAATCTCACCATGGATGTAATGATGTATTCGAATGTGGTAAGCACACAAAGCCTAGTAGGATCCGGCTTCAAAGTACAGCTGCCGGAACACATTGGTATGTGATACCAAATTTCATCGCGATCGGTTCAGCGGTTTAGGCGTGAAAAGGTAACAAACAAACAAACTCACTTTCGCATTTATAATATTAGTTAGGATTGACCTTCAAATGCAATTGAAATTTTCGCGGATATGTTTTCCTTGGCTTCACCAAAAAGTGACAAACATAAGGACTATAATTCAGATTTAAGTGCGAATCCAGGATTCGAATCAACAACAATTTTTCATCTACACAGCTATTTGGGAGTCAGCGGAAATTACTAGCAACTACAAAACACCGAAATAGAATTCTGCGGGACACACGTCCCCTACGTACCCTACTTCGATAACGAGCTACAAATCGGAATCTATTCGGATCACTCGATTCGAAATTAGAGCGCGACGTGCGTTCCTTTGAACGCCATTTACGAGAAAGCAAGGCAAGCAAAGGGAGCTTATTACGCTCGCCGGCGCTTTATGGCGGGCATCGGGCCGGACTCGGGTCAGCAGCGGGGCTTTTTTGTCGGACCGTGGCACGTACCGGGCCCGGTTCACCCCGCTGCGGATCCCACCCGCCGCCCCCGCGAGTATCACGCGCGGTACTCGAGATACAGGGGGGCTCCGGCGTTTGTGACCGCGTGTCGGGAAGCGTCATGCCTTTTGTGATTTCAAATATATCTTTTTACCTACCTATGAGTTATACCTAGACATATGATAGGAACGTACTTATGCATTTCCTAAAACTAGGATTAGGTTGATAATGGAATCTTGGAAAGTTTACATAACTCAGGTATAATCTTTGGTATAAACAAAGATCTCTATCTGAAGATAATAAACTTAAAAGGTAGATTATCCCTTTCTAAGTAATTAAGAAATTGTGTTAACCGTTTGTTTGTCAACTAATGGTCACGAGAAATGTAAAGTTATAGGATTTCATTAGCATTTCGCACGATTCTGTGGTCATCATGAAAATTATTATTTATTCGCGATATTTAAGAGGCAAGGATGATGCAGTTGCAATAGAGATTACGGTTAGAGAGCTTGTATACTTACCACCTTTGTAAATTTATCTGAATATTTCTGAGGCACAACGCTTCCCCAATCCCCGATCTGCCAGCATTGTAGCCTTCATTGTAATACCGCGCCCGAGGCCGCGTCGCGTTGCCATAACAACCCATCGTTGAACAACCCCACAACCCAACTACCCTCCCACGCCCGCGTCGCCGGCTACCTGCTCTCATTAATATGTACCCGGCCGGACACCGTCTTGTAGCAGATTACTTCAAGTAACCAGTAACCACTGGTTGGATTACGTATTCATTGCAATCGGCAACCGGGCGATGACTATCGTCCGAATATATCTAACAGTTAAGTTACTGAATAATTTTATTCAACAGTTTTCACAAATCATCATTGAGTATTGAAGTTTATTTCAAACAGTAAAGCCTAGGATTGTTTGATTAATAATAGCGTAGGAGTTAATTTAAATTACAATGTTAAATTGCTATGTTATGTATGATATGAATTAACACATTTAAATAACATCTATTTCATATATTATACGACTTGGATACATTTAAGATATTGTGTATTATTTTATTACTTACTTTATTTTGTTATTTTTTTATTTGATTTTTTTTGTAAAAATATGGTCAAATAGTCATATTATAAGAAAAATAACCTTTCCGAGTTTCCTGCCGGTTCTTCTCAGTTGAAGGCTGACTGAATCGGTGGTAACTTCAGTAAATTTGACCTTCATAACTGGCCATCTAGGGTCTAAATTGAATAAATGGCTTTGACTTTGACCTGTGTGTCATTGGTAGTTACTTAATTAAGTATTCATACAAACATTTTTTTTTATAATAAATAGTTTTATTTTACTAGTACTATTATATTATATCTATAAATATAATACATACTATATTATTAGAAATAATATAGCAATTACATCAAACTTCCAATGGCGTTAATTATAATGTCATTTTGTCAGGCAACAATCATTAGTTGTTACATCATTGCTGTTCCACTACCGTGACAAATAAGGATACCTACCTTCAGTCCATCTGATGGTATGCGGTTATCGTAGCCTCTTGACGATTGCAATAGCAAGGAATCAGTCAACGCTGTAATACGCGGTTTCACCCGCGTTACCGGTACAAAAAGTAGCCTAATATTATCAACTACTCCTTATATTTCATTTCATTTTTCATTTTAAATCCGTTCGTTCGTTTACCACACGCATTATTAAATATCTTTTTTTATATGGGATATTTTCATATTTCTAATTTTTATATACATATTTGTTTTTCTCTTGTTTGTTACAAGTTGATAAATGGTAGGAGGTGGATTTACAAATATTACAACAACATTTTTTCTATTTTATAATAATATTAATTTTTATTTTTGCTGTCCATAATTTGCATGCCGTGGCAACCTTTAATTAAGGCGGCATTTACTTCTGTTCTTTTTAATTTTAGTCACCAAAATTGTGTTAGTGTTAAGCCTTGTTGGTTGTCCTTAAGTAAATAAATAAAATAAAAATAAATATTATCAACTATCTGCCAAAGAAAGTTCCGTCAAAATCGGTCCAGCCGTTATGGAGATTAGCCAAACAAACAGACAGACTGACAAACATTTGTTATAGGTACCGTAAATACTTTCATATGCATTAAGTAAAAAGCTGTTATTTTGACATTACAAACAGACACTTCAATTTTATTTATTTGGATTAATTGTTCCTAACGATAATTGAACTAGAAAACTTGGAACTTGACGTAATGAGTTACATCACTAATGAGTTATTTAGTTATTACTTCATTCATAATATAATTTTATTAAAATCATACAGGTTCTGTAATTCCCCAAACAAACATATGGTTTATTTGCATGCGGCTCTACATATTATTTCTATTGACTTAAGATAGACTAACAAACATTTCAAAAATTAACGAAAGCTTTCAGAAACACAAGACAATAGAATTTACCATGCACCAATTTACGATTAGTTTGACAAATGTGTACATAATTTTGAACAAAGATACGTTACAAGGTATGAATATTTCATTTTGAAGTCAGCTCTTTGAAACCTAAGTTTTGAACAATTTAAATTGTGAAACAAACTGAAATCGCGTACAAAACGAAATAGAGTAGCATAAAATCAGGTTCCAACAAAAATAATAAACTGATTAGGATATAACAATCTATAAACGTATAGTATAATAAAACAGTAGAACCCTGTGTACTGTCCAATGTACAGGATTGAAGAAAAGTAATCAAAATAGAAAAGGGGTAACTAAAGAAGAGTAATAATTAAATAAATGATAAGAGCCATGCATTTATCAACCTACCTAACTAAAGCAATATTGCTGAATTTGCTGATAAACGTATGTATACATCCGATAAAAACTGTCACCATCGAAACATCGGGCCACAGAGTCGGATTAAAAACGCTAGGAGGCAAAGGTTACATACAACCTCTTTACAGTTAAATCGCAAGAAGCTCGATTAGTACCTGCCTTCATTAATATCCCGCTCCGTTCGTTTCTCGGGAGGGAAACAGAGGGAATTAGCAATCTACCGTGAGGACTAATGGCGGAGGGATGGTTGGAGGGACTGCCGGAGTATGATAAGGTAACACCAGAAGGTTCACTCCTTATGAACATTCATCATTGAGCGAACTGGGCTGTCCCACAGACAAACCAGAAATACTGGTTTTGTGGGCTCATTTTATATTTTTGGTATTGTTTTGAACAAATAAATAATCAGGTTATAAGTGGATACAGTGACTGACAACCCGGGATTTATGGCAGTGAAACATTACATAGGTAGGTAGGTACACCTGGCTTTTAATATACAAATTCCGGAGCCTATGGATAAAAGTAACATGCTTTATGACTAAACTATTTATTTGTTATGAACATATGATTTACTAGCTTCCGCCCCGCGGTTTCACCCGCGTTCCCGAGGGATCTTGTGATTTCCCTTCCTAAATAAATGGGCTATATAACACTGAAAGATTTTTTCAAATCGAATGAGTAGTTCCTGAGATTAGCGCGATCAAACAAACTCTTCAACTTTATAATATTAGTGTAGATAAGGAAAAACCGACGACTTCCAAATAAAGGAAAAACAATTTATATGAGACATGAAATAATTTAACACATGATTAGTTACTGTCCGCACTGGGTGTGACCGCAATATTAGGCCACAATAGCTGCCAGACAGGATTTGTGACTTTAGTGTCAAATTCAGAGTCAACACTGAATACTAGAAAACTGTGAGAACTTCAAAGGTACGAAGGGTGAGCAACAAACTATTGTGGGTCCTTGTTTGTTTATTGACTCTTATTCACCTCCTACCCCAGTGGGACATTTAGTATTTTATGATGAATGATTGTTAGGGTGCAACGGTAGAGAGACCACCACTTTCTAGTCTAAATTAGTCTAAAAAAGAATAAAACAAATGAAAAATAAATACATAATGTCTTCCATCTTTCTATTCTTGAGTAACATTAGTCGGTGTGACTGAGTGTCCAAGCAAAAACGATATGTTCAAGAAACCTTCTGCATATATCTATTTTATGGCCACAGGGACTGGGGACGGGAGAGTGCAATCGCCGGGCTCCGCTCTTCGGCTGGCGAGTGTAAACTTCACACTTTATTGAGCCACGCACCGCTTGAATTACTTTTCGAGTGACAACCCTGGGAATTAGTGCGACTAGTGTTTACGACGTGTATTCTGACCTAGCTCGCTCTCGGTATTGTTGTACTTTCTATATTTGTTTTTTGTTTGTTTATTGGATATGAATGGTTTCAATTGCAATTTGTTTTGGGGGAAATTATCTTAGTGTCTGTAATAAATGAGTTATGAAGTAATCCTTTATTTTGCGAGGTTCCATTTACGTAGATTGATCACACAAAAAACGAACAACTCATGATTTTTTTTTGAAAATACCCTATACATATTTGGAATACATTAAAAATGTATTCTATATACATTCTAACTTATTATAAATTATTATCGTATGATCGCAGTTATTAAAAATAAAACATATAAAATTAATAAATAAAAATATTATAAAATAATATTAATATTTAAAAAAAAAAATTGGAGTCGGGAGCACCGTTGATGTCTTTTACAACAGGAACGGAGCGATTCTATTGTGTGCTTTTTTTCGCCTATTTGCCGTAGAGCTTACATAAATAATATTTTATAATAATTATGATATATTATATGGAATTAATATTGTCCCTATGGAATTGATTGGTTAGGAGTATAGGGGCTTTCATTGCGTGTTAAGTAGGCTTTTAAAGCTAAGTTTAAAGCTTATTAAGTTTATGATGAGGTTAATTAACTTTGTGTACATTAGTTCAAGTTGTCTTACATGAGGTTATATTTAAAAATAAATAGATTTCTATTTTACTAGAATTTAATAATAGGTAGGTTATTTACTGTATATACTAAACATATTTGAAATGTATATTTAATATAAAATTTGCTGTAATCTAGCGTTGTAGGTATGTATGTATACAAAACCGTACCCAATTTAATGGGATTTATTAGTGATGGTATATAAGTAACTGATGGTATATATGTATAAATACAAATTAAAAATAATCCTTCTTTTTTGACTTCACCGCATTTGGGTAATAGTGTTTAATTTGTGCCCAACCTTTTGTATCGTATATCGATCAGTTAAAATTAAAAATTAGTCTCAGGTAATGACCACACATGTAGACTTTATACTCTAGCCGCTAGCGCAATCTAGATCGTGCGTGTCCGCGCGTCCGTGCTGTATCGACGTACCACATCTGGCACGGAATGTGCAGCCGTTTGTGTGTTATGTGCTAGTGTGTGTTTTGTGAAAGCTCGCCGCCGCTATGCGCGGGCGCCGGCCACGGTCAATCCCATGTAATTCCACTTTTGAACTGTTAGAAAATCGCTTTTTGCCCCACATGTGTTTTGTGTGCGCTCACAAAAACATTAGTTCCTTTTGGAAGTGACTCTTAACAAGCAGCTGGTCAGTACAGTAGCTATTTTTGCATAAAGTTTTACCACTTATTGTATACATTAGCCGTAAGGCAGTAACCTTTATATATTATATATATATATATATTTCATATTAGCTGTCTCCCGCACTTTCACCCGCATTTCCGGGATAAAATGTCTATAATCTAGCCTATAAACCTTCCTCGAGAATTGGGCTATCAAATGCAAAAAAAAAAAAAAAACTGACTGGTAGTTTCAGAGATTAGAGCTTTTAAACAAACAAACAAAAAAAAATACGCATGGCACTCGGGGACTGCCGCGGTAAAGCTATTGCATAGCATTTTTTATCAACTTATGCAATTATAATTATTTATTTAGGCAGTTTTTTTTTTCTTTGATATTAATAGATACCTATATCAAAATAAATATCCATAACTAGCTTCCGCCCCGCTGATATTTTTTTTGGTAATGGTAATTTTACTCAGTTCAATTTGTCACTAATGATCACTTACCCTAATAATACGACAAACAGCATACACACACGTGGGAGGAGTTAGGTTTTTTCGTTACGGAATTTTTTCGTTACGAAATTTCTTGATTCAAGCCAAGGAACATATTTACTCCTAGCGCCCGAAGCCCGCGATAAAAGCTAAATAGCCTAAGAACTCCTCAGCTTTATTATATTAGATTATTTATACATATAATATATTATATAGATTAATACACGACACTAAATATAGTGACTATTTAGTCCCCTCTTGTACCTACTTGTGGGAGATAGTTTGAATTTCGGGTTACATGAAATTTATCAGAGGTTCCTTCCTCTCTTGCTTTATCTCTAATCAATTTCACATTAATGATTCTCGGGTTTCAATGTTCTATCATGTGATACTGAATTGGAATCAGATTGTTTTGTACAGTCAGCCATGCAGTCAGTCGTGATAGGTTTACGATCGCTTTGTATAAATTAATGATTTGTTACTAAAAATGTTGATTTAATCACAGATTTGATTAATGTAAAACTTTTATACATTTTTTTTCAGAGCTCATGAGATATAAAAGTAATTGAAAGATACATAATACTTACTTCTTCTAAACAATTTAAATTTATATGTGTAATAATGTCGTCTCATTGTAAGAAAACATATCGTTTTTTTTTTGTACTTACTGCCAAATATAGAAATTTCCTATATCTATTACCATTACCTATAATATTACTTAGGTAATATAATAATAGTAATAAAAAAATAAATAAAAAACTGAAAAAGAAGTTAATGATCACTACTTCGCTGTAATTATCAAGTAACTATTTCATAAGTTAGGTACATAATGTTCATGAGTAAAACAGGCATTGCACGCGTCGAGATAAACGGATAAACCTAGCTGGGAGATCTGACAAGGGTAACGTGTGTGAGATGATTTATTATTTAATCATAAAACAATATTACTTCATTTTACTCTCGGTTTCGCTCTGCGGTTTCACGCGCGCAGTAACTTATGATTTCTATAGCTCATGTTAATGTCATTCTACCTTATCTATACTATAATATTATAAAGAGGAATGATTTGTATTTTTGTATGTTTGTAACGAATAAACTCAAAAACTACTGGACTGGATTTCTAAAATCCTTTCATCAATAGAATGCAAAATTATCCCTGAGTAACATGGGCTAACATTTTATCCCGGGAACGCGAAGCGTACTAGAATAATATGGGTGTAATTAGTTCCATGAGAGGAGATTCCGGGAGAGGGCTGTCCCATATATGTACACGCGTACGCGATAGTAAGCGTTTACTTAGTTAATTTTTCACACTCAAGGTACTTACCATTTGGTAGCATATTGAAATTATATGGGGTGGATATCGCAACTGATTCAGAGGGTTACATTACATATACGTTATGTTGTAGTTGCTATGATTTTGATCCAGCTACAGTAATCCTCGTCCCGTTGATCCCTTTCGTGAATATTATCTACTAGATTGACTATTCAGCTCTTACTACGAGCAACCGGATAATAGGAACCAATACTAAATATTCTAAGGTCTTACTCCTACAAAATCATCATATACAATTCAACTACGTATAGGTAGGTACATATTCTGGTTCAAGTCCGAGTAGGTGCGGGCAAGAGGCTTGCGCGCGTAGATTCGGCAGCAATTATTGTCCGTCAGCAAGGCGAGGGCGGCGGGTGGCCCTGGGGTGTCGGAGGGGTGGGGTGGGTCAGGGGGGCTAAGATGGCCACCGTAATTAATTGGCGCGACGCGAGGGCCCGACCGCGGCGCGTCTCGTTCGAAGCGCGGTATTGCGCCCGCGTTTGGGGTTGCCATGGGCATAATTGTTGTTTGGGAAAGTATTTCTTTTCTTATATTTAGTCTTATGGTATGGTAGGGATGGGTGGTAAGGAGCATGTTAGTATTATAATCGCATCCAAATGTAGCCTCTATTGGCAGTTGATGTGAATCTATCACTAGCAATCTGTATACCAATTTAATTAGCTGATTATATTGGTTGAGTCAATCTGATGAAATTATACTACCTACAACACCAATTTCTTTTGTTCTAAAATCTCAATCTTAAATCGAACACAGGTTGATTTTAGGGTTCCGTAGCCAAATGGCAAAAAAACGGAACCCTTATAGATTCGTCATGTCTGTCTGTCTGTCTGTCCGTCCATATGTCACAGCCACTTTTTTCCGAAACTATAAGAGCTATGAAACTTGGATGTATTCTGTGAACAGCATCAAGATTTTCACACAAAAATAGAAAAAAAAATTTTTTGGGGGTTCCCCATACTTAGAACTGAAACTCTATTTTTTTTTTCATCAAACCCATACGTGTTGGGTATCTATGGATAGGTTTTCAAAAATGATATTGAGGTTTCTAATATCATTTTTTTCTAAACTGAATAGTTATCGCGAGAGACACTTCCAAAGTGGTAAAATGAATGTCCCCCCCCCTGTAACTTCTAAAAAAAATATACGATGTACATTTCCATGCAAACTACCACCGAAAATTGGTTTCAACGAGATCTAGTAAGTAGTTTTTTTTAATACGTCATAAATCGTAAACCGGAATTTACCTTTCATTCAATCAACTCAAATATAAAAATAAATTTGGCAAAAAGCAAGGTCTTACTGCACAAATAAAGGAAAAATTCTAAAAATAAAAAAAGTTGAAAATTAAAGGTGTCCCCATACATACATAGTTACGCCAATTAATAAAGACCTCTGAGTTGTATGGGCGCTGATACAATTTAGAGGTCTAGCTTAATTGGCACCAACCTCAAATAAGGTAAATAAATAAAATTGTGCATTTCCCGTGATGGATGAACGATGGACGAAGTTTGTACGGAACCCTCGGTGCGCGAGTCCAACTCGCACTTGGCCGGTTTTTTAATAAAACGATTTGTAATTTGAAATAGTTCAGTTTTCTCATGTCCGCTGCCGAAAGCTTCTTCAAAATGCAACGCAACATTTATATGATTAAATATTGAAATCCCAATATATTCTACAACCTTATAGCCACCCTAACGTCGTCGACCAGCGATCCAACCGTAAACGTCTCACCCACACGCCGGCCGCGGGCGCCCGCTCGCCACTCGCCTCAACATACATACAGTAATGTACTGCCCCGTCCGACCGACCTAACCTGATCTACCATCACACCCTCTCGAACCCTCCAGCAAACACCAGCAATGAACGACACAGGGGGCAGGGTAGCTCCAAGTTATATGGACAGCTCCCGATACCGCACTATACCATAGTTTGTCACATCAAGACCGCTGACCACGATTACTCTCTACCCCTCTGTCGTCCGAATATGTATGAAAAGAGGGGGGAGGGAAAGATCAGGTTTTATAGGTAGTGTGCTCATACAAATTGCATGGGTGTGAGTGAGTAACGTTAGTGCTTGGACCTCGGTTCGCTTAAGCGTAAATTCTGTTGCGTAAGTCAGAAAAGACGTCTGGTTTTCGAGATAGGTTGGACGGAGGGGTGATATTGGAAGTATGGTGCGGCTAAATGATGTAATAGAATCTTATTAAGTTAATATGGATTAATCATATATTTTCCGAAACATTTGAAACTCATTTTCTGACCGACTAACGGGATAAGACGTCAAAAACATTACAGTTTTACGAGGATACCCTAATGTGGTTGTTAATCCTCGGAACGCTTTTCTTGAATGCTGAGTTGCAACTTTTACATCTGATTTTTACGAATCGAATCTATTTTTAATTATCCTACTAATTATAAATGCGAAAAATAGTGTCTTATGATTATGTGGTTTGTTATTCAATAACGTCATAATGGCTGAATGGTTTTAGATAAAACTTAGCTTATAATGTATATCACACTTTGGATTAAAACATAGTATACTTTTTATCCCGGTATCCATTAGATCACTCTGGAACGCAGGAGAAACCGCGGGGCGTTAGCTAATTTAACATATAAGTGTCCCAATTTATCTTATTAGTTTAACTATCATAATGAGAATTAAATCGAATTAGAATATTTTGTCGTTTGCAAAGCAGATGTAGATTATTTCATATTGATATCGGGTCTCATAAAGCAAATTCTATAATCCTTCAAATTCAGTCTTTTTAAAACTTTAAAATTTAAATTTTGGTCTGTTCTTAATTCTAGCTACACACATTTGTTACATAAAATGTACAGCCCGATGGTCCCGCAGCAAATTCTCCAGTGTACTTAGTCTAGATTACGTAAAATACTTACGATGTAGCTAAAACTTGTTAGATTACACGTGTGGTCTACTTTTTGTCTTTTATGCGATGAGGGTTTCAGTGAATTTGTCATCTTTACAATGAGAATATGTTATTCTATACTTTTCCAGGGTAGATAATAATAATAAATCAAAAATAAACCAATAATGGTTCTTTATGTGGTACAGAATATAGTTTTTAAAAGAGATGTAGACATCTGTCCCTTACATAAAGTATAATCCTACCCTGTATCTCTCTCATGATATTATTTTCAGGGTGTTTATTTTCACAATTATTTTGCTAATTGCGATTATAGACGCCCCATAACAAACTTGAAGGAGGTCAACCAGGGGGGTACTACAAAGTACTCTACCACACTGCGCTTTGTTTTCCTTTACCATCAAGCTTATTATAGGATTAGAACCCACAACCTCCGTCGCGTCATTCGATGTCACTACCATCTAGCTATCATCGCCTTAAAATATATTATAGTTCACTCGTTTTTCGAAAGTTTATTCTGATCTTCTCTAATGTATAAATAACTAGCTTCCGCACCGCGGTTTCACCCGCGTTCCCGGGGATCTTATATTTTCCCGCGATAAAAAGTTGCCTATGTGCTATTCCAGACTATAATCTATCCCTGAGCCAAATTTTATTTAGATCCGTTCAGCCGTTATGGCGTGATTGAGTAACAAACATCCATCCATCCATCCATCCATCTATCTATCCATCCATTCAAACTTTCGCATTTATAATATTAGTAGGATTAAATATTAAATATCATCAGCAGATTATTAAAGCTCCTATTGGCAGAGCATATAACCCTCCTTGCAAAAAGAGGACAAGGTCCTTAGTCTAAGACACGCGGATAGTTTACGAAGAGTCATTGGAAGTAAAAACTCAATTTCGAAATCCGGACCAAAAAATCACACTCTTTATTACAAAAGTCACGTTCGCGAAAAGCTGACGCCGTCCAAATCCGAGTCGACGTAATTTTTTTGCCGTTTCGTACCTAGTCTAGTAATATAAGATTTTTGTGCGCCGTGCCGTATCGCATGGGAAAGCTCTATGCGTCATTTTCCTGTGCTGTATTATTCAGATAGACATCGCAGTCACTTGTGATAAGTTGAACAAGAAATACGCTTTTAAGTTGTTAAACGAATGTTTTGTTGTGTTTCTTTTTCTTGCTTGTGTTTTTTATTTATGTCATTTGAAATTTCGATCTAGGTAAACTACAAACGCTACGTATTTTCTTGAAAAGGTCCCTTAAAGTATCTATTACGTAATTAAATTTGACAAAACCTTTCGCTGTGTGTGTATAAAATAAAATTTTATTGTTCGTGTGTATTTTGATTAGATTGATTATTATTAGCGAAATAATTTTAGCTAGTTCAACACATTTTCTAGATTTAGTGAACACAAACGCTTCTGTTCGTCACGTGATAGGACAGGAGGTAGGTATCGTCTGTCGCCGTCGACTGCATACCGGCTCTCGTTGCAAGCTCGCGGCATTCTCTCCGCGACGGAATGCTCTGGCACGTTCACTTGTGTACAGGGTGATTACGCTTTGACGTTATCTAACTATGTAGTTGGTTTGTTGTGATGGCTTTTATGACCTTGTGATATTTTGTATTTACTTATATTACCTGTAAGTTTTCGAAATAAATATGATGAAATTAATTTATTTAATTAGGATTATTTAATAAGATGACGATGATAATTGTTAATGTATTAATCACTAGATTCCGCCCCGCGGTTTCACCCGCGTTCCCGTGGGATCTTATGTTTTCCGGGGATAAAAAGTAGCCTATGTTCTATTCCAGACTATAATCTATCTCTGTACCAAATTTCATCCAGATCCGTTCAGCCGTTCTGGCGTGAAAGAGTACCTGACAAACATCCATCCATTCATCCATCCATCCATACTCACAAACTTTCGCATTTATAATATTATAGTAGGATCTGTTTGCTGGTTCTTCTCATTTATAAGTCATGACAAAGCTTTGTTTATTCATAATATGTTGCGTTTAATTTGATAGCAATTGATCGAAATATAGATAAATTTTCATTGAAATTACACATTATTCTATACTTGAACTATATTTTGTCTATCATCAATACAAATATAGAAGCTTTTCACATATAAAATATTTAAATTCTCATACTGTATACCTGATAATTCACATAGATTGACGCCTTTTGTTGCTCGTTATTTATTTCCCTCGGTTCGAATCCTACAATGACCTTGAGTTTTTGGTGAAGAAAAACATTTTGAGCAAACCTCGGTGGTGGGTAGTTCGTAGTAACCTTGCCTGGATGCCACCTTCAAATGAAAATTTGTCGCTAAGCAACTACCGATACATCCCGGGTGCTGCACTTCTCGACTTTCTGTGCCTACCACCTTCGGCCACATTATTACTTAACATGGTGAGATTGTCAAACACAAGCTTATCAGATATACCTACCTACCATTTCACAATTTAATTTGGATAATTATGTTAAAAAAACAACACGCTGTACACGTTAAACGTGCAAATAGTACGTAGCCAAGTAAGGAGGCGGCGGCCGAACGTCGCTGAAGCGTTATTTAGGTGTTCCCAGTCCAAACTAGACAATAATTGCGCGCCTCGCGTTTGACTGCTATCTAGCCGTCTAGGTCTAGCTCTAAATACTTACGTTTGGTAAACAAACATACCTTAATCATTAAAAAAATGAATGCGACTGAATCTAGAATTTACGTATGGTTTTAAATACAAATGAATATAAACTTCAGCCAGGTTAAAACCGAGGTGATTTTAAATTTAATGTTTTATCACTAAAAATGCTGTCAATCACTGATTTGTACAAGTGTTTCATCGGATTTTTATCTCCCTTCCAACCTGACAAAAACCTAATTGGCAGACTTTCATTCGATCATTTTATTATTTTTATTAGTATTTTACGTATTTTTTAGACTTGATTTGTATGCCTAATATATCGTCTCACTGCACGAAAATACTGTTTAATATATACTGTCAAGACAGGAATTACCTAGGCTTACTTTAATAATTATCGATATTAGAAAAATGTCATTTGTTTCTAAGCTCAATCGTCAGTACGTACGATGATCTACCATCTGGCCGCTGGGAGGCGATTCTCGAGCTGTAGAGATAAATACCATTTTCGATATTTATCATAAAACATGGCGGATATCTATAAAAAACAATTTTTGGTATTCTCGAGATATCACATTCGATATTTATCTATCGTTAGCGTGCGATATGCAGCGAGTGGTCTCTTGCAGTCGATACGTAAATATCATACCTTATGTCATGATATATTTATTGATTTCGATATTATTATCGAAAGTTCGACAATCGGCCTCCTGGTCTCATTACGCTTTCCTATTGTTGGGTACTATTTCGTCGGGCATTAACTTCACCTATCTATCCTATTAAAACTATACTCGTGGGTCAGTTAGCTTGGAGCCTTTGTGTGCCTACTGTCTTCGGTCACATCATCACTTCTCATGGTGAGGCTGTGGTCAAACAACATCGCTAGCTATGGTTACAATGGTTACAGTCTTCCTTCACTAATGACCGTTTATTTTTTCTTTGTATCTTTAGATCTCGTTTTTCCTCGCATTTAATTAAGTTTGCGCTACCTTTTATACCAGTCCCTATTCTGTACTCCACCTTACGTTTGACCTTTCAAAAGTCCAAAATCTCTTAATAATCACCTTTTATGGGCACTATCATTTAGAGGAAAGAAGGATATGTCAAAGGCTTATTGTATTGGATAAAAAATAAACAAATCGTCTTAGTAATTGAATAACAGTAAAAATAACATTATCCGGGTATTATAAGGAAGTTGAGACTTTCTTTTATGGGTTGTTTGAGAGTAATTTATTATTAAATCCATATGAAAATACCATTAAGAATGAGGAAGTTGGCGCCCCTTTTCAAGGTTACGGTGAAGTTCATGATCATGGCGAATCTTTGAGCTTATCCTGGATTCTATTTCAATTAGATCGATTTTTATATTATGATAAAGAGTTTACCCATAGATTAAATACTTATTACGAAAGGAGCTATCCAAGTAAATATGTAGATTTTTCTTTCCGACTGGCTACCACCCTAAAGTTGTAAATTTGTCGCTAAACACTCACCAGAGCTGTTCCGGTAGTTGCACTTGAGAGCTAATTCCTTCTAGGCTTTGTGTGCTTACTACCTTTGGCCTTAAGTCACTTACCATGGTAGGATTATGGTCAGACACAGGCCTATTAAATAGTGGATATAAGTATCATATTGACTGTCTTAATTAGCCACTCAAAAATTCATTATTAGATTCGTATTGTATGAAATGCATATTAGGTAAGGATACTGTCAGGATTCAGGAACAAATACCAGGATTTCATCAACAAAATAGCTCTATAGATCTATAGAACAAAATAGGCATAGTAGTTGACAAGTTTTTGCACAAATTGTAGGCAACGATCGACGCGATACAGCCAATTGCAGCGATTCATATGCGTGTGTATATGGAAGTACTACCACCATATCTAATTCCGCCGTGAAATAGTAATGCACTTGTTTTACTGTGTTTCGGTTAGGAGGGTATGGGAGCCGGCAACGACTACATAGTAGGCTGTGTAGTCGTTGGGAGCCGGTGAAATTACAGGCACAGGAGACTTAACAACTTCATGTCTCAAGGTTGGCAACGCGTGAGTGACACCCCTGGCAGGGAAAATATAATATTGTAAATTCTTTGCCCGTGGTGTTATGAGCGTCTATAGGCTACGGTAACCGCTTACCATCAGTAGGGCCGTAAGCTTGTTTGCGAACTAAGTAGAATAAAAAAAAAAGTAACGTAACCAACATCGTTTTATAAACACATATCTGGCATGAAACCTTCGTGTGGTGATCGACCACGAGATTCTTTGCCATATCTCTGTCGGATGATCGTATAATCAGCCAGATTACATTATGCCTAGACATATTTATAGGAGAGCCTCACTAACTCAGCTAACAATGAATTTCAAAAAAGTCGCTGGTAAAAATTCAACCTATAAATAATGCTTTGCTAACACTACCATAAATTATTAGTGTACAGTAAATTGTCATTAGAAATAAACAAAACAGGATTTGGTAACAATGCAGTGATACTAAATCCTGATTTGTTTTGACAAGCAAACAGAATGAAGACTGAAAAATATTGGCATTGAAGCATTTTCTCAATAATTTTTTCACATTAAGGAAATCTGGTCATCTTTTAATGGGTTGACCTACTTTGCGGTGGGTACCACACTAGTGGCACGAGCTGTTTTTATTAATAGTATGTAAAATTTAATAAGAGAACTGAGTTTGAATCAGCCGTTATCACAAGCTCTCGTGAACCGTTCCTACCGAGCTGAACATTCACCTTCCTTTGAAGTAGATAAGGTGCCAAGAGCTAAAATAGCTGTCCGCCCTACCGTGGCCCCTACTTAGGGTCATCGACAGTATATCACAAGAATTGTCGTCGATTACGTCTTGGTAAATGCTCTATGATAACTGAATTGATTACTTGGGCCGTGACTTGGGGCTGTTTTTAAAGCATTTTCTGAAAGGAATTATAAGAAAAAGTTTGCAGGTTATATTTTAATGCTGTTGTATAAAAACGGATTAGCATTGTAATTAATGACGCAATAGTCAATAAAAGCGATAAATAAAAACAAATATGTGACAAATTATGTTATAAAATCCGAGCTTTTACACTGAAAATCAACAACAACGTTTCAAGTTTCATATTGAATCGGACAGAGTCGCACAGCGTGTGCAAGTGGAAGACTTAACCGTTCCATTGAGTTACGATCGAGTTACTTCAGTAGGCGCCCAGTTTCCTCATTACGAACAGAATTCCTGCCCGGTCCGCTATAAACCCGGGTCCTAGCGAGCCGAATGTAAAATGGGACTCGTTTTATGTAGACGGCTCTTTGATGGTCTTTTAAACAGCGCACTGACGACGGTCGCTATGTGCACGTAGCTTTATATGCTATGTGGAGCTTGGCCGCGGGTGTCGCCTCTTAACTATTTCTAGAATTTTAATATTCGCAGCGCTGTGGAGATGCTAACTCGTCTATTTTATCACTGACGGCTTTGTCTCGGTCAGTTGATGTCACTGTTCCTCTAGAGCTAATAGATGCAGAATGACTTTAGAATTCTCTTCTTAATTCCTGATTATAACTAAGAACCAAGTTATAAGATACAAGTTATAATTTTATTTTCCTTAACAACTTTATTTTTCTTGACCGATCGCGAGGAACAACCTATAAAAAAGCGATCCATAATCATGAGCATGTCAAAGCGTAACTACATTTGATGTCAAGCGGCATGACCACAAACACGTCAGTTTCTTCTGTGAAGTCGCACGTACATAACTTATACATATGTATTGAGTTCCGCTCGTGTTTTCGAACTTCAATTATTCGCCGACCGGCACGTCAGGCGGACGATCACTCCCACGCGACACGTTTAGGGCCCCGCCACCGCCGCCGCCCGCGCCTCTGTTGTGCTTTACCTGCCAAACTAAACAAACGCGACCAAATCGAGCAGAAGACGTTGGGGGCCGCCAAAGAAGAAGGGGAAGGGGCCGCGACCTCCCGCCGCCGCCGCCGGCTCGCGCGTGTTATCGAACCGCGATCCGCGGAAACCGCAGCTAGCCGGCCCTGGTGACGAGCTACGATACCTGTCCGTATACGTCTCTATCTACGTCACGGAATATTCCCGAAGTTTCCGACCCCTGTCAATAGACACGAGTTACAGATCTGCCGGGAAACGCCGCGGTCAAAGTCTCTGACTTTCGCACAGAGCGAAACTTTCGCAGAGATACTAGAGTTTTTAGGGTGTCAGACGCAGTCGCTCCTTGGATTATGAGATATCTCAACTTGTCCAAACTTTGCGTACCTATAGAAGGCCCAATGTCTCGCACCGTTGTTTCTGCAGTGGGCTGCGTGTAGCGATTAAATCGGACAAAAACGAGAGCGGGTCGTGCGAGCCAGCAGCACCGATAACAAACAGAATTCGGTAAAAAACCACTCGACGAGACCGAATCGATGACCGAAGCTTTATTTCAACTTTATCGTTTTTGCGTCGTCCATAACTTGGCACCCTCTATGTTCGCCGAAAGCCAGTAAGTATGTAAATTACGGTCGCGAGCTACGGTCCTCGGGTGCCCACTTATCTATTCAAATTCGGCTCCGGGTGCGGGGTTGCGTCGCCGGCCCACGCTAATCAAAATCCGATCAGCCATTAAGTCCTCTCGCTATCTGCGCTTAGTTTACGAGCAGGGGGGTGTTAGTGGGGGGAGAGGTAAAGGGGCGCGCCGTGATCACTTATTTATGTGGCGGGGGCTAGCTCGGCAGCTGAAAAACTACCCTCGCGTCGTCGGAGCGGCGCGGCACCGAGGCACGCGAGATGCGCGCCCATAAACCCGGCGCGGCTTTGTAATCAACCGTGCCGCGCTTTTTATGGGCCCGCCTTTTGCAGTCACTGCTCGGGATAAATTTAACCCGCTATCTGTATAGTGGAACGAGGCGACGTTACTACGCCTTATATCAGCTCCACAGAAGTTTCTATACAAAATGATTTTTTAATCAACAAACTTTCATGGCTGAAAGTCCTCATAAAACAATTTTAACTATGGAACCAAACCTGAAATCTTGAAAAAATTAAGTTCAAATTTCTGACTGTGATATGCCTGAAAATCCGACCTATTTATTAAAATGTGAAAAAGTGAAGTAAATAATACAGTATTCTCTAAAAGTTTAGGTGATACAAGTGGAGGCGACGAGGCGCGGGCGCGGCGGGCTCTGGCCGGCAGCGGCGTCAGGGCCGCATTATCGCTGACCGCCACGGATTGTGTGTATTTTTGCCGCCCGCGCCCGTGAGCCGATATAAGGCAATCTCACGCTCATGAGACGATGGCGGAAATAAACCTTACTGAGGCGCCTCTTCAACGCCAAACCTGGAATATGGCTTTGGCTTGGAACACAGCTTTGGTAGCAAGCTGTGCGAACACAGATTGAGCATGAATGTCACCATCATTGTGCAATTGTCTACTCGATCGTCTATATTAATATTATCATATTTTCGGAATGGATGTAGAAACTTAAATACTTACCACTAATTACTTGAGTTATTTTTATTTTATTCATTAAAGAAACAAACAGTTATTATTACACATAATATGAGACATAAAGGTTAAATAATACACTTGCCAAAAAAGTTTCTACTTCTAGTTAAACATTTATCGTGTAAATAGACAGGTGCAGTATTAATCAATTAAAACAAATTTAAAAAAACAAGATATGATTTCAAATATACATAATACTAGCTGTCCCAACAGACGTTGTCCTGTCCAACTCATACACAAAATTTCATCCAAATCGGTCCAGCCGTTTATCCTATCTCTCAAGTTGGAACAGACTGCTCACGGTGTGCCAATTTAATTTAAAATCGGTTAAGTAGTTTAGGAATCCATCGCGGACGAACATCGTGACAGGAGATTTATATATATTAAGATTAAGATTATATATATGATATCAAACTGACTTCAAAAGGTTGCGGAAAGCGCCCATCCATATATTTTATACCAAAGAAAAGTCGGCATTATACCTACTAAAAATATTAATTACGCACGTACGCTCTATGTGAGTGACGGCGAAATCGCGGTCGAATATCTCCGATCATTTCTGGTCACAGATGAATGCTCTCTAGGATTATTGATCGCCTGAATTTGCCCAACTTTGCCGACCTTGAAGTGGCGTTACTAGTCACATTGGCACAGAACAAAGGACATTAAATTCGGATAAAAAAAATGTAGAGTTCCAGATAATTTTATTTGTATGTACTACTTACAGATTTTTTTATAGAGTAGAATTCGTATTCGATGCAGTTTGTTTTCACCGGCTATTATAGTTTATAGAATATAGTATATGGCTTGAGTATAGCTAGATAAATGACTGTGGCAGTAGCCAGATTGTATGAAAAATCCTCAAATCATCAAAATCTGTTCAGCCCATTCATTTCATTTAGTTAGCACTAGCTTCCACCCCTCGGTTCCACCCGCGTTTTCAGGATCGTAAGTATCTATGTATTATGCTAGAACATTTTCTATATATGTGCCAAACTTCATCGAAATCTGTTGCGCCATACGGAGTTGAGTAACAAACGTAAGATTCGCATTTATAATATTTGTAAAGTTTAAAAATTATATAATATTTGGTATCTTGCTATGATCCTTTCACTACCTCAATACGCTACACGCTCCCGCTGCCTCCTAAGCACTAAGCACTCTACCAACGTAAGTGCGGTGTAGGCAATATACGGTATTATCGTATTTTTACCGAGATCGATGGCACACCGGGGCGACACCTGTGCTTTCACGTCTCTATATACACTTACATACATACCCGTGTATACATACTTGTGTATACATATACATCCACCTTTCCACGTAAAGCGTTGGTTGATACTTTGAAGGGGTTATGTTACGAATGATATGTTGTTACTGGATCAGATGTCATAGTAATTGTTTGATGTAACATTATGTTTGCGTGTTGGGCTCCCTTGTTTATGATGAGAGAACCGAAATTCATCACCATTTTTATAACCGGTAGAACCCCTGGGCAGTGGGGATTGATCAACTATAATTATAGTGTTATATACAGAAAATTCGGGTCTTACTGACTTTTCCATTGCTTCCAATTCTTAGAGGCAAGACTAAGTTACTAATACTAATATCCTTACTGCTCCAATTAATTAATTTTTACATAAACTCTTCAGTATTATAGTACCCAGCGCCGGGGCTGGGGGTAGAGTGAGAGGAGCGGTCGGTCTAGGCGCCAGATGGCAAGGGGCGTCAATATTTAGATGGTGGGTTTGATTTTTGAAAAAAAAAACAAATAGATTATTTTGATGATATTTGATAGTATTCAACATAAACTGAAGTACAATGTATGTGGCGTGAAACCATCAACCAAATAGCGTCGAAAGACAATCTCGCTCTTCCCTGATCAAGGGCTAAGGCTATCGCTGAATACCAACCGGATTTCAAAATGGAGGAATTTTCCCAAAAAGCACTTCGATTATATCTTTAATTGTTGTTATGTTGGTACTTCACCAACTTATCAACAAATGTTAACGTTGGGCTTATTGCAATGATAGCAATCAGAGTTCACTGACCCCAGTTAACTTTTACCGAAATGTACATACAGTATATATATGCAGGTACCTAATTAAGAATGATTGTTACTGCATTTATGCATGACAACGGAACATTCGGGCAACGAATTATATATTGAAAGTTAGCCAAATACTATATCATGCCGCACATTAATGTCCCTATGTGTGTATATAGGTAGGTATTAAGCGTGTAGGTGGGTAATGGTAGGTAGAGATCTTCGTAGTTGGACGATAACCGCAATGCAACCGTTGCAGGCGCGCGTGCATCTCGCAATTTAGCGGGGACAACATGGCCGCCCGGCAGTAGGGTTGTCACATTCACTTATTTTTGACGTTTGTAACTTGTTTTTGATTATTATTGCTATATGGTAAGTGATGATGTGGCCCAAGGTGGTAAGCACACAATGCTTAGAAAGCTTACATTGGTACCATATATTTTTGTAGGCTATTAACAATAACATCAACTGTAACTGTACGCATATTTATTAATTTATTTAAATAATATGTGATGAGCTTGAGCTTTCGGTGAAGGAAAACATCGTGAAAAAACCATAGCACGGTGATAGTTAGGGTACTTTGTAGTACCCGTCTGGACGACTACCACCATGAAATTGAAAATCTATCACCAAGAACCGGTGTATTCCGGGAGCTACATTTGAGAGCCAGTTCCTTCTAGGCTTTGTGTGCTTACCACCTTCGACCACATCATCACCACATACCATGATGCACACTCCTCAGTCGGTAATTAGCACCTACCACAGGTGTATTTCGACAGCTGCTTATGAAGTTATCTTTAGTGTTTTACGCTTTATGTGCTTCATTCGGCCATATTAGCTCTAACTATGGTTGTATGACTCTATTAATAACAGGAGCAGGATAAAAAACAAATAAAATGTCTTATTAAATCTATTTAGATTTGCTTGCTGACTTTTAGAGGGTTATTGTTTGACAAAGGAAACTAAAACTAGTCAAAGAATTTAGGTACCTATTAAAAAAAAATATTATTACTACTTACAGCCATTTATTTTTTATTTTGAAAAAGTTACATGATAGTAAAATATATCTGACAAACAGCATTGTAGTTAGTTCTCATGATCTACAAATGACAATAACTGAGCGTAATACCTAAGATTTAAAGTAAATACAAGATCCTTAAATTACAGCCTAAGTGGACCTAACCTTACCTTAAGTAACGTCAATCAAACCCCAAAGTAAATGATTAATAAGTTAAAGTCTCACTGGATAGGTCTCCATGTTTTCCAACTTCACGTTACAACCAAAAATACGTGCCATTTAAAACTGAAGGTCAAGGTTAATAGAAATGTCTGACTACGCCGACTCAGCGCAGCGCCCGACCGATGCTGACTCAAACAATGGGCCGGTTGAGACAAACAGGGGGCAGGGAGAAATATCCTTTGCGGGTGACGAATTAGGCACCTCCTAAACCTACACGTTAAGGTTCATTTTGCCACCTAGGTTTTGGTTTCGTCTAGTTTCGAGCATTCTTCGTTATAGCTCTCTTGACTCCCATAAACACTTTTACGACTTGAAGTGAGCGTATAGTTGCGGTGGCAGCCGCGTGATCTCTTTCTTGGGAAAAGTAGGCATCAGCCTTCAAACTTAGGTGTATGTTCTAGCTCTGGAGTTTTGACTCATTAGTGTTAATTTTATATTAGCTTTTATAACTGAGACTTTTTGTAGAATTTGTGAGTGTGAAGTCTGGTGGCAACCTATCATTTTTTTTTTTGCTTTTATTGTAACAAACTAACTTGTATGAACCCTAGCGTGCGTGTAATATGCCGCGGCACGGTCGGCGCGGGCGTCGCGTCCGGTCGTTCGCTATCGCTCCAGGATGATCGAAATCGTTGACATCGCGCCAGCAGCGGCCGGCGAAGTACCATTCGCACCGAGCCGAGCCGCGCCGCGGTGCGGTGCGGTGGAACGACCGCGCGACGTTAATTGTCGCGTCACCTTCGAACAAGGGCGGCCTCGCGACGTTTCTCCTCTCCCCCGCAATGCCCGCACCGCGGCTGGCCACAGATCATGGAAGCAACGAGATATAATGAGGGAACAACGTGTGTACTCTTTGTTCATGTGTGAAATGATCAAGTTTTCCTCATCTTCATATTATTCTCATCATATTCGTAGGGGAATTCATCAAAACGTATGAAAAGAAATGAAAAGAAATTGTTTTTAGCATACCTACCCAATGTTTTCACAATTCCATCGTAGATGTCTTCAACGAGTTAAAGTTTTCGGACAAGAAAACTTCGTGAGTAAACTATAACTTGCTTGACTTCCACCGTCACGTCATGTTGTTAATTCGTACGCCAAACATCTATGTCTTAACGGCTGGCGTCGGTGTGTTCAGGTAGCTGCACTTGAGAGCCAGTGCGGAGTGCTTGGCTTTGTATTTGATAACCACTATTGGCCACATCTTCAGTATACTATTATGTTTCTATCCTTCAACGATTAACTTCTCGAGCTACCTGTGTAATGTGTACAGCCCCTCTCTTATGGTTTGTATGGACCACTCGTAACTCTCGCAACAGTCCACAAGTGATCAAGCAATATTAAATTACATATTGCCCCTTTAAGTTCCTTTGACGTCACATTCAGGTCGAATAGCATTGCGTTTAATGATTTTAAATTGCGCGTATTTAATTTATACTAGCTTCCGACCCGCGGATTCACCCGCGTTTCCAAGGGATCTTGTGTTTTCCCGGGATAAAACCTAGCCTATAGCCTTCCTCGATAAATGGGCTATCCAACACTGAAATAATTTTTCATATCGAACCAGTAGCTCCTGAGATTAACGCGTTGAAACAAACAAACAAACTTAATTTAATTAGCAAGAATTTGGAAAAAAGATGGCAAAAATAATATTTGACTACAATATTACATTTGTAGAAACTTATTAGTAGCTCTAAGCATTTTTTTTTCCTCATAAATATTGTACGTACGTTTAACTAAATAAGTAATAGCTGTTAGTTTTTCTTAATTACTATACTATGTATATATTATTATTACTACGTATATATTAGTATTATATATGATTATTTATAATACTAATATTATTTATCCTATTTATGATGAATGGACCCCATAGTTTTTAACTGACATAGCACATAGCACCTCCTTGTTTTCATACTCTTCCCGGCTGACAGCTCGCGATATCTCCCCCGCCTCCGTGTAGCCATCACGCGGATCACGTTACCTATGTATTATATGTGCTGTGTGTGACGACGACGGTGCGGTGGCGACGCCGGGCGACGGTCAGCCACCCGCGAGCGTGTTTTGTTTTAATAGGTGCCGCACACGCAAACGTGATCCCGACATAATGTATGGGCAATAAACAAACTTGTTTGTTACCTAGGATTTGGTTTGGTGCTATTCCATCGACTCGTTCGTTGCTGGATATAGTCGTGCATTTAAAAAAAAATGTAATTTGATGTCAATGAAAAGTGATAAGTATGTAGTCTGCATACAGGAGAATTTAATTGAATATCATAGAAAAACAAACAAACAAATATCCTCTCACCCCAAACGCATATACCGTCTCCGTTCCGTCGTGGGTAAAAAATACATTATATTTATTTTAAATTTTCATCACTCTAAACTCTAAACCACTTTACGAGTGTAATGCAAGGCTGTTTTTAAAACCAATCTACTGTTTACAATGTAGTAGTCAGAGTAGTGATACCACACAAGATAAAAGAAAATATTAACCATGTGAAATACCATGTCCTACAAGTTCAGATTAGGGTTGTCAATTGTTTCCACAACAATCAGGATCAAAACCATCCCTTGTAAATGGTTATAGAATCAAAAGGCAACCTTACATCTGTCATAATATTTGAGGCAATGAAACCTTCGTGGGAAAAATAAAGACTAATGAGCTTTATTTATTTATATATTTATTTTTTTCGGTGAAGAAAAACATCGTGAGGGGTCACGATGTTTTTCTAGCTATATAGCAGTGTGATTACCACCTTCAAGCACTTAGCGGAGTATTCCTGCAGCTGCAGTTGAGAGAAAGTTCTCCTCTAGGTTTTGTCCGTTTTGTGTGCTTACCAACATCGGCCACATCATCGCGTAACATCGTAAGATTATAGACAAACACGCTTGTTTTATATACTAACATCACAAGTACTTACCTGTCTAGATATACATGTGTCATGAGCTCGCGACAACCGTCATTCGTCATTGCCTAATGGTTGGCATTGTCGACGATCAACGACACCTCGCACACAGTGATTGAGTTATTTTAAGATTGAACTGATGGGTTAGGAATAGAGTAGTCTGTCAGGTGTCTGGTATACTTGAGTCGCCAATTTTTCATGACTTATGACGATTTGATGAATTATGATGTAAATAAGAATGGTGAACGAAAGTCTTTTTAGGGTTCCGTACCTAAAGGGTAAAAACGGGACGCTATTACTAAGACTTCGCTGTCTGTCCGTCCGTCTGTCTGTCACCAGGCTGTATCACATGAACCAATACTAAAAACCAGAATAAAATAAATATTTAAGGGGGCTTGCATACAATAAACGTAATTTTTTTGCCGTTTTTATAGATAATGGTACGGAACCCTTCGTGCGCGAGTCCGACTCGCACTTGGCCGGTCGACAACACAGTATAAAGATGTTTATACTGTGTCGTAATATATATATATATATATATTTTTACTTTGTATAGGCATGTGTTTGACCACAATCTCACTATGGTAAGTGATGATGTAGCTGAAGGTGGTAAGCACACAAAGCCTAGAAGGAACTGGCTCTCAAGTGCAGCTGCCGGAAGACACCAATAGGTGTTTGCTGACAGATTTTCAAGTTGAGGGTGGTAGCCAGCCAGGCGGGTACTACAAAGTACCCAAGTCTAGTATCCGTCACTTTCTAACGTCATATAACAAAGAGACGGAAGTCTCTTAAATCCTAATTACAAGTCTTGCTTTAAACCATTCCACGGAATGAGACCGTATCTGTTCATCGTGGAATAGCCTATCCAAAAAATAGGCAACAAAACTCGATCCCGTACTGTACTGTACCTACTTATCCAACTACATCCCGTCAGTCACCACGTCATCTTGTATTACTTTTTAGATCATCTGTACTTAGCGACATCTCAAAAACTACGTACGTATTCAAAAACTCGTTTTCCTCATCGAGACGTAAAATATGGAAACGTTAAATAAATATTATTATCTCAATCAACAATAAAAGTTTTATTAAGAATTTAAATGAAAACAACGGCGTTAGAGGGGCGGGTGCGGGCGAGCTCAGTGCGAAGTTGTTTTGATAACAATCGTCCGTTTTCAACGCCCGCCCTTTCGCTTTCATTCATGCTCAATGCCCAACTAAAACAAACTTTATTTCAATTTATAAATGTGTGTCTTGCACCGCCAGTTCCCATTGCGCATGTGTGCGTTTCTCTCAAAGATTATGGATATGTAGAACATTTATAGGAGTAGGATTATATTCTGCCTATTTCGTTAGCGATTATTGTTTATACCTACAACGCTATATTAAGAATTTATTGACCGAGCGAGCGCGAAACGCGATCTCCGTTTCAGCTTGGACAAAAATGGTTTCGTATGTCTGGCTGGCTGTTTTCCCCCCATATCTCCTCTGGTGGAGTAAAACGGCGGAGTCGAAAACGTAAAAAAAAGCGCGAGGTCTTCAGCTCTCAGAGCCACTATTATATTATGGTCCTACTAAGTTAAGTACAATCCTTTTGAGGGATGAACATAATATAGGTCATAAATAAACTACTCAAAACAAAATGGCCCACTTCAAATTGCTCTTAAATTTTGTTTGTAAAAAACTCGTAAGCATACCATTAGTAAAATTAAGTGTTGAAACATAAAATATACATGTTTACGAGTCACCAACAATGTTTTGAATGATAACTTTTTTGTTATTCTGAAGTGGATGGACAGAAATACTCAAGTACCCGAAATCACCTTATTAACGATTTTTAAATCACTCGTGTTCGTGACTTCAATTTAACTGCTGCTGTTGCAATTTGTCGGTTTAGCTGTTTAATTTCGATATTAATCTCTATTACAACGCCTGGTTCTCGCCATCACATGGACATGGAAATGGCCACAAGAGCGGTTGTTTTGCTTCAGGAGGGAAATTCTCAGAGATCCGTAGCAGCAAGTGTCGGTGTGTCTCGACGAGCGATCCAAAACCTATGGGAACGCTATCAAGAGACAGCTAGTGTCTCTAGAAGACGAGGATCAGGAAGAGTTCAAGCCACTACTAACCAGGAAGACCGGTACATCCAGTTAACTGCACGTCGAGATCGCACTGTCGTCGCCCGGACCTTACAAACTCAACTGCGACAAGCTACTGGTACTCGTGCCAGTGATCAAACCATTCGAAATCGACTCCATGAAGACGGGCAACGTTCCAGAATGTGTGCTGTTCGGCTTAAAATGACAAGGGCTCATCGTGCAGCGCAAGGTTCGCGCGTGACCATTTGGAGTGGACCATAAGTAACTGGAGGACTCTTTACAGATGAGAGCAAGGTCAAGTTTTTAGTGATTATAGACGGATACGTGTATGGAAGTAATTTTTATTAGCTTGTCAAGTTACAAGAAAAATTTAATGTTGTTTATAAAGTTTGTGTCAAGGTACTCGTAAGAAAGAATTAGAGGCTGCAGTAGTATCACAAGTTGTACTAATAGCATAACAGATCGTTTTGGGGGGCCCAGTGTGATGATATGGGGCGGAATAAGCTTGATGGGTAAAACGGAGTTGGTAATTCTAAATGAGGGTTCTGTGACTGCCGCTTATTACATCGAGCGAGTAATCCGACCTCATATCATCCCATTTTCACAAAGATTGGGCAATAATTTCGTGTTTATGCACGACAATGCTCGCGCGCATACGGCCCGCGCTACCCAGGCCGCACTCTCAGATGCCAATATTGCCATGGCCAGCGATGAGTCCCGACCTGAACCCTATTGAACATTTATGGGATCAATTGAAAAGAAGCTTAAAAGCAAATTTTACCGAGGTGAATAGTCAACAGGAGCTCATAGACGCTCTCAAAGACTGTTGGTAGCGAATACCAGATGAAAACATTACCCATTTAATCGAGTGTCCCAAACCGGCTTAGAGAGTGTGTCCAGGCCAGAGAGGGCCCTACTCAATATTAAACATATCGTTTTTCATTACATTCCGGTACAAAAAATATGATAAACAAAAACTAGCTTTAGTGTTAATTAGTGTAAATAACCATTAAAACCGACAACTGGGTGTAATTAAAAAAAATAATACGTGTGGCACTCGGGGACTGCCGCGGTAAAGCTATTGCATTGCATTTTTTTATCAACTTATGCAATTATAATAATTTATTTATTTTTTATTTAGGCAGTTTTTTTAAATATATACCTATATACATTAATTAAAATTTCTTGATTCGGTCTCAAACCCCGAAGCCTGCGATAAAAGCTATACAATAGCTTAAAAAGGTAATTTTGAGTGAAAAACAGAATTCCAGAAATCTTAATCTATGCCGAGTGCTCAGGAAAATTTAATAGTGCGATGTAGAATCTTGTGGCGCCATCTATCCATGGGTATCGGATAGTTTTTTGTGCAGTTGATAGATGTCGCTACTACATGTATTATTCAGGTTCCGCCGCGATGTGAATTGAACCGGTAGAATGTTGGACACATTGCTATCTTTTGTTTTGAAAATTTAATTATAATACAAAAAATTTGTACGGATGCGGCGAACATGGATTCAAAAGTATTTTTTTACACAAATGAACGGTGAGAGCAGACAAAATTGCTCTGAAGTGGGACAAAACTAAATAAATAAATAGCGTTCAGAAATAAACTTAAGATGAGAATAGCTTTGACCTTTAGTTGATATCATTACTAATTTTAGTTATTTATTAACAATTGTTTATCGGTAAATTTTTATTCACGCATGGATTTCCTTGATATTTGTGCAAGGTTGTTTAGGAGATTATAAAAAGAATTTCAAAATTTGTTGTGTTCGGCTCGTATGACATATACGGATGACGGAGTTAAGGATGTCACAGATTTTTTTTTCTTTGCAAAGTGCTTGACCACTCTGTAAAAAAATGTATATTACTTTTAATCTTTGTGGCATAACAGTCGCAAACACATAAATATGTAGGAGGTATCGCCGCAGATAAACTTGTAAAAAGTTATGAATGAAACCGAGAGTGCCCGTAGTAAAGTTGTAGACTCACTTCCCTCCCCCGTTCCCTCCGGGCGCCCTCCCACCCCCGCCCTCTCGTAGCCGACGACGATTTGTTTCACGCATTTAGTTTTATTTTGTTTTGACTCGTTTTATGTTATCGTGTAATGGAGCGACGTTTCTCTGTAATGTATTTTGTAATGTCTGTGATGTATTTTATTTTTTAATGATGAGCACGTTTTATGAATATTTAATTTTATTTTGTGGGATGTTTGTTGTAGTGAACTGATTATTGAAGTGTTATGTTTATTTTTACTATTTATGATGTAGGTATCTTGTAAAAAAAAAGTTATAGTTCTTTATTTGAGAATGTTTAAATTTTGGAATTTATTTGTTACTTGTCATAATTCTTTGTGATTAAGAAATATAGTGCAGATGTACGATTATCGTGGGTTGGCGAGTATATATTTGCATATTTATAGGCGTATATTTGAACCATTTGGCTTACAGCATTTAGGGGGATTGGACACGTGCAGCAGTGTAGCGAGCGCCGTCGTCGTCCGCCCGTAGCAACTAGGCCAACGCTTAGGCAACTAAGCTAGTGTAGTTGGTGCTACCATCCATTCGGATGTGTTGGGATATGTCCGGTTTTAGGCCTTGGTTTTAGGGAGAACATACAGGAAATTAATACCTATGAATTTTTCAACTGGCCATGGATAGTCAAATCCGAAAGTGAAGGGAATAGCGAAAAATTAGTGTCAAGGCTTGAACCGATTTGGATGAAAACTAAAAATATAGGATGTTTTATTTTACAGCCTAAGTTTTAGTTTTTAACCGACTTTTGTGAGAGATAGCTTAGTCGAAGCGATTATTATTAAGCGGGAAGGTCATTTGCAACGATTAGATTTTAATTTACTCGTATACACTTTAATGTTGAGATACGTGCACGTGGTGTGGACTAGGCAATTAATCTATACTCATATTATAAAGCTGAAGAGTTTGTTTGTTTGTTTAGTTTGAACGCGCTAATCTCAGGAACTACTGGTTCGATTTGAAAAATTATTTCAGTGTTGGATAGCCCATTTATCGAGGAAGGCTATAGGCTTTTCATCCGGGAAAACACAAGATCCCTCGGGAACGCGGGTGAAACCGCGCGGAAACGCTAGTACCTAATATGGACTTCAAACGAAAGGAAATTATATAACTTAACTAGGTATCTAATGACATAAGTAACGTGATCATGTGTTTATCCCTTTTGCGGTGGAGACAATGGGTCCCTGGGGGTCCGAAGCCCAACAATTCACTCGGATTTTATCATAGAAACTCAACGAGGCTTTGGGAGAACGGCGGGCGGGGAGCTTTCTGGAGTGGAGATTTGGCCACCCAAAGACGAAACGCTGCCAGCCTGCTGGGAACCTTGCCCATCGGTAGCGCCGGCAGCTTCGAGAAAATTCAAATCAATTTATTATAATCCGATTTGAGTATGTTGTTCATTTTTGCTGAAATCCCACGATTCGTAATAAAATATTATTCGAGTTTTGTTTGACAGTAGAATACTACAATTATTTTAAAAAAACGCGTGGTGTACTTACCTATTAACTATACCCTATGTAACCACTTGATTAACACAGTTGATACACAGTACATACACAGAAACATTTGGCATACTTACATTTTTTTTTTTACAAAACTGGTTAATGTCTTTTTGCTGCAGGCAAACAAATATCGCTAAAATCTCGCAATGAGAATAAAATATTTAAAAAATCACCCTTAAAATGTAACTGCGTGCTGTAAAAGCTGCCTCACCTGGATTCGTATTCAATAGGAACCTCTCTCACCAATTATTATCTATGGTACCAAAATAATTTCTGGCCAACGTCTCCTGAATCTTGTTTACGTAGGATGGGTCCTAGATCACTAGAAGGTACATAAGGTCTATGTATATTGGAAGATGATATAGGTAGCGTTATGTAAGTCCTTTATGTCTCACAGCGCGGCAGCCACGTCCATTTCCATGACGTTGCAGCTGCCAGCCGCAGGGTTAGAGTGTTGCTATGGTGACGGGAGGAGAGGGAGCGGGAGCGGGGTTATGTATTTTTGAGAGGTGCGGCCATAACGCGCGGATAGGAACGTTTGAAAACAACGCGCGCTGTGTCGCTCGAGTCTGTCGCGCTAGGCGCCCGCCTTAGTCACTACACTATGGACGAAAACGGCGCGGCGGCGATTTCTTATGTTTGATATTTTGCGCCCGTTCGTCGCAACCGCGCTAGGCTCGCAGTGTGGACGCACACTATATTCTAGTTAGTTAATAATTCGAGTATTCAATTAATAAAGGATTAATAAATCCTAAATAATTTTACTATCCACTGTTACGTCCACAAAGCTTTATAATGTACCTACCTCTAATAATAAGAATCCATATAAGAAATTATTAATATTTAATTCAATTACTTTCCTAATAGTAAATAAATGTAAATATTTCTCAAGACAAAATTAAATATACCTTGAAATTGTCCCCGCTTAATGTTACGCACTATATTCACAGCCTTATACCGTCATCAGAGGAGATCGTATTCTAAGCTCGGCCGTGCAAGCGAGCCGTTCGCGTATAAACCTGTGTATCTACGTATAAATACATTTCCACCCAGTTTCTCTACATTCTGTGCACGTATAGCTAAGGTTATATGCGTATACGTACGTACATAGCTATGTATATCTATATATCTACCTGCTTTAATATATCAGCTATGTATATGTGTGTGGAAAACTAGTAAGATATTTTCTGACAACTGGAGGTGATCTGATTTATAAGAAAATGCACGGTGTTTTCTTGAGTTAGTTTGGATTGGTCAAACTGTATTTATCTATGAGCTCTTGCTTGTTATTTTGAGAAAGTATCGACACCTATAAGTACTATGATCAGGTATCTGTCTGTGTTAATTTTTTAAAGACACGTGAATTCTTTTTGAATGGCCAAATGTTTGGTTCCTATAATGATAAATTAATAATATATGCTAGCTAGGACATTCACACATATGGCAAACTAAGCACAGCTTGTACTATGCGTACTATGGAAACCAGATAAATGATAATAATACATACTTACTTACTTTTTTTTCCAAATATATACTTAATTAGATTAGATAATTACAACCAGACGCAGGACAAAGAGACATGTTCTTGCACACAAATGTATATATACAACTGGGCCGTCATATTACTTATTAAAAAAAAATCTCATAAACATTTAATCCGTGATCATATTATTCCTGTGACATCACTTCAAACACCACGGTCTCAAAGGCGCTAGAAACCTCTATAAGTATGTATACTACCAACCAGTAATCCATCACCCCGAATAGAACGGTTCTATCTAATTTCCCTCCAAGTCCGTGGCGTGGCGTCTCATGAGGATAGTGGAATAATTCTTTGTCGGTGGCGTGGCCACTCAGAAAATGAGCTGAGTCGCAGGTCCGCGGGAGCCGCACTCAGCAATCGCCGAGTCGATGTTATGTAGCCGGACACACGGCTGTACGAGCTGTCGAGCAACTAGACCAAACTTTGGGAAACCTGCGTTATCAACAATTTAAGCAAGCTGTGGTAATCGGCATAAGAAAGAAGGGGTTTTTAAATTTCCGATTATCAGCTATCTGATAATTAGGATGACATAATGTTTGGAGATTCATCCTAAACTATATAGTGTTTCCGTTTATCGGATGTCCGATTACCACCTTTGCTTATGACCACTTGCGTTTCTATACAAAATTTGCTAACCATAATCCCCCTCCTTGTCGTCCTGCCCCAGCAGGGTGACGCAATTATATGAAATAAACTTGTTCGCCAATAGCCAGCTCTGTATTGCAAACTCTGGCGGTATTTTAGCTGCGTCGTCACGCGAGCTCTCGCCTCGAGATTGCGGCGAAATAGAGCCTCGCGTAATAAGCCATACCTACCTACCACTGAGCCTGGGAACATGACACGTGATATTAACGAATTACACGTGGGGAAAAAAGCTGAGGTTTTGTGGGATTTGTTGAAGTTGTAAAGAAGGAAATGTTGAGACACACAGTTTGCCATATTGCATGAGTACCTGGTAATCATTGAACTCAGAAAGCATGTAAATTACGTGTGATGTTCATGTTCTTCTTTGAATTAGACATATTATTATTATCATTAATGGTTTTAATTATAAATTTGTCCCCAAGCACCTACTAGTGTGTTCCAGCAGTTAAGAGCTGCCTTCTGGGTCTTGTAAAGGTCGGCAACTCATTGGCAATCCCCCTGGCTAATGTCTATAGGCAATGCCACTAACTATCAAATGAACCGCCTGCTTGCTTGTCAGCCGTCTGCCTGAAAAAAAGTATATATTTTAATTATATTATATTTGGCGGTTCAAAGACTTTGATGAAAACCGTACCATGAAATATGTTTTATATAGGTACGAAACAGCGGAATAATAAATATGTATATAATCGTATATAGCCGTATATACCTAGGTATGAAACTGCGGAATAACAAATATATATGGCTATATAGCCCCTATGTACTCGCTACGTCGTTACATAAACCGAACCGGCGACAGCCAGTCGGACCCGACCGACCAAAATACGGGCACCTGACGCCCGCACCCCGGCGGCCAGCATCAGGTCTTTGTCACAAGCGGAGCGATTTATATAGCGGAATCCTCAGGCGATATAATACCGCCTCGGTATTATATAATATATATAAAATTCATAGGTACTCATTAAAACGCGAATAAGAAATATACACACAATATTTCGCAATTTGAATATTATTATTAGAATTTAATAAGGAATTCCAACCATATAAGAATTAATAATTTAATAGTGTGAGTTAGGATCAGCAGTACCACATATTGAAACCAAGAAGTGTCACGCATTAGAGATATAAAAACTATTTGGAACGTTTTCTAACCTAGACTTATTAAAACGCGAATGTTTTTAAAACTGAAAAATCCTATAATATATTTTTTTTTTTTAACATTGGCATCTCAGATCCTAATCGTTACATTAAAATTACAATACCCCTTATCTGATTGATTTTATTTAGAAGCTTTGGCATGGCTTGTTACTCTCGCAGTTTTCAATAACTCTATTTGGAGATATTATATTGTCGGGACAAAAATAAAGATGTTTTCAGAAATCAAAGATCGAAGTTTGGCTCTCATTAGGTATTTTGTCGAAGTTCGTTTCGTACGTTGAATAAATTAACGTTGCAACCATGGAAAGGGTGTGAGGGCAGCAAGTTGGCGAGTTTAGTGTGTGAGCGCCCGAATACCTACCGAAGCTTGATCGTAACCAGTCTCCAGGTGATAATTACAGAAATAAGCATACAGCTATATTTTCGTGAAAACAGAAAAATCACCACCCGCTCAGCTCGTCACAAACGACATGACGTAATATAACTAGGAGCAAGCACAAAGGCTGCCCGCTGCGGTCGCTCGTCTTAACATCGTCGCTCGATTTTGCTACAGATTATATACCTTTGTTTGTGTGATGTGTTGACAACGTGATCAGGGGTTGATGACAGAGCCAGTTCCACGACCCTTGACGGTCATAAAAGTTAATTACTTATTTAGGAATTTTATTAGGTTTAAAAATGATGAAAAATCTGTGGTTCCAGGATCACTTTTGAGTTTAAAAGTTCTAGTTCTCTCTGGCTCCGAGTACTTTTTTGTTCATCAAATTCCTCCACTCATGCAAATAAAATAAATAACATTGGCTGAATATTTTTACACGTGTCTCAATTCCATCAAGAAAATAACGGATTGGTTTACTTTATTTTCCTGACATTTTTGCCTGCCAGCGTTTGATCTATAAAGTTTTACAGCCTATAAGTAGCAGGGGAAGTAGGTCGCGACGTCTGGTCGTCATGACGATCCTACATAGCATTATTGTCCAGAAGTGTCTTTCCGAACGTTTTTCAGTCGCCAGCGTCCTTGTCATAATTCTGAACGTTTTTACGATATTGTTTCCATGTTCTCTCGCTGGTTTGAAATGCGTGCTATAGTGTTTTGTTCTGGCTAGTGTGAGTCTGTCAGTTGTAATCGCGCACATCATTATTGACTTTATATGGGTCTTTAGGAATCTAGGCCCAACGTCAAACTAGACCTATGGGCCTAGATGCCTAATCATTTTTATTTAATAATTTTACTGGGGCAACTAGGCCCATAAGAAATAAGTGATCTAAAGTACATTAAAAATCGAAAGTCTTATAGTTGTTACCCTACGGCGGCTAAACTAAAAAGGTTTAAGATTGATTTGGTGCAGGGAAATTGCATGGAAACATTTTTAGAAGAACATAGTAAGTCCGTCTTCGTGTGATTCGTCTACGCTGCAATGTCCAATGTAAATCGGTCACGAGTTGGTAATAATTTAATTACTGTTCCTTTTGCTGATAAATAACGTTTCACAATTATTCTAGAGTTAAATGTGTATCGTTTTGTATCATTCTCAAAGTCTATATTGTTGTGAGTTCCCAGAACGCCTTTTAGTTCACAAGACCCAATATTCTCTATTTTATGCATCAGTATATAAAGGCGAACAATCACCATTATGGGGTAAAATGACACTATTCCATAACACGCCGTATTAAGTTTAAACTGAACACCATCTAATAGTGGATAATGTGACAAGTACGAATATGCTCTCATTCATGAGCCAGTATCTTCTTGCTCAGCAGTTATTTTCAGGTATTAAAATTCTAGAGAACTATTGACAGCGCTGTAGAAAATGTATACATATACGAGAACTACGAAAAGATTGAGTCGGAATTTAAACCCTGGCTTGTTTTAGAAACACTGCGTACATAACTTTTAAATTGTTTTATTATTGATAGATCGTTTAAGTGATGGGATGTGATGGAATCATGGAATCATGGTATATGGCCGAAGGTTGTCTCTTAAAAGTGCTTTTAGTAGGTTGTTGTTTGACGCCCTTTTGTATATATCTGGGTTGATAGAACTTGCAAATGGAATTTATTTTCAGAACACTTATTATCGGATCTAAAATGTTACTCCAATATCCTTTCCCAAATGATGTATATACATACACATATACTGAATTTCAAACCGTCTCGATTTTCGATATATTCCAGTGGGGGGCAAACGGGCGGTGTAGGGGCGTACTATCGTTTCGCCTTGGAGCGTTCCACTCCAAGTGCCAGTTTTATGGTCGAACAGAACGGTCGAAGGCGATCGTCGACGTGGATGCACCGCGCTACGGGGCGACTTCCCGTTTTACGATCCTCACTTTGATAAACTCCAGCTACGGTTCACTTGGTCGATCGAGTTGCTCAGAATAAGTATGGGTTTAATTGCTTTATAAAGTCGCGTCGTCGTGAAGTTAAAAAAAATAGCTCGAAACATTTTCAGCAAAGAAACCTTTTTTTCATGGCTTTAGATAATCACAACATATTTTTGAAAAGCTCTATAATAAATTAATAAAGTATTTCTAACCAGCTCGTCTGTTTTAACTTTCATTTGCAAGATCTTAAATATATTTTTTTCGATTCAAATAGAATATCTACATATATTTTATCACTAAATAAATAATCGGAAAGTCACAGGGAGGCTACTTTAATAAAGCACTGCGGAGATGTATTTGCGGGTCTCCGTAACTGCTCTACGGTGCACAACCACAGTCTTATTGATGAACCTTTAATGAACAACTCGATATCACCTCGGTTACAGTTCAAATACCTACCTGTTATTATTTCTTTAGTAGCTAACCTTCTCGGTTATATCGACTCTAAAATAAGATGTCAGTACTTGCATGGTCTGACTGTGTCCTAAAATAGCTGTTGAACAAGCTTTGGCTCTCAAGTCACCTTCAAGTCACCCCCCCGGTGACTTTGAAGAGAGTTGAGAGCTCAATCTCATAGATAAATGGTGCACACCTGTAACATCATACACACCTGTAACATACATTCATACATTTGGGTATCTAACCTCTTGAGATTAATTCTAAATGCACAAATTCTCCAAAATGTACAAAGAAGGAAACGGTAAAATGGACCATTACATTAACAATGTAATTAGCTAGAATCCTATCGTAATCATTCGCGATTATCGCTAAAACAAGCTTCTCCTTAATGCTAGTAATGACGTTATTCAGTCGGGGCGGTATCGCTTCGCTTGCCTCCGTTCAAACACTGTCTCACCGAGCTACCTAGCCATGGTACCTTAAACAGAAGCCATCAAGAACTTGGGCAATTTCAAAGATATTAGTTAGCTATTTATATAAGAATTGTTTTGTATGATTTGAATGGTGAATGAATGAATGACATATTCTTTATTGTATACATAAAAAAATAAGTGTATACAGACATCTTATCAGTATGATGATCTTACGATGTACCAATATGAGTAGGTCCTACTATACTTAAGTTGATCAATTTAGTTAGTTGATCAACGGGGTTACCAGGTAAGAAAATGGTACTGACCTACATTACATCTTAGCCATCATTTTCTGGATTTATATTATATTTATGGGACACGCAAATATCAAAGGAGTCAAGTAAGCCATCCATTGATTCGTCAGGTGCCCCGCGTGGGTTCTAAATCTTATATGAAGTTTATTAATATTTCTTTAAGTAGAAACCCTACAGATGGAACCAAACCAAATAATGAAATAAGAAGAGTAATCAAACGGACGCCAATTGATGTATCCTCCAATCCAAAGCATCACGACTGCTTGTTTCGGCTCTTCTTTGGCAAAGCAGCGTCTTAGCGGCTCGCTGAAATACCTCTCTTAGTCGGCGGTCGTTTAAGATGGGCGCACCCGCGTTTACGAGTCCGTACTCCGTCCGACCGATGCGATGCGCGCCTGGCTTTATTGTGCCGACTTCTACAGGATTATGTTACGTAACACGATGGACATGAATTCCTATTACTTGTTTGACCTAATTCCGTGATTTTTGCTCACCGTACTCGTATGTATGCGAAATCGTTAGTGGCGATCTACTTTCTGGTACTAGTGGTTTCTGTTGAACGATTTTTATCTGATAGAGAATTTGTTACTATCCGATTTGTACGCTGAAATCGTGCCAAATATTAGGTTTTTAGTTGATTGTCGGTTACAAATTTATGTGTTATGAACGTTAAATTATGTTATTATGGTTTATTAACGAATTATGATTTAGTTGGCATTATTCTGTTCTGTTATCGGGAGGTGAGGAAGTGTTAAGGAAAGCTGGATGGAGCTGGTCCATTAAATTGAAGGTGAATTCTGGAATTGTGAAAATAATCGAAGTTAAAATTATTTTATTGAAAATTCTCAGTCGCACTTCATCAGTTCGACATTTCACAAGAAACCGACGAAATAATGTATAACCTATAAATCCACTACGAAAATCGATTCCGCATTTCATCCGTCGATCTGTCTTTTACGATTTATCTCGTTTACGCCAATGGCGATGGCTATTGGGTATAAAACACGTAATAAGCCGGTGGGAGCGCGCAGGTGAGAGCCACTGCCTCTGTTTACGAGCCCCACGCTAACGAGTACACTCATGATAATAAACCTGCCGTAAATAAAGTCATTTACTACGTGACGATCAACCCCGTGCCGTGCTCGGGCGAGCGAAAAATACACATAAGTAGCGGTCTTCTACGTTCGCTCGATGAATTTTCGTTGTAGAAAATATTCATGCAGATGTTTTTGGCAGATGGCATGTATGAGAGATACGCTGTGCGTTTTTTCTGCTAAGCGGATCGGGATTTCTAACTGAAAAGTTTTGATTGACAGCGTGCACTGTGGTTTTTATGTTACACGCAAGTATTACCAAATAAATGGTAAAAAGCTTATCATCTATACTATGATATTATAAAGCTGAAGAGTTTGTTTGTTTGAACGCGCTAATCTCAAGAACTACTTGTTCGATTTGAAAAAAAATTTCAGTGTTGGATAGCCCATTTATCGAGAAAGGCTACATTTTATCCCGGGAAAACATAAGATCCCTCGGGAAGGCGGGTGAAACCGCGCGGAAAAGCTAGTCATATATATTTCTTGGGAATAACAATTCACGGTTGGTTACGTGCTATGCTATGATACTATGATATGGATTTGTTATTTCCACGCAAATATAGTCACTGGATATCTTCTCACATTAAACCCAAGGCGATCCGGATGTCAATTTGCATAATAACATCACGGATTCCCTAAGGGATTTTCGACCTTAATTCGACCTCAAAAAGTTTTTGCACACAATTATCCGTTGCCCGACAGAAACAACGGATGTGATAGGGACTAGACACGACACAAAACTGCGCCCGCGCCGACGACGCAAATGCGCATTCATACAATATATATGCGCATGCAGTCTCTGAAGAAAAAAACCTTTAAATAAAATTGTGCATTTCCCTTGATGGACGAACAATGGACGAAGTTTGTACGGAACCCTCAGTGCGCGAGTCCGACTCGCACTTGGCCGGTTTTTTATATTTGAGTTGATTGAATGAAAAGTAAATTGCGGTTTACGATTTATGACGTATTAAAAAAAACTACTTACTAGATCTCGTTCAAACTAATTTTCGGTGAAAGTTTGCATGGTAATGTACATCATATATTTTTTTTAGTTTTATCATTCTCTTATTTTAGAAGTTACAGGGGGGGACCAACATTTTACCACTTTGGAAGTGTCTCTCGCGCAAACTATTCAGTTTAGAAAAAAATGATATTAGAAACCTCAATATCATTTTTGAAGACCTATCGATAGATACCCCACAATTATGGGTTTGACGAAAAAAAAATTTTTGAGTTTCAGTTCTAAGTATGGGGAACCCCTTAAATTTATTGTTTTTTTTCTATTTTTGTGTGAAAATCTTAATGCGGTTCACAGAATACATCTACTTACCAAGTTTCAACAGTATAGCTCTTATAGTTTCGGAAAAAAGTGGCTGTGACATACGGACGGACAGACAGACAGACAGACAGACATGACGAATCTATAAGGGTTCCGTTTTTCTCCATTTGGCTACGGAACCCTAAAAAGTGGTTTTTTAATGAGGTTAAATAAATCATATCCTACTAATATTATAAATGACAATGTTTTTAAGCATGTCTATGTGAACATTAGTTAATAAAGTCAAAGCCATTTATTAAGTGTAGCCACTTATGAAGGTTGAATTTACCGTTTTACTCGATCTCGTCTTAATGTCTAAACTAATTTAGATGGAAATTGGCACATAACATACTTTTTATCTTGGTAAAACATTATAAATCTCTAGAACGGGGGTTCGTGTTATTTCACGATTAAAAAGTCTTTTACATATCCAGTAATACAGGGTGATTTTTTAGTCACTGGACATACTTGCAGGGGTTGAAGTACTCGTCAATATGAACAACTTTTATTATGGGACCAACTCTGATATCGCAAAAAATAAAATGGTTCCTTCATACATTTTGGTCGAGTAAGTATTTTGTATGGACAGCTGATAATTTTTTGTGATCTCGAGAGTTAGTCCCATGATAAAAGTTGTTCATATTGATGAGTACTTCCACCCCTGCAAGTATGTCCAGTGACAAAAAAATCATCCAGTATAATATCTTTGATAAAATACAAATTCTTTTAAAAATTCGAGGTAGTACTGACCATGACTTACCCAACAAAAATCATATTGGCAATTAGAAAAGCAATTAACTAAAAATTTATGAACAATAAATTCGGTATTTGGCTTACCTATTTCTATAAATAAATCCTTATGAAGTATATAGTAATTAACGAATAAACTGATAAGGAAAACTCATTTCTGAGGTATTAGAGTACCTACCTACCTACCAAGTACCAGAGAAATTTAGTATAATATTTTTTTTTGTATACATATATCTAAGAATTCCTATAAATTAGGAAAATATTAATTGTGACAGCAATGATTTTTATTTTTCATTAAATTGTTCACACCCGTAAAACTCATCACAGTAAATCGAAAACAGTAAATCAACTCATCCCTGCCATGTAGGTAAGTACACGTGTACTCATATATGAGTTGTTCACGTACAGATGGGGGCAGTGGGGTGGCCGCGGGGGTTTGCTCTTTTTGCATTTCTTTCGGATGCGATGCAAATCCGACGTCACTACAGTCCGAATGGGAATTGGGAATTTTCACTAATGTGTCTTGGGTGTACACCCTTTTACAAAAATGGTTCGGTAGTGTACGTTCGACGTAGTCTTTTTTCGAAGTTTCTTTATGTCGAGATATTTAATAAGGATTTAGACACGTGTCGTTTATTTATTCTGTAAATGGCCATTCATTGTTATTAATTATTAATTAAGTAGGAAACATTTTATTTTTATTACAGACAAATTAACTTATCATACATAGTGATTGGAAATGACCGGCCAATTTATTCACATGGTTTGTTCCAAAAAGTTCGTTTGCAAAACATTAGTTTGAGATGATGCTACATGTTTAATATCTTGCCAGCAGTATTTACAATATTATATTTGGTGCCCCATTACAATTTATAGCCTATGCAGCGACATTTGAAGGTATAAATACGGGTGGAGTTGCATATTGTTGTATTGCTTGAGTACAAAACTACAAAATTTAAAGATAACTAGATGAAAACCCGGCTTCGCTCGGGTGAAATGTGACTCATTATACACAATCTTTTACAAAATGTAGGTAGATATTTTTGTAGTTATCGGTAGTGGTTAGTTCGCCATATCAGACTATCGGATCAAAAAAACTGGCGTGTATTCCCGGCCTTAAAGGCGTCAGTTTTAGGTGCGTTCAATTTAAATACGTTCATATACTGTTTGGAATAAAAATCTAGTATTACAAATCTCGTTGTTCTCAAAAGTTACGAAAATTGCCTTAAATATAAAAATTACTTACATGTTACGCGAGGGGGTCAAAAGTTACGAAAAATGTAAGAAATGTAACCTTCTGGCAACACTGTCTGACAGCTCAATCCAATTTCAATTTATTGTTTATGGCTCCATCGTGCCAACGATGACTGCCAGTGTCATGGTTAGAAAAAACAACGGGAAACAAAAATAATAGGCTGTCAATAAAGGCTCATTTACACACAGAGAACACTGTCATCTCATGATTAGGCTGTATGGGCCCTATACCTTTGCCTTCCCGAAATAAGGGAAAACAAAAGAAAAAACTGACACTGACTGACAGGGATGCGTTCATTGAAAATATTGCGGTACTGTGCTCGGCCAATATGGCGACTGCCATTTGCACCATTAGAATTTAACTAAATACTCGACAATCCGAATTTTGCGGATATATGATGTCGACTCGATTTTTTTTTTTTTTATGTTTTATTATTCAGGTAAGGTTTCAATCGAGTCTACCGTAACCCTTGACGGAATTATTAATATAGATGTACAAAACTATTCCGATAAATTAACGCCAAGTACAGCCCCCGAGCTCACAGTTCACTAAACAAAGAAAGCTTTCGCAATATAATCGTATGTGAACTTTTAATTGAAATTTCTTTGTTAGCGAAGTATCCGAGGGAGAATCTGCGGCACTCCCGCACTCTAGGCGTAGCGAACACGAAATAATACCAATAAAATGATACATCTGATTCGTTCGTAACGACTTGCAGTGTGCAGCACATCTGCTTCGCCAGTATCGCAGCGTTGAGCACATATGACACCAGCTCGTCTATTTGTTATCATGTCATGCTCGTGTAACTTGCTCACGTGTAGTCAGCTTTAGTGGGGCGCGCGTGTTTTCATCATCATTCCTCGCGCTCCCGGGCCACGGCACACGCGGTACCTCGTAAATCAATATCGGCGGACCCTTATTAATTAGTGCGTTCGTTACGCGGACCCCCGCGGCTCCTGACCCCCAATGGCCCCCATCCCAACCCACCCGCCGGTCTTCCGGATCCCGATGAGAGTTTTTAATTATCCCAAATGAAACGGTAGCGAGTACGCAGCTGCCGTGTTGACACCTCGGCTCCAAGACGTGATAGGACTTAATAAAGGAGTCACAAACAGCGGGACGCCTCTGTGTTACGGTAAACATGCATTTCGTATTATGTATACTCCACCTCGAGCCCCCATTATCGAATGTGTAACTTGAAATGGCAAAATGACAATTATTGTTGATTAGGTATGTTTCAATTTTAATCTGGAACAATAAATTACTACAATGGTCCTTCTGGTGATACTTCTGTTTTTTGGTAAAATATAAAAGGAAGAACAAAGGCATGAGAAGTAATAGTAGCCCAACAATCTGCAAAATACTAATAATAATATATTTTCTACTCAGAATGTTGTCATAAAAATCTTAAATGTAACATCACACTTGTCATGTTGATATTAAATGACCATTTAAAATTATGTTGATTTTGCAACTCTTAGATAAGCCCATCGAGCACAATACAAGTTCCTTTTTAGTACGCTTTAACAAAACTCAATAAAATCAAGAAGCGTCTCAACGGCGCTGTTACAAACAGAACGATAACGATTACCAGGAAACGATAACGCAAGAAGGGAAGAGGTGCTCATTGTGAGCGTAGCGCAGTTGTGTAGGTAGCAGCGTCATCAAGAAAAGATTATCGGCCGATGTTGTAAATCGGAGCCGGAGCACGGACTCGAAGTCCGGAAGGCGGAGCGCAGTCCCCGCGGGCGTCGTCGGCGTCCGGTGCGGCGTCAATTAGACGGGGGAGTCGGGCCGAGGATCGCCGGGCTGGCTCGATGGCCGGGGGTGGCAGGGTGGTACGCGAGACGCCGCGCTGCCCACGTATCTACGTTAGGTATATGCCCGGAAATTCGAGCCTATATACCCGGCACATAGCGCGTCCGCCTTGGGCACCGTAATTAATAGCGAGAGGCCGAATCGCCTTGCCAGCCTAATCTTCAACCCTAATTATTATTCAGGGAGTTTTTCTCGGTGCTTGTTTATGCTGCCGGCGGAAGACGCGCCCCGCGAGATGAAAGGGAATGTTCGACGCCGCGCCTCTGTCTCTTTATGTTTTTCTTTTGCATAACGTTTGGAGAATCGTTAACGCAAATTGGTATACGTTTTACGCTTTCCTCATTATTCTGTCATTGTAAATTCTTTTTAGGAATACGTTTTGATAGAGGTTTCGAATAGATACCGAGGGAGGTAAAAGTTGGGTTACAATAAAAGTTCATCGCTCGAACGAAGTGGGTCAAAGTTGCGAGGGCGGGGAAATATGTATGTAAGTGGGTCTGTCTGGGTGTGCCCCACTGAGTGTCACTGGGATAGCTCTAGCTGTCTGGCACAGCCGTCTGCTAAACGAGACGCGATCTGAATTCATTTAAGTTTTTCGTGAACACTATTTTTTTATCGTGAAGTATTTAATTTCAATTAAGGATTTTTGTTCCGTTTCTGAGTTGAAATTTAATTTGGTGAATGTTTGTTAATGCCTGATAGTCATTTTATGAATGAAATTTTCAGTGAGAATTAATTTGAGTGAAATTCATTTAACCATTTCTACGGGTGTATAATGAAGGGTTTCGAGAAATCATTTTATAACTTTGCCTTTGCTTAAATTGTTAACTAAATCTTCAACTCCAGTATAATGTCAAACAGTAGAACAACACTCGAGAAATACTTTTAATTGACTTTATTTATAGATAGGTGAATATATAAATCAAATAAAGGGTTGTTTTTGATATTGCATATTTTATTGTATTTAACTTTTATTACAGCTATTAAGAATTATGCATTTTGGATTACTTTCTAGGTATATTTGTTATTCCAAACCGATAATGGAACCGCAGTAGTAGAACTATTGTGGTGTGTTGTTCACTCACTCTTGCATATTTCATTTTAAATCGATATCAAATTAATCAATTTATTTGCAAATCACATGATAATACAGGTTTTTAAAATAAATTAAATTATTACACGTGTCACCGAATAAAACAATACTTATTTACAAAATTCTTTGGAGAGTTTACAACATTTCCAATAGCTTTTTTTATTTGTAAGTATCTTCAATCAACTTATTGAATATTTGAAGAATCAATAGAAATATCTTACCGCAATTTCATAATAGGGATGTTGGTTGTATTCAAAATAAAAGATCAAATGTATCTAAAAATAGACGAAAACATCGATCGTTTTGTAAAATCCATTTTATGATTTTTAATTATAATTATCAATCTAACCATAAAGAGTAGATCTTTGATGCTGTACATTTATGACGTCACAAGTTTGTATTTAATACATAACTCAATATTTGACATTTTGACAGTTTTGACATTTCATAAAAAGTTGCTGATTTGATATGTCAGTCAACATTGTGCCATATCATAGTCAAATCCCAGGTCCAGCACACAGTAGGAATATATCTGCGTTGGCAAATCTGAATACAAATGAAGACATTACGCGAGCCCCGCGTCGCGGTCTCCGTTCGTTAGACGCCTCCCACGGATCCACGCGACTCTAGATAGGTCATAACGTGGGTGTCTTAAAGCCTACACACACGTGGCAATCTCTCATGGGCGATTAGTAGATTTGGAAGAAAATAGACAAGTCAGATATGTCTGGATTTTACAAACATTTTCGTCTTAGCAAAATGTGAGACAGCACCTGCGTCATCACTTTCTAAACAAGCGATGGAAACCGCTCCATTGCTAAGATAAACTCTTATATGAACATTTTTATTGTTTATCTGAATACTTTTCAATATCGCATTCCCGAGAGATCTGTACCCTAAGTGTAAAGAATTAACGTAAATATACGCTTACTATCACGTTTGCGTTTACAAAAAAATTGTATGGAAGAAATTAGTTTCATGAGTATTCCAAGAGGCGCTGTGCCGATTCCTATAGAAAAATGTCGTAAACGCCAACGTGATAGTAAGCGTTTTCTAACATTAATTGTTTACACTCGGGGTACTGATATTTTCCCTGAATAAAAAGTATCCATGTGTTAATCTAGCTAGAATATATTCTATTTATCTGCCAAATTTCATCCAAATCCTTTCAGACGTTACGGAGTTGATTAGGACATTACACACACTCACACAAACTTTCGTATATAGTAAGACACTTAAATAAAACAGTAAAAATATGTTATTTCGGTGGTTTTGTTATGTATTTCTGTGACATAGTAATTGTGTTCATTTAATTATATTCAACAACTTTTCCCTGTAATTCTGTCCGTCGTAATATAAATAGGTCAAAATATGTCACGTCCAGCTCAGGTATGTATCAATATATAAATGTTCAGTGTTGTGTTTCTTTAGGAAACATTAACCTAGGGTGGAGTTTATGTAGAACGGATACCGAGTTTATTGTTATTTAAAATAAAATTACCTAACTTTTGGCTCTTGTTGGAAAGAAATAACTTTTTAGGCCGAGTAATAATGCATCTTTTAATAATCTTTTATCGTGGATAAGTGAGGACGTGGTCAAATCTGGTTAACACACAAGATCTAAAAGGCAACTGTTTCATGAGCTCAACTACTGTTTTGCACTGGTCGATGTTTGGTCAGAGATAGTCTCTCGCCGGAGTCTTCTCAGTCCAAATGTATTCCGAACCGGTGGTAGAGTCAATTGTAACGTTCATAGGTAGGTAGCTAAAAAAAATAATAACAAACTCATTTATTCAGCTTAGGCCCTATAAGGCACTAAGGCATTAGAGTTTGACATTAAATTTTAAACTGGCTATCACCAGCCCGATGGATACGACCGTGCAAAATTCCTATATAGACCAAGCTTAAAATGATGATGGTGATGATCAAGATCCAACAATCAAACTGTTATGACTATATAAACTTCCCTTAAATGCCTTGATCACCATGAAACTGTGGTCAAAACTATCAATAGCAAAAAATACTTAGAAATAGTGAATACAAATATACCTACAGGTGAACCTCTTTTTTTTAAGTAGGTTAGAAATACATCTAACGTGCCCCATCTAGAATCTTTACGCCGCTTCCTATCTACAAATATAGCCTCCCTTACGTAACAAAGGGGGTTGACCACTGACCAGCCCACCTTGAGCCTTGTACCTCCTAATCCGGTTACGAGTCCGGCCTCTTGATACCCAGTCACGTGCAATCGTGAGACAGTGCCGGTTCAACTAGTATTTAAGGTGACGATATACGCGAATAACCCTGTCCCGCGCTGAACTAACAGGCGAGAGAGAGAAGGAACAAAGGCAATTTCCTAGTAAAAAATACATTTAAATTAAATTTTATTTCAAAAACCCGATAGATTTTTTGGAAAAGTAACAAAATAGTTCCCTTTGTAGATCTCAAAATGTCTGGATGGGTAAAGTAAGAGAAAAACCAATTGGGATATGTTTTTGATTTCTTTTCTGACGTATTCAATGTAAAATATAAATATAGAAAAAATAGTTTTATAAAATAAAGTCTAGTGTAGGTAGCATATATTTTTTTTATAAATATCTTGCAATAAAGAGTACAGAGAAAACCTTAATTAAGAATCATCATTTGTCGTATAACGTCGCCTTAAAAAAAGTATATGCTTACAAATAGATAAGTATATAATGAGCTGAGGCCGTTTGGACCCACGATATCACGGGTATTTAGGGAACTCGTCCCAAATTTATCTAGTCCCATGGGACTAGTTGCCCCAGGCGCTTTTTACATTGGGCAACTCGTCCTACTGTCAAATCGAACAAAAAACGATAATGTTATTTTTTTGTAATTTTGGTACTAATCATTAGAAAAGTCTTCGATGAAAGTAATAAAAATATTAATCATAAAAATTGTCTGTTGGTTTAAGATAAGTAAGGAAATAAAAATATCTATTTAAATTTTCTATTCTTAAATTAGTACTCCCTAGACTTTATCAGTGTCACTTGTTTTACCTAGGTTGTCTACGTTTTGTTTTACCTTTAGTTGCTGTTTTTTGATGTTTTGTTCTTGATTTTTGTTTTTGATGTTGTCTTATTCCAATGGAGATGTTCATCACCAATCATTTGTAAAATCCACGACAAAAATGTTCATAAATGTGTATGGAAACCTATTCTACATTTTTAAGCGCGTATTGTCCTACCGTGCATTTTGCAGTAATATCCTTTATTTTTTATTTTTTTTAAAGATGGTACTGTAATAAAAAAAACTCACAACTGTAATAGATATAAATAAATAAATATTCTGGGACATTATTCTCACACACGGCCATCTGACCCCATACTAAGTTGAGCTTGTACTATGGAAGCCAGATAACTATACTACATATACTACTTTTCTTTTGTAAATACATACATCATATAGAAAATTACACCCAATATATATAATATAATATATATGTATAATATATTATAATTGAATTTACTTTGTAGTAGAACTGTTTGCGAGTTTTTTTGGAATAATTTTGACCTAGAATATTCATTCGGATTAGGCACTTATGAACGTTACAATTGACTCTACCACCGGTTATACACTTAAACTGAGAAGACTCCGGCAATACACAAACCAAACAATAGAGAAACTATTATCCAGTGTTTATTCTATAATTAACCTAAGTAAATAGACAAATTAATATTCATCCTAAGTAGACACGAGTCGAGTGGCGCGTCGCGGCAACGTGCCGAGGCATCCAGGCAGACAGACAGAAGGCTAGACAAGCTGCGTTAGACGTGGTTAGACCTAAAAGGTATGCCCTTATTTACTTAGACGGTACATAAACTGTATATACTCGTAGGCAACTAAACGCAGAGACGCGATCTAGGGAGGGGATTTTGTTAGGCTATTGGTTATCGATATCGACGAAATTGAAATGTATTTTTTTATCAATACAATTGGGAATAAATATTTTCACGTTATATTCCCGCATACGTAGTCAAATGTCTACGTACTAAGTATACCAATATTGCACCGAAAATATTTGAAATCCTTGCTGAGTACTGTTTGGATTAATAACACAAACTTAAACCGGTATTTTTGTTTCCTATAATTTTTTAAACTCTATATTATAGAGTCTATAATATTATAAGTTTTTAGGTGTATATATATTCTTACCAGTCAGCTCTGAAACGGCGTAATATCATGTAAATCTTAAAATAGGACTTTTTTAACGAGTATTTTATATTTTGAGATACAATATTCTTTTTTCAACTATCGATACTAATCTATGCCTAGTAACAGCAGCAGCGGTGGCGAGTGTGCGCGTCGATAAATTCCGACCGCGTTGTCAATCGCTCGCGAGGTACGTTCAGGAATTAACGGCGCTATGCTGTCAAGGCGCCCGCCCTGCGCTGCGTCCCCCTTCCATCGCTTTACACAGGGCTGTACCATAAGTGTTATGTAATTTTATTTTTATAAAAAAAATTATATAGTTAATTTGGTAAAGTTTCCAATACGTAACACCTATGATGCGGGTTACCCACCACCTGCATAGGCTAAATAAGTTTGTCATATGCATTTTTTTGTAGTACTCGCCTAGTTAGCTATTAGGTTGAAAACTTGATAGCCAAGCTACCTTCAAGGCTTTGTAAAGGTCGGCAACACATTGGCAATATCCCTGATATTGCATCGCCTGCCAGCTTGTCTCTAACCCTTTTGATATAAAAAAAAAAATGCTCTTGTTTTTCCAAACTCCTTGTACAATTTCAGAATAAAAATAGTCACCACATGCCAACCCTATACAAATTGCGCGTGTACACTAGCCATGTGAATTATACCGCGGCACATGCGCAAAGTATGTGGGCGAGTGCGGTGCCCAAGCGCAGGCTCAGGCTCTGAGCCCACCCTTCACCCGTCCTGCCGTCTTGCAGACTATCGTAGATGACAACTTAATGACTACAGATGTATACTGTAACATGGAAATTATCTATGAAACTATGTGACTATTGTCTCTGTCTTCATCATCATCCTATGTTCCACAGAACTCACGCATGTGCCCGGAGTTACTTTCTTATCCTACCTTTTTGTCTTTATATTCCTGCAATTTTGTAGGTAGTAGAACTCTTAGTGCAGAGTTCGCCCGGGGAAGTACTACCACCATATCTAATTCCGCCGTGAAATAGTAGTGCACTTGTATTGTGTTTCGGTTAGGAGGGTATGGGAGCCGGTGAAATTACAGGCACAGGAGACTTAACAACTTCATGTGATACCCCTGGCAGGGAAAATATAATATTGTATTTTCGTTGCCCGTGGTGTTATGAGCGTCTATAGGCTACGGTAACCACTTACCATCAGGTGGGCCGTAAGCTTGTTTGCCAAGTATAGGTAGTATTAAAAAAAAAACTGAAACTTCTTGACATCATAGGCTACTAGGAGGCTGAAACATTTTACATCTATGCTGTGCCGCAAAAAAAAAAACATTAAGGAAGAGTTGAAAATTATGAAATTTTATAATCGAAAGTAATTACAGGAGATGTTTTTACAATAAATTAATGAGATTGTCTTAGATGTTTTATAAAATAAAGCGCTGTAAGCGACACGGCCGCCCCAGCCCCAGCGGCGTACTTACGAATGACGATGTATTTTCCCGGAGTGGCCGCGGGCTCCCGAGACCCGTCGCGCGGGAATTAGAGCGGGGCCTGTCGGCAGACGTTTCGTTTGCCTCTGCTTGTCTGCCTTTGTGAGGGAAAAAATGAAGACCGCGGGATGTCGGGACGCCGACGCGACTGGAAAACACGAGGGTAACGCGCGAGACGTAGATTCATTCTGAAATTGGAAAATTATTTGAAGTTGGATATATATTATTGTACGGAAATTTTGAATAAAATAATAATATTTATGCCAATATACGACCATAGCATTATGGTTGACTTCGAAACCCTCGTGAAAATCCGTTCAGTAAATATCAAGATTTTACGTGGCATGGATTTTCACAGGGTTTTCCATGGGTAAAAATATTGCGTGTCATTACACTTTATAAACACAGGGGAGATGAAGATTGTTTTAGAATATCATACATCGGGTTGTAAATGAACTACTTATATTATAAAGTGTATCTTAATCCTCTTATTTTAGTACCTACAGACATACCAAGGCAAAAAGCATATAAATCTCATATATTATTCATCGCAATTTGTATTCAACTATCTTTGTACACAATTAAGCACACAGACTTCTCCTTTATTTCTGAACGTGTGCTTTGGACGGGGTCTGAGGGTTGAAGGGGGGAGGGTCGCTTAGCCATTAGCACGGCGGCGCGGCGTTGCGTTGTCGGCGGCGACCGTTCGCGGACCCGACCATCTTTGCCATCGGATCAACTCGTATTATCTACGACTTAAGGTATAAGTTCCTATGAGGCTATGGTAAAATACGTTTGTTACACTCGTGCATAATTTACGCGCGGCCGATAGACGGTCGCGATTGTTATTACGCGTACGGATATTGGATTTGGCGGGAACATAGCGCGCTGGTGTCGCAAGATAATGCCGGCCACGGCTGATGCCGATGCTGTAATTGAATAAGGTTGTGTGCCTAATAGACTGAGTTTTGGCTCCATTCACCCATTAAATTCACTAAGTTTGTCGAACGATAGTTTTGTTACAAATAGGTGCCCTGTAAAATAAAAAAGTTTATTTTAGTTGATATCTACTAATATTTCTAAATTATACCAAATCAAACAACTCCATCGCTGAATACTAGCGATTTAAAATATACCTTCCTAAGAATAGAAGTTCTTAGGTAGTAGTAGCAGCCTGTAGAAGATAACACAACTATCCTATCTAATAATCTTAAAATTTTCACTAAAATAACACCTAAACGCATTAAATCAATCAGTCCCATAACAATTTCTCGACACCAATGTCCTTACAAGGGGAGTACAAAAGGCACACGAGTACGATCGTCTGGGAGCGCCCGGGGGCTACCTAAGCGGGCATTATCGAAGGACGCGAAGCGCAGCCCAGCTAACATAACCAGACCCCTCGTAGTATATTCCTTGGCAATTTATGAGCTGATTTACACTAACAGGTCTCAGCCAAATTTATATTGTTGATAAAAACAGTATAGATATTATAATTACATATACATCTGCAATATGATATAGGTCTATGTCGTTTAAGGTATGCAAATATTTCAACACATTATAAGTCTAGAAAAAATATCGCATTAAGCAGTCAAGAACATTTTCGGGTTACTTAGGTATAGAGATTTAAGATTTTGTTGTCTTCAATCCAACTAAAAACATCAAAACATGTTCGTTACCAAGAGCAAAAGAATGAATGCGCCAGTGTGAATTAACGCTTCAATACTCAAAGTACCCCTCTTGGTAGGGTACCAACGGCCCAAGTTAAAATGGTCGAACTAAGTAATTTACGCGCGAGCGGTCACCGTCCGTGGTGATTACACTCGCCTGTTGGTGTGTTGGCGTCTGATAATCCAGCCGATGCGAAAGCTTCAAAGATACTGCGTTATGTTAGACATTTTCGGACGTTCAGAGTTGATAGCGTTGGCCAACGTTGGTAATTTGGGGGCTAACGTCGTCGGTCGTCGGTGAGTCATTAAGGTGGCGTGTGCATGTTGGCTTGGCGAACGCCCGAGGGTGGAGATTGTGCCAGCCTTACTCCAATGCGTTAACTTAATTATATACATAGATTTAACTTGGAGCTTTAAAAACAGATTGTTTTTTTTGTTGGATTGCAGAGAATCGTAGCTCCGACAAATTAGTAGATAAAATAATGTTTGAAAGCTGAGTAGTAATCCATTTTATGTGTTATAATATTTAAGACATTAGCTATATATAGCTTCTGAACAAAATAGCATATTATTTGAATAGTATTAACAAAATCGATTGGATCGATTGAAAGCGTAAAACTATACTATAACACACAAACTTCAATCACAACTTTATTACATCTAGCTTACAAATATTGTTTAAAGCTGTAAAATTATATCCACGTAAAACAACTTACATTGCGCGTCGCTGAACAATAAACTCTGATTTAAATTTTAATTCAAAACCCTGTAATAGCTTTAGATATTGTTTAACATAGCTTTATCCCAAAATATGTACATAAAGCCTTTATATATTCGATGCCTCTCCTTACTATGTAATGCTCAGTAAATGCCCGGAGCCAGGTGGCATATCGCGTGTGCCCGAGCGACGGGGGACGTCAGCCGAGTGCGGCCCGAAAATCCACCCTCATTCCACTCTGAAAAGCCTTGCAGAAGCGTTTAGGGACTTTTGGGACGCGCGACCCGCGAAATTCCATTTAAAGATGTCAGGATAATTTAGCGCTGACGAGGCGGAGGCCAAATTGACGCGCCCTCGGGGCCGCCGTGTCGCCGTTCACAGTATCGATCACTCTTTTTTTCTTCAAGAATCACCTCAGGGGATGGTTCGAGTGCACGTAAACAACCCTCATCCATTTTTCGCGGACGTCGCGACAGTCAAGAAATCTTGGCTTGCTAAAATATTCTTTTGCGTCGCAGTGCTACGTTTGGGCGCCATTTAGTCACGCCCCACGTTGGGCGCCAAGATCTATGTAGTGTATCAAAGTATTCTTTTGTAAAAGTTCATAACTATACATAAATAAATGTTTTTATAGCTGATAAGTGATATACCTCCGTATCAGTACTCATATACCCCGCGATGATAGTTTTATAATACCCTATAGATTTAATAATCCAACATGCAATTACTGGTTCACTTTATTAACGCATTGAATACCTTACAACTGAAATTACTACAAATTGAGCCTTATTTCTTAGACAATGCATGCAAGACGTGCGCGCCATCAATCAGTGGCACTTTTATTACACAAACCGTGCCCGTTCTCATTGTCTCGTGAACTTGATGGTAGAGAAGCGACCTTAGTGCAATAATGCGAAACCAAAGATTTATACTGTCTTTATTTTGTATCACTGTATTGCGTCTCGTTTCTCGTTAGACTTCATTGCGTCTATGATATACTCCTACTTAGCGATTCGCATTGTTTGGTTAATCAAGCTTATAGTTGAGATTATTAACCGAGTAAATTCACTTGACTGAAACATCATATGATTAAGTAAAAAATACCTTGAGACCTAGACGAGATATAATAGACTTCTAGAATTCTAATAAGAAAGAAAGTAAAATGTATATTATGTAAATATAATTCGTATTACTTACTTAAGTTAACAACCCAAATTTTAGCGATAAATAATTTAGCTTCTAAGCGTATACTTTAAAGATATTCAATATGAAGGAAAAAGAACAAAGATCATAACCAAAAAGAATGACACGCCATGATTATCAATCTGTGATTAGCAAATTGTTCGTAGCTTCTACTTAACTCACATCGAAATACTAAAATAACCTATGTCAAAACACAGATGTCCATTATCAAATAGATTACCCACCTTTTTTCGACAAGCTACGATTCGACTACGAGTGCTATAATTCCCGACGCGTCAGCTTAGTTTGCGCGCTTATCTGTCGTCCGTGACTCGTGCGGCCCTTTGGCGCCTGACGACTCCGCTACGTTTATCTCTCCTATTCACATATGTACACGTATTATACGTGTGTGTGTGTGTGTTTCGTTTGAAGACCAGCAAGCGACAATATGTCCTATACAGGTTGATTTTTAATTGTTAAAACCAAACTACTTTTAACACTAAAAGTTTAGCTAAACAAATAAAAATCAGCCTGTATGTAAGCTAGTAATTAGTAAGGTACAAAAAACTGTTATCTTCCTTTACCAGACTGATAAAATACCATACACTCAACTCAAACCTAAGTGACCTTAATAAAGGTAAAAGTTTATACATATACAATTTTAAAAATGTTATCATTTATTGCTTGTAGTCTGCAGACTCTTCTACACTACCAGAACCGTAAAACAATCTACCCACAGCCCACAGCTAGTTCTGTAACTTACCTAGGTACAATATCTTTACCTTTTTCTAAGTAACTACATCTATAGAAAAAAAACTACTTACGAACATTAAATACGAAGTCATTCCCTATTACGATACTCTAATCATCGTAAAGAATCGAAATCGATTATTAGTCTGTGATGTGTCGACGTCGCGTCCCCGGGGAGACGTGATTAACCGTTAATTGAAAGGCCAGAAGAGTCGCGAGCCTTTATATTATCCTTCTATCTGTATGTACCTACACGTATAGAGTTTTTACGAGGCAATCTTACACGCGCGGTGCGTGGCTGTTCTTTTTTACATCGCCGTAGGCGGGTGGCAGTTCGTTGGCAAAGAAAAACTTGCAGATGTGTTGTCTTTTATTCGCTTTAAATTTACTATTTATTTTTTACAAGTGGGACTTTTTTATGACAAAAGGTTAGCCTTAGCCATTTGCATTACCAGAGGAATCGCCAGTGTGTTGCTTAAAGAGCTTTATCACGGTGTTTTTTCAAGATCCCCATGTGCCGTAACGCGAGGGAAAGCCGTAATGATTTCATCTGATTCTTTCACTATCTAATAGCTTTATGTGCTAAATATGTACTGTTAAGAAAAGTTATTATAATATTAGGATAGATTTTTGATGATCAAAATACATATTTATAGATTTTGTGTTTGCAATTTAATAACCAAAATTGTTTTCAATATCGAAATAGCTAATGGCGCCCAAAATTATAAAACAATTTATCTTACCATACATATTAATAGGATTGTTGAAGCCACACACGTTTTTACGGACCCAGTATACATAAGATCCAGACAATCTTCGCAGAAGATATACCTACACACTAGAATCTCTCGTGAAACAATGATGATCTTTGCCCCACAGTGGGGGGACGTGTGGGAGGGTTGCGGGGAGAGGGGCGTTTTAATTAGAGCGCGGACGCCGCGGCCGCCGACGGACATCGGGCGCGATCGGCGATGTCCCGGCCCTAATACACAACTGTGTTTATTACGTGTACCATGACACAGTTGATGTGACAGCTAAGTCAGTAACGCATGCTTACATCGCAATGCAAACTCGATGCGATGGCGAATATTGTCTCCAGTATACTTTGAAGAAAGAAGCGATTTTTAAAATTTTCCCTTAGATCAAAGCTTCGATTTTTGGACTGAAAGAAGGGAAGCGAAGTAAAAGAGTAGTGACGTCTGATGTCATGGCAAAATAATATTCAGCTTCAGATTACGAAAAATCATAGTGAAGAAACTACAGCAAATTGGGATCTTTCTGGTATGCATCGGCTTGGCTACCAACAGTCAGTCGGTGAACTTGAACACACCGGGTGTTCAACGAAGCAATTACAAGTTTATGAGAGATTAAATTATTTGATGGTCGAAATCAAATTGAGTTACGATTTTAACGTAAATATATTTACTGTGACTGGGTAAACACCCGGCCTTTGTCTTGAGGCCTCTTTGTCCCCGTGCAAAGGCCTTTTGATAGCCATAAAGCTTCTTATTCGGAACCGTAGAGAATTGAAACGTAACTGTGTTGTGTTGTGCTAATCTCCGAAATATTTGCTCGGGCGCAAAACATTAGGTACCTACGTCTAGCGAAGTTTGGTTTTCATTGGTATAGGTGCCAACCTATTGTTATGTTTTATGGAAAGATCACAAAATTTGTTACGAAACAAAGACAGGTTCGAAGAAGAAGTAAGTATGGTAGGAGTAAGTGGAAGGAAGTATATATTCAATTCTACATTTTCCATGAAGTTTTTTATAAAATGAAATGAGGGCATAACATCGATAGAAAAAGCTTTATACTTAGTCACTTCTTCTGTACACATCACTACATTTTCAGTATTTGAGTTCCAGTATTTTTTGTAACTTAACTATTTATTAAAATTATTATATTACAATACAACGTGAGTATGAAATCGACTTTCATCTTATTTCCCAAAGATTTTCGTCGAAAATATTAGAAGGAAAACAAAGAGAAATCAATGGCTCAATGGTCTGATATTCGGGCGGGCGTGTTCGACGTAACGCGACGTTGCGTTATCTTAGCCAGGCCGGCCTATTTACTTGCTATACCTTATGTACCCCGTATATTATGGTTCGCTACACCCGCCGTCAGCTGTGTGAACGCGCTGCACTCCCCCCTTAGCTCTATACCCCCTAAGGCCGCCCACAAACGTATCCCGTCCATTCCTCAAGCTCTGCGGAGCGTCACTAAAGGAGCGATCTGGGTTCTGGGGTATATGAATGCCTTGCTGACGAGGACTATGCTTTCGACGATACGAATCTTTGGTATTATCGATACTTAGATAGTGTTGTTACTTGTTTGTCATGGTGGTTAGAGTGCTATTTAGAAAATATAATATTGAGATATTTGTGATTACTTCGAGGTTTCTCAGCCTGTTTTTCAGAAAAATGCTATTCATTTTAATTTCCTAGGTTGTTTTTTAATGGGCTAACGTTTGCCTGTCGATTCAACTCATTCATTGATGAAACCGAAGATGTAGCACGCTTCCCCTGAAACTATCTGTTCATTTTGACCTATACTATTTAAAACTATGTGTTCGGTTCGGATACACAGACGCCAGAAGCGAATTCCATTCCTTTACTCTTCAAAAATGGTTGATCATCTCGTTGAAAACAAGAATAATAAAATATACCAACTGAAGATAAGTACTTACTTAGGTTAGTACATATAAAGGGCTGAAGTTTATTTTTCTTTTATATTGAAATAGGTGGACTCCTGCCCTGTAGCTGGGGCTTGTCGTAAAAGGCGACTAAACGGGGACCTTCGGGGTCGTGGGCAATCGGGGCGGGGGCCCAGAAGCGGCCCCGAGTGCCCAGAAGCGGCCCCGAGGAGGACGATTGGTTGTTGTGGTCACGACTCATCGTGCGATAGTACCGCGAGGGTGCTGGGGGGAGGTATCACACTTCCCCCGGGACGGGCTATCAAGCGCCGCGCTTGGAGGGGCTCGTGTATGCTCTGCGGATGGCGACCACCGTGGGGTTTTAGCCGGTACAAGTCCGGCATCCAATGAGGATTTCCCCACGATAAAAAATAATTAAAAATGTCTAACTAGGCAACAACCAGGAGCTATTTGTAATAACGTTGACAGTAATTCTCAATCGATTAGTATCTAGTTCCGAAACGATAATTAGTCGTATAGAAGTCCTTTACCGATCTACGGACAAGTAATTAGGTTTGCTATTATATTGGACATGTAACCAAACCAAATTATAGTTCGTTTCATATGATACGAGTTGGCTCACTAAAATAATTCGAGTTGAAGTGGCGAGTAAACTCGATACTGTTATTTTGCTATGATTGAAATGAACTTATAGATTAAAAATTTACTTGTTCCAAGATTAATTTGCTCGGGATAAAAATAGCCAAAGTGTTTTTAAAAAGCATCGTCAGGAAACCATAACACTGTGGGAGGGTATTTTCTAGTAGGTACCTGCCTGGTTGGCTATCACAAGTAGAAAGAATATCGCCAAGCATCTGCCGGTATCGCCAATATTGTTACTTAGGTACCATGGTCAGATTGTGGTCAAATACAATCTAATTTCCACTACCTTTTGAATCAAGTCTATAAGAAGGTACTACTGCCATTTTAATACCAGTGAATATATTTTATTTATTATCAATTTGCAAATGAATCCTAATTTTACGTATATTATCGTCGTTTCGCAACACTATTCCGAGTTTATTCGTGTACTGAATACATTTCGCTTCCATTTGCCTAACCCTCACTTGTGCGCGACCCGTTTAAAGATTCAACAACACCGCGGGCGACGGGCAGCGCAAGTCCATCCGACCCCTTTGAAGATATTCACCTTCATTAGCGCGCGGGTCCGACTGACCCCGCGGGGGCGAAACTCGGCACAACTCGCTTGAAAGCGCCTGTGTGATTACGTGGGGAGTTACCTCTATGTTTGTCTTTTGCTCCTGATGAATTCGATTTATAGTTATATGAAGTTAAATTATTAAATTTAACTATCGGTACGGTGTTTTGCACAAACGGATCACTGAGGATGGTGAACCTTTGTTGTGGCTAGAGTTTTTTATCGTTGAATTTACTCAACTCAACTCTCTAAATTAATAATCTGTATTATATAAAAAAAATGGTAAACTGACCGACTGGATGATATATCAACGCACAGTCCAAACCGCTGGAACCCTGCTTGAAATTTTACACATAGATTCCTTATACAGTGTATGCCTACACTGTATAAGGAATTAGGAAGGATTTTTGAAAATTCCATCCCCAAGGGGGTAAGATAGGGGTCCGCGGGTGAAACCGCGGGGCGGAAGGCTAGTAATACACATACTTGATACATCAAATTACCAGTAGTGATATTATTGTCAAGTGCTGTAACACTTGAACAAGTTAGCAACTAGGTAAATTGTATCTCCATGTAAAACGTGGTTAAGAAAAGGCCAGCTAGTATTAACAGAAATTCCATAAACATAAACACATAGTATTTACGCTCGCTTTGACTTCATTCCATTTAATTTAACCGGAGCACAATATAGCCGAACATCCTGTCTCACTTCGGTCCACAACGTTGCGTTTGTGTGTCCACATTTGTATCAAGTGGGCAAATAAAGAAGGAAACAAGTTAGATGGAGTGGAGCCGGACCGCGTTCGCGACTAATTAACCCACCCAACCCACAGTGGGGTGGAATCGACCACCTCGCCAAATGGGGGGTTGACCCGGCGAGGCGCTTAAAAAATATGCGGCTCCCGCGAGACGCCATGCGATGCGACTGAAGGCTTTAAGAATTTCCGCTCTTTGAGTGCAAGCTTATTTGTACTAGTTTTAACTTGTTTTATAACTGCACTGGGGTCTCGGGTCTTAATTAAGGTCTATTTTTTATGACATCGGACCCAAATTAAATACCTTGCACGGTGGGAGGGTTGGAAGGTGGCACACTATATTAAATGTCGCAATTTATAGATGTTCCTTGCAATGTGGACGTGGATTGGCTTGATCTTACTAAGTAGTAATATTAATGAAGGTTCTGACTGGCTCTTCAGGAAACTGGTATACTGTCACGACGTAAGTTTACAGTTCACTCACGCCGTAGTATAAATTATAGGAAATTCATAAAATACTATTTAGAGAGCAGAGGTTGAATAGTTTGTATTGAATGTTGTAAAACTTACCCCAATTGGGTTTGTAATTAATTGATTGAAATAATTATGTTTCTTATTAGTAGGTGTGACACTGATACAAGTACCAGAATATAGTAATAATATAATAGAATAGTAATATTAAAGATAAACCATCATTACAACTATTTTTCAAATAAACTAACGTGTTTATACTGTGGTATATATAGTATATCATCCCACCTACCATGAAGTTGTATCTTTTTTTAAATAATTAATTGAATATTTGGAGACAAAGTTCTTTATTTAAAAAATTAAATTAATAAAAATGACCCGGAACAATAATTAAAGTGTGATGTGAATGGATGAATGGTCGTATCGTTACAATACTAAACCTGGTTGGAGGCATTATATATTTATACATTATATAAAAGGAAAAGGTGACTGACTGACTGATCTATCAACGCACAGCTCAAACCACTGGAGGGATGGGGCTAAAATTTGGCAAACAGATGGCTATTATGATGTAGGCATCCGCTAAGAAAGTATATTTGAAAATTCCATCCCTAATGGGGTAAAATAGGGGATCGCGTGTGAAACCGCGGGGCGGTAAGCTAGTTTTATATATATATCAACGCACAGCTCAAGCTACTGGACGGATCGGGCTAAAATTTGGCGTACAGATAGCTATTATGACTTAGGCATCCGCTAAGAAAGGATTTCTAAAATTCCATCCCTAAAGGGGGTAAAATAGGGCTTCATGGGTAAAACCGCGGGGCGGTAAGTTAGTTTAAAAATAAAAACATATCCTACTATTTAACATTATAAATGTGTATGTTTGTTTTTAATCACGCTGTAACAGCTGAATGGATTGGGATTATTTGGGATGAAAGTTGGAATAGAAACCTAAGAAACGCGGGCAAAACCGCGGGGGAAGTAAATATTAATTGGCGGATGATAGGTACCACAATAAACTAAACTGTGAAATTTTGGCACAGAATAAGAAAGGCGGTGGTAAGTTCCTTCTAGGCTTTGTGTGCTTACGACCTTCGGCTACATCATTGTAAAAAAAAGTTAAAAGAAATATTACTTATTTATACGTAGCCTCCAAAGCCGACGACAAGTTCAATAAATACGGCGGTGAACACGTGCCTATATTGTATAAATAGAACGTTAGGAAACGGCCGCGTCGCGCGTCGTAAGGACACGTGCCTTAATTCCAGGGTATATGGGGGTGTAGAAGTTGTATTTTTATATGAGCAAAATTATCTTCATGAGGTAAGAGATAGGGAATGAATTTAAAAAGAGTTGAAATTAAAGATTACAAAGTTTAGGGTGGTTTTTTGATCGTAATAAAACTCGGTGATAGCGATGTAAGTTTTAAGGGTTTGGAACGGAATAATTTTTATAATGTCGGTATTTTCGGTAGCACGTTATTTTTAGTGACGACAGAAATAACTTCATTCTTCAGCGTCTTTGACAAATATTATGAAATACAATATTTTTGTTGTCGACTAAATTAACATTGTAAACTATAACTTGCTACTTTGTCCATGCTATGGAAACCTACACACTGTGCGTGGTCCGAAATACCTGGGGCGGTTTTATATTAATTTCTTATTACGCTTGTGCTTGACTAAAATCTCCCCATGGTAAGTGACGTGGCAAAAAAATGGAATTGCTTCTCAAGTTAAGTTGCCGCAATACGATGCTACCTACTTGGCATTTTTCAACTTGCATATAGTAGTTAGTCAGATGGGTACTATAAAGCACCCTTTGATATGTTTTCCTCACCACGATTTTTTTCAACGAAAGCTCTATTTAAGAAATACCTATTTTTTGTTGCAATCTACTGTTATTTATTAATCGCTACTGCTTGATGCCATGATTATCATCAAGTAGATTAGATAGAGACTATTGCCCTTTAATTTTAATGAAAAATAAAAATACGTTTCGTAACAAACGGCGACTGGTGAGTGAACTGTAGAACCCCTTTTTAAGGGTCTCGTTCGATTTACGACCCTGTTTACGATTATGTCGAGGCCCTGTTAACACGTTTCACAGGTGTGCCCTTTCAACAGATTAGTTTTAATACTTTTAATGCCAGCTGACTTTTGCTCTTATTTCTACAGTCAGCTTTTACTTTCATGTGGAGTTTTAGTAAAAGTGATAAGAGCATAGATATGATATGAATATAGGAATGTGAGAGGGGTGTGCACGCATTCTGTTTGGCATGGTTATATAGAGCACAGGACGTTGAATATACAATACTGTTTTTAATTCACGAATAAATATTGATTTGTGTAATTTTTATTCGAGGCATGTGCTCACTAGTGGGCATTGTATCTCAAAATTTATTGTTATGATAACTTTTTTTTACTGTCAATCACAGCTTTTTTGTAGTTATGTTTCGTTATGTTGGATTGCTATCTTCCATCGAGATATATGTTCAGTAAAACTTAAAAAATTTAAACATGTACACAGAAATACCAAATCTATTGTTCCAATTCTTTCATTAGGATTATAAAATCTGGAGGTTGTTACAGTTGTTAGTACGCGTCAGATTAAAACTCGTGCTAACAGTGGCGAAAACAAAGTGAGATTCGGGGATAACGCAGCAAGCATCCGACTATTGTAATCCCCTTCGTTGACATGTCCCGGAGAGGGTGAGATTTTAGAAAAAAGAAAAAACAGGTTTCAAAAACTTTATTCATTGCTTATAAATCTGAGTCGATGTATGGGTCTTGAAAGTGTCGTGTAGAGCTCGCCAAATAATGATTCATTAACATCGATATATCAGAACATTCTATAATTAATATTTTTTTTGTAAAAAAACGGAGTAAAAGGTCGGAGTATTATACAGCCTATAATTTTAAGTTTTGACTAGGCGTATAATTTTGTTACCTTTTAGCTTTTGAATTTGAAACCATAGTGATTTCGTTCCTCCAAAGAAACGTGGCAAGATCTTTAAGGTATTTTGATTTAATTACGATGACGTTTTCAATTTTTTTTACAGTTTGATAGCAGTTAGATATTGGTCTTGTTCTGAGAGTCATCGAATAATTACGTACGTAGAATGTTATATTTTAATTCTGGGATTCTAAAAATATTTTAAATGGTGCCAAGGATCAAAATAATTGTAACGTCATTCCAACTTCTTTAAAAATGGAATCCTACCATGATTATTTTGTGGATAAATAAGAACTCATTGTGTGGTTTGGAACTACATACCCTTGCCCTTTCTGTGGTATAAAATTCGCATGACCTTGTACCTATCGGACCGAACCGCGAGCGGAAGCGCGCCCGCGCCCGCGTCCCGCGTGTTGCGTGCGCGCAGGCAGGCAGGACATCTGTACCGGTAAAGAGTGGGACGGGGGGACAGGATGTGGTCACGCACTTTTGCGGGAGATCGTATCGCACGCAGAGCGCCCGCCAGGGAGCGCGACTCACGCGATAGCCGCGGAGTAACCGCGACGTGATAGGAACCATAGTGATAGGACACGTCCTTGGTCAGATGTCGATATTCATAAAGATGTTTGGATTGTGACTTAGCATCATCACCATCATTTCAGCAGCAAGACGTCCACTGTTGAACATAGGCCTCCCCTATGGATCTCCAATAGGACCGGTTTATGACTTATGTATCTCTAAAATTAATAACCTTTATCCTATTACGTTTTTTTTTTAGTTTTGTAAAGGTATTATAATTTCTTGCTTTTTTAATTGATCTTCTATACTTCTTGCTGATATTGAAAATAATTGTTATATTAATAAAATGTAAAATTTGATAGATTTCCTTGTTTTGGGAAGAAATCAATCGACATCTATCATCTACATAGTTGCCTATTTTATTTAACGAGAGGGAAACTCAAATTGCTGCTTATATACGACCAATTGGCTCAACTATCCCAATGGGAAACTAGGTCACGGCTTTTAACACGACTTACTACATTACATTGCCCCCGTCTGGTACCTACTAGAATTCACTTAAATCCGATCTACTTGAACCAACATGTTATGTTTCTATACTAACATGAAGCTTACAAGTTAGATAATGTTCCACGCTAACTAGCACACATAATTGAGACGTTGCTACGTCAAATGGGCCTTATTGTATGAAATATTATTTTATAGAAAAAAATAAAAGAGAAAAGCTAGTTTATTTCATATACACACAGGGTAAGTATGAATAAGAGAAAAGTGATTAAAAAGTGATAAATAAATTATGAAGTTAAAGTATGTTTATTCTATATATGAAATAATGTTTTGCCTCAAGATTTGTATGCCATTAATATTTCTCAAATTAATTGAAAAAGTAAAATTAATTTTAAATTATTGAAACCTATTATTAATTTATTAGGGTGGTTTTCAGAATTATGTTATTTTGTGAAATTGTTATTTAAACTGAGCTATCTCAACTAAGTGCTTTTATTATTATCAGGTTCGTAACTCCAATGTTTCCATCGATATTGACGCTTGACCTACCATGTGGCATGGCACAGCACTACCGTGGCGGATGCGCGGTCGAGCGGCGCGCGCGCACTTGGGAGGCACGTCGCGCCCTCCCGGGAGTCCTTCGTGCTTGATCGCCAGTCACCTCCGGGTTCTAGCCCTCATTGCGATGCCACTCGCACCTGGCGGGGGCGCGGTGGCGCGCGCGGTGAAATTGCACGTAGACTGCAAATTTGAAACGCGATAGAAAATAATCTGATTGGAAGCTAAGGGACTCACGGTATAACACCTTATTGAAGATATTGATAACTCTAGAGACTATATTTCACAGGATCGTATCTTGGAAACATAAAAGACTTTACTCATGATGGGATAAGAATACAAACACCATAACCAACTTAAACTATTGATTTGAAGCGCAAATCTATCCGTTGATACATTCGTGTGCTCACTCTTTTTTTTTTCACTTTATCCGTCTTCTAGTATGACTCAACTTTGTGTCGAAAATTCCAAAATAAAAGTTTCATTAAACATTGAAAATAAAATGTTACAATAGCATTCTGAAACGTAGAGTTTGAACCTTGACGTCAGGCTATAAAATAACTCGTAATGTAACCACCTGTTGCCCGGATCTTTCCACCAGGGGGACGGTTGTTGTGTAACAAAACATCCGGTTACTACCGGCAAGTTGATTTACTACCCAGCGCGTTGTTATTGATGGTAACAGACTTAAACTCATTTTGTCTTAACAAATGTATGTTAGTTGGAACGCTCATTGTTATAGTATTTTATGAGCCGCTGTGATACGTTAAGTATCATTAACAAAATAAGTTTTATCGTTACTACTGTCAGCCAAACTAGTTATTGGATACTACTACTACTAATGATCAAGAACTATTTTGATAGACTGCTTCTAGGTTCATATCTAAAGCCTTTACAAGATGATTATTAGAACTAGGATGACCAAGAATGGTTCAGTTGAAAATCTTAAGCCTAATACAACATTTTAGGCAAGTAAAAAATATATATTTTTCCAATTCCCCCACACACGCACACACGTGTATTCCATGTAATACACGCGCCGCGCGCGCTCACCCAAATTAGGGCGGCACGCACGTCGTCAATCGATATCGCGTGATTATCGATGATAATGCTCGCTCGGCTCCGGCCGGGCAGGATGAGACGGTCTCCCACGCCGCGCGTCGTTGCCCACGAGGCCACGGGTCTCGGGGCCCTTGACGTACATACGTAAAGGACGCAAGCCCTGGCGAATAATTCAAGCATTAAGTGTTAGAGAAATAAATTATCACGTTCGAATTCTATTTGTCGATATTAAGGTTGGATGCGTTTTGTTTTATAACTATGAATTTTTCGTATCCGCAGTGTTTTGCTTAATAATTTATTGATAAATTATTTATATGGAAATGTTTTAGTATCAATAGATATAAGATTAGACTACAAACAAGGCAGATATAATACAATTACTATGTATTTCTTATCCCTTGACTACAAAGTTTTACTAATTATAGTATAATTAAAGTATCTATAGCAACAGTGAAAACCTAAGTGATTCCAAGCGTATTCGTATCGTCTGAATAATTTACTGCATTTTAATTGATGATCATCATCACGAGCGCGCTATTTGCATAATTGACCATTAGCAAGTTTTTGTTTACAGTCGACTTCGATTCGGACAAAGCAGTCATGTGTAGCCAGCGGCAACATCTCCACCGCTTAGGGTTGCCCATTTGCATTATTTTATGCAAAACCCTTTACCTCGATTAACCTTCAGCGAAATTCGCGTTCTAGCGCAGTCCATTTAATTTTGTGATACGAATATAAATAAACTGCAAAATGTTCTCGCTTTGTTCAGCTTTGTGGGTTCATGAAACCTGAAGAATTAAAATTAAAATAACATATGTTCGAAACGTTGACAAGACAAAGGGGGAATTAACGAAAACCTCCCAACTCATCAATAAGGGTCCGTGCAAAATTCCGTCTCGAATATCTTTCAACATCCCCCGTTTGTACGTAGGTAAACACGCAAAATCCCTCTAAAGGTACGCCGCGGTCTTTAGACATGTGCGGGACATAAATTTGGCGAGCGTTACGTAGGTACAGGCCGGCCGCTATGTGCCTCTGTACATAAGGCGGACCTATGTACCGAGCAACACGGGCGTCACTTATCCGCGCGGAGGATGCGGTGGCCGTCCGATCGACCCCCCAACGACCCCCAGCGGGCGCAACCCCCCATCCCCCTCGCGATTCATTAAGTCGGGCGCGGCCGACGCGGCGGACGCGTCGCGGAGTCTCCGTGAATTCAAATTAGAGGCGGCTCGGACGTCGTATGCTAGGATTGGGACAGGTCGCTTAGCAATCGACTGTCGATAAATACGATTTAATAAACATTATTTACTATGTATTTTGTCAATCAATTCAGGTAAATTAGAGATGACTTTGGAAAACTTTTAGGTTTTTATTTTTAACATCTAACTTTCAGCGATCGTAACCAAAATAAATATTCTAATCAATTGTTATAATAAATCCAAATTTCACCCGTAATCCTATTTTACTCCCTTGAATTGTTGAATTTCTAATAAGTAACACTTACTTAATGGATACCTATGTTTTTTTCAAATCCATTATTTATTCAACATAAAAAGAAGGCTCGAGATAATTTCAGAGACTCTCTATGCCTTAAGAAATGATTATCATGACATTGAATTAATTACCTATGATAAAGTCTGGCAAACGAAAGCGTGATCATTGACATAATGAACATTTGATTGACATAAGAAATAATTTTAGCACTAAAAATAATATTCACAATTTATCGATATGGCAAAATTGACTACATCTCTATCGCCCCTTTGTCTCGACAAGACAGACGCGCAGCGCGGGTGCGGGTGGCACGGGCGTGCGAGGGGCGTGCTGCGGTGAGCGCGGGGGGCCGAGCACGTGCCGGACGGAAGCAGCGCGGGGCCTCGAGCCGCACCGCGCTAAATGATTCAAAACTCTCCCGGACCTGCAAGATTTATGCCCCTACCCGATCCCTAGATTAAAGATGTCGCGCTTTTATTGAAATACGCTAAAATATTCCCGCGGCCGATTGTGCCGGGGCGCCCGCCTTGCCGCCGCTCGTCGCTATTCATAAACATTCAGATCTCGTACGCATTTCATTCAAAACTTTATTGTTTGTTTTTCGTGATGTTTTATTACGAGGGTGTGATTACTCGTTAATTTATGTTTTCTGAAACCAGTTTGTTGAGATGAGTACCTATATGATTATTTTTATTGTTAAACCTTTCACTGAAAAATAAACCAGTACTTACTCGTTCAAAAAGCTAAGTATTTTTACAAATTGATCACAAATATACTAATATCCAAGCCCACTAAATTGTTGACTAGGCCCAAGGATTACATATATACAGTACATAATTTCTTAGAAAAATACTTTCAATATAGAATTATAATATTTATTAGACCTTTTTAGAGAGAACTGTCGCCAATTCCACATCTTACCTACCAGGATACCCAACTCAGCTTATTAGCTTTTAAAAACTTTGGTGCAGTGATCTACGAGTACGTTGGCTCAGTAGTCATACAAAAGTTTACCATAAAGTTTGCGTAGCGCTTCGTTGAGGCCAATATGCAAATGTGAACTTTCCCTCTTTCATCGGAGGGCGGAGGGCGGGAGTTCGCACAGTTGCTGCACTTGGCCGATTTACGACTCTCGCCGGTTTCCAATTGAAACTTGTATTTTGCTGTATCATACGTATTTGGAGCTATGGCATCTGCAAGTATTTTCACACGAGATTTTACTTGGAAATACTATCTTGGCTACTGCGTTGTTTTATTCAAAAGTCTTTCGTGGTGAAAATTGTGTATTTCATATGGTTTGACTTTTCCATAAATATAGCGCTGTAAGAGAAGTTTGAACGTGCAACCCTACGATGTCATGAGCTCATAACTTTATGATTATTAAGGATCCAAATAAAATTTATAATTTTTCTTCAGTAGACAGTGAAAAACTGAAATTTAAGTTAAAGTAAAGTAATCCTGCGTTTTCAGTCAAGATATTAGTTCATGTTAAGAGTAGGTTCCACTATTCTTAGACGGTGTAGGTGTTTGAATTTATGACCTCCTCCTTCTATTTTACAAAAATATGTATTTTCTTTAAAATTAATTTACATTGTCCATCTGTACATCCATAATAAGACGTTGTGTCATATTATTGTTTTCAACGTAACTTAGTAGACACTATACGAAGTTAAATTCTATAAAAGTTAGGATTTTATTGCTTTTTATATCTCATACAGTTTTGCTGTTTAATGCCCTTTGAGGATTTAATTTAGTTTGAACTATTAGATATCGTTCTTTGTTACTTGTTTTGACATGGATGGATCTTTGTGCAGAATTCCAGAAATACCTACTCCAGATTGGAAGCTTCGTATTAGCAATCCCAGTTCCCTTGTTAAAGGAAGCAACCTCTCTCTAGTAATTAACACGGCTTGAAGACGGCTCGGACATACTGTAGTACCTAGGCACTGAATAGAGACTCCTTTAGCCATGATTGTAGATGCAATGGCCTATATACAAGGCTGGGTTGGATATCAAAGCAATCTGAGTGTACGGCCGTCTGAGGCGCAATTCGGGCCTTCCTTGCGCATATTGCATGCACGTACCAATGAAGTTTGCTTTGTAGGCGGTAATCTGCGGGGGTGTATCGGCCAGGGTGGTGGGTGGCGGGTGGCGGGTTATGTACACACGAGCCCGAGGCGTCGAGGTAGGCAAATGGCCGGCGAGGCGGACGCGTAGGCCGAGAGATCTCGAGCTGGCGATATCGATCCGCGGCCGGCATGACGCCCGCGGCCTCTCGTCGCCACGGACACGGCTCGCGGCAGGAGAGCGGCCGCGGCCGCGGCGCCGCGTGACAAAAACAGTCCTTTGTTTGTCGACGGCTAGCGGTTGAACGCTCCCCACGGTCGACGGTCCTGGGAAACGAAGACGTGTTTACACGTAACGTACATTGACACGTTTCAATGGTCGCGTATTATAGTTATTTATTTGCAAACATGTGTAGGTGTTTGTATCCTGTATCTTAACAAAACATTTAATAAACAATTGATGTACCTAACTTAAACAGCCAAACCATTTCACAACCTGAAATATACAATGCGATATAAAAAAATAAACCCATCGATGTCGATAAAAAATAGCGCATAATTATGTAGCGCCACTAGTCCGCGTCGCGACCGCGCGGCGGCGGCGGGTGGTGCAAATCACTCGCGTGGACTGCCGTTCTTGGAGCGCGCTCCCACTTGCGCCGCGGTCGTTGCGATCGCAGCATATTTATTTTTATTTATCGATGAAAAAAAACTTTACTATCCGTACCGACCGGTGCACATTTAGCAGTAAATTCTGGAATGAGTCACACAAAACTTTGAGGGTGTAAACACAGTACACAGTTTTGGTGCATACAAAATGTGTACCTTTATTTAATGTTGAAAAACTCACGTCTTGTCAAAAAATACATTTAACATATTATTATGTATATATGATATAGAAAATGCATATAGCTTAGTTAATGCTGTGTTCAAAGCTTATATTGCTTATAGAGCGTTTTGTTACCATATAGAGTCTATATGGTCTATAACATTTTCTTGGAAAACAATGTGAAACGTACCTAAGTTGAATGGAGTGATATTAATAAAATGATCCTACTTTAAGAAATGGAATGAAATGAAATATATTTATTTACTTAAAATATGGTAGGTAAAGGTCTTAAAAATAAAAATAAAGTGCAACATATTTTTCCCCATTTATTTTCCAGACATTCAGCATGCAAAAAAAACTATAGATTTAAATATGAGTATTCATCTTATTTTAATATACTCTTGTTAAGTTTTATTTAGAAGTAGTAAAGAAAACAAAATAATCACCATGTACCATCACTGACCTACAACAAAAGCATATTTATAACATCCCAATTAAATGAAACTAGTCTCCGCCCCGCGGTTACATCCGAGTTCCCGGGTTGAAAGTAACTTGTGATAATACCGAACATATTATGTGTGCCAAATTTCATCAAAGTCCGTTCAGACGTTACGGAGCTGAGTGGTACAAATATACACAGATACAAACATTCTCATTTATAGTATTAATAAGGTAGTCAAAATCATCGAAATCGATAAAAGATGTCGCAGCGTATTCAATTAGAGGCGCAGCACGGTCTCGCATGAGTGGCGTCTGTACGCGTCGGCGACGTTGCTCGCGCTAACCCACCCCTAGTCACCCCTGCAACTGGACCCCACTCGAATCGATACTGACGATAGCCGTAGTCTTGCCCGTATCGATAACGATATGCAAGTTGCGCGCACACAGCACTAGTGCGGCCAGCGTCTTGTTCGAAATCCGAATAACGCTCGGTCAAGCGCAACTCAAAGCGTGGAACGTGGCTCGCTCTAATTTGCACTAGCGTTGCGGTGCTTCTGTTCTCAGTGCTTGGTTTTGCACAGAATATTATATGTACCTTCGTGTGTATGTACCTTTATGTAGGTATGTAGCTGTAGTATGACCGAGATTCGGTGTTTCTTGTTGTTAGATATATCTAGAAGAGTAAGTAGATCGAAACTGTTGATTAGTGATTTACCTACCTAACAATTGGCTAAATACAGGATCAATATAAAACGGTCAAAATGTGAATATTTGCACTAGATTCGAGAGGTAGTTTGTGACGACGTCATATCATCCATGACTGTATTTGAAAGTTATTCCTAAAATCAATACCACGGATAGGTAAATAGATAGATCTAAATACGAATAGGTAGGTACTTATATGTTTTTTTAATACAAACAGATGTATGGAACCTTCTGTATATGACCTCAATGTACACGACTATAATGTATGTACATTTTACCAAATTACTATTAATTGTTGGTTGAAAACTATAATGTGGTAAGAGTAAATACTACCGTCTTCTCCACCACCACCATAGCTTTGTCACAGGTATTATTTTGAGTTTTAGCCAAACAATAATTACATAATATCTTATTTTTACTTTATACGAACCTACATCATAATATCTCAGGATTCAGAGCTATTTTAAAACATTATTCAAAACTAAGATAGTCATAAATCTTTAAAAAGAAAATGGTCAAGTGTGCGTTGGACCACGTACAGTGTGTAAGTTTACTAGGGTTCCATTGCGTGTACATAGTAGCAAGTTATAGTTTATAAAGTAATTTTTTATTGGCAGTGAAAATGAGTTTGTATTTCTCAAAGACACCGTGAAAAACAAAGTTATTTCTGCGGTTGCAAAACTCTGCGTGTAACCGAAAATCAATTTTCCTTGAAAGTGTTCTTTGTGTTCTACATTATTTTTTTCAGAATTTTCCACCCCATCCATAGTTGAATAGTTAGAGGGGCTACTTTTATAGATTTAAATAAAATAAAAAATATTTTGCAAACTCTGTAATATAATTTTTGAAGACCTATTTAAAGAAGCGCACACGCTTAATTAAGTCCGCTGGATATTTTTTTGCACCATTTTATAGCGGTTCATATAAAGGCACCCACCCTCAAAATTTCAAATATTATAGTGCCAAATAGTCTCCGAGTCAAATGGCTGTAATATATACAAGACGAAATGATATGGGTTCCGTTTTTTGTCATTTGGCTACGGAACCCTAAAAAAACGTGGTGATGAAAACAAATGTCAATGCACCAGTAACTCCCCAACGCTGAATGACTCCAAAAGTCGTAGATGCATATCAATAGTGACATTCATAAGATAAAAGTTAAAGAAAATTTATAGCAAGCGAAAGCTGTGAAAACTTTCAGTGGAAAGTGAAACTTGCAAAAGTTGCGAATGCCGACTTTGTTTTCGCTCAACTTTGGATTCAATTTATGGGGGAGTGGAGGAGACTCGGGGGTGGCACCCCCTTCCACCGGCAGCCCTTCCGGTTAACAATGAACCGTTTATGAGCCTGTAGAAAAATGTTGTTTATTCATATTTGTCGTGTAGGGTAGTAAATAATTTATATGTGTGAATTGAGATGGGTAGAAAATACTTCAGTTTTTTTTTGGAATTTTGGTCTTTGATGAATGTGTGGTTTTATATACTTATTGTCAAATAAGTATAAGTGACAAATTTGCCATCTTTGCCATTTCCTTATTAAGAACGGCATGCGTCTCAATTTTTTTACGATGGATGGTAATTGAAGTAATTTCTATCATCATCATCAGCATTTTGCAGTCCACATTGCTGGCCTCTCCAAAAGGCACCATTTGAATTACGAACGTTACTTTTAAAATTAGAGCATAACTTTCCTTAATAGATGATGATTAATAAGGAAACATTGAAGATATAGAAATATTCAAAGAGTGATGAAAGATGCGGGTAAAAAAAACCACACTTCGATATTTATACTCAAAACAAAATAATAAACTAATAAATCACTGCGCAAACGGTAAACAAAATATTTTCACCGCACGAGTTTTTCCGATAGGTAGACATCAAAATACACTTTTCCTCCTTGTTAACGCCATCTATCGCACTTTTCTAGAAACATTAACACATGTACACAACTTCACAGTTTGCACTCATTGAAAATGTTTTGTTTGGTTCAGTAAAACCATTTCTGTATGATGATGCGATCTTTAGCTTTCTGCCAAGGTTCATCCATTGATCCAAGATGTCACTTTTCTATATGCTTATTAGTTTGAATGCTTTCTCTTCTCAGTTGGCTAGCACAACCTGTTACCTGTTACTGGAAGGGAAAGGATTTTGAAGGGAATCGGATGGAACAATACATATAGAATTTCTTAAAGGAAGTACTTTTATTCACCGATTATAAAAAAATCTTTAAATATTGTCGAAAATGAAGGAAAATGAATGTAGACTAGAGAATGAAGTCGGCAATAACGTCGACTAAATTAAATGTATGATTTACGCTAAATTGCATAATTACTTCTTTTTAGAATTTTATTTATTTTTTATTATTAGGTATAGATTAGATAACTCTAGCAGAAATCTAGCACTATTGTGCTTAAAAAAAAGTAATAAATGACATAATATCCTTTATCTTTTCTCTCACCAGAAACCTTACCCACACGTCTCCAAAACTAAAATTTCCCAGCTTCACGTCCAGTGCTCGACATGCCATATTTTCAAAACAGAGCAATGTAGGTAAAGCACGGACGTCACAGCTAACCCGAAAGCTCCCTACATTTAGGACACTGACAGTATTATGGAAAATGCAATGGAAGTATGCCCTTTGTTCGTTTTGGCATACACGTTACATAATTAGCTTTTTCTAACAAAAGCAAAAACAGCTCCATTGATAAGTTAATCTCACGTACTCCTTGCAGCCAGAACGCCTTATGTCCCCGTACACGGCCATCATTAGACGCAGCGGCAACCCCTTCGAGCTGGCGCACGTCCTCGTGTCGTGGCTCATCGGCGCCGGGTACGACGCTTACGTCACCGTCGGGTGCGCCAAGCGTGACGTGTGCATGGGCATACGGTACCGCACCGAGTGTCCAGAGATACCTGATGAGAATGAGGTAACGATCAGAAACTGTTTGTTAAATCGGAAATATGATACAAGATTAAGGTTTCACCAATGAATTAAATTTCTGTCGCATGTCTTAGATTAGCCTTCATAATTAAGCGTAGGTTGAAGAAGTTTGTGCATGCTCGAGTTTTTCACGTTTACGTAATTAATAATCGTCTTAAGAGTATTCAAATAGAGATGCATATTATAACATGCAAAAACGGTGTAGGGGAGAGGTGGCATGAAAGGGACACGTATTGAAAGGGACAATTCATATTACCGGCTAAATAAATATCGTCTCAGAACAACATTATTTTTGTTCTGTGGCAACCCAAACGAACAGAACATTCGCACCTAACTTCATTGTCCAGTCAATTCAAAGATGGCATTGTAGTGCATCTATTTATAATCGAGCCCAAAAGAAAATTTTCGGTATTCTTTAGAAATGTTCTGCCAAATTCTGCATATTGTTAACTCTACTATTTAAATAAGATAGAGAAGAGAGGAAAACTTTCGGTTTTCTATTTCCTATTTCCATAGATAATCCAAGACTTCACCCACACATACACTCGCACCATAGAGTACTAATGTTTTCCCTAGATTAAAGGTTTTTGACAGTAAATCCTCATCTAAATCTATTCTGCTCTGTTTTTGACTACAAGAATATATTATTTAGTGAGTTTTTCTTTTATCAAAGTGCATTTAAAATATTTTTCCAGGTAGTAGAGAAACCACCACCGCCTGAAGAAGAGCCACGGTACCGTTTAGTGCCACTACCAGACCTCACATCTAAGTATTGCCGTAATATGGACCAAAAGGAGGCTGAAAGGATACAGGCCGAAGTGGACAAAATTGAAAATGAACGGCTCAAGAGAATTCAGGTTAGTTAATTGTTTCATCACCTTATATATTGTTTTACGTAGATTATACATATCATTTAATTTACTCTAAATTATAGCTGAACTCTTTATTCGAACAAATAAACATTATTCATTCTTTAGGACCTAGAGCAACCTCCTCCAGATGATGTTGACGGCTGGCGAACACACGCATGGATCCTGGTGCTGCCAGAAAACATGGGGGTAGAAGTACCATTCTTCATTGAGCCGAATGACGGGAAAGGATACCCTCTGGAATCGAAGCAGTATCAGTATATCGAGAGCGTTTATAATCATGAGAATTATTATGTAAGTGTAGAGTTCGTTGTTTCGAAATATATATATGGTAGTTAGTAAATTTATGTGGTTTCTAGATTACAAAGAAATTTAACGTCTTTAGCAACCTAAAGAGTGAGATCCCACGGTGCATGGTTTCATGGACCCCCATTTCACAAGTGATTTTACAACATATTTCTAGTAACATAAAAATCAAAATAGCAGGAACTGGGAGTAAAAACAAAAGACACCCACGGACCCTCGATTTTAAATTTAATTTGATCAGCAATACGGTTTAAATTAGGAAATACGTGAGAATTTACGTAAGACGTCATAAGATGTCAGACGAAATATTCAAAACTTTTTCAATCCATTCAATGGTGAACGGCCAGGTGAATCTCCAAAAGTGTGACGAAGGTCTAGGATCACTCAACTACGAGCTAAGTGACGTCACCGCATGGGAACACCTGCTGGCCGGAGAGCCAACGTACAGGAGACAAATGGTCGGCGTCGATAGTTCTGACAAGAAGACTGCTGTGGACACGGAGAAGCATCTAGATATGCCGGTCAGTTGGGTGGAGAAGTTGGACTTATCCGGTGATGGTGAGAATGTTTCTTTATCGTGATTTTAGGCAGGAATTGCATGCTTTGTAAAGGTTGGCAAATTGCCAATCTCCCTGGTATTGTTAATGTCCAAAGACAACAGTGGTTACTTACCATCAGCTGGACCGCCTGTTTGCTTGTCAGCCAATATATTTATTGTAAATTTTAATCAACACCCTAGATTCTAGGGCCTAGAAGGTTTATTGTCTACTAGCTTCCGCCCCCGGTGCACCCGCGTTCCTGAGGGATCTTATGTTGTCCCAGGATAAAAAGTAGCCTTTGTGCTATTCCAAACTATAATCTATCTCTGTGTCAAATTTCATCCAGATTCGTTTAGCCGTTCTGGCGTGATTGAGTAAGTAACAAACATCCATCCATCCAAACTTTCACATTTATAATAATTATTAGGATTATTTGGATAATAAGTAGGAAATAGGATTTGTAGGGTTCTAAGTTCGAACATAGTATCGCCATCCATTTTAATTTAAAGTGAATAATGTAAATTTATTTATTGGCATAGAACAACAAAGTACGAGTAACCAATTTCGGCTCACGTTGCATGACATAAATCATTCGATCACAGTGTAAACAAAGTCAATGTGGACTTTAATCACATGATATAAATCATATTATCTTCTGTTAAATTAATGCGATCTCAAAAGGTGTTGTTGGAGTTAGACAATTTATAGGAATTGGTACCTACTGACGACGTCAAAAAAGAAGTAGGTACTACTGTTGACTCAGTGCTTACAGGTTATTTTTGAAGTCGGTTGTTTTTGCATGTAATGGCTTTTAATGTTATGCGCTAATAATAAGCTATGTCGAGCGAAAAACTAATTTGGCGAGTAGGTTATGTACTCTTAGGTATTATACATTTACATTGATATTTTAATTTGTTCTTGCTGATAATGTGTTGCTATATTACTATTGCTGTTGCTTTCACTTTTAGAGTATGAACAGAGGTATCCTGGCAGTCACAAAGTCATCCATTACAAGAAAGTCCTTCTGGAAAAGTTCGCGCCGTACTCACAAAGGGATGGAATCGTGAAGAGGATCAAGACATTCGCGGATTATGCTATGACTATATCTTTGATAACGTCAGTACATTGATGTGTATATATATTTTTATTTCACACTCCTCTGATTTCTAATATTAAATAGTAAAGGTTTACAAATACACAAATGACCTGGGAAGGAATCGTGATCGAGGCAACCTCTATGCCCCGTAAAAAAAAACTTGCGCTTGAATCGATAGATCGCCTAAGGTACTAGTTGGCGTTGATAAATTGGTGAAATTTCGCTCATAAGCTAATGGTTGCTTGCCTGTCAATCTTCAACAGAATATATTTTGGGCAGAGTGCGCAGGAGTTGCTCGATCTGATTCTATCATCACCTTTTTTCCATCGAACCTTAAGGCGCCGGGAGTTATCTTTTTACACCGCACTTTTTCGACATCCCGTACCTTTATTTTGACACAGCAATTTGCTTCTACGTTTATCATGCGAACAGCAAAAGAGTGGAATATACTTCCAGCGCCTGCGTTTCCCGACACCTATAATTTGGACACCTTCAAGGCTAGAGTGAACAGACATCTTCTGAGTAAGCGTGTAACATCCTCGGTTTCAACTTCGCTCATCACAGAGTGAGTCTGAAGCCAAATGCAAGCTAATATTATTTAAAAAATACAAAAGTATGTATATATTTTACTCCATTGTACGACAACATACCATGATGACTGAACAAATCTGATTCTGTGAACAGATAAGTTGGTGGCACTGGACCTCCATTGGTCGTCAATTAAAATCGTTTCTTTTTTGTTTTTTTTAAACCTTCCTCATTCATTACCTCAGCTAACCTCGCTTTATGATTGTTGAGGTCATAGATTTAATTCATTTTCAGGTACGAATGGTACAAGAATAGAGTAGATAATATGCTGACATACAAAAAAGATCACGTGAACAAACAAATACACGAGGTATTCGGGATTGGACGGAAGGATCATCTTTTAAGTAATTCTTATAATTTATTATCAACCCCTAAAAATTACTTATGACTATATAATAATGATTGAATAATGATAATTCACGTGTCCATTCCAGAGCATGTATACTCAACCCAGGCACCTGTTATATCCGTCGAAGGGGTTCGAACCATGGACTTCAATTACTACGCTCGACTTGACCATCTCACTAAAATTGTTTGCACTCCCACAACATTTGACGAGTACTACACTAATAGAGATGATAGGTGAGAAATCTCAAACTAAAATCTAATTTATTACAAACTGGCATCCGCCCATTTCATTTCATCTCTTGTTCATTTAATATATGTTTTAAGAATACTTACATATTATCAATGTTTCAGACTAGAATCCCGTAATATAGTTTATACAGAAGGCACAAAATCTGAACCAAAACGTCAAGTTAAAGATATAACAGAAACATATAGCCGCAACTACAGCATACCAGCGAAAAATGACATCTGGAAAAGGATTTTCCACGTTCAGCTCGAGACTATTGAACTTCTGAATCATTATGCATATAACTTTGTGTCAAATGACACAAGGCATTTTATTAAACCCAATTTAGCGGAAACTGGTGGGAAGATCTTGTTCTATCCTGAAAAGACATCTGGTTATATTGTAAGTATTAGTTTTATCCCGCCATAGGACCCAGAAAAAAGTCCAAAGATGATTCCTGAAATGTTCTTATTTGAAATTTTATTTGGTGGTGACGTCAGACGTCGCTCGCAATAAATTTTAATGCATGTTCAGAAATATTTTAAGTAATCTTAGCACGGTGCTTGGGTCATTTGTTGTATGTATCTGCCTGGCTGGCTACCTCCTTCAAAACTCCTTGTCTTTAGGCCGACCCATGCGAAGATCATCCTCGCCCTCTCGATATCTACTACGCACTCTGCGACAATATGGAGTGGGAGTACAAATCCACCAAGCACATCAGGGATAGAGAGACAGACGTCAATGATTACTTAAAGCAGAGGTACAGGGAGATAACTGAGCCACTGTTGTTCGTCGCGCTATTTGACACTGAGAGGAATGAAGCTGCAAAGAAGGGGTGGCAAGAACAGGTTTGACCTAAATTTGTAAACTTAAACTCATAAATGGTGTAATCAATGTTGGAGATGACTGCTCAGGATTGTTTGTTAAGAAATCCCTAGAGGTACACATAGTTGTGTTGTAGGCACTTATGAATAATATGACTCTAACATATGGTCCGCTGAGAAGTGCTGGCATTAAACTCAGCAATTACTATTTTCAAAACAAGTTCATTACATAACATTTATTGCGTGCCCCGGCGGCAGTAAATCAACAAATAGACTATCTATTTTTCCGTGTGGACGTTTGAGCTTCGTTTCGCGCATCGAGTGTAAAGTAGGTATATCTAATATGATTTGAAAATTTCAGGAGAATCAAAAGGCTGAGATAACAGAGCGAGAGAAAGAAGCAGAGATTGATCCTCTAGCACCATATCTCGCCCGCATGTTCGGTTCTGGTCACGGCATCGGGAAACCCCTCACTATCAAGGAAGCCACGTTGGTCAGGGAGCAATGCATTAACGACTTCAAAGGAAAGCAGTTGGCTAGACAGAATATAGTGAAAGATAGGTTTGATAAGGTAAAAATATCGTTATATGATTTGTTATGAATTATCTTGGAATTAGTTGGAACCTCCTCCTTTATTATCTAACTTCAAAACCTATTGGGATCGTATCGATTAATATTATTTACTGGATAATATGCCTAATAGCAACTACTTAATGTTCAAAGTTCAAAGTTAACACAAAAACAACACTGGATGGATTGATTAATTATTATTGTGTGGCAAATTTTTTTTTTTAACTTTATACATGGCGATTTTTTAGTCACTGGCAATACTTGCAGGGGTGGAAGTACGCATCAATGTGAACAACTTCTATTATGGGACCAACTCTGATATTGCGTAAAATAAATTGGTTCTTTCATACATTTTGGTCGAGTAGGTATTGATCTTTTGTATGGAACAACAGATAATTTTTTCGTGATTAGTCCCAAAGTAAAAGTTGTTCATGTTGATGAGTACTTCCACCCCTGCAAGTATTGCCAGTGACAAAAAAATCACACAGTATAAGTACAAAATATTATTATTTCTTCTTATATTAATTTAACTTATTGCCACTTCTTTATTTCTTTCTTTATGTGTTGGAGTAAGACAATAGCCCACTGAGATACCAATAGATCTGTTGTTGATTTTTACAATAGATCGGGCTCAGTGAACGTAATGTAGCTTTCCGCTATTAGTGAATTAAACATTTTTGAAGAACCATTCGCTTTACATTTTATTTTTATACTGCAGCTAAACACTGAATACAAGAACAAAAGGCTGTGGTACCTCGCGAACCAGTTTATACTCACGGCAGAAAAGGAGAGTGCTTACTTTACAATGAGGTTAGTATCGCGCATTAAGCAACCTTTATTCCTATGGTAAAGAAAAATATTTCGTATCAAAACAATTTGTCTATTAAAAGCTAGTAAAACAAGCGGAAGATAGTTGTATACATACACAATGTCCGTAAATGCCTGCTTGCAAAACTATACCAGGATTGATTATCAATCACAGTAAATGATCCTCTGAAACATAACCATGTTAAAGTTACCAACTCTCTAACTCAATTATGAATGTGCTTGAGTCCAAAGTAAGGAATCAATAAGTTGTCAATATGTCACCAGGGATCCTGCCAATACGATCGCTTAATTTGTACAATCAGCTCTAATGAAGCGATGTTATTGGCGAACTTTTTGACATGTGTTTTTGGCATCACCTTTCGTTCATCGCGTCGCTCACCGACGATAAGCCGCCAGCCGACCGTTAGGATGTAAAATGAGCTCCCCATTAGGTAAGGTTTCCCCGCAGCGCTACGACATAGGGTTCTTCAAAAAGCTCGTAAAAATAAGTCTTCAAGGTTGGCAACACAGTGGCGGTGACCACTTACATTAGCTGGGACGCGACGTCTGCCTGCTAGTCAATTCCTACTATTATAAATACGAAAATCTGTTTGTATGTTCGCAATGAAAGAAGGACGAATCCTTCTTTCACGCAGTAATTGGAGCAACGGATCGACGTGACTTTTGCATTCAGATAGTTCATGGACCGGAGTGACATAAGCTATTTATCCCGGGAACGCGGATCAATCCGCGTAGCGAAAGCTGGCCTGTTAATAAATACAAAAAATGTCTTTTCTAGTGCCGAATTAGCGTTCCAAGTTCACACACTGGAGGTGAGGCTCACGAGACACAAGGATCTATCTGGACCGAGGTACAAGATACTTCAAGATTATCTGGATAAACATCCGCTGCTGAAGGAATACAATCGAATGAGACATTATTACGGTGAATATGGAGCGAAATAGGTTTGTTTAAACGGTCTTATTTTTATATTCTGTGACCTCCCACACGGCTATCTGATTTCAAACTAAGCCGATCTTGTATGGAAAAGTGGTAACTGATATACTACTATTAAATATATAGGTACCTACTTTTATAGATAATTACATTAAGACTCAGGACAAACAGACATGTTCATACGCACCAATTGTATCTCGTGGGTGGTAATCTAGAAGGTAAAAATAAAATATGTTTTTTTTTGAGTCAATTAATATGTATTTCTTATTTTAATAATCTTAATATATATAAATCTCCTGTTACGATGTTTGTCCGCAATGGATTCCTAAACTACTTAACCGATTTTAAATTAAATTGGCACACCGTGAGCAGTCTCGTCCAACTTGAGAGATAGGATAAACGGCTGGACCGATTTGGATGAAATTTTGTGTATGAGTTGGACAGGACAACGTCTGTTGGGACAGCTAGTTTTATATATATTTCTGTTGATCTCTGATGTTATCTATTAAATAATAATTCGTATACATTTATGAAGATTGAAGTATTGTTGTCGCTTTCTTGCCATTTTTACGCAAGTACTAATTTTAGTATTGTACTTAGTTGTTTATTGTTCCTATGTTTTATCATTTATTTGTGTTTATGATTTGAGGGTTGAATGTATTTACAAGGATATATATATTATATAGTACAAATAAAGACATAACATAACTGTATACCTACGCCTTTTTTAAGAACTATGTTTTTTGCCATCCCTTTCTAACACCGCTAAAGACACGTATTTTTAATGAGTATGGATATTGGCGGCGGGAGGCAGATGTTCTCTGATTTTATTGAAGGGAGATAGTTTGTTTTTCCAAGTACCTACGTAATGTGCTAATGCTTCGGGATGCTGCTCCCAAGAAGCCATCCAACGCTGCAGCGAATCAATATGAGATAAAGATCCAGCTTCGAAAGCTAACGTCACAACGAGCCTCGTGATTTTACTATTAGTTGGTTATATAATGCATTTTTTTCATATTGATTCCATATTTTACTCATGCTAGTGTTTAGGCTGGGCTTAAAACAATCTTTATGGAGAGTCGAATAAAAAAATATGAATCCTTCTTGATTTTGGTAGATCTGTGTGGATCAAAATTTATTTGTGAAATGAGTGATGATGAACTCAAGCATCTGGCTGTCAAGTAGACAGCCGCTCCACCTGATGGTTAGTGGCAACCGTCTTGTACGAACAATAGCAATACCAGGGCGATTGCAAATGTGTTGCTGACATACATGTAAAAATCCTACAAGGTAACTGGCAACATCTGGATCACAACTGCTTAGCGACAGATTTTCTACTTGACGGTACCTAGCCAGGCGGGTACCACAAAGTACCCTACCACCGTGCTATGGTTTCTACACGATGTTTTCCTTCACTGACAGCTCATAAAGCTCATTGTTGGATTCGAACCCACGCCGTGGCATAACACACGAGTACATTATCACCCAAATTTTGAGCCTCAAAAACCTCAGGTATAGTGAAGAGTTCAAATTTTCTGATAATTGTCAAGATTCAGCATTGTTATTATTATACTTATAGTTGTGTTCCTGCGCGTGAGTAAGGTCGCCAGAGCTCATCGGGGAGGGGACGGCAACGTGCGAGCGATACGTCTGGTGTTGCTAGCGTTCATAGGCTATAGTAGCCGCTTACCATCAGGTGGGCCGTATGCTTGTTTGCCGACATTGTGGTATTATTGTGGTAAATAAAACTATTTTTGTTATTTAATCTATTTATGAGTGCTAGTGTTTAGGCAGTATCCAGGAAGGCTGTGTATGGTCGAGGTGCGTGTTCCAGTCGCCGGCGCCGCCGAGCAGGTTGCCGCGGCCGTCGTGCGTGGCCAGCGCCAGGCGGGACAGCTTGTTGGCGAGCCGGCGCTGCGGCGAGTCCGGCCGAGACAGCGGCGGGAGGGATATACTGCCCGAGTCTGATGACAACATTTACTGATCACTCCAATGGACACAATTTTGCCAAAGTGTACCAAATCACATCCGGAGTTAAAAAAATGTAACCTTGCTGAGTTCGAGATTTCGAGAAGATTACGTTTATTGATCTTGGTTCCACTAGCAGAAAGTTAGTCAGAAAAAATAATAATGTGGTAGATGGGAGCAATATTCGTCTAAGTTGGTAATGTCAAAAATTTTACGAAATACTTAATCGTATCTTAAGTATATATAGTTTTATGTTACCAGAATGATAGTCATAGTTGGCGTGGTCGCTGGGCGTCTCCTGGCCGAGCCGCTTGCGGTACTCTCCCGCGAAGTGCTCTATCAATGTGTCCATCATTAGTGCTTGTTTTGAGAACACCTGCAAAGAAACACTTTTGTAATAATGAACCTTTATAATACGATGCTTTAGAATTTACGTCCCTAAAGTCGGTGGAATCAAGAGAATGACGTTTCAATTGGGAAGCTCACATTGTTGGAAGGAAAATAACTAAAAATCATTGGGACGGTTCACAATTTATGATACAGATGATATCTATCGAACCTGTAATATTTTAGAGACGCGCAGTCCATTTTCCACCACCATGAATTGCAAGAATAGACATGGTAGACAATCTTCGTTGTCGTCAGACGGTAAGCCAATGTCCCATGACAGTTCCTCGTAGAGCAAACCTAAGAGTACCGTCTGAAAGACAATGATTTATTATTCAAACAAACGTCAATTGACTAAATTGTTAAAGGGCGTAGTCACTTTAAATGAAGTTGGCTAAATCCTCGAATACCGGTCATCTATACATATAAAATGTTTTGTCCTGAATGACTGACGGATCAACGCACAGCCTAAACCGCTGATCGTAGAGACCTGAAACTTGGAAGGTGTGTTCTTTGTATGATGTAGGCATCCGATAAGAAAGGATTTTCAAAAATTCTACACCTAAGGGGAAATAGGGGATTTTCGTATGTATGAAAATTTGTCAGTTTTGATGATAAGTTCATGAAAAATTGTATTTAGGTTTATGGTTAAAAATTAAGAGATAAGTATGTGTTTCAGTTTTTTTTTGATGTAGGAAGAGTCAAATTGCAAAGAAACCATTTTTGATTTTTGTTGTTGTTTGAACTCGCTAATCTCCGAAACCATCGAACGGATTTTCATGGGGTTTTCACAGTTTAATTAGGCTTAACTTGGCACTTCGAATAAATAGAAAGAAAGAAAGAAAATTAGTTTATTGCCACAAATGTACAATCATGTCCTAGAGTTAGTTAGGTACATAAAAATAGAAATAAATTAATTAAAAATTAAAAAATGTTATGGCAAAGAGATTAAGCTCAGCGATTGCTGCGCTGTTTTTCAGCTTACCCTTGTGCTGGGACTTAAATTTTACCGAAATATATATTTGAGAGCACAAAAAAAAAAGTGAGTTACAAATTAAGTAAAACAAAAACAAAACATACAAAATTGTGACATAGTAATAGCAAACGAAAGTAGTACAAATAATTACAAGTAGAAAAACGAAAACACATAAGCAAAAAAAATTGTAAAATAAAACCAAACAATATTGAGTAGGTACATAATATCATTATCATTACAGTATTCTCATTAAAATTATTATTATCTCAAACTATGTAAAAAGGAAACTCCATTATTATGCCTGCTTATTTTGGTGTGTGCATAATATGACATTGTTAATTGTTACACGTATATTCATAACCTACATTTTTCTTTGAAGGTAGCCTCAATGGTATGCTTCTGACGAATTAATAAGTTCCTTCTATATTTAATTCTAAATGCATCATAACTTAATTTCTTCCGTAAAGGTGGTGGAAATGTATTCCAGATTTTAGACGCTTTATATTTGAAGCTACCTTGAAAACCTACGGTATTATGTTTGGGGCAAATAGGCTTTGTTTCGTCGAATTGGCCAACGGGGTAAAAGCCGCAGGCGAAGAGCAATATATAATAATAGGTTAAAATTAAATTCCAATCCTAACTATCTATCTATATATATAAAAGAGAAAGTATGTATGTATGTATGTATGTAGGTATGTTCCTTATAGACTCCGAAACCGCTGAACCGATCGCGATGAAATTTTCAGACAATCTTCATATTAACCCCGCGGGTAATCCAGTAAGGTATTGTGGCGATCGGAGCACTCGGGACCGCGGGTGAAACCGCGGGGCGAAAGCTAGTAATATTATAAATGCGAATGTGAGTTTGTTTGTTACCGTTTCACGCATAAACCGCTCAATCGATCGCGATGAAATTTGGTAAGCAGATAGCCTATGGTATGGAGCTACTTTTTTTTCTCGGGAACGCGGGTGAAACCGCGGGGTACAGCTAGTAAGAATATATAGAGCGATGCAACGAATTTAGTTTCAGATTTTGGGCAAGTTGTGTAGATCTTCGTCATACTAATCAGCGATTAGACGATTCCGTTACTTAACTTTCTCTTTTTACAAAGTATCATATCCATTAAATTCAATAATTAAAACATCATTAAATTTAATTTCACTAATATTTTCATGACATATTACAAAACGCATCGTCTGTTAGTGTGCATCTAGATTGTTCTCAGAAGGTTTTAGGATAGGTATAATTTTGCACTTTGACTAAAGCGAGCTCGCAGTGACCGTTTTAATTTTGTAACAAGTCTGAGATAGAAATCCATTCATTATTTTAATGTCACTTACGCTTTCCGTATCATCGATAACATATACACCATTAGAGTTGACTGCGACGAGCACCGGTATGTCCTCATGCGTCAGTAGGCTGGTCAAACTACGGACTGGGTGCTCTATTTGACCTTGGAAAAATGCTGCCCTGTAATCATTGGATAGACGTTTGATTTGACCAACTGTTGGTATAATGTATGAGTGAAATTGAAACACAAGGGTAGCTGCACTTACCAGATAGATCTATTGTTATGGCCACAAGGAGATGGGACATAATTAGGCAATTAAAATGTAATGCTTGATAATATCGAGACATTCCCCCGACTTATCGTAAGCGACTTTTTTTTATCGAAATTGAGATTTTTATTTTAAGTAATATTTTAAATCGTAACGGACCAAGCCCTGTAAACGTTTCCCTCCAAAATTCATTAATAAATTACTAAAAATCATAATTCTATATTGAGTTTAAATTTCATAGCACGTTTCTGTGTAAAAATATTCAAAAAAACCGTCTTCTTTAGAATTTGATATTTGTCGGTTACGATAAGTCTGCGGGAATGGCTCCATATACTAGTATCTCAATATCATAAAATAAAAAGTCGTACTATACGTCCGAAATAGGGAGGGTCGGTCGGTTCCACGTTGACTTAATTGTACCAAGGTACGCTAGGAGTCCCCATAATTATTAGATATATTAGAGTACCCATAAGTAGGCAGCGTCCTGGTATGAGCGATGTACTTGTGCCTCAACTTCCTGGGCGGCGCGGCGGGCGGCCGCTGCGCCTGCTCCAGCAGCCGCGCCTCGGGGCTGCCCTTGCGGCCCGCCGGCAGCAGCGCCGCCCACCGGCCCGAGCGGCCGTGCTGGGGAAGGTACTTGTCTTGGTGCTCCCTAGTATTACATTTTATTGACATTTAGAAATACATTGGAATATTCTTTACCCATGACCATCTTCTGATCCCAAACTACCCTGTTCTCCATACATCGCCACTGACCTCGGGCAAAAGTGGGGGGAATCGTTGTATGTCCTGATCAGAAAAACTTTTATCTAAATAACCTTTGAGTTACATCGTTAAGTAATTGGTGGAGTATTTGGAACATAAGAGATCGCATATGAAGAAATCGGTACATACCGTTTTTGGTGTTTCCTAATAGTAAATTAGTTTAAATTTCAATAAAAGTTAGATAACGAGCTTTCTATCATCCTTTCTTAAAAATAACAAATGATTGCTAACTATTGACATTGAATGCTGAGTACCTGTTGATTATCAACGTTTTAATCACACCGAACGTCTAAAATAAATTTGGAGTTAGGTGTGTCGCAAGGTTCAATGCTAAGCCCTCCACTTTATAATTTATACAAATCTACTACATACATTTTTCTTGACTTACCTGAAGAACTTAGCAGTATGTCTATGAGGGTCGTAAGGGCCGAGTTGTATCCTAGCTTGTAGGCCTCCAAGCATCACAGCTTGGGCGCTTTCGAGAGGATATCGGCCAGTGACTACATTGTGTCGTGCTTCTTCATATAATAGCTCTTGAATTCGAGAGTCTCTGAAAATACAATTACATAAAACTGGTTCGTTCGTAGATTTTGTTAAATGTAGCTCTAGTGTCAATTGATACACTAAGAGCCTTCGAGCCTAGTGTGATACTGAGGTAGCTTTTCGTCAAGCATAAGCAATATGCATACGATATTTAAAATATAAACAAATATTCAACTACCCTCAAATCAACCGAAAATTGCAAATTGTAAAATCAAATCTGCCTCCGCAGTGAAATATTATTAAACATAATTCAATAGTTTATTCATTTTATTATTACTGTAAATGACAAAAATCAAAACGTACTTGATCCCCTCTTCCAAATGCTTAGGAAAGAACACATTTCTCTGCAATCTGAGCGCTGGTTGGTCCCGCGCCCGCCTCGTCTCCGAACCGTGGCCATATCGTTGCAGGAGTTTCTGCCAACTCGCCCATATACGCCACGGACAATGGTGGGGCTTGAGTTGGATTTCTGGAGCGAGGTAATCATTTTTTTGGTTATATGTAAGAACAAAAAGTTGTGTTGGAAGAGAGGGCTTTTGATAATGTCATCGTATAATAATAATCGTGCCAAGGATTTCTTCTATTTATAGCGTAATGAATTTTAGGTATATAAGTGTTATAAATTTATTACCAAGTTACTCAATTATACTGAGTACTGTTATAATTATTAGCAATATAACAGTTTTCAAACATTTTCCCAACAATTCCTGATAGATGATATTTACGGGTTCAAATAACTGGGTGATATTTTACATAAATTATTCAAAGTAATTGGATTCCGAAGTCAAACTCTATGGATTCAATTCTACTTACTACTTAAGGCTACTATTTTACTTAAGGCTTACCTAAAAGAGGACTACACATCCATAACGCAAATACACTGGCTGCCAAGCTCCTAGTGCTTGGTTGCGTAAGTCCCAACTCCTCAGTAGCCAGGATAGCATTGAGGAACCTAGCTGCAGTCACACAAGATGGCACCTCTTCGGAACTCATCTCCACCATTACGGCGGTTCGGGACATGAGGTATACACATGTTACTGGGTTTGAGGAGACGGTGGATGATGAGGCTGTACTACCTGATGACCCTGCGTTATAAAAAAAGGAGAATAAAAAATACCAATATTCTGCCTGATATTTTTTTCTCTCGCGCATATTATGTAAAGATAAATCAGAAACAAAAGAGCGCACGAACTCTATTTGAAGATTAACTTCAACGTGGGAACAATTCCCATTTTGAATTTACAATGGATTTTCCTCGGGCTTTAATTTATTAAAAAATACGTGTGGCACTCGGGGACTGCGCGGTAAAGCTATTGCATAGCATTTTTTATCAACTTATGCAATTATAATTATTTATTTATTTTTTATTTATGCAGTAGTTTTATTATTTTTTTTCTTTGATATCAATTCAAGTTTTTTCTTTGATATTAATAAATTAATATCAACCTATACACATATATAATTTCTCACAAACAGCTGCTTACGTATTCGTCCGATTTCGGAGCAGCTCGTCTTAGGTTTTATTTTCGTTACGGAATTTCTTGATTCGGTCGCCGCGCTCAAAGCCCGCGATAAAAGCTATACAATAGCTTAAAAATATTCGTTATCATAAAACGTGGTTTTTTTTTTGTATGCGTGTCCTGTTTTCCATTTGTTTTATAATTCAGAAAGTTATTAAGTGAATATGTGTTATTGTGAGTTTATGTGATAGGTATATTATTGAGAATTTTCACGAATGCAAAATTTCCACAAAAAGATTAATATATGTAAATAAGTAACCTAGCGCTATCCGGAGAACGAATTTTCCCTTCTCTATGCTCTCTGTTACGAACGCGAATAAACCCGCGGGGTGAAGGTTAAGAGCTCATTACCTGGTAAAGGTGGTGATATAGCACTTGAAGAACTACCGCCACTGGTGATGGGTTCTGTGGTGCTAAACGATCCTGCGGCTATACTACTCGAGCCAGTCTGATTTGAACAGCTGCTAAGATTCGAGCCTAAAAAAATATTTTTATAGACAAAAACTTATACTAATAAGATATAGAATGCCTTTGAAAATGGAATTAGTCGAATTTCACCATCTTCCAGTGGTCGGATTAACTTGATATTTGGTATTACATTAGTATTTTGGAAGACAATGCAAGTACATTCAACAAAAAGTACAGTCACCAAAAAAAGCTTGTATTAAAAATGTTTTTTTTTAACAAAAAAATATTTATCGGTGATTTTTATTTTACATATTTTTTAATGCTGATAAGCTGGCAGCAATGCTGTCCTTGCATTTACGACCTTATTTAACAACTTTTATCTTACCCATAACACTTTTCTCAAGCGAGTCTGAGCTGTTACTCTCCTTAGAGTCTGGTTGAAGAGGCTTATGAGGATCATGTTTGTCCCAATCAGTGTGCCGGCCTAGAGGACTATAGGACAAATGTGGAAGTCTTTGAGACACGGAGTAGAGGTGTGCGTTGACCTCAGCCTGTAATTTCTGGCTTTGAACGCTGTAGTACTCCTCTCGGGATCGAAATTCACTAGAAAAAAATAATAGAATTGGTAAAAATTCTATCAAACTTTCGTAGTACTACCTATCTAATAATATAAAAAAATTAAGAAATTAGAAAAAATTGCATATTTTTTTCTCACTTGTATTGATATTCGGCTTGAATAGGGTATCCTCGACGCGAATATTCTACGGGGATTATTGTAATGTAATTTCCACTATTTTGAACGTTCGGGTTTTCTCCGTAAGCTCCCATATCTGATTGGTGTTCCATGTAGTCAATCAAATAGCGATATTTTCAGTTATTTGCTTTTGTCAACATTCAACTAACATAACTTCCGGGAGGATATCGATCCGACTTCGCGGCTTAATTTATGTTGCCAGTCGCTAAAACTTATTTTGCTATCTTACCACACTGTTTTTGTTACCTAAAGGTAAGCGTCCACAGGCCCGCATCGGACTTTGGTATGCCTTGTATATAAACTCATAGAACAGCGTCCACTGAATCCGCACCGTACGGATCGCTCATCGGCAATGCCGACTCCGATGTTCCGAGAGGCAACTTTTGCGATGCATGCCGATGACGTCATATGGAATGCCGATCAGTGGAAGCGCCTCGGGCGCTTGCTCCGCATCGTCGGCCATTTAATTTCAATAAATACTTTGAACACAAAGCCAGAAATTGTTTCCTTTTTTTAGATTTTTGCATGTTCTTTTCTGCTAACAAACAAGCAATAATGACAAATTGTTCTTCATCGCTTTCCTCCCACCTCACAAACACATTCCGCACGTACGATCACTACAAAAATCCGAATTAAGTGGCATCAGCAATCCGATTGCTGGTACTTGCGTCGGCAAATCCGATCACTGCCGCTACAGTGGACGCATTATGAAAAATTGATGCGATCCGTCCGCTGCGTGCGATGCGGGCCTGTGGACGCTTACCTTAAGAAGCCGTACTGATAAATACTGTCATCATGTTTTATTTTAAAAGAGGTATATAATCACGATAAATTGAGAATAATAACTAGTAGTAGTTGTATTAATCCTTTTCGGGACAGGCAAAGGTCTAAGCCATACAGCCAACTCTTGAGTCTTGAATTTTTAAATATCAATATATAAAGGCCAAAGTCAAATCTAGTACATATAGTATAGTCAAGTCAGTCAGGTTTTAGTAAAATGGTAGTTGTTTTACTAAAACTTTTCGTGGACTATTTGAGACAAAATTAAAAGTCATGATACACACATACATTAATTTCACTTCACTCAATTTTATTGGTCAAAACGCCACCAATATCATTCAATAAAACTCAAAATACACCGATTTTATGAAAATAAACGAAAACGCGACGTCACTTCGCAAGTTCCCGCCAAAAAGCTGAGAAAAATAAATATATATTTACAGAAATAAATATCATTCACTTCCATTCATTCAATTTGCTGTCATTTTCAACTGACATGACATGACTACATATGACAGACAGCTGACAGTGACAGGAAGTATAGGTCTATTATTTTACTCTTTGGTACACAGACAGACCTACCTACGTGTTTATTTTGATTATTGTTTTACACGTTTATTATTTACATTTATTTCAGCATTTGTGTTTGGTGATTGCTTGGTGGAGCTTAACAAAATTACTAATTGAAATGATTTAAAAGTATTGAATGGTGAAAATCGGTCTATCTTTAAAAGTTTTCTATGACTTTCGCGGAACTAAAGCGGTTTGTAACAAGTTACGATGCTTCAAAAGCGAATCATTATTACAAAAGATACGTTGTTTAATGTAAACTGATTCCATTTTCGCCACACAACCAAATCGACAGCAGATATCAATACATTTATTTGATAACAGATCATTCCTACAGTGAATTTTACAATAATCATTCTCACGAATGGAGTCAAAACTTAAAGAGTACCGTGCATTAAGACGCCGCAAAGAATTAATTGAAAATACTAAAGAAAAAATTGAGATAACTAAACAGAAAGTTGTTAACTTCTTGACACCTACATTTCTCACCAATATGCACAATGAAAAAAGTGAAGAAGAAGTTTTGTTGGTGAGTAGTAATCTGCATATTGTTTGCTATCTTAGTTGGTTTTATTGCTTTTTAATAACCCTAATGTCACCTTTTGATTTGCTTCACATACAGATATGCAACATTGTTATCAATTTACTACCAATACTTATAACATTTCATAATTTTGCTACTCAAACATTCATTGAACAAAAACTGTTTATTCCAAATCTTCTAAATACAATATTAATATGGTATTACTGGCAAAATGGTAGTACTATTCCAAGCTTATTTAATTTTTAATAATCCTTTTCCAGATGGAGAATGAAGAACCATATGCAGATGATGAAATTGATGATCCCAATGATGTAGCATCTGAAGTCAGTGAGGTAGAATCTATTGAAGAACCCGAGGAACCTTGGAGACGCTGTATTATACGATGGTCTATGTACTTTGTATTATGGCTAACATTTTACCTAGTTTTTTTAAAGCTGCAATTCGGAGCTGTTTACTTCATTTTGACAGTACTTATCGGTGTCTTCTTAAATACTCGTACAAGACCAAGAAAGAAGGGAGAGATATCAGCATACAGTGTTTTTAATAAAAATTGTAAAAGTATAGATGGGACTCTCAAAGCTGAAGATTTGGAAAAACAGATGCTGTATGGAATTGGTAGTGTTAAGATGTTTTAATGGTATATTATTGTAAGTCAATTAGTGTGATATTATTGAGATGAGATATTTATTAATTAAACCAGTTTTAGTTTAGTGTATGTTTATAAAAAAAATGTCCATACCCGGCAGATTCTTCAGATATTACAAAGAAGTTTGTATGTTGTTATGACCAAATTAATACATTAAATAATTTAATTATTTTTTTAATCACCATATTTTGGTAAATTAACTAAATATAATTAATACCAACTAGATTACCATCATCAAAAATATTACATGAACTTTTTATTATTTTGGACTTAAATAAAACAAATTATAATGATAAATATGATTTTACTTTTTAATAATCACATTAAGAATTGACAACAATACATAAAAATTGAATAAAGACAAATATAACATAATTTACCTAAACACAATAAACTTACAACATTTTTACTGAAAATAGCATAAAAATAAGAAAACCTTGACGGTAACTAAAGTTTCATTCACAGACTCTGTACATTGTCCCATAATTAATGTCTTATTGAAACACTTATTGAAATCAATGTGATTAAATAGTGGATTTTACGCCTTATGTCAACAACCTAAAGTCCACTTTAGCTGTGTCCTCACATACATAATACATATGTGAAGAAATAAGGCCCCCCATGATGTTCCTTTAGTGAAAGAAGCATGGTTTTCTTATATCTATAGAAAACACTATAATATTGCACTGTTATACCAAAAAGGGGTTATATTTATGCTATTGTGTACAGAAGCAGATCCTAGGGGGCTAAGGGGCTCAAGCCCCAAGGATCCAAGGTGGAAACCATTGGTCCGAAGCTCGCCGATTTGCTTGGACTTTATTCACAAAACTCAAAATGGCTTCAGAAGGGCGGGAAAGCACCGCCAACTTTATTGTAGCTTATATGTGAAAAAAAGAAAATTCAATAATTGAGCAAGACCTAAAAGGAAGGAATGTGATTACAGTATAAACCATAATTGAATCATGATTCGTTTTAAATAGCTACCTGTTTTTTTAACCATTTAGCCAATTATTTGGGTAATACTAGCTAAATATTAAAAAATAATTTTAAGGTTCTTCAACGGAAAGGAATATAAATAAATTATTTATAAATACCATAAAGATGAATAATGAGAACACTTAAAATATATTACGAGAAAAAATAGAATTAGATTACAATATTTTTCTAATTCACTTATAAAATATAAATTGTATAGGTATATTTAGCTTATTATAAAAATGTATGCGTTATCTATTTATTTATGGCTAGCACAGACGACCATTTTTACTCAGCCAGATTTTCGCCGATATATTTATGAATTACTAGCTTCCGCTCCGCGGTTCCGAGGGTTCTTATGTTTTCCCGGAATATTCCAGACTATAATTTATCTCTGTGCCAAATCTCATCCATTCACCCATTCTGCCGTGATTGATTAACAAACATCCATCCATCCAAACTTTCACATTTATGATATTAAATTTATAATTTATTTATAATATTATATATATACTATATAGTAAGATGTCGACATATTTGTTTCCTAAAAAAAAGAGAAGCCCATTTTTATTCTATCTTTACAAATAATCGTTGTTAAAATTTATAAATCAGAAACCAGATCCGATATATAAATATCGATATCCACATTCGAATTTGTCGTATCACCTTTTTTTGTTTTCTAAATGGGCCCCAAATTTTTGTGTGTCCAAGGGCCCCACCATGGCTTAAAACGGGCCTGATCGGGCTAATTCATGAATAAACTTATGTCTAGCTGCCGAATACAGTCTCCATTTGCCGGTGTACGCTTTGCCATAAAAAAATAATAATAGGTCGTCTGCATTAGGCATTATTTAAAAAATAATTCACTTATAATGGCACGAATTCTAATTTCTTTGTAAAGTTGTATGTGGACAATTTAAGGCACCATCTGAGTATTTACAATGTGTTACAGGTGTTCATCAACTTATTTATAAAATAAATATATTTTGCCGTATAGCAATAATGAATTGAATAATATAACTATTTATAAATGTATTATTTACAACATAGTGCTAAGAGTGAAACCAGAACACCAATTTAATAAGCTTTTAAACTCAAAACTTTAAGGTGGTATTATTTCTTATATTATATCTAAAAAATGCAGAAGCAACAAGATTTAGCTGCTATAGGAGCAAAGCAACTGAGCCGGTTCGTTCACCTTTCGGTAGGACAGTCTATAAAAATCGTAGTCTAAAAGTGAACAAATATATTTTCAGACTTTTTATAAAAATAGGAATGTGGAAAGCGCATAACGTGAAAAAGCATAGGTGTGTAACAATTGATATAGGAATATTATTAAATAACATAATTATGACATTACTGGAGTAAATATAAGGTTCAATTTCATGTGACAATTATTGTCATATATAGCAAGATGGTTGGTGACTAATACCAGAAAGGAAACCCGATAGAAACTTTTTCATTTGTCTAGAGAGTTGTGCATCTTATGATTTTCTTATTTTTAATAACTTACAACAATATTTGGTATCGCCAATCACACAATTTGTTAGACAATTGCCTGGTCATAACTTTGGGGCTTTGATGCTTATATAAAAATAATGATAATTGTCTATGATCATAACATTATTATTTGGGTTTTTAATATTTTTTGTTTTTAATTTATTTATTTTATTATAAGTTTTATACTTATATCACCTAGCATTTAGAATTGTTCGTGCTTTGCAATTTAGTCTTGTGTCAAATATAGCCTATATTACTATTGTCATGTATCCATTAACTATAAAAAGTTATCTTATACTATTGACTCAACACATGTATAAAAAAATCGTCAAATGTACTCACGGATGACTAGTGAAAACGCTTCAAAACATTTTATCTTAAACTATTTGCACCTTCTTACCGTATATTTTAAGGTTCAATTCAGGATAGCGTTAATCCGACGCTATTGGCGTTTGAGATCTATGAAATACCCTGCAGAACGAAAGTCCACAGTAATTCGGACTCGGCAAGAATGGATTGGCGTCAGTTTCTCTTTTTACATCGGGCAATAGGAAAATAACGCTTAGAGCTATTATCATGTGCCATATTGAATGCATTATTTTGTAATTCTGCTCAGTTTGAAGGAACCCATACGATATTAAACCTACAGTCACTAAAACCAAACCCAATGGTAGATACTTAGTGTAATAATTCCTTGGATATCTAAAGTTATGATTCTTTCTGTAATCCATATACCATGAGACTAATAGAATTGTAACTCCTACCGCTACAGGTAGAAGGAAAGCTACAAAAGACCGCATATTCCAAGTCGTTAATAAAGCTATAATAATTGCACCAATAAGTTGAAACGAGGACCTGAATTTGTCTGCAATCATGCTCATAGCAAGTAGAGTAACCCAGAAGGACATTAAGCCACAGTAGAAGTCGCCGAATTGGAGGATGTTACCTCTGATGATGCAGTAGGCGACCTGCGCAGGAGCATCGCACGCGTGGTAGAATGTGGAGAAGATCATAGTGAAGGCATACATCATAGCTTCGGTGTAATAAAGGCGAATGATCGCTACGTAGATAGAAAGGATGAACAGGAGATTGCTCAGTGTTAAGAGGAGTACAGAGACTAGCATGTACACCTTGCTATCCATTCTTGAATCGTCTGAACAGTCCCAGCCTGAAAAACATATATAATACAGATTTAGGCACATTAATAAGTAATATATGAGGACCTAGTTTAGCTGTTTTGTAAGGTTTTGTAACGAATTTATATTATTATTCTGGGTAATTTCTTCGCATGGTTATCTGATCCCAAACTACAACCCTTTGACTTATAAAACGCTTTTCAACTAATATTCTGATTAAATGGTCAAGTAAAAAGTCACATTGTTTGTCAACGACGGGAAAGTGATCGATAAATATGTGACAACTAAAAAGAGTTTTATAAGTAAAGTAAGAGTACAACTGTTTCTTTTTTACTATGAATAGACATATTATTTTTCTTGTTATTTTTTTTTCTCATTTGTTTATACTAATTATATAAACATTTAATGGAAAAAATAGCCAACTTTGTCAGACTGTCCAAAAAAATATTTATACTTGCTGAGTTTCTTGCCGGTTCTTTACAGTTGAAGGCGACTTCCGAATCGTTGGTAGGTAACTTCAGTAGCTTCGACGTTCATAAGTGCCCTTCTAGGGCCTAAACTGAATAAATGGCTTTGACTTTGTTAAGTGGTTCACATCATGATAAGTGATGATGAGACCGAATAGTGGTAAGCACATAAAATCAAGTTGGGAACTGGCTCTCAAGTGCATCTACTAGCTTCTAGGTGACAGATTTTCATCTTGAGGATAGTGGTGGAAGGAAAACATACACCATAGCGGGGCGGTAGGGTACTTTGTAGTAGATAGCCTACCTGGCTACCACCTTTAAATTGAAAAACTGTCGACACCTACCGGTGTATTCCGACAGCAGCACTAGATCCTTCCAGGTTTTGCTTATCACCGTCGGCCATATCATCACTTACCATGGTGAGACTTAGGTCCAAACAGGCCTTTAACTACAAATAAAAAAAACCATTTCAAACACTTACTTCCGTATCCAGCCGAGCACGAACAAAAAGACATCACCAACCCTCCAAAGGTGTTCAGCAAACAATTCCCATGGTTACTGCATCTACCACTGACGCATGACGTCGACGAAACCGACAGGACCACTGTCGTATTACAATCAGATGTCCCTTGTCTCGTATTGTTCCAACCTCTGGAATCTTCGTCCTGCTCTAACGCATTTGAGTCCACGTAATACTTTGTCCCGTTGTCCGACGTGCGACAAGGACAGACAACCTGGTCGCAAAATAGCTTCAACGTCAAATACCACGTCCCGCTATCAGGGAACGGTATAATAGTCCTGTCATATATAGATTCAGAATCTGTACTGTTTAATACAAACAATGCAGGTTTTATCTTATCATTGTACTTACAGTGACCAGTCTCTAAAGGAATGCTTGCGTGTCCAATGTCCATACATATCACAGCTCTGAAAAACTGGTTGTCCTCAGTGAACGCTAGCAACGTACCCTTTTTTAGTTCTCTCTTGTATCCCATATAATACTTTATGCTCATTAACAAACTCGCTTCTATTGCTAAACTACCACCGATATCTAGAAACTGGTTCACTTTAAACCTCAAAGTTTTCACTTCGTTGGACGATATATTGACTAAACTGGTTGCGTCTTGAAGATCCGAGGTAGGAAGTCCGTAATCGAATGTGAAAAATCGACCTTTATCGTCCCGCATAAGGTCCAATAACGTATGATTATCGATGTCTTCTAAATCCGACCTTAGGTAGTAGGATTCGCAATCAGCTAATTTTGATACATTTACTTTAACAACATCTAAACTTATATAGTGCCATGCGTTCGGATGCGGTATAAAAGTGATAGTTTGGATGTTATTCAATTTTGGCTCGAATGCGCACGAGATAAGGTACTCTTCGTCTGTCGGTAGAGACAGTGATTGGACCCTGAAGTGAACTTCCTTGGTGACTATTGACGTGTTAATTATAGTAACGTTTAAACTTATCGGGTCAATACTGTCAATGGACATACATTTAAAATTCACCGGCAAGTCTGCGTAGTCGACTGTAACGCCTAAGTAGCAATCGACTAACTCTATGTCCTCCTCACGTTTTACTTGTAAATCTGTGTATAATATTGTTTGACAGTCCGCTACTAAACCTGGAAATGAATTAAGACACAATTTAATATTTAATCGGATTATAATATTGCATTATTTAATGTAAGTTCAGCATTTGTTGTCCATCTAATAATATACTATGTTGTTATTTCCTCTAGGACTGTTTGTCATTAAAATGACATAACGCGTACTTTACATGATATTTGGTATTTATCTACGAAATTGACGATTTTTGTTATTCTTTAATATTTCCCTAAACGTTTAACACATTCTTGCCAATTTATGGGCAGTTTGTTGATGTCCTGTAAAAATCGACTGCACGGGAATCAATCAAGTCTTTAAAGGTGTTCTCCACTACCGCTTCGGAATAAAAGTTTTTACCTAGCAAAAAGTTATCAAAACTATAAAAACAGTGCATCAATAAACTATCTATAAACTGGCAAGAATGTGTAAATAGTTCCGCTTTGTTTTAAATATGGCCCTATATCCTATACACCACGGTAATTTCATATTCACAGGTTCAACCTAATATATTAGTGTCTCAAATTCTCAATAAATCTTCAACCTCCAAAATTTGCTTTATGGCTTATGATTTACAATATCAAGAAAGCGAGCGATGAACTCTCTTAAAATTATAGAGTAATGAACAAGTTTGCCTCAACACTTGGGCAAAATTAAACAACAATAAGTGTAATAGAGACATCGCGAACATCTGCAATTGACATGCATTATGTGGGACAGGAAGCCGCGGGCGCGGGCGTCAATCAGAGATCACTGCATGCGAGGTCATCGGTCCATTGATGAGGTTTCATCATTGCTCTGGAGTTTGACTCCTAGTTTGCGCTTGCATCACTGTTATATTTGTTTATTTAGATCGCCATATTTATTAAGTAGATAGACAGTTAGCCGGTGATTGTTAAAGAGACAGAGGCTCAAGTTAATATTATATGAGAATCCTTTGTTTGTCAAGGAATCTTTTTGAGTAAGCCTTAAGTGCATGAGTTAGTTCAGCGCTAACATTCAATTACATTATTTCGGAATAAAAGATGTGACGGTTTTTTTAAATCGTAAAGGAGATTTTACAGTTGGCTGTTTGACGCCAGAAAATTTTGAGTGAATGTAGTGGGATTTAAAAAAAATAAATTCAAACAGACCTTGTTTATTCTGACTCTATTATTGAAAAAAAGGATTTTTCTGGGTGATTTGAGTACAGTTCTGGTGTGTAGAAACTAGATACCAGAATACAACTACTATAAATGTAGTCACCTTTCTCGAGACATTCATCGAAAGAGTCCACGTTCTGGGTAATGGATAACAAAATTACACAGCACAAAAACGACCTTAACAAGATGCTTCCCGTCTCCAATGTGATGTTTGAGTCATGTATTAGGAATTTTATACCGCTTCCTAGCTAACTCACTAATGTACTGTAATGTTATATTCTATAATAATATTACGTCACCGTGTTTTTTTTTAATTCTATTGCTGTTGATACAGACATACTTAGCAAGGAATTAACAATTTAGTTTTAATTTATCCCACTTACTGATTGACAGAAAACGCACACCCTAAACCGATGGGTCTAGCTTAAAAAATGAATATTTTCCACTGGAGCTCGTTTAGGTTAGTTTTAAATGATAAATAAATAATTAAATATCCTAGCTAGGACATTCCCGCCGGTTGGCGTGGATGGTAAGATACAATATCTATCGCGAAACAGTTCTTGAATACGATTTCAGGACAGATATTTGTGTACATGAACGTGTTGTCCTGAGTCTGGGTGTTCTTTTTATTTTTTTTACTTAGTATAGGCTTGTGTTTGACCACAATGTGTGTGAGGAATATGTGCCAGGATATTTTAATTTAATTTAGAAAGTCACAGCCGATACGGCGTCAGTATAGTGTCGGGCAGGATTATTATGAGACATTACGCATAACAAGGTTTTTTTTTATTAAATATTAAGCTTAGCTAAAGTGGTATGACGACATAAATTTATTCTTTGTTTGATCTTTCATTCTGTAGCATTGGGATGACCTTAACCGTTTGGCAGCTCCCACTTCATCTTCAGACCTGTTTTAAATACGCATGTCTGAACATGTTTATGACCTTGAATATTGTTTTTATAATCCTGCTTATTTGAAAAAGATAATAAGGCCAGACGTTATGTAATTCGAATCATTTATTCGTTTCATCGAATAAATCCTATTTCATCCTTAGGGGTTGAATTTCGGAAAATCCTTTCTTAAACACTCCGTACGTTACAAAAGGAACATACCCTTTAAATTTCGTGTTTCTAAGACCAGCGGGTTAGGCTCTGACTTGATTATCATCTGTCAGTCAGACAGAACTTCTTCTTTTGTAGAGATAAAAGTGTTCTGCTATTAATTAGCTAAACACACAACTCTACAAAATTTGAAGAGTTAATATAGCATAAGGTACGTACCTTGCTGCTCAACTTTCTGCGTCCTTGGATCCTCCCATTTTATATATACCAACGCATACCAATTCCCCGGTTTTGGGTTTTCTATGCTATAAGTTCTATTTTTACCATCCGATAATAACTCAAAGGTATGGACATCTTCCCTCGTGGCTGGATCCACGAAGTTTTTTGGGAATGCGTACCCATCTGCATTGACGGCTGGGTACGAGCCGTGTTTTATGTTTATTATCACCTCTTGAGGATTACAGGACCCTGAAAAGTTATGTTATAAAGTTAGATTTAGGTAGCCGAGAGACAATAAAAGATTGTAGGTACTCTATTTTACAATATTTTGTAATCTCCTTCTTACTACAAAGTCAGTTGTCTATAGAAGACAAAAGTCAGTTGTCTAAAGACAATGTCCCTTATAACCATCGAGCATACCTATAATAATATGTGTATGTATGTATGTGTTAGCTCGATGGCATAATTTATTATGGATATACCATCTACGAAGTGGGTGGTAGCACTTTTGACTAGGTTTACCTATAGGACGTTTTTGAAAAACTTATGATTTTTATGGATAGCTTTTTCACATCAGGGGGTCTACTCCACAAAACGATACACGGCATGATTTTTTTGTCACTGGCCATACTTGCAGGGGTGGAAGTACTCATCAATATGAACAACTTTTATCATGGGACTAACTCTGAGATCGCAAAAAAAATTATCAGCTGTCCATACAAAAGTTCAATACCTTCTCGACCAAAATGTATGAAGGAACCATTTTATGCGATATCAAAGATGGTCCCATAATAAAAGTTGTTCATATTGACGAGTACTTCAACCCCTGAAAGTATGGCTAGTGACTAAAAAATCACCCTGTACATATAATAAAGATTATTTCACCTACTTAGTTCACATAGATAAGTACTACGTGTAACAATATAATTTTCATGTTAACAATGCTGAAAGAAAATATGGGCGTATGTTTGCTGATGGCACAGCTTGCCTTATAACATTTTGTCCTCAAGCTGACTTAGTTGACCCACTTGGGCACGTGGTCCATTAGTCCCTAATTGTTAAGGGCCAACAATATCCCTCAAGGCATGACATACATTTTCACGCAAAATATTCAGTTATTTATAGCTTTCCGCACCACGATCTCCAATTTTACGCCCTTAGGATTCCTCGTCTATATAATAAAAGGTCCCTTTATGCAAAATTTCTGATTTAAAGGTCCAAGGGTTGTGGTTGGGCCTTGATGAGTCGGTCAGTGACTGAGTCAGGACTTTTCATGGTATCTTACTAGCGGTTTCCCGCGGTTTCATCCGCGTTCCCGTTATAAAAAATGTATGTTTTAATAGTTACATAAATATTTATTCTGCTATTCGGGGCGTCAAATCAAAGATCATAAAAATCGGTCCAGCCGTTCTTGAGTTTTAAATGGTGTAGATATAGATAGATAGCTAAATCGATTTTTTGATAAATACAATTAAGTATGTGCCCTACCCTATAACCCATTATAACCCCAACTCATCTACTAATTATAATAAATAATTAAATATAAATTAATAAATATTCTGGGTAATAATAAAATAATATAAATAATGTAATACAAATGATGAATATGTTCGTACAGTATTAATTATTAATTCAATATAAAGTCAAATTAATTAATTAACTAATTGTATTGATTTACAAACAATACATATAATATAACGTAATATCTTATCACTAAAACAATTATTGTTTGATAGCATATCTAGGTAATACAAAATATAAATGAAACACTGATGCCACGTAAATTAGGTATTGAACGTAAAATGTATAGGCTTAGGTAGGAAGATTTAGGCTACTTTTTATACCGGGAACACGGGTGTAAGTACACGGCGTAACTAAGTAAAATATTATAGAATAAGTTGTTACTTATGTATAAACAAGTATAACAAAATACACATGGGTACAATCATTGACAAGGAAAAAGTTCTTACTAATTGGCGTAAACGTTTGCCACACAAAGCGACGATAAAATAAACAATCAATGTAAAAACCCATAATGTAATATTTATTTAAATATAATACGTGTTATTTGATTAACAACTGACGTGATCTTTCTCACGAAAGCTCGCTCATTATTTGAAGCACGTGTATAAGTTGAGTACTTACAAAGACTTTTAAATACTTACTTAAAAACAAATTGAAGTTAGTAGGTAACACTTAGGGCACACACACTAACACGTAATAGATATTATTACTGCTCACTGTTTGTGATGATTTAGGTGATGATATGGCCGAGATGATGGTAAGCACGAACATAAAGCTTATTAGTTACTATGGCTGACAGTAACAATAAATTTAACCATTACATAATTTAAGCGTACAAAATACCATCATATGGTTTCCTCACTACTCAATGTAAGCTCAAGGTCATTTGGGATTCGAATCCCCATACTTATATAGTACCTTAGAAAAGTTTACAGTTATTGTGCTGTTTATGGGTCTGTAATTTAGGAAGCCATTCTTTTTTCAATATCCTGTCTCTAAGTATATTTTGATACGTAGAATATTATGTATATGTATATATGCTAATTAATATTAGCATGGCGTAGACAATAGCTGTGAATTGACGCTCGACTACTCGCGAATTAATAAATACTAGCGATCCATCCGCAATTCGTACAATAGTTCAGTTATTTTGCACAAAATATTAAAAAATTATACACACAAACCTTCCTCGTTTATCGCTCTTTCTATTAGTGAGAACCGTATCAAAATCCATTGCGTGGTTTAGAAGAAGTGAGCGAAGGAACAGATAGAGGCAGATAGCAACTTTGTTTTATACTATTTAGAGATTAGAGAAGAGATGTCGGTAAAAGGTTTTATGGTGCAACCGTACATTCTCAGTATTTTTACGCGACACACGCGGTTGCATTGATAATGGTAGATTTAGATCCCTTTTCGGACAATATTCAAGTCACTTTAAAATTTAAAGTATTTAAAGTTTAAATACCGTATTTCATTTTATCCTACAAATATTAAGGTTAAAAAATAGCGCTCTTGAAATGTAGTTTTTGAATGTATTTTTTACTTTGTCTATCTCATCGTGGTAAATTATATGGCTGAAGGTAGTAAGCACGGTTGGCATAAATATAAGGAAATTGGTTTCTGAAAATGATGGGATACTCCTAACTATCTGCCTGCCGGTGTGTTTCGGCAGTTGTAATTGAGAGCCAGTTGCCTTATAGGATTTGTAAAGGCCGGTAAGCACATTAGCAATCTTCTGGTATTGCTAATGTCCATTTACCATCACTGATATCTTTACATAGTATAAAACGAAGTCGCTTCCGCTGTCCGTTCGCTTAGATCTTTTGAACTACGCAACGGATTTTAATGCAGTTTTCTTCAAAGATTTGTAATGTGATGTCGTAACAAACATTTTTGTGCGCTTACATTATTGCACCCGTGCGAAGCAGGGGCTGGTCGCTAGTTAAAAATAAAGTTCACCTGCAGGAACACAATAAATAGTAGGTCCTAGGCTACTTTATCTTGAAGGTAGCAACTGCAACAATGAGCTTGAGCTTTCGGTGAAGGAAAACATCGTGAGGAAACCATAGCACGGTGGTAGGGTACTTTGTAGTACCCGCGTGGCTGGCTACCACCCTCAAGTTGAAAATCTGTCGCCAAACACCTATTGGTGTGTTCCAGCAGCTGCACTTTTGAGCCAGTTCCTTCTAGGCTTTGTGTGCTTACCACCTTCGGCCACATCATCACTTAGGTACCATAGTGAGATTGTGGTCAAACACAAGCCTATGAAAAGTAAAAAAAAAAAGTGACATTACAAAATTTTGGTTGAACAGTATAACTACAGTTCGGCTGAGTAAGCGGGCAGTTTTCAAACACATAACTATCCTCATATCGATTCCTCGGAGCTCGCGCGCGGACTATAGACTTGTCTGTTTGCCGGTAATATCCAGGGTTTTTAATACCTTGGCCCGATTTAGAGATTACAAAAATTCTAATTACGCTTACGCTGTGGCTCAACTAGGCCTTGATGTTCCCTAAATTAAGTGACAGTGTGTATAAACAATATTAAGCACATGTTTATTGAAGGTCATGACTGTATAAACAGCCAAATCTGATAAACGAAGAGCCGTGGTGTGGGATAATAATATATTTAAGCACTTCATTAATGAATTACTCTTAATAATCCATATCAGGGTTCCGTTCGGCGAAAAATATATATAAGCATCCGAATTGATTGAGAACCTCCTTCTTTTTTGAAGTCGGTTAAAAATAGCTCGGATCACTGTGTTGCCTATTAACACATTTTTTATATGAAACAGATTGAAATAAAATATCAAATATAGTAAAGTACTACATAGTACTTGAAATTGCGTTTTGTATGTGTAATTATGAAATTGCCTTCACACGCCGCGTAAGTATTCCATAGTACGGAACCCTCAGTACGTGCAACCACTTCGCATTTGGATTTATTTATGGGGTCCGAGGGCTCTTATGTGATAAAAAAAATACCCTATAGGTATGTTATTCCAGGTATGATCTTTCTACGTGCCAAGTTTCATCTAAATCCATTCAGCCGTTTATGCGTGATTCGAGTCACAATCATCCATGCATACAAACTTTCACGTTTAAAATATTAGTAGGCTAGTAGAATTTGATTGATTGAAGCTGGGTGCACGATAGAATAAGACTGTGAAAAGCGACACTGAAAGCTAAGATGTGGTTGCTAACAACAGACAAGCAAACAAACATAAATAATTTAAATGTTGGGAAAAGTTTGTGGTCAAATGCAAGCCTGTTTGCGGAACAAAAACTTTGGTATAACTAATAGGAAATATACTAATGTAATGAATAGACAGTGATATAAAAGCTATTTACATGCGTGGACGCCATTCGCAATATATATATGTTGTGAATGAATGCCTAGTTTCAAATCATTCAAATGCTGTCTGTATATTTGTTTTTTCATAGTCAAATGTCAAATGTACATTCCGTCAGACATTTGACTATCCATTAGGTCAGGAGTGGCCAACTTGATTAAACCCAAGATCTACTTTTTACTGACTAGACTCTATGCGATCTACTCTGTAGGTACTTCATAAACGTAGCATCGAATCGTATTTTTTTTACATATATATTCATTCAGGTCGCATTTCTCAACCAATTCTCGTGAAATTTTGTGTGCAGGTTCGATAATTATACGATTTTTTTGTCAACTTTTCAAAATGGCGAAGATATGGGGGTTGAAAACGTAAAAAACGCGCGAGCTCTCAGAACCACTAGTGATTATTCTTAGTACCCTTATACTAGTGTGAGCATCAAAATTGGGTCTATGCATACTTCGTTAGGTAGATACCTATATTAAACTTATATTTTTCTTTGCCTTGCCACGATCAACTGGACTAATAGTCGCGATCGACAAGTAACACAACCCCTCAAGCAATATGTATTGACAACACATCACACTATCAGAGTTTCCTCAGCATATGGCATATATACGTTAATTAAGTTTCCAATCAGAATGAATCTTTTCAATAGAGGAGTCTACCACCTTGCTCCTCTATACCCCAAAAAATTGTGGGACAATATCCACGACAAGTCACACACTACTATGGGATAATGGGCATGTAAGTATTTATTTGTTATTTAAAACACCAAATTAACGATAACTTCAGGAAGGCTCTGGTCTATCTATCTATGATACAGTAATCTGTACTAGACTACAGATACAAATGTATCTTAAATGTACTATTTGATTTTAAGTCCACATTAATAGATTAGACACAATTGTTGGAAATCCATGCAACTCAAATCATCATATTTTATAGACAAACTGTTTAAGTGCTTCAGCAATAATGCTGTGAATTTATTTTCACTGTAAATTGTTTTAAGCTATTGTATAGCTTTTATCGTGGGCTTGGGGGTTTGTTAAGCTATTGTATTGCTTCGGGGTCTGAGCGCGGCGACCAAACCAAGAAATTTTATCGTAATGAAAAACCTAACACCTCCCACACACACATACATACAGGTTAAGTGTTCGCTTAACTAAAAAATAAATAAATAGTTATAATTGCATAAGTTGATAAAAAATGCTATGCAATACCTTTACCCGGCAGTCCCCGAGTGCCACACATATTTTTTATGTATTTGGAGTGTCAACAACAAATAATTTGTATTGTATGTTTCTTACAGTAGCAATAGAGGAACGTGGTAGATTACCTACAGTACCAATTTTGATAAAAATTGAGGAGTAGGTATCTTAGGGCTTGGAGATAAGATAATTATGTTAGCATTAGTATGACCGGCATTTACCAGCTTTCTACAGACTGTCAGTATGATGGACTATGTTATAAATGTTTATATTTGTTGATATATGCCTAATTTTTAATGCCTGTGATAACATCCACATTAAAGAGTTTTGGTCTCAACTCTCTGTAGTCACAGTGCTGCAGTGGAATGATCCGGATGTAAACCTTTCTCAAGAAACCCTAGGGGTAACTATGAACCTTTATCAAAATATGTGTAGTACGTTTCTACAACAGACAAGCGAGAGAGTCACATTGTGTTCTAAATATACAGAATGAACAAAGAAAATGTGTAAGGAAAGTGCGAGTGTTAGTCATACACCTACCAATGTTATTCAGGTGAAGCTCCTCAGACTGGAATGTGAAGCGAGCATCAGTGACATCCCTCATAACAGGGTAAAACACAACAGATACCGTGCGATAGTTTCTGTACATATATACATCGGTGGCTATTTGTCTTGTCACCAAATGATAGTCATCAAGCAAGATTGTGCGCGTCCTCGTTAATTGCTCTATAATCCTCTTCCTGTTGCCTTCTTCCTCGGCTTCTTTATCGCCATAACTCGCGACACTACTTATATATGATATCAAAAAGTATAAAAAAAGTTGCATTTCGTTTTTCACGCCTACGTACCCAAATGATGGTCCAAACAAACAGTACGTAATTATTGTTTTTAATCTAAATAGAAAACTATTAGTTACAGTGATAGATTTCTTATTTACAGTACATATTTATGGATAATTACGATATCGGACGGACGGACGGACCGACAAAAATGAACCAACCAGCCGGTCGTCACCGTCACTCTCATCAATAATCAAGAAGTGTCAAGAACAACGAAATGTCAATGTCCCTTGTCACTGTCAGACAGACTGTCAGACACATTTTTTTTTTTTTTTTTTTTTTTTTTTTTTTGTTTTGTTTATGGCTTTGCGTCGATTGCATTAGCCAAAGACAAAGTTAGGGAAAACAAAGATATAAAAATAAAATTAAAATGCGAGGAATTTGGAAAAGGAAAAGGATTGGTTTATAATTATACTATGATAAAATACTTATTTACAATACATATTGGAACAATTATAGTTTGATATCATTATAATCAATAAATCTGGCTATTATTTTATATACATCTGGATCGTTATAATATAATAAACAAGTAATAGAAGTAGGAAATGGAATACGGATCGACAGGAGTTCAGAAATAAAAGCAGACCTATTAAACAATGCACAGGAAAAAAATATGTGGTTCAAGTCTCCGTACTCCCCACAGGAGCACATAGGATCAGCAACAATTTTAAATTTGAACAAATGTGCAGGGGTACAAACATGTCCCAAACGGAGCCTGCATAAAACTGAAGTGATTCTCTTGCTTAACTGAAGATTGCTAAACCACGGCTTACGTGGAATAGACTCTTGTATTAATCGATAATATTTCCCTTTGGTAGCACCATCAACCCAGAGTTCATTCCACGCATCGTGTAAATATAGTTTAGGCAGAGAAACCAAGTCATGACAATAATTAGTATACGGACATACATCTCCGACATGAATAGCCTCATTAGCCAACCGATCAGCAATTTCATTACCAGAAATGCCCACATGGCTTGGAACCCAAGCCAAAACGACTTTATAACCCCTTGATGAACATAAGTATAAAAGTTGTCTAATTTCAAAGACAATAGGAGGCTGTTTATGAGACTTGAATGGAAATCTTTGTAAAGATTGTAAGGAACTCAGCGAATCACAAAAAATTATAGCTTTTGATAGCTTCAATAGAAGGACATACTCAATGGCCTTAAAAAGACCATAGCATTCACCGGTATATACGCTAGATTCGGGAGGTAACTTTATTTTTTGAACAATTTTATATTGTGAATGGTAAACCCCAACGCCAACACAGCTAGTATTAGAAAGTTTAGACGCATCAGTAAAGATTTGATCCCAACCAGGCCAGTCATTGTCAATAATGCGTCTAAATTCGACATTTTGATTAGTATCACTCTTTGATATTCCTATACTGTATTCGATTCGTGGTGGTACAATAAGGGTATTGAAGTCGTGACAAAACAAGGGTAATTGATTACCTTGATAAATTGGAGCTTTTAATTTTTTATTTTTACTAAGACTTTTAACAAGACAGGGCGTGTCCTTATGTGTCCAATAATTTGAAGAATCTACCTCTTCAGCTAGTTCTTTTATTTTAGAATGTAATGGATGACATTTCAGTTGCAAGCTACGGAAGTAGTAGCGATCACTTAGATACTGTCTTCTTAACGATAAAGGAGGTTCACAGCACTCCACTTGAAGACAATTTATTGGGCTAGATTTCATCGCCCCTGTAATGATCCTCAAAGCCTTCGATTGTATGCCATCTAGTTTTTTGAAAGCACCCACATTTCCTGGATGTAACAAAAATGTTCCGTAATCCAACACACTTCTTATCAGGGCATTATATAAAAGCCTCATGGTAAAAGGATGTGCTCCCCACCAAACACCAGAAAGACATCGCAAAATGTTTAAATTCCGCTCACACCTTTTTAAAATATAGTCACAATGAGGAACCCCAGTTAACTTTGAATCCAATATAACTCCCAAAAACTTTGCCTGGTCTTTGACCGGTAAAAACATATCTCCATACGCAACATTAACCTCTGGCAATTTCCGCTTTCTAGTAAATAATACAACAGAACTTTTTGTTGGTGATAGGGCAAGACCGTTGTTATCTAGCCAGGCCTTTAACTCCGCCAAAGCCATTGTTAGAGACTCACAAATATCATCTGTATTGGACCCAGAAACATAAAGAAGCAAGTCATCTGCGTATTGGAGCACATTAGCATATCTAATAATAGAACACTCTAAATCATACGTGTATAAGTTATACAATAAGGGACTAAGCACGGAACCTTGAGGCAATCCCTTCCAGATTGTTCGACATATGCATGTACTGTCACTTAAACCTACTGGATATTTGATAAATCTTTCATATAAAATATTTACAATAAAATTAACTAAAAGGATTGGTACATTTAATAACATTAGCTTTTGTTGGAGGATTGAAATATTTACGTTATCATAAGCCGCACTGATATCTAAAAAGGTTGCAACCAGAGAATCATTTCTAGAAAACGCTAAACGTATATCTGTGGTGAGAATGGCTATGCTGTCAAAAGTGCATTTACCTTTCCTAAAACCGAACTGAGTATTTGATAATAAGTTATTGTGCTCTAAAAACCATTCCAGGCGGTTTTTAACTAAATGCTCTGCAATTTTAGCCAGTACAGAAGACAAAGCAATTGGCCGATATGATGACGGATCTGAACTCGTTTTATTTGGCTTCAATAATAGGATCAAAGTTTGCGTTCGCCAAGATTTGGGAATGTTACCGGAGAACATAACAGTGTTTATTAGAGAAAGATAATAATTAAGACCATTATTATCAAGATTTGACAAAAATGAATATGGTATACCATCTTCGCCTGGCGCCGAGTCCTTAACATACGAAAGAATACCTTTCAGCTCGTACAGAGTGAAGGGAGAATTAAGATCTATATCTTTGTCATTACTATTTGCTAAAGGTGCTGGTACTGAAGATGGAATCAAAACATAATTTTCTGGAACAAAAGGAGGAGCTAAATGATCCATGATCTGCTCGGCAAGAGTGGGATTAATATTATTTTGTTGTGTGTCATTGAAAGCGGATCTATACCTTCTAATATTCTGCCACACAATAGATGGTTTAATATTAGGGCATAGTGTTGCACAGAAACGCCGCCAGCCATCAAACTTCTTTCTTTTAAGTAGTTCCTTGGTAATATTTGCAACCTGGATATAATTAATGAAGTTACTGTCAGACATGAGATTACAGTATTGTCTTTCTGCCTCTTTCCTTTGCTTAACTGCAATAGTACACTCTTCATCCCACCATGGTGGAGAAGGTATCTTATTAGGTCTACAACTCTTCAAAGGGAAGGTTTCATTAGCTGCCTCAATCAATATTTTAGCTAACATCTCAGAGCATATGGATGCATTTTCATGACATACTTTAGGCATTTCCAACACCATCTGCTCAACCCTCCTCTTAAACACACCCCAGTCACCATCTTCCAATTTATATTTAATTCGTGGTATCTTTAACTGCCTCGGGGGTTTCTTAAAAGGAAAAGTGATTAATAATGGGAAATGATCACTACCATATGTAGATGCCATAGGGCTCCAAGAAAGGCAGGATGCAAGATCAGGTGTACAAATCGATAAATCTGGGGCACTGGGTTCTTCCCTAGGGCCACCAGGTCGTGTTGGTAAACCAGTATTCAAAATACATAGGTTATGAGAATCAAGAAGATCCAAGAGCTGGTCTCCATAGTAAGAAGAAGAAGAGTAACCCCAACTCTGGTGGCGAGCATTGAAATCCCCCATGCAGACCAAGGGTTTTGGTAAAAAATTAAATATATTGTTAATTTCATTAAAAATATCAATACTAGGTCGAGGATAATATACAGACACATAACATACACTATTTACAACAGCAGCAACAATAGACAAATTATTGCTGTGGGTGGGAATGGCTAAAGGAGTAAAAGAAAGACAGTTATTTATGAGCAGAGCTGCTCCACCATAACCATCATGTCTGTCATCCCTGAGGCAGGAAAATCCTGTGACTTTAAATACTGAATCTGGTTTCAACCATGTTTCCTGAAGACAGATAACAAATGGTTCGTATTTATTAATTATATAGATTAGTTCAGTTTTCTTGTTATTAATACTCTGGCAATTCCACTGAATTGCTGTGGCTTTGGCTAGACCCATTGTGATTGTTTGAAATTTGATATAAAGCATTAATAACTGTTGCAACGTTGGACGGTGATATTAGGCTTGATTGTGATAATAATTGAATGAGTACTTTTATAATATCAGATATTTTTATGTTTTCATTATTGTTGTTTACTATTGGTTTTGATTTAGATAATTCAGGGTCTTTAATTATTTCAGCATGGGCATCCCGGTCATACCCCTTGGAGAATCTAGGGGGTGTCCTAGGTTTCAAAAAAACAGTTTTTTTGTAAGATTGTGAAAGAACATTTGAATTGGATTGAGGAATCGATTGATGCTGAGAATGAGTAATGTTGGGGGATGAAGATGGAGTTGTAAATAGTAAGGCATCAGAATATGACATCTTAGATACCGGTGGATGTAGCTTAACAGCTTCCATATATGAGATACAACTCTTGCTCATTGTCTCTTTAATACCTTTTTGTCTATTAAATTCTAAACACTTTCTACTTGTGGCTTGGTGAAGGCCTTTACATAAACAGCAAAAATAATCATCTTCTTCAATATTACAGTTATCCCCAGAGTGCCCTTGACCACACTTGAAACATCTTGGTGTGGACCTACATTGATTTTTAACATGACCAAACCTGCAACAGTTATAACACTGCACAGTTGGATAAATATATAAGTCAACTGGTAAGGCTGTGTAACACATGAACACACGTGTTGGAAGTACCTGTCCGTCAAATGTTACAACAATGGTACCTGTATTTTCAAATTGTTTGTTACTATTAACCATAATCTTTTTTTTAATTCGTCTTACTTTAATAATCGCTCCACACCCGATTGGTACATTAATGTTTGCCATTACATCATCATCTGACCAATCTGTGGGTACACCCCTTATGACTCCCATACGTGTTACATTAAAAGTTGGAATAAAAGCTTTATATTTTCCTAATGCAAGGTTTTGATTGGACAAGAAAACATTAGCATCTTGAAAGTTTGAGAATGCCAAACTTATGCGATTTCTGCCTATCCGCTTAAGGCTACCATTCACAATACCCCTAATTTCATTGTTTCTCAGGAAACGCCCGAAGGTGACAGGATGCAAGGTTGTAGTATCGTTAGAAGTGGACATTTCTTTTTGAACGTGAACCACATAAGGTGAAACATCTGAGGACTGATAAATGGTGCGACCAACTGGCACATGAGTTGAATCGTTGTGAACTTTATTAGAATTGTCATGACTATTCAGTGCAGCTACTGACTGTGACTCAACAAGGCGAGGACTTGAACCAGTGAACTTATTATCAAGCTCTTTATCTTTTAATAAACATTGACAATCAGACGGCTTTTCCCTTTTATCTCCATGTCTCCTTTTTCTTTTATGGCATGACCCACACACGATTCTGGCATTAACTTTTTTGCGCTTTAATTTACTTGGGTCGGAAATAGAACAATCTGTGTCCATGGAGGACTCCAGCACATCAATTAATATTTCCATAGGTGATTGTGAAGGAAATGTCCCTCCAGGATCGTCGGGCGGATCGCCCATCTTTAAGAAGTTATAAATAAACTTACTCACCAATAATACGGCAAATTAGACACTAATAGATAGAATATACAATAAATAACTAGAAAGTACCACTAAAACTACAAATACCAATCCTTTACACCTATTTAAATATAATTTTAAATTCTACAAGAAAAACCGCGTCTGAACTTTACGAAGTTTCCCGCCCTTTTCCAGACACATTTGTACTCGATACTTTTACTCAATGACTAGTAGGTAATAGTTGGTTGGTATAAATAGTACTTTAGTCTAACTCAAAATAAACTACGATAGTCTGTTACCCGGTGTACGGTGTACGATATTGAAAACAGCTAATTACTTTTTCGAAAGTTCCCATTTATTTTTGAGAATGGAGAAGCTCAAGAAAACAAGGCGTATAAAAGTAATTCATCGATTATAAACGTTTGTGAACATTGTATGTATTGCAATAGTGGTGAATCAGAGAATAAACCTTTTAAACGGGACACAAGTATTAAATCAAAGACATTTTAGACATTACAGTAGGTAACTATGAAAAGGCCAAAGCTATTTTGGAGAAATGTTTTTACAGAAAATACGAATGTCAGCAATATTTCAATAGGGTATTTACCTGTATTCAAAATAAATTATCCAACATTAACCAATGTATAAAACATTTAAAAAAAGGGAAACCACTATTATTTTATCCTTATTATGATTTTTAACAATCTAACCATAAAGAGTATGCTATATAATTATGACGTCACATGCTTGTATTTCATATAAAACTCCATATAAACCTATCGTTTTGACATTTCATAAAAAGTTGCTGATTTGAATGGAAGTTAAAATTTTGGTGGATAACAACAAATTGTGTTTAATGTCATTAAAAATAGTAAACTATTTAGGGAGTAGTGCGGTTGACACATTCCAATCGCACTATATAGGAATCTAACTACGATTACACCTTCCGATTTCCTAATTAGAGTTTCTCTAAATAGGATAGTGTAATAACCGCTTTAGAACCGATCGCGCTTAGTTTGCGCACAGAGAGTCTTTTTTTGAAGTAAAATCTTAAGGCGCGTAGAGCACTTTTTGGGTGAACTGAACATAAATCATGGATCTCGCGTCACATCGTCACCGAACGCTTTCCATGAGCTAATGTATATATGACTTTTTGGCGGGAACCTGCGAAGTGCAACGTCACTTCGTCACTTCACTCACAGTTTTTGTTTTATTTTCATGAAATCGGTGTATTTTGAGTTTTATTGAATGATATTGGTGGCGTTTTGTCCAATAAAGATGTGAATAAAGTGCACGAGTGAAGTGAAATTAAATGAATGCGTGTATCGTGACTTTTCACGTTGTCTCAAATAGTCCACAAAAAGTTTTAGTAAAACAGCCACCAATTTACTAAAACCTGACTGACTTGACTTGACTATATGTATACTGAATTTAGTGAGGGACTGATGAATTAAACATTTAGATTTTAAGCAGCAGGAGCCCAATTCTCCAGCAGTAGAGATAAATATCATTTTCGATATATGACAAATATCGAAAATGATATTTATAAAACATGACAGATATTTATAAAAATATTTTTTTGGTAATTTCGAGATATCACACTCGATATTTATCTATCGTTAGCGAGCGATATGCAACGGCAACGGGTAAGTATTGAAGTAGAGTTCTCGCCACCAAAGAAGTCCTTGAAGAAATTATTGAAAATCGATCTTATTTCTTCTATGACAAAGGTGGACCCAGGACTTCTTTGCTGGCGCGAACTCTATTAGATATTTTAGTGATATTTTCTTTCGATATGAGACTCGATATATTTATCGATTTGGATATTAATATCGAAAGCGCGAGAAATGGCCTCGTTCACAAATAAGTTGGTGGCACTTGACTGACACTGTGTAATTTCTGTCGGTGTCATGTCATGTCGGTGTCGAACTAAATGTCGAAAAAGAATAGCTGGGAATAACAGGGCTACCAACTTTCTTACGGTGAACGGTTGTACTCGAGCATAAAGATTATGCTCTAAGGTTGTAGAGTCTGGCAACTTAAAGTAGATACTCATGCTCAAAGAGATACTCGAATTATTTGCAAACTTTTCATATGGTAATGTTTTATTTATGTCAATCTCTGTCGCTTTGATGTTGATACTTTGTTTGTATTCGTAATTATTATTTATGATTTTACAAACACTATTTCCGTGTTTGGTTCACATTCTGTTCACATTAAAAGTACGACTTTACATACAACAAGTACCGTAGGTTCCCATTTTTGGACCTGTCCGCATGCTGTCAAGCAGTAGTGTACAAATACTGTTTTACACAAAAAAAAAATAAGCTCTAAAGTATCAAGTCAGGTTATTCCAGGTACTTCATACAAATTTTGGAGTTACTAGCACAGAATAAGGATGTAACCAGTAAGGAAACTACCTACAAACTGACGAAACGGCTCACTCACACAAAGATGCGCATCGACAGGGGTCCTAAGCGGTTTTCGCGGTGCTGTCAGTAGTGAGCTCGCTAGAGTAAAAGTGTTCTGTGGTAGTGAGTGCCGCGTCAAGACGACTGGTCACGTACAAGTTTATTTCCGCGATGTTTTTAAAAATGCCACGAGCATATTGTGTAGTATACGGCTGTTTGAACTTTGCTTCAACAAAACCGGAGATATCGTTTTTTTAAGATCATATTAACCTTTCCGTTACCGGGCCTGGCCGGCTCCGATTACACGCGACGCCGCGCACGTGCTCGTTAAGTGCTTAGTTTAAGTACTTACGTCGCCGGCCGGTTGATTTATTGCTTCTTTTGTTTGAGTGTTTCGAGTTATCGTAAACAATCTTATGTTTCTTAGACGGGTATGACATTGTTTACATATTGTAATACAAGTAATAATGGTACGGTGTTCATTTTAGTTTATACAACTTGTTGAGTTGAGAGAATAGTAAATATTACGACTTCTTCAGTAAATATGATTATAGAAAAAAATATACATGATGAAACAAGGTTTTTTTTTTATTTTACCAACATATATATGATATTTACTTTATATAAAAAGTAAAATATACATATGTATTCTTGAAAAATATATAACATCTCATGATTTGAAAATAGCATTGAAGCGCGCAAAAAAACGCGGTTTACGCGCTTCGCGACGAACATTTGCAAACCTTGTTGTGAAGTTATGATGACATATTTGTGGTTTATTTTTAGTGTTTATCGTAGGAAATGTTATTATTTATAGAAATCGGGCAAAAGAAAAAAAAAGAAGATATTACTATGTTAGACAACGTTAGATATCAAAATAGGCAAATAATTTTAGAAATAGCAAGAGGTCACTTTAGGCACGATTTAGCCGCATTACTAATTTAAACACATTCGTAAATTTATTTTGCAACTAAAAGAAGAATAGATACCCTTTCTAAAAATGTATAATACTTAGACTCCGTCGATACAAAAACACACACAAAAAAATTTACGAACTTCAAGTGGCAGCAGGTAGATTTCGTCGCGTACCCTCGCGTCATTGCAAAAAAAAATTAAAAAACATTGGTCTAAAAATGTATGGTAATTTTTACAAAAATAGTAACTAATACGTATTCCTCATAAAAAAAAACTATTAGAATATGTAAATTCCAATAAATTACCATGAAATTAAAATTTTAAATGAATCACATAAAAAAAAATTCTAGACAAAAAAAGTTGGTATTTTTATTTCATTTTTTTACAAAGTAAACACGCTGTAATTGGTGTTATCATAGTATTTATATAAAGATTAATAGATAAAATGAAGATTACATACCCTTTTTCCACATAAATACCACAAAACTAAAAAAAACACAATAAAACCACATAACGGGCGAGCATAATGGCGCCAAACGCATAGACTGCCGAGACGCGTCGCGGTCACTGAACTTCAACTGGTCATATTTTTTAATTTTCTTATGAGAGTGAATGAATGTTGTGCACCAATCAGAAGCTTAGTTCACTCTCTGTCAATTCTAATAAGATACAAGCTAAATTAAACCCAATCGGATAAAGAATTAAGTAAAAACTTGCACGTATGTTGGTGGCGCGATATCGAGCCGGTGGTATACAGCGGGTACAAACCTGCCGGCGCGATATCGCGACCGTGGGCGATATCGAGCCGGTGGTATACAGCGGGTACAAACCTGCCGGCGCGATATCGCGACCGTGGCGCCTGAGAGGATTTATGATTTTACAAACACTATTTCCGTGTTTGGTTCACATTCTGTTCACATTAAAAGTACGACTTTACATACAACAAGTACCGTAGGTTCCCATTTTTGGACCTGTCCGCATGCTGTCAAGCAGTAGTGTACAAATACTGTTTTACACAAAAAAAAAATAAGCTCTAAAGTATCAAGTCAGGTTATTCCAGGTACTTCATACAAATTTTGGAGTTACTAGCACAGAATAAGGATGTAACCAGTAAGGAAACTACCTACAAACTGACGAAACGGCTCACTCACACAAAGATGCGCATCGACAGGGGTCCTAAGCGGTTTTCGCGGTGCTGTCAGTAGTGAGCTCGCTAGAGTAAAAGTGTTCTGTGGTAGTGAGTGCCGCGTCAAGACGACTGGTCACGTACAAGTTTATTTCCGCGATGTTTTTAAAAATGCCACGAGCATATTGTGTAGTATACGGCTGTTTGAACTTTGCTTCAACAAAACCGGAGATATCGTTTTTTTAAGATCATATTAAGTTGGTAAAACATAACACAAAATACAAATCTAAGATGGCGGCTGCAATAGATTATAATATTATTATCAAGTACAACGTCATGGGTGTCGTTTTTATGGTTTTCGAGGGTGTTGTAGCCGATAATGCAGTCAAAATATAAATCCAAGATGGCAGCTGCGCAAAACTATGATCTTTTTCGTCATGAGTGTCGTTTCCATGGTTTTCGAGGGTGTTGAAACCGATAGTGCTGTCAAAATGTAAGTCCAAGATGGCGGCTGCAAGAAATCAACTTTTTCTTCATGGGTGTCGTTTTTATGGTTTTCGAGGGTGTTGAAGCCGATAGTGCTGTCAAAATGTAAATTCAATATGGCGGCTGCAAGAAAATATCAACTTTTTCGTCATGGATGTCGTTTTTATGGTTTTCGAGGGTGTTGAAGCCGATAGTGCTTTTGCAGTCAATAATTTGTAATTTATGAAGAATAAGGGTATTTTTTATGCAATGGTTTTTTAAATACTAGGTATCACACGCATTTTGGGGTTGGTACGCGCCTAGCGCGCGCCCAACCGCAGCTTGCCTACGCTCCCGCCAAAACTTATAAAAGGTTATGCCATAATGATAAGTTAGTAACCTACCAAAAAAAAAAAAGATCTTCACTGTTTTCCGCATTTTAAACTATCGAGATTAACCGACACAATGAGATACCTATTTTAAATTTTATTTGTAAACTAGCTATTTCAATTCGATTAATTAGTCACTACAGAAAATATAATGTTTTAATAAAAATAAAAAAATACTATAAAACATTAAAAGTGTCAACCCTATTGCTTCAATGGAGTGTAGGTAATTATTTTATCAACTAGGCTTAGTTTCCATACTGGTTACATCTTTATACTGTGTTACTAGTGTGAGATTTTTGTCACGCTTTTTCAGTCTCTACTTTCGTTTGCCAGGCTCTTCTAGAATTTTTCCTTATATTTCCTTTATTTAGGGAAGGCAAAGGGTTTTAGCCCATACAGCTTCATCACATCACATTTATAATCTTCTTCTCACATTAGTACCTACTACCAAGGGCTGATCCAGGTATTTTTTCTGGGAGGGGCACAAGGGTCAGACGGGCAAAAATAATCAACAATAACTGTTAAAAATAAACTTGAAATTACTTGTATAATAAAGACAATTTTCTTTTATGTTTCCTGCTAAAGATGTCCAGCACTTCTTTAGCGTTAATTTTTGTCGCAATGTCTTGATGGATATGCAATTAAAGCCAGTCCATTCAAACGCTCTTCTGTCATCCTGCTGCGAAACAACTCTGATAATTTGATTTGCCTATAAGTATGTAAGTATATGTTACCGGCCAAACTAGATTTCAGACCAAACTAGTTTGTACTAGGCCAAACTGGTTTTGAATTATCATGCAAGTAAAAAAGGGTTTCCGTGCAGTTAAAAAACAACAAAGTGTACTTCTACTAACCTAAAGTATCCGGGTGGTTTCTGAATAGGAAGGGAAATTGATCACCAAATTACGATTACTTACATATGTGAAAACATTGTACATGTAACTTCTAAAATCTGTTTTCTCAATTCAAAATCAGTTTGGCCTAGGACAAACTAGTTTGGCCGGTAACATTTACATGTACTGTGATGGAAACTCCACAACCGTCACCCCTCCTAAATACGTCCTTGCCTACTACTAAAGTCTGGCAACATTATTAATCCGTCAAAGGCACGTCAAAGTCTTTGGTTAGTAGAGTTGTCAGTTAGAGTTGTCAGTATTTTGTGAACTCAATTATTTTTCATTTAAGTTATATTCTAATAAATAAATCAACACACTCGTTTTTTTTACTCACATCCATGACAGCAAGGAAGGCTTCGACACACTTTAGGTCACACCAAACGGAGCCTTTAAAAACAAATGACTTTTTGAAGTGTGTTTTTAACCACAGGTATTTTCTAAAGATGTGAGAAAAATTTCAGGGATTTATTACACAAAAATATCACCTAGTCGAATCTTAAGTTTTTGCCTCGTTTCGAAAAAATTGTAGATCCAGGACTGATTAATTAATGGAGGTCTACCACCTTGCTTTTCCATAGTCACTTACAAAAATGTAACTGAAATACCTACATGTTATGAGATCATGTATGATTGATTACTCAATTAATTACAAACATTTTTTCATTCCATCTATTCGAAAAGGGCGACTTGGTTCGCCTTTAAGTGCACCCAAAGGTGGTGTTTTCTATAAGAAACTTTTGTCTGGCAGTAATGAGTTTTTAATCCACTTTATAAGTGCGCCGTAATTATCTTTTCATTCCATCTATTCGAAAAGGACGACTTGGTTCGCCTTTAATTAAGTCCACCCAAAGGTGGTGTTTTCTATAAGAAACTTTTAGCGGGCAGTAATGAGTTTTTAATCCTCTTTATAAGTGCGCCGCAATTATCTTTTCACTTCAGTAGCTCAAACATGTAGGTTTTGCTGCCTGAAATCAGTGAGCAAAATCGCAGACTAAGTAACTTTTTAATTATTTTTTCAGAAAGCCGCGAATATTTTATTCAGCCTTGGGTCATGGGTATTTGACTGACATTCAAATCAGCAACTTTTTATGAAATGTCAAAACGATAGGTTTATATGGAGTTTTGTATGAAATACAAGCATGTGACGTCATAATCATATAGCATACTCTTTATGGTTAGGTTGGTCATTAAAAATCATAATAAGAATAAATTTAATAAAATAATCATGGTTTCCCTTTTTTTTAGATTTTTATACATTGGTTAGTGTTGGATAATTTATTTTGAATACAGGCAAATACCCTATTCGAAACATTCACACTCTCTCTTTCCCGCCATTAGAAAGAGAGAGAGACAATGACCAGCCCTTTCGAAGTTCCGATTTTGACTTCGACCTCAAAGACAAACACGTTCGGAATTTCGTACTTACTAAAGAAATTTTGCAAAAAGATAATATTTCTTTGAATGTAATTTATTGAATTTTTAACTTTTTGTTGTATTTAAACGAAAATAAGTATTTACTGCAAATGAAACTGATATATAACTTGTAAATATTTATTATCTCCTAAAGTGTTCTCGCTGCTGATGTGAAAAGTTATGTGTGTTACACGAGAGTAAAGTTTTTTGCATCTCGTGTCTTTGAATCCCTCGCCACACTCAGGGTTCAAAATCAGCACTCGCAGCAAAAATCGACTTTGCTCTCTTGTTGCACAAATAACTATTATCGCGCACTTTTTGAATTTGGAATATCTTAGTGTTCAGCGCCAAAGAAATCGAACGCAAATATTGTTTGAAGAAAGACTGGCTGGTACGACTGCACATAGTCACGCCGCCGGCTGAATAAAAAAAAAAGATCAAATTAAAAACGCGCGAACTACAGCACAGCCTGCATTTTTTCGCCAATTTTCACGGATTGTTAGAAATTCATGGTTTTGTTTTGAAATAAAATATTAGGCGCCTTTTATTTTCTCATAGAGGTGATGAAAAGTAGAGTGTATCACTCGGGCGCAAAGTATATTTTTGTCTCGGGCGACGTACTTTGTTTTTTTTTTTTCCTGAGTTAGCTAGTTTTTGTGGGTTTTCATCGCTGTATTTTAGTTAATATGTTGGTTAATTTTTAGGTTAAATTATTCATTTTTTATCCTGCTAATGGATACAGGATTGGGACGTACTTTGTTTCCCTCGCTACGTTCAGTCAGGATTCTAATAAAGTATACCTCGCTACGTTCGTGATTCTATTCTAGAGTCCCTCACTTTGCTCAGGATTCAAAAAAGCGCCCTCGTCGTAAAAATATTATTTTGCTCCCTTATGATACAATCTACTATTGTGTTTTTACCTTGTGGTTCTTTGTACCCTAAGGGCCGAATTTTCAATTGATGGATAAAATATTCCTACGATAAGTTCATAAAAAAATGTTTCTAAATTCAATTTAACCGCCAGATACACTTTATCTTGCCATTGAAAAATCAGGCCTAAAACGAAAAATACCAAATCGCGTGTGGCAGCTACTATAAATATAGCCAGCAGCAAGCAACACTCAAGTAGAGTAGAGATGATTTTATTTTAGGACATGGTAACACTGAGAAAAAACCTTTTTTTGCTTCGGCGAACCCGGCGCGCGCATGTCTCGGTCTTCCTCCTAAAATTACGAAGTTGTAATAAATAATGGCTTCGACAATGAATTCGAAGCATACAGAAGTTAACGGTGACTTATCGTGTCCGTGTCCAAATAAAATGTCGAATAAAGTAACTGTTGTTTTGGGTGCTCAGTGGGGTGACGAGGGTAAAGGAAAAGTGGTGGATCTGCTGGCTGTGAATTCTGACATGGTGTGTCGCTGTCAGGTTAGTTCTACTATTTTTTTAATTACTTATTATAAGATCATCTTTGTAAATTTTAGGAACATCTCCAAAAAATATTTTACATTAGTTTGTGCTGCCTTTACATTAAAAAGCAGAAATCTTTATTTTAGGTTATAATATTTTTTTATAATATTCACGAAATTATATTATCCCAAATTTCCCTACCCTTATCATATTTCGGACGCCAGAAGTCATTATAATGTAAGTTCGCGTTATTGGCGGCGAGCCAGAATTTGTTTTCAAAACATGCGAGGGAAAACATTGTTTTATGAATTCACGATTACTCTGTATGTGCCAAGTATCTTAGTGGCTTTAATATTGCGTAAACCAGTAGCGTCTGGGATTAATTATGTAACGTGTATAGGTAATTATTATTATTAAAAGTGTTAATAAATATTTAGCTAGTTGAACTTGGTCATGTGACTTAGAGAGATGTTGAATGAATTATATTCAATGTTGGGTATTAATAGAGTTGGTATAATGCTAATTGTGGATTCCCGCCAAGGTCTGGGGCGTTTATTGTCGCCGCTTCGCTACTGAACACTATTTTTGCTTTTTGTTATAGTATTCATCTGTCCAGGGCTCCCATCTAATTTTGATTTAATTATTGGGTGTGTTGTATGTAATTAAGGCTAGGGCTTTGTGGAGAATTGTGTAGCTTTAACTTAACTTTCATTACCTTATGAAATATCCAATAAAAGAATATAAAACCTAAAACTACTCTCTGAATAAGGGGGCATAATGTGTTTTCATAGGCAGCAATTAAAATATTTAAAAAGTTATCATAATTAATAAGTTCCTTAAGCATATTATTGAACATTAAACATTATGCTGATAATTGTTAGTTGCTACGACCCAGGGTGTGTATCATCTGTCTATAACCAGATTTTACTGGCTAGTTTGATAACATGCAAGTCATAACATATGAGTCACACATAGACCAGGCTGATTTGTAAGTCGGTTTAGGCTTTTAAGTTAATAATAATGTTGATATAGATTTTTTACAATGAAAAATCTAATGAATATTTAAATGAGCTTTATAACTATTGAAAACAGACGCACATTTGCATGTGCATGCTGAGCTGCTTTTCAGTTTACTCATGTACTCTGACTATGATGTATGCTAAGAGATTTTAGAAGTATAAAAAGAACCTCGATTACCCATTACATTTTTACCATTGCACCGCTCGCCGGCCATGTAGGGCTCATCTTCATATCCCTGAGCCACCTCGATCGTCCACTAACTTGATTAATAAAGAAAATAAACAACTGGCTCTTCAAATTGAATTGTGTTAGAAATCAGTCATCTTAATTCCCCAATCCCGAGTGATCGGTTTTACCGGAATAAAAAAATCCCGTGTATATTCCAGGTTATAAGCTATCTATATCTCAAGTTTCATACAATTTTTTTTTTTTCTTGTTTACAGACGCTTCATTGTACTCGTAACCTTGTGGCTCAAAAACTCAACATCTTTGTAATCCTGCTAAAGAGATTTAATTAGCATAAACTAGGTACTTTGTTTACACATATAATCTAAGATGCATCTACAATATTGAAGCATTATACAATGTCCAAAACAAAGAAAGAAAGAAAATATATTTATTTTGATAAACCTACACTTAACACTACACATGCATTTATCAGACAACCAAAGCAAACAAAAGGAAGAAAACATTAATATTGTGTGACATCAAAAAAAAATAATACATTCCGATTTAGAACCTCCTCCTTTTTTTAAGTTTGTAAAAATGGCCAGTGAGTTAGTAAAACACTGTTAGCTTGTAGACTGTAGTCGGATAACACTAGTGAATTTCAGTCACTGCCATAACTAGCGAGGTCCAAACCGAAACCGTCGGCATAGGATATGATTGATAAGTTAGGAATGGTGCCTTATGCCTAGTTAAGTATAATGTATATCGGTGGTACTTTGGACCACTATACCTCTTATTGTGGGTTACCACAGTGCGCGGATTCGCGCTTTTTATCTGAGGCCTAATTCTCTGCAATAAATTGTATAAAATCCATTATGTTTTTTTCATAATGTTGATAAGATGTGGAAGTGGCGAGAATCGGGACAATGAAATTTTGTATGCGGGAATTGCTTTTAGAATTCTATCATACGACAGTATAGGTTATTCAATTAAAACTCTAAGGGTTAGTACGTATATAACGAACATGAAAACTTACTGTTTAGGATTTAACACAGAAATATATGTATACATCCGAAAGACATTACCCCTCCTTCCTGGGGTAATCTGGTTAAAACACTTACATCCACTTAATATGCAATAACATATCGCCCCCAAGTAGTTTATAAAGAAATGTGTTTCAAACTTGACCAGATAAGATAAATAAAGTTATATCAAACCCGTGTAATGTATGTATATAATACAGATATGGAACAAAAAATGAGGAAGTCGTTATTATAAAATCCTTGAAGTTATGTCGATAAAGACCATCCGCGATTGGATAACGATGTTAGATGCGATTTTATTGCAAATTGTCACGATGATATTCAATCATGATGCCCTCATGTTGGCAGTACCCCGAATATCTTACTTTACTGCAATTTGACTATACTACGACCTTACAATTTCTAATTCTGAACCTTAAGTCGACCACCCAGGGTCCTTGAATTACTTTTTGCAAAAGCTCGATGGCAAAACATTCCATCATAAAAAAATATGTATCATAAAGATTATATTATATAGAAAGTTTTGTTATATTACAAGTAATGACCTTGATTTCTTTACCCTTCCCACCGAAGGCCGTATTTCTCAGGGTTCCGGTTCTAGGTTAGTCGGACATAATATTCGTTATACTCATTTTTTGGCGCATTTCCCATTTTTATAGAAACTCCTATTCGCTGGTAGCGAATGTAAACATCGGTAAAGTATTAGAAATTCGAGCCAATGCAGCTTTTAAAATTTACGTTACACTATTTTATTTTGGAGGCAATATAAACATGTGCTGCATTCTGCATAAATAACCATCTGAAAGTTTAACTTCCTAGCAGACAAGGTTCGAACTGATAATTTCTATTTCAAATATATATTCAAATCTTTGATAATTATCGTGATAACAATCAAGATAAATATATTTCGATAAATATAATCGAAAATAATGATTTCTCTTCAATTTGTCGTATCGTAATAGACGACTGTGTGTATCGGAACGCGAGCCACTTCACTTTTGTCGTGTTTCACATTGAATCGTTCATTTAGCCAAAACAAACATGTTGAAGTTCGTTGAAGATGAAATTTTTGATAATTATCGTGATAATAATTAAGGCATATTTATCTTGATAATTTCAAACCGAATTATACCGAAGACAGAATTATATCCTCACGCTAATAATAATTATTACTACCTTATCGGCCTTCGGATAAAATGAGTTATGGGGTGCGAAATACACTGGCGAAGGGAAGAAAATCTTAATTCCAACCTCTACCTTTTTCTTCAGTGTTTCACGTATTCTAAAAGATTTTATCTCAATGTCAATCTTGTATGGACGTTTGGCCCACCACAAGCGGCGATATCACCGTCGTAATCCGGACATTTAAGTATTGTTACTGTTAGTGATAGTTTTTGATAACAAGATAAAAGAGCAATGTCCTATCCGTTTGGTATAATCTAAATAAGTTTCTTTCTCTGACTCTATTGAGTAGAGTCTGCAGAAGCAGAGCAGTAGACCTCCTGTCCTAGTATCGCGTTAGGTTACATAAGATAGCAAGGCATCTACCTATATGATATGAGTACTGTACAACTAAGATCATAATATGATATTCTTTCGCAACTTTAGTGTCAATTTGTTATTGTATTTTGTTGCAACATTTTGCCCTATTTTGTGCAACTGTGTTGCAATTCGTGCTGCTGACAAAAGCGGTGAAATCTTACTCATTAACTTCAAGGATTGTTTTGCTTTCGTTATTTATTATTTTATCAATTACATTAAACAAAATAAGTTTCGCTGTCTGTATGATTTTACTATGATTAAAACACGATATTTAATTTATGTATGTAATTTATAGCTTATATTTATTGATTAAATAATAATTATAAAAATGTTTATTCAATTATTAAAAGTTGAAAAATGTAATACAGAATAAACTTAACAGTAATAATATTACTATATTAATAGTAAGAATAATCTTGTAGGCTATAAAAAGGTTCAAGCAAGATTTGCGTCTGACTCTCAATCTAAGAGAATACCTGTGTTTTGAGTCTATCAGTGTATTCTTGCTGTGACTACTTTACAACACTGATTAGTTACACAGTATTAATGTCCGATTTAGATAAAGGAAACTAAATATCTATAACAATAGGATTGCTTTAAACCTTAAATTCATATTTTATAACCTCAATACATACTTAGTATTTCAAGACTATAGAGAAAATTAAATTTTTAGACAAATGTGTGGAGAAAGAAGAAACAAGAAATCAATCAACATCATTCAAGTGATCTTATTTTGCTTCCCATGTCAAATAATGTACCAATATATCCTATCAATAAGGCATTTTTCATTGATCTCTTTACTATAACTTATTATTTTTCTCTCTACTATCTCTCTGATGATTATAAATAACAAACTCATTTTATTTATTTTAATGTCGACGGCATGTAAACGACAATTAGACAAGTTGCGAATGCTGTCATCCACAGAATGTAAAAGGGGAAACAATAATACAGATAACTATCATTGCAAATAACTTTGAAGTACCCGCCTGGCTGGCTACCACCTTCAAGTTGAAAGTCTGTCGCCTAACACCTATTGGTGTGTTCCGGCAGCTGCACTTGAGAGCCAGTACCTTCTAGGCTTTGTGTGCTTACCACCTTCGGCCACATCATCACCTACCATAGTGAGATTGTGGTCAAACACAAGCCTATAGAAAGTAAACAAAAAATAAAACCAAAAAGTACTTATGGAGTACGTGTTACGGTAGCAACACTATTTTGCTATATTTTGCTATATTCTATAACCTGCAGAAAGTAACAGAATGTGCCTAAACATGATTTGCAAATCAAGGATTCGTCTGCTTACCACACTAAAATTATAATTGCCACCGTTGTTGTGTTGGACGAGCTCAATCGCATTTGCATGCTTTTTGGCATAAAGAATTGACGTAATAATTGATTACTATAATTGTTGCGACACTTCTTCACAATAATAGAAATTGGCACAGCGTTTCTCGCGGAATACTCAGGGAAGTAATTTATGCCATATAAAATTTGAGTAAACGCAAACGCCTGTTTCCAGTCAGGGTACAATTTTCGACGATATATCTAGGCGAAGTTGGGCCCTTACTAAATGTTGGCATTAATCAATACTTTCAGGGGTGAAAGTTTAGGTACCTCTCGTAGTAATTAAAAAAAATACTCAGTATTAAATCAATAACGTATTTCATGAAATTCTACCAACGAAGTCCAATTAACAAACAAAGTGACAATGTCGAGGAAAACTGAGTAATGAACGGCCAAGGTCCGTCATGCTTTCCTTGTGTTATTTTCTTATTGCTTTACCTTGACTTCTACGAATTCGTTTAGAAATTGTAATTGCCTATAATTGAGAAACCATTAAAATTCTTTACGATAGATCATCTGATACAATATATATTACGTGAGACTTTAAAGCAGGTCTAGTAAAACACAGGTTTTAAGTATATCTATCACTTTCTAACGTCATTTAACAAATTGTGACGGGGCTAACATAAATCCTGGGTTTTACATTATTGGCTTTAAACCACCTCACGTAATGAGGCCGTATGCGTTTTCCATATTCACTGATTATTCCTAACTGTTTCTAAGATGGCGTGTAACAATTCTTTCTTTCCAAGGGTTCAACAAATTTACAGTCTTGCAACGTGCCTTTATTTATCTAGTAATAAATGTCAGTTTCTTCGTCATCCAGTTTAATGCCAAGATAAATACACTTCAAACGTAGTGATTTTTAAAATAGCAACATTATTTTCAGGGTGGCAATAATGCTGGTCACACTGTCGTCGTAGACGGCAAAGAGTTCGATTTCCATTTGCTGCCCAGTGGCATCATCAATCAGAAATGCACGTCTGTTATAGGTAAGTTAATTCATGAAATTATTATAATTTTATTGAAGACGATGGTACACAACCCATCTAGTTAAACAGGCTCCCCAAAGATGAAGCAATGATCCAAGAAGCAGAAAACAATTTGACCAATTTCGATTCTCAAAAATCATCAATTTATAACCAATTTAAAACCAAGGTTTGTCTGGAAACTAATAAAGATCAATCGAAATGGCCTGATGCATCATGTGGAATTCAAATGATTAGATATTGTTTATTCACCAGTATTGTGTATGCAGCTTTTGCAAAATCAGACTTATCGTCTTATTCTCCACGGAGCAATAGGTATAGGTCTAAATTGAATTCGGGTATCATTCTAATAGAACAGTATTTCGGCGAGCGTAACCCTAGATCCAATTATCCCGTTGCTTTGTACAGAAAAGCCGTTTGCACATTATAAGACACGAACTCTAGACAAGAAAAATATTTGTATGCGCGTGTCTGATCCGAAATAAGAAAAAAATTCTTGTAATATGTATGGTCTCATATAACAAACAATGCGACTGCATTTCTTAAAAGACATTTCTTTTAATGTGCATTAGGCCAAAGGGTGCTAATAGAGGGGCGCGGTACGAAATAAGTATTGTAGTTGAGGTGCTTTAGACAGTCCTGTAATGCTACTGCAAAAAAATTGTATATAGACTAAATTTTCTCCATTATAAGAAAAAATTAAAGATCTCGTCCAATTCTTATCAAATCTTGAATTTGACACGTATTTGAGTCTTCATAAACATCTACTATCCTTACTTATTCTTAAATTACAGGATGTTGATAAATAGATGTAAATTTAGTATGATTATTGACCGATAACGCTATACTATCTGTCCTTGAATGATTGCCAAACGATTGCATCATACAATGTGGTGTGTATACTATACCATCTACGTATCTGTATGCAGTTATTTTTAATACTTTATAGGAGTTCTGTTGGAATTTGTTGAACAATTAAAGGTTTTGGGAATCTTGGCTCTATCTCTGTTCATTTGTCTTGCCAAGTATTTAATATTTGCATGTTTTATTAAGTTTCTAGTGTTCCCGCAGTTTCATCCGCCCTTAGAGATTGAATTTTGAAATATCCTTTCTTAGTGCAACCATCGTTATTTAAAGAACCTGTGTGCAAAATTTCAAATTTCTATGCCCAATGGTTTAGGCTGTGCGTTGATTGATAGATCAGTCAGTTAGTCAGGACAAGTCTTTTTAGATGGTTAGATAATAAAGGGTGAAAATTTGGGATGGGATACGAGGCTTTGGTCGTTTCGGTCCGCTCGTCATTCGGTCCGCGGTCCGAAACTCCCCCTGCTATTTTTGAAGTGGTCGATTCGGTCCGGTGTCAGAATGAATATAAAACGATAGTGTTTTTTTATAGTTTTGGTACTGATGGATAGAAAAATCTTACTAAGGACTACTGTAACGTCCGTAACCGTACCGTAAAATCATAGATTTAGGATAAACATGATGACGAATACGTTACTTGTACGTTCCGGAAAATAACATCGATAAGTAAGAAAGCGTTATTGAAAATGAACAATCACGTTGCGTCATTTATGTGTAAACGTGTTGAGGACAATCGTGACAGAAATGTCGCTCTTCATGTATGTTTTTCCTTTATATTTTTTCCGGGGACATTCCTAGTTGTGACTTGAATATCATCAGCGACAATTGGGTGCTCTATATCTAGCGATATTACGTGAGTCGGTACTGTACTAGGTATTATTTATTTATTCCATGCCAGCCAATATCTGGGCTTGGATACTCGTATATGGTTTAATCTGTGGGCGTGAATTTTATTTATTCCTTTACTAGTTTCCGGCCGTTTTCAGGGGATCTGATATTTTCCTGTAATATAAAATATTGTATGTTTTAGTCCAGGATATGATCAATCTATGTACCAAATTCCTTTCAAATTCGTTCAGCTACATACATATTTTTAACATTACTGGATTTGTTGGAAAGTGATGTATGATAATGTATAGTATAATTATAAACTTGCGTACCAGTTTAGACCCTAGGGTATGTGCGGTGAATCGAGTTGTTGGTGATGATGAAGTGGTTACGCAATACATTAATAGTTACTGCGTATTTCAATGTGATTATGTTGTTACACTCATTAAATATTTGAATGGCGCGATGGTATGGTATGACTTTATCGCTATTATTTATATTACATAATGGTTGATAGGTTACAAGAAAATATTGTGTTTACGCCATTTTTTTTACTATGGATAGGCTTGTTTGTCAGTCTCACTGTTGTAATCGATTATGTGGCCGTAGGTGATCCTCGAATTGAACTGACTCGCTAGTGCGGCTGGACACTCCGGTAGTCACCCAATTACCGTGCTATGGTTTCCTCACGATGTTTTCCTTCGCCGAGGTCTCAAGCTTTGTAGGGTTCGAACCCACGACCTGACGATAGGGCAACCCATTGTATTCGTATTCGATGTCACTACTTGTGAGCTTTCATTAGAATATTTTGGTAAATATTATATCAAGTTTACAAGTCTCTTTGGTTATCTAAAAACGTTTATATTTGGCTGAAAATTTTAACACTAGAACGCAATTATTTTTATAGGGCCGCCTATTGTATTCTGCATTGGTGGCAAACAAGTTTCCGGCTCACCTAAGTTACGTTTTGTATTGCTACTCCAATAATATGTGGTGTAACAATAGTGTTATCTGATCTATCTCTATATATCTATCTACGGAAAATTGCTTCTCAATTATTCAGAGTATGGTAATATTTAACGTGACCCTGACATAAAAGTCGGAAAATTCATCAATAATATTGAATAAAAAATGGAAAACAATCAATTTATGTTGTCATACGGAAAATTGTGTACTGTGGATATTATGTGTGTAATCGTTTGTTTTAAATGACAGTTTAGTTTAATCTAAATAGATTCCGCCCCGCAGTTTCACCGGCGTTCCCCAGGGATCTTATGTTTTCCCGGGATAAAAAGTAGCCTATGTTCTTTTCCGTACCATAGGCTATCTGCATACCAAATTTCATCGCGATCGGCTCAGCGGTTTAAGCGTGAAAAGGTAACAAACAAACAAACTCATTTTCGCTTTTATAATATTATAGTTAGGATTACATCTGCCAAACTGCTTCGCTGATTAGATTATTTATAGTCCATGAAATTAAGGATTTTTTCTCTGAAGTTTTTCATTGAGGAAATTATGTTAGGACCAAAAATGATATCGTTAGCCCTTATATACGATGTAATAACCCTGTGTGATGTGTATATATATTTGTAATTCACCAGCAGTTTTAAAGGGTAGATTCCCATCCATACTACTACTCAATATGAACAACTTTTACCATTAAAAAAATCTGGAATCGCGAAAAACTAATATTTTTTCCTAATCCATGCGTTGCAATTTTATTTTTGTTCAGAAACCATCGCGTGAAAACTCACCGAAGTTTCAACGGATGAATGATATAGGAGCGCATATGCTACAAACAAAAAAACAAACAGACAAACAAATATTTACAGCATTATTTACTATAGTGTATAAAAGCTGGTGAATACTGAATAAGCTCAAATTCGACTACAATTCCCCAATAATTTATATATTTTTGTATAGTGAGAAACAGTTTACGAAAAAAATATTGATACTAGTATTTCCCATTACCATTTATGTTCAACCTTCGACGCTGACCTTCAACTCAACCATTGCATGTTTCACAAATCATTTTCTTTAGTTAATCCTTTAATAATACAGACAATAACATGCAAATGAGACGTTGTCAGGTAAAAACAAATTTCACGGTCGATGTAATGAACAGTGCCAGGTACGGTGATACATCTGTCTATTTATTTGCATTTCTGTCGTTATATCATTATTGTACTGCCCGTGGTAGATATGGTAATATTTGTTTGATTAGTTGGCAACATTATGGGAGGTGGGAGGTACCACCTAAAGCTTGCGTTTCCACCAGAGATGCGTAGCGAGGGATATGTGTGTTTTTATCCGCCAATAGGATACGATCCGACGATCGGAACGCAGCCTAAACCCGCATTTAAATAATATATATTTTTTTAATAAAAAAATGTGTAATTGTTTACCAAGTATTACGAATACTTAATTATCAAAACTATTTATATTGAACTCTATTGCTGAGATATGAGAGATCTTTACTGTTTTGTAAAGCTGTAATTAGAAAATTAGTCATCTGATTCCAAGGTTGTACTAAATTATGGTACGCAATATTCAGTAGTAGATCGCCATTGTTTGATACGATGACATTGGTTCAAGTAATTGAAAAGATGATATTGAAAAGATGATATTGAAAAGAAAAACAATTAACTGGCAAAGTTCGTGACGGGTACACGTTGAAAACATTTTATATCTATAAAATTTCATTTTTTTTATTGAATAATATTTCTACACACTATTTACAAAGAGAAACTGCACAAACAAACATCTCACACAATACAAAGTACACCGTTAAGTTTCTAAATTGTCCAATTACTAAATAAACAAACAAAAAAACTGGGACACTATTCCTCCACACACGGCCATCTGATACATCTGTCTGACCCCAAACTAAGCAGAGCTTGAGCTATGGAAGCCAGATAACTGATATTACTACATGTTATACTACTTTTCTTTTATAAATATACATACTTACTAGTGGGCCCGACAGACGTTGTCCTGTCCAAACTCGATTACGACGCCATCTACCGGGTCCAATTGTATTTTCAAACCATCCAGGGACCCGCTCAAATATACACACAAAATTTCATCCAAATTGGTCCAGTCGTTTAGGAGGAGTTCAGTCACATACACACGCACACAAGAAATATATATATTAAGATATAGAAAATTCCCGCATGGGAAGACATTAGTTCCTAGTTCGTGATAAAATACCGTTTCTCGGTCCTTTTCTTTTTTAAATTCTTATAGGCTATCGAAGCCCACTGTCTCCTCGCCTTTACCTTATTGCTCTGACTTTGCACAATGATGACATAACACTGTCCTCAGGCAATGGTGTGGTGATCCACCTGCCGGGACTCTTTGAGGAGTTGAAGAAGAACGAGCTGAAAGGCATGCAAGGCTGGCAGGAGAGGCTCATCATTTCAGACAGGGCGCATCTTGTGTTCGACATGCATCAACAGGTTGGTTATAGTTTTGCATTATATATTTTAACTAACACCAACCCCGCGGTTTCACCCGCGTTCCCGAGGGTGCTAATGTTTTACCGGTATGAAAAGCTCGATTATATATATGTATATTCGGAATATATTCTGTGTGCCAAATTCGTTAAGCTGTTACGGAGTTGAGTGGTAACAAACATCCAAGCATACAAACATACACATTTATAATATTAGTAGGATATAATAATATTGTAAATGTATATTGTACCTTTATTTAACTTTGTAGATGTAATTATGTATAGATATCATTTAAGTACCTATATCACCTACATAGCATCGAATTATTACCTTCAGAAACCTAGTACGCCCGCGTTTTGGGTCAGAATCTGATCCAAATGCGTATAGGTATATGCACACTATAATTGCGCCTGTGTGTATGAAATATAAGTAGAAAGAAAGACAAATTTATTAGACACCACAATAATTATAGTACAATGACACAGTTCCGCAAACAGCAAATTTTTGGGTTAGCTTCTAGCTTCGTGAATATATAACTAAATATTCTGTGAATATTTCAAGCGTCTACCTGTTGCCGTTATCAATATCGAGCAAAAAAGAGCAAAAAAAATCACGTTTGTTGTCTGGGAGCCCTCTTAAGTATTTATTTTATTCTGTTTTTTAGTATTTGTTGTTGTAGCGGCAACAGAAATACATCATCTGTGAAAATTTCAACTGTCTAACTATCACGGTTCATGAGATACAGCCTGGTGACAGACGGGCAGACAGACGGATGGACAGCGGAGTCTTAGTAATAGGGTCCCGTTTTACCCTTTGGGTACGGAACCCTAAAAATTATGAATACATCACAATTATAAGATTACACGTTGATCCGTAAACTATGCTATCAAACAAATCCACAATAGATCAATATTAGATATAAGCCCTTCATAATCAACTAAACAAACATACATAACGTCTAATGATATATGTAATCCAATTGATGGTACGATAAATAAAGCTGATAGCAAATGTTTTATCAATATAGTGTCTTTATTTTGCGGTGATAATGTCGATAAATATCGCGTGACACAATATGTGGGATACTTGCAAGCCTTTTTGTAAACTTTACATTGCGAATCAGGGTCGTAAACGTTAAAAATCGTTTAAATGCGGGTCGGACTCTAGCATCGATGGTTCCATATAAAATTATAAGTATGTATATCGTCTATCACGGGAATCGTAAGAATAAATTGGATTTAGGGACAAACTTAATTTTGCCGCTGGAAAACTGTTGTCGCCATACATCGACATAGGTCGCGGTCAGTTTACCAACTGCATACTTTTTTCTTATTGAAATGAAATGAAATTGTTTTTACGTACATTTCGTTTACGTTATGTTTTTTTGCTATCGCGATTTTAGAATTCGACACATAGTAAAAGTTCGTGAATATAACAAACCCAACATTGGTTTGGAAGTGATGAGATCTCAAAGTATCCTCTCTGTATTTAGAGTGAAAAAACACCCAAATAAATGACTTCTTTGTGTTGATATACTTAGGTACAATGTGGAATGATTCCGTTACTGTTTTCTATCATAACTGTCCATTCTATACAAGACGGTCTAATAAATTGACAAATCCCCTGGTATTGTAAGTACCCTTAGAGTTCGCACCAAAGAAGTCCCGTGGAATTAATAAAAATCGATCTTAATTCTTCTAGGATAGAGGTGAACCTTGGGGACTTCTTTGGTGGCGCGAACTCTAGTGAATATTCTGTCCGCTTGCTTGAGAACATTGTTACGTAAAAAGGAGTGCGCAACTCAGTCCACGTGACTTATTGAAACCTTAACTTTGTCCATTTTGCAATGAATAATTTTTTGATTGTCCATTTTTTTTTTCTTTGTTTTTTACTTTACAACTTAGTTGTTTTCGAAACAAAATTATTTATTTCATTTGACTTTGACGATGAATTTGGTATTGTCTCTGTTTTCTACCTCGCATCTTGGTTCTTTTTGCACCAGATTATTTATTACTTCTACTTTGACTTTCTTACTTTCCGACTATTTCGATGATGAAAATTGTGGTACTACATAGGTACTGTGAAAAACTATGCCTCGTTCATATTCATCTAAATAAAGGCTGATGCATGATAGTAATGCTGAGCGGAAATGAGTCGGTAGTAAAACAGACTATGCCCCTAACATATGCCGGCATAGCAAGAGTCCAGGGGAATACCGTAGTGCGAATTCCCGACAATGCCCGTTGTTTCTCAGTAGATATGTGTTTGTTGAAAACAATAGTCTCTTTGTTTGATTATATTGGATACCCAGATGGTGGTATTTACAATGAATGTGTATTTATATGGAACCCGAGTACGGTGTGATAATATTTTATGACAATGTACCGAGAAACAACTGTTTGAATTGCGAACCCACAGGGCAGGGACCTTGCATACTATTTCGTATAAAGATTTATAAAATCCGATGACTGCGGCGCGTACGGCTCCTGTGGCGCGTCTAGGTGCGCGTCCACATTTAGAGATATTTTATGGACCGAAAAGTGACATAGGGAACGCGGGTTAATATCACTATCCAGTTTCTGGTGGTTTTTCGAACATTTCTATTCTAGGTCCACCATCCCTAATTAGTATATCCGATTCTATGCTATTGCTATAAATGCGAAAGCGAGAGTTGTGTTTGTTGGTTTCTTTCTTTCACACAATAACGGAGCAATGGGTCAACGTGTTTTTTTTTCTTCATAAAGTTAGATTATGAACCGGAGAGTATGTCACACTACTCTAGTTACTTTTTATCCCGGTAACACGGACCGCGGGTCGAAAGCTAGTTACAAGATAAAGGCGTAATAGACGCACATTTATTCGCATTTATAATCAGCACGCATATACCACAATACCTACGTTGCTTACATAATTAAAACCCCTGATAGAATTTATGTTATGTGCTATACAGGGTGATTTTGTTATCACTGGCAATACTTGCAAGGGTGGAAGTACTCATCAAAATGAACAACTTTTATTATGGGACTAACTGTGAAATCATGAAAAAATTATCAGCTGTTCCATACAAAAGTTCAATACCTACTCGACCAAAATGTATGAAGCAACCATATTATTTTACGCGATATCAGAGTTAGCCCTATAATAAAAATTGTTCACATTGATGAGTACTTCCACCACTGCAAGTATTGCCAGTGATAACAAAATCACCCTCCTGTATAGTACAATATTTCCTCTTACCATGTCATAGTTATGCATATAAAGTTTGTAATGAGGTCATATAAACGACATAGTAATATTCTCTAACATAAATAAAGCTAGGTGCGTATAATATATCTACGTGTATTGTGACCTTTGTGCTAAACGCGTGTTTTTCAAGGTCAACGGAACGTTGGAAATTACGTGCATGTTTGCAAGATAGCTATATATTATTGCGATAAATAAAAAAAGTAATGTGCGGTCGGGGGATCCCCGCCAGAAACGATATTCAGCAATTTTTGAATCTTCATTACAAAATTGCAATAATCGGACAATGTAAATCAGGTATGAATTAATACAATTACAAAATACCTACTTTTATAACATAACTTCACGTCACGTCCGTCCTTTATACAAAACACTCGTATATAAAAGATAAAGAGACAGACATGGAAAGGGCGTAACTGGGGAAGTTTCATCTGTAACGGTCCATCCTTACGTGACCATTTCTGCCAGTCAATTCCTACCGCATGCCGCGTAAAGGAACTTATTTCAAAAAAAAATGTCTTTCCTGCCTGACTGTATACAAACTGCATTAGTAAATATCAATGTGTTTCTGGTACCTACCTTATCTACAATTATGTATATCTTATCATCTTACACAACACAGTCATATTAGGTTATTAGGTATCAGGTTCGATGATAAATAATGATTGACACAAACAAATAATAACATAAATGAAAATACGCACTTATACCCGTTTGATGGGTTGTTCAGCTACTTATATTGCTGACTGTTCCAGGTTTACTGGACTAATTCGTAATTCTCGAAAAAAAAAAAAACGCATATTATATTTCTTTAATAATTGTAAAACAATTAATGGGAAAAAAGCCAACTTTGTCAGATTGTCCAAAAAAAAAACTAAATATATAAAAGATTAGATAAGATAAAGAGTTTCTTGCCGGTTCTTCTCAGTTGAAGGCGACTTCCGAATCGGTGGTAACTTCAGTAGTTTCGACGTTCATAATTGCCTTTTTAGGGCCTAAACTGAATAAATGGCTTTGACTTTGACTTTAACAACCTCAAAAGGCACCATGGTCGCTGGATATATGCAATGCGGTTCAAGATCTTGTGGCCTAGAAATGAAAATTTCTAAATATTGATGAAAATAACCTATTAATTTCCAGGTGGACGGTCTTCAAGAAGCAGAGAAGGGAAAGAACTCACTCGGCACAACCAAAAAAGGCATCGGTCCAACATACTCCTCCAAGGCGTCGCGGAATGGCGTAAGGATCGGAGATCTACTCGGCGAATTTAGCGTATTTGAGGACAAGTAAGTTAATTTTCCAATAATACACACTTCCTCCAGCTAAACCCTTCTAACGTTTAAATATCGACATGCCTCTGTTATTTAAGGTCTTGCTTATGCTCTGGGGATGAATATTTAAGGAAACATAATCAAGGAAGAAGGAAGATATCAATCACGTAAAAAGTCGAAATCGTCGACGACTGGATCTTCTTCACTCTGTTTTTTTTTCAAATCTTATTTAATTATATTACCTATATAGTTTAATTTAATCTGTTAGCTTGTATTATAAACGATAATATTCAAAATAAACCATATCTCATTTTCAACACAGTCTAAATTCCAATAATATCCAATTTCAGGTTCAGAACCTTAGCAGCCTGCTACAAACGCATGTTCCCCACCCTAGAAGTAGACATAGAGACGGAATTGCAAACATATCGCGAATACGCGGAGAGAATACGTCCCCTAGTCCGTGACACTGTGTCATATCTCCACAAAGGGATCAGAAGTGGGAAGAAAGTTCTCATTGAAGGTGCTAATGCCGCCATGTTGGACATAGACTTCGGTAAGTTTGTACACGGTAGAAAGAGACAGATAGTTGTGAATTTAGAGTCAGAGTCAATCAAAGTAGTGTTATTTGAGTCGATGTTTAAATTTCAACATTGAATTTGAGTCCTACATCTGTGTTATAAGGTTTACTTTCGATTACAATCTATTATTTAGACTTAGCTTAAGATTTGATTCGAGTTTCGAAATAAATATATGCATACAAAACTTGTACTATGGAAACTAGATAATTGATATACTACAATAATATTGTAAGTAAATATATCTTTAAATATATTCTCTAACCTCCAAGCCAACTGGCTGTCAAAATATGATCAAAGATTTTCGCTTTCACCACCACGGCAGTTCAATGACCCCATATAATATTTGCAGGTACATACCCGTACGTGACGTCATCGAACTGCAGCATCGGCGGCGTGTGCACCGGGCTGGGCCTGCCTCCGAACGTGATCGGCGACGTGCTCGGCGTTGTGAAGGCGTACACCACGCGGGTGGGCGACGGGCCCTTCCCCACCGAGTTGAATGACGTGAGTCTACCGTACTGTACGTCTTTACGGTCACCACACCTACCCCCTAAAATGGCCGCTCAAGCAATTTGCTAATGCAATTCATTTTTCGAATTCTCGACTGATCCTACTTATTTCAATATGTTTTATGTAAAATAGTCACTACAAATAGTCACAGATATACAATTTTTAATTAATTAAAATATTTGGTATTGATTAATCTGCCGTAAATTCGGAAAAATGAATTGCATTAGCAATATTGCTCGAGCTTCCTTTTTAGCTCCTGGACCAATATCGTGACACGGGTATTTTATATATTAAGATAGTACGTATGTATTTGTAAAGACACTAATTTACAAAACACCTGTATACTCTTATCTTTTCATATTATGAGTTTACAGGTGTTTAGGTATATTTGGATCTGTTCAGGTACATATGTTGCTGACTATACCTCTGTACTTACTATACATCCGTGACGTCACCTTACTGAACTCTAATAACAATCCAAATGCGATAATCAACGTTATATGCTTCCTAACTTCTAGACAGACGTGTGTACCCGAATTCCTTGGAAATGCATGATCAATGTCGGTAGGTTTATAGCTGTGAAAACATAGAAAACAGACGAACAGATTCTCAATATTTATCCTTATATAAGGTAATTAATTGGTTTTGCAGGATACGGGACGATTGTTACAAGAGCGTGGGCACGAAGTAGGCGTGACGACGAAGCGCGTGCGCCGCTGCGGCTGGCTCGACCTGGTCGTGGTGCGGTACACTGCCATGGTCAACGGGTACACCTCGTGAGTTTTATTTTGATTTATATTTTATACACAAAGACTTGCGTTGGTATGAAATCACTAAAGCTTACAAAATCTAAGAGTTCATGGAGAAGTGAAAATCTAAGCAACATATTTCAACAATTACAGGTTATGTCTTACAAAGATGGATATACTCGACACGCTAAAAGAAATCAAAATTGGTGTCGGATATAAACTGAAAGGAAAGAAGATCGAATACTTCCCATCGTCGATGTCGGAGCTCGGTAGTGTTGAGGTAATTATTAACTGGCTTTCCCCTGCGCGGGAGTTGCATTTCGCAAAATTATATGAGATAACAAACATAAAAAAAACATACAGTCGAATTGAGAACCCCACCCTTTTTTTGAAGTCGGTTAAAATTTTGATTTGTGTGGTAAAGAGTTTTTAAATAGATGTTGTGATTATTATAAAAAATAAATAAAATAAATCTGCCGCAATGTACCTAGTGTGTGCTTACCACCTTCGATAACATCATCATTTACCATGATGAAACTGTGGTCAAACATAGGAATCCTCATGTCTTCATTTAAGAACTCCAAAGGTACAATAAACCCACATTTCACCAGTTTTTAAAAGTGATAAATAAAAAAATACACAAACAACAATCCAGTTCACGCATGTAAATAATGAAAACATTCTGTTATTTTCTGTTATAAAATAAATTTAATTAAATTTTTATTTTAAACTCCAGGTGGAGTATGTAACGCTGCCAGGTTGGAACTGCAGTATAGAGGACGTGCGGCTGATGGATGATTTGCCCGAACAGGCGCGCCAATACGTCAGGACTATCGAGAACTTCCTACAAATACCTGGTGGGTGTATTGACTAGATATGTTGCAAATTAATTGAAAAATGCTATAAAGAAAAGAGAGTTCACCTCATTGCTCTATGGCTAAATTCAAATATCATCGCGCCCAAAGAATTTTCACGTCTTATATGTTAAGTAGCTATGAATGCGTCACGGTTTTATCATAATTTTTATACCAGGATTAAAAGTATTTTATGTTTTGTCTCTGTGTATAGTATTTATCTGTGTGCCGAATTTCTTCCAAATTACATTAGCCAGAGTAACAAACATCTATGCAAACTTTTAGCGAATTTATAATATTGCTATAATATAATAAACTGCCGACTCGTTAGGACGTCGTGTGGGCGGCTCAAAATCAATAAATTTTGGACCTTATTGTGTCGATAATAAGTGTTATTTGTTAGTGTCTATTGTCGAATATTAATAACTCGTCATATAATACAAATGCATCTACATCGTCATTTTGATATTTATAAGTATGTAATCTTACACTTAACTATGGTATTATCCTATTCAAATCAACGCCTTTTTTTTCAGTTAAATACATCGGCGTCGGCCAGGCTCGGGACGCGATCATCACTGCGAATTAACACAGGCTCTATGCTATCGCTACTTAGTATCACTTGTAATTTGTAATGTTACTTAAATTATATGTAGGTTATGAGCGGCTGTCGCTGTGTTAACTTGTTCATTGGTCGAATAAAAAGTAAGAAAAAAACAGAATGAGGCAAGTAATAAATCAAAAAGTGAAGCAGACGAAAAGTAACTTATTATATCAAGAGATTGACAGAATTGCAAAGATGGATAGCCGTTTACGTGTAAGTGAGATACAGTTTTTTTCTTGCTTATGCGCATATTGGTATACCTTAGGCGTCTAAAACAAGATATGACAGAAAAAACTTTTCACAATTTATTCGACCGAAAACGTGTACAGCTTACGACGGTCACTGGCGAGTGTATTATATATTGATCACATAATCTATACCCGCACCGCGCAGCTATCGAAGTAAGTGGTGCGCCCGTATCAGCTATGCTGTTGAGTCGTATTAGTAAAAATACATAATTATATCGACATACTAAACTATACAGTTATTAGATCTCGGTATCGTATGAATGTCGATGAATCAAAGCTTTTACAATTTGGTTACAATAATTGCATCGAAATTGTAGTAAGTATGGATAGTAAATTCGTATAATACGACTTCATACGGGTATGGATAAAGTAAACCGCGGGCGGTAGACAAGTTCGGATCTTGTTAACATTGAAAAATAAATATACTCATTCAAAATAAATAGACACTAAATAAATTAAGTGGTTGAGTAATTTTATTTCCATACTTATTATAATTCGATGGCCGCACTAAATATTGGTGACTTGTTATGAAGATGTGATATTTTTTAATATTCTTACAAGAGAACAAGGAGTTAGGGGCTGCCCGATATCAATGTAGAAATCAGTATTTTTAAATAACCGTTTTAGGTTGACTATCCACGATTGCACAAAAATGACGGACAATCGCGGAAACGTGTTGCAACTGTCGTCAGTCAAAATGCAACTAGGAGTACAGTTTGAGTCATTAAAAAAAATTAGCAATAACTTTATGAATAGCCCGTTGCTGGGAATAATCACAAACCTTTGTCTAATAGTTCTACATCTATAATGTCCATTGCATTATAAGTTTACAGACTTAATCACTATGCTCAATTTCCTTTGCAGCGTAGGTCGCCCCTAACCTAAATGGACGAAGGTACACGCGAGTACAAAACGCGTTTGGCGTCTAACTATACAGTGCAGTACTTTTGCCTTTGACTATACTTACGTTAGGCCAATTATTATGAACAAGCAGAGATATTTGGGGTTTAATTAATTAAAGTATTATTATAAGACACCAAGGCTTAAACAAATTATTCCTAAAGTTATGTAAGTTGTTACATGTAAGATTTTAGAGCTGCGATCTTATCCATAAGGCTTTATTGGCGCTTAGTGGCCACATTAGGGATTATATCTCGATGATATAAGGTTCAAAATCATATACACGTGACGACTATTATTTTTATTCGTCAACATGATGCTATCTCATGCCAGTTAAGCCTTATCGACTTGTCGTGTTCGCTGTTTGTACATGTATATTTTTCAAATTAGAACTTTTGATGTGCAGAATCGATAATATATATATCGGAATATATTCCATGTTACATACTTGTTGTAATCGATAAAAAATCGATCAAGAAAATAATTGGCAGAATATACATGTATACACTACTGCAATTAAAGTTATGCGCTTCGACAATCTTCGTATTTCGAAACGAAAATATGAATACAAGCGAGGGCGAGCGAGATAAAGTATACCGAGGCGCATAACATTAGTACTGTAACCCGCTTTATATTTTTTTCTGAATGTGAATATACGGAATTTTTGTGAACTTTCGTGGCAATGTAATTCTTTAAGCACAAATAGTAGCAATACTTCGAATAAAGACCTTCTTAGTTTTAATAAATCGTTAACATTCTTTTGTTTGAAACATTTCTTCGTTTGCACTAACTATTAATTTAGGATTAATCATAAATCAATTTACGTTCGGAAAAGATAAATGACAACAAGTTTTCGATAATGTTTTGTTATGTATACATTTTTTTTATACATTTCTTTCTAAATCCCATTCCAAAGATGTTTTGTAAAAGGAAAAATCTTTTAGAGTACTTGCATTGTTTAATACATGAATCATCGTTTCGCTTTTTACATTCTGTGAAGTGTGTTTTTATTATGTGATATATCATTATTTTAATGTAAATATTTCAATACAGTTACTTATATGCCAATAAAAAGGTTTATTCTTTTATATGTTTGTTTTATTATACATTACATGACTGTTAATTTCAACATTATTCCGTACAATGGAGTTATTTGGGAAATGCCATAAAGATTGCAAATAAAATATTTTGACACTAATAGCAATTTTACGGTACCTATAATTTAAAAGTCCATCCATATTTGACCTCCAACTAAGCTCCACGCTATTTTCTTCCCTTTTTTTTTAAATCAAAACAATACAAAACGTTGCATCTTCCGCGGGAATAAATGTATACAGTTGCAGAAGGTCAGAGCTTAATTGGAGTGAATATATGGGATCCTAAATGTCCTTAATCCAGAAGAGCGGAGGTAAATCTAATTTTCATATAGACTGAATCACAAATCACCGATATATCTTGGTTGTTACAAGACATTTCTCCGCTATGGTGGATTATGAGCCCTAATTGAGAAATATTAAGTCTTATTATTACATACTACAATTTCTAACATCACACAGTTACAAAGACTTATGTCTGAAATAGTTTTCTATTTTACAGTCCATCAAGCAATAATCAATCCTCATTAATATATCAATATCATAATCGCCGGGTAACTGTTTACTAACCTAATATAAAGAAAACTTTTTTTTTTTTTTACTTTTGTATAGGCTTGTGTTTGACCACAAACAAGCCAGACACATACATACTTAAACACACATAACTAAATGTAAATAATAATATCCTGTGATATTAATGCTATTTTTTTGGCAGAAGACTGACAAGCTGGCAGACAGTCCACCTGACAAATAAGTGGCCACTAAGTACAGTAGCAATACCTGGCGCTTTGTCAGTGTTGCCAACCTTGATAAATCAAAGAACCACGTCCATGCCAAGGCCAACTGTTTGATTCTCAATACCCAAAACTGTTAAAACATTATATTTATTTGTCGTACGTTATCCGGCGATTCAAACAAACCATTAGTATAATAAAAAAGTACAGTAAATGCAGTAATTATATTGAATTTACTGAAAGATATTTGAAGACAAACTGCACTGCTTATGGCTTACGCAATACATATAATATAGAACATACGTATAATATTGAGTAAACTAATACTAAATATGTTTATAATAGTATGATTAATTAGTACAATATATATATACACAATATACTCATTCATCACAAATCAAGAGACAAATTTACTATTTGCTGAAGATAAATTAAATCAACCTAACCTAACTCCATATATTAGATAATGGACACCACCACTCTCTGCAAACTTAAAGGGTACTCTATTAATAATGATGTTTGTGAGTGCTTTGCAAAAAACAAATAAAGCTCAAAATTGTCTCCTAGATCATTTCATGCTTTTCTGAAGAGAGTCAGCTATTTTAACTAATACCACAATGAGATTAAACATTAAAAATGTAGTTATGTATAATAATCAAGACCTTAATACAGTGTATTAAGGTTAAATTACGCGACATTTTCTTTTACCATAGACTAGCTCCACTTAGTTACATCTCACAATAACAATGGCCATTTATTACTCTATGCTCTATCTTTATCACCCCAAAAACTACTAAATCATGTTACTGAAACAGTCGATTTCTCAGATGTTTTTAGCGATGGTAATATCTGTAGATATAACCTTCATAAGTGCCATTTCTAGGCTTCAATAGAATAATTGCCTTATCCAAACCTTTCAAAACTCGACTTTAATCCCTTCCATTAGGCGACAAATTATGTCGATCGCGTTTACTCTTATTCTTGGGCGGAGCACGATGCCTGTCGCGCTTGCGGCTCGACGACGAACACGATGACGATGGACTGGAGTCCGGAGGCGAGCCAGCCTCTTCTGCTGTGAGGCCGATAGTCTGGGACTCTGGAGTGGACGGTTCTAGGACAGTGTTGCGGAGGGTCCTGCGCTGCTCCTCTGTATGTTGGGGGCATCGGGTTGACCTGTAACATGGTACAATAATGTTTGAAAATTACTACAACACATGATTATATTTTTATAGATACATTTATTTCTATAATTTTGGGTAATGCGCAAGGTGTTATCTTCCTCCCTTCTATCTTTCCCTAGTCAGTTTTTCTGATGACATGGATTGCCATTTTCTTTTATGCTAAGTTGGTATGGACAACATCAAAATCATGCATTGCAGACATGGATAACTTATGGGGGAAAAAGGTACTGGAGTGTCTACATCATATATAGCATACCACTGCAGACGAATCGCTCCCACCAGGTAACCAAATACTTGAAAGCAGCAGGGGTCTTTATCTAGCAATGGACAACTATAGGTTATGATTGACAAAATCTTACCCTATTATAACATATACTTAATATTTGATAGTCAAACCTTGTACACAATTTCTTGGTGTGCTCGGAGACAACACCACATATCTGCAGCAGTAGATTCTTCTTCTCATTGGCGTTCATCGTCTCGTAGGTAGCGCCGCCGTCGTTGGCATCAGAATTATGCGTCCCATTGTTGTTCCTGTTACCACTGCAATATTAGTGCATCAACGTTAACATGCCTTAATATGGAACAGCTAGTTTTTCATTATGCTGGTTGAACTATGCCAAACTGGTCCTCAAACTAGGCTGCAAGTGTCATACTTACTGTGTTATAGTCGCTTCACTAAAAGTTGATGCCATTTGTATTCTTAAACACTCATGTTAAAGCTCAAAGTGGTGTGGCACCAATTGTATGAGTTGTTTTTTTTTTTTTTACTTTGTATAGGCATGACCACAATCTCACTATGGTAGGTGATGATGTGGCCGAAGGTGGTAAGCACACAAAGCCTAGAAAGAACTGGCTCTCAAGTGCAGCTGCCGGAACACACCAATAGGTGTTTGGCGACAGATTTCCAACTTGAGGGTGGTAGCCAGCCAGGCGGGTACTACAAAGTACCCTACTTGTTGATGTTTTCCTTCACCGAAAGCTCAAGCTCATTGTAGGATTCGAACCCACGACCTTCGCCGTGGCGTCCGACGTCACTACCACTGAGCTATCATCGCCTTAAAATCCTTATTTTTCTAGTTTTACTGTTACCTAAGGAAGTAAATTGCAGGGCAAATACAGTTTGATAAGAAACATGGAATATATGTGTACTTATGCAGTTTATTTTTCTTATTATTGTTGTTCTTGATCCTGCGCTTGCGTCGCTCACTGGGCAGTGAACCCCCGGCCCAATCAGCATCATCTTCATCATCACTTAGTAGTCCAGCATATGATGTTGGCTCTCGGCTGTTTGATGCTATGCGGCGGGATGCAATCCGGGAACTGTTGCGGCCCATTCCTAGGAATTATTCAAATGTTAATGTTATGCATTGGTACATTGTCTTGTACATTGTTATTTGTATTGGTCATGTAATGTTGTTTCCTTTACTATGATCATAGTGTGAATTGAGTTTAAATACTCAATAATTAATCATAATGAATGTTACAAGTCAACATAGTCTTTCTCATTGGTTTCATACCTTATCCAATATCGCTTTTTAACCTTATGTTAGTTAATGTCATCCAAACAAAGAAAATCTATAAGTAATATATAAATAGGTAGGTAAGGTATTAGTTATTTTTTCTGGTAAGCTTATACGATTATAGAGCTTCGCCCCTAAGGCTACTCTCTGACCCTTATATTAAATTACAAGCATGGGAAATGTTACATTCTTACATTACAAATTACTGAGACCAAAAAGATTTTACTAGATAATATATTATATTTAAGTATTTATGAAAACATGCCAGTTCATTTATCTCACTTACCCATACATTTCTCCAAGTGCGGCGCAAATCTAGTCGCTGAAACAGGCCTTTCGCAGTTAGGACATGAGCAGTTAGAGTCAGCTGTCTTCTTTAATATGGAAAACCCAAAAACGTCGCATTCCGGTGTGTTCACTATCTTGTACATGTCTTCATCTTCCTTCTCCCCTTCTAACAAGTCAGTCAAACCAGTCTTCAGGCCGTGGTGGAACTCAAAAAGGAATCCCATTGCAACATCGTCGTGTAAATTATCGAAAATGAAATTAGCCGCTTCCTCTGCCGCACTCTCATTCTGCATTATCTCGAAAAATTTACTATTTAGATCGTTCATACTTAATTCACTAGATATAGTGTTCATTTTCATGTATACTTGATGTAAAATATATTGATTATTGATTGATTTCAGTGATACGTAGAACACGAGCGAGAGAGAATATTTTGCTTTGTGGAAGAAAAATAAACCACGAACGAAGGAAACAACGAAACGATATGATATGTCAAAATTGACAAATTCACACAATATCTTGACAGTAAAGCTGGGAATACACGTCAGATTTTTTCATCCGATTGTCGGATACGACTGGCGATAAGCCGGCGAACATTCAATCCAATTCCGTCCGACTATGAATCGGACGTGTATTGTATGTTCAAACAAAGTAATGGCTCCAACACCTCCCGATAGACAGGATCAGACTATCGGATCCTACTATCGGATGAAAAAATCTGTCGTGTATTCCTAGCCTAAGTTGGGCTTGACATTTACATTTTCATTGGTTGACTGACAGTCATAGACAAAGAACACTTTTACTCTAGCGAGGTCATAGACCAAGAGATCCCTGACCGTGTTCACAACTCGGATCAATGTTCACAACCGTACCAAAGATTCACAAGCAGCCTTCCGAAAGGACTTAGAGTTCGTTACCAAAAAAGTCTCGAAGGCCCACCTCTATCACAGAAGAAATAAGATTAATTTTCATGAATTCCACGAGACTTTTTTGGTGAAACGAACTCTAAGAACACCGATGGACACTTTGATGGACACCGTAAATTCGTTCGCCTTCGCGAAGGTATTCGTATGCTTACGCTGAAACGTCCACACTCACTCGTACGCTTTCGTTCGTTAGTTAAATAATATGTCCGCTACGTCGTTGTATGTCATACGCTTGATAGATATGTAACGCCGTTAATACATATTCCACTCGCTGTAAAAAATGGTGCCTTTTAAAACTTATTCACTAAAATCGTCACAATCCATTAGGCCCGATTTGAAACGAGGATTCTTTTGGTCTTGTTATATTTGTCTCTTTTTGTCATATGAATGCATAGTGCTGTCAAGTTGGTCCTATTTGATTGTAACGGTTTTAATTCATGTTGGTTGATTTATACATATTCTATTTCAGTAAAACGTTAAACGTATCTTTACTTACATACCTACTCTTTGGCTTTTATAGTACATAGCATAGTAAAATACCTACAGTTTTATCATTTTTCTTTTTTTAAACAAGCATTGATAAGAAATACTAATAAAGCGAGATAGTGCAGCAAGTAAGCAATAACATTTAATATTATCTCACTTACGTTCAGTGTAGGTCGTATTTGTGATAAGTAATTAAGATCAATTTATTTTATCATGGTAAGTTTCGTAGCATAATCAATAAATTATTTAATAGTCTTCTATTATTTTATATGTCGTAATGTATAGACAAAAATAATAAAATATTAGGTAGGTAGTCATTGAAAATATTGGCCATGTGCATTTCAATGCTGCCTTCTGATTAACCGTAAACTTGTTAAAAATATTGATCGGTTTTTATTTAACAAATCTTTCCTTATACCTATAGGTGGTTTTCACAGCGCGAGGCTTAATGCCCCCAGTGTTCACTCCACTCAACGACGACTTGACAATTAATTATGGAGTCATCCCCGCATATGCCAAGTTTCTTGCAGATTCTGGAATCGAATCTGTTCTTGGTAAGTCAATGTGTATATCTACCTATGTGGCGATGATAGCTCAGTGGTAGTGGCGTCGGACGCCGCGGCGAAGGTCGTGGGTTCGTATCCTACAATGAGCTTGAGCTTTCGGTGAAGGAAAACATCGTGAGGAAACCATAGCACGGTGGTAGGGTACTTTGTATTACCCGCCTGGCTGGCTACCACCCTCTTTAACCCTCAAGTTGAAAATCTGTCGCCAAACACCTATTGGTGTGTTCCGGCAGCTGCACTTTAGAGCCAGTTCCTTCTAGGCTTTGTGTGCTTACCACCTTCGGCTACATCTTCACTTACCATAGTGAGATTGTGGTCAAACACAAGCCTATACAAAGTAAAACAATAAATATTGAATATGTATCTACTTATAGGTAATTTTTATTATACAACATACAAGCTATTACCTATTATTAGCTATTACTATTATTAATAAATAGCAACTTAATATTACCCAGCAATTTACCTAAGTTCTGTAAAAAAATAGGTACAAAATATGACGCTTCTTACCGATAGTTTTCGGTCAAACTGTTCCTACATCAAACTTGAAACCTGTATTTTTTTTTGTTTGTGTTTAACCACAATCTCACTTTGGGAAGTGATACTGTGGCCGAAGGTGGTAAGCACACATAGCATAGAAGTAACTGACACCGGGAGGTGTTTGGCGATAGATTTTCAGCCAGTCAGGCAGGTACTACAAAGTACCCTACTACCGTACCAGTATTTCATTGTCAGGCAAGGGACACACGATCCACTGATGGTAAGTGGCCACCGCTGCTCATGGTTATATATTTGATACGCCGTCCCTTATATTTGGTGTGTGCTTCCATCGCTCCGCCCTAGACCCACTTATTCTTCGTAATTTTACGCTACCTTAAGATCTGCATCCTGATCTGATCTGTTCCTCTGACATCACCCTTATTACGTAATTGTCTAGCTGCATTCAATCCAAATTAAATAATAATAATTCCCCAGTGGGCGGCACAACGGGCGAGAACATGTCCCTAGCAGTTTCGGATAGAAAGAAACTGGTCGATGAGTGGGTGAAAGCGGGCAAGTCAAATGGTCTGCATATCCAAGTGCAAGTTGGGGGAGCATCTCTTGCTGATGTTGTAGCCTTGGTATGTATGAATATAAACTTTTTCACTTCAGTAGCTCAAACATGTAGGTTATGTCCCAGAATATTTATTTATTTGCTCGCGCAGACTATACAGTGTGTGGCCTAGAATCGAGGATAATATTAAAAACGGATGCTCTATAGGTCACTAGTAATTTATTAATTATGGTCCCAATGGTGATTTAAATTATCACCATTGGGACCATTATATGTGATTTACTTTACCTTTTGATTTTTTCTAACAAACTTAATCGTAACTATAACTTATTTCCCGTTAGCCAAACAACCTATTCGAAGCGCCAAAACCCCATGAAAATTAGTTCGATATCAAAACAGATATCAAAGATTCCTTAGGAGTATAGTCGGAGTAAGGTACCTACTTGATCATGATCTCCCATACTTTATCATTTACTTAGTTTATATGCTTACGTTAGATTTTAAAGTAATACAATATAATTATACATATTATATATATATATATATATATATATACATATATATAATATTTGTTTTAGGGTTTGCTATGAACTTTATCACTTCGTTGGAGATAGCAAATTAGCTTGTCATAATGTTATCTCCCATGATAAACAAAATTTGCAATATTGTGGACAATATACAAAAATATGTAAATAAGTACGTAATAATAGGTGCCTGAAAATATCAACAATTCCAATCAATAATTAATTCAACTCATTTAATCATAGTCTTTCATAATTGGGGTGGTTTCTATGAATATCCTGAACTAACATAATATAGCTCGCGGTTGAAATTGCGAGAACGAAACTAGTTTGCTTTAAAAAAAAAGAAAAAATAGGTCAATGTGGTCTCGGCAGCCAGAATTCATTTGGCATTTACAAAAATGCAAAATTTAATTTAATTTAATACTCTCATGTCACATTACGGAGTTTTAAATATGGAGGTATATATAATGAGAGTTGAAAGACGGAGGAATGACTAGTGACGAATGTGAGTGAGGATATGTGTAAGGTCTTTAAGCATTTAAACGATGACTGTTAGGGAAAAATAGAATAAAACAAGTTGTGCTGAGCTTGAGTGACATTTGGGCAGGATGCTGGTGATTTTAATTTAAGCAACTTATCCACCAATCCACAGTGGGTATGCGTGGTATTTACCCTTTTCCTTTTACCCTTATTGGTGAATGGAGGCCTGTGCTCAGCAGTGGGACATTACATTACTTGGACAATAATACAGACTCTAGGACAGAAAATAATACCATATTCCAGGCTAGATACTGCCAGGACGCAGGTGCGGGCTCACTCCTGTCCCTCCCCGAGCTTTACTTCAAGCCACAGTCAGTAAATGATCTGGTCAACTACATAGAACTCGTTGCGAAGGCAGCACCTAAGCTACCTATCTTGTACTACCACATTCCAAGCATGAGCAAGGTAGAAAGTAAGTTTATCACGTCTGCCAATTATTTTCTTACTTTACCTCTGTGGTCATTATAGACGTTTTCTTTCAATGTCTTTTTGGTGAAGGAAATCATCGTAACGAAGCAAGAGAAGTCAAATTTAACTCATGTTTCTTTAAACGGAGTTATTAAAAGCCCAAGAAGCAAGCAAGGTTGCCCAGAAAATACTTATTACACTCTTGTCGTCTTCAATAAAGGTTAAAGTCATCAGGATACATAGACACTAGCATTAAAAACGATGAAGGAAAGCGTTATGTCCATATAAGCGGGATGTTGACAACTGTGGGTGGAAATTCTTCCGGTGTCTTGTAGTTCCTTGACGCTGGTGAAAGTATTCCATTGTTATTTTACAGTAAATATGCCAGCATTTGTGACGGCGGCCACGGAGCGTATACCCAACTTTAAAGGCATCAAGTTCACGAGCAATGACTTGAGCGAGGGAGCACAAGTGCTGAGAGCGCTCAAAGCTGGTCAGGAGATGTTCCTCGGCGCTGATACTGTAAGAATACCACTTTAATTTGATTTGGATTGGTTTTTTAACATTTTGTTCCCTCTGACAATGTTTTCATTTGTTTTAGAATAATCCTAAATAGATTTTGGCGTGTTACCCTAAATGTTTTTATGCAGAATGTTAAAAGAATTTAACAAATTACGACGAACTTTAGCTTTCGGTGAAGGAAAATTTGTATTTTGTATTTGTCATACTGTTGTACCCACTAGGTTGTCAACTTCAAGTTCAAAATTCGTGATGAATTTTCAAGCACCTACCAGTGTGATTCGACAGCTTCACTTGCCAATTCCTTCTAGGGTTTGTATGCTTACCAACTTTGCCCACATCATCGCATACTATGGTGAGATTTTGGTCACAATAAAAAAACAAAATTCTCTCGCTTTTCCAGCTCCTTGCACCAGCAGCTCTTCTAGGTATAAAATCCAGTATCGGGACAACATTCAACTTGTTCCCGATCTTAGCTCAAAATATCCTGGACGCTGTTGAGAACAACGACGTGGCTCGAGCCAGGTTACTGCAGGAGAAACTGAGTTTGGCTATTGAAGCTCACACCGTTGAAGGTTTGGATCCTTTGGAATTGACCAAAATGGTTCCAAATGCTTATTTTGGAACCATACACATTTTATTGTTTTATTATCATAGATAAATAAGGTTTGAATATCAAATGCTAATGTTATGGTAGTAATTTTGTTCTAAGCAATTATTTGCCATATTTGATTTACTTCCAAAAAATAGCAAAAGCCAGCAGTAAGGTACTACATATCAGACAAACTCATGTTGGAAAAACCTTTCGATGTGTTCCATTAGCTGTAATTGAGTGTAACTTGAGAGTCAATTCCCTTTTAGGATTTTTGTGTTTACCACCTTCCACCACATCACTTCCATGGAGAAATTGTGGTCAAGCTTATCCGATATAGAATATATGTTAACCATCATTACTGAAGTAGATACTGTTAATTTTAACTTTCAGGTCCCTGGGTACCAATAATGAAGGCAGGTATGGAGATAGTCACTGGGATCAAAGTGGGACCACCTTCACTACCACAAAGACCACTTTCCGATGAAGCCGTTCTTAGGATCCGGGGTAAACTGAGGGCCTTAGGCTTAGCTAATTAAGTGAAAATGTTTGTTGTTATTGAACAACAAAGTTTATATTCGCCTGCCAGTCGTGTATGAAACGTTTGAAGATGTAAATTTGTAAATTATGTCAATTATAAATCTTATATGATTGCGATAAGACTTGTTTTATTATTGTCATTTATAATTATACCTATTGTATGTATTTGAAGTTAACATGACAGCTTACTTACCGTATTTATACACATGCACATTACTATTATTTAAATTATGTACCTACTTACCTAATAACATAATGTATTAGTAGATAATAAATCAAAGAAATAATACAGTTTAATTACCAGAGAGGTAATTAAGCCACTTATATTCTTTAACTATCAAGCCTATAATATCGATAGTAGAATAAAAAAATGTGATTAAGTCAAGTCAAAGCCATTTATTCAGTTTAAGCCCCAGAAGGGCACTTATGCACGCCGAAGCTACTGAAGTTACCACCGATTCGGAAGTCGCCTTCAACTGAGAAGAGCCGGCAAGAAACTTTATATATTTTTTGGACAGTCTGACAATGTTGGCTTTTTTCGATTAAATGTTTAACAATTTATAATAAGTATTATATAATTAATTTCGATAAGGTCCAGGATGAATAGAAAAACATTTTTAAACATTTATTGCTGTAGGTAATTTATTACGAATTCAAAATTTATTAAATAATAACATTAAATTAATATGATTTTCTTTGTACAATTTCCAGTAAATTTCCAGATCAAATGCATGTCGCATTTGATAATTTATCGCACAACCACTCATTTATGTTGCGAGTTCGAGTAAACTGTTTATTTTGCAAAAATATATTTTAAGGCAACTACAACAAGGTATTTATTCACCACTTTACTTGAACACCATTCCTTATCATAGCCTCGCGTATGTACTTTCTCTTTTCTTCCTCAAGAGGGTATAGTGGCATGCGTACTGGTCCAATTGTGATGTCTGTCTTTATCTCAAAAGCCATTTTCATTGTTGCTTGGAATTCACCTGAAAAGACAAATTATGTAAAAAATGCTGTAAGATAAGATGAACTTAGTAAACAAGATGTTTGTAACATAAATAAACTTAAACGGTAGGTAGGTATACAATAATAATAATCATAAATCTGACAAATTATGTATTTGAAACTGTCGTTTACCAAGCAATCACGTGAAAAGTCCGCTGACCGCGGTAACGTAGCGCGTACTCGTCGAGCGGTTTTGTTTTAGCGAAAGCAGCGGTAAATAATGAGCTAATTACGGAAACGGCTGATCCGATTTCGATTGAACTTTCACGGGAAGTTTCAGTATTTTCTTAAGCATTGTTTAGCTGTTTTCGTAGTTACGTTTTACGAAAGTCAGAAATGTATTCCCTTGGTTACCACACTGTAAGGCATTTTTTTCAAATTCACAGTCAGTGTTCATAGTAAATTATAATACTGTACAAGAAATTTGCTTACCAAATCTGGTAATATCTCTAATAATCTTGTTGAGTCTCATTTGCAAGGATTTCGCCTTCTTAACGTCGCCATAGTTGATCGCTTCAATTATTTCCTTCACTAGATCCGGGAAAATGTTATTGACTGTTGCGATGCTCGATTCGTGTCCCATAAGTGCTGCTGAAGCAATTTGCTGAAAATTGATCACTTATAAGGTAAGCCAAGATGTGCCGCGTCTATAGTCGTAGCGGTAAGTCTTATAAAATGTAATGAAGCCCTTTTTCAGTTATTCATCAGTTATTTAATTATGGATATTAAAAAAATATATAAAGACTAAATAAATAATAAATATTCTGGGACATTATTCCTCACACACGGCCATCTGACCCCAAACTAAGCAGAGCTTGTACTATGGAAGTCAGATAGCTGATATACTACTTTTCTTTTGTAAATACATACATATATAGATAATTACACCCAGACACAGGACAAACAGACATGTTCATGCACACAAATGTTTGTCCTGAGTGGGAATCGAACCCACGACCTGCGGCGTGATAGATAGGGTATCTTACCAACCACGCCAACCGGCCCGTCTGTAACTGAAAAAACATTATATACAATGTATATTACCTATATTTGTGTTACTTTAGTTAAGTATTATAACTTACGTGGTTGCCTAAGTATATCAGTTGATTATCTTGGAGTTCACTACCAACTTCAAAAATTGTGTTAAGGTCACTCTTCACTCCCTTGAAGTTACGGATGCGTTTCGTTGCCATATAAAATAGCTCAGTCATGTTTACTGAAAGTTAATAATATATTTTTACCAAAAACTCCTCTATTTTTTATCATTGGGTAGATATATGTATTCATTGATAAATTAAAGTGCAGAATCAATTCCAATAATTAAGAAATTAATTCTGTTATTGAAAATATAAAAATAAATTGAAATTATGCTAAAGTGACTGAAGACTACCTATTGTAACAGGAGACTAGCTGTTGAAACTGGTGACTAGCTGCTATAATTGGAGACTAGCTGTTGTAACTGGAGACTAGCTATTGTTATTGGAGACTAACTGTTGTGACTGGAGACTAGCGGTTGTGACTGGAGACTAGTTAATAGTAGTTGGAAACTAGCTGTTTAAGTTATGTATGTATATACAGTAGAAGCCTATTCACTCTGGCCTCAAAATACCTTAGATTATTGTAGCCAGGGAACACAGATGCCGGAAGAATTTTCCAAATTCTTATGGTTGTAATAAATTATTTTAAAGCTAGAAACTTACCTGTAACTCCAGACATCATAGGAAAGTCGTAATATATTAGGCTCAACTTCGAGGCCTGTTTCGATATAGTTTCCATGTAAAATACCAATTCCTCTGTATTCTTAGGTTTGTAGTACAATTGTGGAAGCAATAAGATGCCACACGCTCCTACTTCTTGAGCATGTCTTGCCTAGAATGAAAATGGTTGTTAGTAGCTTGTATCGCAATTCCTGAAATTCAAGTATTTTATTCTGTAGTTAGTAACGCGCGTCGCATTCGCGAGCCAAAGGGGACCAATTTATGGACCTATTTCATAAGTTCCTGATAGCTTATCTAGTAGATATCTATCAAATATTATTATAATAATAATATTATTTAAATACTTACCAGAAACTACTTAGTAATTGCTCAGTATTTGTTGTTGATATAAGTGATTAAAAATAAATGCATACAAAACAAAATATATTTGATTTTTCCGTGTATTGTTAGTAATTTATATTGAAAATAGGCAACTAATGTATTCTTAGACCGTCAAGAAACAAAAAAAATATCTTGAAAACTTTAGCGTAAAGAATCCCAGTGTTGTATCAGAAACTTCATATTGGTAGTAGAAGTTGTTATATATATTCTTGGACTAACCATATCTATGACACTTGGTTCATCAGTGCCTCCTACTTGGACGATGACCTTGATATCCAATTTCTTAGTTTCCTCCATCCAGCATTCCAAAAGTAATTTCCTTTCACAGGAACTCATGGTCATTGCTTCACCAGTTGTACCACCCACTGCGAAAAAAAAGAAAAAGATTTTAATATTAGATAGTTCGTTTTTTAAATTAATTTAAAAGTTTAACAACATTTTTGTGATTAGACCAAGACGAACAAGACTCGCGATTGCTGTTTTTTTTAGGTAGTTTTGGTACTACTCGTCCTATTTGCGAGACATAAACTAAAGAAAAGTACCAATTAAACTGATGAAATTTTCATGAACTTAATAGAATTAGTGTAAAAAAATAAAGTAATGTAATCTAATAGGTACAATAGGTTTCATAGGATAAATGGAAAATATTGTTCAAAAACAGTATAAAATTAAAAAATATTCATACCAACAATGACTGATATTCCGATGTCTTTCAAATATTTTGTGTACTTAGGTATGGCGGAGTAATCAATTTCTCCATACTTCCCAATCGGAGTGAACACCGGTGCAATTTGGCCTTTGATCTAAAATATAAACAGGAGTTAGTAGGAAAATCGATAAATAACCTTCCTCAGGCAACATAGATACCTACTCGTATACCTAAACATCACAATTCAACAAGGTAACGTCGCCAGCGTTTCGGTACCCTTTTTTTTCTTACGATTTGTCGGCCTATGATTGACCACAATCTCAAAATGGTGAGTGATCATGTGACTAAAGGTGGCACACAAATCCTAGAATGAACTGGTTCTCAAGTGAAGCTGCCGAAACACTTAGTTCAAGTATTAAGTAAGCACAAAAGGGGGGTGGGGGAGTCTGCTTTGCTTATTTTTGATGACATGGAGGCCGGGGGATTCGAATGGTGATTACATCAGCAATATTTATTAATTTACTTTTAATTTTCTTGTTACAAAATAAAGTAGAAGTAAAGATTTTGTAAAAATTATACCAATGCTTATGTAAGTATAGACGAGGGGGGGGGGGTTATGAGCTTTGCTTACTACGTAATACTTGAACGGCCCCTAGCCACTTGGCGTTAGATTTTCAGCTAGCTAGCCAGGCGGGCACTACAAAGTAGCCTACCGTGCTATGGTTTCCTCACAATATTTGTCTTCACTGAACGCTTATTGTAGGATTCTCAAACCCACGACCTTCGGGACGGCATTCGACGTCACTCACTTTTTCTGTTTGTTTTATACTACATAGGTGGCAAACAAGGTTACGGTCCACCTAACTTTACTTTACTCATAACTTAATATTTTCCCTGCCAGGGGTAAGCGCTCACGCGTTGCCAACCTTGAGACATGAAGTTATTAAGTCTCCTGTACCTGTAATTTCACCGTCTCCCATACCCTCCTAACCGAAACACAGCAATACAAGTGCACTACTATTTCACGGCGGAATTAGATATGGTGGTAGTACAGTCAGTGGCAAAAGTAGCTTGGCATTATAGTACCCTTTCATATAATCTATACACATTTTCTTGACAGTTTGTATGAAAATTATGAATTGTGTAATGTGACACGGTACTAAAGTGCCAAGATACTTTTGCCGCTGACTGTACTTCCCCGGGCGAACTCTGCACTAAGAGTTCTACTACCTACAAACTATCATATCCTTTGCACAGTGTCATTGAGAAATACAATTACATACAAACTTTTTTTTGCTGCCGATGAAATAACTTGCTACTTTATATTTATATGTTAGGGAACCCTACACACTGTGCATGGTCCGACATGCACTTGACCGGTTTTTTAGATGATCACTTTATATTGTATAAATATTTAAATGTATAAAATAAATATGGTATTAAATGGTAATAAATACTATTGGTAATTAATAAAAATAATGAAAAACACTTAAAAATAACCTAAGGAACTACGAGTGTATCTATGAAAAATATTGATTAGGTACCTACCATTTTTCCGCATTCAGGTTCTCCGTGCATTTCTTCCATACAAGGATCTTTAGATTCCTCTTCCATACCAGGTTTTTTGGACGTTTTACTTGACTCCGTCATATTTTCAGTGCATGATTCTTCTGGGTCGCATTCCATTCCACATTTTTCGGATTTTTCACATGAGTCCGACATATTTTCAGTACAGGGTCCTGTGCTTGACTCTTCTGAATTTCCTTCCATTCCAGGTTTTTCGGATTTTTCACTCGACTCCGACATATTTTCAGTGCACGGTTCTGTGCTTGATTCTTCTGGGTTTCCTTTCATTGTATGTTTTTCGGATTTTTCACTTGACTCCGACGTATTTTCGGTGCAGGGTTCTGTACTTGATTTTTCTGGGTTTCCTTTCATACCGGGTTCTTTAGTTTTTTCTTCCATGCCATGACTTTCACTGGACTCTGACATATTTTCAGTGTAGGGTTTTGTGCTTGATTCATGTAGTTTTCCTCCTGTACCGGGTTTGTCGGATTTTTCACTAGACATAGACGAATTTTCAGTCGAAGGTTCTGTGCTTGATTCTTTAGGTTTTTGAGATGTTTTTCCCATTCCAGTTTTAATTCGTTTATTCTTGCGTTTTGATTTTGGTTTTGTCTTCGATTTTGATCTACTAGATTTTGTACTCGCTTGTTCAGATTCAGATGTAGCACCGTTATAGTCTTTGGGTTCTACGGATGTTAGTGCATTATTGGGTTTTTCTGTAGATGAAATTAATCCGATGTCGCTTTTTCCAACCTCGTTTCGTGGTTGGGACTCTATTGAAGGTATCAATGTAGCACACAGAGATAATAAAACAAGTATCTTATACGACAGTCGAATGTTAACTGATGGTAACATCTCGATAATCAGTAATATAACAACGAGAAAACCGCAAATTAATTAGGCTAAAGTAGAAACTACACCTTTATAAGGTGCTTTCACACCAGCTACGAAAGAATTCTCTATTTCAAGAATGGATAAAATAGAAAACTTTAGGTTTTTATATAGAAAATTTTGCATAATAATTGAATTTAAATGTATAATTCCAGTTTCAGTGAACTCAATACATTACTATCAATACTATGGTATGAACATTTGCGTAGGTAAGTCTGTTTACTTAATCTCTAAACTAGTTTAAAGTATAAGCAAATAGACTTATATATTATACTTGCTGTTCCCCGCGGTTTTACGCGCATTCCCGGGATAAAAAGTAGCCTATAATCTTCCACAAGAATTGATCTATCAGATGCAAAAAGATGCATTTTTAAATCCGACTGGTAGTTCCAGAGATTAGCGCCTTTAAACAAGCAAACAAAAAAATATTCTCTACTCCATTATTATATTATTATAGGTAGATAAACTAGTTTTAACAACAAGTTTCTTTGAAACTTTTATTATTAAAGTAAGTATATATTCCGAAAATTCTTGAAGGAAAATAACACTTAGCCGATTTTCCACATTTATAAAGCACAATGTTAGAAAAGGGGCGAGTAGCGTGTTATTCGTTATTTTCTATTTTCAACAGGATCTAGGCAGGTTTGGGCGGAAGTGGATTGTATTTTGTGAATAGTTTGAGACGATAAAATAATTTGCATTTATAATAAAGTTAAAAATACCTTCAGGCATTGTGTGCTATTATCGTTCATTGACCTTTTCAGTCTAAATAGCTTTTCGTGCATTTGTGGTTCCTACTTGGACGAATCTTGAACTAACTTACTTTATAGTGGGATTCCCGGTATGTATTTATATGGACACAGCCTATATTAGTCAAATTTGACACCGTATATCTATAACCGCTTAAGAATCTCAATCTTTAGACACATTATGGTTGTTATTCCAATCTTAAATATTAGTCATACGTAAGGTGTATGTAATACTAGTGAAACCACTTTTTGGGACTAAAATTATTTTTTTATTATTTAAAATATTAATCGCACTGGTGTGATATAGCCCTAATGATTCATATTAATGTCTAATGTAATATGATATAAGATTGAGAAAGATGGTGAAATTGACATTGATATTAAACAAATAAGTAATGTAGGTATATAATGTATCTAATGTAAATAATGTATCACATAGAGAATAATGGCAGCAACGCTACATAAATTTGAGCCATTTAAAGATTTTTTTGATTTCTTTAATAAAAATATGATATTGACCGGCCATTTCTAAAGTACAGGCTTAGTTTGGGATCAGATGGCCGCGTGCAAAGAATGTCCCGGGATATTAATATTATGTCCCAGAAAATTGTTATATTCTAAGCAAAATTAAAGTGTCGAGGTCGTTGAAACGTGAAAAACATTGAAATATTTTAATTACTTAGGTACTATTTGGGATTCAATAAATATTTCAGGTGTATTGAGCTTTCGGTGAAGGAAACCATCGTGAGGAAATGATAGCACGGTGGTAGGGTACTTTGTAGTACCCGCCTGGCCGGCTACCACCCTCAAGTTGAAAGTCTGTCGCCAAACACCTAAAATAAAACTAAGCAAGTACATAGTACAGAAGTTAAAAAAGATAAAATTTGTATTATGCAATAAATTGAAATAAAACAAAATTAATAAGTAAGTACCTATACATAATTAAAATCATATTTACCTATACAATACTGTAATTAATCGTTGAAACATTAAGTTGATACCTAATTTTAACAGTTAACGATTTGCAATCCTAAAACTGATCTTGAGGTGTGTCACTAAGGTCCGTATTAGCTTATCTGAATCTCAAAGAAATAAAAAAACGTCAAGCTTAGAGTCGAGATTAACACAGTTGAATTTGGAGCTTGGCCCTTTTATATAAGACTTGTTTTTGATTAACACAGTATATTCTTGACTTGAATAAGTTTTTATTGGTCGGCTGGACCGATTTTGGCGATACTTATCTGGCAGATAGCTGATGTTATAAGGTAATTTCGGCTACTTTTATATCGGGAACGCGGGTGAAGCCGCGGGGAACAGCTAGTAAAATAATTAATTTGTTATAATGCATAAAATAAAATACTCATTTTGAAGGAGTAGGATCATTGGAAAATAAAATTACCTATCATTTTTTTAAGCAAAAAATTATTGTAATATTGTTATAAAATTAGGTATAATTTCATTTTGGTACGTAAATAAAAAAATATATAAGGAAATACAAATGAAAAAATGTATTACACGACAATTTTTGAGTAATAAATTGAAATAAACAAAATAGTTAATAATATATCAATGAATATAAGGATATTAGCGGATATGAGTATCGGTATAGTTGTTCTGCATTATCGAGAGATCTGAATGATGTATTGATTGAATGAAGTTGGTAAGAACCTACTAGAAACTAATTTAACTTCCTAATTATCCCAAATATAGAAAAATCAATATTTTTTTAGTACCAATAAACTATTAAACTATTATTATTATAATGTCATTTTTATAAACTATGGGAACAACTCCCAAATCACGGAAAAAATATGAAAGATTTCATACAAAGAAATCGAGTGACTCGGTTTCTGACCGCACTAGATTAAAAAAATAGTATTCCAACCTTATGCAAAGGCGTCTGTTGTAACTCATCGACTGTGTTCAAATCCCCGCCGGCCAACATCATAAACTCAAATTTCTTGCTACATCCGCTACTTGCCGCTTGATAGAGCAAATCCGCAATTATTTTCACATCCGCGCCAGCCAAGTGAGCTCCGCATTGCACAAGTAAGTTTATAATGTCAAGACTGTCACGTTGTACTGCTGTCAGTAGTGGGCATTCTCCACATCTGAAGAAAGAGAGGACTTAAAAAAATACAGAGTAGGATTTATTCATAAATCTTTTGCATTTGAGAGAAAGTTCTTTTCTAAACTTGGTGTCCTTACCAGTACCATAGTTTTATTTATAATATGCCAACTCAGTACCAACTTTTGCCACTCAATCAACTTTAAAAAAATACCAAGTGAATTTGTACGTAAATTATAGCAAACTGTTTATTTGTACCTTGATTTAAAATGAACATTGGCACCGTTTTTCAGTAAATATTCAACAATGGACTTGTTTCCTTTGACGATAGCTTCGTGTAGAGGAGTCTTGCCTTCCGAGCTAGGGGCGTTCACATCCGCTCCCATGTCTGTAGGTAACAATCTCACCATGTTTATTGTACAGTCACGATCATAACTATATATGCCATTTAACTTTCTAGTATTTGATTCTTATAAGCGTCATTATGGGAAATACTGTTTTATTTTTTAAAATCAACAGTACCTATCGATTCTCGGCTAGGAATATTGATTATTTTTTCTTAAGTATACTGGGTGATTTTGTAGTCACTGACAATACATGCAGGGGTGGAAGTATACATTTATATGAACAACTTTTATTATGTGTACTGTGAAACCACTAAAAAATTATCAGCTGTTCCATACAAAAGTTCAATACCTACTCGATCAAAATGTATGAAGCACCCATTTTATTTTGCGCGGTATCAGAGTTGATCCCATTAAGTCCCATAATAAAAGTTGTTCACATTGATAAGTACTTCCACCCCTACAAGTATTGCCAGTGACTAAAAAATCATCCTGTATAGGTAGGTAGTTTTAGTATTTATCAAAATTGGCCCTGAGACTCCTTAGAGTATTTTTCGCTATTCCCTCTACTTTCGGATTTAGCCATCCATCCAAACTACCGGCACGGACTATCCGCGTTTTATATCTCTACTGTGTTTATGGTACATGTACGGAGTACGGATATGAGCTGTCGAAACGGCCATCATAGTTTACCGTTACTTTAGTCGATGATTTTAATCATTGTTTGAGTCTCTTTACTAGTAATATGTAACAATATAATTTTGCATAGTAAATGTACAACTGAAAAATCACTATTGCAGGGAAAGTCCCTGATATATTCTAAACCGATATATATTGAATGCAAAAATGACTCATTGGATTTTCCAGAATCGATAACCTAAATAAGATATCTTTTAGTACCTATATCTTGAATATTTTAATTAAATACTAGCTTTAGCCCCCGAATTTACCTGCATTCCAAAGTGGGTTATATCCACCTAAATAATAAATTGATCATTTTGTACATACATATCCAGTGCACCTAAATATGTAACACTACAGTCGGGTTAATTACACCATTTATAAGTCAAAAAACGCCCGGACCGTTTTTTAGGATCTTTGATTTGTTAGATTTAGAGACAATACCGTCCCACATAGCAGAATAACTATTTATTATTATTTTTTTATTCCAGGAACGCGGGTGAAGCCGTGGGGAACAGCTAGTAAGATATATAAATAGAATAACAAACCTAGTAACTTCTTCACTACATTTCCATCCTCCTTCTCGATGGCGTATAGAAGAAGCGACGTGATCACCTTCTCAGTAACTTCTGTCAACTTCTTCGGAGACTGGATGTTCAGGCTGGTCACCAGAGCGTCTTTTAGGGTTTGGTCCTACAATACAATAAGGATTAGGTTTAAGAATGTCCTTTAAAAATACCAAAATAGGATTTAAAAGAAAATTTAAATAGTGAATTTTGCCCATTATTCTGAACTAGTTTCTGCCCTGCGGTTTCTCCCGTGTTCCACATAGAGGGTTCTTATGTTTTCCCGGAATAAAAGTACCAATATATGATCTATCAATGTGCCAAATTTCATCCAAATCTAATCAGCCGTTTATGCGTGATTGATTATACATGATGTGTGATGATAGTTTGTATATATGGAAAAAAAAACCTGAAATTGTACTTCATCACTACTAAGCATTCATTAAAACCAGCATAATCAGTGGTAAAATTATTTATTAAAAAATAAAAAAAACATTTAATGGTTTTAATTAAATGCTAAATATATTACTTTTAATGCTAAGTAGTGATGAAGCACAATTTCAGGTTTTTTTTTTCAAATTACGACCGAATTTTTTTTTTATCATTTTCGGAATACTTATGACCTATACTATCATCCCTCAAAAGGACCGTACTTCATTTATTAGGTCCTTATATACTATAGGAAAACGGGCGTTCCCCGTTTTCACCAACAAAGGCGTCACGTCAAAAGACGTCATGAAAAAAATCACTAGGTAGGTAAACCTACTTGCATCTTTGTAAAAGACAGTCAGACATTTGTAAAAAAATGTAATACAGGCTAACTAAAAATTAAATTTAAAGAGTATTTTAGATAAATAAGTATAATAATAACCCTCTGAGGTACCTAATTGAGATAGTATTACATAGCTAAATTCAATCCATATTTAAATCTTATACTTTGGGGAATAGATAAGTGTTCAAATGTGCAAAATCATTGAGAATCCACATATTGCTGCAATTTGATACTGGCAAAAATAAGTCCTAAAGAAAAGGTTGCAGCTGTCAAGAAAAAGAAGGCTGAAGTAAATCGACAGATAATAGACCATAGATACACTATACATCTAAAATATTAGACATAGCTATGTCAAAACAATTACAACGTTGAAAAACATATAAATGCGTGTAATGTTACATACAGCCAGAGCCCTGCGTTCACGCTCCAACACGTCGCTTTTTAGGTTATACGTAAGTATGTGACCTAGATATTATATACTCTATTAAAATCCGTACTAGGAAACCACAAAAATAACGTAGAAGAAACATTTCTTCTATTCTATACTATTCTACTCTAGATCTATCAAGCTTTTCAAGTCAAATGCTCTTCTATGATCAACTATGTTTTTGGTTTATCCACCTATTGCCACTACTATAAGTTACAACGATGTATTTGCGCAGATGTCATTTTTTGTAGGCGCGAAAATACTTCACCGCTATTATTTTTGGCTGCCAAACAGTGCACAAATGTTACGAGGGATATAGCAAGAGAGTTATTGTTATTGTATTTCAAATCTAATCGTAAAGCAACAAGGTGTGTATTTCATTGATTAGTGTCGGCGCTAGATTACTTTCCGTATTAGCTAATATTTCTGATGTAATTTATAAAAATGTTAGTACTGTAACAGCTGCTCGGATGAATGGTATAGGAGCACATATATAACGTTACAAACATAGATTTTAATATATATAGATATAGATTTTCATGTCTTAAAATATGGCTAAGTACCTACATCATTTTATTACCGCCTGTATAAGGAATTATGGATGCTTCGAACATTTTTTTAAATTAGCTTGATATTTTATTGTACTTTATGAGTCATAATAAATACAATTATATTTAAATCTCTACCTACATAGCCTGCATCAAACGAAGGTTATAAAATATAGGTATTTAATTAACTAACTTGAACCAGAAATTAATCGAGTTCTAATTTCGTGATTAAATTCCATGGTAAAAAAAGAAAAACGAATCTATGGTCGGGGAAAACGAATCACGTTTACTTACGTCTTTTACATTTTGCGATTCAATGTGCAGGTGAAATGCAAAATGCACTGCCGTTTTGCGATTCAAGGCTAGAGCAATAAACAACCCGTGTCGTCACGTCGTGAATCGTTCCAGCATAGTTGTATTAATGCGATATCAGTCTGTGTTTCTGTGTCGTATCGAACGCATCTTATCGATTTAATAACAGTCAAGAGTTTGTAAAAAAAACTAAAAAAGTTAATAAACATGTCCTCGACAATGGAACAAAACGTCAAAGTGGAAGCGCGCGAAAATTTTCAAAATACTGACAGAGTTTTTTCCACCTTTGGTGAAAATGGTGTAAATAGAAATATTGCAGAAATTGAAATAAATTCAAATTCTAAGGATCTGTGTTTCAATTCAGCTAATTTGAAGATTGCGGGCAGGAACGAGAGGAGAGTCCTGGGTATTTACACCGGTGGTACTATTGGAATGGTGAAAAGTGCAGACGGTGGTAAGTTTAATTCTTTCCCTTGAAATTGGCGCCAAATTAAACGGTCATAGTTTTCTTGATGTTTTTTTTAAATTGTCGAGTTACAAAAAGAGGTGTCGTACCTACCAACCTCAAATAGGAATACCGTCGGAGTGTCGAAAAATGCAATGCTATTACGTAATTAGGTAAACATAATGACGTCTGGTTATTAATGTTATTTTTGCATTTCTTACATCTTGAGTACAATTCCTGTATTATGGTGTATTATTAATAATAAGAATATAACGTAATTTAAATTGTCATTACATTATTGGAAGCTTAATTGACAATCAACAGCGTTGGAATTTACGAAATGAAAATAAAAGCTGTTTTCATTTTTGAAATATTTTTAATCTGCTTTTTACTAATATGGAGTACTCCTCCATTATATGCATTATATTCCACCCCCTAAAGCATTGCCGGCGAATAACAAATAACCCTGTATACATATATAAGAGAGATGTTTCATCAACTTTGTTTTACGTTTCTAGGTCAAATTATATCTAAAACAATTTCAGACGTTTATCTCAAGAAAGTAATTACTCTGATGTAACATTTCATATCTTCGAGTGCTAATTATTGTGAATGGTTTTTATTATCACGTATTTACCGCTCACTTTACGGTACGTAGTATATTTATTTATATAGGTACATAGTTTTTCTTGTCATAATAACTTTGCTGATATTCAAGAACAATTAAAAAATATATTCAGTTTTGAAAAGAATAATATATTGACAGTAATATTTTCTAGGCCCGGGATTCCCCGAATTGAAACAAGTGCCGTATTTGCGCTTTGTCATTTGCGGATAAATTTCACATGAGGGTCGGGGAGGGGGAGGAGGGGGGGTCCTACCACTTTTAACCAAGGGGGAGGGAGGGGTCGAATTTAAAAGAATAACACCTCACGTAATTAATGGACGTCGCCTTAGTACCTACTGGGACCTCTACTTTAAATATTGTAGTCATAATGAGCAGGAAAATGATTACTTACTTAATTGTTTCCACTATAATGTATATATATATATATTTAAATATGATACTTTTATACCGGGATTTTTTATCTGGATTAACATCCAGAATATATTCTATCTGTTTGCCAAATTTCATTGAAATCCGTTCAGTAGTTATTGTGTGAAAGTGTAACAAACATCCAAACATCCATCCATTCATCCTCACAAACATTCACGTTTATAATATACTAGCTTCCGCCCAGCGGTTTCACCCGCGGTCCTACCGAGTGCTCCGATCGCCACCAAACCTTACAGGATTACCCGCGGGGCTAATATGAAGATTGTCTGAAAATTTCATCGCGATCGGTTCAGCGACTTCGGAGTCTATAAGGAACATACATACATACTTTCTCTTTTATATATATAGATAAATGTATGTATGATAATAATTGTTTTAATATTCATATCATAAATTCATCTAAAATACAGTCATGTTGATAAACTAAGTGTGGGGGAAACTCCATTGATTAACAAGTTCACAGGGTTAAGCCACCAAGTAACAACTGATTGCACTAGTAATAATACAAGGGAAACTATAAAATACCTAATAATCTGAGATCCCAGGAATTTAATGATATCTATTTTTTTACACATCCAAGGTCTTCCTTATCACAGCTATGTCGAGCTTACATTGAAGTAAAAAAGGGGAAGATCTTAGAGTATACAGTCATAAGCAAGCTATAGACTTAATAGTATCGCCATTGTGCCGATCGTAAGAAAGTGTTTTGTAATATGGTATAGCGCTTTCATAGCGATGTTCCATGCATGACAAAATGTCTGCCCCGCGTCTCCCGCATCGTCTTTTGAGACCCTTCTGTGTTCATATTTGTGCTTTCGGTTCATACTTAGTGAGGCGTGTTCTATAGCATGCCTATGTATACTCTAAGGGGAAGATACGATATGTTCTTACATCGCTTAATTGACCCATTGCACCCAATTTATTAGGCATAATTCACACGTATCGTTCTTCACCGTAAGCTCAATCCTATTGTAGGATTCGAACCCAGGACCTTCGTTACGGCATTTGTCGCTATCCAGTGGTAGTGACGCGATAGCTCAGTAGCTATCATCGCTTTATTTTTGAGAATCCGAGCCGTATCTTCCATATTTTGGTTCTCAGCATACACTTCTGTAGGTAACTGAAAACAGCAACAAAATCCTACTAAGGTACTTATTTTTTAACCGACTTCAAAAAAGGAGGAGGCTCTATGTACGACTGTATATATATTATATGTTTTATGTTTGTTCATCGATTTCTACGTCAATTGCGAACTGATTTTGAAAAATATTTTTTTCGAGTTAATGGATAAAACAGCTGAGAGATTTTGCATTTCATAGTCTTAGATTTACATAAAAAGCAGAAGATACGGTATCTGGTCCAATGAATTGTAAGCGAAGCTGATAAATTAATAAGACAGTTGTTTTGTTTCGCATACGTGCACTGTATGCTGTATCTTACCCTTTATGTTTTACTAGCTTTCACCCGCGTTCCCGAGAAAAAAAGGAGACTACGTCTTTTTCCATACCATAGGCTATCTGTGTGCCAAATTTCATCGCGATCGGTTCAGCGGCTTAGGCTTGAAAAGGTAACAAATAAACAAACTCACATAATATACACCATATATGACCCTTTAAAAATACTATTACGTTTTAAAAAATAGGTAGGACTTATCCTACTAATATTATCATTGTGAAAGTGTGTGTGTGTGTTATATGTTTATTGTCCAGGTGCATAAAGCTTGAAACGATTTGCATGAAATTTAGAGTAAGTATAGTTACCTTAATTCATGGAACAGGATATAATATACTTTACATTCATGGAAAACATAAAATTCGTCGGAAAGCGGCGAAACCACGGAACATTACCAAGTATTTTAATATTGTAAGATTTTAACCACATGCTGATTTATATGAGAAAGTAAACTGCGCGGCGCTTAACTTCATTATTGTTTTTTTTTATCTTTCTATTGAGTATAATGTCATTTCACCTTATCTCAATAATATTTTATATAGCTGAGTGATAACATGACTAGAGTTCGCGCCACCAATGAAGTCCCGATGGTCCAACTCTACCGCAGAAGAAATAAGATTGATTTTCATTAATTCCACGGGAATTCTTTGGTGGCGCGAACTCTACATAACAATGTGACATTTATAGGATTTTGATCTCGAATTATTAATACTTGTAACATTCAATTAATATGTTTGTATTTTATAAAATCACTTGCTGTTACCAGCTAAATCGTTCGAGTGATAAAATAATTTTTAGGTAGCTTAAGTATTTTAGTATGGAAAATATTATCTATATAAAATTTTCTCACGGATAATATGTCATAGACTGTACATAAGGAGTGCATCTAAAGAATACTTATAATTTGAATTCCCTATTTTACCCCCTTCAGGGATGATTTTGAAAAAAACACTGAAACACGAGCTTCTTTATTTCTTACTAAAATCCATATCCTTAATTTGAGGAATTAACAAATGTTCATACCCAAGAAGAAAAGTCTTTGTCCCTCTCCATAGACTATCTGCGTACCAAATTTTTAACCGCGATCGGTTCAGCGGTTTACGCGTGAAAAGCTAACAGAGTTACGTACTTACGCATTTATAATTTAACAATGGATTGTATGTAAATGTGATAGGTACTAGTAATTGTAGTAGTAGTTTCCTAATCGTAATAACTTATTTGTTTAGTATCACTATAAATTGCAAAGTAGTGTAGCCAAAGGCATATATACTTAATAAATTAATTTAATTACCTTCCCTAACTGCAGTAATTGAATCTAATTTTAATATGATTCCACGTGTAAGTTTACATTTTGGTAAGATACCTTATTCTTCACGCCGCAGGTCGTAGGTTTGATTCCCACTAAGGATAGACATTTGTGTGCATGAACAAGTCTGTTTGTCCTGAGTGTGGGTATAATTATATATAAGTATATATTTACAAGAATAAATAAATAAATATTCTGGGACATTCCTCACACACAGCCATCTGACCCCAAACTAAGCAGAGCTTGTACTATGGAAGCCAGATAACTGATATACTACACATATACTACTTTTCTTTTGTAAATACATACATATATAGATAATTACACCCAGACACAGGACAAACAGACATGTTCATGCACACAAATGTTTGTCCTGAGTGGGAATCGAACCCACAACCTGCGGCGTGATAGATTGGGTATCTTACCAACCACGCCAACCTCGTAAGATATATGTAGTATATCAGTTATCTGACTTCCATAGTACTAGCTCTGTTTAGTTTGGGGCGGGGTCAGATAGCCGTGTGTGAGGAATAATGTCCCAGAATAATATTATTAGCTAGGTACCTATATTTTGTCATATATACTTATTCAGAGACTATATATCTCTTTGGTGTCCTACTTCTATATACATATATAAAAGATAAAGTATATATGTATGTATGTTCCTTATAGACACGGAAACCGCTGAACCGATCGCGATGAAATTTTCAGACAATCTTCATATTAGCCCCGCGGGTAATTCTGTAAGGTTTGTTGGCGATCGGAGCACTCGGGACCGCGGGTGAAACCGCGGGGCGGAAGCTAGTATATTATAAAAGCGTTTGTCTGTATGATTGCGTGAATGTTAGATACTCAAGCGTTAATGGCTAAACGGGTTTAGACATATTTTGGTGCAAGCAGATTCAGTTTAGGCCCTAAAACATACTTACTTATGAAGGTCGAAGCTACTGAAGGCTACTACAGGTTTGGAAATCAGCAAGGTTTAATTTTTTACATATAAATACCGTGAAATAAAACAGGTTTATTTTTATCCCGGGAAAATGAGTTACAACATAAGTAACTTGGGACCGCACCTTAGACTACCGACTAATGAAAAAAAATGATCAAAATTTTATGGAAAACAAAAAGCACATTGGAAATACCACTGGTATTGCTAATGCGATGGTAGCTACTTTACCATCAGATGGACCGCCTGCCTACTATCCAGCCCTCTGACATAAGAAAAAAAAGCCTCAAATATGATAAATGAAAAACAAAAGTGATTTCCTATGTGGAAATGGTTTAAGAAATGAACTCAAATTAAGAAAAACATAAAACAATGTATCACATGACGTCAATAATTGAATCAAAACTGTAAGATATACCTAATATGATCTAGGTAGGACGAAAAATCTCATCCGTAATTTTCATCTATTATTTTACAGTACTGATACCCCAAAAGAATGTATTCGAGAATTTGATTCGGGGGTTCCCACAACTACACGACGCTTCGTTGTGGAAGCAGAAAATTTGCGAGCCGGATTTCGATTCCACATTCCTTGTGTTGCCAGGTCAGTTATTGTTTTCATAATTTGCACTTGAAAATTTAAAAAAATTAAAGGTCTGAAAGTCCCATGTAAATAAAAAGTGGACTCTAAAGATAAAAAAAAATTATAGTCATATATATTATTACTCTTTTTACAGACGCACAAGATGTTGATGTAAGAATTTTGTACAAAATATACGAGTATGAGACACTGTTGGATTCCTCAAATATGACTGAAAAAGAATGGATACAGATTGCTCAAGATGTGATGGTATGTATAATCTATACTAATATTATAAAGCTGAAGAGTTTGTTTGTTTGAACGCGCTAATCTCAGGAACTACTGGTTCGATTTGAAAAAATCTTTCAGTGTTGGATAGCCTATTTATTGAGGAAGGCTATAGGCTACTTTTTATCCCGGGAAAACACAAGATCCCTCGGGATCTAATCAAACTATCACTGACTGACAGATAGCCGGCACTAGAAACATGCAACTTTGCGCAGGAGTTCCTTCAGGATAAATGTTCAAAAATCCTCTGTTAGTTCCTATGTCATTACTATAAGGAATAGCAATTAGATGGAATAATTTCATCGACTGCAATTATGTGAACATCAATAGAATCTCCTTGTCTCTATTATGATCAATGTCATGGGACTACAAGACCGGACTCATTCACTAACATTTACTATAGAAAATCTCGCATAAAGCCACAATGTAATTTCTGTTTTTTGGATTCTGCTGATTTGTTCTACTTCCGGTTATATAAAACCGGTGAATTTTATCTTGTACTAACCATTCAAAACCTAGCTCAGGGTTGTTCTAATCTCGAGATATACCGAAGCAAATAAAATCAAAGAATCGTGTAGTGTTATAATTATTTTTGTAGAAGTACTACGAATACTACGACGGGTTCGTGGTGCTGCACGGCACGGACACGCTCTCGTACACGGCGGCGGCGCTCTCCTTCATGTTCGAGAACATCGGCAAGCCTGTCGTGCTCACCGGCTCTCAGGTAGATTATATGTATAGCTTTTCTCAACTATAGATTTTTCTAGAAAATCTCTTCTTCTTTGAAACCTGTAACATTAAAAAAACTGTAACCATTACAAGCTTACAACATGTCTTTAAAACGACATTAGTGAAGGACGTTTTACGTTTATCGCTAGATCCCAATATTTGAGCCTCGTAGCGACGGCGTGGACAACTTTGTATCATCTCTACTGATTGCTGGTGCATTCAACATTCCAGAAGTTACTATCTTCTTTGGTAGTAAACTATTTAGGGGGAACAGGTATGAAACATTATATCTATTTTAGTACGCCTTCATGATGATGATAATAGAAGAAAAAAGCTACACAAGTTAATTAATTAATAGATAAAATAAATACTCCTATTTTATAGTGATTAAGTTAAGAAGATTTAAAAATTCTCTTGTTTAGGACTCGCAAGGTTGCAGCCAACGATCTGTTTGCATTCAATTCTCCCAACTTTGTCCCACTGGTGGAAGTTGGCATCAATATGGAAGTTAATAAGTCTGCGATCTTTAAACCTACCGTCATTAAAAAGTGTAATGTCCACGCTAACATGTGCAAGAATGTTGGACTATTACGGATCTTTCCCAGTATTAGAGCTTCAGTGATTGAGGCGTTCTGTCAACCACCAATTGAAGGTAAGACTGAAATGCTGTCGACTTGAGTTGGGTGTTATTATTCTAGTTAACGGTAAAACTACACAGTATAGTTAATTTATAGAGATATATATAGCAATTGTCATTAAATCCTAACTTAATATTATAAATAAAAATGCGAAAGTGAGTTTATTTGTTTGTTTGTTACCTTTTTACGCTTAAACTGCTGAACCGATCGCGATGAAATTTGTTATGTAGATAGCCTATGGTACGGACAAAAACATAGGCAACTTTTTATCCCGGGAAACCATAAGATCCCTTGGGAACGCGGGTGAAACCGCGGGACGGAAGCTAGTCATTAATAATAGTATGTTTCAAAGCCCCCAATCATTCTAAATTTGATAGTAAATTATAAAAAACTGATTACTATTTTGCTTCTAAAATAATATGCTGTAGTTAACCACGCAATTCAAGCAAGAGGAAACTAAGAACACTCCCACCACCTCGTCATGGTCATACCTACCTTGCGGTATACTGACCGAATCTTGGGAGATGCTCGCGCTACTTGCACGGGGCTCTTTCGCGCGGGCACTTCGCTGGCTCCCTACAAATTCAAAATTGCGGTCCCTTCCTCATGCCACTTCTCCCCCTTCTGTGACGTGATGCCACAATACGCGACTTCGCGTCGGGCTGCTGTAGAGCTTGATCGGTCCTTATTCCTCATGTGTTCGCCTAATGGTGTGCCAGGTGTGCGCGAATTCGCGCACTGCTTCAAAGTTCCCTTGGGTCCTGGTGAGATCCTGGTGATAGACTGGTCCTGGTTCTTTTATCTCAATCTTGTCCAGCATCTTAGCTCTGGCGTCCGCGTACAAGTCACATTCCCAAAGTGCGTGATCCCGGCTCTCGTACATCTCACCGCACGGACACGTCGCAGACTAGCACAACGCAATGTTGTGTAGGCGCCGCCTGAAGCAACCGTGTCCGTTGAGGATCTGGGAAACCACATAATCTGGTTCGACCCAGTCTAAGCGTAGCCTCACAGCAACGTCGGGAAAGAATTCGCACAGCTCGCGTCCGTCTTCAGATGACTCCCATCGCTCCTGCCAAAGGATGCCTTAGGATGCAGCTGGCATGCATTGAGAAAATTAACTTAGTTCACAGGCTTTATTGGGAACATTGTTGTTTTTCTATTTGCACATTTACTTAAATTTCATCGTAACAAATATGCAAGCTGGTTTTTGGGTTAGTGGGGTATCCCAGCATATTTGAATATATATCCTTTGAATCTAAAAAGCTTAATCTTTTGATGAAGAAAAAATTCTAAAAACTATCTGCCTCGTTTTTATCCTATAAAAGGAAGCACAAATAAACTGCTGCTCTTTTTGAATTGTTTTTTTTTTGTTCCTAGATCTTCGTCACTTAACTCCAAATCATCACTTATAACAGTTAGGGTGTGATGAAAAGTAGTCACATAAAGTCTTTCCTATACAGGTGTAGTATTAGAGAGTTACGGAGCCGGCAACATACCGTCGAATCGTCAGGACATTCTAGATGTGTTCGAAGCGGCTGTCAAGAGAGGTGTGCTGATGGTCATCATCACTCAGTGCAACTCCGGCTCCGTCAGCTCGCTATATGAGACTGGACAAGTTAGTGCACTTGCTTATATCTCATAAAAATTGCTGGACGGACTATATTATATCTTTTTTTTTCACATGGCCACATCAGTTAATCGCTAACTAAGCAGAGCATAAACTATGGTAACCAGAATATGGGAATAGAAACCACGACGTGAGGTTTGGCAGTCAGGATATATCCCTTCCACCGATCGGCCCAATAATATATTTACTTTGCTTTAAAAAATATTTTAGGCTACATTATGGTCATATTAAAAGTAAAGACTGAGTAACCTGGTTAAATTCTCTGGGAGATGCGGGATACAAGCGGCTCTACCCCATTAATTGTAGAAATCTATAGAGTATGTCTTCAGTAGACATTCCTGGGCTGAATATGATGACTCACAAAGAAAAATATATTGCAATTCTCAATTTGAAATGTTTCTTACCTATGTAATGTTTGTTATCTTTAGCTGATAGCGAAATACGGCGTGGTATCAGGATACGATATGACTCAAGAGGCTGCCCTCACCAAACTCTCCTACGTGTTATCTAAGAGTGAACTCAGTTTTAAGGAAAAGAAAGAGGTAAATATGATATTAGAAAGAGAGACGAATAAATAATATAGTGGCTATTGAATAAGATATTAGGATTTATTTTTTGATTTAATCCATTGTTTTTTTTCTTATACTTACCTGAATCTAATAGGTAATTTGTGTTATAGATTTCACGCACATTTCTCAAGCAAATAAATACCGTATTGTTAAAAGCTTAAAAACCAAAATGGAAGGTGGGTTCTAAATGTCCTAAGTCAGTCCGGTCTTTTGTTTTGATGCCCACATCAAATGGTGTAAACTCTTAATCTTAGGTGTTATATGAACTGCCCAACCCAAGCCCATTTGGTTTTAAGAGAATAAATAAGGAAATTATAGTGAATTTCGTGCTGTAATGATATTGAAATTTTCAGATGATGGAGACAAATATTCGAGGTGAACTGACGAATATGTCCTCTATGGCCATACAGGTAGGAATTGCATACATTATGAATCTTTTAAGTTATTTTGAAGTAGGTATAGGTTTCTCGGTTGAGAACAGTTTATTGGTACTTCCCAATTCTACTACAAGTCGAAATAGAGTCTCGCAGCGTAGAATGTCCACTTACAAGGTGGACGGACAACCTTGTAGAGGTCGTCGGAAAACGCTGGATGCAGGCCGCCCAAGACCGGTCCTATTGGAGATCCTTAGGGGAGGCCTATGTCCAGCAGTGGACGTCTTGCGGCTGAGATGATGATGATGATAAGTGTCTAATCAGAGCCTAATTTGAATGAATGACTTTCGAGTTTGAACTAGCTATCTCTCGTAGACCCGCGCTGACTTCATTAACAATTTTAATAAAATAAATTCGTTAGTTTATATCTTGAAACTTTTTAATGCCATTAAATACTTTATTATCTTTAAGAAAAAAACATATCGAATGAATTAGACCATTCAATAAAAAAAATATGTTTCTTACATTACTGGCCTGAAATTAAAAAATAACGTAATGGCCAATTAATAGGCATTTATACTTTAATGGTTAAAAGTAATAGGCTTCTGAATTATCACCACCCTTTGATTGAAATTGTAAAACAATGGGATGGCTTTGTTCATTGTTGCAACCTAATGCGTCAGTAAATATTTATCTCATAAAGAATTTCTCTTAATAATTAATGTAATATTTCAATATTTATTTTACAATAAATTTCTATGACATATAGGTACCTACGTAAGAATGGATTGAACACTATTTGTTGTTACTTTTATTACTTTACACGTAAAAAAAAGTAATATTTATAATGAAGAAGATATTATAATAAATACTGATAATTGAAGTACTTACCTATAATACCAGAGATTATAGTTATATATTTACCTAGAAGACAATAGTATCTCTGCTCGTACGTGTAACACTTGTTACTCCGTGGTTGAAGGCATAAAAACCGCGGGCGGATTTTATCGTTGGGCAGAATTATGTCATCATTTTAACATAATTAACTTAATTTAATTGTTAATTTATCCGGTATTTAACGTCACTACTTTTGTCTTTTTAATATGCTCTTTTATAATCAATCTGACCGCAGATTTCTGCTCATTGTGAATGTAACATTATTTAGTAGGTTCATAAATAAGTCATGACAAATTGCAGTGAAGATACTAGCCATCTTATTATCCTTAAATAGGTATGTCAAGAATGTAAAACAACACTAGTATAATCAGAATGGAGTAAAAAATCTGTGTTTTTATCTCATTTTTTAAAATCTAAAACAGATCCATACAATAACGTAACTATTTTTATGAATTTAAATTCAAAAATCTTATATTTTATATTTATCTTGTATACTTAGTTTATATTTATCTTATCTATAGATACCTATAACTTAAAACTAATTATACAGCAATTATCCTCTTGAATTATATAAAAATGTTACATAATACAATTGCATAAAGATCAGAATATATTAGCCTACAGCCACTTCTAACGAAGCTTAACTGTCTAGTGATTTAACAGCTGATAACAAATCAACTATTATGCGCAATAGCTTTCTTCGGTCAATTGAAATCATATTGAAGAAATAATCATTGTTATCTTATTCAGATAGAGTTGCAAATCGCATGCAAAAGTTAATTAGTAACAAAAGAGCAGTACGTCCTAGTACTCCTAGTATGTCCCATAAGTGAGCCCACTGTAGTTTGACGGTTTTTACACTTTTATATCACCAACGCACCAGCGCACGCGCATGGGCCACAAGCTACAGCCTCAAAACGCCTCAAGATAAAGCGAGTATCATTTACCGCAAGCGCGCGACAGCCACTTGTGGTCGGTGGTCGACACAAGTGGTTAGTTACCGCTACTTTTTTAAACCTATTATAGTGAGGTAACGCGCGCGTGACCGGCGTGTGTCGGTGTTTTGTAGTCATTGGCGACAAGAAGCGAGTAGCGGCGAGTTCATATCAAGTGTATGAAAACTTAAGTCAGCAAGGTCGGTGGCAGCGTTTTGTGGCTGTGGCGAGTGGCCCAATGCGCCACCGAGCTGGCGCACCACTAAGCTATATCTCCTTTTTCAAGATCTAGAATGAAGCACAGCATTAACATCTTGAAAACCTCGAAAGATAATTTTATACAAATAAATATATAAATGTAGGACCAAACCTTGAAAAACGCCCTTGCTGCCAGCCTGAACATCCAGTCTCCGAAGAAATTGATGCAAGCTACCGAGAAGGTGATCACGTCGCTTCTTCTCTACGCCATCGAGCAGGAGGATCAAAATGTTGTTAAAAAATTGCTAGGTTTGTTGAGTTTACTTTTCATTACTAACTTACCCGCCTGCATTTTCCCTTTACCTTTTTTTTTATATTAAATTGGGTTGCATTGATATAATTATAATTCTTACTCACTCTAGCCTCGTTTTAGGAGTCAGGAAACATGGAAGGACTTTCTTTTTATATTAAAAAATATTGATATCTAGAGACTGACCAAAATATACATATTACCACAGAACAATAAAAACAATAGAAATAGCAAGTGGGCGTGGCCCGCGTAGCCCCTCGTTTGTTTTTATATTTCTATGCATATTACTACCTACAGATTTGTCGCTAAGCACCATCTAGCGGTGTGTTCCGGCAGCTACGCTTGAGTACACCTATTGCCACATCATCACTACCGTGGTGAGATTGTGGTGAAACACAGCCTATCCAAAGTGACAAATTGATAAATACCATAAATCCCAAAGCCTATGTTCAACGGAAAACATAATCAAATTGGATGACAATGTTTCTTCAAAAAATTACAGCTTTGCCTCTTAGTTTAAAACAAATAACAAAATCAATGGGAAGTCGACATAACAATTTACCTTCCTTCTTCATGGTTCATAAAAATACAAAAGACGATTTACTGAGATGGATTTCCACTCCTCTACTCCACCTAAGAAGACCAACTCTTTTGGAAGAGATAAAAGGAAGAGAGAAGATCTTGGCAGCGGCTTACCAATTATTGTATACCTATGTATGTATATGTACCTATAAAATTATTTTTTATATAATAGGATGGTCCAATTATATCCGCAAACATTTGGTAAACCCTGAAGACTACAAGGTGTGATGATGAAGACCAGTGTGACATATATAAACTTTAAGTGCCGTACTCAGAGACGTCATGAAATAACTGATAAATGTACCTCCATCTTTGTTTATTGAATACTTAATCTTAGATACTTAATCCATCATTATCAAATGAAAATATAAATATGTTTTTATTAAAATAGAACACGTACCTTCACAAGTACTTAGACTCTAACGCACGGTTCGAAAAGTTACTTCTGCTAACTCGGCAATTACTCTTTTCAAAACCAATTCAGATTTATTACATTACATTATTTATCTAGTTTCACTGAAAATATTGGTGTGTAAGATACAAAATGATAACTGATAATAAATAAATAGATAGCAGACTAAAGCAGATCAGCCCCCACAAGCAGCATCTGTTCACAAGTCTGATGCAGGCAGCCTTTAAGATTCATTGACGCCTCTGAGTGCGACCGTAAGATTTAAATGCGTAATAAGTGTACGTTAAAGTACCAGTGATATAAAAGCTTTAGATATTGTTTAACACCAGTATTATTGAATTTACCTAACAAATGTACAAATTAAGATTATTTTTGGATTACATATATTTCAGTGTTAAAAAGAGCATGTGCATTGTTCCTGATTCTTAAAAGGTAAATGTTAATGAACGAAACGAGGCTGCTAACTTAAGCTAAATAATTAAAAATAAATTTGTAACAGTGAAAAATAATTTAATGTAAGAAGTACTTGTGATAGAAGCCATTACAGGTGTGGCAGAAGTTGGTGCTACAAGTGGCTTCTGCGCATATAATGTGCAACATTAAATAATTCATAAAATATAATATTTGTAATTGTAACTATCATATGTATGAGTTGTATAAAAATAAGTAGGTATCCATTATGTGAGGTATCTTGATATATTACATCCAGAAAGTTTAGTTTCATATAATGATTGGAACCACGTTAAAGTAAGTTCGTTAGGCAGGTAATTTCTACGTCTTGAGGAGTTAAGGCACAAGTTAAATAGTAATTAAAAAGCATTTATTTAGAATACGTTTATGTTACCCTTAATTTCATGGTAAATGATGTTGTTGCCATAGATGGCAAGCATATAGCCTAGAAAGGTACACACCGGTAGGTGCTTGGTAACAGATTGTCATCTTGAGGGTGGTAGCCAGCCAGGCTGTAAGTATATGGTGGTGGGACATCCTGATAAAGGAAAGGAGGTAGAAAACGCCCTATCAGTAGTAGACATTAAATTTATGTTATAAGAAAATAATTCATATAACTGTAGCGACATCTGTCAATCACATAATGGAAATTTCACTGCCCGTGGATAGATGGCGCCACAAGATTCTACATCGCGCTATCGAAGTTTCCTGAGCACTCGGCATATATACGGGTTTCCAACATCTACAGTCACCTCATTATAACAGAGATGTGAATTATTTGAAATAAATATATTTGAAATGTAAATACAAAATACCCATTTTAATTTTACATTTGAAATACTTTTTTTCAAAATGTATTTTGTGTTTTAATTGAAATACTTTATATAAATATATAGATAGTATTTGTAAAATACAAAATAGTTTTGTTACATTTTTTAACTTTTCATTCTTAAATCCAAAATTACTTTATTTATGAACGCACTGATCGTGATCCTAAATGTTGTCAACAAGCAAATGTTAGGTAAATGGCGTCAATCAAACGGTATTTTTAACATGAAATATGGACTCTTTGAACAAATACTATCTAGAATGTTAAATAAGTAACAAGGGATTTTATTTGGAAAACTTATTTTTACGTATTTTACTTTTATTTAAATGTATTTTGTATTTCTATTTGAAATAGTAAAGTTTCAATGCATTTGCATTTTGTATTTAAATACTTTTACTAAACAATTTTTTCACATCTCTGATAATGACCTAGCCTGGCGGAAAATCTTCTCCATCTATGCACGGGTAGTCTAAGTTCCTATTGGGAAGTTAACAAATATCGCTACAGTAATATTCGTTATCTTCATATTACATACATCAATTTAGATGTAGGTCTGTGCGTGTAGACGCGCATAGCAAATTCATAGGACAACGGATTTCGTGAGATAAATCAGCTCTAACATAATGTAATTTTAATGTATATTAAAATTGTAACTGCTGTATGATTTTGTTAATAAATTGTGCTATAAAAACTAGGGGACCTTTAGAATATACAGGTGTTCTTATAATATTGATTAACAATAAAAATAATTATCAAATACATTTAATTTTATATCGAGTGTGTATAGACTTTTTTAGGTATCTTTTTTTCACCTATCAATAGATTTTTGTAGAGATATATTTTTTTATTAAGATAACATATTTTTTGTATAAATAAACGTTTATATTTTAAATTGTGTTTCATATTTTCGTTAAATATAAACTTCTAATATGCTGGCAAAATTAATAGTAACTAAGATTTTCTTAGAAAAATGCTACCTAACTACATAATATTACTAATAAAATTTATGACTGTAATTACCTAGTCTACTTAATTTTTTACAATAAAAATATATTTATTAGTTTTCTTAAGCCATACATTTTACCTTTATTACATACAGTTGAAATACTATGAAATAAAATATCAAAAAAAGTTTTCTGAAAACAGTAGAACCAAAAATGTATGTAATGTATACCCATCCCTAATGTAAATTAACAATTCTAGAATATCCAATGAGTCATTTGTGTATTCAGCATACGTATCAGTTCGAGGTCGTATCAGGGACTTTCCCTATAATAGACAATGTATGTAATACATAAAGTATTATTAGTACTTAATTTCAATGTAAGAATAGTCGGATTGGACACATGTTTCGTGGTTTTTATATCACTAGTGATGTGGTAATTCAAAAACTAGTATAATTAGGTAAAATAATCGACTAAAATAAATAGTAAAAAATTATTAAAATTAATATAAATTATCTCTAACGTTTAATTACATATTCTTTTTTATTTATAAGTCTTATTGTTTCCATCAATTCTAGATCTTGATGTGATTTATATAAGTATTGAACTTTATAGACATGGGAGCGGATGTGAACGCCCCTAGCTCGGAAGGCAAGACTCCTCTACACGAAGCTATCGTCAAAGGGAACAAGTCCATTGTTGAATATTTACTGAAAAACGGTGCCAATGTTCACTTCAGATCAAGGTACATTTATTTCCTCTTACACGTGTACGTTTATGACTGATAGAATCCCAAATAAAGAATCAAAAAATTACCCATAGGGAGAAATGTAAATAAACTATAAAATAATAATGGCGAGTTCCATGCATTGATTTGTATGAGAAAACATATTGTATTTGTTTATGACTATTTGGCAGTTTTAAAATAGTTCCGACTGCAGTTGGCTCCTATGAAGTCCTGTGCCAAGAAACTATACGTGTTTCATTGTTGGTAATGACTGGTAAACTTTACATAGGTACAGATTAAAAATGATAAGTTAGACTAAAGTGTGATTCACAAAAAAATATTTATAATTTTATGTTTAGGTACTTACTTCAAAACTTATTTATTTGTTTTGAAATTGCAGCATTAAACCAGCGCTACAAAAGCATTGAATTCATCTTTCAAACATTCTTTCATTCAGTCATCAATCGTATCATTCCTGTTATTTTTATTAACTTTAGTAGGTATGCCTATATATAGATGAATTCAATGCTTTTGTAGCGCTGCTGGTTTAATGCTATAGATACGATTATGAAAATCGCTTAGTGTTTATATAAAACATTAACTCTGTGTGTGTTTTTTTATACGATATTTAAATATCAACAGATATGGAGAATGCCCACTACTCACAGCTGTGCATATTGACAGTATCGATATTATCGACTTACTTGTCCAATGCGGAGCTCACTTGGCCGGCGGGGATGGAAAACCTGTCGCGGAGTTGCTTTCTCAGGCGGCAAGGAGCGGATGTCGCAAGAAAATTGCCTCTCTAAAGTTGGCCGGCGCGGATTTAAATACAGTGGATGAGCTACAACAAACTCCTTTGCATAAGGTAAAATTGCTTGTTTTTGACCACAATCTTATTATAGTAAGTAAAGATGTGGTTGAAGGTGGTAAGCACATAAAGCCTTGATGGAACTGGTTCTCAAGTGCAGCTGCCGGGACACATTAGGTACCTAGGTGTTTGGCGACGGATCTTCAACTTGTGGGTAGTAGCCAGCCAGGCGGGTACTACAAAGTACGCTACCATCGTGCTAAGGTTTCCTTCACCGAAAGCTCAAGCTATTTAATTATCCCCTTAAACAATCCTGTATTTACACTGTACCTAATAAAATTTCGGGAAGGCTATTTAGTGTTTCTATCGGTATATAAAGCTAAATCAATTGGGAATTCCCCGTGCAACGAGAATTTCACCACAAAATGTTTCAAGTCAAAGCGATAATTGTTTGCGCGAAAAATCTTATGCAGCCCTGCGAGTCTATACTCTAAAACATCAATGCGATATGTTTGATAACTTTATCTTTTAAATTGTGAACGAAATAAATACCCAATTTAATGATAATTTTAAACGTATCGACAATATGTACTGGAAAGGCAGTTTCGACATTTAAACAATATTTTTATTGAATATTTTACATAGATATCAAAACATATAATAAATTTGTGGAACCAGCGTGTCTGTCTTCAAGTGTGGGTGATAGAAAGAGTAACAGAATGCATCTGTCACTTTTTGAATGAATTTCATCAAAATCGGGCGAAAGATAGATTTTTTCTTTTTTTTATAAAGTACACGAGTGAATTATTATTATAATTATTACAATACTAGGTATAGGTGTGTGTTGTAATATTATGAATGGGAATCACTTTTTCCTCACTGTATTATAGCACGTGCTCAGTGTATATATTTAATGTATAATGTATGTATGTATGTACCTATATATAGACCATATTATTGTATAGTTAACAAGATGTAGGTATTATTGTGCATTAGGCCAACGTAACAGCGAGGCTGAGGCCTTGAGAGGTTATCATTATCAGAGTATTGATCTTGCACATGACGTTTATTACTCAAACGCACCGTCAGATGACGGAATGGATTTGTGTGAAACTTGAGTATAAATAACTCACTGAAATAACACATATAAGAAAACGCTTAACACGCGCTTACGCGGCAAAAGTTAGTAAATTAATAAATGTCAGTTGTAGTTTACATTGCGTGACTTACCACTAGCCTAAGCCTCCCAGTTTTACCGGGGCGTTACGAACGGTATATAAGGCTCTAGGATATTATTTATCTGTGTGCCTAATCGTTTCCAAATCTGTTCGGGCATATTTTAATATTACCTACTATATTTTTACGTATGACCATTTATATTTTCATGAGTATAAAGAGAAATTATTTTTTCTTAAATAATTCCTTTTATGATTCTTGAGGATTCACACATACTATACATTGCACGAATTGCTCTTTTTTTGTGACTTGAGAATATTTAAAAAAATTACAATTTTATTTATGTACAGGCTGTTATCTGCAATAACATCGATGTTGCCCTCTATTTAATGGAGAATGGCGCGATACGTGATAAGAAGGACATTCTTGGCAACACCGCAATGGATTACGCCGTTAAACTCAAAAGAGCGAGCATTATGGGAATTTTGAAAAGTTTTTGATGAAATAGTTTTTTTTATTTGAATGTAATCTCACGAACATTATGTATCAAAATTAATTTTGACCCTTTAAAAATATACGTTTAGTTAGTAGTTTAGAGTTATTACCCAGTGGTGGCTTGTGGCTGAAGATTTTTAAAAACCTCGTGGTTTTACCCATGTTCCCGGGACGAAAAGTTCTATCAAATCAAATCAAAACTCATTTATTCAGTTTAGGCCCTAATAAGGCACTTATGAACGATACACTTGGACTGAGAAGACTCCGGCAAGAAACTAAGCAAGGGATATTTTTATAGTTTTTTTTTAAGTAATATAATTTAATTACTAATTACAATGTTTATAAAGTTATTTTGAAATAGCTTGTTGAGCGAACATTTCATATAAATGCATTCTTGTCTTCAACAAAATCAGAAACTCTATAGTACCCTTTCTTACATAACTTTTGTTTAATTAGCTTTTTAAATCTATACATAGATAGTTCTTGAATTTCTTTGGGTACTTTGTTATAGAAACGTATACATTGCCCCTTGAATAAGTCCCTCACTTTGCTGAGCCGCGTTACAGGTACAGCAAGTTTGTGCTTATTTCTAGTATTCAAGCTATGAGTGTCGCTGTTTTTTGGAAAATTTTGTATATTTTTCCGAACATAGATTAAGTTTTCATAAATGTATTGTGACGGCACTGTCATAATATTTATCGATTTGAATTTGTCTTTAAGAGAATCTCTAGGACGTAAACTGTAAATTGCGCGAACAGCCCTCTTCTGCAGAATAAAAATTCTATTGATGTCAGCACCACTACCCCAAAGGAGGATGCCGTAGGACATCAAGCTGTGGAAATAGCTAAAATAAACTAATCTTGCCGTAGATTCGTCAGTGAGAGAACGAATTTTTCTCACTGCATAGGCTGCAGAACTAAGTCTATTCACCAATTTACAAATATGTGGGCCCCATTGTAGCTTATCATCTAAAGTGATACCTAAAAATACGGTTGTTTCTACAAGATTCAGTTTTTCGCCTTTAATTACAATGTCTGTGCCCAAATGTTTTACATTGGGTTGACTGAGTCTGATACATTTGGTTTTTTTTTCGTTGAGCAATAAATTATTAATAGTAAACCAATCAACGACTACTGAAAGAGCATTATTTACGTCGTCAGAAGAATTAAAATTATGTCTATTCACTTTGTAAAGAAGTGAAGTGTCATCAGCAAACAATACTATCTCATGTTTTTTTTCTACAAGATAAGGCAAGTCGTTGATGTAAATAAGAAAAAGAAAAGGTCCCAGGATAGAACCTTGTGGGACGCCCATCGTTACTGAAGATCCAGAGGAAACTTTACCATTTACATCAACCCTCTGAATTCGACGAAAATTACAGATCCTAAAGTACCCATACATAATGTTATGAAAATCCAATCAGCCATTAGGGAGCTGGGACATAATTCTCGCGTATTCAAAATCAATGTCGCATTCGAAATTTGCCGTAAAACATGGCGGGTGACTAAGAAATTCAATAAATTGTTACCTTTTCACGCCTAAACTGCTGAACCGATCGCGATAAAATTTGGTACGCAGATAGGCTATGGTATGGAGAAGGAAACGGACTACTTGTTTTCTCGGGAACGCGGGTGAAACCCCTGGGGACAGCTAGTAATAAATATTATGTTAGCTAGATCAGAATATTGATTTTTGCCTATAAAAATCATAAATAGGCGTTATTTAAATTTTGAAATCACTTTTATGTTACCTATTATAACACTCTGTATAACTCGATTGTTTACAACCATATATTTTTGTCTATCTGCCTTTATTAAACTCGTAACAATGACATTGCATTGTAAATCTATTTTATTGTTTTATTTAATAAACTTTCTAACAAAACTACAATATATTTTTTTCTTTAATATTTCACTGATCCAACAATGAACTTAAATATACCTAAAAATAATATAAGTTACATTGATAATATTCGTTAGCACAGAAAGTAATCTAATCCCGACTAAAAACCATTGTAAACCAATGAAATACATGCCTTGTGACTTTACGTTTAGATTTGAAATATAACAACAAGAGACTTGCTATCTCGCTCATTACATTTGTACACTGCTTGGCAACCAATAGCGGATAAAATCTTTTCGAGTATATAAATAAAATCTGAGCAGGTATGTACATAGTTGTAACTTATAAAAGTTGTAGTATTTTTTTTTTACTTTGTATCACAACAATCTCACTATGGTACCTAAGTGATAATAAAATAAAACCAAGAAGGAATAGGCTCTTAAGTGCAACTGCCGGAACTGCAGTAGGTATCGGTGACAGATTTTCATCTCGAGGGTAGTAGCCAGCCAGACGGGTGCTACAAAGTACCCTACCACCGTTCTATGTTCTAACATCGTGAGGAAACCATAGCACGGTGGTAGGGTACTTTGTAGTATACCCGCCTGGTTGGCTACCACCCTCAAGTTAAAAATCTGTCGCCAAACACCTATTGGTATGTTCCGGCAGCTGCACTTGAGAGCCAGATCCTTCTAGGCTTTGTGTGCTTACTACCTTCGGCCACATCATCACCTACCATAGTGAGATTGTGGTCAAACACAAGCCTATAAAAAGTTAAAAAAAAATGTTACCTCACAATGTTTTCCTTCGCCGAAAGCTCAAGCTCATTGAAGGATTTGATCCCACGACCTTCACCGCGGCATCCGACGTCTTTACCACTGTGCTAACATCGCCTATCATAAACGCAAATAAATAGGTATAAAAAAAAAAAAACAGTCTTATAATAAATAGCATGAAATCCTCGGCTAACAATATGAAATCTACTGGCTCCAATTATTGTGATCCAAACTTAGCGAGTACACCAAGATTGTTCATCAACATGGGTATATGATGTTCCCGAAGCGGACACGGAGCGTAGTTCATGCAATCTCGACCATTCCTGCCTGATAGCATCGCGTCTTGTATAGCCGTTGTGTTCACCATTGTTGATAAAAGTCGATTGCTGGAAAATTGATTTTATTTAATGATTACTAAAAAAAATATTTTCCACGTGTTTGGTAAGCCATGATGTAAATGTAAGCAATGAAAAAATAAGAAGTGGTTCTCAATTTGAAATTTGCCTAAGAAAGTCAAAATTGATTTGGGATCGTTGCCAAACCAGAAAACAATGGCAGCAATAAATAATGGTATAAAAGTAGTTTTGATACTGTAAATCTATGGCCATGGAAATACGTACTTACATCAGAATAGCTTTTAAATCATAGTATAATTAAGTTTATTTTTTAAATAGTGAATGTAAAGGGTCTACTTGGTTATAAAAATAAAAATAAATTACCTAGTAAATTGATAAAAAATTCGATCAGGATCAATTAAATCCCTCTGAGCAATCCAGCAGGCTACTCTTCTGGCACAACCGTGAAATCCTTGCTTATTTGAAATTAACTGGTTTGCAAAGTTTATGACGGCATCTGCGCTGAATTCCGTGCTATCTAAAACTAGAATTTAAAATATACATACTTTTATTTTAAAATCATGTAAAACTTCGAAAATTAAAAACATTAAAATTTTCGCTAATTGATTAGATACTTCATGGTAGGTATTCATAAAATTAAGAATGTTAATGGCATGTAAGAAGTTACAAAAAAGACATGAATAAAAATTGACAAATCTGACGGCCATGCTATTCCATTTTCAGAATAATGACAACCACCATAAAAATGTCAGTTGTCTAAAAGGTTATGGAAAAATACTAAGCTTTCGGGTTACAAAATAAAATTTTCAGTGTCCATAAAATCGGATATGAATACCTCCACATAGGACAGGGTCAAGGGCAATAACATTACAGTAAGTTCACAGTTTTATATTATTCTTTAGACATAGGCCCCTAAACACTTCCATATTAGTTATTTATTATTCCCGTGATCTTACTTCCGCAAACAGCTTCCTCTAGGTTCTTTATGATTTTAGTTTGTTGAATTAAATAAATGTGCGTGCAATTAGAGTCCAAAACACTGGGAAATGAGAAAGTCTTGGTGTTAAAAGAAAGTGTACTTGTGAAAATCCACCTTAGTCTGTGCAAAGAGGGAAAATTCTGACACTAAATTCTTGGTCTCTGCAGGTCATGGAGCAAATGTACCTGATAGAGATATTCGTAGACAAGGTCACAATCTTAGTTTCCGACGAAGACGACAAAAGCGCAGCAAATAAGAACCTTATTATCAAAATAAAATTCGGCCCGAAAGTACAGTTTATTGTAAAAGAAGAACAGTTAGCCCTAAACAATGTTAAAAACGACGATATCATAGAATGTGATGAAAATGGAAAGAGAAAGTTCTCTAGGACTATACGAGTGGGAAAATCTTATTTATTTCCGTCATATCCGGACACTATTCTTTTGATACTTAGCAAGTTTCCACTGGAAGTAGAAGTTTGGAATGACGATGAAAATGAAAAAGAAATATTTGTTGGCATTGGTAATATGCACTGGGATACTCAATTCTTCCACATGTTGAAGGAAACTGCGGATCCTTGCAAAATACATGAGCCTTTATCAATTAAACAAAACACTATATTGTATGCTGAATGTTGCTGTAGGCGGGCCGGTGATATTGATTTCATTCTACGACTCAGCGCACTAGGCGAATCTATCATAACTGAATTCCAGCAACTCATGATGGATCCAGATTCATTTGTATTTAGGACCAATAAAGCACCGAGCATGTTTAAATGTAAGAGATTAGAAGGTGACGACCCTAACTTTTGCATGGTTGGAAGTATATATGAGACGACTACATTAGAAGATCCAAGTATAACGACAGGTACTACGCAAAAGATTGAGGTTTGTTCAGAGCTCCAGAGCTGTGGTATCGGCACGAAGGTTGAAAGCTACTCCTGTGGACATTCTTCAAATGATACTAAAAATAAGTACCCCATCGATAAGATCAGAATGGGAGACATTACCGGGCCTTGTGGAAATACGAATTGTCCATTGGCACATAAAGTCAAAAATTACATTAGAAATCTAGATACCTATAAGAAAGATGCGCAGGGTACAGAAACACAGAAGGGTGATACTACTAAAAAAATATGTGGTGCCTGTGACTGTAAAGATGACCGCTGGCACCGAGATGACTGTCCTGAAAAATTACTACAAGAACAAGATAAAAAGGGAACCCTGTGTAGTGGCTGCGGTCGCATTGCTAAGTCTGGCGAGACTTGTGAAGATAAAAAAAATAAGATGTTCGGTACTGGTGCTACACCGAGCGCTAGCAAAACTCGCATTGCGTATGTGTTTAACGTCAATAGCGTCCCAGATTATAAAGATGCCATATGTGGAAAGAAAAAACTTGGTGAGAAGTCAATGATGAACTATAATTTAACAGCAATTACAAAAGCTCAGGCAGGTACGTCAGAGAGTTTGAAACGTACCGGTGGGTGCAGTTGTGGTAAACCTACGATAGCAGCTGTAACTACAAGAGATAATAATAAAAATCCGGATTGTCCTAATATTGGAAAAAACAATAACATTGTGTATAACGCTCAAATTACAGATTCGAGTCGCCAGTTCTCCGTGTACAATTGTACAGATATTACCCAAGAGAAAGATTGCAAATGTGAACCACCAAAACCGACACCACCCTGTAAGACGTTTGACTGCGATTGTATCACCGAAGCAATTAACATAACTGCAAGAAAGGCGCACAAACCCTACTGTCCATTATACAAACATAAAACGAATTGTCCCGTTACAATGATGCAAGAAGAAGAAGGTATAAAGAAACTGGAGGATGATGAAGACGAGGCTGAACCTCTTCCTTATGGTCTTCCACCGATACAACTTGGCCCTTGTCCTGTGATTGGCAGACCTTGTACAGTTCCCGATGGTTTTGCAAGGATGTACAAAAATGCAGTATTGCCTACCCAACCACCTAGTTACAGTGATGCAGGCAAAGTCTGTTGTTCTAAAGAGTATGAAAGAATTAGGAAAGCCATAAAAGAATACATGAAGTACGAGAAAGACCATGATTACAGGTGTGTGAATAAATTCAACGTGGACACTGAAAGGAGGTGCTGTGACAAGGAACAAACATTGTTAGCCCTTATGGGCAAAGGATGCTGTGGCTCCCACAAATTGGCTATACAAGAAAAGTTTAAGACAGAAAAAAAGTGATCTCATACATTGATATTTTATTTTGTAACCCTCAAGTATAATATCTAATTAAGATCTTATTATATTTTTTGCAACTACTCAATTAATCTGGTTTTATTTCTTTACTAATAATAAAATTGACAAATAATATAGGTATAGACCGGATTCTAAACATCTACTAGTTATTTTTTTAAAATTAAAATTGTTAAACAGTTTAGCTGTGACAACGTTATAAGTAGACCGACAAAGACATATAGTCTGAATAATAGATTTTAATAATAAGAAATATTCATTAAATCTGTAGAAACTTTTGAGCTACAAAATTCAAGATGGGTGATGAAGAAGATAGTGAGAAGAAGAAGAAAAAGAAAAATGCTTCAAAATATAGCTATACTTTTGGAGATGTGTATCCAGGTACCTATGTTATGTATCTACATATTGTGGAGCAGACGCTGTGGTAGCTAATCATACATATATTGATATTTAAAATGTTACAGGCGTGGTAATTGGTCATAAACAATGCAATTACCTAAGGCCAGGTCTTGCCGTACCTGCTAGCATGGGATGGAATTGGACTGCCACAGATGTACCAGGAATGAAGGTAAACTTACAAACAAAAAAAATAAAGATAATCCATTACAGGGGTTCAACTTGTGTGAGCCTATTCCTACAATTAGTAGTTTCTCTTTGTAATACTATGGATGACAACCAAAGTCCATTTAGCAGGCTTACTGCAGATTGCATGTTTCTTTCATATGTTTTCTGTCAATAAAATGTTATGGTAAAAATATGGATCTTCATAATCCTAGGCAGGTATAGTACTACGATTAAAGTTGTGTGCCTCGATCTTGGTATTTCGAAATGAAAAGATGGTTAAAGCGTGTCAGACCGAGCTTGTTTTTTTCATTAATAAAAGGGTACACTGAACTCTTAAAGAAAATTGAGATAGACAACCATTTACCAAATTCTCAAAGATTTATAAATTCTTAGCCACGTCGTGGATGGCAACCAGGTTTAATTGGCAAAAGTGTGGCGAAACTTATGACGTTCAAAGTTGCTAGAGGTGGACCAGATAAAGACAAGAATAAAAAGAAGAAGAAAAAAGGCAGTAGACCTGGAGCAGACCTAGGTGGTGGTGATTCAGAGCCTGATGACCCATTGGATCCTAAGCCAGCACTTAAAGTCCAGAGGAAAGGCGATATTTTTACTATACAGGTGGGTGCAAATGAAAATTGTAGCAAATATTTCGCATGACTTGAAAAAAAATATAACATTGACTATGAAGTCATGTATTTAATTTAAAATCACATATTGTGACATTTACAGATTGAATTTTTATTTATGTAGAAGATAAAACTTATCAATATGTACAGATATTTAAAAAAAAAATATCATGGGGATATCTTTTGCTAAATATAAATAATAAATATAAATTATATTTCCAAGAAAAAAACATGCATATTCCTCCCTATTGAGAGAAAATATATCTTCTAAAAATAAAAGTTTAATTACAATTAATCTTGTTCAACTAGTCCCAATTTTATCAACGACTGATAACACTTATCCACGGCATAAAGTCTGTGTGACAGGATTTGTAACGAGAATCTAATATTTATCCTATAGACAAAAGTACGTAGCTCTAAGTAGGTTTGAGTGTGACATAATGATGTGATAATAATAACTAGAGAAAGTATAGCTATCTACATCTTTCTTCCAGGTGAATCCACTAAAAGATCTCTCAGAGATAGCTCCGAATGAAGACCCTTACGTAGACTGTGATCCAATGGTCTTTAAAATTATAAAAAATCGGAGCCCGGAGGAAAAAGCTAAGGTGGAAGCTCGAAAAATGGTGAAACTAAAAAAGCAGCGAGATGCTGAAATAAGAAAAGCTCTATCCGAAGCTGTAGAGGATATTTGCAAATGTGCGTACATGGATGTCTTTTGTAATGATCTCACTGCGATAGACAAGGTGATAGATAGCTGTCCAGCCTTTAAAGATCCCGCATGTATTTGTCAAGAGGAATCTCTGAGCTCTCTATCGAGTAATGCGACTTGGGATATAGAGTATACACCACCTTTTGGATGTTTCGATTTAGCTCCAAGGAAACGAAAGAACTTTATACACGTGGAAACTCAGTACAAACTAGCTGATGCTGGGATTACGGAGCCGCCAAAGTGCAAGAATGTCAGTCCATCAGCAAAAAATCCAAGAAGGAGGAGTTCTAAAAAGAGTTGTTGCGGACCTTGCTCTTGAATTTGGAAAGCAACCTTTGTCTCCCTCTATTGTTTTTGAACAACATATTTTTTGTCTTTATTGTGTCTACTTAGATAGAAATTTTTTAAAGTTTTCCAAAATATAAATTATACGGATATTATACGGATTCGTGTTTTTATACATTTTTTTAAAATTATTAAACCGGCTTGCGGTTGGCCACTAACACACCCATAAAAGACGGAAGACGAAGTTTAAGGTGGAGCACGCTTGCCCACAAGAAACATATTCAATCTAGCCTTCAGGCCTTTCAAGGAAACATAGAAGCTGGAAGCAAGTTCCACTCACTTCCGTCCGCATTATAAATGTGGATGTTTGTCAAATTAGTTTGCTCAGTATCAGCCGTAGAATCAATCCCCATGAGTGTCATGCCATGTTGTAATTCTATTTACTCACAGCGTTTTCACCTTACGATCTTGTTGAGGTGTATCGGTTCTCTGGTATGCTATTAAAAAAAAACCTAACAACAACTCAAGTAAGGCTCAATTAGTAAATTATACGGTCTTTATTACGAAGATAATCTAATTTCGGCTGTGTGTTTTATATGTTATTGTATATATTGAACCCATTTTTCTCTGAATGTTTCCAATTTTTTGCCCCAGTAGGGTATAACCATAAAAATGCATTTAAATTTTACATTTTCAAATTCCGCGAGTAGTTTGATGAAAACGCTGGACGCCATGTAACTCTACGATCATGACGTTATTTGGTCTCTTGTAAGTAAATAAATACGCTGATATTGGTCTCAATTGGACTTATAAAATTTAATAAATTAAAAATGAACTATTATCGTTTTTATTAGTGTGCTGTTCCTGAATGCATGAATACTAGTGTAAAAATAATAACAATAGTATGACGTCATTATAATGGCGGCTACTGTTTCGCTTGTTTAGAAACAGATAAAAAAACTGAAAACTTTGAAATGAATTTTAAAATTAATTAACTTATTTTATGAACAAAAACTAACATTCTCCGACTGCTTATTGCCTAAGCTATTGTAAATTGTACATTTAGATTTTTTCTCATATAGAGTAAAATACCCTATTCTACTAATATTATAAATGAAAATGTTTGTTACTCAATTATGTCATTATGGCTGATCGTATTTGAATTTAGTTTGACGTATACATAGATATTGTATATTCATTAAAGCAACAATTGATGATAAAGAAGTAATGTAGCTACTCACTTCTAGAATACCGTTCTCCAGCATATTCAGCACTATAACTCTTGAGCAGTAGTGGGAGCAGTATGGTGGAGCTGAAAATAACAACTCCTCCTAACGCCAGCGAAGCAGGATTAATGTTAATTGTAGGAAGCTCCTGAAAAAACGCAGTAGAAAATATCTTTGCAGGAAAGGGCTGTGTCATAGTAGGCTTAAACCTACTTAAGTTTTAGTAGGTACTAGATCACTTAGAATTTCTTACCGATAATCCGAAGGCAGAATTCATTGCTTTCTTTATTGGTATCGTTAAGAAGGGAATTGAGAAATCCAAGTCTACCTGAAAAACAACATAGTTAACGATTATGATAATATAATATGTTTGTCTCTGTTTGTTTGTTTGGGGCGTATGTGCTCCTATACCATCCGATTAAGCAGAGCTTGTGCTATGAAAGCCAGATAACCTGATTTACTACATAAGTATACTACCTATGTCTGGGTGTAATTATCTATATATGTATGTATTTACAAAAGAAAAGTAGTATATGTAGTAATCAGTTATCTGGCTTCCATAGTACAAGCTCTGCTTAGTTTGGCCGTGTGTGAGGAATAATGTCCCAGAATATTTATTTATTATTTATACTGCTTTTCTTTTGTAAATATATACTTATACCTAATAGATAATTACACCCAGACTCGGGACAAACAGACATGTTCATGCACACAAATGTCTGTCCTGAGTGGGAATCGAACCCACGACCTGCGACGTGATAGATAGGGTATCTTACCAACCACGCCAACCGGCCCGGTCTAGACTTTGGTGAGATATACGTAGGAATTCTAACGTACGCCTACGTATAAATCCAAAGTATTTAACACTAAAAGTACTATTATTTACAGTTGAACTTACTGTTAAATCCTCATCCAATGTGTTAAAAGAAAATAATTTTCCTTTCCTTGGCTCAAATCTTCTCTTATCATTTTCACTTTTCACCGAAACGAGCACAAAATAAATAAATAGTAAACTTTTTGGACACATATTTAAAAAAATATATCGGATGTTGAAAATAGAACGCAACCATTACTTATATTTATATAAATTGAGCCAATGAGCATATTTTTTTTTACTGGAACAGTACCTCTACAAAACGGTGAATGCATTATGGTGCCATTTCTATGATGTGTTCACAGAAATAGTGTAGGAAATCAATGTGAAAAAGTTTCCGCGTATTGTCATGGTAACGTACAATGATTTAACAACTTTGACGCTCTACCAGATCATAAAATAGAATGCCCATACACATACTAAAACTAAGTAAACGAGAAGACACGGCAGTTGACTCAATATTTCCATAGCAAAAGCTATTCTTTACAGACTATCATAATCATCATCTCAGCCACATGACGTCCATTGCTGGATATAGGCCCCCTAAAGATCTCCAATGGGACCGGTCTTGGTCTGTTCTATTCAGATGGCCGTACATAAAGAATAACCCAGGATACGATAGAGAACTTATTTAAGTTCAATTATTAAACAATTTTCTAACTAAAAATTAAAAGGAATCGCCGACTACTGTTTTTAAGGTCTCGCATCCGTTTCCACTGCAGGAGTCGGTCACACACACCTACAAATTACCATAAACACGAAAGTCAACTCTAAAAATACGTTAGTCTATGGGACACTGAACAATTTGTAGCGTTTTCATGGCTTTTAAACAGCATAATGATTTATTTTTAAATGATATTCTTTTAAATTAAGTACCTAGTGTGTGTTTAATAGTAAAATATAGAAGATTACAATCAACTTTCGTACTTTTACTAAACCTTAAGATTATGTATCTTATATAAAACTTTAAACGAGAAATTCTTGTGTATAGGTAGGTAAGTATATAAATATATACGGAACGGCTTTAACGATTTGGATCAAATTTTGTATTTGTCTTATCTATTCTATTATATTATTCTTACTAATATTATAAATACGAAAGATTGTGTGTGTGTGTATTACTCCGTAACAGTTGAACGTGTTTAGATGAAATTTGGCACACAAATAGATTATGTTGTAGATTACACACACGATACTTTTTATCCCTTAGCAAAATTCAAAAAGGATTTTACTTAGGTGTTATTTGCAAGATAATCGCTTTCGAATTTAGGTACCTATTAAGTGCATACATAAATGTATTTACGCTCGTGACTGTACACTCCGTGATAGTGGCATTTATCATTCAGCGCAGAATTACCTTAATTATCTAACTACACGACGCTTAACCGGTTTTCGGGCCCAGTAGCTGTCAAGCATTTATTCAAAGTCAAAGCCATTTGGCCTAGGGAGGTATTATGAACGTCGTTACTAAAGGTACCAACGGTTTGAAAGTCATCCTTCAGTTGAGAAGAACCGGTAAGAAACCGTTTCTTTTTAAGCTTGTGTTTGACCACAATCTCTCCATGGTAAATTTGTGACAATGTGGTCGAAAGTGGTAAGCACACAAAGCCTAGAAGGAACTGGCTCTCAAGTGCAACTGCCGGAACACACCAGTAAGTTACTTGGAGACAGATTTTCAATTTGAGGGTGGTAGCCAAGCGCCCACCGCCTACAAAGTACCCTACCACCGTGCTATGGTTTCCTCACGAAAAAAATACGCGCACAAAATTTGTGTCTGTGCTGTTGGCCGCTGAAGAGTTCCTTCATCTGGGTGTCGATTCAGGTCATACTTAGAATAAAAATGGATCTGATTACATACCTATGCATGCAAAATTTCTGCTCAATCGGAAACCGGGATGTGGGTCAAATTTAATTACAGATAGACACCGGGACAGGTGAAACTAAATAAAATCTTGTAATATCATGAAAAAATGAATTTTTCAACATATTCGATAATTCCGTGTAGATTTTTAGATGTCTTATACACTGGATAGTGTTTGATCATATCAGTAATATATAATAGATAGATTAGATTATTACTACATACTTTTGAGGCTGACCGTACCTAGTTTTAACAAGGTAGGTAGGTAGGTCAATAGTCAATCCTAACTAATATTATAAATACGAAAGTGAGTTTGTTTGTTTGTTACCTTTTCACGCTTACTCCCTAAAATCAGTGTTCTTGCGGAATTTATCAGAAAAGAAATATTTTTTTTTAGTCATCAGAAAAGCAATAAATGAAATGTATTTTATGTATGATTTGAAGTTTCCAATACATATTTTATTTTTTTATTTGACGCCATTTTTGTTAGCTTTGTGAGGCTTTAAACATCGTCAAACTTTAAACAAAATCGTTTCAATTTCTTATTTAAAGTGCTTTAAAAAGTTATAAATTTCTAAACTAAACAAATAAAACATAAAACGCATCAAAATTCCATTCAGTTCCGCTGGGAATTGCCAGCGTTCGTTGTGTTATTTGTTTAGTTTCGGTAAATTTATTTAAAATGATTTTTTGAATGCATATATTTTTTATTCGACAGATAAGTAGTTATTTTCGGAGTGGTTAAAGTGTGTACATATATTTTTTTCTATTTTTGTAATAGAAAAAATATATGTTGCAAGGGTCGAATTCAGAAATTTATAACTTTTTTTTTCGTGGCGTGAGCACGAATGAGACCTTCTACGCGTGGAACGTAAATAGAGGTATGTTTAAAGCCTCACAAAGCTAATAAAAATGGCGTCAAATTAAAAATAAAATATGTATTGGAGACATCAAATCTCACACTTTAAAATAACGTAAAATATATTTAATTTATTGCTTTTATTATGACTAAAAAAAATATTTCTTTTCTGATAAATTCCGCAAGAACACTGTTTTTAGGGAGACTGGAGCCTTAAACCGCTGAACCGATCGCCATGAAATTTGGTATGCAGATAGCTTATGGTACAGAGAAGAACATAGGCTACTTTTTATCCCGGTAAAACATAAGATAAAACTGCGGGGCGGAATCTCGTATAATATATTTTTTTACAACTCAATTCAATGTGCATTGCGTCATTTCAAAATGTAGATGATTCTTGGGTACAGCTTGGGTAGGTAACCTACATAAAACAATGCTGACATGTTATACGCTCTAAATAATTTTGCAGTGAAAACGAAATCTTATTTGACAAGACATAACTTAGAATGTTTAACATAAGTACGGTCAGTAACATACATAACAATATATAGCTAAACTTATTCAAAACAAAACACTGCACACTAAAACTATCAATGATGTCGAAATTATTTGTACCTACGTAGGTTTTGTAGACACACATTTATTTACTTTATCTATCGTTATAGGAGAATCTGTTTAGCTACTTATGTTACTGACTGTACCTACTTATTTTAATATTCTTCAGCTTGATTGGTAGATATCTAAAAAAAATCTAAAACCAACCACGACAACACTTGTAATGTATCTTGTTGGAAATAGAGAATCTAGTAAAATATTTTATCAATTAGGTTCGTGAAATGATTTGAAGACGATAATGGTTCAATAGTTTCTGTACTAACTTAGTATAGATACCTACATATACTAAACGAGGTAATCAAGTCAGTAGGGAAAGAAGCTCTTCCCAGTACGATATCATCAAGTCAGATGCGTGACGCACCATTATGGTCACAGTAGATACACCTTACGTAATGAAATCGTCTTGTGCATATGACAATGGTATTTCCCCATACAATTGTTAATATCCAAGCTTCGGAACGCGTCGTATATAGCATAATGCGGACGTGGAAACATGCAGTTATATTCAAGTATTGGTCAAGATGAGTTCCAAGATAGAGGTGTTTGTATGCTACGTGGTTCTTGCTGCAAGTTTGGGAGTCGCAAGGACAGAATACAGCACTGATGGGTAAGATATTTTTGGATTCATTTTTTGTGGGTTGTATTTTAGCGGGGACAAACAGCGCCTCTGGCGGTCAAAATGAGGAACGTTTGCTTAGTATTGCAGACACAGGGGTTCGGAAAGCTATGTTCTAGATGTCGCCAGCGGTTTGTTCCGTCATTACCTGGATTGACCACATCTTGGTGCTGCCGAGTTTTGATTCCAAAGTTTCTATGGATGAATAGCAGGATTATAGTATAGGAACATAATCTATACATATTTGGGCCGGTTGCCGTGGTTGGTAAGATACCCTATCTATCACGCTGGAGGTCGTGGGTTCGATTCCCACTCAGGACAAACATTTGTGTGCATTAACATGTCTGTTTGTCCTGAGTCTGGGTGTAATTATCTATATATGTATGTATTTACAAAAGAAAAGTAGTATAATATGTAGTATATCAGTTATCTGGCTTCCATAGTATAAGCTCTGCTTAGTTTGGGGTCAGATGGCCGTGTGTGAGCAATAAAGTCCCAGAATATTTATATAAAAAGAAAAGTCCTGACCCACTCACTGACTGACTCATCATCACCCAGCCCAAACCCTTGGACCTTGAATGCTGAATTTTTGCACACACACCCTGTGTGCCTTTTATGATGTGGAGAAGGAAGGAATAAGACCGGATTTTCGCCTAAAGGCATAAAATAGAGGATCGCGGGTGAAACCGCGTGTCGGAAAGCTAGTTCAAAGATTTATTATCTTTGAACGATTGTTATAAAATATCATTAACGTTACCATCACTCAAATTCACTTCAGTAATATCGTAATCTCTATCAGTTTTGATTTCAGAGGCTTCATGCCGAGCTACCAGCGTACTGAAGACCAGCTTGCAGAGCCATCGGCCAAGGTGGAGAAGGTTCGAGAAGAGAGGGACAACCAGTCTGACAGAACGCAGAGGTTCGGGATATCGGCTTATGGCAGTACTGGAGCTCAGGTTTGTTATATTACATTGAGATCTGAGAACTGAAACATTCTGATGTAAAAGATTAAGTACTCCATAGTCATACATAGGGTTTAAAGATCACCAAATCATGTAATCACTATGATATGGTTAGAAATCATAATTTTACCTACCTCATAGGTAGGTATATGTCCCTACTACAGGAAAACGAGACACGCCTCATATCTTAAGGGTTTTGCAGTCTCCATATGAGTTTCAATTCTTCGCGTTGTTTTCCTGCACCGAAAAGCCCGCAGTGATTTGAACATACATTTTCATGATAGTAATTAGATGCGTCACTACTGACCCATTACTGCTGTGACATTCGATAATGACAGTTACATTATCATCACATGTCTCTCCTGTAAGATTGCGGGTTTAAAGCAGCAGTACAAAGTCTAATTAATCATAGACATGTAAGTAATAGCAAGTAGTTATATAGTTACTAAAGCAATAGCAGCGAGAGATTTCATCTCCTATTTCAACTCTTACAGCAGATAAAGCTAGCAAAATATAAGAACTTTCTTTCCAGGGTGGTTTCGGAACAACAGCCCCAGGCCTCTACGGGCCAGTGAAGATCGATTTGGGGGGTGTTCTTCTCGGGTCTATTCTTGGATTCGGTGCAGTAATTATCTTGCCTAAGATCATAAGCGCCTTTTCCTATGGCTACGGAGGCTACGGAAGAAGTAAGTTAACCTGCAAGTTCTTCATACAATTTGGAATTTGGTAGAACATTTAACCAGATCTTGCAAGATAAAAGCCGAATGTATCCCCTTGCATTACAATTTCAGCCTTAGAGCAGCTATAAAAACGTCCATATCTTTTGTGGAGAAGGAACAATGATTGGGTTTGACATCTCACCAGCCCGTGGAACCTTTATGGATCTTTCTAAATCAGGCTTGCGAAGGGCAGAGGTCAACCATGAAAGAGCTTGCTTTTCCATGGCTTATCACAACAAGGTTTTTAGCCATCTTTCAATTAGCTACTAGAATTGCCCCTCGCATATTTCCACCACTAACGGTCTTGATAGACTCTTCCATCCAGCTCCCAGGCATGTCAGCCTGTCCAGACAATTTCGGCCTTTATAATTTTCTTATTTCTTCTCAGGTGTAGAAACAGATTTCCATCAAGTATCGGACATGTTCAAAAAGTTGGACGAAACCCTCAGTAGATACAACATTGACTCCACAGCGTGCATGCAGCGACTGGCGTGTTCTTATGTGCAGTTAGCTAATGAGAACATGATAAGCGGGAATGCTACCGACTTCGATGCGATACTGTCTTCTTTGTCCAAGTAAGTTCGAATCAGAAGTCTGAATTTCTGATTCTGAGTATCTTATACTCTGTCCCAGTAGTCCCTCTGAAATTACTGGTGGTAAAGGAATACGTTTAGGTAAGCAAGAAAAATGCTTCTTGCTTAGACGCACAGCAAACAAGTTACATTTTATTTATACATAGGTACATAGGTCCGTAGAATCAAACAAGATTAAAGTTTGGAGTGGAGATTGAAATAATTGAATTTGAAACCTGGCCCAATTATTATAAGGTTGATTTTATTCACAGTATCTATTTTTGAGACTTGTCACTTTATGTTTTGATTCTCGTTTATAGTACTTAAAGCGTTCAGCGCCAAGGCACCTCTGAAGCAAATTTTGTGGGAATCGCATTTTTTTTTTGTATAAATGACATCTCCTGGTCCTAAATGTTCGGAGCGGAGTGTATTCACCGATACGATATCGATCAGCCTCTGAAGTTGACTACTCCAGGTGTATAACCAGATATACACTGGCCTATCAGAGTTGCACTAGCGTGTATAATGACATTATACACGTGGCGCTTACGTGATAGGGTATATCCTATGCCATGAAATCTGTCAACTTAGTCCAAGGAGTCTTTGGTGGCTGAAAAAAGCGTAAACGGAAGATAATGGATTTAAGCACGATTTACTTTTACAGTTCAAATGGCTAAGCCTATTATATAGAAATTACCAACTCAAATTATAGAACTCAATCAAAAATGCCTTACATTAAACGATCAAAATTAAAATGAACTATCTCGACTTGTCCTAAGTCTAAGGGCCACATATTCTATCATGAATAGCTACTTACTTATTTTCTTTTTTTTCAGTAACTCACTCGTCAGGCGTATGCTAGACGGTACATCAATATATGAAGCAATGAGCTCTGGCAGATCCCTGGATTCGGAATGTCAAATACTCTACCCAAAGTGCAAGATGGATAAGAAAACTGTGGTCAAAATACTGACTCAAATCATTCCTTCATCGTAAAATTGTTTAATAAACTTTTATAGTACCAAGTTATGACACTGCTTTCATTGAACGACACTCTATTGGTTCCCATTTTGAATTTGAACGGATCTTGTGCCTGAAGCGTTTTATTGTATTTTTTTATTTATTTAATTTTTCAAATGCTTTTAAAACCAGTAAAATTTTTCCTTATCAATAAATATCGTGCATTTGTAATTGAGGAACCAAGGTTCATAACGTTTTGAAATCATTCAAAAAATTATGTATGTATGTATCATAGGCGATTGAAATTGACGTAAGAAATACATATTACATAATTAAAACGAAACAACACTTACAAATTTAACAACTTTATTAAAGTCAACACCAAAACCTATCTACATTATGTGATATGCTCGCCAACGTAATCCATGAAGTAATCTTATGTACTGCACTCCGCTCGTTTCTATAAATATTGTATTCCCATTACATTTACTGTACTTCACTAGAAATTAGCATTATTCATTTATTACCTAAGAGTTTTAAATATAAAAAATGTATGCTTTTTGAGCATTTATTTTTCGTTTTGGAGTACGCTGGCCATTTTTTGTTACACATTATTAAGAAGAAATCGATGACATTTGAATATCGAAGGTCTCATGTTTTGCGACCAACGTCCTGCTATTTCGATCTCTATGGTGTTAGTGGTACGGTGTAAAATTATTTGTGAAACCATGCACCTCAATATTGATCCATATTTTTTTTAATTCATAATTCGGACTATTTCGAATACGATTTAAAATGGCAGCGTCCACCAAACCAAATTTAAGTAGTGTGCATACAAGAGTATTCAATACACTTTGCATTAAGCCGTGTAAGGCCCAGTACAAACCAGCCGGCATCTGTAAGTTAATTTTACAGTCATAATAAATCGATACTTATGTGCAAGTAATAGCAATCGGGTTTTATAATGGTAAGGCATGCCACAATACGGGAACTCCGGTATTGTAATTTGAGTCTTTTTGCGCAGGAATAAGGTACAATGAGGAACACCATATTTTTTTATGGAAATGTCATATAGATTATGTAACATTACAAGAAAAACTGTTTTTATAGTTTATTTATCTTTATAAATATATAATTTATATATATATAAGGTCCTAATAAATGAAGTACGGTCCTTTTGAGGGATGATAGTATAGGTCATAAGTATTCCGAAAATGATAAAATAAAAATATTCAAAAAAAAACCTGAAATTGTTCTTCATAAATAAAATAAAAGTAATGTTTTTTAAATGCTTTTTAATTATTTAATAATAAATTTTACACCTGATTATGCTGTTAATGGTTTTAATTAATGCTTAGTAGTGATGAAGTACAATTTCAGTTTTTTTTTTCATTAAAATTACGTCCGAATATTTTTATTTTATAATTTTCGGAATACTTACGACCTATACTATCATCCCTCAAAAGGACCGTACTTCATTTATTAGGGCCTAATATATATATATTTAAAAAAAATTAGGATTTTCCGATTTTAAACGTCAGAAGACTGACAAGTATACAGGCGCCAGACCACACTAACCACTAACACAGAGGCCATATTCGAAACTAGCGACCGACACTATGACGTCACGATACATGATTTCTCGGAAATATAAAACAAATGTTCAACCTTCTTGCAGTAATAACTTTGATAATGCTGATGTTATGGTGTTCCTCATAGTCGATACCCGTTCGACAATCCCTAGGCCTAAGGCAGTGCGTCCACAAGCTTCAACCATTATTAACTTACAGTATACATAGTTCTAGCACAGACCTTATTTTATCGACTTTATAATAGCGACAGTCGTTAAATTTATCGATAACAACCATTGATTCAAAGGCATGTGACGTCATTTGAGTTCATTGCATGTCGATAAAACTAGACTTGTGTTGCATTACTCGGTTAGCGTAATTATATTTGTACAATTGTACATTATTTATAATTATAGTGCTAAGTTTCCACGAATCTTGGTCGTCATAATTCGTAAAGAGTTTATATATTATTACATGTGAACATTATGCTAGTTTCATGGGGTTAAAAAAAGATAAAGACCATAATGTGACCTCAAAAAAGGGACCTCAAGGGAAAATAATTGATTTCGAGTAATTCGCATTAAAGTTTTGAGTCGAAATGAGTTTCGCCTCGAGTGTGAAAATAGTGTGCGCTATGTGTAAGGTGTAATTTTTCCAAAACTGCCACGGCTCACTAAAAAAATCATAAAATAAAACTACGGCACCTAAAATTATACTGATTAGACCAAAACAAAGCTGAAAGACCACAGAATCAAAACTCATGAAAATAACCGTTTCCAATCCCTTCAGGTCCCTTTTTGCGTAACCACTCACAATATTTAGTTTATGCTTTTTAAATAAAGGGTTGGATACTTTGGGCTGTCATCTATTCGAAGCCTACGGTGAGTTCGTCACCGAGAACAACGTTTACCAACTCTGATATTGTTTAACACGTGTATTTAACATTTTTAAGTTCCAAAAAACGATATTATGTCATTTTAAATAAATATATACAGATATTGTTCAATATTTAGTTAAAAACCTCTATATTTTTTAAACCCCATGCTTATAAATAGTAAACTAAAAATGCTCGATAAAGTTAAGTAGTAAGTTAATAAGTGAAACAATGTGGTAACTGAATTATTTAAGATAAGGTGGTTCACAACTTTTCTGTTATGTATAGGTACAAAAAGATGTTGGTTTAATTACTTCTGTAAATGCAAATCTTGACGCGTATTTTGTTTACTAAAGGGCGGTGTTTTGCTATATGTATGTTAAAAACATGTCGTATATTTCCTTGTATCTGTTTTTTTTAATTAATTACACCAGCCCCTAACAAAGTGCTTATTTAAAAGATTAAAAAAGTGTTACATTTCGGTGTTTCCTTTCTAACTAAAAGTATCGAATATATACATTTAAAATTAATTCTTTGACATCAACCAGTGACGTCTCAAAAGAAAAATGGCGGCGGAAAAATATAAATTTGTTCTAGAACAAATAAAACTAAAATAAAATTCATTTGACGCAATTGAAAAATAAATTGTTTTATGGATTTGGGGGCCTTTTACATTTTCATGTTCTTACATGGCATAAACAATTAAGATTCAATATCGAATAACCAGGAGTTTAAATCATCCACGGCAGTTATTAAAGCTTTTATTACACTATACATAAGGTTCAAATGTATATAAATTATTTCCCACATCGAACAATGATAGATTGAGTTTTAATGCGCTAATAATAATGTTTATTATTGAGTAACAAGGAATGTTAAACCATTTTGGGTAGGTTTTTTTTTTAATGGAAAAGGCCCTCATATTTACAATATCATTGTAAAATGTCGATTACCACTAAGACTTAAAATGTAGAATGTACAAGAAATATTCAGCTTATTCAAATCCATTTTATATTTTACGCTTTATATGATAGTATTTTTGAGGAAATATGAGGGACAGAATTAACAATGGAAAAAAAAACTATTTAGTAAACTACCGGCACCGAAAATAGCCGTTTTAAGCCCATATCCGTACATATATTAAAAATCGAGACAGTAGAGACACTTTCATGTCAAAATGGCCATCATACCGTGCTGAAAGTATAGTTACTACACTCATGTTGATCAGTCAACAAGCTTCTAACGCCAACACTTGCTTTATAAGGCAATTCTTTCCTTGGTGATGTGCGTTTACCACCTTCTGCCACATCCTCACTTACCATTGTGAGATTGGGGTCATTGTTTGTTTCTATAGTACAAGCCCTGCTTAGCTTGTGATCAGATGGCCGTGTGAGGAATGTCCCAGGACATTATTTCTCAACCAATACGATCGCTTAGTTTTCAGTCTAGAATGCTATATCTTATATGAACTGGATGATTTCCTCAAAAATACATAATTTTAATATTGTCTTGGATATTACAACACTCCTCCATTTAATTTTTATCAGTTTTTAATAATTTTGTTTAATACTTCGAATATTGCTAAAATCGGTAGTAATTTTAGTTCATAAAAACGGCTGTTAATTAACCGGTTTCGTCATCAAGTGATGACGAAACCGGTTAAAATACGTTTTAAGTAATTACCGTAAAGGTACGTTATTGTATTTAGTTATTCGACAAATAAAATAATTTTTATTCGTAAAAACGGGGGTAAATTTTAACCGTCAAGTACTGACAAAAACGGTTAATATACATTTTAAGTAACCACCCTGTTCTGAGCCCGCGAAGTTAATTGCCGAAGATTGTATCATTGTACCGATTCCTTCGTTTAAATATTATCATGGCGCAAGATTTCAATTCTTTTTTAAGTCTATTATTGCAAATTTTATATGCATTTTTAACAGGTGAAGACTGTGACTAGATAGATAAGTGTACTGTTTAAATGAGACGGTCCCTAACGCAAGAATGGTGCGCCTTATTTACCCCTTCTATCCGCAGAAACCATTTCAGTTCAATACCACACCTATTTATAGTTATCAAAAAGTAATTAACTAAATTCTTTAAGATATAACCTGCCTTTTTTTTACTGGACAAAATTAGTAGAATTTCTTTCATAATGCAATGTATTTATCTAATAATCCGGTAAACGCATTTTTGGATTATTTTCGAAAATGGAGGAGCGTGCAAAATGTTTTAATTTGAAGGTAAATGTATTGTTTATAACCGATAAGTTGAATGATTCATTCATCACTGGCACAGGAGGCTGAAAAACGAGTTGGCATACGCCATTGGCTTCACGTCTGGATGTGGCTGTAATAAAAAAAAACTTGTAAGTCTGTGGGTTCTGGGATTGGTGTGAAGGTGTAGCGATGAATCATCTGGGGATTCAATATTACGACTAAACCACTGAACCGATCGCGATGAAATTTGGTGCGCAGCCTATGCTATGGAAAGGGACGTAGGCTACTTTTTTTAGTCGGGAACGCGGGTGAAATCGCAGGGCGGAAACTAGTTCTAAATAAAAATAAGAGATATTTCAAACGTCGGACATTCGGTGCTCCGACTTATTGTTTACTACCAAATCACACATCTTAGATACCTCGTCCTTTGACATAAGGATTATTATCAATTAACACACTCTATATTTGAGACTCTAAGTGTATGAAGAGATTTTTGTTGGGTCGACAAAGCGCGAGTGATTCCCCTGGTTTTGCAAGCTGCTACGGTAACCGCTTAGCATTAGCTAAGATATTTAAAAAAAAATAGCTAACCTCTCTTTTCAGCAAAATCCGTTTGCAGTTTTGCCGTGAAAAAGTTATAAACAGACATAATACTCACATCAACTTGTATATACATTTAGAAAGGATGACTTACCACTGCCTTGTAACTGGTGAAGTTTGGCTTCAAGTCTTTACCGTTCATAGTGATGAAAGCACCAAGGTTACCCATTGTGTCACTGGAACGGAAATAAATAAATATCAATATTCTGGGACATTACAGGCCGGTTGGCGTGGTTGGTAAGATACCCTATCTATCACGCCGCAGGTCGTGGGTTCGATTCCCACTCAGGACAAACATTTGTGTGCATGAATATGTCTGTTTGTCCTGTGTCTGGGTGTAATTATCTATATATGTATGTATTTACAAAAGAAAAGTAGTATATGTAGTATATCAGTTATATGGCTTCCATAGTACAAGCTCTGCTTAGTTTGGGGTCAGATGGCCGTGTGTGAGGAATAACGTCCCAGAATATTTCATTTTATTTATTTATTTATATTTATTAACGAATATAATAAGTACAGTCACAAACATAATTATATGATTTTGCGTCAGAGTAAGAAGTCTATGGAGGAGGATAACAGGTAGAAATCGTCGCGTAACACTTTTTCCTAACGTCACCATTTCTACTAGTCAACTCCTACAAGCCGCGATAAAGAACTTAGTTCAAAAAAATCCGTACCAATAATTAGGCGCAGAGAAGACAGTGATGCACTTCCCGTCGTGGGCGACCTCGTACCCGTCGTTCTTGACCTCGTGGCTCCGTATGACGTAGTCCAGGCCGTTACGTTGCAGGAACGCGAGCGTCACGTCGGGCCCGAACTGGCACCCCACGCCGCGCTTCGACGGCGCCCGCCCCAGCATCGGCTGAGGGTCCGACCATAGCAGCTCGCACATTATACCTACAAGCATATTTTTATATAGACACTAGTTGTCCCCCGCGGTTTCACCCGAAAAATAGCCCATGACCGATTCTCAGACCTACCGAATATACACAAAAAAAACATAAGAATCGGTCGAGCCGTTTCAGAGGAGTTTGCAGACAAAAACTATGACACGAGAATTTTATATATTAGATATTTTCGTTTTTGTTGTGAAATAGTTTGAAACAGTGAGTCGGTCTTACAATACTTCAGTCGCAGATTATATCGGGAGATACTTATTTATTTATTTGCATTCTATAATGTACACCTTACTTGGGTGGTAAATTTGGTCTATGACAATTTATGGATCCTGTTGGGCACAACAAAAATTACAATAATTAAAAAGTAGGAGATTACTGATTATATGATATAGCTTCTTTCCCGCAGTTTCACCTACATTCGATCACAAGAAATTTTATGTTTACATTATACATGATAATGTGGCCAAATGGAGTTAAGCCACTGGACTCTTGCACAAATTGGCCTGACTGACAATCGCTCTCATCTTGAAAAGCTGCACTTGAGAGCCAGTTCTTTCTAGGATTGTGTGCTTACCACCTTCAATCACATCCTCACTTATAATCTATACTAATACTAGCTGTCCCGACAGACGTTGTCCTGTCCAACTCATACACAAAATTTCATCCAAATCGGTCCAGCCGTTTATCCTATCTCTCAAGTTGGACCAGACTGCTCACGGTGTGCCAATTTAATTTAAAATCGGTTAAGTAGTTTAGGAATCCATCGCGGACAAACATCGTGACAGGAGATTTATATATATTATATTAAGATAAGATTGTAAAGCTGAAGAGGTTTTTTGTTTGTTTGTTTGAACACGCTAATCTCAGGAACTACTGGTTAGATTTGAACAATTATTTCAGTGTTGTATAGCCCATTTATCGAGGAAGGATATAGGCTAATTTTTATCCCGGGAAAACACAAGATCCCTCGGGAACGCGGGTGAAACCGCGCGAAAAAACTAGTATAAGATATGCAAACTACGGCTGGCCGGGAGCTAGGAGGTAACTTACCATCTTCAGGGGGTTGTTTATTCCTATCCACCTTTCTGATGTCGTCCAAGGTGACGTCATCCTTCGAGAACAGTCCCCCGTGCATCACCAGCACTCGACTGTTGATGCAATGCGCTAGAGGGAGCCAGTTGTACACCTCCGTGAACAGATCTGCCATCTGTGACGTGTACTTGGAGGAGACTTCACCACGGAATCCGTACATGCGGTTCATATCAACGGTTTCGTGGTTGCCTGCAAAACAAACCGTTTAATAAATAATTGTTATGTGAAAGTTTGGATGGATGGATGGTTGTTACGCAATCACGCCAGAAAGGGTGAACGGATTTGTATGAAATTTGGCACAGAGATAGATTATAGTCTGGAATAGCACAAAGGCTACTTTTTTATCTCGGGAAAACATAAGATCCCTCGGGATCGCGGGTGAAACCGCGGGGCGGAAGCTAGTTTAAAACATTAAACAAAAATAAGAATATATTAGAAAAAAATTGAATAATAAAATTACTTCCAGCCCATTACCTTTTAGACATTATAAAGGTCGGCAACACATAGGCGACGGTAGCCACTTACCATCAGGTGGACCGCCAGCCCGAGGAATCAAATGTTTTCCCGAGTTAAAAATCATTAAACGTATTAAATAAAGCGTTTCTTGAAATCAGAAAACAAATAAGCACAGCCCGTGGTTTTAATTTTTTTTACTTTGTCCATTAACCATTGGCGGCGGTGACCACTTACCATCACTACTACCTATTAATTAAGTCTACTTGTCAAAATAATGACATAAAAAAAGAGTACCTAGTAAGAGTCGAATTGCATATTGTATTGTGCATTACATTTGCTGTTTTTGATAAAATATAGCCAATAGTCAGATAATTAAAATAAAAATGTAATATTGCGGAGTTTCTTGCCGGTTCTTCTCAGTTGAAGGCTGACTTCCGAACCGGTGGTTTCTTCAGTAAATTCGACCTTCATAAGTGCCCTCCTAGGGCCCAAAACTGAATAAATGGCTTTGACTTTGAGAGTTATTGACGTTAACTGACGCAACTACCACGTATACGACATTTCCCTATAGAAATTGGCACAGCACCTCTCGCGGAATACCCATGGTACTAATTTTACCCATACAAAATTTTGCTAACATCAAAAACTCTCACAAGGTACTCCAGTGGACCGTCTGCATTTTAGTCAACTTGCTGACACAAAAAAAGACTTACCCCTCGACATATAAAAATGATCAGGATACAGCAACTTGAAGCTGAATAGTGTAAAGATACATTCAACACTAAACGAGCCTCGATCAACGAAGTCACCATTGAACAGGTACGGGTTGTTCTCTGAAGGTAGCCCGTTCAGCCGGAATATGTTCATAAGGTCGTAGTATTGGCCGTGAATATCGCCACAAACGGTGAATTTGTTCTCATCTGGCACTTTTATGTCAATTAACGATGATTGCTTTTGGAGGTATGTTTTAACATCGATTAGGATCTGAAATATAACAGATAAATCTTTATCTATAAACTAGCTGTTCCCCTCGGTTTCGCCCGCGTTCCCAGTATAAAAAATAGCCTAAGTTAGCTAAGTCCTACATCAGCTATCTGCCAGTGAAAGTCCCGTAAAAATCGAGAAAAATCAGAGAAAAATTCTAAAACCTGTTTTTAGGGTTCCGTACCCAAAGGGTAAAAACAGGACCCTATTACTAAGACTTCGCTGTCTGTCCGTCCGTCTGTCTGTCTCCAGGCTGTATTTCAAGAACCGCGATAGCTAGACAGTTGAAATTTTCACAAATTATGTATTTCTGTTGCCGCTATAACAACAAATACTAAAAACAAAATAAAATTAATATTTAAGAGGGGCTCCCATACATACATAGTTACGCCAATTAAGAGAATCTCTGAGTTGTATCGCTGTCGGGCGCTCAAACAATTTAGAGGTCTAGCTTAATTGGCACAAACCTCAAATAAGGTAAATAAATAAAATTGTGCATTTCCCATGATGGACGAACGATGGAATTTTGTACGGAACCCTCGGTGCGCGAGTCCAACTCGCACTTAGCCGGTTTTTTGTAAGTGTACCGTATATACTTTCACATGCATTTACTAAAAAGCTGTTACTTTGATATTATAAACAGACACTTCAATTTTATTTATTTATATCATGTATGTATATATTTATTTGTATTTATTATTTGTATGTAGTATGTATAGATGTATAGATATAAAATGAGCACTGATAGACTGACTGACATATCAACGCACAGTCCAAACTCCTGGGACTAGGACCGTGGAAATTTGCATGTGGGTTTCTTTGACACTGTAGGTGAGAATGAAGGATTTATGAAAATTCAACCCCTAAGTGGATAGCGGGTGAAAACGCGTGGCTGAACCCTAGACCGTATATATTACTAGTTTTTACCAAAAATAAGTCTATGTTTCTCTCCATGCTATAAGCTACTTGCGTGTCAATTTTCAACTGATTAATTGTGCGTCAAGAGACGAACAAAGTCGCTTTCGTATTGAAAATATTAGTAATAGTTAGTAAAATAAGCTTGAGCTTTCGGTGAAGGAAAACATCGTGAGGAAACCATAGCACGGTGGTAGGGTACTTTGTAGTACCCGCCTGGCTGGCTACCACCCTCATGTTGAAAATCTGTCGCCAAACACCCATTGGTGTGTTCCGGCAGCTGCACTTGAGAGCCAGTTCCTTCTAGGCTTTGTGTGCTTACCACCTTCGGCCACATCATCACCTACCATAGTGCGATTGTGGTCAAACACAAGCCTATACAAAGTAAAAAAAAAATATTCGTGTCACAGTGTTTATCTGCAAACTCCGGCGAAACGGCTTGACCGATTCTCATAAAATGTAGGTTTAATTTATATAATATGTAGGTCTGAGAATAGGTCGTAGGCTATTTTCTATACGCGGGTGAAACCACGGGAGACAGCTAGTTATAATATATATTTAAGTAAAAACGATAATCAAGAAATATTAAACAAATACCTAGTAAGACACAAAACTAATATTTAATTATTAATTGCAAATTGTTTATAATGAAATCACAAAATCTAGGCCAGATAAAGAAATAATTTATCTATTAATTCGGTAATTAGCAAATACAATTGCATGTTTTGAGGAAAACATAATGAAATATGATGTCATTGTTTGTATCGTAAACCTGTTTGGTAAACGTAACTGGTCATGATTAAATAAGTTTCTAGTATGTATAGTTAGCAAATAAGTAGCTGAAATTTGCAAAACACCTGTATACTTTTAACTGTGTGTAATAATTGTCTCTCTCCATATCCGCGTACTAAATTTCATCGCGATCGGTTCAGCGGTTTAGACGTGAAAAGGTAACAAACAAACAAACACACTTAGCTTCGTAACGGCTGATTAGATTTGTATCAAATCTTGGCACACATACAGATCACAGCTTGGAAAAACATATAGGATACTTTTTATCCCAGAAACGCGGATGTAACCGCGGAAACATGAGTAAACAGATGTTTTGTAAAAGTGTATCTACAAATACTTATACTTTACGGGTCGGTTGGCGTGGTTAGTAAGATAGCCTATCTATCACGCCGCAGGGGTAGGTTCGATTCACACTCAGGAAAGACATTTTTGTGCATGAACATGTCTGTTTGACTCAGGAGAGTCTGGGTGTAATTTTCTATATAACTATGTATTTACAAAAGAAAAGTAGTATATGCAGTATATCAGTTATATGGCTTCCATACCACAAGCTCTGCTTAATTTGGGGTCAGATGGCAGTGTGTGAGGAATAATGTCCCAGAATATTTATTAATTACTTTTGATTTCTACGCTATGAATAGTTTTAGTGTACAGGTGTATTGAAAAGTAAATATAGATTTGTTTAGCTACTTGTGTTGCTGACGGTACTAATACACATTAATTTACTTGCGATGCAAATGTATTTTTTTTATGTTGTAGATAGATAGATAACATTTTATTGTTACACACCATAATATATATATATATTTTATGTATGAGGATGTAGCACGCTTGCCCAGAAAAAGCCTATTCCTTCTGGCCTTGAAGACATCTAGGTTGTAGGTGTCAGGAAACACAGACCTCGGAAGTGAGTTCCACTCCTTCGCTGTTCGTATGAGGAACGATGAACCAAAGCGTTGTGTCCGTACAAGCGGGATGTCCATAACGTATGGATGGAATTCCTCCCGGTATTCATATTTGGAGTACTAAATAATATTTGTTTACTAACTTTGAGACATAAAACAAAATAGTGTACAATAAAAAAACTGAACCTACTTAAATATTTTTGTATAATCTATATCTATACTAATATTATAAAGAGGAAAGATTTGTATGTAAGTATGTTTGTAACGAATTGGCTCAAAAAGTACTGGACCGAATTTAAAAATTCTTTCACCGTTAGAAATCTACATCTTCACCGAGTAACATAGGCTATATTTTATCCCGGGAACGCGGGTGAAACCGCGCGGAAAGGCTAGTCATTAATATTACAGACAAAATAATATTTCAAAGGTATTATAAGTATTTTAAGCCTTTTTTTTCTTTTCTCTTTTTACTTTTCTGTTCTGTCTGGATGGCTATAAATCTCATATTAAAATCTGTTGCCAAGGATCTACCGGCGGTGTTTCGGCAGTTTCACTTGAGAGCCAGTTCTCTTCTAGGCTTTGTTCGCTTACCACCTTTGGTAACACCATCAATAACCATGATTAAATTGTGGTCAAACAGGGCGAAAGTTTAGGGTTCCAAAATGATTACTAAACTCACCTTGTAAGCATATTTCTTGTGTAATTTCTTCTGTTGTTCGTAAAACTCCATAAGTTCCTTGACAAACTTCAGGGTCACCTTACCGTCCTCCAGGGCTGGTCCCTCGTATTCATCTTCAATTGCTGAAATAGAGGAACTTATTATTGTGTATTCATTGAAACTCTGCGTCTGCAATAGGAAGAATCCTAGACTGTAGAATCTGGTGTGCTTGTACATTAAAGAAAACTAATAATAAAAAAAGAAATAGGGTAACTAAAGAGGACTTATATTATATACCATATTCTTGCAAAATAAAGACATTGACTGATTGAATATATCATAAACCAGTGATTTTTAGAATTCTTTTCTGTCAGTCTGACTGTTTGTTCGCGCACTTCTCCAGAATCACTGAACGGATTTTGATGTAGTTTTCACAGGTAGACGGAGATTAATTTAGAGCAGAATATAGGCTTTGCTTCATGAAAATCTGATGTTGCAAAAAAGTTATCGTCATTTAAAGATTTTTGGAATTTACTTTTTATTGTTTCATCCTAATTGGCTAGCGGGAAAAGTTATAGAAAGTCTGCGCCAGCGAAGCCGCGGGCGATAAGCTAGTACAAATATAATATAATAAAGCTGAAGAGTTTTTGTTTGTTTGTTTGAAAGTGCTAATCTCTGAAACTATCAGTCGGATTTGAAAAAATATTTTTGCATTCAAAAGCAATTAGGCTTTTGATTAAGGTTATACCGAATTCAGTTCAGTTTTGAAGCATCTCTATATTAATTTAGCCAGGTAACCAAAATTGTGTTATTGTTACCCTACCACCATAGTATGTTGCTTCTATGTACAATCTGTCTGTAATGTCTGTACCGCTCGCCTTCGCTTGCAACCATGTTTTTGTTTCAAAATACGATAGCGATGGGCCGAATATTCGTTTTATATTCGGTATTCGGCATATTCGGCAGGTTTACTGAATATTCGTATTCGGCCAAATATTCGGCTAAATCACCGAGAAAGTATTGTTCCGCAAATCGTACATTTCACTTTACTACGGTCTTCTTCACATTCCCGAAAATAAGTCCATATACTCGATCTCCTTCTTCCACTCATTTTTAGGCACGCAATTATAAAACCAACCAAAATAAACTATTCAAATATACTTTTCAAATAAAAAATAAGCAAAACAAACGCACGCGGTGACGTTTTACTCTTTACTAGATGATGCAATAACAACAACGGGGGAGCGGGCGGCAGGGTCCGGTGCCCATCCACGCGCCTTACGTGAACAATTCAGACCTGTATTGTTTATCTAAGGGAATTAATTATGCCGAACATTCGGCCGAATATTCGGTTTGTTAAAAGCTTTACCGAACATTCAGCCCAATGTTCGTAATCGGTGAATGAAACCCATGTTCGGCCCATCCCTAAAATACAACAAGTCACATAATTTTTAATCTTTGTCTGAATTAACCTTTCTCTGTCTACGGAATTAACACACCATATAATATAAAAAATCCTTTTTGTAACTAACCTTCATCAGAAGTTTTACAACAAGCCAGTCTTAATAGCCTTAACATATTTCTACAACTAAAGGTCCTGCTTATTAATTGTAATTTGCACATATTTTATATTTATTTATCAAGTCGTAAAGATAAGATAACGAATAAATGTTTTTAATATGTGATAAAGAACCTATGTTTTACTGAGATTTTTTAGATTATTTCTATAAATCCAGCCATGTGAGAATTTGAATCATTCACAGAGGGTTTCGTACAATAAAGAATGTACAAGCCGTAATAAAAATTACCTACCTGTATTAGTCACAACAATTTTACTAACCAAACATTATTCTACCTATTTGATTCTTTTTGGTCACTGGTAATACATACTATTTGTTTTCACAACTTTTATATTTCGTGGTTTTGTAAAAAAAAGCCTTAGTAAATAACAGATAATGTCAGATAGATAGAGTTATATCAATAAAAGGGTCACAAGGGTTATTGAGACACATTAGTATTTTCGTAAGCTGTTAAATTGTGAACACTTCTGTGACAATCAACACACAGCCTAATTCAATCATAAGACTCAGAAAAGTTAATCTTAATATAGGGGTGCACTAAGACAGTAAATAAATAAATAAATCAATATAAATAAATATTCTGGGACATTATTCCTCACACACGGCCATCTGACCCCAAACTGAGCTTGTACTATGGAAGCCAGATAACTGATATACTACATATACTAATTTTCTTTTGTAAATACATACATGTATAGATAATTACACCCAGACACAGGACAAACAGACATGTTCATGCACACAAATGTTTGTCCTGAGTGGGAATCGAACCCACGACCTGCGGCGTGATAGATAGGGTATCTTACCAACTACGCCAACCGGCCCGTCAAACAGTATTTTGCAAATTGCACACTTCAATGTATAAAATAAGGTTTGAATTTTATTTTATCAAATGTGTCTTTTTCATATTATATTATATTTCTTTAAATAGTATATCTCATAATAGTAGGATTTGAAATATGATAGTGGCAACACTGAAATGCATAAAAGGCAGGCTTATTCAAATTAAAATTAAGAAATCAAGTAAACATAATATCGAAACATCTAGTTAAAATCATTAACATTTAAATGTTATTGAAAATAATATTCCTATATGATAATATCTGATATGAATTTGTCTAACAGATATAGGTATTTTATGATTAAAAAGTAGATTTGTAATCAGATGTTAAATTTTATGTTGGTACGTAAATTAATACAGGGTGACTTTTGTACCATCTTCTAAATTTTAGCAGATGCAGAGGCATTAGGTACTGTTAAAAGAATACATTTTTGAAAAAAAAATTGGTAGGTAAAATTTTCACATTAAATTAATTTTCCTGAACGAATTATCCATCCAGTGTGGTTACTAAGCCAAACATTGAATACCTACTAAGCTTGCCGCGCAATTCAGTGAATGAGAGAACGGGGGAAGCGCGGGTGCAGCGGGGAGGGTACCCTTGCGGGCGGCCATGTGCATCGGCCGGCCGGCGGTTAGTGGGTCACGGTCAGTCAGCCAGTAGTCAGTGGACCAGCGCCCGCGACGCGAAGTGCGCGCTTACTATCGAGTTCCGTCTTCCGTGCGCCGCACCCGCGCCGCGGCCTGTCTTTTTGCCGCGCTATCGTTTATAATGTAACTACAACGTTTTCGCACCGCAAGTACCTACTGTAAAATGGTGCGTTATTACATTTTGAGTGGTGAAAGCCTAAACAGTACCCAGAGGCTATATGAATACTAAGCCAAAAGTGTACCCCGCCTGCGCAAATATGAAATAGTTGATATAAAACGTAGAGTGCATTTGGAGGAGGCCCAAAGTCACGAAAACTTAAAATCGTAAATTGTGTGTGCGTGCATTTGACGAAGTCAGAAGTGAGACTGTCTGTTGTGCTAAACAAATTAAAAAACAATTAGCAAAAACGAGCTAGACTGTTTAGAGAGAAATGGAAAAATCGTGCATTTTTGTTTAAGTTGATTAAATTTTTTACGCCTGAACGCAAAATACTTATGGCTAGCTTTATTTTTAAAGGTCTAGTGATTTGCACACGGCACCACGATCCGCAGTGGAGGGCGGTGGTGTGTGCTCATCGTCATAACTAACTACCGTGTTTATTATAGGTAGAAAATATAGGTAATTTTTTATTTTCACTAAACATCATAATATTTGAATTTAGTAAGGGATAACAAAGTCAACATATTCATATAGGATCACAATCTCAATGTGGTACAGTTTGTTTCAGTCCATTCAGATCTGTGTTATGTATAGAATAGTGCAGACAAGTATGTGTATGTATTGTGGTGTGAATTTGGTGCTCCCAAGTTACACACACCCAAATAATTTGCATACACATCTAGTTTCATAAGGTAAATATAACCCCTAGATTCAAGAAGCCTGATGAATGTTAAACTTTTTAAACATATACCTATCATTGTCAACGGCATAAAACATGATAAAGACAGCAATAGTTTTGATCATCTATAGATTAACTTTGATTCTGCTTTCGGATGAATCATTTTAGATTTCAGGTTAAGGTAGAAAACAGATGTACAAGTTGTAGTAAGTCCCAGATATAGCTACTGCGGCTAAATACAATACTTACTCATAGAATCTAAGTTTATAGAGTCGGCAATGTTAGCTTCCTTCTTGTCAACGGAGATAGCCTTCTCAAATGCAATCTTTTTCACTATTTTATTGCATTCGTTGTATTTCATTTTTGCATCTTGATCATTTGGCCTAACTTTGGTTACCTGTAAATATATGTAATTTTTTACTACAAAGACAACGAAACATATGGGTACTTTGTAGTACCCACCTGGCTGGCTACTACCTTCAAGTTCAAAATCTGTCACCAAACACCTATTGGTGTGTTCCGGTAGCTGCGCTTGAGAGCTAGTTCCTTCTAGGCTTTGTGTGTTTACCACATTCGGCTAAGTCATTACTTATAATGGTGAGATTGTGGTCAAACATAAGTTTATTCAAAGTAAAGAAAAAAAGAGGGAATTTATAATTATGTTGGTGACTTTGCACTTTTGGATATTCATAAAATATAATTATTATTTTTATAATTATGTATGTATAAAAAACTACAGCATGATATATTTTGGATAGAGAAAGTTATTTCTCTACTAAAGAAGTCTTAAAGCCAGGCCAAGTATTTTCTTAAATATAAAAATTAACAAAGAACATTCTAGGTACCTAAGATAAAGAGTATGTATGTTTTCCAGACTACTTACATATTCAAAATCCTTAAGTGCTAGTTTGTACTTTCCTAGAGACATGTAAGCGGCTGCTCGTCTGTAATACGCCTTAGTATACCCTCGGTCCAGTTCGATGGCTTTCGAGGCATCATTCAAAGCGTAACCAAAGTTCTCCAGCCTCAGGTTAGATATACTCCGGTTCGCGAAGAAAACCGCATTCTTGGGATTCTTCTCTATTGCTTTCGTATACAGCTCAATAGCGCTGTCGTAACTCTGCTCTGAAAATTTTGAGGTTATGTCTATCAGCTATTTTCTATTTTCGTCTCGATCGATACACCTGACTAAAATAGCCCAGTACTTAAAGACCTCAATCGATATAACTGAATCATATTGCGGAAATACTTACTTTTAAAATATTCATTAGCTTCATTCTTCAACTTGTCGGCCGCATCAATATCTTCCTGGGAGATCGGCCCAGTGATTTCTTCATTACCAGCCATTGTAACACGATGTTATATAGATGAATTTAATTTTTTACGATTAGAATTAATTACTTAATCATGTAAAATGTGATTCTCTTACATCCATTTACATGCTATTCGCAATTTATGAAAAATTAATTGACAGATGATTGAGTGAATGAAATGAATGAAAATGTGATGTGAATGAACGTTTGACAAACGAGTATCATTGCCAGTACATAAAAATATTTTCTGTATTTTATATTTTTATTTCTTACAGGGTTTTTTGCCATAATTGTCATGTTTATCACCAACAGTTACGATGTATTCTATTTTTTAGAGTTTATCTAGTTAGATGATGGCAGTTCAATTAAAATACTTCGTTCATTGAGAAATACTTATTTTCTTGGCCATTAATTTAATAAATTAGTTGTTATCAGCGACAAATTAGAGTGGGAAGAGAATAACAGAGTTACGAGCGCGTGGCGACGCGACGCCATGCCAACAGCCGGTCAGACCCACTGCATTAGATGTTTTACATCAAAACATTATTATTATCATGAATAAATTCAGTTCATTTTGTATATAGAGATTTTGATAAAGGTTAAAAAACATTATCTTTTTAAGTCTTCTCCATAAAATTCCTCTGACCCTTTCATCATCCGAGTTATGATAAAGTCAGTACGTAAATAGTATTTTTTTGCAAGCATTATCATTCCAGTTTCGGGGTGAACAAGCAACGTTGTCGTTGTCCTGAAGCTTAGTTCATATTTAAAGCACAGATCTATGAATAAATAGTTTGGTTAAAGGTTCAAGTAAGTACATTCTGTTTTTTATTTAATACCTACGTACCTGCACTGCTTACAATAAAGGGGGTCACACACGGCGAAGATACTATAATATTTATTTTAAGATCATGAGACAGCATTATACTATGAAAAGAGAAGCAACGACCTACCTTTTACCTACCTACTTTCCTTCTCTTTCGCTGGTATAGCACTGTCTCATATATCTCGTCGTCCCTAGCAGTTGTTACTTTCTTGCGAGCTTGTCCTTGTCGTCTCGAGTACCTACTGTATCTGCCGGTATTAATTAACATTGCAAAAAATTACATACTTGAAATCTGACAAAGTTTGTTCTGGGCTACTTGATTGTAACTAATTTTCAATTAAAAATACAGCTTTAGATTCTTGAGCTTTATTAAGATCCGGCTAATATTAAAAAATATATCTAATGATGGTTACGTAACGCAACGAGAAGATTTTTTTGAAAAAAGATTGAATTGGTTTTAAATAACAAAACCTGCATAATTTCATACACGTATAGGTACATTATTAATGAAAATAACACAGTCGAAAAGAGCAAATGAAACTCGGAAATAAAAGACAATCTAAACACTTCCTTTTTCAAATAACATATTGTGTCATATTTATATTATATTATTTAGCCTTTTTTATGTTTCTCTAAATATGTCCTTCATGTAATATAATAATACTTATTCGGAAAGCGACAGCCTCACAAACTAAACCGATTACTTTTTGTTGAGAGCCATGAGGTAGGTATAGTTTAAAATAATTACTTTTTTATTTCTCATGTCCTATTTATAGTAATACTGCTGCCGCCCCTCGGTTTCACCTGCGTTCTCGAATGATCTGATGTTTTCCGGGAATAAAAAGTATTATTACGTGTTAATCCAGAACATTTCTATCTGTGTACCTCGTTCAAAACCGGCTGTTACAGAAAAAAAATATACCTACAAAATTTCTCATTTAAAATATTAGTATGACACAATAAGATTACTTTTCATAGATGAATCTGACGTAGTTTTTTTTTTCTATGAAATAAAACAATTTGCCATCTTATAAATTAGAATTGTATTTCATTATAAAAATATTAAATAATTTACACTATAGATACCTTGTAACTAAAACTTATAGTACTATTTACAATATCATTTGTAGAAGTGCACACACAAGTATTACAATAATACTACTTTTGACTAATAAAGCTGAGCTAGGTTCTTCGCAGTCGTTATTTTGTTCGACCACTCTAAAGTACGGCTGATGTAACTCCTCTCTCGTTGCCATGTACGCGTTAATGGCGGTGTTGCCAGCCGTTGACATTTCTCTCGTTCGACTGAGTTTCCAGGCACCGACTGAAAAAACGAATCATGTGATCTGGGTAGGTTACATACCTACAGAAAAAGTGTAGGTTAGGTATATGAATACAATTTAGGATAAGAAATGATAAAGCCTATACAAAGTAAAAAAAAAAAAAATTACTAGCTGTCTCAACAGACGTTGTCCTGTCTAACTCATATACAAAATTTCATCCAAATCGGTCCAGCCGTTTATCCTATCTCTCAAGTTGGACCAGACTCCTCACGGTGTGCCAATTTAAATTTAAAATCGGTTAAGTAGTCTAGGAATCCATCGCGGACAAACATCGTGACAGGAGATTTATATATATTAAGATTGTACACCACACCTATAAACTCAAACTCATTTATTCAGTTTAGGCCATATTAAGGCACTTATGAACGTTACAATTGATGCGGTGGTAGATTACCTGTTTGGAATACACTTGGACTGAGAAGACTCCGGCAAGAAACTCGGCAAGGCATATTTAAACAAATGTTTTTATATATTATATAAGCGTGTAAAAATAGGTGATTTTATCGCGAAAGTGATTTCTTCTATACCATGAATTTATTTATTAAATTCTAGCTTTCGCTACAACCGTTGCAACCGTGTTCCTGGGATAAATTTCAATTTTCGCATTTACCTACCTACCATTTAGATACCTACTAAAAGTTCTGAAGTAAACTTCTGAGTCACAAGCGATTTCTAAAGGAGAAGTAAAAAACCGGCCAAGTGCGAGTCGGACTCGCACTTGGACGAAGGGTTCCGTACCATTATCTATAAAAACGGCAAAAAAATCACGTTTGTTGTATGGGAGCCCTTTGGGTACGGAACCCTAAAAATGGAAAAGACAAAATTCAATATCTTGGCCATGATGTAGTTATTTGAAAAACTTTACATAATTTTAAGCAAGTATAACTTACTTGATCTCTGGAAGGAGTTGATATTCGTACAACTGTAAGCTAAGGAATAACTTTCATAGTCAGATGTCAACACGTAGAGAGAAGTAGACACTGTATCTGAAAAAGAAAAAAAACTTTATAAATACAGCAACTTATTTTCGTACAGAAAAAACATGATTGTAAAGCAATCTAAGCTAAAAACACTCTTTAAAATGAAAAAGATTTAATAACTTCTGAATCACAAGTGATTTTTAAAGAGGTGCTAACTACCTAGTAGCGTAAGGAATAATACAAAATTTTCAGATATCTCAATTTCTATGTTTAAAATAATATAGTTAAAACAAATGAATTTGACAGAATTAATCAATCAGACAACATAAAGGGACATGTAAATTGTCTTTATTTTGTACTAGCTTTTCCGCGCGGTTTCACCCGCGTTCCTGAGATAAAATAAAGCGTATGTTACTCGGTGAAGATGTAGCTTTCTAACGGTGAAAGAATTTTTAAAATCGGTCCAGTACTTTTTGAGCCAATTCGTTACAAACATCTTACTTGACGGGCCGGTTGGCGTGGTTGGTAAGATACCCTATCTATCACGCCGCAGGTCGTGGGTTCGATTCCCACTCAGGACAAACATTTGTGTGCATGAACATGTCTGTTTGTCCTGTGTCTGGTTGTGGTTATCTATATATGTATGTATTTACAAAAGAAAAAGTAGTATATGTAGTATATCAGTTATCTGGCTTCCATAGTACAAGCTCTGCTTAGTTTGGGGTCAGATGGCCGTGTGTGAGGAATAATGTCCCAGAATATTTATTTATTTACTTATATACAAATCTTTCCTGTTTATAATATTATTACATGATATATTATATTAGTATAGAAGTATAGATAGAGCAATCATCTCGTGACGTCAAAATCTATGCCACCATAGTAATTTGTATGCGGTGAGTTAGACTATGACGTCAATAAAATCTTCCTAGTCTCGAAAGTAAAAATCTCCCATCATAAATTAACAACACTTACTATTAGTACCAACAATTGGCAGAATGACTGATAACTTGGCACTGCCATCGCTGGAAACAACAGTAGCAGTTCCATTGATAGTCACGAGAGTTCCGTCGATGACCTCCCAGTTGAGGACGTCCACTACACCAGTTTCTTCATTTAAGATATACCTGGCTCCTATACATGTGCCACTCTCATGTATCTGGTCGTACTTTTGGATTTGGTACCAGGTTCCACCGTACTGGAGAATGAAAAAAAAATGTTTATCGGCTGCCTAAAAGGGATCTTCATTTAGTTACCTACTTTTTTATTTGATACTTTTTTATTTATTTTTATACGACACCAATGTTATTTAACTTGAATGAACAGTCACGAAAGATTTTTTTGTTACAACATAAGCCGATTAGGTATCTTCATACGCTTGTAAGTAATAGCACAGAATTTTAAGTAGGTACATAAGGTCCTGATAAATGAAGTACCGGAAGTACGGTTCTTTTGAGGGATGATAGTATAGGTCATAAGTATTCCGAAAATGATAAAATAAAAATATTCAAAAAAAAACCTGAAATTGTACTTCATAAATAAAAGTAAGAAATAAATAAAATAAAAGTATTTTTAAATGCTTTTTTTTTAATAATAATAAATTTTACACCTGATTATGCTGTTAATGGTTTTCATTAATGCTTAGTGTGATGAAGTACAATTTCAGGTTTTTTTTCATTAAAATTACGACCGAATATTTTTATTTTATCATTTTCGGAATATTTATGACCTATACTATCATCCCTCAAAAGGACCGTACTTCATTTATTAGGACCTTATATAGTTCCTCGCTTGACGTCAAGTGTCCCTGTCTCACTTTGACGGTAGAAGAAACGAGACAAACATGGTTTTCAAAGCTATGTACGTCTTTTGAACTCGCATGTGGTAACGATTTTCCGTGAATTATTTGTAAGACGCTGCCACTCTAGGATTTGTATGCTCACTGATGATGACTATGAATTTCTTAAAAACTTTACATACCGCAGAAGCATCAAAGTTCTGGACAACAGGTATATTATCATCGCACTGTCCAGGGAGTATGACCTGGCTACCAGTCAGTTCTGGGTAGTAAAAACAGGCACTGTCACTCTGGTTGACTGTCTGGTAGAACTGAGGGTACAAGAGTTGGTGTTCTTCGATAACTGATGCCATGGCGTTTTGTGCTGCCTGAGTAAGTTGACGGGTCTTGCTGTGTTTTGCACTCCATACTGAAAAAGATTTTATGATAGTATTTTTTTCATAAGTTTGTAGTAGTGTAATTATTTACATTAAACAAAGAATATACAATTTAAAACAAGGCTTTGTTAATTTATTTAAAAATAAGAGACATTCCTAACATGCTCTTAAAAAATGAAGACCAGATAATTAAAAAAATCTTTTGAATCAAGTAAAATAAAAAAAGGACTAAAAAGAGGATGACGTCAAAGGCGAGGAAATTAATAAGAAGTAGCCATCAATTAATAACCGAATAAGTTTACCTCGCCTGTACTCAGTGCCAACATTTTCACAAGAGTACAGAAGTGCGTAGTTATCGTAATCCGTTGCAAGAACCGCAATTTCTGAAAAGATAAATTATAATATAGAAATGTTGATAAATGTAATTCTTCAGTCGCTACGTTTGTGTAAACGTGAACAAAACTATTTTTATCCACAATCTCTCTATGGTAAGTGACAATTTGGAAGAAGGGGATAAGCACACAAAGTCTTGAAGGATCTGGTTCAGCTAAACCAAAAAATATTATGGTAGGTACTTGGCATCACATTCATAATGCTAGCCAATCAAGCGGGTAGGCACTACCGATAAAGTAAGTACCTACCTCGCCTACGTGCTATGGATTCCTCACGTTTCTTTCCTCCACCTAAACCTCATGCTCATTTTAGGACTCGAAGCCCACGGCGTTGAACGTCACAAGCTCTGAACCATCATAATTATAGCAATTAGTGTTGCTGTTTTAATATCCCACCTAAAGCACATGTAAGTCCCTATTTGAATAAAGCAAATGTTCTGAAAATGTCATATCGTAGAGATTTTCACCTTGCATGCCTCCTCTTTGGTGTCATTAAGACACAGTCCCCAAAATACTGGCACTACAATGGGCACATGAACATAATCCAATTAATACACGTGCATCAAAGTACATGCTTTTAATTCCACATCACAGAACAGCAACTTTTGAAGGCAGTTTTCGTTACGCCGCCACTAAATGTTGGAACAATTTACCACCACCACTTCGTGACTGTCAAACTATGTCAAGTTTTAAATCGAAGTATAGAATTTTGGTGTCACTTTTTTAATTTCGCCATAAGAATTTGCAGTGGCGGTGTATCGAACCTAATTTTAGCACAGAGAACAAAAGTTATTCTCTCTTATTTCATCCTAACCTCAAATATTGGATATAATTCTAATTAATATTTTCTCAATTATATAAAATTACTTAAGTAATTAATATTAATATATTATGCTTTTAACGGTTTAATGTGCATCCATATTGACGCAGGGGCGTCCAAACGTCAACTAAAGTTGCCGCTGAAAATCAGCGTTGTGGGTTTATTTATACCGCAACTATATTGCTGAGCGGTTGCCATTTGTTGGCAGTATAATTAATAATAATTTTAGTATAAGCATGTAATAGTTTTAGAAATTGATATATACTGTCAAATAAAAAACTATTCTATTCTATTCTATTCAATTAGATCATAATTGTTCTAACCTTGCTGTTGTCCATTGCTCAACGTCCTAACAAGAGTATTGTTAGCTGTCACCACCACAGTACCACTAGTTACAGTGCCAGTACCACCAGTTACGCTGGTATCAATAACTTGGATCTGGTTGTTAGAGCTCTGGTATTGTGAGTTGATGCATTCGCCGACGTTGTTGTCCGATGGGTACCTTTCAATTTCGTGCCACCAACCTAAGTACTGGGAACAAAAGATCGAGCAAATAAATTTAGCTGCTTATAGATTGTGAATATTCATTCAGTAGATTTCTATTTTTTTTTTAGTACCTAATTGATTTATTTGTTACTTTATAATGACTAACTAACTGACTTACACATGAAAACAGGCCAACAATCAAATTCTTCTATAGGTTTTTTCTTGCTCTGTTTAACGTTTACTTAGTTACTGATGGACTTTCATGTTCAAGTTCATAAAGCAAAAACCCAAAATGAACTAATTATGATGAAGTATTCTATATCACGCTCTGAATTCATTTGTTCCGGTTTTGGGAGAAATTTTCGTGCACAATATAATTATGCAACGGTAATAAATCAAAATAAATAATCTTTTGAGCAGGTTGGTAATAAAAAAGGATAAAACGTTTATTTGAATTACCCTTTCAATATCGAATCCTTGCACTCCAGTAATATCTTCACATTGTCCTCTGAACAAAGGTGCTCGATTGGGGTCCACTTCGGGTATATAGAAACAGTCTTCATCACTCTGGCTCGTTGGTAAATAGTAATCATTTAGTAAACCTTGGGTGAGGCTGATAGAGCTATTCATAACTTCGTTGGCTTGTGTGCTAAGAGACGTGGTTCTGCTGAGTTTCCAACTGCCAACTGTCGATGAGAGTGTTTCGTAAAATTGGCTGGAGCCAAGTCAGTAGTTACAACTGTCCAAAGACTTACATTTACAGTGAAACGTTAATGAGTATTATTCTTAAATTTGATTTAATGGAATGGATGAAAGTTGACACAAAAAGTTCTGATAATATAATAAAACCATGATTAAATACCTTGTCTCCACCCATTGTTTAAATTGCGACAGCTATAAACTAAAGCGTAGCTTGTGTAATCCGTAGCGAGTATATAGTAGTTAGTCACTACGATCACTGTAAAAAATAAAACATTTCATTCACTAATAATCCAATTTGTGAAACATAAAAAACGTATAAATTGTGTAACAAACTTACCTCCATTAACATTGAAAGTAACATTCAACAGTCCACTACCATCAGTAGATGCAACTACTGCTGATCCAAGTTGAGTAAACAGTGTCTGATTAAGTACTAGAGTATTTGAAACATCCACTACATTTGTGCCGAGTGAGTACTCAGCACGGTCACATTGACCAAACTGGGTTGGTTGAGGGTACCTCTCGATTTCATTCCATACGCCTAGGTACTGTAAAATAATAGAGTGTCAATAATAAGAATGAGAATTATGGGGAAGGAAAGAGATCATTTTTAATAAATTGAGGAAATATTTAAACATGCTATTCGAGAACAATATCACATCAAAAATGAAACGGGCCAAAAAAAAAAACAAAATCTCAAACTTAACATAAATTCGAGTAACATTGTAAATACTAGTTCAGCAATTGTAAATAAATATTTTGAACTTACAGCAGCCGCGTTAAAGTTAGGAACGCCAGTGATTGTTTCATTACAAGGTCCAGGGAGTGAAATGAAGGCAGAATTAGGATCAAACTCTGGATAGTAGAAGCAACTGAAATAGTCTTGTCCAGTAGGCCTGTAGTATTTTGGGTGAAGATTTCTAGTGTTGTTGATGACAGCATCAATCCAGTTGTTAGCGACTGTAGAGAGACCGTCACGAGACCTGGAGAGCTTCCAACTGAAGACTGAAATTAAAGTTATTGGTGAATAAATTGGATAGTTGATGGAACCTACAATTACTCACTTAGGATTTTAATGAATTTAAACACTTAGATACCATCTTCTGAAATTCCATAAATATTTTTATCATATGAGTTATTTTTTATACCACTCAGGTAAACAAGCATACGGCCCGCTTGATGGTAAGCTGTTAACGTAGCCTTGATGCTTACAATACCAGAGCAACCTCCTTGACTCATCTAGTGCTTTTAAATTGAAACTCATTATCATAGGAATAATAACTATAAAACTTATTATTCCGACGATGTCCTTATTATAGTATTAAATCTATCTGTCTTATGAATAGGAAGCCTAGTTTAGAACTATTTCAATGTTAGTATACGCACTTTGTTTATGTGTGGTGTTAACATTTCTGCAGCCGTAAGTCAATGCAAATTCAGTATAGTCTGTATCCAAAATGTAGACGGTGTCAATGAGAGCTGTAAAAAGAAAGAATAATATAAACTAGCAATTAAAACTTGGTTACTTTCATAGGTTTTTAATATATGAATGTTAGTGTAAAAAAAAAAAAATATGAAATTCAGTCTATGAATTTAAAAAGTAAACTTACTTGAACCAAGGTTAGCTGTGAGTACACCTCTTCCATCAGTAGATATGTTTGCAGATATTGATACATTATTTTGTATCTCATTGCGGACTATAATTTGTATCACATTAAATGAGTTTTGAGAAGCAAGAGCATATTCGCTGGCAGCGCATTCACCAACTTGAAGATCTGATGGGAAACGAGCTATTTCGTGCCAGGTGCCGGTAAACTGCAAAATTATTTTTAATTTAATTTTGACACACTTATACCTACCGTTGAAAAGAAAAGTTTGCTTTAATTGGATTTAAGTTAATTGGTACTTGTAACATCACAGCCGTTTTAACCATATTATTTTAAGGGCCGTTTTTGAAAGCCAAAAACCAGGAGGCAAATCAAAATATTTAAGAAAATTCACAAGAAATACTAGCTTAATTTGTTACAACGTATAAATCGAAACTCAAAATATTTTATTTTCTATTCTTCCATTAAAAATTAAAACGTTATGATCCTCATTCTTTTAAAAAGCTTTTATTCTTACACTATTGGGATTAAAGTTGGTAACAGTGTCCACAGGGTAATCAGTGCATTGTCCTTCCAAAATAACGTCACCTCCAAAGTTATCAGGGTAATAGAAACAATCCTCTTCACTTTGACGTCTTGTAACATAGTAGTCATCTCTCAACACTTGTACACTATTAACTACATTGTTTATAGCTGTTATAGATGCTGCTGATAAAGTCCGTTGTCTGCTTAGTTTCCAGCTGGAAACTGTATTAAAAACATAATTATATCTTAATAAGAAGTGTTACAAAATAGACTTTAACGATTTGATTCTTGTAAATTAGTTACCTCTTCTATATTCAGCGTCGATATTTTGGCAAGAGTACACAAGTGCATAGTTATTGTAGTCCGTGGCCAATACCCAGTAGGGGGCGGTTGCTAAAAAAATAATATTAATGCAATAAAGTAAAAAGACTTGACATAAATTTAAAGAAAATTTGTCAAAAAGCGATAAGCGCAACATCTCTGTTACTCATGATATCATTATATATGCTGAAGTCTTCCATCGACTATTGCTCGTAAACTAGTAAAGCCTATTACTTTAGTGATACTTTTCGTTTAAAATTAATCATTATACGCTACTACTGTGAAATTATTTAGAATTTTAGAAGTTTACCCGCTAAATTTTAGCAGTTTAGCGGGTAAGGGGAACACACATACACGGAGATCTAATAAAAATTACTCGTTTAGAATCTCTTAAAATCTAATAAAAATGTTAGAACCAACTCTTTATATTATTAATAGACTTTTTTAATGAAAAAAAAAACATCTCACTTTACACATGTAGGGGCGGTACTCAAAAAAAAGTTAATTTCTACAATTTTATACGTCAACGATGTAGCTATGCTTGATATTACTGGTATCTCTGTATGAATTGAGCATGTTAGATAGACGGACAGACGAATATAACGACTATAAGAGATTCTTGTTTGACTTCGAAACCTTAAAATAGTCCATTGTCCATCACACTATTGATATAGGTAAAAACTTACAAGAGAAGGTGACATTAAGTTTAGCACTGCCATCAGTCGCTGCAACGGCAGTTCCAGATATGGTAGCAAGTAGCTGTTCTACCACTTGAGTATTAAATACATTAATAGTTCCATCATTGTTCAACGTGTATAAAGCGTTATTACAGGTTCCGGTCTGGAATCGTGATGGGTAGGATTGGATGTCATGCCATTGGCCCTGGTACTGTAAACAATTAATTTATAGGTTTAAGGAATAGCATAATAATGCCATAAGGGATATGTAATTTATTTTTGTTTGAAGGATGGTAAAAATGATTTCAATCATCAATCTTGTAGCAAATCCCTGTGGGTTGCTGGCAACAATTACTTCGTGGTAAGCGATAATAAGTAAACACCCACAGCTTATAATACGGTACGTAAATTATTGGTTCGTGTAGAAAATTAGTTGCTATCGGGCCCATGTATCAAGAAGTTTTAAAAACTCGTAAGATTTAAAATAACCAAAGATGCTTACAGCACTAGCATTAAAGTTGGTAACAACAGGAATGCTCTCATCACATTGCCCTCGGAACACGACAGGGTTACCATCAGGTGTTGGATAATAGAAGCAAGCTTCGGTTGAACGGTTCACGACCGCGAAGTAGCGATCATCTAATACATTGACTTGACTCATCGTTTGAGCGATGGAATTAATTGCAGCCTGCGTTAAAGAGTTTGTACGACTCATCTTCCAACTCCATACTGAAATGAAAATTTCATACAATTCATAAACTAGTTCTTTGACCATAATTTCACCATGGACGTGGCCAAATTCTGGTAACTGTTATAGTAAAACATTTAAAAGCACTTACCTCTCCTTCTATTGTTTGTCAGATTTGAGCAAGAGTAGATAAGTGAATAAGTAGTATAATCTGTATCTAAGATCCAGTATTCGATAGATGCACCTGAAAATACACGTAATGTTATTTCATGATTCTCGGAATTTAGTGACTTCAGTAACTATAAAGATTATATCTTACCAGGGAAAGTAACTAATAATTTTCCACTACCGTCAGTGGATGCTACTACAGCAGATCCATTAATAGTGCTTAATGTTTCATTGATAACTTGAGTGTTATACACATCTACTGATCCATTAGCACCTAAGCTGTAGGTGGCATCGTTACAAGTACCCAGTTGAAATGCCGATGTATAGGACTCAATAAGCAGCCAACGTCCTAAAAACTGGAAAAGATGTTTTCAAGATCAAAAAATTAATTTTGAATTTTTAAAAATAATGAAATCGGACGTAACCGCTTTAGCTATATGAAATATATTTAAGAAATCTGAATCTAATGATTTTAAAAACAAATAATTTGAGGTGAAATAGAAGGTATAAAGTTACATGAAATTTCATCATACTGAAAATCTTAATTCTAATAAAAAATATCTTAAATACTTCATAGAAACACAAACATCCTTACCCTAACGGCATCGAAGTTAGGTTCAACTGATATATTAGGATCACATTGTCCAACAAATTCAACAGCTTCACCTGGACCCAAGTCGGGTAAATAAAAGCAAGCGTTATCGGATTGGTTGATGTCCTCAAAATATCTCTGATCTATGACATCGATGTTTGAAATAGCATTGTTAATAGCAGTGTTAGATGCTGCAGTTAGCTGCTGAGTTCTGCTGAGTTTCCAGCTCCAAACTGTTGAGAAAGTAATGGATTTTTAGTAAAAAAGGATATATACGGTGAAATTAGATAAAGAGCTGAATTATGTAGGTAAGTACTCATCGATATGAACCTATGGTTGACAAAAACTGCAATAACAAAAATTTGTTCTTGTATTGGACTCTCCTCCGGAATAGTAGATGTTTTTCGTACATATCTATAATCGTCGTAAAAGCTGTTTATAGAGTTAGTCCACCTAACTGTGTTCTAACTCTTTTTTGTAATAGAAATATGTGATCAAATTCAATAGATTTCAACTTACCTCCTCTATAATCACTGTTGATATTCACGCAGCTGTAAGCCAATGCATAGTTGGTGTAGTCTGTGGCGATGATTGAGTAGGGTATTATAATGTCTGAAAAAAGAACATCAGAAAAGTTGGTCCAGTAAATTTTTGGTAGACATTGATGTGACAATTACTTAGTACTTCCTATCAGGTTAACTTGTTGAAATAATAATACATCTAGCTGTAGGTAGCGCGAAGATATCAATATGCTGAGCAAAAAGATTGACTTATAAGTAAAATTGTAGAACGAAAATTTTATGTTGTAAATGAAGTAGATTTTTTAATAACACTTTCACAATAAAGTAATACAAAAAATACTCACCTATTCCATTAACATTAATAGTGATAGTCAACCTTGCACTATTATCATTAGAGTCGAAAGTTACAATGCCATTAGAAACATCAAGAGTTAGATTAGCTACATTTGTAGACCGTAGATCCAGAGTGTTGTTAGCAGCAACAGTGAACTGGTGATTAATGCATTGTCCTGATTGCTCTTCTTTGGGATATGCTTGGATCTCGTGCCATAAACCTTCGAACTGGAATAGGAATATACATTAGGATTATTCTGGTTATTAGTAATCTATGAAAACCTTATGGTACTCTTTTATCTGAAGATTGCTAACAAAGATCATCAGTAAAATAAGGTTGAGATTTATTATTAAATACTATCACAGCAATTATGTGTTTGAAAATTTCGACGGTGGAAAACTCTCGTGTCAGGGTGGTGGTTTTGAATGAATAAAGAATACAACTTACTTGGGATAAATTAAAGTTTTGAACTACACCAATATTTTCGTTACATTGTCCAGGGAATACCACAGGCACGCCTACTTGTGGTTCAGGGAAGTGGAAGCAGCCTTGAGCAGTTTGGTTTTTTTGTATATAATATCGCTGGTCAAGTACTTGTACGGTATCGAGAACATTGTTGATAGCTGTTGTTGAGGTGGCAGTTAATGCTTTAGTTCTGCTTAGCTTCCAGCTGGATACTGCAGGGTTTAAGATAAATTAGATAACTGAACCAAATAAATACTAATATAATTTTGTAGAAATGTATATCTTACCTTGTCTATATTCATTATTGACATTGAAACAAGAATAAACAAGTGCGTAGTTATCGTAATCAGTTGCCAGAACCCAGTATGAAGTTGTAACTGAAACAAAAGATATCACATAAACAAAAGGTACTTAGGCTTTTTGGGATAGACTACATCTTATTGACAAATATAGTTTACATACCATTGAAACCGCCAACAGGGAAGGTAACAAGTAGTTTAGCAGAACCATCAGTTGTCGCTAATACAGCAACACCGTTAATGGTATCCAAAGTTTGATTGATGACTTGAGTGTTGAAGACGTCAACGCCAGTAGTGGTCAAGCTGTAGTTTGCATTACCACAAGTACCGTCTTGGAAGGCCGCCGGATAAGATTCAATGTCATGCCATAAGCCCATGTACTAGAAGAAATAGTTAAATGAATTGATAAAATACATAAATCGTCAGATTAGGTGTTAGTTAACCATTTCAGTTTCTGATGCTTACCCGAACAGCATCAAAGTTGGTGACAACAGGGATACTCTCATTACATTGACCACGGAAGACGACAGCATTGTCACTGGGCTCAGGGAAGTAGAAACAGCTGTCGTCAGTACGACTGACTGTTTGGTAGTATTGATCATTTAGAACATTGATGGAGTCCACCACATTGTTGATTGCAACCACAGCAATCTGAGTCAAAGTGTTTGTTCGGCTCATCTTCCAACTCCATACTGAAATTGATGACGAAAATGAAAAATATTTTCTCGCTCATTATACCTCGAAAAATAGCAAAAATGACTGAATAAAGTTTTAAAATATGCATTACCTTGTCTTCTTTCACTATCCAAATTGACACAGCTGTAGATAAGCGCATAGGAATCATAATCTGTATCCAAAATCCAGTATTCAATAGGTGGTGCTGAAATATTACGCAATATTTAGTTTATTTTTAATTTGCCATGTAACTATATTATTTATATTAAAATAAATATTAAATGGTATACGATAATAATTCTAATGGAAAATTTTTGATAACTACTTTAATACACAATTACTTAAAGGGTAACACTAACAACTAAAAAGGAAGACCGTCACCAAATGGGAGCGTGCCCAGAATGCTGGCTGCATTTCCACGTTGGATAGCTAAGCTTATCCGTTGACCGAAATAAAAGCCAGCGTTCTGGTCACGCGTGTGTTCCTTTAACCGCTCCGCCAAGTCCTTATATATACTGTGTATCATAAGGACGGGCCGAGAGTTTCTACCCCAAACGGCTCAAACAAGTACCCTCTGTCGAGATGTGCATACTTGCGCCGCTTGAGGCACTCCGCTGATGTTGCTGCGGAGCCGGCTCTCTCTGATGTGCCTATTATGATTATTTATTATCTCACATTATCAATCATAGCGAAAAATTCTGAACATAGGTATATATTAACACTTTATTGTTACGTCACATAGCTATATTAATAATATCCTGGGATTTCCTTCACAGATGGCTACCTGATCATTGAACAGAGCTTGTACTATGGAAATCAGGTAACTAATATACTACATTTTTTTTACACCTAGATAAAAATACACCTAGATTCAAGACAAACAGACATAATTCACACAAATGTCTGTCCTGGGTGGGAATCGAACCGAAATAGTAGTACAAAACTCAACATACAGTGAATGTGTTAATTTGAACAATATACAACGTATTCCTTTTGATGTCCCATAACTCTAACGTTATAAGCTATAAGTAAAAATAATACAAAAAGTCCTAGAACAAGTGTTGCAAAAATATATAGTTTTGAAGATAACTAAGTTTCATTGATAAGTACGAATAAATAATTTTCATTTAAACCAATCATTCATATTTAATGCAAGGAAAACGTGACGTTGTCATATTTCACGATAGGGTGTTTTACTAAAAATAATCGTGACATTGTCGAATTATTTTGTATGAAAAATTAAACAAAAATATATTTAAAAATAATTCATTTTAATATCCCAGTTGATTCTTTGACATGGTCTCATTCTCATTAATATCTTAGGAGTTATGGGATATCAAAAGGAATACGTTGAAACCTGAATTATTCCCGTATATTTTTTGTCTAAAGGTATTTTCACAAATATAGTTAAATATCTAGTCTTACCGCCTGGGAAGGTAACTAGTAATTTTCCACTTCCATCAGTAGAAGATACTACAGCTGATCCATTAATGGTGCTCAGTTGCTGATTGACGACTTCTGTGTTGTACACGACAACTGATCCGTCAGCAGCTAATGAATACGTGGCATCATTACACGAACCCACTTGGAATACTGATGGGTAACTCTCTATTAAGAGCCAACGTCCTAGGAACTGGAATACATATTATTGATAATTAGCTTAAATCTAGCTATGAAAAATATCTGTATATATATAAAAATCAATGTTTGTCTGTCTGTTTGTTAGTTTTTAGCGTGTTTATACCATTAATCCGATTGCGATTAAGCTTTGGTGAGTTGTCACACGATCGCGATAGTTTTCGAGAAAAAATATAATATTCATCGCCAAGAATAAATTCACGCATACCTTTAAATGGATTTATTACTTGTTTATGCAGTTCAATAGATTAGATATTACTATACACATATTAAATTTTAGCAAGAATATTCCTTACCCTCGATGCATTGAAGTTTTGCACAGTAGTGATATTAAGATCACATTGACCAGGGAACACCACGGGATCAGTAGAAGTCAAATTAGGTAAATAAAAGCAAGCTTCATCAGTCTGGTCAACTGTCTCGAAATATCTCTCGTCTAGGACACTGTGCGGAGTCATAGCCTCGCTGATGCTTGCATTGGATGATGTTGAAAGCTGTCTTGTCCTGCTAAGTTTCCAGCTCCAAACTGTTGAAATTTTAATGTAAAAATATTATTAAGCTATTGTATAGCTTTTATCGCGGGCTTCGGGGATTGAGCGCGGCGACCGAATCAAGAAATTTCGTAACGAAAAAAATTCCGTAACGAATAAACCTAACACCTCCCACACATGTGTGTGTATGCTGTTTATGAGAAAGTATACAGGCTGATTTTGTTATCACTGGCAATACTTGCAGGCAGTGGCGGATTTACCAGCAGGCTGAGTAGGCTGGAGCCTAGGGCGGCCGATTTTTGGGGGCGGCAAATTTGGCCCAAATTTTTTTTGTGTGACATAAAAAAAACATTGTTATATAGGTACCTTAATGTTATTAGGTCCACTCACACAATTCAATCATCGTGTAATAAAAAATTAAAACATTTTTGTGCATAGAGTCTGAACTAATGTACAAGATTTCATACGACTATAATATAATTGATGATTTTGCGGATATAAAACAGCGATTTCATTGTCATCATCAATCGGACTGTTAACAGATAATTATATAGGGTATGTTCGTATTGTTTTGAAACTGTAAGTGCAAAAAAAATATTTTACCGAATGACCATTATCTTGTGTAACATGTGTTCATATTGTGTAGATAGTTTTAAGACATATCCCACCTTAAAGTAGTACTTGATTGAGCTTTTCTTAGCTCTGAAATATACCAAAAAAATATTTCTTGTATAATCTTCACTGAATCGTGAGTTGTAAAAATAATCTAGGAACTGTCACATCGATCCCATAGTTCACAAATTATACTAATAGAGGGAAAAATTTGATGTAATGAGGACGCAAAAATAATCAAGATGCAATTTCATTGATAAAAAAATGTAATAAATATATTTCTTATCAAAAAAATCGAAACACCCTTGAAGTTTAGTTTTGAATGAGTTTTAAATGTTTTTTTTACATTAAACAAAAAAGTAATAATGCCAGTTAATTGCGGATATTATAAGGTATCGTTTAACAAATACTTAGTAATGTTTCAAATTAAAATCAAATTCCTTCAACTATCGTGTTTTTTTCAACAAGTATGTTTACAATTTTTTTTGGAGTATGTTTTCCTTCTCCAAAAAAAATTGTAAATTTTTTTGACACAAAGACGTAAAACAAAAAAATGTTTATAAAAAGTGTATCCAGTATCTCGTATTTCCTCCCCAGGCTCTAATGTCTGCTTCCATGCGGTACGTTTTCTAAAATTTTACAAATTCTTAAAGGGAGAAAAGATACCTATTGAAAAAACACGATATTTAAACAAATTGAATTTTAATTTTAAACATTAATATTTGTTGAACGATACCTCATAATATCCGCAATAATCTGACATTATTACTTTCTTTTGTTTAATGTAAAAATAAAACATAAAATTCATTTAAAACCAAAATTCAGAGGTGTTGTTGCAGTACCGTTTCGATTTTTCTGATGAGAAGTGTATTATGATTGTGAACTAGGGTATCGAGTTGTAGAGGTCAGTAGGGGCGGCAAAATTTGAAAAGCCTACTGGCGGCAAATGTGCAAATCCGCCACTGCTTGCAGGGGTGGAAGTACTCATCAAAATGAACAACTTTTATAATGGGACTAACTGTGAAATCATGAAAAAATTATCAGCTGTTCCATACAAAAGTTCAATACCTACTCGACCAAAATGTATGAAGCAACCGTATTATTTTACGCGATATCAGAGTTAGTCCTTTGTTAGTTACACATGTGTGTGTATGCTGTTTATGAGAAAGTATACAGGGTGATTTTGTTATCACTGGCAATACTTGCAGGGGTGGAAGTACTCATCAATGTGAACATCTTTTATTAAAGGACTAACTCTGATATCGCGTAAAATAATACGGTTGCTTCATACATTTTGGTCGAGTAGGTATTGAACTTTTGTATGGAACAGCTGATAATTTTTTCATGATTTCACAGTTAGTCCCATTATAAAAGTTGTTCATTTTGATGAGTACTTCCACCCTTGCAAGTATTGCCAGTGATAACAAAATCACCCAGTATAGGTGTATAGGTATCTATTGATATCAAAGAAAAAAAATGTGCATAAGTTGATAAAAAATGCTATGCAATAGCTTTACAGCGGCAGTTCCCGAGTGCCACACGTATTTTTAATTTTATAAGTACCCGAAGAGGCGATGAACCTTCAGATGAATTTTCAAATTAAGATAAGTACCTCCATTGTTCATGGGATTTAGGTTTAAACCTATGATAACTCAACTCGGCTAAAGACGATGATAACTCAGTAGTGACATCGGATGCTGCGATGACGATCAAGGGTTCGAATCCTATAAAGAGTTTGAGCTTTCGGTGAAAGAAAAAAAATTGAGAAAACCGTAGCCCGGTGGTGTAGTACTCTCCTGGCTGACTACCATCCTCAAGTCGAAAATCTGTCGCCAAACCTACTGGTGTGTTCCGAAACCTGCCTGTTCCTGTTAGGCTTTGTGTACTTACCTTCAGCAACCTGTAAATTGTAAAAAAAAAACTCTTGTTACTAACCTGCTCGGAAGTCAATATCAAGTTGGACGCAGCTGTAAGCAAGGGCATAGTTGAAGTAGTCAGTTGCAATTATCCAATAAGGTATCGTGGAATCTGAAATATTATATTTTTATTATTATCAATGAAAACACCTTTCCTTTATGATATATTTATAAGATGGTTGATATAAAATAATATGTGATCTGTGATATTTTGATAGTATAAAGGTAGATAAAGCCATAGTAAATAAGTTAGGCCAAAGATGTACTGAATTTTAAAGAATTCACAGTTCATTGCTGTAAGTGAACAAGCCTTACTAATAATATAATGTAAATGAAAAATTAAGTGTAGATATTGAAGCATTTAGAATAATAATAAACACAATTATAACCTGGATTAAAAAGTCAACTGTATCCTCGGAAAATATTACATCTCTTATAACGGGGGTAAAACCAAAGGATGAAACTAAAAAAGTGATATAAATGAAAATGATGTTACTTACTGCCTACACCGCCAACTATCGAGCTACCAGAGTTGATAGTAAGAATCAATTCTGCGACGCTTGTATTATTGCTAAACGTAATAAATCCAGTATTAACATCAAGTATTTCATTTAATACATTAGTGGCTTCTAAATTAAATATGTTATTTGAAACTGTTAGTTGCTTATTGAAACATTGCCCGAATTTCGCTTCTTTAGGGTACGTCTGGGTTTCGTGCCATATGCCAGCAAACTGAAATTAAAAAAAAAATATTTGTTCTAATCTGATAAAATATATTACATGAATAATTATGTTACATCTTTCATCTATCTCATGATCTGCAAACTTATTATACACAAAAAACTAATCTTACCAGGCTCATATTAAAGTTTTGAACCGCGGATATACCATCGGCACACTCTCCAGGGAATACAACAGGAACCCCTGCTCGTGGTTCAGGGAAGTAGAAACAGCCTTCACGACTTTGATCTCTTTGGATAAAGTAGCGTTGGTCCAATTCTTGTATATTACTGATAGCACTATTTATGGCTGTTGTAGATGCTGCAGCTAACTCCTTTGTTCGACTTAATTTCCAACTGGATACTATAGAAAATAGTCCAAAAATTTAAACATTTGTAATACAGATACATTTATTTTTGGATTCTTAAATTCAGACATACCTTGTTTGTAATATTCATTAATGTTAACACAAGAGTAAACGAGGGCGTAGTTGAGATAATCAGTGGCTAAAACCCAATAGTTTGTTGTAACTGAAACAAAACATTAAAAAATATTTAATGAAATTCAAACTTTTTATTCTATAACCAAATTTGATATTAAATATTGTAAAAATAACCTACTATTGATACCACCAACAGGAAAGGTTACTAGTAGTTTTGCAGAGCCATCAGTAGAAGCTACAATAGCAACGCCGTTAATGGTATCCAAAGTTTGATTGATGACTTGAGTGTTGAAGACGTCAACGCCAGTAGTGCTCAAGCTGTAGTTTGCATTACCACAAGTACCATCTTGGAATGCCGCTGGGTAGGATTCAATGTCATGCCATAAGCCCATGTACTGAAATAGACACAGTTTATTGATATGGATGATATTAGTACCTACAATTAAATAAAGGAATAGGGAAGACACATCTGTCAGACAATAAAAACCTGGGAAAAATTTGTTGTTGTTTAAAGAGTATGGCAGGAGCAGTACCTAAAGTAATGGAATGTTGAGGCTCTAGTTGAGAAATTTTCATCTTATCTCCAGTAATAAACTTTTATCTTTGGAATAGCTAATATAACCCTAACAAACATAATATGACGTAAATTTACCTGTACAGCATTAAAGCTGGTGACAACAGGAATGGACTCATTGCATTGTCCTCTGAATACAACAGCATTATTACTAGGCGTGGGGTAGTAGAAACAACCGTTATATGAACGATCTATCGTTTGATAGAAACGGTTGTTCAACACTTCGATGGAATCAATGACTTGGTTGATGTTGGCTACAGCAGTCAGATTTAAGTTGTTGGTACGGCTCATTTTCCAGCTCCATACTGTAATATTAAAATACGTCAAAAATTTATAATAGGTATCATTAACTGATTTCATATTATAATTGAAGAAGAAGAATAATGATTGACTAAAAAGCATCAGTTTGGGTTTAAAAAATAATAATTTTAGCGATAATTACTTCGTCTTTGGTTGTTGTTCAAGTTAACACAGCCGTAAACCAGCGCGTAGTTGTCGTAATCAGTATCTAGAATGTAGTATTCGAATGTTCCGGGAACTGAAAAATAATCATTATTATGTTTGTGGCTTAAAACCATAACACTCAATTCAATAGACAAATTGAAACAATATTATGGAAAAAGTAATATAATAAAATATTAAAATGATTTTAATATTGCTATTCAAGGCACATGATCTTTTCACATACTTTTTTTAACAGTTAAGTAGGTTTGTTTTAGAGAAAACTTACTATTAGGGAAAGTAACAGTTAATTGTCCAGTGCCATCAGTGCTACCCAATACAGCTGTACCAGTGATTGTAACAAGGGTCTGATTGATGACTTCCGAGTTCAGTACTGATACTGATCCGTTAGCATTTAATGAGTAATTAGCTTCTTCACAAGTACCAGTTTGTGAGTCAGATGGATAGCCTTCTATGAGACGCCACACACCAAGGTACTAAAAGTAATAATCATATTTAGTGCTTACATTTTGAAACCAAAATATTATTTGGTAAGTGTTGTAGCGATATCTATCAACTATCCGCTATCCGTGGATAGATGGCGTAATAAGATTCTAAATCGCGCTAACAAAGTTCTCTGAGTATTTGGCATATATACAAGATTCCAACATGTACAGTTAGACCACGGTCCCCAGGCACTAAGACCTAGCCTGGCGGAAGATGTTTCCTTTTCAATGGAGGAGTCTACCACCTTGCTCTTCCATAGTGAGTTTAATTTCTACAATTATGTAGACTTTTGTTTTGTTTTCTACTATATAGGTTTATTTTCGATCGTTTTATTTATTTACAACAAGTATTTACAATAAAATAAGAAATATAAACTATGATTTATAAAAAGAAAACACGAAGCAACCGCCGCTGCCGATGAGCATGGTCCTCAACAAGCTTACAGCTTTCCCTCATTGAATTTTGTTATATGTATAATTGCATAATATATAAATGTTCGTATGATTAGAAAAATACGAAAGAAATATGAATGGATTATCTGAAAGTAAAATTATTCACGCAATTTGAAAAACTATTTTGATTAGAATCACTAATACAATAAATTACAATATCTTTGAAGATTAGAGAAAGCATCTTCTTGGAGTGAAAATCTATAACTATTACAATGAAACCAGGCATAGCATTGCATGTTTTCATTGATGTTTTTTGGTGTATGAAAGTTTTATCATCAAGTAAATATGTTTGTATACTTACTCTAGCAGCACTGAAATTTGCAATTCCTCTAATATTAGGATCACATTGTCCAACTAAAACAACTGGTTCTCCAGGTGCTAAATCAGGTAAATAGAAGCAGGCGTTATCTGATTGGTCGATGGTTTCGTAATATCTGTTATCTAGCACTTCTATGTCAGCTGTAACATTGTTGATCATTGTGCTAGCTGCGGCACTTAAAGTTTGATTTCTACTGAGTTTCCAACTATAGACTGGAAGAGAAAAAATATTTAGGTATTAATGTTAAAAAGATTATGAATCTATAGTGACATCTATCAGCCACACAAAATAACTTTTACTAGAAACACGTATATCATTATATGCTGATTGCTCAGAAAACTTTAAAAGTGCGATGTAGAATCTTGTGGCGCCATCTATCCACAAGTAGTGTAAGATTTATGTGTAGTTGATAGATGTAACTACAACTCAAAGTTAAATATTGTTAAAAAATATGACATACTTGCTCTAAAGTCATCATTGAGGTTAACGCAACTATAAGCCAGGGCGTAGTTTGTATAATCCGTCGACAGAATCCAATAAGGAATAGTAATAGCTAAAAAAGAAACAATTATTGAATATTTTGTTTGCCTATATTGTATTTGTTTACTGAAGCCAGGGTCGTATTTGAAATTCACTATGGACAATGATGAGGTTGCATTTATGAAAATAAAACTAAGAAGTGTCCTTAAGTGCAACTGTGAAAAATACTCCGGTATGTGATTGGCGATAGATTTTCAACATGAAGGTTAGTTAAGAAGAATAGTTAGCCAAGCAGGTAATACAACGTACTCTTCTACTATGATGGCTTCCTCAAGATTTTTTCTTTTATATAAAGCTCAACTAATTGTTAACAACAAGTATTTACAATCAATGTATAAAATACAAACTATGATATAAAGAAAAATCCTCAAGGCCCTCGCTGCTGTCAATAGGCAAGGTTCCCAATCGTTTGTCATCTTAAAATATGAAATAAGTTTTCCAAATCTAAGTATTAAGTTTCGACAAAACTTATAATAAATCGTCTTTAGAAAACTTAAACACGAATAAAATCAAGAGATAAAATCAAAATGAGTAAAACTAAAACAATGTATCATACCAGATCCATTTGCTGTAATTTCAATAGTAAGTTTAGCACTTAAATCACTGGAATTATATGTAACAACTCCGTTGGTGACACCAAGGAACTGATCAAAGATATTTGAAGAGACTAGATTCATAACAGTGTTGCTCGTAGCTGTAAATTGATGGTTGACACATTGTCCTGTCTGTTGGTCTTTGGGATATGCTTCGATTTCGTGCCAAGTGCCTTGGAACTGAAAATATGAAAGCTTCGTAAAGTATCACAGTAATGTTTTAAAAGTATTTGTTATGGATAAGGCTAAAGAGCTTTGAGGAAGTCCAGACTCTTGACAAAAGATTTTGTGCACTATGGATCTATGTAGAGCAGTTGGTTCTATACAGTCTAAAGAGTTATATTTTTGTAGGAATAACGTGTTTAATAGATTTACAAGCATTCTATTTTTGGACAAACGAGTAACGATTAAAAATACTTGTAATGAGTTCTAATGAGTATAATAAATAATTCGTCTCACAACTTTAAATACCTACATATATTGTTAATAATTAAATTATGTCTTACAATACAAAGGTTTATATCAATACAAAAGTTTGTATGTATAAAATTGTTCCCTGCGTTATTTTAAAACTATTTTTTTATTATCTTTACTTACTTGTTGGAAATTAAAGTTCTGCACAACTGATATAGTTTCATCACACAGTCCAGGAAACACGACAGGCTCACCAGCTACCGGTTCAGGAAAGTAGAAGCATCCTTGTCTGCTTTGGTCCTTAGCCACAAAGTATCTTTGGTCCAAGACGTTAATACTGTTCGTGATATTGTTTATTATATTCTCAGCTGCTGCAGGCAGGGATTTTGTTCTGCTGAGTTTCCAAGCAGTCACTGAAAGGTTAGGATGCCTTAGTATCTGATTTTTGTTTAGGAAATAAGGTTAATTTTTTTAATGTTTTTATTTGAAGCTTACAATTTTGCATTTTTTAACAGCAAAATGGTTGTAAACTAAAATTTTAAAACATAGTGTTAGGTGCGAGGATATTTCTAAACGTTAGTGCTTACCTAATCTGGTATCAGAGTCCAAGTTCCTGCAGGAGTACACCAAAGAATAAGTGGTGTAATCTGTGTCTAGTACCCAGTAGTCAGTTTCTATGGTGACTGAAATAAAATCAAAATTGAATAATATGACTTGCTTTGTAATTTTTCAGATAATGAATTAAAGAATATTCATTCAAAACTCGTGGTTCTAGTTTTTCATTGATTAACTTTGTTTCGCATTAATTAAACTTAATTATCTTCAAGGCCAAAGTCAATACGCATTTTTTGGGAAAGTGTGTTAGATTCTCAGCCTTGTCTTGACCTCAGTAAGTCGATGGCCAAAGTTCACTCATTTTACATTAAAAATGCCAAGAATGTGTTCATTAATTAAATAAATTTTGATTATTTTTATCATCAATTGCGTCAAATAAGTATTAAAAATCGGATGATTTATTTTAATCTAATCTTTAAGTATTTCTTTAAACATGTATCATCCATATCCAACAATACTTTGAGAAAAAGAAAACTCGAAATTAAATCTTTAGAGACATCGCAAAAACTAACCCATCTAAGAACATCAGAAAGTGTAAAAATATGTAAAAGTGATCACTTACGATTAGTACCAGCGATAGGAAAGGTTACGAGAAGCTTAGCAGAACCATCAGTAGATGCGACAGTAGCAAAACCATTGATTGTGTCCAAAGTCTGATTAATCACTTGCGTGTTGTAAACATCGACTCTGCCATCGACCAAGGTATATTCTGCATTACTACATGTTCCATCTTGGAAACTAGTCGGGTATGATTCGATGTCATGCCATATACCCATATACTGTAAAATGATGTTGATTTAGAATTGGGGGATTAAGAAATTCAAAGCACGAAGCTGTTTAAATTATAAATAATTATGAGCATCTTTATAATCATTTAGAATTTATTTCTAGATATCAAATGACCTTTCTCGTACATTACGTCATGTATCATTGGAATGACGTTTCTTAGATTACATACTTAAAGTTCATATCCCCTTAGAGAATTAGTAGGTACTGGACTGATATTACAAACAAATATTTAAGTGTCATATTCCATGACTGATAATGCTTCACATCACAGTCAGCGTGCAACAAGTATCGATATCGATAAATTTAGCAACACATCCTAGTGTAATGTTTAGTATCCCTGACTTTGCCATTCAGAACGCATAATTGTTAGTGGGAATTTGGAATCGATTTCGAAAAATATTAAGTCTCTGAAGAGGCAGGAACTCAATGATTATGAGATTAAGAGAGTTTGCCAGCCATTAAATTTTTAAATATTTAAATATATTATTATATTAGGTTCGATATACTTACTCCGACAGGATCAAAATTGGGCATAGCTGGAATATTCAAGTCACATTGTCCTCTGAAGACCACAGGTTGGTTTAGTACTGGTGTAGGATAGTAGAAACAATCATCGTCTGATTGTCTTGCTTCCTGATAATATTGATTGTTCAGGTCTATATACGAGTTGATTACTTGATCTACTTGAGTTTGGACGGCTGCTGAGAGTTGACGAGTTCTGCTAATGATCCAGCTATTGACTAAAGGAAAAAAATAATGGGTTTCAAAATGCTTTTACCCAATTTCACAGGTTCTTATTAAGTCCTTAATACCTCTGATAGCTTATCTAGCAGATATCTTAACTTACTGCTGTTTTTTTTAGTTTATCAAGAAATAGGTGATATCATTCATTTTTTCTTCGGGAAAGATGAATTAAACCCCACAACTGGATTAAATTTAACATTTCTTTTAAGTAAAATTTCGATTATACTGAGAACATATAATAATAATGTTGATTGGGGCATAAAACAATAATAAAAGTTACCTCGTTTCTGATTATTATCTAGATTGCGACATGTGTATGACACAGCATAATCTTGATAGTTTGTTGCTAGGATCAATAGCTCTTGCTCTACATTCACTGGAAAATAAAAAGTATAATTATAATCATAATCAGTTTTTTTGATCTCTTAAGTCCTGGTGGATCACATACAATTCAAATAGGAAACGCTGCTTTGAGGAAATTTTCTACTTATATTTTTTATTGTAAATGCTTGTTGTTTGTTTGATTACTAACTAGGAAAAAGGAGAAACCTAGCCAGAGAAATATACCCAGCACAGCATTTGGTGGATACGGTCTGACAATGATGATGATAATTTTCTAAGTTTAATAAAGTTATTTTGTTCTCAATCACGATGATTTCATTGATATTTTTACAATGAATAGGTTTGTGTTTGACACAACCACACACAAAGTATATAAGGGAACTGGCTGTCTGTCCAGCATAGATGCGAGAATACACCTGTTTGTCTGTAGAGTTTTTTTTTAACTTTTGTGTGTATGCCAGCCAGGCGAATACTGCAATGTATCCTACCACCGTGTTATGGCTTCTCTACGATTTCGTCACGGCATTTGACGTCATTATCACTGAGCTTGATAGCATAAAATAATACTAGGATAGAAATTTGGTACAACTAAAACCTGTTCTATTTAGGATTTTAATTTGATAAAAAAAAACTGATAGACACAAGAACGTTAATGATAAAGAAGGTTTAAGGAGTCATGTTAATTTTATCAATGTAATCTTCAAATAATTAGGCTTGTGTACAAAATAAAAAGTAGCCAGACAAAATAATATGTAATCAATATAGATATAACGGTAACAGAATTATATTTAAAATATATTATATTGACTATAGTAAACGAGGAGAGGATTCATAATATCACCACACTCTATGTAACTTTCTTACAGTCGGCCAACGGACACGTCTAGACAAAGCAATTGTGCGGGGCTTGCGGGGTGAGAGAGGGGCGGTAGTGAGCCCTTGGGACACAATGGAGCAATTATGAATGCCTATACAAAGCGGCATTTCGCGTGACTTCAAACGCGATAGACCACTGTATGTAATTACGTTGTGATATCACTTAGGTTATGAGATGAAAAATTGATTTAACACATTTTTGGTTTCTTAAGTTTGTTCTGTAGGGTTTAGGTTATATTTATTCATATCCAAACCGTTAGCAGCTAATAGCAATTAACTTAGCACTGACTTTGACAAATTTGACTTATTTAAGAATGAAGAACTTATTGAAAGAAATATTTTGTTATTCAAAAATTAAGCAAGTATCTAAACTATGAAAACAGATTAAGGAAATTTTGTACCTCCAGGAGCAACTTCTAATGTAACACTCAATCTAGCACTGCCATCGGTACTGTTGACTATTGCAGTTCCAAAAATAGAGTCCAAAGTTTGGTTGACAACTTGACTATTAACAACATTGACCACGTTATTAGCCAGAGTGTATTCCGCCCTTGGACAAGAACCTTGGGCATTCTCTGTTTCGTAACTTGCAATCACATTCCAAAGTCCTGTGAACTGAAGAAGATGTTTTAGACATAGCCTACCAACGCATTTATTAAAAACATAGTGTATTAGTATAATAGGAAATTATTAGTTTTACTCAAAAGACCCTGTGTAAAGAATGTCCCAAGATATTATTGGGATATTAAAACAATTAGCTTTTAAGTTACTATAGTAAAGTCATCTATACTTACTCCAGTTACATTAAAGTTCTGTACTATGGTAATATTAGCATCACACTGCCCAGGAAGTATAATTGGTTGTCCTGCCTCAATTATTGGCAAAATGTAGCATGCTACATCACCATGGTCTATTCTTTGCAATTCATTTGCGTTGATGCCCAACAAGTTCTGGAGAGTTGTCGCCATCAGAGCCGGAATCATCTCATTGGGGTATACTGACTGTCGACCAAGCTGCCATATGTACACTGAAAGAGTATTTTTTTACTTCGATTAGCTTGTGGCAGGTGCTACGTCACATATTTTCAACATGAGAATAGTAGCCAGCCAGGCGGGTACCTAATACAATGTACCCTACCACCATGGTTTTCTTCACAGAAAACTGAAATTGATGTGGATTTGATTCCACGACATTCATCATGGTATACGAATAGAACAATCTGTCACTGACCTATCATTGCGGGTAACCGATTAAAATTCTATGATTCAATGGAGCGCTAAGTACAATTTGTATGTGTGTCTGTGGCTTTAAAACCTGATCGGTTACTCCCAGTAGGTACAGACGATTTTGTGAGTTTGTACCCAAACCAGAGTTAATAAATGGTGACAATTGACTTTAACAAAAGTAGAGCCAAATGCCTGAGCAAGTAAGTGTTTTTAAATAAAACAATACTTACCATTTCTTTGTGTAGTTCCCACATTTACACAAGAATAACCGAGAGCAAAGTTTAAATAATCAGTTGAAAGGAGCCAAAAATTCACAGCTGAAAGAAAACATATTGATATTATTACTAATTATGTGCGGATCAAAATTGCATTGAGCTAATTTATTTTTTTAAAGATAAAGCCTCGATGGTCAAGCTCGGTTAAAGTCCTGAAGTTCCTGGGTGAGATTTATGGGTAAAAAACGCGCAAGGTACAATTTACGTCTCTTTGTAATGAAACGATTTCTTGAAGCCCACGATGTATCAGAAAGTGGAAGAGCTCATAAAGTGTCAATACTATGAATGGTTAGGTACTATGTGATCATCTGCTTTGGGGACTGTGTAAAAAATGGACCCACTAATCCCGGTAAGAATATCAATATTATAATGCTAAGTTTCTTACTTTTAATTCCTCAGATTATAGTCCGTATTACAGAGCTAACTTATGTAGAAGTAAATATAGAAACAATTGAATTTGAATACTGAACTCATGACATAAGTTTTAATTTCGATTAACACAATCTATTCTTGAAATTTAATTTATAATTAGATTCATACGGGCCTAGTTCATTTTGAACAGGTGTTAAGAGTATTTTGCTTTTTTTATGTTTACTGATTGTTGTTTTAATTTGAGACTCGATATATAAATTGTCTCTTAACTTAGTGCGGAGGCTCGGGGAGATTGACGATGATTAAGAAATATACTTACGAGAACTAAAATTAGGCAAGGTCAGCGTCAATTTGGCTGTTCCTGTCGTATAAGTAACAGTGCCATTAACTTGATTAAAGAAGTTCCTTACAACGGCTGAACTCTGTACTGTTATCGTAGTGTTAGAAGTTCTGGTGAACTCTATGGTGGAGCAGTCGCCGTCTTGGTATGGGTTCTCGGATCTTGTGATTTCATACCAATTACCTAGGAACTGGAAGAATTATTTAATGAGTTGTTAAAATGGTGAAACCTGTTTTTGATCAACTAACGAAACAAAATAGGGGATGACAGTTTTATGGAAAATAATATTTTCAGGTCAAAACTTGAACCATAGTATAAATTCTCTTCGATACATGTCGTATTTTGATGTTTTCAAAATTCAATTCCTAAGTAGGTGAAAAGGGGTGTAAAATGTTGCATTGAGAAACCATAACTTTTTCATAGTATGGAAGTATGTAGTTATGCTTTGTTTGTACGGATTAGGGCTTTTTATAACGAGATATAACTCGAGAGGCTAAAATCGCGGTTGAAACCGCGGGATTGAAAGCTAGTCTAGATAACAAAGGTCTGCTTAGGTCTGCTTAAGTTTGCAAACCATTTATTAACTATTTTATTATGTTACATAGGTACTCATAATTTTGATACTTTTTCCTTTTTGTCATATACACACAAGTATTGTCAGTGAGTCTAAATAAATAATTTTATGTAATAAATCAGACTTGGTTTTTGATAAGAGTAATTGCTGAGTTTCTTGCCGGCTCTTCTCAGTAAAAGCAACCTTCCGAACCGAGCGTTAGACTCAGACTATTCATAAGTGCTTGTAAAGGCCTATTTGAATAAAAAATATTTTCATTTTCATTTTTCATAAAAAGGCGATGAAAGCTCAGTTGTAGATGTTATTATGAACGAGAGACAATATTTTGATAATTTCTTTGAAGTTTTTCATAATATTTTTTTTTATAAAAGAGTAGGTAAGTATAATTTTTGATGATAATTTATTCGAAGTTTGTGGGTTAGAGACAGTAGGTAGTTAGTGCGTTAGACTGGTTAGACCATTCCTAAGTGCCTGCGAGCGAAGGTCGATTCGTATTTTTGATTTTGATTCAATTTTGAAGCAATTATTTACAAAATAATTAATCCTGCTATTCTTCAAATTTATTAACAGAGATATATTATGATGTAATTAGAATTGTTATTTTTTTAAATATGTCGTTTCAATTTATAGCATAATACAGTAAGTTTGTAATTTTGAAAATTGACATTTGTATGTATCATAATATTAATAATAATTATTTTTTTTATTCTACTAATAATGTATTTTTAAGGTACCCCAAAAGGAAAAAAGGAACCCTTATAGGATCACTTCGTTGTCCGCCTGTCTGTCTGACTGTTAAGACAGTTTTCTAAGAAACGAGTGGAGGTATCATGTTGAAATTAATATCAAATACTCAAGTCTGCAATATATTAAATCTGTGAAAAAATCAAACTTCTAAGTCAACGCAATCAAAAGATATGGCCGTTTATGCCGCATATTTTGAGACTCCCAACTACTGGCAAGGGAATCAAAACCTATAAGGTACTTCTCGCTGACCTAGAATCATGAAATTTGGCAAGAAGTAATGTCTTATAGCACAAATCAAGTAATAAATCTGAAAACCGTAAATTTGTTGTTATTTTTTTTGCGATTATTATCTTATTTGCAGTTGATAAACCGACCGCGGCCAATATTGATGTATGGGGACAACAGTTTACCAACGGCAAATCGTTACGATTCCCGAGATGAACGAACTATTTACATCTATAAGTTTGTGCGGAATCCTCGGTGCGTCAGTCCGACTCGCACTTGGCCGGTTTTTTTAACGACAATATTGGTCAAGGATTTCAAATTTGTCACGCCTATATCCGTCGAACTTCAATAATGATATCTTATCACTTAGATTATGATTTTATAACGTTAGGTAAGTATTATCTTTTTTATTACTTTAATGAGTAGGAGTATGTTTTGTATAATGAGAATGCGAAATTTGGCTTACAATTTTTTTTTCGTTTTAATTTAAAAGTATCTGGATAATTTGTTAGATACTAATAAACATTTATCAATTCGCTCAATCTTTCAAATAATTTCGAATGATTTAGTTGTACCTAGGTAGGGAAGATGCCTGTATTCAAAATAAATTATTAAGGCGATGATAGCTCAGTGGTAGTGACGTCAGACGCCGCGGCGAAGGTCGTGGGTTCGAATTCTACAATGAGCTTGAGCTTTCGGTGAAGGAAAACATCGTGAGGAAACCATAGCAAACCAAACACCTATTGGTGTGTTCCGGCAGCTGCACTTGAGAGCCAGATCCTTCTAGGCTTTATGTGGTTACCACCTTCGGCCACATCATCACCTACCATAGTGAGATTGTGGTCAAACACAAGCCTATACAAAGTAAAAAAAAATAAAAAAAATCAAACACTAACCAATGTAGTATATAACATCTAAAAAAAGTTCCCCCCTTTTTTACGATCCTTTATCACGATTATTTTATTAAATTTATCCTTTTTATGATTTTTAATGACCAATCTAACCATAAAAAGTAAAACTTTTTGAACCTATCGTTTTGACATTTCAAAAAAAGTTGCTAATTTGATGAGTAAGTCATCATCAGTCTATTAATTCGAGTAAGAGCTATATATAATAATGTCAGAACGCTACACGCATTCATTTCATTCCACTTCACTAGTGCGCTAGGAAAGATTGGAAAAAAATCTACCGATATCTTTATATACATCAAAATTGAGATTCCGTATGTTTGTGTTCGCAAAACTTAAAAAGTAGTTAATGAGTTAACTTGAAATTCTTACACATAATAGGGTATTACACCCATTTTTGAAGAATGTCTCAATTATGTTCCTAAGGTGCTAATAAGCCACCAAAAAAAAACACAAAAATTTTATTCAATCTATAAGTGCAATAAAAATGCATTTAAATTTTACATTTCAAATGTTGGGAGTAGATTGATGAAAACGCTGGACGTCATGTAACTCTACGGTCATGACGTTATTTAGTCTCTTGTAAGTAAATAAATGCGCTGATATTGGTCTAAATTGGACTTATAACTTTTTTATATTTTAAAAATGAGCTATTATCCTTTTTATTAGTGTACTGTTCCTGAATGCATGAATACTAGTGTAAAAATAATAATAATACTTCAGTTGACACTTTTTAGTTAACATACAGCATCGTATGACGTCATTATAATGGCGGCTACTGTTTCGCTTGTTTAGAAACGTATTAAAAAAACTGAAAACTTTGAAATTAATTTTAAAATTAATTAAGTTATTTTATGAACTAAAACTAACATTTTCCGACTGCTTATTGCCTAAGCTATCTAAATTGCACATTTTTTGATTTTTTCTCATATGGAGAAAAATACCCTATTGTAATTAAAGTGTTTTTATATATTTTTATCCCGAAGTTCCTACGGAATCGGGAAATTCTAAGCGTTTCGCGAGGTTTAAATTGGGGCACAGCTAATGGATAACATTCAAAATACAACATTTTATGAACATATAACTTTTAACAAAATAAAATAAATAAATGAAAACCAAAAACGACTTCAAACTGGATTTGCACTAAAAAGTATAAAATAAATTATTATTTTACAGACATATTAAACGAGTTCATTAGAACGTTCGTTGTCGAAAAATGAAAACTGCAACATCTCTTTGCAAGTTTCCACCAAAAAGTTTCCTTGTTATATTATTTCGTAAGGCACAGTCCTTACGAAATAATATATAATAGTAAGGACTGTGTGTACTACAATAATACGAGGAAAAAAAGAACAAAATTAAATAAAAAGACAATTCAAAGGTTTTATTCTAAATTCAAAATGAAATGATACGTTAAGAAATGAAAATTGAAAGCCATGTCAACTGGTCAGTTCACAATAACTAGGTAATTACCAATGAAGTCTGAATAATCTGTTAGTCATTCTTCTTTTATATTTCTAAATTATTATTTAAGATAGAGCTACGGTCTACATTTTTAATAAAAAATAATCATTATGCTCATAAAGCAGCTCAAAGTCGCTCAACGAGCCATGGAGAGGGCTATGCTCGGGGTTTCTCTACGCGAACGAATCCGTAGACGAACTGGGGTCATCGACATAGCCCAGCGGATTGGCAATGGGCAGGCCACATACTGCGCAGAACGGATGGCCGATGGGGCCGAAGAGTTCTGGAGTGGAGACTACGGACCGGCAAGCGCAGCGTAGGACGTCCGCTTACAAGGTGGACAGACGACCTAGTAAAGGTCGTTGGAAAACGCTGGATGCAGGCCGCCCAAGACCGGTCCTATTGGAGATCATTAGGGGAGGCCTATGTCCAGCAGTGGACGTGTTTGGCGACAGATTTTCAACTTGAGGGTGGTAGCCAGCCAGGCGGGTACTACAAAGAACTCTACCACCGTGCTGTGGTTTCCTCACGATGTTTTCCTTCACCGAAAGTTCAACCTTCGCCGCGGCATCCGACGTCACTACCACTGATGTCACAGTATATTGCCAAGTTATATTGTTGACTTTCAAGTTTATCCCTCTTCCAACTAGCCACTATGTATAATAAGCTATCATCTTACTTCTTCTATTTCAAAGTCGTTTTGCAGTTGAATATTTTCATCGCACTGTCCTGTTTGTAAAAACTGAGCCGCACTTCCACTAAAAAGTCTTAAAAGACAAAAAACAAAAAATAATTTCACCATTATGAGATCATTATTTTAACTACGACCACAACACGCTAACTACACTAATATAATGATGATTTATCTTTGAAATAACAAATTTATATGAGATCTTATCGTTGATATTTTTATCGATATTAGGTATTCATTAATCGCAAACGTATACCAATAAATCACTAATCAAACTGTTGGTGCGGTAGGCGTATTTCTATTTAGGTCAATTTTGTTTCTTTTATTTAAAAAATAGATGACTACCTAAATTACTTAAATGGGTACTTATTTAACAATAAAAAAAGTAAAATATAAAACATAAAGCACATATAAGTAAAAAAAAAACATTTATTGATTTTTGTTTTGTTTTTAATTTTCCTTAAGGCTCCAGTCTGCCTAAAATCAGTGTTATTGCGGAATTTATCAATAAAGAAATATTGTTTTTTAGTCATTAGAAAAGCAATAAATGAAATATATTTTACGTTATTTTAAAGTGTGAGATTTGAAGTTTTCAATACATATTTTATTTTTTAATTTGACGCCACTTTTATTAGCTCTGTGAGGCTTTAAACATACCTCTATTTACGTTCCACGCGTAGAGGGTCTCATTCATGCACACGCCACGAAAAAAATATAACAAAAACAAGAAATGTCGGCAAATCCACTACAATAATCTTATCTAGTTACTTTTTTCAAAAACGTCTCAATTTCTTATTTGAACTGCTTTAAAAAGTTATAAATTTCTGAATTTGACCCTTGCAACATATATTTTTTTCTATTACAAAGTAATGGTTTAGAGAAATCACACTTTAACCACTCCGAAAGTAACTACTTATCTGTCGAATAAAAAATATATGCATTCAAAAAATCATTTGAAATAAATTTACCGAAACTAAACAAATAAAACATAAAACGCATCAAAATTCCATTCAATTCCGCTGGGAATTAGCGTTCATTGTGTTATATGTTTAGTTTCGGTAAATTTATTTCAAATGATTTTATACTATCTTTATGTAATTAACCAAATGAATATTATTTACATTCAGATCAGACGAGGAAGAAGATCTGCTTAGAGAGAAATCTCGAGAGAGAGAGAGCGAGAGAGAGAGAGAACGAGAGAGGGGGGAAACTTGACTGAAGTCATCGTTCAATACGAATTATGGAAGATGCCGCAGGATATTCAAATTCAAATTCAAATTCAAAGTAATTTATTGTGGGTCATAGGTTATGACGAGGTACAGATGTTATATACATGTTAAGGATCAACTATGTCCCGCCTCCTAGGCATACAATATTTAAAACATAATTTATTTATAATCAATAACAATTATTTATAAAATTACAAAAAACATATTGGTGACTTAAATAAACAAATAAAATAAAAATTATTTAAAACTATAACATTTTTATTCATGTTTAACCCTCTGTGAGGTACTCATTAATCGAATAATATGCCCTACCTATAAGAAAATTTATAAGAGATGTTTTAAAAGAATTGTAATCATCCTTTATTTTAAGCTTTATTTCTATCGGAAGTTTGTTATATATCTTGGGGGCCATTCCCAAAATATTTTTATCATACAGCGCAGTTTTATGTGGTCGAGTCTGAATCTTATGCCCATGTCGTGTATTTTGGAGGGTTTGGAATAACTGCATATGTTTTCTTACAAATATAGCCATTTCATATATATATAGAGACGGTAACGTCATTAATCGGAGTTCTCTAAAGTATGGTTTGCAACTGTCTATTTTCCGTATTTTACATATCGCCCTGACACATTTCTTTTGAGCTATGAAAGCAAGATCTTTGTCCGTTGAGTTTCCCCAGTAAATAACACCATAGCGCAGAACAGATGAGACATATGCATGATAAGCTGATACTACCGTTGGTCTATTTACAACTTCTGATAGCTTGTTCAAGGCATATGCGAACTTATTTCGTTTTTTGCAAATCGAAATTATTTGTGCCTTCCAAGTCATATGTTTATCCAGATGTAAACCTAAAAATTTTGTACTATCAGTTTCAACAATAGGTTTGCCTTTATAATTTATATCAAGATTATTTTGTTTCGTTCGTTGATTAAATGTCATAATTTTAGTTTTGTTTAGGTTTATTTTTAAATTATTTGAAACTAGCCAATCAATGATGCTACTAAGTGTATTGTTAATGTCGGATTCATAAGTGTTGGGATTTCTACAATTATATATTATCGTACTATCATCGGCAAATAATACCATTGGATGTTGTGTAGCGTTAGGCATGTCATTAATATAGACCAGGAATAAAAGTGGTCCTAGGACACTGCCTTGGGGAACACCAAATTTTGTAGATCTCGGTTCGGATACAAACGAAATTTCAGTTTTTGTCTTTGGGCAGAATCTGACAATGCTGGTAATTTGTTCTCTTTCGCTCAAATAAGATTTAAGTAGGCTTATAGTGTTTCCTCGTACTCCATATTTTTCTAATTTGTTCAATAATGTTGTATGGTCTACGTAATCAAAGGCTTTAGTCATGTCCATAAAAAGGGCAGCTACCGGTGTTTTACTATCTACGTTGGTGACTACTTTTTCCACGAGATCATATATTGCCATATTTATATCTTTATGTTTCCTAAATCCATATTGTTCTTTACATAGAATATGATATTTCTCAAAAAACGAATCCAAATTTTGATATATAACTTTCTCAATAATTTTTGAAAAAATAGGTATCAATGTTATGGGCCTATAATTGTTCATCTCATTTCTGTCATCCTTTTTATGCAGTGGTTTAATGATGGATTTTTTTAATTTTGTTGGATATATACCACTTTCTATACACTTATTAACAATGTAGCTGAAAACTGGTGCAATTATAGTAGACACGTATTTAATAACCTTTGTTGTAATACCATCGTGTCCACAACTATTAGTGTTTTTTAATGATTTTATTATTTTAATAATGTCTTGCGGAATGGTGGGATTCATATATATCGTATTAGGATGTATGTCAATTAATTTTGAAGTATTATAATTATTTTTATTTTTAATGTCGTAGCTTATCTCAATTTGATCAATGAAATAATTATTGAAAGCTTGTGCAATACTATTTGGATCAGTTATGATTTTGTTATTAATTATTAATTTTGTAATTTTTTCCTTAGGGTAGTTGTTTTTATTATTATTAATTATATTCCAGGTTGCTTTCATTTTATTATCAGAATTATTTATATAATGGTTGTTTTGTGATTTTTTGGTAAGTTTTATAATTTTTCTTAATCTTTGAGAATATGTCTTAGAAAGGTTTTATTGTACGATATTATAAGAAAAAGGAAATACATTCACTATTTATTAAAGATCTCCAACTGAGTTCCTATGATTTTAGTGCTCCTGAGAATGAATTGCCAATTATTTCATAAGTAATTAAATAGGTTAATATTTTTTTATGAAGATTTTTAATATAGTATAATATTTTTGTGCAATTGGCAGGTAAATAATAAAATATTTCTGATATAAAAAAAAAACTGATACCATTGCAACTTCAATTAGGTGCCTACTCATGATATGACGCAGTGATTCAATATCACGATTAATAATTAAGTATTTTTTCGAATACTCTGGACAAAATGGCGGGTTGTGCCAATTATTCTGTTATGATAATGCCGTATTTCTTAAATTATTTTCGAAAAGACATTAATTATCTATATCTACAACATTATAGCTATAATTAACAAATTGATGGGACATTTCTAAGTACCTTTTAAAACCAATAATTTCCCAACTGGATAAGTTCATTCGCTCTTACTTCATCACTAAGGTATAGGCCTATTACTACAAACGTGTCTACGAGCGACTTGGCTCTGTGCAATCACAGAGCTATACGTTTACAACTACCCACTTGTATTCCTACATTTGATCATAATATGTATTTCTTATTGCTTTTGTTCTTATTTATCTGGTCCATTACTACTTAAATTGTTCTATTGGTTTAATAGTTTTGTAATTATTACATATTAGTGAAAACAAACATGTTTAACGAAATTACCTAAGATGCAAAAATACTTTTCTACACTATGCTTACCGGCAATTTACTTTATTTTTAATGACTGTGTTTTCTCTGTGAGTGAATTTGTAAATTCTTATGAGAAAATAAATTCTTTAAACGTATTAGCAGTCAATAAAATGAGTTCGAGAGTGACAGATATAATTTGTATTTTTTTATAAATAAACATTTTCCTGATTTTTATAATTTATGTACTTAATTACTTAAATGTAACACAAGCCTATTCAAAGTTAAATAAAAAAATGTTTTGTAATATTTTTTTCACCTTTCTGGCACGTAAATTTTATTTTACTTTGCTGTCGAGTACCTAAGAAAAGAACGAAAAGAAAATTATTGTTCTAGCCACAATCTCACCATGTTAAATGATAATGTGGCCGAAGGAAAAACGTCTAGATGGAACTGGGTCTCAAACGCAACTTGAGAGTGGTAGCCAGCCAGACGGGTACTACAAAGTACCCTACCACTGTGCTATGGTTTCTTCACGATGTTTTCCTTCACCGAAAGCAACACGACCTTTGCGACGGCATTCAACGTCACTACCACTGAGCTATCATTGCCTTTATCGTCTGATAAACTGTGTACTGGGTACCGTAGTATGTCTTTTTAGGGTTCTGTAGTCAAACAGTTTCGTCGTGTCTATCCGTCAGTCTGTCATAGTCATTTTACTTGATTCTCTATTGATCAATTCTAAAAAAATATATACTAGCATAATAATTATGAATTTAAAAATATCACTAGTAAGTTAACTTTGCTGGTTTACGAGCAATAGCTGATGGAAGACTTCAGTTCGGTTGGCTCGCGAATGGGACGCGCGTACCAAAACTACCTACATAAAAAAAATTAATTCATTGAATCGCGAGTCAAGTAATATACAATGACAATTATCGTTTTCATTAAAAAACATACTTTATTAGGTATTTATGTTAAGTCATAGATTTTAGACTGTACTACTGTTGTATTGTACTGAACTGTACCTAAACTGGGCATGTTCCAACATGCACTTGGCCGATTTTGTTTAAATCTAAGACGAAACTAATTTCACTTAGTCATCGTGACACGCTATTGGTTGGACACATATTTCGGAATACCTATGCAAACATATTGTCTCGATTTCCATGAATAGGTGATTTGATAAAATTACGCTAAATCCAACGGAATATCGATGGATTAGGTTTAAATCTATTTGATAGTAATATAAGGTAAGTATCTTTATTTTATCAGTAGGCCAAACTCCTTTGCTGTTTTATTATCTAGTATTATTAGTAGTATTTAACCATGATCATATTTTGTAACATTGATTGAACGATGTACAATTTATTTTAGTCAACAATGCAACAATATTTATTATTTTGATTTATTGTTTTAATGAAAAATAGTATATACATAGGTATAATAATAATATTGCTATTTTCGATTTAGTGTAAATCTTTTGTAGATAATCGGTAAAATAATGCCCATTTTCCATTCTATTGTAGTTATATATATTTTCATTTGAGTATCTTCTAATGTTACAATTACTATTTAATTGCTGTTGTTTCCATGAAACAAAGAAAAGATAAAACAGTCTCAAATACCTCGAGATATGTAAAAAAAAAAACCTATTAATAACATCACACGTAATAGTCCCTTCAACAGGATGTGTCACTTATACAATGACCGTGACGTATCTTTCGATATCTAATTGTTTTGGTAAGCAGTTAATTTTCCTATTATTGCTTTTTACATTTTTTTGTTTGTTTGTTTGCTATTTATGAGCCAACATAACAATTGGGATATTAAATTCTTATGTTTGATCATATATTGGTCTCTTATAGGGAGGTATAGGCTTTATAAAGGTCGGCAACACATTGGAAATCACCCTGGTATTGCTAGTATCCATAGAAAAAAAAACCATAAAAAAGTAACAATTTTGTCTAGAAAGTATCAATTCTCTTAGCGTTGGAGACGTTAAAATTGCATGACATACACGTAGCTGAATTTGAGTAGGGAAATCAATGCATAAAAGTAGATTTGAACAAATATATACACTTTTATTATATACATAGATTTGTTTATAGAAATAACAAGAAGATGTGCCCCTGTGTGGCCACTCAGCCGGCATTACTCAATTGAGCGACTCGCCAAATTAACGAATCAGTGTCTTCCTTTAAAATTTCCACTGTTGGCCGTTGCAAACTGTAAGTACCACTTAATTTGTGATTGAATTAGCTGTTTAGTGCGCTGTCCATTCATATTACGAGTCAACAGTGCAGTTTACAAGGAAAAAAATTAACATAATGTATAATTGAAGAATTTTGTATCATGAAGCACAAAAATTGTTATTGTTTAAACTTATGACTTCTAAATTATTATAATTATACAATTTGAGAGCACCAGCTATACTAGTCCTTTCTTTCCTAGTTGTCATGGGAACATATAAATATATTATTGGTACAATATTGTCATAAAATTTATGATTAAATTAGCATTTATTTTACGTTTACGTTGGGCTTATCATCTTCGTTTCCTCTTGGTTGATGTTTTCTTTCATCATTAAGGCAGTGAATCCAGACCACAGGCTTAAAACTTGAAGGTATTGGCTTGGGAAAGATAATCATGTAGTTTTCAAATAGCACTCGTTCCCATAGTGAATTCATTTTTGTGAAATCATCATATCTAACACCCACATTTATCAAATCAATCAGTTATGCCTTTGTCACTTCATGCTCTAGTAATTGAATTGTAAATCAAATGATTGGTTATGGATGATCTGCTGCACCCTTTGTGAGTTGAAGGTCTTTATGTGATATAGAATTAGTAATTTCTAGATTGTTCGATGACTTGAGCTGAATAACTGACCAGCTAGTTCTACAGGTGATGTAGGAAGAGAAAATGCAAAGTTTTTTTTGATTTCCTAACGAAGTTCTTAAACGCGGATAGCGGTAGAAGTTGACTGGTAGAAATGGTCATGTAAAGAAAAAGCGTTACTTGACGAATAATAGCAGTTATGCTTTACCTGTATGTCTGTCCGTCTGTTTGATCACGCTAATCTTCGAAACCACCGATCGGATTTTCATGGAGTTACCATAGGTTAATACCGCTTGGCTTAGTGCCTCGAATAGGTTTTATTCAATCGAAATCGAGTGAAGGGAAGAAAATATATAGATATTTTATAAAGTCTGCGCGAGCGAATCTGCTAGTTACAAATAAATTAGATACTTATCCTATATCTTCAAAGGAGATGGCAGAGTCTATGTTGGTACACCTATATTTTAAAGGAACTTTAAGTCTTTACGTGACATGTGATCCTGCACTACTGACAATCATTTCTTCATCATCAATTCATTGCAATTTGCTTGACCGTGAACCGAATCCAGTCTCAAGCTAAGCTGTATACCTACAACTCAACCAGGTTATGATTTTGGAAATCCTTTTCAGTTTCGTAGATTTACCAATAAGTTGTCTGGACGATGATTTCGGTGTATCCAGCTGTCATTTATATTAGATTCCCTTCAATGCTAATAGGTGGTCCTAATATTGGAGTCATAGATAGCAAATATATAAACAAACATTTTTTTAAATATTTTGAGATACGAGTCATCGGCGACTTTTGTTCTTTGTTTTTGTCGCATGATCTAATATGGGCAAACATACCTAATTGTGATAAAAATCTAAACCAAATACAACTATCATTATCATTTTTTTTATCTATATCCTTAACGCGTTGTTTGTCATCAATAATAAAAAATATCCAAAATTAATCCGCAGTAGGTGCTTGTTAAATGATTAAAGAGTTTAAGATCTTCAATAAAATTTAAGGAATGGGTTCATCATTATGATTCTTTTTTTTTTGTATATTTTAGAGGTATGGCCATACAAGTGATGTGCCTTAATTAGAAATTCACTAAATGTATAAAATTTAAGTTTTTGAATATAATTAAAGTATAACATCGGTAAACGATATCAATGATTTTTTATAAACTAATGTACTTACAAATAAACAGACACAATCAAACGCTATACTAAAATCCCAAACACCACAATAGAAGTAGCCCCAAGCATGGAACATGCATCTAGAAGCCAATCATTTACGATCAACTCATTCGCGATCATTCCTTCAATTAAATAATCCAGCGTTCGAAAATTGAATCTTGTCCGTGACCTCTGTGAATGGGTATATAAGGGAGATGTAGCAGTTATAGTAGACAGTGTGTTGCTTGCTCTCAAATAGATCACATCAGGCAGTGTCGACTTAATTTTGTACAATACTGTTAAAATGCTGAGCTTCATATTCATCACTTTAGTGGCGGCGGTGGTAGCGGAAGTTACCCACGAAGGCAACTGCCCTGATTTAAAACCAGTCGAAAATTTTAACGTGACAGCTGTAAGTACAATAAAATTAATTAGTAATTAATAATTATTAGTAGCGAAATTTGCGGCGGGAAAACCTTCCCTAGATGTTCTCGTGTGATAACAGGTTGCTAAGAATAGTATCCCTATTTGTATAACCGTAAGGTTGGTAAAGGTGGCCCCTTAAATTTATCTCCAAAGGAAGATAAGTGTTTATCTTAGTGAGTCCAAAGATCTGAAGTAGGTATTTTTTGATAAGTGTTGTTAACATGATGAAAGTGTCGATACTTATCGGCTTTTTGGCAGAATCATTTATTTATAACATAGCTGTTCCCCGCGGTTTCACCCGCGTCCCTGGTATAAAAATATCCGATGTTTTAATACTTATTCTGCTATTTGGGGTGGAGACAAATCCAACAAATCAAAGATCATAAAAATTGGTCCAGCCGTTCTTGACTTATATAATATCGTGTAACTAACCCAACATTTTAGTTTAGGGGAGATTTTTAAAACACTTATTTATAGTGTATTGCACTCTTTTTTGGATTAACATTGGGAAAATCCTATGTCCAGCAGTGGACGTCCATAGGCTGATGATGATGTAGACTTCATAATTCTGATATTCTTCCGTTAATCTAAAATTGGTAAATATCTACGAAGAATACAATAAAAAACCGGCCAAGTGCGAGTTGGACTCGCGCACCAAGGGTTCCGTACAAACTTCCATCGTTCGTCCATCTCAGTTTATTAATTTACCTTATTTGAGGTTAGTGCCAATTAAGCTAGACCTCTAAATTGTATGAGCGACCATACAACTCAGAGGTCTTTATTAATTGGCGTAACTATGTATGTATGGGAGCCCCCCTTAAATATTTATTTTATTATGTTTTTAGTATTTGTTGTTATAGCGGCAACAGAAATACATAATTTGTGAAAATTTCAACGGTCTCGCTATCGCGGTTCTTGAGATACAGCCTGGAGACAGACAGACGGACGGACAGACAGCGAAGTCTTAGTAATGCACAGTCTATGTAACTCTTACAGTCAGCTAACGGACAAGTCTAGACAGAGCAATCGTGCGGGGCTTGCGGGGTGAGAGAAGGGTGGTAGCGAGCCCAAGCTGCCATATACGCGATAGACCACTGTATGTAATTACGGTAATAGGGTCCCGTTTTTACCCTTTGGGTAAGGAACCCTAAAAATGAACTCGTTTTCTAACCATCTACAAAATTAATGCCTTTATTCAAAATGGACAAACAAAAACTACGACATATAAAGCTTTGAAGGATGTGCTTGGTTCACGAGCCGGTTTGTGTTGGGGTTAGAAATATTGACTACATCACGCCACAGGTGGATTTGGTTCGATTCCTATTTAGCACAAACATCTATGTGCCTGAACTGTGCAATATTTTTTAGCAAGAATTAGAGAGTGAGATAGAATACATAAATGGTATGTAAGTATTGGATTATTAAAACCTGAACTCATAGTTAGACCGTAGATATATAGGACTAGCTTCCGCCCCGCGGTTTCACCCGCGTTCCCGAGGGATCTTATGTTTTCCCGGGATAAAAAGTATGTGTGCTATTCCAGGCTATAATCTATCTCTGTGCCAAATTTCATCCAAATCCGTTCTAGCGTGAAAGAGTAACAAACATCCATCCATCCAAACATTCACATTTATAATATTAGTAAGATTGTAGTGTCAACTTGTCACACGAAGACGTAACGTATCTCCATCATTGTTATATATTTTTGTGCGCAAACTACATGCGCGAACGTACAAAAGTAATGAATTAGCTTGATTATAAAATAAAGGCCTGACGGGGTTTTGAAATGTTTATAATGTTCTTATTCAAATCCATTATCAAAATTATTATCTTCTTGTTTCTGGATAAATTGTTGTATGTCTGTTATTTATAATTGCTTACCATTATAATCTGAATGTACGATTACGCTTTATTTCATGCACTCACAATTGAAAATTCTCTTAGGTAAGATGGGTCTTGCAGAAATTTAATTAATAATATTTATAAAGAAACTTAAGAATAAAAATTACTTACCGATATGTTTTTTGTCCATCAACGTATCATATCTATATGTATGAAAAAACAATGTATGTCTGTTTGTTTGTTTGTGCTCCTATATCACAGAGGAAGTAACAAAACTATTATTTTATACTTTGGGTTTAAGTTTTTAGTGAATAATAATAATAATTAAAAAAAAAGAAGAAAAAAAGGCATTGCAACGTACACCGGGGATTTGATAGTACTTTATATTTCTTTTTGCATATTAAAAAAAGCGTAAATGTATTTAAGACTTTTTATGACTAAAATTAATTGGAAATAATGCGTAGGTACATCAAGATAACACTATTTGATTGAAATAATATAGACTGCCTTCCTTGTCAAGCAAGACCATTAGAGTAGGTAAATGGTCTAGAAAAAAAATATCGGAAAAAATGTATTTTTTTCATCTATCTACAAACCATGAACAATACTTTAAAATCAAAATAATTTTTTATACTATAGTTAAATGTTAGTCAGTGTACATTTTTTACTCACAAACCGAGACAAGGACCCTTTGTTGCTATCCGTAACGCATCAACAACATCCCTGTGTTACATTAATAGATATCACTTACTCCAACAAAGTGCCACAAGTGCCGAGTGACTCATTTTTTTGTGCTTTAAACGAACTCATTTTCCAATAAAACGCTACGACTCACATGTCCCTAAGGCTATAGAAATGTAAATATAGGTATATTTATTTAAATTGGCTTCTACGACATACAGTGTGTTGCTATGTATACTTTGCTTTTGACATAGCAACAGCAATGAGGCCCATCTTCAAGCCCATTATATCCGAAGATGTTGGCAGAGGTCTCGGTGTACCCACATAACACCGGAGACGTTTTAAATCTCAACGCATCATAATTTTTGCCATTTCTTGGGTACATCACCAATCTCAAGCAATTTAAATCATTACAATAAACTTATAAATTTTAATGATAATAGTATCTTGTAAAACCTGGGAATCAAACCCAAGAACTCTGGTCTGTAGTCGAGATTTTTTCCGCTCAAACATCAAGATGACTGTATAATATCATTTTACGATTTTGATAGAAAAAGCACAATTTAGGTAGAAGACATCATAGCGAATCGATAAATGAATTTCAAATTAACTTGATTATTCCTATATGCAACAATTTTAAAGTATGCAGACAATAAGATTATGTCATTTCTATACTATTAGATTTCTATGCACAGATCGCAACAATAGTTTGCAATGATCCGGTCATTAAGTCAGCGAAATTATCGATCAATTGAAGTAATCGAATGATTCACAAATTAATCAAATCAATCGTGAAGGTTGACTGTAATATGTATAATGACGTATTATTAGGGTAGGTGATCATTAGTAACAAATTACCATGTTTGAATAAAAAAAGAATCAGCGGGGCGGAAGCTAGTTATGGATATTTCAACAGATTTTTTAAATAAGCTTATGTTCTGCGGTAGAATCACTCGTAGGAAATTCAAATAGGCTTTGTTTCATCGAAATTGGCTGCCAAAGATATCTATCTCATTTTGCCTTATCATAGAAACTGCGTGAGCAAAGCCACGGACGAAGTCTATATAGTATAAAGGTAAGTTGTTTTAGGATTCCAAGATCATTACATCATAATAAACGTTTTGTTTTCAACATTGTGCTAAAATCATGATGTGTTTGATTATGGTGTTAGCAAGTCCTAATATGGTTTATTTGTATTATTACTATAGTAAAAAAACACAAGTAAAAAAAAAATGTTTGTTCAAATGACGAACAATTAAAGATATGATGGACTTCGAACGAGTCAATGACACGTATCTCTTTGGGGATTATTTATATTTGATTCTTTTTTATTTTAATTACCAAGTACGTACCACGTACGTACTTACCATCTTTAGATGGTGTATACATATGTATTGGTTTATTTATCACAATATTTATTTATATAGTTAAGACATGAAATATTTCATCATTTAAATATACCATCACAGGCACTTATGAATTGTTAGACTCTTTCGCATTGTTCGGTATGATCCATGTGTAGAAATATTTATTGCCTAATAAACAAAAAAAATATATTTATACTATCTTAATTCTTACCATTACGTATATTTCTTTTAAGTAGTAATGGTTTTGTAAAAGGGGTTTTTTACAAGACAATAAAAATATTTTATTTCTTATACCATTAATATTATGGTAAAATACTACAGTGTGTAATAAGTAGGTGTTTTTTTTTTATCTTATCAGCTCTCGTAACCTACCACTAAGCAAAATACCCATAAAAAAATACTCATCTTTTACAGTATCAAGGCATCTGGTACGAAATCTCCAAGCTTCCCCACGAGAATGAGAGGAATGGCCAATGTGCATCAGCCGAGTACAAGCTGGATGGCGACGTGGTGAAGGTCAAGAATACAAATGTGGTGAACGGAGTCCAAACATACATCGAGGGTACCGCCAAGTTCGCTGAAGATGCAAAAAACAGCGGGAAGCTGGTGGTCACATTTAAGTTTGGAGGCAAGTTATTTTGTACATCGTAGGTTAGGTTCTTCTTCCTGGAAGAGAATTTGAAATTGGAAATCTTTTATATCAAAACTAAACATTTTAAGAATTAGTTTAAATAATCTTATTCAGTAAAAGTAACGCCATTGCTACACAAGATTTCAAATGACATCTGTACAAAAAAGGGGATTTCGTTTTTACTTAGGTTAAGGATTGTATTTGATCACAATATCAGCATAGTAAGTGATGATATGGGTAAAGTGATTAGCATACAAAGTCTAGTAGGGATATTTTCCAAATTGACAAAAGCCACCATCAAGTGGCACCAGTGTGGATTAGAGAACATCATTATGGTTTTAAAATCTTACTTCATTGGTATAATTAAGAAAAAAAATACGTGTTGCACTCGGGGACTGCCGCGGTAAAGCTATTGCATAGCATTTTTTATCAACTTATGCAATTATAATTATTTAATTATTTTTTATTTAGGCGGTTTTTTTTCCTTTTTTTTGCTTTGATAGTAATAGGTACCTATACACCTATATACTTTCTCACAAACAGCATACACACACATACATACACGTTAAGCGAACGTGTATGTATGTGTATGGAGGTGTTAGGTTTTTTCGTTACGAAATTTCTTGATTCGGTCGCCGCGCTCAAAGCCCGAAGCCAAGGAACATATTTACTCCTAGCGCCCGAAGCCTGCGATAAAAGCTATACAATAGCTTAAAACCTGTTACACAATAGTAGTAATGAACGTAACGTAACATAATATTAATAGTGTAGGAAATCGAACTGATACTTTTTTTACTGATACTTATATTAGTGCTCAAGACGTGCTAAATTCCTTTTAGGTGACATCATAAGATATTATACCAAACAAACATTCATACCCTGAAGGTATTTTATCAATAAAAATCAATGTCGATTGGATTATAAGCGAATAAAATTGGATACTTCTGTGATTCATTATTTAAATATAATGCAATAAATAACTATTTAATCAGGCCAAAGGTATTTTACCATTAATTTATCGATATATTTGGATCGAAGATAAGAATAACCGAATAAATTCTAAATAAAGTATATCGGTTTGAACGAAACATATTTTAAAGGTTGTGGTTCTTCCCCTAATTATTTTTAGTTTTGCTACCAATCATAGATTAAATGTTATTCGTAGCTTGGCTTAGCACATAATTTATTTATCAAATACCGGTAAACCGTAAAATTGTCTTGCACAATAAGTTTTCCGTACTATCTTATTTATTCCAGTAAATTCTTTTCCTTCAGTTTTTCTATCCACATAATGTATTCTACTTCCTTTCAGACATTATCAGGGAATCCCCTCTCCTCGTCTTGGCAACTGATTACAGCAACTACGCTATTGCCTTCAACTGCAAATACGATGAGAAGAAAAAAACACACCAAGGTAAGATCAACCGTTTTTAAAGCACTTGATGTGATGTTGGAGATCACTGTATTTTCAAGTTAAAATCGTCACAATCTAATAGGCCCGTTTTGACTAGAGGATATCTCTTTTCGTCTCGCTATTTTTGTTACAAGGATGCATATGGGCTGTCAATACAGGGTTATTAGATTGTAACTATTTTAGTGGCTTTTATACCTGTAGATGCTGTAGAGAATGGTGTGAGAGTTATCCAGACTAAGTGAGTTTTATGGCAATGATAGTTCAATGGTAGAGACGTCGAATATCATGGGTTCGAATCCTATAATGAGTTTGAGTTTTCAGTGAAGGAAACGTCGTAAGACGTCGTGAGGAAACCATAGCACAATGTTCTCCCCATTTGGAGTGCCTGCATGGCTGGCTACCACTCTTACGTTCAAAATCTGTCCACGACGTGTGCCACTAGACTGTTCCAACTGAATTTATAATTCTTTGTTTTTGATTTAAAAAAAAAAACATGTTCAAAAATATTACCAACAGTATTTTCTTATTATCAATATTTGTGCGTGTCTTAATGTTACCGAAAAGTATAAGTAAACGTTGATAAGTTATTGATAAAATGGGCATTTTGATTATTTTACTTCTTGTCTCGATTCTGTTGATGATAAGACTGATTCGGCCAAATAACAATAAACTTATCCGTATCTTTAACATACTATTATAACCTATTCGACAATCTATGACAGTATTCTTCTAAAATATCGGTGAAGCATGTGTATGAATATTACTCACTTTAAAATAATATATTTAAGTAACAATCACTAATCTATGGTATCAGTTTTCTAAATTTTCCTTTAGATTTATTATAATCTTATAGATCGCTCTGATGAGCGTAGTGGAAAAATGTAACCAATAGAATTGCTTATACCTCCCGTCTGGTGCGGTGATGTAGCGGTGTCGCGTCATTTTTGCGCAATTCTATTGGATAACATTTTCCTCGCTCCGCACTGGTAGACAAACAGCTTTAAGTGAGGATTTGCGTATGTAAGAAGATACATAGATTCTAACACAGCTATCCCAAAAAACAATACCATAACTTCCATAGCCATTTCGTGCTTGGATACCTACTATTGGATACATTCTTTCACCTAATGAAAGAATTGGTAGTCTTTGAGCAAGGCTAGAACGACATAAACATCAAAGTATGTATGTGAGGGTGTGTGTTATATTGTGTATTCATTTTATTTCGTTTGCTTTAAGTATGACCACATTATAGAACAATTCTATCAATTTTATCATAGGTTTTCTCATGGAAATACAGAGTAGAAATTGATCCATTAAATATAAATGACAATAGAACAGTAGAGTCTGAAATGATCCATCAATGAATCACCTGTGTGGATCATAGTGAAATAAGTCAGAATAATATTGCTATGTAAGAATATCATAATGTACAGTGTTAAATGCAGGTATGATAAAATTATCAAAATGATTCACCAATAATCAACGATAAAAATAAAGTATGCGAGTTATTATTTTTATGAGTTATCAAAATTTTATTTGAGTTATTAGGTTTGTGGGTAATAAATACAAAGTGTGAATAGCCATTGTATACAGATAAAATTACCTAAATTACCTTTTTTGATAATGTAAATCAGTTTCTTTTGTTTAAAATTATTTTTAGACTTTATTTAAACATTTAATATAGCTCAAAATATGTTTTACTAGCTATTGCTACACGTTCTCGGGTAGTCTATGTCATTTTCCGACTCATAAACCATCTCTATGAAAGGATGACAAATCGACAAACTAATAAATAATTACCGTGTCCAAATATACCTTTTACTAAAAGAGCCGATGATTTTTTTGTAACTGTCAATACTTTTTTTACAGATACAGCCTGGATCTTATCCAGAAGCAAGAAACTGGAAGGTGATGCGAAGACAGCAGTCGATGCATTCTTGAAGACTCATGCCAAAGAGATCGATGCATCAAAACTGGAAAAGACAGATTTCTCTGAAGATGCTTGCAAGTTCACCAGCGAGACTCTCATCACTGAACCTGTTAAGCACTAAAGACTGGATGTGGACGTATCATTTAGTTATTAGGAGAGGTTTTTAAGACCTGACATGACCCAGAATTCTGTTTAGGATTATTATAATTTGCGATCCATATGGTAACTATAGTAATGTTTGATTTGAGAGAAATCTAAGGCCCGTTTAATAGAACGTGTATCAAAATATGTCAAGGTTGGAGTCAAATATAATTAAAACCCTAGACTTAAAGCGTAGGGTCTATTTTCAAAAACCACCATCTATTCTTGAATCTTTTGAGCCATCAGAAAAGAGATAATGTCAATATGTAGGGCAACTATCATCTCCAAACAGACGATATTCTTTAACTAATCGTTTCACCCAGAGATCACATCTGGTTTCATCTGAGTTATTTACGTTCTTCAAGAAAACACATGAATTAATACATTTTATTTTATGAATTTAAGCAATATTCATCACAAAAAGTACTGTGATATTACATCACATAGTGAAATAATAAATTTAGTGAATTACCTACTTATCTATCTTTTGCCGCTATCGATTTGTTAAGATTCTATTATTTTTCCATAATCTGATTAATGTAATTGATAATGTACACTAGGAATACCGATGCAGTTGTTTGTATTGATTGGATAATTAAACATTTCGTAATAATATTGATTTTTATTGTTACTTCAAAGCATAAACTTAAAAAAAACCATAAAAAAACAAAGTGACTATGATTTTTAACCAGCATTTTAGTAGCAGTTTAATGGAAGAGATTTAAGTGCCGTAAAAAGGTGTTAAGTACTACGGATTTAGTTTCTACAGTACAATTATTATTGTCATCTCAATACATCACAATGAAAAGAATATAAATTATGCTTTCTCTATTCGAAACGTCTTGAGTTTTATAAAATACCGTCTTACTGCAAGAAAACATAGTTTTTTATGTAGTATATAAAAAACTATGTTAATACACAAAATTACTAAAATCATTAATTTCTGTGCCAAACTAAATTCAAAACTCTGTATTATCTTTCATTAGAGTTATAATAGCAATGCATTGGGAATAGTTCTCAGTACTGATCATTGCCTCCTTTTGTTACCCGACAACAGCACAGAAGAGTTATGAATCTCATGTCTACGTGTGTATGTATGTGTGCGAGATAGTGTAAACTTGGTCAACTTGGTCAGTATTTCTGCAGATGATGGGACCTTAGATTTGTCTTGATAGTAAGTACCCTAAGATAAATGACGTCACAGTAAATTTAGTAAAGCAAATGTTGGATGAACAAATTGCTATTTTGTATTGGCGATAAATGGTTCGGTTCTTAGGCTCAAATTTTCCAATCCATTTTTAACTAGTTTTTTTAATAGTTATGTTAGTTAGTATATGTTATTTGACGTGCGATACTAAAACTACATGTTTAGAATACTCATCATTACTCACAGTCACAATAACCGCTTTTTGTTCAAATTAGTCAACCAAAACATGGGTAGAATGGGAAGATGGTGACATTCGTATCATTATACTAATCCTTCTCCAACTAAATTATTTCATAATCAAGGTTGATCATGTCCATTGTTGTCCATGTGAATTTGTCATTGAATTATTCTTTCGTTTAGAAGTTACGACGGATATATAAATACTAAATGTAAAAAAATACCGCGGTGTTGGCGATCAGTTCTGCCGTTAGTTTATTAGTTAGGCACATTTTATTTTTTTAGAAATTAGAAACAATTTAATAGTAGTTTGCAATTTTAATTATATACGCTTTATAAAAAATAGAATTTATCTTTCTATATCTATCTACCCGTGCAATGTGCTGGTCGCTAGTAAAATTAATAAAAGAAAAACAAAAACATTCGAAAGAATCTGAGAGGTAGAATCATTTCTACAGGCCTTTAGCCCTTTCCATTAACCAAATCTTCTTGTTTGTTACGTTCAAAAAAAGAAGAATCATTCTCACCAATAATGTGCCTACTAAAATTACAACCGCATTTAAATCGATGCATCTGTTTGAAATTACGATAAAAATAAGAAGGTAGGTAGGTATACATATATTTCAGTTGCGTTACTTTGCCAGGTATCAGGTATCATAAAGATTAAATCTTATAAAAATATGTATTAAGTATGCTGTAGGTACTATAAATAAAAAAAAATACTCAGTTTCTTCTTTTTTAGTAGTTTTGAGATTTCTTTATTTCTCGAGTTCTCGACTATTTTTTTTCGCTTCGAGTAAGGATTAGCTAATTAGGCTTAATAATTCTGATTGAGAAAAGGAAAAATAAAAACAATAATAAACAACTATGTAAACAATAGTATTTAAATACAGTCAAATACATTAAACATTATCATTCTACCAATCTTATTACCAAAAATTTCTAGCAAAGGATTCAGTATCAAATTTGTTTGAGAAAGCGCAGTCGGTTTCCGTGAACTCTTTGAAGATAAATGATTGCCGGTGTTCAGACAACTCGGAGTATTTGAATAGCACATCTTCTACTCTCTTTAAATGTTCGCCTTGCAGCTTAGCTTTCACACGTGAAAGTACCCAGACAAACACTGGAAATACAAACAAAACAATTATTTTAACAACATTAAACAGTGAAATTTGACATTTCGAAGAACTCACGCTACACTAGCGCCTCTAGCGGCAAATTCACACGCGATAGCACCCATTATATGAGTGCATGAACATGTCTGTAGCATCATCTATCAACTGCACAATAAACTTACACTACCCATGGATAGATGGCGCCACATGAGTCTACATCGCGCTCTCAAAGTTTTCTCAGAACTCGGCACATATACGAGTTTCCAACATCTACAGATGGGACGCGGTCCCAAGACACGAAAACCTAGTCTGGTGGAAGTTCTTTCCTTTTGAATGGACGAGTCTACCACCTTGCTTGCCTTCCTCTATATGTTTCTTCTAATTATCTTTATAAGTATATATAAAAAAATGGTATATCAGTTATCTAAGTCATAAGTTCTGTTTAGTTTAGGTCGGCCGGGTGGGATCAATATCTCAGGATATTACTTTGGGTCCCTAAGGCCTCAATTATCGCCTTTGTTGGGAGAGACTCGTGCTTGTAACAGCATAGGCTCATAATCAACAACTCGAAATGTGTTCCTGTGTACACATTTGTCTAATAAGAATATAGTACAAAATCTGATTAGCAAATATAGATATTCAAGAAAAAATAATGAGATATAAATAGTAGCGCACGAAAGTCAGGTATCAAAATACTTATAATAGATTTAGATCATACCGTAGTGGAAACGTTCTTGCTTCCTGGACATATTGCAGGTGTAACCAATAGCATAATTGTCGTAATCGGTAGTCAAAATGGCAAACGGGTAGAGCGACACTTTATCTGAAACCACAAATGAATCATCCACAATAAAAAAAATAAGGATAAGAAGGCAGGCGGGCGGTCCACCTGATGGTAAGTGGCTACCGTCACCTATGCACACTAGCAATACCAGTGTGAATGCGCGTGTTATCAACCTTTATCAAGCCAAAAATATATATCCAATCACGATAATCGTTCAATATTGAGGCCTTCTTTTGTAGATTGATATAATGAACATAATATAATTACACTGCTAGCGATTTCTAGCCTTACTTAAGTTAGATGAACAGTCCGAATAAAAATCGGATATTCAACAACAATAATCATTGTAAAATACCAACTATCCATACTATACCTACTTAATATTATAAATGCAGAAGTAGCTCTGTCAGTTCCTTTTGATCTTCTTCTTCATCGTCTTGAGATTTGGTACGCAGATAGCTAATCATATGGTATAGATAGAGCGGGATATATAGTAGGCTACATTATTTTCTCAGGAACGCAGGTGAAACAGCGGGGATAGGTATATATTGTATATACTTAAAAATACTAACCCCCTTCCTCATAGCTAATAATAAACTGCGCCCGATTCCCGGCATCAAATGCTGGGTCTACCCTGGCCTGATAGAATCTTCGGGTCCTGTTACCTTGGTCTCCTTCTACGTACGTTTCATTAAGAGTGAAGCCAAGGTTATCTTCCTCAAAGTTCAATGTAGCACAGTCATAAATTGATCGGTTGTCACTAGCAAAACTTGCTGCATTGAACCAGTCACCTGAAAACTGAAATATACTTGTCTGAGGTTAAAAAAAAATTGTTGTCATCAATCTATATTATTTTATTATAAGTCTGTGAAGCGAGCGATTTCTTAAAATGTATTCATGTCTATTCTATTTGTATATTTCATAGTAATCAGTTTACATTAACAGTGAGCTACTATTTTGGCTGATTTTGCTCTGGGTGTATAATCTGCTGAGATGTTTCTAGTGTAACTTCCATCATTTATTGTGAACAAGCTTTTTGATTACTATAGATTGCACTCCCCCAGTGCCTTCAAATTGAGCCGCCAAGTTATCTACGTGTTTCGATCCTTGATGAAACTGATATTATATTTATGATTTTGAACTTATCTCTAAAATAATTTTACACTGACCGGTCCTATTGGAGATCATTAGGGGAGGCCTATGTACAGCAGTGAACGTCTTGCGGCTGAGATGATGATGATGAATATTACACTGCACAGGACAATGCACGAAGAGCCCAGGTATACAGAATAAAAAATATTCAATGTTTGCACATTTAATATTTTTGTAAGAGCATCAAGAATGCTAAGAATAGACTTGGATGCAGATGAGATCTGCATAGTCTAATATCTACATTTGAACTTTCCGAGTAAGAGAACAATGTCAAAGAAAAATAAACCGTTTGCTAAGTCGCAATAAAATATACCATACCTTTGTATAATCCAGATTTAGCTGCAAGGTCACATTGGGGCAGCCCCCAGGCAGGGTAAAGTTTACCTCTCCCCGGACACCAAATAAACACAAGCACAGTATAAAAATAATCATTTTCTCAAAGTACGTCAAGTTATCTCGTTGAATGTAGGATCACAAATGGCTGGAGGGACTCCCACGCGTGAATTATTCAATGAGTGCGCTGTTAAAGTCTATTATATACATGTATATACTCTGGTATCATTTTGTAGATGGATCTCTGTGAAGTCTCCAATACGGAGTCTTAAATAATACCAAGGCGTTTTGTAAGTTTGTGTGTTATCGATCAAGGCACATAGATTCTCCTTTCCGTTCATCCAAATTCATTCAGCCATTCATTTATGCGTGATTGAGACACAAACTTCCAAACATACAAACTTTTACACTTATAATATTAGTAGGATTATCTAAATCATTAATTATTTTGTATTTAATTTTTCGTAACACGCAAATATTGTCAGTGAGATTAGGTAAATATTTTAATGTAAAAAATCTATGTTGGTTTTGAAAAGAGTAATTTGCTGACTTTATTGACGGCTCTTCTTCTTCTTAGTTTTGAGTCAGGCTATTCATAAGTGCTTGAATTAACAAGAAATGAAGGCGTATTTGAATAAAAATATATTATTCAAATAAAAAGAAGTAATGCTACAAATACAATAAGCGTAGAAACATGAAATCGTGACCATAAATATAAATAAATAAATTCTGGCAATCTACAAAAACGCTAAGCTATCCCAAGCTATCCACGTCTGTAATTGTCTCCCTCAAACTATAAGACTGGCTCTGATTAGACGTTAATTATTTATTTTACTCGTAAATCTATTGTTAATTCACACAATCATACTTTTCTTCCCCGTGTCTTGTCTCCTTTTCTGTTTCTCCCTATAACGTTGTTAATTCATTCATGTTATGACATATTTCTTTAACAATAATAAACCTACTTCATTATTTATATTTTTTGTAAACTATATAAGTATTCATTTTAATGTATTTTATGTGTCTATCATGTTGTTTAATATCCTGTTAACCAAAGGCTAACTGGAAGAAGTTAAGACTCGAAATAAACCAAAATCTGTATAAGTTTTTACTGATTCATTCACAATGCATTTGTGTCGTGTCTCTTTTACCCCATTGTTGTATTGTAGTGTGGTTGTATTAGGATTTTGGACTTCATTTTCATCAATAAAATTAATAGTAAAACATTATAATCATTTATTTAATAATCATCATCTTCCTCTATATCAACAGCGTGCACATGAGCCGACCAGTGATGTCGACACTTCTCTTCACTTTGGTTAACTTTTTGTAAATAAGCTGTACTTGCGTAAGGTATGGAGTTCAGTTCTTGTCGTGCCTGCTGCAGGATATCTTCAGACAAGGTTTTCTCTCTTGAGAGAATCCAAGCTGCAACTGATAGTATATTTAAGTTAGACTTAAAAAGTATTATTTCATAATTATTTAAAGCTGCGAAAACGATCTTAATTTAGACTATTTGGAAATAGAAATAGGTTGAATAATTTGATTCTCTTAACGCTAGGTCTCACAGGTTGCCGATAAGTTCTTGATAGCTTACCTGATAAGTAAATACGTTAACTAGGCATTTTCTTTTGAAATGAAACGAATGAGACTAGCAAAAATCAGGAACTTATTGGAAACTTGAGTTTGTACCTCACTTTACGTTTGGCGAGAGAAATGTGGTGAAAGATTTTGCACAGTTGATCGAAAAAGATTTTATTGGTCAAAATAATAGTAGAGAGAATAATCATAAACACTTGTCATGAAGAGCATACAATCGTGCTTTTCTGTATTAAGATATAGAGAGATTATTATTTATAGTATAACTACGTACTGTATTTTATTTTTAAAACGTCGTTCGTTTTGCAACCATAAACAACTGCGTAGCTTGCATAATCTGTAGTGATGACTGAAAATGGGATTCCAATGGGATCTGAAAATTAAAAAAAATATGGTTTAAATTAAAATAATAAATTTCCATTTCTAGATAATACTTATATGTTTAATACGATATAATGTTTGATTTGAATGAGTGATTGAATTACAAATAACAAGATTAAAATAGTTTATATTTATCTTATCTACTTCCTGTTTGAAAGTCATAATAATCACTTTTATTGGGTATAATTACAAGCTAATTATTGCTTCATTTTAAACATGAAACTAAGAAGAGCCTATTTGAAAGACCTCAGTAGAACAGTAGAATTACGGTAAAGAGTAAATCATACGATTTCAATCAATACACTTCGAACATTATGACAAATTTTACTGGCAGTTAAAATAAGTCAAGCAGACCTTTCATCAAAAGCTAGTGTCAATATGGTTCCGCAAGTTAGTTTAAATAATTTGTAGACTACTCCGCTAACTATAAGGCATTTAATTGCTTAGCTAATATGTCTCTTTGTTTCAAAAACTTACCAATATTAGTCTCTTTTATCTCAAACACAGCTTCATCTCCCGGCGTATACGTACTGTTCAAATGTAAAACGTATAGTATTTCATCTCTTACATAAGAATGCTCAATTTCAATTCTTCTTCCACATAATTGTATTCGTTTGTAAGCGCATTGACCGTATTCTTCGTACCATATTGGAAATCTCTCTATTTCGTACCATTGGCCGAGGAACTGGAATTATGTAAAAATAAATTATGACTACAAAATAGCGAACTATACATGCTCACCAATTTAATTGTCTATTGAGTTTGATATCATACAATTTTGTAATTCAATATTTTTATTTGTCTAGTTGGCATTCACTCTTTTACTGTCAATCTCATTTTCATTATGCTAAAACCGTATTTTGTACCCGCCTGGCTGATTACCACACTATAACTGGAAACCTATCAATGTGTTCCAGCAGTTGCACCTGAGAACTCGTTCACTTCCTTACAATTTGACTGCGAGGAGGGCGTGTCATTGTGAACAGATACTGCTTGAGGCTAGTCTACTCCAGTTTGCTATTTATTTATTTACTTAATTAATAATTTACTCATAATTTTGTATTTCTCCGCCATAACATGCAAATGTTGTGAGTAGGAGTAGATAAATAATTTTATGTAATATATCTATGTCGGTTTTGAAAAATTTATTGGTGAGTTAATTGGCAGCTTATTTTATCAAAGGCAATCTTCCGAACCGTGCATTAGAGTCAGACTATGCATAAGGGCTTGTGAAGGCCTATTTGATTTTCTTTTCATTTTTGGCTTTGTAACTTTGTTTCTTTCGATATTATCGTTATTATTATTAACCTTTCCTTACTTACTCTTTCTACATCAAAATACTTCATCGTCTCAACTTGAGCACACGATCCGAATTGTAATACTTGAGCATCACTTTTATTCAAATAAACCACTACGAAAATCACTAATAAACATTTGTGTTGTATATTCAACATTTTTAAAATATTTTTACAGACTTTAGTAACAAAGAAGTAACAGGCACGGGAGTTTAGATCACTATAATCTATAATGTATATTTATCTCATGGGATTGATAGCAATTGAGAAGTTATGATGAGTATGTCGCTTATCAGTGATTTTTTAGGGCTTATCAAAATAGTATCAATTCTATTTGTGATGCAATATTATTGACTCCAAACAATGAAATGCAACATAATCTGTTGTTTGGAGGCCTTACGATGATAGTTCAATGGTAGTGATGCCGAATACCATGGCGAAGGTAGCGGGTTGGTATCCTACAATAGATTTAAGTGAAGGAATACGTCGAGAAAAAACATAGCTTGGTGATGGTACTTTGTAGTTCCCGCCTAGCTTCTACCCTCATGTTGAAAATCTATCGATTGTGTTGTTAAACAAAAAAAATATCCATAAAAAAAAACCGACGGTTGTTAATGTTGTAATCGAAAAATATGTAATTCGCCATTTTGTGGCGGCGGCCATCTTGGACCGATTTTCATCAAACATAGCTAAGAACACTCTTAACTAATTCACCGTTTAAGCAAAAAAAAAACAAAATCAACATCGGTTCATCCGTTCGGGAGCTACGATGCCCAGACACACACAGACACGTCAAACATATAACACCCCGTCGTTTTTGCGTCGGGGGTTAAAAATCAATAAGCAACAATCAGGCATTGCAACGCTCGCTGAGGATTAGTTTCATGACTGTGTGCGCAATGCATTCACTGCTACAAGTGACTACGACGGAAAGAGGTCACTTTTCCCAAAGGTGTCATTTTTGTACGCCTTATGTATGTATGGGCAAGGGCCCATCTACGATTTAAATCATTACATTACAATACATTTAGAGTATATTTAGTTGATCACGTATTTAACCATCACCTGTCCTGACATTATCTAATAATGTAACATTATTTACATGACTATTAGGTATAACCATATTTTAGAGTTTACGAGTAAATATGGACGTTATTTAAAAAGTATATATATAAAAAAAACTAATAAAAACACATTTTTTTCATAATTTTAATTATGTACTAAAAATCGGAAGTGTTTATTGAAGTTTTTATATAACAATAATAACAATAGGATAACGACACTAAATGCATAAAGAAAATATTCAGGGTCTTCTTTCTTATGTCAACTATTTAGTTCCGAGTGATATCTTGAGACTAGTCTCCCCTGCGGTTTCATCCGCGTTCCCGAGAAAAAAAGGAGTCTTTTCACTTACACGGTGGACGGAAGACCTTGTAAATGTTATCGGAAAACGCTGGATACAGGTCGCCCAAGAACGATCTTATTGGAGATCCTTAGGGAAGGCCTATGTCCAGCAGTGGACGTCTTGCGGCAGACATGATGATGACAATGATGATGATGATGATGTCTTTCTCCATACCATAGGCTATTTGGGTACCAAATTTCATTGCGATCGGTTCATTGGTTTAGGTGTGAAAAGGTAACAGACATAGCTAATTTCATATTTATAAAATTATTATGGAAGAAAATTATTGATTGTGAGTTTTTCACTAACGTAAAAAAAGTGACTGTGACATACGGACGGACAGACAGACAGACAGACAGACATGACGAACCTATAAGGGTTCCGATTTTTGCCATTTGGCTACGGAACCCTAAAAAGGAAAAACTGACAGACTGGCAATTCAGCTCACAGCTCAATTTTACACACATGTTCTATAAATAACGTAGGGGTTTTTTTACAATTCAACGTACTTTCAACTCTCAAAAATTAGCTAAGCAATAAAATATATTGTGAATATATTTAGCTGTTTTATAAAATTATATTTTTTTATTTAATAAACTACATATAACTCTATATAACGATACATTTTACACAATATAATTTTGATGTAGGTAATTACCTTTGTTAAATTCATTATCTTTGCCATAGAATAGACCATTTACTAAGTAAGTAGGTACTACGATCACCGACTGATAAGTATTTTGATTATGGAATCAGCAAATGGTACTTAAGTGGAAGGTGCTCAGCCCTAAAAGCTTTGTTTGGGTTAGTGGGAAGGAAATGGGACACTAATCTTTTGTTCTAAATTAGTGGATGAATGAGTTCCTCACCTCTCTTCAATTCTACAAAAAAACTTGCACTATGTCACCTATATTTAATTACTAAAATAATAGTTTTGATAAAGCGGCCTTGCCCAATAATAGTATGATTCTTTTCAAAGCCAGGAATAATTCAAACAATAAATAAGTTTATTTCCGGAATGTTCTCATCTCACAAAAACTATCGAAGTTAGTTACGTCTTTATAAAGACGTAACTTTTTACGTTGCGTCTCAGTTGTTCGCCAGCCATTAAAGTGTTTGTGAGGTGACTGTTACAAGGTTCCAAGATGTTAGTTCACAGTTTGATTGTAGGACTTTTTCTTATCAATGTAGAGTCGGTGTTAAGGAATGCAACATGTCCTTCCGTTACACCGAGGGAGTTAGATTGGAAAGAAGTGAGTGTTATTCAATCAACTGCTACATTTTCTTTTTCAAATCATTTTTAGGGTTCCGTACCCAAAGGGTAAAAACGGGACCCTATTACGAAGACTTCGCTGTCTGTCCGTCTGTCTGTCACCAGGCTGTATCTCATGAACCGTGATAGTTAGACAGTTGAAATTTTCACAGATGATGTATTTCTGTTGCCGCTATGACAACAAATACTAAAAACCAGAATAAAATAAATATTTAAAGGCTCCCATAAAACAAACGTGATTTTTTTGCCGTTTTTATAGATGATGGTACGGAACCTTTCGTGCGCGAGTCCGACTCGCACTTGATTTCTTTGATTATAGTCAAACACAAGCCAATCTAGTACTTATTACACTTATTGTTGAGTTTATTGTTGGACCTCAGCAAAATTACGTTTGGAGATTGCTTTTAAAGATCTGTCATTAAAATTAGTTGTCTCCTCAGCTCGATGGCACCTGGTACATCGCAGCAATAGCAACAGACCTGCAAGTCCAAGGTGACTGCGCCATGGTCCTGTTCGATCATCAGAACACGACTGATGTGTCAATCAGTTGGATAACAAATAATACCGTAGCTTATTACAATGGATCTGTGTCACTGATAGCCGATCCTAACAGCAATAGCAGTGGTGATTTATTAATGGTTACTTATGATGGTAAATATAGTGTTTTATAATTTTGGGATCTGCCAACTCTTTTCCTACTTTCAAACATAGCTTCTTGTCTTATATACTCTTGTTACCTCACGCATTCCTTTTAGATCTTCGTCTTCCATCCGTACCATTATCCAAAATTCAGAAACATTAACATAAAATTTTGCTTTTTTGATGGGCTGATTGGAGTGAGGGTAAGGACTGGACTACATTTCTATGTATGTATACTGGGTGATTTTGTTATCACTGGCAATACTTGCAAGGGTGGAAGTACTCATCAAAATGAACAACTTTTATAATGGGACTAACTGTGAAATCATGAAAAAATTATCAGCTGTTCCATACAAAAGTTGTTCACATTGATGAGTACTTTCACCCCTGCAAGTATTGCCAGTGATAACAAAATCACCCTGTATATTAATAAAGAATACATAGTATATAGTTGGCAGGTTTCCTTAGTATAAATTCTGCTGGTTGGATACCTTAAAATACCATAAACTACCTGCTAGGCGTATAACTAACTATTTTTAACCAGAAAGAATATTGGAGATATATAATTTAATTTCGTGTTGCAGATCAGAAAGCGGAAACTTACTCGTTTCTGGATGTAAATTACGAGCACTACGCTGTTCTCTTTGCTTGTTACAACAACGACGATGGAAACAGCAGTACATGTGAGTCATGTCAATTTTTTTATTTTGAGACTGCCGACAGAAGTGAAAATAACAGTCCAACAGTCAATAATTTTTCGGATATTGAAATGAATTATACAACATATTATTATGTAGTACCTGGATCTTTGTTTTTTGCAAACGACGTTTTCTAAAAATGAAACCTAGCTAGATCGTTTTATCGCCCCCAAAACATATATATACAAGAACTAGTTTTCGCCCCGCAGTTTCACTCGCGTTCACCAGGGATCTTCTCCATACCATAGTCTATCAGCATACCAAATTTCATCGCGATCGATTCAGCGGCTTGAGCGTAAACAGGTAACAAGCAAACAAACAAACAAACTCACTTTCGCATTTATAATATTAGTTAGGATTGCTCGTTTAAAGGTATTAGATATATTACACAGAAGTATAATCAATACGTAACACGCCATATTAATATTACAGATCTACTGTAGATTTTACCCATCCAAAAATCACCCAACGTGCCTATAGAAGTCTTCACTTCAATAAAAATATACTTTGTTAGTAGTAAATGAGGAAAAACATCCTAATGCAGTTGCCGAGATCAGAGAATGAATGCCTATTGGATGAACTCCAATAGGCATTCATTTGTTATAGCTACAGTTGTTTTTTTACGACAGACAAATGTCAGTAGGAAACTAATTTGCTGGTTGGATGAAGGTCACAGTCGCTCGGACGGAACATCGTGATTTTCCTATCAATCAATTAGATGCAATTGATTATTTACTCGATATAATTATAAATTTGTTTGTTTGATGAGTAGTAGTTTAATCTGTTTTTGTAAGTACCTAACGACTTCAAAAATGTTGAATTAGATTTTTGTTTTATTTATTATCACGGTCCTTTTATTGTCGTCAATAAATACTACTTAAATTTTGTACTTACACACCAAAATCTTTGGTAATTTCAATAAAAGCTGATATTTAATGGTCAGATAAACGGTTTGAAATGAGAACAGGTTTTGTATGGACATATCAGAGGAACAGCTTAGCCGAGGTTTATTCAAGGATTGAAAATTGGACCATAAATTTATTGTTGATTTATTTGTTTCGAATCTTGCGACTGATTTTGAAAGTTAAAAATAGTATATTTGGTTCCTGAGCTCAATTTATAAGAGTAAAATTATTTACAGGAAATCACAGCAATAATAACTGTGCTATTGCATCTTTTGAAATATCCGTTTGCTTTGCTTTATATTCATATTACTCAAAATCTATATCTTTACTAATATCATAAAGAGGAATGATTTGTATGTAAGTATGTTTGTAACGAATTGGCTCAAAAAGTACTGGACCGATTTTAAAAATCTTTCATCGTTAGAAAGCTACATCTTCACCGAGTAACATAGGCTATACTTTGTCCCGGAAACGCGGGTGAAAACGCGCGGAAAAGCTAGTATTAAATATAAGAAATCAAATTTAAAAACAAGCATCTAAACTAAAACTAAATTCCACAGATGAAATCTGGAAACTAACAAGGACACCACATTTGAAGGCAATGGACAAGTTGAAACTTGACCAAGCAGTAGCCAACTACAGTCTTCAAGACACAGAATTCTATGTGTTCAACAATACAGAAGACTCTTGCCGAATCAATGCTGGCTTTCACCTTGACCCTTCATCGTTGATCATGGCTTCTGCTGCTGCTATATCTCTGCTTAGAAGACTGTATTGATTATTCTGATTTTAAAAATAGATTTATTTATTTATATAAAAGTAAGGGGCTCTTAATTTATTGTGATAGAATTTTGAATATAATTATTTGAATTTTATAAGTCCTGTAATTGTATAAGTATTTCTTGAATATTTTCTATCCTACCATAATATGGTCTAAGTAGCTCATTTTGTCAAATAAGTAAGCACGCGCGGTCAGCAATATAAATAGGCTTATGTTTTACCAACCACCAGAAAAAAATCACTTTATATTGCCAAAAATAGTAAATGATCACCAAATTTAAATCCCCATTTTAGCGTGAAAATAAAACCAAAAATTTACAACTTGCGATCCTACTTAATGCAACAAACTCCAAATTATATGATTGTTTAATCCAAAAAGGGTTTCCGTTCAGTTAAAAAAAAATGCCGATTGCGAAGCGCAGTGAGCGACCTAATGTATCTGGGGTCGTTCTGAAGAGATTTACAATGTTTCCAAATAGTATTTTTCATTTATATTGTGTACCGATCAGATATTAAGTACGAGTATGTACGGCAGCTGTACTTGAGATGAGAGCCAGTTCCTTCTAGACTTTATGCTTACCACCTTCGGCCACTTATCACGGTGAGATTGTGGTCAAACACAGACCTGTACATAGTAACAAATAAAAAATATACTTATTATAGCCCCTGAGTTTCATTTTATTCCTTATTTAATTATACAAAAATATTATTAATCAGATTAATTTTATTTATTTGGTTTATTTTTCACGTTACAATTTGTAGTAAACTTATAGTAAACCACGACCTCTATGCAAGTAGAGTAGAACCCGACCAAAATTAGGTAACACAGTTCACTTTACGAGTAGGTTTCTTATTGTTGAAAATAAACATAATGTGTATTGCTCAACTGACTCAGTTTGTCATGTCTTTCATAGGTGGAGCTATTTAGAAAAACTGAGGAAGGAATGTGAAATAAAAAGAAAATTCTTTTTATATTCAATTATTTATTTGTAAGCCTGTTTATTTTTAAAATTAAATAATGTTGTCATTATTTGGATATCTAATTTTGAGAATATAAAACTCTTTATCCCTCTTTTTATTTCTAAAATTTTAAGAAAATAATACAATAAAATGAATAAATACACTGGGACATTATTCCTCACACACGGCCATCTGACCTTGGGGTCAGAGCCGCTAGCCAGTGCTTGTGCTATGGAAGCCAGGTAACTGATATACTACATAAACTACTTTTCTTTTGTAAATATTACACCCAGACTCTTCTTGACATAATAATTATGGATACTATGCACCTATTCGTTTCGTTAATTATTACATAAAGGCTTCATAATACCAGAAAACCAGGTTCATAGGGAATGTGGGTAAAACTGCTATGTGGAAGTAAAAAAAAAACCGTAGTCACAAAAAAAGAAGTTCAACATAATTATAAAAAAAAAAATATTGTCTCTCCTAATTTTCTTCTTTGTGTTATAAGGTTATTAAAAATAACTATCGTATAGGTACCTACTTAGTTGCCAACTTCACATAGCTTTTTTATAAACCTTACCCAACCCAAAAATATAGATTCTTACTATCCAATATTGGTAAACGATAAGTTATTATGATTGCTGCGGTGAACAGTTTTACCAATTTAGGATTACCGCACGCTTCCCTACAAAACTCCTGCGCGAATTTAGATGCTCGTTGACTTTTACGGTACTTTTTACACGACTGCAAATGTTTGCCTTCGGAAAACTTACAAACTTTTGTTTACAGTTCCTGAACTGAGAATTACACGAATTTAAACTATATTGCTTAGTCAATAGGGTTGAATAATTACGTATTGGGTAATGGTAATGGTAAGATATAGAACAAGTTGATTACGGTAATGACTGTAAGTAAAAGACTGAATCGTTGGATTCTCCCTCCGTTTTCTTGCCAGTTTCGACGTGTTCTATCGAAGAGGTATAATTAATGAAGTCTTTGCCAAACATCGTTTAACCACAATTACATACAGTGGTCTATCGCGTTTGAAGTCACGCAAAATGCCGCTTTGTATAGGCATTTGTTATGGCAGCTTGGGCTCGCTACCGTCCCTCTTTCACCCCGCAAGCCCCGCACGATTGCTCTGTCTAGACGTGTCCGTTGGCCTGCTGTAAGACATAGACTATGGTTTAACAATCCGTTTAATTCACTACATTCATTACATACGTTGATTGATTTAACTAGTACTTTGATTGAACAAATATACTAAAAACAGTTATCTATATTTAATATTATAAAGCTGAAAAGTATATTTGTTTGGTTGAACTCGCTAATCTCAGGAACTACTGGTTCGAATTCAAAAATTCTTTTAGTGATGGATAGCCCATTAATTGAGAAAGGTTATACGCTACTTTTTATCCCGGGAAAACATAAGATTCCTCGGGAATGCGGGTGAAACCGCGGGGCGGAAGCTAGTAATACTGAAATCCTTTTCGTAGCATCAAACGAAGCCGCATTAACTTGTGGAAATTCTATCAAAATCCGTTCAGTGGTTTCGAAGATTAGCGTGTTCAAACAGACAGATAGATGAACGAGAAAAAACAATAAAAAGTTCTTAGCATTCTGTTACTTTTCCTACATCACACAGTCCATTTTGGTAAAAAAAAAAATGTACAGACACGCTGGCTTTACCGATCCAAACATTTATCTATACTAATATTATAAAGATGAAGAGTTTGTTTGAACGCGCTAATTTTAGGAACTACTTGTTCGATTTGAAAATTTCTTTCAGTGTTGGATAGCCCATTTATCGAGGAAGGCTAATAGGCTACTTTTTATCCCGGCAAAACGTAAGATCCCTCGGGAACGCGGGTGAAACCGCGCGGAAAAGCTAATTTACTAATAAATGGACTCTATCTGTAAATTTTTCACGCCTAAGCCGCTGAACCGATCGCGATGAAATTTGGTACGCAGATAGCCTATGGTATGGAGAGGGACATAGACAATTTTTTTCTCAAGAACGCGGTTCCAGGCACGCCGACTCAGCCTGGCGAAAGATCTTACCTTTTCAATGGAGGAGGTATACCACCTTGCTCCTAAATAATACCAGATATTTAACTACGTCCCAATATTTGTCGTCGCTACCACTATGCAATATTTTATACGTAATTTTCACAATCTAACTTAACATCTCCACACGGTGTCATACATTTAAATTAAAAAGTTCGCCGACTGTACCGTTTATAATGTACAATGTCAAAGCTCGATGCACTGTGAAAATAGATTAATATTCAGTGTTTAGAACATAGTTAATTGGAAAGCTTTGCCCATATTGCTCGTGAGTGCATCGCTGCATGCTATTCCATTAAAACATAGTGTTTTAATCTCAACGGGTTTTTGTGTTGTTTGTTTGGAGAGAGAGAATAATGGTTTTGAACTATTTCTTCCATTATTATAATGTTATATCTTCAACTTTGTTTTTTGTCGTATATTACAATGTAAGTGTATTATGAAGCGGTGATATACCTACTTAAGGCGCTGTAGCGTGACTGAGTGGGTCCACCTACAAAATGCAAGGCTGCGAGTCCACACATTTTATAGGTATTTTGAATTGTGAAGAAATAAAAAACAAAATAAAATCGTGGTGTGGTAGATTACGACTATCATTGTAATATACATTTTTCTTCTCAAAATACTGTTTATTATATATAGCCATACAACGCGATAAAAGTAAGAAATAGGTGTAACGTTGCGATTTTTTTTCATCGAGCGAAATTATTTCAATCGTGTTTTGAATCCCGCTGGAACTTAGGATATCTATATTGTGAACTGAAAAAAAAAATCCGAACTAAAACTATTTCATTTTCTTTACAAACAACTGAATCAAAGAAATGCATGTTTGGTCTCATAGCGCCTTAATTTGTTCAATGTCTAATTTGAATAAATGAGACTTGAGTTTTGAATTATTAAAAATATTCAATATCATTGTTTTAGTACTTGTACTAAACTATAATCATCATCATCATCATCACCATCATCATCATACTGGTAAGTTTAAGACAAAATTTATTTTCTCTTTATTAGATATACTTACTAGGTTCCGCCCCGCGATATTAGTTTATAATCCTACTAGATTCCGGTTTCACCCGCGTTCCCGAAGGATCTTATGTTTTATCGATATAAAAGTAGCCTTTGTGTTAATCCAGGATGTCAGCTATCTCAATACCAAATTTAATCAAAATCCGTTCAGTAGTTTTTGCATGAAAGAGTAACAAACATCCATATATCCAAACACAAAAACTTTCGCGATAATAATATTAAGTAAGGATGTTTACGCATAAAAGGTATCTTATTTTATTCCAGAATATCACCATTTATGTACAAAGTTTAATTTAAATCCTTTCAGCTATTACGGTGTGAATGAGCAGCAAACCACTACAAACATACATACAAATTTTTAATAAGCTTGTAATTAAAAATCTTCTTTCAATAAATTTCATGTAAGAAACTGCAATACCACAAATTTTCTGATGTCACAGCAAACGAATATTTACGCAGTATTGTAACACACTAATATAACATGCTTTAATCAAGCATATAGCTATCATGAATTGGGAATATCATCGTAAAGGGACCATAGAAACATAAAGGTCTATAGCGTATAAATCATAATAAACATGGTTCCCTTCAATACACAGTATTGTTCGATTGCAGATGATACATATTCCCAGCTTTGTATCACCCCGGGGGGACGTGTAAAACTATGGCATTGTACAGATAAGTCAGTAGCAAGAGTTTGGGATAGCTTTAGATTTTTTGTTTGTTACATTTGTTTAAAAGCTTGATCAGAATTTATACTCAAACACAGTTATAATTGATGCTAAATAAATATAAACAATTATATTCGGGGTTTGTGCTAAAAATGCTAGTAGGTATTATTAGACATACTATATTATGTTTTTATACAAGTTTTCCATCTTTAAACAACATCTGATCTAAAAACTTTATATTAAATTACAGAATGGTGAAATTACAGGAGACTTAACAACTTCATGTCTCAAGGTTGGCAACGCGTGAGTGATACCACTGGCAGGGAAAATTGAATAATGTGTTTTCTTTGCTGGTGGTGTTAGGAGCGTCTATAGGCTACGGTAACCACTTACTATCAGGTGGGCCGTAAGCTTGTTTGCCACCTAGTAGTATATAAAAAAAAAACCATTTGTAAAAACACGTGTCAAACACTTTATATATTTTTTTGTCATACATAAACTGTGGAAAACTTTGGCAACTAGAGCACAGAATTTTCTAGACCATTGAAGATAAATTGTACATTATAAGGAAGTATTTAACTGCATAAAAAGGACTCGGCTATTTGTACCTATACACTTAACAAAATAAATGCATTAAAAATATGGCAAATGATGAGTGGTAGAAAAACCCATGACTAATATATAGGTGATATAAGTTAATATTAAAAAGTGTGAGCTAATCACAAACCTTATAGGTCATACTACTGACAGTTTTATGCACTATGGCCACATTGTACAGTGTAGGGAAAATTAAATTTAGCAATCGATACCTCTACTGCGAACACGTAATGCGTACACTGAGATATGTGTTGAGGGAATAAAAATATAAATATGTAGGATTTGATCCCATAGTAGAGATATCCTACGAAGGTATCCTATAAGTGACAGGTACCTCGTATAATATTTAATATATTTTTTCCTTACTGTCATATAACACACACATATTGTCAGTGAGACTAGATAAATAATTTGATGTAATGAATCTGAGTTGGTTTTGAAAAGAGTAATTGCTGAGTTTCTTGCCGTCTCTTCTCAGTAAAAGCAACCTTCCGAACCGTGCGTTAGAGTCAGACTATTCATAAGTGCTTGTGAAGGCCTATTTGAATAAAAAATATTTTCATTTCATTCATTTAATATTACAGAAACAAACGTCATAAAAAATCGAGAGTGAACACATCCATGTTTTATAAATATTTCCGAAATTGGTTTGAAGGAATTTCATGATTCCATTACCTGATCTCTCTCTAGGCCTACGCTGAATACCGATTAGAATCAGTCACCGATTTGTGCTCTATTATAAACGTCTTTCTATATACATACTGCATACTATATACAATTATAATGAGAGATAATGAAACATAATGCAACAGAATGGGATAGAATGAGAAAGAATAAGACATAATAGACAGAATGACACGACACGGGGCGGAATGAGACAGAATGAAAAAAATAATTAATTAATATTCTGGGACATTATTCCTCACACACGGCCATCTAACCCCAAAATAAGCAGAGCTTGTACCATGGAAGCCAGATAACTGATATACTACATATACTACTTTTCTTTTGTAAATATATACATAATAATATAGATAATTACTCCTAGACTCAGGACAAACAGACATGCTCGTGAACAAATGTCTGTCCTGATTGGGAATCTAACCCACGACCTGTGGCGTGATAGATAGGGTACCTTACCAACTACGCCAACCGACCCGTCAAAGAATAAATGACATAGAATAATACAGAATTACACAGTAGGACTTTTGTCCGTGTAAGGGTGGTCTATGGTCCCCTGGACCCACCACATTCATGTCCCGTCAAAAAAAAACACAGGACTGTTGGAGATCCTTAGAGGAGGCCTACGTCCAGCAATGGACGTCTTGCGGCTGAGATGATGATGACACAGAATTTCGCTGAATTACACAGAGTAACACATAAAATACAGAATTACATAGAATAACACCGAATTACACATCGTTTCATAGAATGTGACTTTATGGGTCAGATTGAGATGTAATAATGTATGATAAATGATGATAATACCTACCGTACCTAATTTCGCTATGTAACCTATAAAATTACCTAATCTACACGGACGGAGCGGTAATAAACGTAATTAGGTTATCAAAATCATATCTCAAGTTACATAGAATCGATTTCTTTATAATCAAAGATACAAATCTAACGATACAATATAAGATAGTATTTTATTTAGTTAGAGATTTGAAATTGGATATATATCAATACGATAAATTAATATTATGTAATGTTCACTGCTTTACGTACATGACTTTAAAGTGATTTTAAAAATCCAAAAGCAATCTTACCTACAGGTGATTGAGACTATTTTCAAGTGCTTACAAAGATCTTTTTGAATAATTAGTGTTTTTTTAGGGTTCCGTACCTCAAAAAGGAAAAAAGAACCCTTATAGGATCACTTCGTTGTCTATCTGTCTGTCTGTTAGTCTGTCAAGACCTTTTTCTCAGGAACGCGTGGAGGTATTAAGTTGAAATTAATATCAAATAATCAGCCAGCTCTGCAATTTCTTGAAGCTGTGAAAAAATCAAACTTCTATGTCAACGCAATCAAAAGATATGGCTGTTTATGCCGCATATTTTGAGACTCGTAACTACTCACAAAGGAATCAAAACCTACAGGGTTCTTCCCGTTGACCTAGAACCATGAAATTTGTAAAGAAGCATTGCCTTATAGCACAAGTAAAGGAATACCGTAATTTTGTTGATAATTTTTGTTTTGCGGTTATAAAATTATTTGCAATTTTTAAACTGTCCGTGGCCTATTTCGATGTATGGGGACAACAGTTTTCCAACGATAAAGTTAAGTTTACCCCATATCTCTTGCTTTGATAATCTCACTTGTTTAGTCTCTCAAATAAAAATTGGGTTCTCCAAAAATATTTCGACTGTTGCTTGCTTTGTAGATATAGACAACGCTTACAATAATGTAGACGTTTCGTGTTTAATTCGTGTTCTAGATGAGCTTGGAGTGGGTTTCAAAATTTGCCAATACATCTGGACATACTTAAAACATAGACAGTTGTTTATAACAGTGGATGGTGTCACGTTGACAAGAAGTACTGGTCGTGGATTAGCTCAAGGAGACCCTTTGTCTCCACTTCTTTTTAATTTTGCCACTATAAATATCTGTAAAAATATTACTAATGTCGATATTTCACAATACGCAGATGATTTTGTTCTACACTGTTCAAATAAAAATTTTGAATTGTCCGTGAGAGAATTAGAAATTGCTTGCCAAAAATTAAATTTATTTCTCGGTAATTTAGGTTTAGTTATTTCTCCTTCGAAAAGTAAAGTTTGTGTATTTAAAAAAGGTGGTTTTAAATCTACTATTGATATCAGAATTAATGATGTGCCTTTGCCGTTAGTTTACTGTGCTAAATATCTAGGTATGTGGTTGGACAGTCCTTTACGGTGGGGAAAGCATATTAAAGAAATAGCTCAAAAAGTATCAAAATATATAAATATTCTTAAAGTATTGTCTGGTCCAGGATGGGGCGTCCATCAAAAACACATCAGACGTTTATATGTAACTCTCATTCGCAGTAGAATTGATTACGCAAGTTTTCTATATGATAATAGTAGCCATTCCAATCTTTTTCGACTTGATAGGGTTCAAAATAAAGCATTACGAGTAATTGGTGGTTTCATAAGAAGCACTCCTATTCATGCTATGGAAAATGAATTATATGTACCTCCTCTTGCAATCCGTAGAAGATTCCTTGCTGGAAAATACTGGCTAAGATCAAAGTCCTTGGAGAATAAGTCAATTAGCATCCTACAAGATCTTTACTCCGATAAACATTCCCGTTATTGGAATAATAAAAAACTTCCTCTTCTCGTTAATATACACTCTTCTTTGGATTCATTAACATTGCACACTAATAAAAAACTTGAAATGTATTCATTAAAAACATGGGTCAGCAATATTAATTTATCTCCAGTTATAGTTTTATCCATTCCTTTAATTAATCGTGCAAAGCGGCTATATGATCGAGATAGTCTTAAAAATATCTGTACTAATTATGTTGATGAACAATATGGAGGATTTCATAGGGTATTCACTGATGGATCTAAAGAAGGCGGTTCTGGTGGTGCATCCTTTTTGGATCCATTTCATGGTAGTTTCATTAGGCTTAGAATTGATTCAAATATTTCTATTATGCATATAGAATTAATCGCAATAGCTGAAGCTTTATCTTACATTTGCTCTCTTAATTTAGATAAATTTGTCATTTTGACTGATTCAAAAAGCTCTTTACAACACTTGGCTCGGTGCACCTCGCACGGGCGAGGCACACCGATAGCCTATACAATACTGGAATTGATTTTGAGATTACAAGCTAATAATAAAACAGTGGTTCTCCAGTGGATACCTTCACACATCCAATTCAAAGAAAATGAGGAAGTTGATCTTTTAGCTAGACAAGCAGCCGTCGATGGTATTCCTATGACAATAGTACCATTATTTTCTGACTACTTTAACCTAATAAGAGATCAGTGTAGGGTTTTGTGGCAAGAGTATTTTGATCAGAGATCAAAAGAAAAGGGAATTTGGTATCGGACTATTCAACCCCAAATTTCTGGATATCCTTGGATTGACCATACAATATTAGATAGGAACAACTTAGTTACTGCTCTTAGGTTACGCTCTGGCCATATACCGTCGAACAAGTTTGCATTCTTGATTAAGAAAGTTGATTCACCCAATTGTATTGATTGCGGAGTAGTAGAAGATGTTCAACATGTACTATGGGAGTGTGTACGAAACGCAACATTTAGAAAAACTCACTTTGATGTGGATAGAAGTAGTGACATCGGTATTTGTAATAGCATTTTAGTCTATCCATCGTCCGACAAAGCGAAATTGTTGTACGCTTTACTAAAATTAGGATTAAGTTCATAAAAGTTGTAATATTATTGTTTTTGGTTAGATCTTTGTACTTACAATTTATTAGGCGATGTGGTCGCTCAGCGACAAAGCCTATCAATAAAGGAAAAAAAAAAAAAAAAAATCTTTTCGTTATGATTCCCGTGATGAACGAACTATTTACATAATTATAAATTTGTACGGAACCCTCGATGCGCTAGTCCGACTCGCACTTGGCCAGATTTTTTACATGAAATCGATCACCAAACTTATGAAATACATAACCAATCTAATGACATATTAAGCAGATTGGAACATTGGAAGATTGGAACAGCCTGGAACATTCCTCACACACGGCCATCTGACCTCAAAGTAAGCAGTGCTTGTACATACTATGGAAACAAAATAGCTGTCATACTAATCTTTCTATACTAATTTGTCCTGAGTAGGAATCGACCCTCACAACCTGTGAGGTGATTGGGTATCTTATCAACCACTCAAACCATCAACCGGCCTAGAAGCATGGCCTTCAAGGCTTGTACAGGTTGGCAACACCTTGGTAATCCACTTAGTACCTACTAATAATGTCCCTAGACCATGTTTGGCTTATAATACTCGCAAAGTCCGATTAAAACGAAAGTTTCATCTATTTATTTAACAATTGAATAATGAATTATCTAAACCATTAACAGTAGATTATATAGTAGGTTATATTTAAAAATAAGTTTCTCAGGAATCACCCAAATAATTCTCAAAAATACAACTAAAGTGCCTAATACTCTCCCTAAATAAGAACCTACTACTGATAATTCCATTATTGCCTTTCATTGTTGAGTTTCTCTTTTGTCTCAAAAGAAAAATGGTGGCTGCCGTGACGTAATGGCGGCAAAACGAGCCCAGAAAAAAGCATTACCAACTATTGTTCGGCGAATTCACTGAAAGGAGACAATAGTGAAAATATTTCAAAAGACCTTGAATTTTTTAGAACATATTTTTGAATATAGCTTGATGAGCTTTATATTTATATCTTTTTTGATTATTTCAGATACTTTTTTACGAGGATTCGTTATCTTCCAATCAAAATAGAGTTCAATTGTTTTGTTTCGTAAAAATATCGTTTATGGCATCCTTATTATTAAGGAATCAATATTTTTTCATATTACAGAGAATGCATAATATACATACGAAGTAACTGAAACTGTTAGAGAAGCTTATGCTAGGAATTGACTGGATAATGTAATCCACAATTATTGTATTTACAACAAGAATTCCCAACAAAATACAAAATACCTATAGTAGAATGCAAAATTTACTCGAAGTAACTACCGCTGCCGAATAAAAATACCAACTATTTACTAAATTTGATCATAAACTCAAAGTAACTTAATAAATCCTACAGCCAACTCTTAATAGAAGCTATTCGACAAAGCTCTCAAAAAACTAAGCACGGCATAATGCACAAAGGAAATACGTTGTTGTTTCACATACAGCTTTATCCAGGTCAGTTTTTGACCTAATTTATCTAGAACAATACATCCAAAAGTGCACTCTCACATAAAACAAGTCAGTTGGTCATAAAGTCTCGTACAACGTGTGAGCATTCTCAATAAGGGTTTTTCATTAGGAGATGCATTTTCGCACACCCTGTGTGTGAGCGCATACCTACCTTTGTTTCTCGAATATGTTTTGGAAGACATGAAAAGCTTATGACATAAAGTCCTTCAGTGTGTCGAAAAGTGCCGAGGGCCAGCCAATAGATTGAAAATCTTGGTTAGAACCGCAGTATTCTTTTGGCGACAATAGCTGATTATGACGCCGAATACTGCGGCAACGTCGGGGTTCGAATCTTACAATAATTTTGAGCTTTCAGTGAAGGAAAACATCGTGAGGGAGGACATTGTGGTAGGAACCTGCCAACCTAGCTCCTAGTCTTCATGTTGAAATTCTGTCGCCAGCATCTACCGGTGTCTTTCGGCTGCTGTATTTAGCCAGAATTCATGTACTTACCACCTTCGGCCGCATCATCACCTACCATAGTGAGATTGTGGTCAAATACTTGTCTATAGAAAGTAAAAAAAAAGTGGTTTAGGATCACTCTATTAATATGTCTAGTGGTGAAATTCTTAGGTTGCAAAATGATAGGAATTATTACACTCTAGCTATACTAGGCCAAGTTCAAAAGGTTATGAAAACATAGTGCATATATAATTAGAATTAGACATACTTCTTGCAAGATAATAAAGAAAAAAGTTGTACAAGCAATCTAGTTTTTACGGATCGTGCCCTAATGTTTTTGTTCCAATTTTAGAAAAACTGCATCCAAAGAAAACAAAGCTAACTTTAAAAATAAAAACAAGCGGTACGCTCAGAGGACCTCGTGTTTTGTATTTTTTTTTGTTACATTATCTCTGTCCACGTTGCCAGCTCCCGGCAAACAAACATACACTCAAAAAGGATTAAATCGATCCACTTTAGGATGATACTGGGTTACGGTGCAGATTTTTCAATGGCCGGCATCTGGATGTCAGTTACTAATAATAATAATAATAGTTCCCGATACTGGTGGGGTACTGTTTTTTATATTTTTAAATGTATTTTTTTATAACTTATATTTAAAAATGTAATTTATAGGAGTATATATTAATAAATGAAATAATAATTATTTTGCTGAAAAGTAGATATTTTTTTAGTTTTTAATAACTCCAGGCAATATAATGATTATAGTAAATATATGTTAGATAGGCTTACATCTTTGAATATTACCAACCTACTTTATGCCAGACATGTTTTATAGGCGGCCCAAATAAACAAAAAAAAAAACCATTTTCAGTCATACCGCACGCTCCATTCTTTGTCAATGCCGAATTTGCGTGACTGGTTTTTGAATATGTGCCTTTGAAATAGTGTAGAGCACAGCGGACCAGTACACAATGAAAAAAAATCGCTCAAAACAATAGGCAATAGGCATTGTATACCTGATACAATATATACGACATCATACTAAATTATTCTCGACTAGTAAATACTTCAACTAGTTTCTTAATCGTTTCATTCTGAAAAAAATAGCCCTATAAAAGTATCGCGTTTTTTAAATACATGACGTATTCAAATTTCAGCGCTATATTTATGTATTCACGATTCATTTTCCTTGGTCTCTGCGTGTGTGAGTGTTTACTCTATTTGCTGCGTTCAAGAAGTTTCGCTAGGGTACGAAATATTGCTGTATTCCAATATACTGAGCGTTATGTGGAAAATAAGCTGTTAAAACTTGTATTCCCCGTAGTAAAGGAGTTACCCGGCCACAGTTTCTAAAACTTTTACGGTTATCGTTATTTAAAACCTATGGAAATAGCAGTTTAGTTTGGTAGCATTCTTTGAAAAAACTACGAAGTATTTTTTGTTATTTTTTTCTACACTACCATTTGCCAGAGAGACTTTAAGAATATAGACATGTCTAATAGGAATCCAAAAGGAAATATATATACTGAAATTGGTATTCCGATCAGTAGGAATAAAATTAATAAAAATGTTACTGATGTACTGTGTACGGATGTTTAATTCCGAATAGAAGTCTGAAATTGGTCGATAGGATCCATTAGATTCGGTAATTCATCCAATCAGAACGTATTCGAATCGGAATAGTAACCAAGCAATTCTTAATAACATCGAAATAAAGTTCTAAATCCTAATCCTAACTTTCCTAATCTTAATCTTACTAATATTATAAATGTGAAAGTTTGGATGGATGGATGGATGGATGGATGTTTGTTACTCTTTCACGCCAGAACGGGTAAACGGATTTGGATTAAATTTGGCATAAAGATAGATTATAGTCTGGAATAGCACGTAGGCTACTTTTTAACCAGAAACCGCGGGCGGAAGCTAGTGATGTAATAAAAATTATCGCTTTGAATCCAAACAAACGTCAAAAACAACTAGAAATTAAACATACGGCCAATTTAAAAACGTCAACACACACAAAAGAAGAAAAGTTAAAAGTGGTTGCGCAGATTGTTTTGCTCAAGCTCCTTCAACGCGATGGGTGTATTGGCTCCGCAAAGAAAGCTGGAAACTTTTCAACTGGGCTCGCCGCAAAGAATAGTGAGGAAAACATGTGAGTTATACAGGTTTTAAGTTTGGAACAAAATTTGTAGACGAAATAGTCGGAAAATCATAGTATCTCAAAAGATTCGTCGTTTAGTGTCTGACGATGATACCTACCCATAAAACTGGACATGATAATGGAAATTAAAGTATAGATGATGAATATTTATATAACAGAAATACCCCAGAAAATTCTCCAGTTACCGCCATCTAATCCCAAACTAAGCAAAGCTTGTGTTATGGAAACCAGATCATTGATACCTATATACTTGCTCTGAAATACTTAATAAAGAATTTACATTTATACACGTAAAATCAGTCTTAACTTCGCGCGGCAACAAGTTGGAAAATCTTTCTAGCTGTGTGTATCTGAAAGGAGGCATAAAGAAAACTAAACATACGTGCGGAGTAGCAGTGAGTTAGTTATATATTTGTAATCGTCGAGTTCACGATTCAATTTCAAAGTAAATTTGGTGTCAGTTCGAATTTCAATTTTATGCTCCGAACTAAATGTAATAATTTCCTATTTGAAATTAGTTCCACATATTAATTTTAAGTGTTTCATTTGAGAGCCAAGTCCCTTATAGGTTTTGTGTATTTATCACCTTCGGCCACATCATCACTTTACATTGTTTATCTAGGAATGTTTGTTCACAACCTTAACATAATAATAATAATAAATATCGTGGGACATTCGGCATAAATGGCCATCTGATCCCAAACAAATCAGAGCATTTACTATGGAAACCAGATAAATGATATCTATCTATACTAATATAATAAAGTAGAAGAGTTTTTTGTTTGTTTGTTTAAAGGTAATAATCTCTGGATTTGAAAAAAAATTTTGCATTTGATAGCCCAATTTTTGATGAAGGTTATTTATTTTTATCCCAGGAATGCGAGTGAAACCGCGGGGAACAGCTAGTAATACATATTAATTACATCCAGACTCAGAACAAACAGACAGGTGATGATGAGGCCAATGGTGGTGGACCAACAAAGCCTAGAAGATAACTGGGTCTAAAGTGCAGCTACTGGAACACCCAGTGTGTTACTTAACAATTATAAACTTGAGGGTGCACGGTAGCCAGCCAGGTGGTTACCACAAAGTACCACTGAGCTATGGTTTCCTTACGGTGTTATCCTTCACCGAAAGCGCAAGCTTATCGATTCGAGCCATTGCAACGGCATTCGACTTAACTACTGAGCTCTCATCGCCCTAAGCCACTCAAATATCACAACAAAAAAGTAAGTATATAGAGTCTAGAGTTTAGAGAGGTAGAGCATAGCGATATGTCGCTCAGAGAGCAGCTCGACTGGGCAAGTACCTCCACCTTACAGAATACAGCAGCCAAATAACTTTTATAGCTGTGTTCCTGCGCGTGAGTAAGGTCGCTAGAGCTCATCGGTTGGGGGGAAGGGTAGGCAACGCGCAAGTGATACCCCTGGTGTTGCAAGCGCTCATAGGCTACGGTAACCGCTTACGATTAGGTAGGCCGTATGCTTGTTTGCCGACAATGTAGTATAAAAAAGAGTCAAAATTTGACTCTTTAAATAGTGAAATCCAGAAATAAGTTACGCCACAATCCGTTGTTCTAGGACAAACTCAAGTTAAGCCAATAATCAAGCATCTACACGATTCACGTGCATAGAAGCGGAAATTCAAACTTCACAATCGTGTTTCACAACTTTAATACTACTTAATATTAGTTTTGTACCTACATGTGTACGAAACATGAAAGTAATATCCGGCAATAATGCTTTGGCGAACAATTAAAAGTAGTTTGTTGAGTTAGCGACTGTCTGAAGCAGAAGTCGTTTCCTCTAAATTTTGTTGACGCTGAGATGCGCGGAGCAGGAGCGAGAGCGTTTATGATCCCGATTTAATTTATTGATTTAAGTACAGTCGACTAACTTTAAACATGATTCGATTTAAAACCATTTCGCCTGCAAATAATCATAGTTTGTCTCACTTATTGTCGAGACAATGGCCTTATTTTTGTAAATTCATTTGTTTAGACTTCTTTTATAACACGTGCATAATCTGAATATCCTGTTGAAATTAAGGTAGCCGCTGGCACACAAAAACTAACTTTAAGACGGCCATGTTTGAAGTTTGTTGACTGTACATTGTTGTTTTAATGTTGGCACTATGGCTTTTTAATACTCTAATTACTACCGCAATACGAAATTAAATGCGAAATTACACAAAAAAAAATTTGTTCATATTAACTCATTTGCTTAGCTGTGACAATAAATAACAATTCACTTAGAAAATTGCCTCCTTACTTGGAATATTTCCCTTAGCCCCTTAGCTCGCAATTGGGGCACGCGTCTCAAACCTACATAAAAAAGTCCGGGAACTGTTTTCGTTACAAAATTTTAACTTGTTCGAAATGTAATTCACTTAAAAAAAAAAACAGAAATGAGAACACCTCCACCCGCTTTGCTTGTCAATGTGCTAACAGTTTATTAAACGTACAAGCTTAATATCTTGGCTGTTTACACTCAACGTGCACATCTAAGTATAGTGTCATGTAAATACAGCTTTTGAGTACATTTATATAGGAGCTTTTGTTCATAATCCATGAATATATATTAAAAGAGTGATAGGTACTGTTTTCGATTGATAAATTACCTTCATGAATAAATCATCATCATCATAATCATTATAGCCTATATCTGCCCACTGCTGAGCACAGGCCTCCATTCAAGAATAAGGGTGAAAGGGCAATGGGCAAATACTCCACCGCGCGTGCCCACTGTGGATTGGTGGAGGTAGGCCAGTGGTCAACCTACTGTTGGAGTTGTCAGGCCACCTAGGAGGTCTCCAACAAGCTTAACGACCATCACAATTAAGTGATAACCGGGACCAACGGCTTTACGTGCCTTCCGAAGCACGAAAACGCTCAAGATGAAATCCCACTAGACGGTCACCCATCCAGGTACCGGCCAGACTGGACGTTGCTTAACTTTGCCGATCGGTTAAGAACGACTAATCAGGCTACGCCACGAGCGCTTCAAATAAATGAGTGCCACGTTATAATATAAATTACGTGTTTCATTTCCACCCAGGAGAAATATTTAGATGCAAGAATATGTCATCATCATCATCAGCCCGAGGATGTCCACTGCTGAACATGGGCCTCTCTCAATGATTTCCACAACTAACGGTTTGGGGCCGCTTGCATCCAGCGGGTTCCAGCAACACTTTCCATCTTTTTTTTTCATTTTTGTGTTTATGCGTATTATATTTCATTAAAAATTGTTAGACATAATATGTATATGTATATTATTATATATATATAATGGAAAAAAAGCTCACAAAATATATAAAAAATGTAACCTTGCTGAGTTTCTTGCCGGTTCTTCTCAATTGAAGGCGACTTTCGAATCGGTGGTAACTTCAGTAGTTTCGACGTTCATAAGTGCCCTTCTAAGGCCTAAACTGAATAAACGGCTTTGAATTTGACATTGGTTATCGGTTCGAAGCCGAATAAACGATAGTTGAAGCAAAAATATGTACCTGGGGCTATCATTCTAAGAAGTAGGTAACTTAAATATTAAAACACAATAATTAATATCTAGGAATATTCATCACCCACAGTTTTCTTCTACAATAAAAACCCGAATCCGATACTATAAGTAGAGGTAATTATACCTCTAAGCGAACGTCGTTAGGTGTTGTTAGTCAATTCTACAAGCAAAACTCGAATCATATGCTGTAGGTACAGTCAGCGCCAAAGTAGATTGGCACTTTAGTACCGTGTCACATTACACAATTAATAACTTTCATACAAACTGTCAAGAAAATTCAATAGATTATTATTAATGGGTAATAAAGTGCTAATCTACTTTTAACGCTGACTGTACCTAACTAAGTGTAACTATGGCAACATACATTCTATAACAAACATTTGTCCATTGCCTCTTCACTTCGCTTACAAGAGCTATTCCTATTACAAGATTGCAAGTGTCGTTTTATTTCGTCAGGGTAAGGGGAAGTTTCACCGAACACGTCCATTTCACATTTTGTAGGGACAATTTACGTGTTATAGCTAGTGGACCCTAACACGTACGATAACAAACTATGGAGGTACGGCGAAAATGTATGGCATGTACTTTTGGTGAATTTACGCAATAAGTTTTGATTAGAATCTATATACACTGTCTAAAATTACGATATTTTTTTAGATATTATGTATATGTTATAAAAATTATAGAAAAAAAATTAATACCTGAGTTTTTTTTTCCATTATTACCCTTTCCCTACTTTTAAGGAGAAATATAAACGCCGATGTCTAAAATACATACAGCTAAGTTCCATTTTCAATTCCAAGAAAATAGAATTTCTAAAATGCATTTTAAAATAAATGGGGTAAGTATAGAACATGAACAGAATTTATGGCATGTACTTATGGTAAATTTACGCATTAAGTTTTGATTAGAATCTTTAAACACTGTCTAAAAAAGGTTCCATATGGTTACCTAAATAAAAAATAGGACAGAAAAAAAAACCTGAGTTTTTATTGCATTTTTACCCTTACCCTACTTTTTGCTAACAATGAAAAATTATAAAGGCCAATGTATAATATACATACAGCTACGTTCCATTTTCAATTTCAAGGAAATAGAAATTCTTACATTTCGTAAAATTTGGCGAATAGAACAAGGGTGCGTTTGGAGTGACAAGCGAGCCAATAAGACACTCGGGGCCTGTTTGGAGTGTGTTCGAAGTTCGAACGAGTGAGGTGACTGAAGTGGGAACTGGATTACTAACGCGTCCTCTTGCGTGATTCGAATTTCGAATTCACTTCCATACTGATTTTATTTGGGACCGTCCAATTTATAGTTTGGTAACGTGAAAAGTGGCCTTTAACGTTAGTAATATTTTATGAAATAAAATTCAACTCAAGTATTTTTATTGTTGTCGATTTGTATTTCAAAACTAATCATTATAATTAAAATTATTATTTATTTATTTTTGCATCAGAAAATAACTATAAAATTAATTGGTTTAATAACCACACGGCGGACAACACGTTGATTAACGCAAACGGCACAATTAAGTTTTTAATTGCCTTCATTACCATAATCAGATAAATGTTTTGGTTACCTATTTTCAAATCGCTCGAGTGAAATCCGTGTATGCTAATGGATTTTTCATTTTAAACGTGAGCTCGCATATCATCATGAAAAGATTCCAGACATTATGTGTAAATTATTCATTTTGTAGTAAAAAAAAAATCGATGTTTTTTTTTACTAGTGAGCGCGATCCATTCAAACCTTAATTGATTTTATTGAAAATAAATTACATATGGTTATATTTACATAACTCAACTTATAACGTAAATTACTCAATTGTTAGGAACGTTAAATACCAGCAAATGTAGTCGGTTCAAATTATTCAATGATTTTGAGCAAGTAAGTTCTTTTATACTCTGAGCTTGATCAGGTGTCCTGGTTCACCTGTAGATTTCCACATATTATTATCTACTCTTGTAAGGTTATAGGTATAGTTTATAGTCTGCCTAGGTATAGTATGTATAGTCTAAACTATAGATTTTACATACACCACAGGTCGTGGATTTGATAAGTCTGTTTGTTCTGTGTCTGGATGTAAATCTCTGTAATAAATATATACTAAAATATGTAACTACAATCTCTATTTATATACTAGTTTGGGAAAAAACTCCACTGCGAAAAAACAATTAAAAAAAATGTCCCAATGTAATTTTTTTATAATAAGTTTTTTTTAAGTTTTTAAGGTAACAAATAACTATTTTGGAAACTAAGCTTACCTAGCTAGTTAATATTCACAATCTCACTGTCGTATACAAATTTTAACGAATGTTATCAAAATAAGTACACTCATTGTTTCATCGTCAATATATACTGCATCGCTTATACCGGGGTTCCGTATAATCAGATTACTAGCTCGCAGATGACGCTGAGCACCGAACGATTCCCGATTTGCATGCGTAATGTCGCTAAGTGCACTTTTAGACGCGCCGTTTTGTGTTTTGGAATGAGACTATCCGACAGGACTATTACGGAAGTAACTACGTTCTGACACTTGTTGTTGCATACAGAATTTGATAACTATTTTACTATGGAATGTTTGCTCCAAAAAGTAAGTTTCGAAAAGGAAAAGCCGTGGTTGCTCAGTGGTGGTAATACATTCTATTACCACAAAAGTGCATAAAAATAAGCGCAACAAGCATAGGGCCCGCCTGATGGTAAGCGATTACCGTAGCCTATTGACACTTGTAACACCAGGGGAATCACTCGTGCATTGTCGACTATATTAAGTATGCCGATCCGCTCTGGGCCCAAATGGTAGACTTTGGCCTTAATCCTCCTCGTTAGAGGAGATTTGCAGTAAATAAGTACCTAGGTTTAATATCTGAGACGTAGATGATAATTATATAGAAATTGATTGCAAGCAAAGTTACGTAATATATTCCATCCTTTCGGGTTCGGCATGTATGGGTTTAAAAATGTTGTTAGAGTGAAGTTGAAAAGTGTAGAGGGAAGGTAAATCTATTTTCAGCACGGCAGAGGTAAAGTAGCAAGTTTTAACTATAAAAAGAGGTAGTGTGGCTAAAATAAATTCGGAAAATACTAGATTATTTAGTTACTATAGTTTTATTCATATCAGTTTAGTATATACATTTTATGAAGTTCGAAAATGAGATTGAAGGGAATTGTTTTTTTGAACAGACCAGAAATTTACAACTTGCAAAATGTTCAATTGTATAAATCCAATCGACTCACTCCATAAAACTGTGCCAATCACACCCAAAACTTTAAGGCCAAACCCCACTACACTGCACAAACTTAAAACCAAAATACGCATTTTAAAAAGGCAATATCTCATCGCGACCACGACTCCCCCGCGACATCCGTCCTTGAAGTGTCATTACGCGAACGTGTGGATAATGTCCTCCATTGAGCTTCGGAGTGCTCAAACGATCCTTGAACAAAACTGCTAACAGCAGTTAAATTACGCTTCTATTTTTTACTGCTACATCTGAAGTGTCTGTTACGCTTGTTTGAAAGTGTACTGGGTTTTGGAGGCAATTTCATGACTATAAAATTATGGTCGAGAATGGGCGTGTAAAATACAAGATAAATGCTATCGACATAGATTACTTTTATAAATAATCTAAAGGTACATAATACAAAGAAAAGTCCCGACTTACTCACTGATTGACTCTTTAAGGCTTAGCCCAAACCCTTAGCCACAGACAGAGAGTCCATTTATTATGTAAACATGGAATAAGACTAAATTTTTCGAAATTTAAACCAAAATAGAGGATCACGGGTGAAACTGCGGGGTGGCAAGCTAGTCTATAGTAAGATACAAAAGACGCAGGGCTAAATACATCAATCAATACGTAATTTATATATCTATTGTTACTAGTTTTGTTACATAGACAGATTCAGTCTCCTTCTAGAAATTGAATCATAACTCTTTTAGTGATATGGCCTCTCCATAACCTATCCATACCACGACAAACGTTTCCCTCTCAACTTTGCAGTCACTGTCGTTACTTTTTTTATGATGTCATTCTTCGTTTATTTAACAAAATTGCCAATAAGTTCTTTGCCAACCCTATAACATAGCTAATTGAGTCCACATGCAAGGAAATTTTCCCCAAGACCAGAATAAAATGAGAGGCCTTTAAAAGCTTACTTTCGGCAAACGCTAATGGAAAAATCTCCATAAATAGCTCCCTTATGTGCTGCATTTCAGTGCAAAATTTATCTTCAATGAGAAAACAAGGTTTTCTACCTTGCAAATATAAATTTAAAATTGTGTTCCAACTATTAATCTTTATACTAGGGCTATGTTTTTGTGAGTGTGCATTTTGTATTTGTTTTTATTATCATTAAAATTTAACATTTATTCATGAGACATTTAAAAACGTAACCCTTTTTTAGGTCAATCGTAGTCGGGCAAAAATTCAAAACTTTTATTTCTGAACGTCCTTTAGAGAATTTGTTTCTTGCGGACCGAATCGACCCCTTCAAATTTGGACATTTTAGGTTTTTCGGTCCCTGATGTTACAGAATGTGCTTTCAACGTGGTATATAAAATTAAATATTAAGCTAGCATCATACATACATATACAAAATGAATATAAATCATCAACCATGTAAGAACCCTCATTAATTTGAGCATAAATATAATAATAATAATTTGGATACGAGTATATAGAACAGCCAACAAAAAAAAACAAACCCAAGTAAAAAAGAAAACCCTTTTCACAATCGATTCAAATAAATAGCAACATCGTTAGCATTAACCCTTCACTAAAGGGCTAATAAAAAAGTAGGTAGTTACATATACGGTTGAGATTTGAATATGTTTAAGTAGCTTATTGCCAGGGCCCTCTAAGGTCGGAGGGTAGTCCCTAAGTGGGCCCATTAGCGAGAGTGTTATTGTAACGCCTACAAAGGCCGTGAGAGATAAGTTTTGTATTAACATGCTTTTCCATTGATGCGAAGAAATATTATTGTGAGTTTGTTTATTTGTTTGTTACTTTTTCACGCCTCAACTGCCGAATCGATCACGATGAAATTTGGTACGCAGATAGCCTATAGTATGGAGAAGGACATGGGCTACTTTTTTTCTCGGAAAACCGCTAATACAAAATCAATTTTTAACAATTATAGATGTCAACTGTAAATGTAATATAGCCGTGGCAGTAGTACATTTAGATTTTTTTTTATTATGTTCTAGTTTGTATTTGACCTCAATTTCATGATAGAACTAAAGGTGGTAAGCATGTCTCAAAGGAACTAGCTGTCAAGTGCAGCTGTCTAAACATACTAGTAAGTACTTAGCGACTAAGTTCCAACTTGAGAGTGGTAGCCGGCCAGGTGGATACTACAAAGTATCTTACCACCGTGCCATAGATAGGTAGTTCCTCACGATGTTTTCCTCCACCAAAACTTCAAGCTCATCATAGGATTTGAACCCACAACTTTCATCATGGCATCCAACGTCACTACCACTGAGCTACCATTGCCTTAAAATCGGGCTCCATCACAAGTGTTCTCGTTGTCAATCATATTTAAAACTAGCTTTTCCGCGCGGTTTCACCCGCGTTCCCGGGATAAAATATAGCTTTCTAACCGTTAAAGAATTTTTAAAATCGGTCCAGTACATTTTGAGCCAATTCGTTACAACCATACTTACATACAAATCTTTCCTCTTTATAATATTAATAAACATATATTATATTAGTATTAGTATATTAGTCTTGATAGTATAGATTTTATTAAACGTAGGTAACGAATTATTGTCCTACTCTTTGTGCAGTTTTTGGACTATTAAATCACTAAAAGCATTATCCTTTTCTCTGTTCCAATCGAAATATTTTAGGTCCGTTTTATGTGTCTGTTTGTAAATGACAAAATAACTGGTTTTTTTACTAAATGTATGTGAAAATATAATGGTATTAAAAAAAACCTCAAGTTTTAATTTTTTTGTCTATTTGTCTGTCGGTCTGTTTGTTTGTTCCAGCAAATCTCCGAAACGGCTGGACCGATTTTGACTGGACTTTCACTGACAGGTAGCTGATGTTTTATTGGTACCTACATGCTTTTATAACACCGGGTAACAGCTAGTTATACGTATAAATCTAAACATAGGTCAATTTATGGGTTGAGATTGACATGAGCTTAACTATTGCTGCAAATCGTTGATTATTCTACATTCTGTTCATTCTGTCTAGACGGCTGTAAATGGCAGTCTACTGTAATCACATAAGTCTCAGACTTTCGTAGTACCCTTGAACGATACCATTTTACCGGTTCACTGCTGATTGGTAAAAAAACTCTGGCGATGATATTGGCAGTGGTAGTGACGTCGGACGCCGCGGCGATAGTCGTGGGTTCGAATCCTACAATGAGCTTGAGCTTTCGGTGAAGGAAAACATCGTGAGGAAACCACAGCACTTTATGGTACCCGCCTGGCGCTACCACTATCAAGTTGAAAATCTGACGCGAAACACCTATTGGTGTGTTCCGGCAGCTGCACTTGAGAGCCAGATCCTTCTAGGCTTTGTGAGCTTACCGCCTTCGGCCACATCATCACCTACCATAGTGAGATTGTGGTCAAACACACGCTTATACAAGTATAAAAAAATAATAATTTAGACCTAAGACCAACGAACTATGGCTTCCCCGCTCATCTGACATAATAATATCATTGGGGCTATATAGGATGCATTAACCTGTCGGTTCTCAAATGGGACGCGTATATCAAGAAGAGCAGAGGCATAAGTGAAAGAAGTCTTTTGATTTCAAATCCTAGCAATCTGATTGCTTTAGTTTTAGCTCATCTCAACGCCACATGAGAGGAAACGTACCCTAAGTGCCTCGTTTCATGTTCCTATTTAATTACTGCGTAGGTTGGTATGGGTGTAAAAGTAATAGGATATTATGTGTTTGTTAAATATTGTCGAAGAAGTATAAGTTATGAATATTATAGTATAAGTCTGCATTGTTTTAAATTTTATTTTGTTACTAGCTTCCGCCCCGCGGTTCCGCGTTCCCCAGGGATCTTATGTTTTCCCGGAACAAAAAGTAGCCTATGTTTTCTTCGTACCATAGGCTATCTGCATACCAAATTTCATTGCGATCGGTTCAGCGGTTTAAGCGTGATAAGGTAACAAGCAAACAAACTCACTTTCGCATTTATAATATTAGTTAGTTAGGATTGAAGAAACATTTTTATTACCATATTTTATTTCGGTTTTATTAGATTACTTTTCAACCTGTTACCATTTTCTTAACATTACTGCATTGCACATTCCGTAACGTGCCATGTCTATTTGGTCTCCCTTTAAGAGTAATTATTATAGAATAAGCTAAGCTAAGCGGATGCCGCGACGAAGGTCGTGTATTCGAATCCTATAATCTTCTTTGTATTACTCGCCTAGCTGGTTGAAAATCTATCGCCAAACACCTACCGGTGTGTTCCAGCAGCTGCACTTGAGAGCCAATTGCCTTCTAGGCTTTATAAAGGGAAAAATAACAATGTATTTATGAGCATCTACCTAACCCTACTTATCTTCACCCAAAGTCACGGCCCAGGGCCTTCACTGCGGCTTCCGACGTCACTACCAATAAGGCCTACCGCCTTGGTGAAAATAATCAATTATAACTACTTGTAAGTTTATAAATATAGTACATTAGTAAAGAAGATAGAATTCACCTTCTAGTGAACTACTTAACAACAAATAAACGCAAAAAGCACTTCAAATTCAACTCATCACCGTTAACGCGTGAATTATCGTTTTAAACTCAGCTTCGTACACTTTAGGGGTGTTAAACCCTACCAAGGGGGTGAGAATTAGCACATTTTATACTACCTTTAAGCCCCACTCTCATTTTCTATGCAAATCCGTTTGGCTTTTCGTGAGTTTTCAGTTTTGGACACGAAGTCCATTCGGGCGTAGATTTATCTTTAATATAACAGATAAACAATTTTAAAGTAATGTTCATAAGTCATCAAAAGTTTTTGATGGGATTTCTAATTTTGCTGCTAATAAAGATTAATATTTTTAATTAAACGTTAGATAATTAGTTAATCCATACTAATATTATAAATACTATATACTAATCCAACTCTGTCTGCCTTACTATATTACCTCTGTTGTCTTTTCACGACTCGTCTGAATCGATCGTATTGAAGTTTGGCAAAGAGGTAACTGGAAACCTGGAGAAAGATATAGTCTAAATTATATTCTTTATATAAAGCACGATTCCTGAGGAAAAACGTGGAAGAACGTGAACAAAAGCTAGTGTATTTATACCTACATGTTATTTATAAAAAAAAAGAGAAACGAATGTTTGAAAGTATACTATCAAAATATCTAGAAACCAATCTTTATGATTTTTTTACAGTAAAAGAAATTTACATATCAACAAAAGAAAAATAAATAATATGTTGACATTATAAAAGAGTATAGTATCAAATACATAAAGATTTTTCATAAGAATAGTTTGCGAGTAGAGAAAACGGTAAAAGCTGTGGTTAATGTTTTCTCATATAAAGTTTTTGATCATTTTTGACACAAAATAAGAAGTAATAGGTATACCTAGTTATCTGTTTTCCATAGTATAAGCTCTTTTTATTTTGTAATCAGATGGAATTATAATAATAAATGAAATAATAATATCCTTGAACATTCCTCACACACGGCCATTGACCCCAAACTAAGCTGAGCTACTATGGAAGCCAGATAACTAATATACTACATATACTACTTTTCTTTTGTAAATACAATACTTATATAGATAATAACACCCAGACTCAGGACAAACAAACATGTTCATGCACACTAAATAATGTCAGTCTTGAGTGGGAGTCGAACCCACGACCTGTGGCGCGGTATCTTACTAACCACGCCAACCGGCCTGTCAATTATATTGTGACTAGTCTATACTAATATTATAAAGCTGTAGAGTTTGTTTGTTTGTTTGAACGCGCTAATCTCAGGAACTACTGTTTCAATTTGAAATTTTTTTTCAGTGTTGGATAACCCATTTCGAGGAAGGCTATATGCTTTTTATCCCGGGAAAACACAAGATCCCTGAGGGAAAGCGAGTGAAACCGCGCGGAAAAGCTAGTAAATTATACTTTAAAATTTAACTATTAAAAAAAAATGATTTATAAATATGAAAACTGTTTATCACCGGCATCGGGAACAGGGTACTAGTTACCGATGATCAAGGCTCTTCATCACTATGCGTGCCGTCTCCAGGAGCACTGACTTCAGAATCTGGCCCTTGATCCAGCCACCCAACGCGAGCCTCTTGATGTTTATCGAGGCGCTTGACTAAAATGCCATGGACGGAAACAATTATCGGTACAATGGTTGACACGTCGATGTCCCAAATGTAGAAAAACTCATTTACTGGACCAAGATATTACTATTTACTTATGAGGATAATTTATTTTACTGTGAGAAAACTAATATACAGGATGATTTTTTGTCACTGGAAATACTTGCAGGGGTTGAAGTACTCGTCAATATGAACAACTTTTATTATGGGACCAACTCTTAAGACTCAACTTAAGAGATCGTCGTAAGATGCACGGTTTGGTTTTCTTACATAAGCTGATGAATAATGGCCTCAACTGTGACGACCTTCTTTATCGCACTGCGCTTGCTGTTCCTCGGACAATCCCTCGATTCCCTATCACTAGAGCTTTCCATACGCCTCCTTCGAGAACAAACCTTGGCCAGTGCTCTCCAATCGTTCGGATATGCAATGAGTATAATTTGCTAAATGGGAATAACGAGAATGACTTCGATATATTTCATGACTCCTTGCCTTGCTTCAAACGAAAAGTACTGAAATCCATTGCACATTGCGTCAATTAATTTTAAGTAGGTTTTTAATCTTAATTTCACCTTTTTTATTTTCGTCCATTTTGTATATTTTGTTTGTTTGATTATGTCAACAATTGTAAATGCTGTACACGCCTGTTATAGGTGTACACATCAGATGCAAGACAGTTTGTGCCTATCTTTTCGTATAAAAATGTTTTAATGTGTATACTGTTGGTGTGTCAAATAAGTAAATAAATAAATAAACTCTGATATCGCAAAAAATAAAATGGTTCCTTCATACATTTTGGTCGAGTAGGTATTGAACTTTTGTATGGACCGCTGATATTTTTTTGTGATCTCGAGAGTTAGTCCCATGATAAAAGTTGTTCATATTGATGAGTACTTCCATCCCTGCAAGTATTTTCAGTGACAAAAAAATCACCCAGAATACCTAGAATGTGGTAAACATTGTATAACACTATACTATAATAATATATTGATCAAAAACCTATGAACCACTCAGGCTAGTAACTCGATATCGCAATCCATCGAGCTTCCCAAATCGCTCACATAAAAAATAGATAGAACTACATCCCTAGAAGGGGCCGCCCTTTTGTTTTACACGAGGGACGCATGCTTTTGAGGGCAAGGGAAGACTTAAATTACAACCATCGTTTATCTGTTATGACCCGTGCAATCTGGAGGGGTAGCGGTTTTATGCGTATAATGTATGGTATGCTTGCAACAGGGCTGCTACTTAATAATTTCCTGGGTTCTTTATCTATAAATTATTGGCATTGGTGCTACTGCCAAAATTTATGAAAAAGTATTTTACCATGTTTTGACAATTGATAAAATTAACTTTTAACAAAAAGGAAAACCGACTTCAAAATGGATTTGCATTCAAAAGTATAAAATAACGATGTTAGAACTCGTTTTGGATTCAGCGAAAGAATTTCAGATTCTGAAACACGTGCTTAAATTATAATTGTTCAGTAGCATAAAATTAAGACTTCCGACGCAATCACCCAAATAATTAGAAAGAATAATAAAAAAGCCGTACACAAACTAAAATTAAATAACATAAACAAAAATGTTCATAAAATGAAAACTACTGGGCCAAACTATGTTAAATTTCTATGGGACCAAAGGGCAACTATTCCGCATCAAACTAAAGAAGAATCACGTAAATCGGATCATGAATCTCAGCGTAATCGGTGTACATATATAAAAAAAATACCAATCGAATTGAGAACCTCCTCCTTTTTGGAGTCCGTTAAAAATACTTATCGGTGGAACGATACTATTTTAATTATATTTATGTCTTACTTGACTTAAGATTTTTATTTACATATTTACAATTAAAGTAAAAAATACAAACTATGATATATAGAAAACATCCTCAAAGCCCTAAACTACTTACTTACTACTCGTCTTACTTTGTATTTATGCTAATGTGTGCAGCAATCTCACTATGGTGTGTAATAAATGGCAGAATGTGGTAAAGCACACAGCTAACGGATCACACTGGTGCTTGGTGACAGATTTTCAACTTGAGGATTATAGCTAGCCAGACAGGCACTACAAAGTCTACTCTACCATCTGCTATGGTGTCCTTGGGATATTTTCCTTCACCACAAAGCTATTATATAGTTTTGATGGCTGCACACTGGCGACTGTTGCGTCAACACTACCCAGTTGGGAGCCTTCAGCGCTCGCCGAACTTGTCCACGTAAGAGTGTAAAAGTCATCACATTATGGTGTTAGCTTCAGATGCGTTTTAGTCCATGAAAAAACATTCCATTGTGCTATGGCAGTATAATAACACTCGCATATTTGGAAGTTTTATAGAATTTAAAGTTAGACATTTATATTTAGATGTTCCTCGCGGTATCACCCGCGTTCCCGGTATAAAAAATACGATGTTTTAATAGTTATTCTGCTATATGGGGCGGAGACAAATCCAACAAATCAAAGATCATAAAAATCGGTCCAGCTGTTCTTGAGTTATAAATGGTGTACCTAACTAACCAGACTTATTTACCCGTTTTATATACATATATAGATAGATAGATGTTACAATAGAATATTATCTATCTATGTATTTTGGGCTGCTTCCAGTGACGTCCAGCACTCAAATTTTATTTTTTTATCGAATCTTAAAGGATTCTGGCTCCTGCCAAGTTATGTCTGAAAACGTGAGCCAGCCCTGGCTCAGAGGCGGTTTTTTCGTGAAATTTAAGACCATTGAAGGTGGGACAGTCTGGGGGAGATTAAACAGAAATGATGATCGTTAGTGGTAACACAACTGTTTTTGTCTTTTGTCTCGTCAGCAAAATGTAGCGTCAGCAAAATTTTGATTACAGTTGAACTCAGTTTTCAGCGTTTTTATAATGAGCTATCTTCTTCAATATTTTACAGTCAAAACTCATAACCATTCAAAACCACTTTTGATTAGTCACAACTCTTATAGGTTATAGGTTTTTTTTATGTACCAGGAAAGGGTTTTGACTGGTTATGAGTTTTGACTGTAACACATATATATATGTATGTAAATACTTGTCCCGGCTGCTTGACTGACATATCAATGTATAGCCTGTATCATTGGGTTTAAAAATTTGAATTATTGTACACAGGTTTCTTTTTATAATGTAGACATTATCTAAGGAATGGTTTTTCAATATGTTACCTTTCAGGGGTAACTCCTATCTAAAGAGGAAACGCTGTCATCCTTGTGGGAATATTGCCCATCGGCAGCGGTGGCAGCTTCAAAGATAATTTTTGTATATTACTAGCTTTCATCCCGCGGTTTCACCCGCGGTCCTGAGTGCTCCGATCGCCACCAAACCTTACAGGAACACCCGCGGGGCTAATATGAAGATTGTCTGAAAATTTCATCGCAATCGGATCAGCGGTTTCGGAGTCTATAAAGGACATACAGACAAACATTCATTTTTGTGCAGACCAACACTGACATCACGAAAAAAAAATATAACTTTTCATACAAAAGATCAACCTTGCTTAATCGAAATGTATGAAAAGTTTGAATTTTTTTTCACGATTTCAGGGTTGGTCCCATAGTAAAAGTTGTTCATATTGATGAGCACTGCCAGTGTTATAAAAATAACCCTGTATATAGATATAAATTTAATGTTATTTCAAGCTTAGTATTCAATTTTAATTTCAAGGTTAATACTATTGATAAAAAGAAAACCGTACCTATTTGTATTTGATAACTTTGATGTAAATATTAAATTAATTCTTTGTATCGAGGCTTATATTGGCCTGATTATAGATTATATATATACTAATTTCCGCCCCGCGGTTTTGCCCGCGTTCCCAAGAGATCTTATGTTTTCTCGGGATAAAAGGTATCCTATATTTTAATCCAAAATATATTTTATCTGTGTGCCAAATTTTATCCAAATCCATTCAGTAGGTAGCTGTTGCGTGAAAGAGTAACAAACATCTAGCATCCAACCCTTACAAACTTTCACATTTATAATATGAAATGTAGGATTAGTAGGAAGTAGGATTATGATTATTATACTTGATACTATTTACGAATACTAATGAATTCACTAATAATAATAATTATAAGTTTGGTTTCATGACCACCGCTGCTCATATTTGCAATACCAGGGAATTCCCTGGCATCCCTGTGGGTAATCGCCAGACCTTGAACCTACCTGAAGATATCATTATTTAAAATTTAACTTAAGGTGACGCCGCGTTAAGCTTAAAAATCTGAAATTCAACGTGCTGCGTCCCGCTCCCTGCTATAGCGACCTCTCATAGAAAACCCGCGTAAACGGAACGGGCGTATGCGACAAAATTGTTTTTATTGTTTAATTTAAAAACTACAAATATATTTCATAAAACCTAAGTACAATTTATACTATCAGTTTCAATTAATATACGTAGAAATTTTGGAACCTCATATCGATCCTCAATGCCGGTAAAATTGGAATCTCTTATTTTAAAGAGGTCTTTTTGATTAATTATTTTGTGTTATAAAAGTTAACCAATCGTGTTATGCAACGTACAAAATAAAGTCAAAGACATGATGAATTCTTACAATAAATTTCAGTTCGTTCGCTTCAGTCATTGTTGAGAAAAATCGGAATCCTTGCAACCAAAATCTTCAAGGCGTCGCCTTAATCTACTTTATTTTTCTTTAATTGCGACGGATTCAGATTAAAGTTTCATGATGACTATTTAAAAACCAAACTTTATGAAGTCTTGCAAATTAATGTGTCTGCATACAAACAATCGCTGGCATATTGCTTGTGCCTATATTGAAATTTCATTTAAACTTGAACGCTTCAGAGCGCACGCGCTGCATTGAGAATTGAACATCCATTTGAATAATGCTATAGGTTTTATATGAAATACTATCGTGCGTTATGACTGTTGTATACTTGAGAGGAGACGCGTTGAAGATGTCAAGCAATAATTTTACAGATACAGTTTACTCAAAAAGAGGATTTAAGTACCGTAACTTGAAATCTTATTGATATTCATTAACTTTACTAGCAAAAATTAGGGGTCCTGCGTATATGTAATATATAGGTGCTTTCTATAAAATTTTGTATTAAATATAGATAATAGAACAATCAATTAGGATGAAAGGTTTTCTGTATTTAATTCGAATTGTTGTAGAAATCATTGGAGGAGTATGATTTTTAGTAATGGATGTTTTTGGGCTAAATAGAGGGCTAAAGTTATTAGGATAAATAGAACTGACCTCTGAGGAAATCCAGTTTAAATCTAGAAAGTCAATTAAACCAAATATAAACCGTTCAGTCAGAAAATCTAAGATCCAAGTGTCCCATGTAATTCTATATTATGCAGAAATCGAAGGAAAAGGAAATTGCTTACCCATATCTCTCAAAGGATTCGTTCGATAGATGAGTTGGATGGTGGTTTAAAAGTTCATTTAGAAATCAGACTTAAATATAATCAAGCAGATAGCTTTGGATATTTCACAGCTTTTTGAGAGATTAACTTGCAGTGGATGACATACTTTCAATCTTCGCTCTCCAACTTTATGACATAAACAAGTAACATCTGCTTTGTCTTATTGAGTTCAGAACTCAATATTGACTCTCAATAGTATACAACGAACAAATCAAATTTCAACACGTAGTATGCAAATTGATTCCGGTGTAGTAATATTTTTGGTGATAAAATGTGACAATGTCTTATTTATATTTTCTTCAGAGTTTTGCTTGTCTTTATTGAATTTTACTTTGTAAAGTCTACTTGCTTCAAGTTTCATGTAACCTGTATAGAATATTTCTTTTCTCATATTGATTTCGATAAAATAAGCTGACAGGTGTCGTAACTTTATCTGGAGATCAGTTTATCAAAACTGTTCGTTTCTTTTTTTGCACTTTTCTATGCAAAATTATATTTCCTTTCACACATCAGATTCAAAAATATATGAGACAGTCTTTCTATCAAATATAATATTGTATTGGTTTTCTAAAAGATAGGTACGTGCTGCACCTTTCCAAATTAATATTGACACTTTAAAAAACGGGTTATCAATTATGTACTACTACTACATTTTAGATTATAAATTATTAATATTTCGGGCAATTTTATTTTTTACTAAGTATAGGTTTGCGTTTGACCATTGTGGTCATTGGCTCTCAAGTGCGGTAAATTCTTACACTTTACTATAAGTACTCATCTCAGTTTTTTTTAAATTTTTATTTTGGCTAAAACAAACAATCAATATACATGAAACAATAAATATTGAATACAAAATCTTATCATAATATTATAGATAAGCAATCCTGTATCACAGTATGTCAGCAATCTGTGCTACTAATCCAGAACCTATTTTTTCATGAGTATGTTTTGCAAGTCAGCTTTTACTCCTTTATATAAAATTAGCTGATCCCCGCGGTTTCACCCACGTTCCTAGTGTATTTTTTTCATACAAACCTTCTCCTGACAATAACGAACACATAAAAGAAAGATTTATCCAATTTGTTGCAGTCGTTCGGAAGTTATGAGCGTACAAACATTTCGGCGATCCATTTTTATTTATAAAGATATATAGATATAAATTTTCAACTATTAAGAAATAATACTTACAATTGAGATACGATCAAAACATATCATGTCTACTAAATACATAGCTACGTTGTCTTCGTCTGAAGATGTATCGATTTATCTTCATAGGTTCAGACTAATCGAGTTATGGCATATGGACGTGCAGCCAAGTGTTCGCTTTGTTAGTCTCCACAACATATTGTTATTATGTGAGTATAATAAAGTTATTAAGCGCTTTGAGCTGGCTGCTCATTTTGTTAGTAATTCAGTTGCGGATGAAGGAATTCATAATTATAATATTGATATTTTTTTAGTTAAGATTAGATGAGGGGCTAGGGTGGAAAGGATAAATATATAGGAATACGCTGACATCATGATAATATACTCTACTTGTCAATCCATAGGTTGTAGGTTCGATTCCCACCCAGTGATATATCTAAATAAATAAATACCTTGGGATTCCTCACACATGGCCAAACTAAGATTCCAAACTAAGCAGAGCTTCTATCGAAATCAGATAACATATTACTATTTTCTTTTTTCAAAATAATATTATATAGTTATTTAGATATTTACACTCAGACTCAGAACAGACAGATTCACACTCACAAAAAAAAAAAAAAAAATTGTATCACGGTATCTAACTACTGCAACTGATCTACCTTATACCATAAATATTATCATGTATTTGACTAAAATATACTACTGAATATGTTACTCGTACAATGCACCCAACGCAACCTACTAAACTAACATCCTTACCTGTCCCAGCCACTCTTTCTCATATTATATTGAACGAGAACAATCAACAATGAAATAAACCAACCGCACGGATTCAAAGCCACAGATAATAAAAAGATAAGCACAAAGGGGCAAACCTTAAAGCAATTTCGAAGCGTCTTAGGGCGTTTTGGTTTAATCTATTTTTGAGCCATAACTCGTTGGTTGGTCAAAGGGAAGCTTTCGCAAAGTATTCCAACGAGAACCATCCACCTCAAAAGGGGTGCTTCAAAGGGTGGAAACGGAAAATAAAATAAATTTTCCGTAAAAAAATGAAATGTTAACGTTTGAGAACGATAAGTTGTTAAAAGGTTTGTTGCGGTGGTTCTGAACTAATTCTTTAAAATTTACAATTTAATTGTTCTATAGTATAGTATTTTTAACATTCATTATTAGTTTATCCTAAATTATCTACTTATTAAATTATTTGGGAACCAACGTAATAGAGTCATCGCTTATGCAAATTTTTAAAACGATGTCAGCACTGCCTAGATTTATAATTGGTAAAAAATGTGCAAACTAGCCAAATAATATATTTACTAATACTTTGCAAAATACCAGCAGATATTTCGAAATGTTGCATTTGTCATGCTGAATAATTTTGACTTTGAGAACAACATTGAATTTACGAAAATGAATTCAATATAATTAATGTGAAATTTTGGTTAAACGATGAAAAAGCTCTATTTAAAAAAAAAAGTGTGTGTGTGTGCAAGTCACACATGGTAGAAGTGAAACTTCTGAAAAGTTCCTGATTAAAGTTCTGACGGAAGTAACGCTTACTAAAAAACATTGGTTGCCAAACCTTTATATTTTAAGATGTCAGACATTAATTCAAAACTAAGAAGATAAATAAGATCAATGGCTAGGCTGTATGAGCTAGAACCCTTTGCCTTCCAAAATACGGGAAAACATAATAAAAGCAACATGGCGCGTAACCGAAAAACGTGCCGATTTGCTACAAAAATTTATCCCATACGTCGATAAAGAAGTTTCACTTCAAATATACGATACTTATATTTATGAACATTAAACTTTAGTTAAAAAAGAAACATCCAACATATTATATCACACATACTAACATGTATTGGACTTGTTAGTTCATAGATTTCGTATCAAGTCATTAAAAACTAAAATTTGTGTAATAAAGATTTAATTACCAAAGTTTGTTGAACAATATTAATGGCTTATTGATATTAATAAGCCAATAAGCCAAAGTTGGCTGATGTTTGCACTAGTTACTAGGATAAATCCCTCATAGTTTTCAGTGCTTATATTTTAATGTGTACTAAAATTGTTACTGTTCGAAACAAATTATCAAAATTAGTGTTTGTATTCAGTGTTCTTAGGTGAACTGTTCTATTTTCAAAATGAAAAAAATACTCCCTTATTTTCCTGAAGCCTAGGCATCCTCCTAGGCATTATATATCCTTAATTAACAGTATAGACACTTGGGATATTAATTTCAACTTGATTCCCTCCACGCATTCTACAGAAAATATTTCTTGACAACAGAGAAACGGACAACGAAATGATCCTTTCGTACGGTCAGCAACATAAGTAGCTGAACAGATACAAATTTACAAAACATCTGTTCACTAAAACTATTTATAGTATGTAGGTTTTTGAAGACATACATTTTTAAAACACCACTTTACTTTATTTTTCCATATTATGGATACTTATAGTGTACAAGTATTTTTGGAGCTGTGTTTAGACGTTGAAAAAAACACCCATTAAGCCTGCTATCCCAAAACTTGTTCACATTGTTACACATCATAACATTATACGGACGGTTTATTACAAACGGCAATGCGACAAAAGTTATAAACTAGCAAGTTTACTGGAATGGAAATACGAGTAGTCAACAGTTTGAGCCAGTTTCCAAGTATAGTGAACACCTACTTACCTGCCGCCTTAGAATATAAGATAGATTATGATGTGATAGCAGTTTAGATTTACAAATATTTTCTTTAAATTTGGGTACGATAATATGTAGGTATACTTGGTCCGCTTGTCATCATTCTAAATATTTCTGTGAAAAAATTGTGTAGGATATGTACACGTAGTAATATTTTTACCTACTTGATCATTCAAATTTAAGACATTTTGACTTAATTTTCTATAATATCGTGAAGCCACCATTTAGTCAGGACTTTACCCCAGCTGCAAACACCATGTCTGACCGTGGTTCTATAGTGAACTATTTTTTAAAATATTAATATTAAAGTCTCCAATGAATTATTGTCACTAGTTTAAATCCACCAAGCACCAGTTGGATCCAGTAACATCTAGTTGAAACCGGATCTTTTTACGGGAGCCATCCCATCAATTATTTGTCAACGAAAACTGTAAAGGTGTACTTGAAGATAAATTTTATGTTCCAGACGGTGTGAAATTGCTAGTTTTACGTTCGGAAACTAAGGATCGTTCTAAATTATTAACAGATCGAATGGGATAGGACAAGTTTAGTGTCACGGATAGGGAATAAAAACGTTTTGGGTTTGTAAATAAAAAATAGCTTTAGGAATGAAAATGCGTGACCATAGATACCGAAGAGTTACTGCGTTACTCAGAAATACATTAGCTTTGTGTGTAAGTATATCTAAAAAGTTTATATTTAGAAAGAAGAAAAGAAATAAAGTTTTTTTTTAATTTTATGCACGCATCCAACGCACACAGCTTCAACAAGTTTAGCTATATCATTTACCTACCTAAACTATCTTATCAGGATAAAATAGTTTAGGTAGGAGTAGTTCTGGAGTGAACCTAAACTTAAGTTTCGGTAAATTTATTTCAAATTATTTTTTGAATGCTTATATTTTTTATTCGACAGATAAGTAGTTGCTTTCGGAGTGGTTAAAGTGTGATTTCTCTAAAGCATTACTCAAATTCAGAAATTTATAACTTTTTAAAGCAGTTTAAATAAGAAATTGAGACGATTTTGAAAAAAAGTAATTAGATAAGATTATTGTAGAGGATTTGCCGACAAATGTAATCTGAATACATTTCTTGTTTTTGTTATATTTTTTTCGTGACGTGTGCATGAATGAGACCCTCTACGCGTGGAACGTAAATAAAGGTATGTTTAAAGCCTCATAAAGCTAACAAAAGTGGCGTCAAATTAAAAAATAAAATATGTATTGGAAACTTCAAATCTCACACTTTAAAATAACGTAAAATATATTTCATTTATTGCTTTTCTAATGACTAAAAAACAACATTTCTTTTCTGATAAATTCCGCAAGAACACTGATTTTAGGGAGACTGGAGCCTTAAGGTTATATATTTCACTATCACTAAAATAATAATTTTTAGTCAGATTATTACATTTAGTTCATAGAGTATAAAAAAAAAAAAATGTTGCGTATATAATAAGAGTCAGATCCTTCTAGACTTTGTGTGCTTTGTGTGCTGCCACGTCATAACTTACCATGGTAATATTGTGGTCAAACGTAGGCCTATATATTTTTATTATATCATTTATTCATATATTTCCTATTAAATTACATTTTTAAGTTATAAAAAAGATACATATAAAAATATTCTTAAAAAATCCCCACCGGTATCGGGAACAGGGTCCTATAGTTACCGGTGGTCAAGGCTCCAGAGAGAGGAACTTACTCACTATGCGTGCCGTCTCCAGGAGCACTGCTTTCTGAATTTGGCCCTTGATCCAACCAAATAAACGATAAATTAAAATAATAAAGGTTTAATAATATTTTATTATTACTATAATAACTAACTTATAAACTAACACATCTGGTGATCAGCATGTCTTGTGATACATAGGCCTCTTCCAGCTGCTACCATTCTTTTCTATCTTTAGCTTTCCTTGACCAGATAGCCTCTCCAATATTTCTAATGTCGTCTGTCCATCTTATACCTGTCTGCCCCGTCTCCTTTTGCCATCACGTGGTTGCCATTCTATTATATTTTTGGCCTTCTGTCTCTTGTCATGTCATTGTCCGGTCTATCTCCATTTCAACTGTATTGTTTTCGTTATTATATCTTCCACATTGGTTAAGGCGACGCCTTGAAGATTTTGGTTGCAAGGATTCCGATTTTTCTCAGCAATGACTGAAGCGAACGAACTGAAATTTATTGTAAGAATTCATCATGTTTTTGAATTTATTTTTTACGTGGCATAACACGATTGGTTAACTTTTATAACACAAAATAATTAATCAAAAATACCTCTTTAAAATAAGAGATTCCAATTTTACCGACATTGAGGATGGATTTGAGGTTCTAAAATTTCTACATATATTAATTGAAACTGATACTATAAATTGTACATAGATTTTATGAGATATATTTGTAGTTTTTAAATTAAACAATAAAAACCATTTTGTCGCATACGCCCGTTCCGTTTACGCGGGTTTTCTATGAGAGGTCGCTATAGTAGGGAGCGGGACGCAGCACGTTGAATTTCAGATTTTTAAGCTTAACGCGGCGTCACCTTAAGGATCTTATTTCTTCTGCGATCTTTTATCGTAGCGCATATAATATTAACCTAATATGCATCCACAACATTTCACACATCTTGACTGTAATCATAAAAACGACACCTCATAGCTTAAACATGCCATTTGCAAATGAAAATGAGGATGAGTTCATTAAAAATGCACGACCACTTGAAGTCCACTGACAATAATGAAGTGCAACGTATCCGGGTGAACACTGGAAAAACACCTAGAGCGATAATGTAATCCGACATAAATTATTCAGAGAACCATACGAATTAATTCGAAAGCTTTTTATTTCATGCCGCGTAGTTACAGGGCGAGTGGGAAAATATTAAAAACACTCTCAATTCGTCTAATCTACTAATTTTAAAAACATATTTAATAATATTAAAAACAACACCACGCTAAGTGTGTTGGTTTTAATTAAAATACCTACTAATTTTATCTTATCTTACTAATATTATGAATGCGAAGTTTATAATATGTGAGTGAGTGTGTGTGAGTTTGTTACCATTTAACTCTAACTATGTTCTGGATTAACATTATATAGTCTTATACCGCGGGTGAAATCGCGAGGCAGAAGCTAGTATTATAATAAATGCAAATATTTTATGACTTTGTTTTGTTTGGTGAGGTTGTTGTATGAAATGTTATTCAGATATTTATCAATAAGTCTTAAATCAGTATTTAGCCTGCAACGTACACTCAAGCACAGTTTCGTCCGCTTTCATAAGGGACTATATGCAGATGCATTAACAAAATGGCCGACTGTAATGCCATTACATTATTTTCTCCAGTGCGCCTTTCCCGGTTATACTGTTTATCTATTTAGGTGTTATGAGATGAATATAGAATTTAGATGGTTTTTTTTTTTTTAGGTTAAAAAATTCAACCTTTTTCTGTAAGAAATAAACAATAACTTCACACTTTTGAAGTCATATTTGGAATATTATATGAACTTTGGTATTGTAAATCTAAATTTTAAATAGAAATTAGAAGTAAATGGAAATTGTTCAGCAATTCCAATAAATCTTATATAACATAAGAAGATATTATTATTATAAAAAACGTTATGGAATTGAATAAATAAAATATTGGTTCGTACAAAAATTAAATTGATTTAAAGCTAGGCATAATTATTAATATTTTTTTTTTCTATAGATAATATAATACAAAATGAAAATATTAATTTCATTAAACATTAGGTATAATTAATTATTAATAGGTAATGCTTAACACAGTCGGTGCAAGATTGTGGCCGCAAATTATCCGGAAAGCTTAACCGGACGGAGCTCCTCGATATCCGGCTTTAAGCGGGTATAACTGGTTCTTACAGTTTAAAACTACTAATGGAATTCTAATTCTCACTTCGAGAGTTTGTTGAATGGTTAAAATGTTGTATTTTAATTTTCAATTAGAACGTAGAGGTTTTATTAAAATATTGTATTTTTTTTATGAAGTCAAATGTAATTATTGATTATATGATTTGCGTGTTAGAGATAAAATAATTTACGCCCTCTTCTTGAGTCCATGACTACAACTAGCCATCTGCGAATTTACATCAAAATCGGCTTTAATCGTTTCAAACTTATGAATACCTTGGAATAACATAAAGGGTACTTTTTATCCCGGGAAAACATAAGATGCCTCGGGAATGCAGGTGAAACCGCGGTGTGGGAGCTAGACTATAATTACATCAAATTCAAGCATCACGTATTTAATAATTTCATTTAGAAACATCAGCAAATATTAATAAATAAGGAAAAAGAATCGGCCAAGTGCGAGTCGGACTCGCGCACGGAGGGTTCCGTATAAAAACGGCAAATAAATCGCGTTTGTTGTATGGGAGTCGTCCTTAAATTTTTATTTTGTTTTTAGTTTTGTTGTTAGCGGCAACAGAAATACATAATTTGTGAAAATTTCAACTGTCTAGCTATCGCAGTTCTTGATATTCAGCCTGATGACAGACAGACGGACAGACAGCGAAGTCTTGTAATAGGGTCCCGTTTTTACCCTTTGGGTACGGAACCCTAACAAACACTAAATCAATATTAGATGATATGAGTTCCTAAGGATAGGTACATTTAATCTCGTAATAAGAAACCCACCGATATGTAGCATCGAAACGGTATCTCATTGAACGCAGCAATCGACGAAGGCCCATAATAAATTCCTAAGAATCACTTTACTGCAAAAATACTCGGCGCTCACACAAATTTCACTTAACCAGGCTTCGGGGAAACTTTTATGGGGCGCTGTGCGCCTATAAAAATAACAATGCTGGGCCGTAATAATGTATTTTAGTGTATATTTTGTATTAGTACAAAAATATAATAAAATTACTCAACGGGTTTAAGCGCAAAGGTTTTTTATAGCTTTTTTAGTAGCAGTACAGAAGAAAGAGTAAACAAATTAGATGGTTTTAGGGTCCTGTCTTACCAACAAGCTTCGATTAGTTAGCGAACAGCTTTTGTTGGTCTTTTGCTAAGTACAGCAAGTATATCAGGTTATTATTAATTTTCATACAGGCATTTTTTCCATAATTACACGTAATATATGAGTTTTCAGTATATGATGAACAAAATCCAACTATCCTACTAATATTTTAAATGTGAATGTTTGTATGTATGGATGTTTATGACTCTATTACTCATAAAGGGCCAATCCATTCAGGATTTAGATGCGACTTAGTACATAGATAGATCATACCCTGGAATAACATATACAGAGTGGTGACGACATAAAGACATTAAATGAAAATACGATCCCCACTAGTTAATAAAAACACTTTAAAATTATCAAATATGTTATTACACCAAATTCCAAAAATCAAAACTTTCAAACAAACAATGCGAAAATAATCTAAATTTAACACAACAGCCTTTATAATATTGTCTACTAACCTAACCTCATCTGACCTGTAGGCACTGCACGTAAGAGCGGCAACATCGCTCCTGATCAATAATGTGGCGGTCTACTTAAATTTTTAAAGTAAAAAAATAATCCTGCGCCTAAACCGTTCATTATAATTTGATAACTTTTGGTATACGTACTACTAACGCGATACCTAGTATGTGGTTTCAATTAATGTCGTATTATCCCCACCACTCTGTAGCGTAATATAATTACTAGTTTGAAACCTGTTCAGATTATATTATTTTTTATTTATTTTTCTTGTTTTTTTTTTTGTTGTTGTTTATAGATAGGTACATATTATAAAGATAAAGATATTTATTTGCGAGAATATGGTAACATAAGATATAAATACATTGTATATTATATTGCTTTCGAAATTGTTAAACATTTAAGGGAAAATGTAACCTTGTTAACTCAACAACCTTGCTGGTTCTTCTCTGTTAAAGGCGTATTCCGAATCGGTGGTAACTTCAGTAGCTTCGACGTTCATAAGTGCCCTTTTAGTGCCTAAACTGAATAAATGGCTTTGACTTAGCAAAATAAGCGCCTTTATATTATCATATTCACATCTACTTACATGTTAGTACAAGTCATGTAGATTTTTTAGCAAAAAAAAATATTAAGAGCTATGCGACATTTACTTAACAAGGTTGTCTTACACATAAACACGTCAAGGTGAGACGTGTCGTAGCAATGCTACGAGTCTACAAGTATTGAGTTACTTAAGAGCACGTAGTTGCATACCTACGCGTGTATGCCGTAGCGTGCTACGAGGACTAGTTTGTCATGTAAGGATAGACGCACACACGCAATATTGTTGACAAATATATTGTTGTACAATATTTACAATAGTATTGTTCAATATTAGGCCCGCACACTGCACAATATAATTGACAATAAAAATGGACAGAAACGGGCTCAGTCACGTATCGCTCCTAGAACCGCGTGGAAGTATTATCCAAATGGATCGTAAGAAAAAAGTTGTCATTGTTATAGTGATTGTCGCACTAACTGTCTTGACCAACAAAAGGCAATCAAAAAGAAAACGATGGGTTAAAGATTGGATGCGAAAAAGAGCTGAATTGACCCACCATCATCTAATAAATGAACTACGAACAGACAAAGACAATTTCATTATTATTATTATTTTTATTATGCCTTATTCTTCTTTGTTTTGTCGTGATAAGCCTCTATGGAAGTATTCAAAAGCTCTGGAAATCTTTCCCGTCTTTCCCGTCATCATCTAATTAGGTCTTTCAAATGTTCCTTTTCTGTAGGAGAAACACTGTCGACACTATCTTCGTCTTCCATTTTCAAAAATGCATACGTACGCGGCGAACGTCGAATGTTTCTTCGTAACTAAAATATTGTCTCTAGCCCGCACACGCACTGTAATATTTAAAATAACCCTGCCTGCCACTGATATTGTCGTAAATATTTCAGAATTTCTAGAAATCTACAATGATATTGATCAATATCACAATATGGCCCGCATACACACAATATTATTGACAATATTTACATTATTGTCAATAATATTGCGTGTGTGCGACTAGCCTAAAAGTACTTTATTGACAATAAACTGACAGTTTTACTACGGCGTAGTCGCTCGTAGTACTGCTACGAATTTTAGTCAAATAAAATTTTGATAATTTTCAAAAAAAATATAACAGCGTTTGAAGCATTTTTTTTACTTAAGGGTAAAAATCACGGGAACTGAACTCAATGAAACAATTTTGTGTTAAAATTAAATTAATTATCAGACTCAATGTCAAATATACAAGTGCGGCAAATCCATTGAAAGCGAGTGACCCGTACATTACCTGTGGCCATGGTAATGCCAAACGTTGCCTACAGCTACAGTGTATACACGAATAACCCATTATGTTATAGGGTAAATAGTTACAAAGATTATGTAATAATACAGATGGTTATTTAAATATTATAGGAGATGTAAATATTGTTTTCGTTTTGGCAAGATTTATACCCGCAATGCGTATTTATTATTTTGAATTTTTGTTGGGAGATATTGGTACTTCTTTTTTTTTATGGTGGGGATATCCTCATGGAAACCCGGGCGACTTCGGGGAAGCGCCTAGGTTATGTCAGATTCGTACTGACTAAAATCCCACCGTATTCCTTCTCTGCCGTATGGTGTGGCTGCAGAATCAGGCGTGTTCTCAACCACCTGCCCCGCCAACGACACCCTCCCTTCACAGAGCCCTCATATTTGGGGCGGGGTGCCCAGGAATACTTGGGCCCCTCGAGCACGGGACCCTTAACGTCGGCGGCAGATCCCCCGATCTACCGCCCACAGGTCCCCGTTAGGGCGGCATCCGGCCCGCAAAGGCCAAACGCCGCCCGCCACGTCGTCAGCGGCGGATAGGGAGCGAGTCGACGCTGTCTTCCCGTTCCCGCTCCGCCACTTCCATCTGCGACATAACTGCGTCGCAGAATAATTTCAATCATTTTTTTATGAGAAAAACCCTTTAAAATTTTATCAAGTTTTTAGTATATCTATGCTCATGAGTGTACCTGTTGTTTAATTTTTTTATAGTTATGCTTTGGTAATTATACCTAACTGCCATGATGAACGCTTTGAATAAGTTCGGCACGTAAGGCCAAACTATAGCCCTTGTTCTTTAATTTAACAAACTGTCCCATCTACATTTATATAGAATTACTCTTTGCACTGCAACCCGGACAGTAGCTGCAGGGCACGATAGGCCCACGGACAATAGGCGTCAGTGGACTGTAAACTAGATAGGACCTTAAATTAATTAATGGTAGAGGGTAGATACGAATCTTTTGTCCCATTATAAATAAAGGTTTCATATAAGATATGTATATTCCCGTTTATTATTTCGCATAAAGGACACTGATATATGTCTATCCCTTTCTCTCTTTAGGCATCCTTTGTTGGCATGTCATGGCTCCCTTGGGTGGTATTGCTTTATAGCCCTGGACATTTGATGGTACGTAGAAGATAACTGGATCTCATATTTGTATAGTAACTTGAGATGTCAAATTATCAAGCATATTACGCCCGTAGTACACTCTTAGAAAATATCGTAGAGCTTTTCGTAGCACATGCTACGAACGTAGAAAGTAATACTTATAAGCTTGGTTATTATTCTAATATAAGAATATTCATAAGTATGATTTATTATAGGTGCTTGAAACGTTAAATTTCGTTAATGTTTGTTTTGAGATCTCATTAATAATGCATAGAATGTCGGTTGCAAAATTTATTTTGAATCAAAAACAAAAGGATATCGTTACGAATCAAAATATCAAATACTTAACGAAATTGGAGCCGGCCTAAAATTATCATTAATTTTCAAATTTAAATTGCAAAAAGTATCTCTGAACGCAAGTATTCGGTTTAATTTATACAAAAAAACTTTGGTCGAAGCAAAAGATGAGAAAAATTTGTTATCATAAATTTACGTAAACAGGGATACCTCAGTCATGAATAATTGAAAAAAAAAAATGCGTAATTTGAAACATTTGAATGAATGTTAATCTTAAGAGTTCCGTAATTTTATCGGAACCAATGATTAATTGTCAAATTTCAAAAGGTGGGTATGTTATTTTATATATATAATGTAGCAATTTAAAATTACTTTGGATAAACTTTTATAGAAATTATCATTTTCAAATGTAATTTCACAGTCTTTACCTATACATTAAAACTACCGTGCCTGTTCATTGAAATATAATATTTAGGTAATTATAGCTAATTAGGGTAACAGAAGGCGCTAAGATTAACATAATGCATAGATACTATTTATTTTCATAGTTTGTCTGTTTAACACGTTAATCTCGGAAACCACTGATTGGATGGAATTTTCACAAGCTAATTAAACTATAATAAGCGTAGAATTGGTTTCGTTTTATCGAAATAAGTTGAAGAAAAGAAAATATATAGAAAACAGCTGGTGAAAAGCTTGTGCATAATAAAATGTCTTTGAAAATCCACGGTAACATACCGACCGACAGTTTCAGAACACTTTTACATAAAACTCTTAAAAGGAAAAAGAAATCACCGCACTCGTACATAAAAGGTGAAGTTCATTCAACTTCGCCGAAGTCTCAGGAAAGATTTGAATCGTAAAACATTTACATCTTTCTACTAAGACTAACAATTCATATAAAAAGGCACTGGAAGTTCCATTGGAAGTTGTAGACGGATCTAAAGGTTGTTGCAGATTTAGGCATTTACTTGTTAGAGTTGGTATTTGCACTTAAGACACAGTTGCCTTCTAGGCTTTATAAACGTTGGCAACCCTGGTAATTCCCCTGGTATTGCTAATATCCATAAGCAACGTTAGTTGCTTCCTATCAGGTAGAGCGCCTACCTTGCTTACCAGTCTTCCGACCTAAAAATATGACAAAAAAGTATATATATAAAGTATATATGAGTGGAATTAGCAAGGACAAGCACAAGAAGTTTTGTCAAAAAAACTTTATTACCAACACAATAGTGAAAGAAAGAAAGAAGAAAGAAAAACTATTTATTGACCCACAAAGTCGCAACACATGTGAATGTCTTAAAACTAATAGGTTCTTACATAAGTACTACTAAACTAATTAGTGTGTGTTGCGCGGGGTCAAAAGGTCCCTACCTCAGCATAATGTTACACTGCTCGTAAGTAGCAGTGCAACGCTGGTATTCTGGCAGAGCCTTAACCGGAAGAGTGACGACACGAATATGAATAATAATAAGTATATAAATGTGTTTGTAAAATAGTACCTACATGTATTATTAATTTATATAATAAAAAATTAATATATAATAATAAATAGTTATAAAAATAATAATAACAACAATAGACTCAACCTTAATAAAAAGAAAATATACCTACTTACTCTGTGACCTACGGTGACACCTTATTTGCAAGCCATGCCAGTGCCACAGATAAATATGCAAAACTATACACTAAATGGTCATTGGTGAAATTCAACTCAAGAAATTAATAGGTATAAATAATAGTTATAAGAATATTCAAAATTATAAGAGGAGATCACAAAACTAAATAGTGTTTTGTCTTTGTAACTCAAGAAGTTGTTTCTTCAGCGCTATTCTGAAGGTTTTAACAGTATTTAAGGCACGAATTGGTGGAGGAAGGTCGTTCCAGCACCGAGAAGCAGCAAATCTAAAGGAACCACGAAATGCCATGGAACGATGGCTTGGTGTGACTAGAACAAAAGTGCATGCCCTACGATGAATTCTGGCTTGAGTTTGCGCCCACACCAACTTATCAAAAAGGTACCTAGGAGCCTTTTCCTTAATAAGACCGAAAAGAAGCACTGAAAGATGTAACTTTCTACGTGATGTCATTTTTAGAAGGTTGGAAGAATTTAGATATGGGGTGATGTGCGACCGTGGGGGGACATGGAAACAGAAACGACCACAGGCATTTTGCACGCGCTGGATTAACTTCTCGGTCCTTCCAAGCAAACAAGGGCCGTACACCGTGTCGCAGTAGTTAAGTCTAGACAGTACCAGAGACTCACAAAGCAAAATTCTGACCTCTTCACTAATGTATGGACGGATCTTATATAATAATTTTAAACGATAAAAGCAGTTATACACACACTGAGCCACATGCTTTTCAAATCGAAGATGGCTGTCTATAATCAGTCCAAGATTTTTAGCTTCTTTGACACATTCGACCGCTTCTCCATCCACCATGATGTTAATCGAGAATAAGGCGTCACACATGATTTTTTGGATGTTACTTTTAGAACCCACCAGCATAAATTTTGACTTCTTGGGGTTGATTACTAAAGAGTTAGCTCTCGACCAATCAGATATGCGTTCTAAGTCAGAGTTTACTTTATTTACGGCACCAGCCAAGGTGGAAGGAAGAAATGAAAGATGCAACTGCAGATCGTCGGCATATTGATGGTGCTTACAGTGAATAATTTCATTTGTTATGTCAGCACTATAAAGCACGAATAGTATGGGCCCCAATATTGAACCCTGAGGAACACCGCGAGGGACAGCCTGGAGGGTGGACTTTAAAGTACACCCATTCGGTAGTGCCAATTCTACAAACTGTTGCCTGCGGTCTAAATAACTGTGAAACCAATTAATAGCCATGGGGTCAAAGCCATAGAAGGCGAGCTTAGATAACAGCAGTGATATATTCAATGCATCAAATGCACGAGAAAAATCGAGTAACACTAGCAAGCTGACCATCCCATTGTCTTGAGCCTCAAGCATATTGCCAACAACATCAAGGAGGGCGGTTGCTGTGCTATGACCTTTACGGAAACCTGATTGAGTCTGAGGAAGGATGCTATTGTCCTCTAAGTACTTGGTAAGCTGTAGGCATACCACCTTCTCTAACACCTTAGAGATACAAGGAAGGATACTGATGGGTCGCAAGTCCTGTATTGTGGAAGGGTTGTTATTTTTTGGGATTGGTTTAACAACGGCAACCTTCCATGGATCAGGAAATGCTCCACTACTTATTGAGCTGTTAACAATTGTGGTTATTGTATCTAGGGATTGAGGGAGTGTCATTAACAGCATGTCCAATGAAATGCCATCAATGCCTTGTGCATTTGATTTCAGCCCACGGATAACTGTCAACACTGTATCTCTGCTTACGGTATTTAAACAAAAAGTCTCAGAGCCAAACCTGTGGTGCTCATAGAAAGTTAACCGCGAGATGGGTACAATATCTATACCAGGTACACTAAGAAAATGCGAATTGACAAGGTCAGGGTCAGCAAATTGTGATGGAAGTTCTGGAGCCTGCTTCTTATTGGGTAATATGTTATTTTTTAAATTTTTCCATAGTTTTTTTGAATCTTTAATGTGGGTGTTAATGTGTTGATTGAAATATGTTTTTTTCTCACTCTCTATGGCTGCAATAACAATATGTTTCATGCTTTTGTAGCATTTTTTAAAAACTATTGTTTGAAAACCTTTATACTTTTTGTGGTAGTCATCCCGTATACGGATCATAGCTTTAATGGTATCAGTGATCCATGGGTGGGGAGGGTTCTTAAATTTCCGTGTCTTGGTAGGTGCATGTAAATCAAAAAGGGTCCTAACAAAGTGAGTGAATGTGGCTACTTGGCTATTGATGTCTGTATCAACATTAAAACAGTTCCAAGGAACAATATTGAGGTCATTATTAAATTGGTCCAGCTGAATACTCTTGAGCGACCTATAAGTGATCAGGCGAGGAGGAGGTTTAACCTTTTTGATGTTAAGTTCAACCAAGAGCATTGCATGGCCTCCCAGATCTGGGGTGTATTTGAGTGTAACTTTTCGCACATGAGCATCAGTACAAGCAATATCTATTAAAGTTTGGCTATTCTCAGTAAAGTGTGTAGGCTCTGAAACAACTTGCTTTAGATTAAGACACTGTAAGAATTCTTCAAATAACTTAGCTTTCATGGTACTTGGGTTGAGGAGATCTATATTAAAATCACCCAGCAAGATCAGCTTATCACATTTCCCAAAAGAAACAACTGAGTCAGTTAACGCATCCAGAAACAAGTTTACGTCTTGCCATGGTGGCCTATATGCAGTCCCGATGATGAGTTCCACACCAGATACACTCATACGCAGCCACATTTGTTCAACTGTAGATGTTGGTGGATGGGAGCATATACGCGCCGAGATACCCTTTCGTATATAAAAACCTAATCCACCCCCTCGGCCTCCACGCACTGCGCCAGATCTCGGAGTATGTCGCAAACGAAACCCTACAACCACCGGAGCCTTCTCGTCCTCCCCTGCTCTAAGCCAGGTTTCATTGATGGCCATTATGTCTGGCATCAACTCCTCCATGGCCACAATAAACTCCTCATGCCCTGTGTTAAGCGACCCTGCATTAAAAAGTCCAACTTTGAGGTGGCGTGTTTCAATCATTGTAATATAAATAATAAACAAGTAAACAGTAGGTTCTGCGAACATGTAAAATTGTGTGATACTGAGTAGCTTGCATTTCAATGTATAATTTCAAAGCGCTAATTTGAATTGCTGTAGTTAAAAACTGAATAACATATAAAAGTAAAATAAATAAAAGATAATATATTAAATTATTGAGTGATATAAAAATTATAAATTGAACAATATAAGTACAAATACGTAATAGTACATAATAATGTAATAGTTTAAAATTAATAAACAGTGCATGGTTAATTAAATAGTTTAAATTATTTTCCCCCGCACAACATACACGAAAATATATGGCCCAATAAAGACACACAAGAGATAACATTAAAATAATAAACAAATAAAGAACAATACAAAAAGAATAATTAACTATTATACATCTAACATTACAGATAAATTCAAACCGATTCCAGTCCAAAAACCCTATGAAAGTCGGTGTCGGAATGTATATGATGGGCTGGCTTGCCATCAGCCTGCCGCGCAAAAATGCGTCCTCGCCTTGTCCAAAAGTACCGCCACTGAAGCTTACGGCACTCCTCGCGGACACGGTTAAACAGCTGACGATTGGCACGAGTCAACCTCTCGTTCAGGAATATGCGTCCACGCGGCGCGGTACCGGGGCCACCAGCGTCGGCGACGGTGAGGGCGCGGCGCACGCGAGCGGCGCGCAATAGCTCGTCGCGCAGGGATCGGCGGGCCAGCCGCACCACGACGCGGCGCGAGCGCGCGCCCCCTGCCGCCCCTTGAGAGTCACCACCTGGCAACGGCGGGGCACCCACCCGCTCCGCATATACTATGTCACGATCATCCAATGAGACGCCCAGTCTAGTAGCTAGCACAGAAATAGTGTGCACGATATTCTCACCCTTCTCCTCGGGGAGGTGTCCTATTTCGAGGTCCGATAGGAGGGCCTCCTGGTCCCGGTCTCCGAGCTCCTGCTTGAGCTGCGCTACCGTACGTTCGAGCTTCGTGACATCAGCCGGGGGGGCAGCTTCGCGTCGCTCCAATTCCTCCAGCCTTTGCTCCATGGTCTCGATGCGCGCATTGACCCCAGCGAGAAGAACGCGGTGTTCGGCCATCTCCCGCCGGAAGTCCCGCATCTCAGCCACGTACTCAGCGAGTTCACGGCGCAGCAGAGAGACACCCTCGGCCGCGGCGGCGGCATTGGCGGCGACGATAGCGAAAGTCGTTTCAGGCTGTGTCGGGTTCGCTTGATGTTCCTGTCGGCTGGTGACCTTATCTTCATCACCAGAACCCTCGCTGTGGAGTCCTTTCACTGGCGTCTCAGCGTTATCGCCTTTCGGCTTCTTAGGTTTACAACTGGGGCAGGTCCAAGTAGCCCCGACCCGCGATGCCTCACTCAGCCCGACACAGGAACGATGAAAGGTCCCAGAGCACTTGCCACATCTAGCAACCTCACCCTTATCGGATGCAAACCTACCGCAGGCCGTACACTTAACCATTTTAGACTTCACGTAAAATTAAACTGGTTAATAAAAACGTTGATATGGGATACCGCTAGATGGCGGTAATAGCAGTAATGTCAAAACGGTTTGAGTCGACGCTGTCTAATCTGTACGTAATTAAGTAGCAATTTGCGGGTAAAAGCACAAATAACTCGATGACAGTCACAAAGAACAATAAGATTAAGCGACAATACAGTTACTTTTAAAGAAATATCGCTGCACATTCACTTAGATAACACTTTATGTGAAGTATGAGGTTTGCTGTAGCACTATCCAACGTATATTGGAGGTCAGTGTGGACTCAGATTATTTTTATGATATAATCAAACACTATAGTGATCTCAAGCAAACGACGTCCGTGACGTCACTCGTAGTGATGCGACGGTATGATTTTATGCATAAAAAAAGAGTGTGTGTACTTATGTACACGCGTTAGAAGTTATACTTCTTTGGCGTATGAAAAAAAAAAAAAAACTAAAATGCAGTAGTGATCAACGATAAATATTAAAATGAATCAATAAAACAAAACAAAAAAAACAAAAAATTAGATAAAAATGTAATAGTTTATAATTTACGATGTAAATAAATTATACATACCGACAATTAACCTCAAATCTATAAATGCACTTAAAACAGTGTATTGAAACCTCATTTAGCAGCTAACTTCATACTGTCGGTTTTTTTCTGTCGGTGTGCGCGCGCATCATAAAAATTCACTCTCATCATTTTTCCCAATCGCGACAAAAGTAGTATAACTTCAAAAATAAAAGGTCTTGATAAATAGACAGACAGACGGACAACGATGTGATCCCCTATTTTCTTTTTGAGGTTCGAAACTCAAAAAACACGTGATATCAATTTATTGTGAAGCAAAAAGGAGTTTTTATATAAAAGTACATACGGATGGAGCATGAATTGAGAACCGCCTCCCTATGTTTATTTGTTGTTTTTTTTTAAAGTCAGTTGAAAGTAGACATACATTCGTATGGTCCGACTGCTATTTTTACCATGACTAATACATGTGACTGCGCAAGTCTATGAGTGTCTTTAGATCAAAGTTGTCCTACGCTCTTGGTACATTAACTACAGTACAGCAAGTTGACCTGTATTAACAAACTTGGGTGTTCGCGGATGGAATGCTAACCCACTTGCTAAGTTGCTTGTTTGTGGGCGATCAAAAACAGTTGGTCGACACACAGTTGGTTTGTTTGGCCAACGTTTTTTACAACGTTTAAGCTCTAGGAACCTTTTTAGGGTGCATAAGTACTTTTCTAAGAAGTTCGAAGCAAGAAAATCAACAGTGATATAATTTAAATGACGTGACTTTTTTTAAATAAAATCTAGTTTGTTGGTCAAGTGGTCTACTCGGGTTACATGATTATAATGTAAAAGTATTCTCCAAAAAGTTTATTATATATTCTATCGTTCACAATAGTCATTGCAAAAATAATCTTAAAGCAAGTGATAATGTTGCTTTTTAATAACAAAAGAACGAGGCAAAGAATTTAAGCTTTTTTGAAGTGTAAACTTCTTTTAGCGCGGTAAGCATATTTTTAGATGAGGCAAAACCTCAGGACTCGCGACACCGTTACAAGCGAAACGCAGTTTGACGTTTAGTTTCTTTTCTCAATCTCAATCTCTCAAAAAAAAGTTTTCACTTCTGTCGGCACTCCCGAGTGCAATTTTTTATATTGTCTCAGATATTAAATGAAAATATAAGTGACTGTAAATATTTTGACAAACTCTGTATCTGTATGTCCATTGCTTAATACCCTATCACGTCCGATGTTAGTGAATTCTTCTTGCGGGAAAAAACGGAAACAAACTTTAACGCGTGAATAGATTTCCAACGTGTTTCTTAATTATACGGGTTTCTAATTATTATGTTTACATGGTTTAATAGAATATATTCGTATGTCATACATTACAATATATTTAGTATAAAAAAGTAATAATTCGATTTCTAACAGCCAACAAAAATTTGCCAACAGATTTCACATCTTATTCAATAAGGGTTCTTCAAGGTTAATTTAGCGTGAATAAACTGTTTCTGAAGTTGCAGCTCTACCCTTCAGCTGAACTACTCGCAAGCCCATTGAATGTTTAAAAATATCTTAATATCCTTCTAATAGTTTAAGTTTTTAGTCAAGAAAAAGCACAGTGTAGTACCAACCTGGCTGATTACTGCCCTCAAGTTAAAAGCTTGCCTCCAAGCACCTATCACGTGTATTCCGGCACTTGCACTTGAGACTCGGTTCCTTATATGTATGGTATGACAACCGAGTAATCGTTTAACCATGTAGCTATAAAAGGACTAGCTATTATAAAGGACTAGCTTCCACCCCGCGGTTTCACCCGCGTTCCCGAGGGTTCTAATATTTTCCCGAGATAAAAAGTATTCTATGTGTTATTCCAAACTATAATCTATCTCTGTGCCAAATCTCATTCAGATCCGTGATTAAGTAACAAACAACTATCCATCCATCCCGTATTTTTTTCGTAGGAGGATTTTCCTACTGGATTATTAGTAAATCCTACTATCCAGTAGGATTAATACACCCATTCAATCTATTACAATAATACACGTATTATCTCACAAAAAGACTCAACTGTAGGAAGCTTACACTGCGAAAATATCGTGTAATAGCCGCCATGATGTACAATCGCGACATTTGTAGAGAGGTCACGCGCCGACCTTATGAAGGTAGCGCCGTCTGGTGTTACATTGCAGGAGTTACTCAACGTCGGGCTATCATGTGGATATCTTGTGTGGGGTGGCCAGGAGTCTTAGAGTACTTTGGATTGATTTAAATTATAGTAGGTTATTAGAAAGCCTTGGATTTACTTTCAGCTTACTCATATCAGCATTTGTTGGTAAAGCACAAAAATATAATTAGCTATCTACTTACATGAACTTGGTTAAGATCAAGGGTTAAATATAATTTAAGATTTATTTGTTTTGTGAATTTTAGATTATTATAGCATATGTTACATATCTTAGCTGATATTACGGTAGGTACGCATTCTTTAACAGATATCTAATTCTCAATGCTTACTTAAATAATCTTTGAACATGCGAACGAAATCACGGGTAACAGCTAGTACCTATAACTTATAAAGTCAGAAGAATTTACGATATTATAGATTTAAATAGCATATTTTAACCTAATTCCATCATCCCCATTCCTACATCGAACCACTAGACGCCGGGAAAATTTCCACCCGTACGTTGTAGACATCCCAAACATACGGACACAACGTTTTCAATCCTCATTTATAATGCGAACAGCAAAGGAGTGGAACTTGCTCCCGGCGTCTTTGTTTCCTGACTCCTACAATCCAGAGACATTCAAGGCCAGAGTGAATAGGTTTCTTCTGGGTAAGCGTGCTCCATCTTAGGCTTCGTCTTCGCCTTTCGACGGGTCAGAAGCCAAACGCAAACCCATTGTATGTAAAAAAAAAATATTTTAAACCAAAACAAATTTGATCAAGAGAAACTTGGCTAAAATATTCAGCAATTATTTTTATAATAAATTCTCTATTTTATCCATTAGTTTCAAGATACACATGGTCACCCTACAAGAAAAACTGCTTACTCAAATCGCTACAACTAAGCTCATTCAAGACCGAATTCACCCCTTTCGCTCTTACACCATAACGTTGGAAAGGGACAGAAAACGTTTTGATACTATTTGGTAAGCTAAAATTGTATTACATTTTGTTAGAATGACACTGTTGGGATTATTTTGGGAAAGTACTATTTTGTAATGCCTAGGGCTGATAGATTTACAGAATTCGTGCTTCGCATATGAAATCGAGCTGTATGTGGCTAGTTTCAAGTTAAATTAATAAATAAAGCTTTAGTTACGCTTATACCGGATGATTTGTCCAAAAAATCTATAAGCTATTTGTTTGTCTGCTTGTTTGAACGCGCTAATCTCTGGAACTACTGGTTTGAATTGAAAAATTCTTTCAGTGTTGGATAGCCCATTTATCGAGGAAGGCTATAATAGACTACTTTTTATCCCGGGAAAACAAAGGATCTCTCGGGAACGCGGGTGAAACAAAGTCGTGTTAGTTACACCATTTATAACTCGAGAACCTCTGGGCCGATTTTTATGATCTTTGATTTGTTGGATTTGTCTCCGTCCCTAATAGCAGAATAACTATTAAAACATCTGTTTTTTATACCAGTGAAACCGCGGTCGGAAGCATAGTATATTATGATACAAGTGAGCTAAGTTGCTCATTACGCACGAGGCTGTGAGTTGCAGTGCGTAATTCAGCCGAGTGTGTAATGAGCAGAGATCACGAGTTTCATATGAACACACATAATTTTTACCATACAGCGACAAATACGATAAAAACAAAATATCAAAATTATGGGAAATGGCGCGCAAGTTTCTTTTTTACGCGCCAAATGGATGGTCAATGAACATACTTACAGCCTACTTACTTCAAAATTATAATTTTAAGCGATAAAATGCAAATATTTTAATATTTTATAACAAATTATTGAAAATTATGAATAATTTGATTAAATAAATGTTTGTTTGACTTAATTAAAGACGTACACATTTATTTATTCCAAAAATGTATATGGATTTTCAGCGGTATAAAATCTCTTTGTTGTTACAAAAAAAAAACTATATTACCCGGTTAAATTAAAAATACTCGCATATAGTGCACATAACTTATAGTAAGGTACTAATTTAACTTTGTAGGGATAATTCTATTACGCACGTTTGCGGTAATATTATTATGAACGCGTGTGTTATAGCTCGGTTTATGGCACTAAAAGCGATGTAATAAGGGTCACTGTATTGAAAATGTATTTATTATATAGGTAATCATCACTTACAACTATTATTACAGATACAACCCAATACAATAGTGAAGCAAACCTAATAATAACAACTTACTTTCTAAAACTTATTACATATAATGTTATCCTTGTGAATTCACTCAGAGTACAAGCAAAAATATATATTTCCTCTGCTACAAGATTAGGAGTGCGAAATATACTTTAATATAATTGGTGTATCATAGATACATTGGAATAAGTAGGTTTTACAGTCCATATTTAAAGTAACCATAGACTCCAGTAATAAAAAAAGAGAAGTAAATGTATAATTATGATCATATGATAGGGTATACCTATACTACTAATATTATAAATGCTAAAGTTTGTGTGTATGTTTATTACCGCGTAATTTCGTAACGGCTGAACGAATTACCATGAAATTTAGTACATAGTTACTTTAGGTCTTGGAATAGGTCATAGGATACTTTTTATCATGGGAAACGATTAGATCCCTCAGGAACATGGATAAAACTACAGGGTGAAAGCTAGTGTAGAGATTATTAAGAAATATGTTGATAAATGTGAAGGGAAAACTTTTCAACACCTGCATCCTCCCTATACTAACCTACCGGTGTCAAACATGGGCTCTCACTAAAGTTCATCTTGCCAAGCTCCAAACATGCCAGCGTAGTATGGAGAGAAGTATGATGGGGGAAAGGAAAATAGAAAAAACGAGACACAGCATCATCAGGAAAGCTACAAAAACACAAGATGTAGTTCTAAAAACAAAACTTCTGAAATGGCGATGGGCTGGCCACACTATCCGTGGAGGAGGCCTTTGCCAAAGGGCACACAGATTAAATATAAAATAGCTGATCAAAGGCTTAAAAAAAAAATGTTAATAAATAATAAAAAAAATTAAAAAAAACATACATTCGAATTGAGCACCTCCTCTTTTTTTAAGTCGGTTAAAAATAAAGGTGCAACGAGCTAGTTGGCGTGATTGGAAATATACTCTACATATCACAACATAGATCGTGTGTTTGAGTGCGTAAACTGGGTGTAAGTTATCTATATTAAGTATGTATTTTAAAAAAAAACACAAATATGTTAGTTTGTTATATTTTTATTCACTAAAAATATAGTTATTAGAAATTTCTAAAAACACATAAAGTTCCATTTTGTTTGTAACTAAACTCCTCCAATAGGTAAGTAATCCAAAAATCCACCACCAGATAAGGTTGAACCCTTTCACAAAAACTTCATTTACAGCTACATTCACGTGGCTGTATCCGTGAAAAAACTCATTTCGACTTAATCCCTGTATAAAGAAACTTTTCCGTTCGTATAGCACTAAGCCGTTGAGTAAAACTAAAATGTACTGAAACTAACTTTTTCGACTAAATTATTTATTATGCTTCACAGTACGCTTCCGCGCGCAAAATTTTCAAAGCATTTTGTTTAACCAACTTTATTCTATTGTACGGTTGAAAAATATTTTTCGGCGTCCAGTTTTATTTATAAATCAAATAAAAAATACACACTCAGCCTTTGTTTGTTAACAATTAAGTTAGAAATCTACTGGCAAACATTTAAGTGAGTTATTCTTTGTTTGTAGTCTAATTTTTGATATAAACCATTTTTACAACGTTTACAAAATGAGAAATACGAACCCAAGCATTTTATAACTATGTTATTTCATTATTCATTTTTGTTAACTAGATTTTTTTAGAGTTTACATGAAGATATTCAAAAGAGGCTTGAAAAGAGCATTTCATGATCTACCTGTTTGAGAACCAATAAACATAAAAAAAACACTAAAAACACCATTCATTGATATATTTATTTAGTAAAAAAACCTTTCGCTTTGGCTGAACTTATAACTCCTTCGGATAATTTATCATTTATTAATTAACATTTCCAAGTACCAATTTGGGTGTAAGTAAACAAGAAAACGGTGAAACCCTACAAACAAAGCGATGAAACTAAATTCGTACCCGCATTCGTTAACAAATAGAAAAGTTTTGTATTTTACACGAGTTATAGCAAGTCTTTTCGGTATCGCATTACTTTGTAAACAAAGATACGTTTCATTTGAAGAAAAAATTAAGGAATAGGTATCTGTTTACTAGTTTCCGCCGTTCCCAAGAAAGGTAACGTTTTACGATAAAAAGTATTCTCCTTTAATCTAAGGTATGTTCTATGTATGTTCCAAGTTTCATTCTAATCGAGCCGGTTGACGTAGTTGATAAGATACCCTATCTATCACGCGACAAGTCGTGGGTTCGATTCATTTTTCCTGAGTCTGAGTGTTATTATATATATTTACAAAAGAAAAGTAGTATATTATGTAGTATATCAGTTATCTGGCGTTCAAAGCACAAGCTCTGTATGGGGTCAATGACCGTGTTTAAGGAATAATGCCCCAGAATATTTATATCCAATCCGCAAAACCATTACAGCGTGGATGAGTAAAAACCATCTACACAAACTTTCTCATTTAAATCACAAGTGTCTTAAAACTTGGTTTTTCAAATGGCATAAAATTGTTGTTAAAATTGTTGTCAAACAAACAATAATAGAGAAAAATAACCCTTACAGCAAGTATTTACAATCCTTTATATTCACCGATTTACCGGTAAAGTGAACACAGTATAATCGAATGAAGCCACGAGGCGTCCTCAGAGACGCGCGGTCTCAGGTAATCTGTGCATAGCCTAGTGGAAACCTAAGCAAAGCATTAAGGCGCACCACTTACGACCGCTTAATTATTCACACTGCTGTAAACTCGGAATCACTGATATGTAAGCACTTCGTCTTAAATAAACAGATGAGTAGCATTCGGATTTTAGCTGAGGTTTATTGTTAGACCTTTTGTGGAAATTTTAAATAACTTATTCTGAGTAACCATTTATTGTGTTTTTTTACTGGATTAGTAGTTCAATCAATAAGTTTATATTTAGCTTTTAATACAACTAAGTAAGAGGAGTAAGTAGCACCTGTTAATTGGTTAACAATGAATTATGTAAAACTGGTAGGAAGTGGTGTAAAAATTAAAATTATTACTATATTATACAAACACTACCATACTATTATTACCACGCATATATTCTAATCCTTTGAGACATAGAGGTTAACTTCATATATCTTTTTGGAGGGGTAATGTCCACGTAGTTGATGTTACAATGTTTTTCTGTGTAGATCTCTGTCTACCCTCTTATTATTGATGTATTGTAATTTTATTATAATGCAAACTCCTTATTATTATGTAGCGATTTTTATAATATTAATTTTTGATTGTAGTAATAACTTTCATAAATTATTTGAAAGCTATTTGAGGACATACATTCTTATGATCATACTCTATATACAATGTTTTGCAAGCTGTTGGTCCTCCAATAAAAATAACATAGGCACAAAATTATTTCATCATCCATTCATAAGACCAGAAAATCTACCAAACACAATGAAAAACAAAACACAACCAATCAAAAATGCATAATATTTATCAACAAATAAAATCACTGGCCCAATTTACAAATACATCCATTACTAATGTAAATAATCAACTAAATTGATTGATAAATATACGGTGGAAACCAAATAGGCCCATTATTGGGGCCTGTAATACAAATGGCTATCAATGGCAGAGTATTATGGAGTGAGCTTTTTCTTTATCACGTAGCTTCCTGATATATGGTCGTATTAAGGATATATTAGGTATTAAATAGTGGTATTAGGGTCGGATGGCATTGAGGTGTAGGTGAAAAAATCATGTGTTATTTGTGATAATCTTCTTATATATAAAATTCTCGTGTCACAATGTTAGTTACCATACTCCTCCGAAACGGCTCGACCGATTTTTATGAAAATTTTGTGTATATATCGGGTAGGTCTGCGAATAGGTTCTTATCTATTTTTTAAACCGCTACGCGAGTGAAACAGCTAGTAAGTGATAATATTTCGATGGCCTATTCTTTTATAAGTATTTTTGTCGACCACCTGGTACCGTAGACAAACTGACTGTCGTCAATGTCTTTGTCAAAAAACATTAACACTTTTGTATTGAATTAAAATGATTGAACGATAAATAATTACGTGTTTTAATCTCATATTTCAGTTACAGTAGCTTTTCTACCAATGAAAGTCATTCTTGTCTTCTAGGCCCCGGGAAACAAAAAGTAGGGACCCTGGCGCTTTTTGGTTCAAGTACGTGATAACTCTATTTTTTCTTTTTCTTACTTATACTCGAGTTGCAGTTTAATTGAATGTTTGATTGTAATAGTAATGTAATAGAGCCAGTTCCATGAAAGCCTCTTTCGAATTTATTTTATTTTGTTATAATTGGTCCAACCCGATTGGAACACCAAAAAATCAAATTATATATTGTCAAAACCTAAACATTAATAGGAGGGGTGAGCTGCAGGCACATAACCTCACCCTTCTAATTTTTGCTCAACTATTTTCAATAGCGCGGTGTGATTTTATGTATTCCAACCCCTTTATTTATGTTTTTTTTTGTTTACAAATAAAAATGTAAAATTTTATACAAAAAAAAGAAAGTTCATAGAAAGCGGAGTCACATCCTTAAAATGTAAATAGAAGCAATTGGAAGATTCTCGCGACACGCTAAACCGAAAATGGTTATCAGAGATAAGAAAATAAAACGAAAACAAGTAGAACTTAATCAATCAAACTTAGGAAGGACCATTTTCTGGAAGAATGAATTTTAATACGTATTTACTTTTAGATAAAGACGTCATTTGAATCTGTTAAACTTTTCAGTTATACGTACAGGATGTTACTTTTTTTAATATAAATATCTTCGGATATTCCTCACATACGGCTTTGTAAGTAAACCAGTTAACTGATATATACTAAATTTGTTTTTAAAAACATAATTATAAACACTCAGGCTCAGGACAAACAAACCAGTTCATGCATACAAATGTCTGTCCTGGTTGGAAATTGAACTCACGACCTGGCGTGATAGACAGGATATCTTATCAACCACGCCAACAGACCTCTGAAGTTTTTATTTACCTGCAGCATGCATACAGCTGACCAATAAATTTACCCCAATAGTTGACCAGTAAATTTCTCAAAAAATAGATATGTACCATTAATTATGTTAATCTAAGTGTATATATATTTATGCTCGTGACTGTACATGAAATTAAAACAGTTTTTGGTCTCATTATGTCCGTCGTATAATATTAATAATGTATTTTCAGTGCGAGGATCTAAAAATATTTTAAATACTTAAAATTATTCATTAAAGTTAAGTGATTAATTTCATTCTAACGTCGTACCAATAATGATAATATAAAATACCGTCTTTTTTTTCTGCACAAATCTACAATGATTTTTAACGTATTTAAAACGTAAGCATTTTTCTTTATGGTTTGTAATAACAAGTGGAAAGCAAGTCTTTTTTGATAATTGCACTGCTTCTAATGATTAAAAAAATATATATTTAAATTGGTGAAAAATTAAATTATTTTCTACACAATACATACGTATTTTTGATTGAATTTGTATGATAAATAAAGAACACGCTGTATTAAACAAAAAGTAATCTTTTTCCAATGATTTGTTTCTGTACAGTTTACCAAATTGAAATCGCATAAGTTTAATGGGAGTTAAATCCTGAAGTTGTGTGAGTTATATTTTATCTGGAGACGTTATCGTAACGCCCTTTGCCATTTTACAGTCTGTTAATAAAAAAGTCATAAAAAAACGGAATGACATATACATATAAACAACAAACTTTTTATCCTGGAGTAAAATTTTAATAGTGCATTCAGTGAAAATTGTTTTGTTTTGTTGACAGAAATTTACTTACGACCAACTCTACAAAAAAAACGGGGATAAATATAATGACCACCAAAAATAATGTTGTGACCATAACCTCTATTATCACGAATCACGATTACTTACATAATTATGTGAAAACATTGTAAATCTGGAAGAGATTCAGAAACAACCCGGATACTTTAGGTTAGAAGCGCAGCGAGCGATTACCATTCACTTCGTGGTTATTTTTTTTAACTGCACGGATACCCTTTTTGGATTAAATAATCATATAATTTGGAGTATGTTGCTTTAAGTAGAATCGCAAGTTGTAAATTTTTGGTTTTAATTTCACGCTAAAATGGGGATTTAATTTTGGTGGTCATTTAATATATTTTGGTGATCATTTAGTATTTTTGGCAATATAAACATAAACCCAAAAAACTATACAATTCTACGAACCAAGCAAACAAACTTCATTTCATCACGACTTTCCTTTTTTTAAAGCTTTTAGCACAATGTTAAATTTACTTCATACACGATTCTAACAAAAGAAGCTAAGAATGCAACTAATGAAAATAATATCTGCAGCACAATCAAATCAACTCCAGCTGAAATAAAAAAATACTTCAAACATAAAATAAAAATTACTTGGGATCATTATTGGAAAACAGAAAATACATCTAAACTTTTTGGTATAAGTAATTCAATTTTTGAAAAATCACCTACTTCCTTCGGCTGTAGAAAGGATCAAGTAATAATGACCAGATTGCGAATAGGACATACAAACATGACACATATCCATTTAATAACAAAAGCTGCAAAAAATAAGTGCAAGTGTGGCCTGGACTTAACTGTGTTACATCTTCTAATTGAATGCACGGCTTAATATAAAGAAAAACGTATATGTGATTTACCTAACAGTTTACAAGATTGTTTAAACCAAGATGGATGTATACGAACCTTAAAATTTTTGAAAATGATCGATGTTTATAAACTAGTGTAACTGTTTGTTGTGGTCGCTAATGACCTTAGATGTTAAAAAGCGACCTAAAATAAATAAAAAAAAAGTCTTTTTACACAAATTAATTCCCAATGATAACAAATTAAATTAACACAGGAATATTTTAATGGCTTTTCTTTACATTGCGTACAGTTGGGACGTATTCTGCCCACGTCCAGAATTTCACCCTCGAATTAATTGCAACCCTTTACCCTCGTTAGCTATACGAAAAGAATGCTCATTTGTGCCCGATTGTACTTTGTTTGGTATTTTGTGAAATAATTTGTATTGCAGAGGATTTAATTATTTATAATTATTGTCTATGTTATATATATATATATATATATTGTAACGTAACGGATTTTAACCCCCCCCCCCCTTGTCCGTTGCGTTCCCTAAAAGGTACCCCTGATGAAAATAAAACACAATTTACCGGTTCAGAATAGTATAATCAATTTGTTTTAAAGTAGAAGTTTATTTAATATATGCCCTAGCTTCTCAGAAGGAGAAAGATTGTGGGTTACCTGAGATGAATTGCATTACTAAGTTATTCATTAAAATTAATTGGACGCCAATAGTGGAAACGGCCACTATACCATAATGTTCAGATTAATGTTATTTAAATATCTATTATAAAACCTTTGTTACTCCTTCCAGCTGTAGGACCCGGTAGGTTCCCGCAGTATAAAAAGTAGCAGCAGCAGAACGCGTAGAAAAAGTAGTATAAGAAGTATTAGAAGAAGTAGTAGACTCGTAGTAAAAAAACCTCGTAGTATCCCGGAAAAGAAAAACCCTCGTAGTATCCCGGAAAAGAAAAACCCTCGTAGTATCCCGGAAAAGAAAAAACCTTCGTAGTATCCCGGGAAAGAAAAACCTCCTGCAATGGACACAAAGTCCTTAATTACAGTCACATAATAATAGGAGTGTAGATGGGAAAATCTAACCCCGACAGGAATTATAGACATATTAACATGAATTAATATTTATTTAGGTTTACGACTATAACCTGGCAAATAAATTAACAAATTAAGGGAATATACTCCTTGATAATAACATGAGGAACCCACATGTACCTAACCTATGAGACCTCATGGAATCTTTCACAGTTTGACCAATGAAGTTGGACAATTCTGGATTTAAACACAAATATGCCTTAATAGTAAGTAACGTACCTTGGTAAAAGCCAAGGAGGCTTGTAATTAATTTCACGTCTATCGTCATAACGAATGCCACGCCACGCGACGTTGGCCGGCCGATGCGATTGCACCAAGCTTAAACAAAAACCACCAAAATTAGGGATCGAAACCCTATAAGAAGAGAACACTTCGAGCACTTGTAGTAATACTCACCATTATCAAAGGGTAAACTGGCTTGAATTAAAATGTATGCTCACGCGTCGCATCGTGAGACATGAAAGAAATAACTATTTGTCCTATCCAAGGAGCACCACCAAGGGTTAAGGAACTAAAAATAATCCCAGAATATGGCGAGAATATTGTCCCTTTAAGGGGACAATCTGACGAGATTGAACTCACAATAAAGGTAAGAAACGTACTTTGAATACTTAGAAACAACCTAACGTGACTTTTGAAAAATATAATAAGGTTTGTTATGCAAACATTAAATCATTTCTATATAAAAAGTAGTATATGAAACTAAAATTGAAAAATAATGGGTAAATAGGTGATGTCCAAAATTTATTTATTCTCTGACAACACAAAGTTTCGTCCGAAAACCGAATCGATCCATTGACCAAATCATTCGAACAAACGATCAATTTATATGAATAATATATATATATTAATTTATTTATGCAATTTTAAAGTTTATTTAGTGAACCAAACATAAAATTGATTCACCGGCCGCAACTTCCATGACTATGGTAACTACAGACAGCAAATCAACCTCAAAACCAAGATCATATAAAATTAATCGATTATTCGACTGCAAAAATCGAACTAAAAATAAATTAATTAAATCCAGTTTCTTTCAAATATGCGACAAAATCGATTCCCTAATTCCCTTATGAATGCCAAATAAATATGGGACTGATCTACTGGCTGTAACTTCGAGGACAACCGAGGCCACAGACAATAAAACAGTCTCAAGAGATAGTTACGTTCGGAAACATATCGATCAATCGATTAAAAATCAATAGGCAAATATAATGTTTCAATAATAATTGATAAACAATTAAAGAAACACTTAATATTGGAACTATTGATTAATTGGCTGCGAACCGTATAGATAATAGAAAGCTACAGACAATTAATCAAGGAAAAATATTAATTTATAAACCGATTAATCGATTGAATAATCGAATGAAAATGAAAATATTTAATAAAAATTAAATAATTAAAGACCCGTTTTTTACTACGTTACACGACCCCCCCTGTCGGAAGAATTTTGCGTGAATAAACGCAAAATTCAAGCTGGTCCTCCAGCTTGAAAACCATAACGACAACCAAAAGAAAACGATTCTTCAATCTAAATAATAAGTTTAAGATAACGGGACTAAACCCTAAGTAAATAAACAGATACAACGATGTAAACGAACGATAATCAAGACCAATAGAAGTAATCTTAAACCGGTAAACACAAGAGCCAACGAAATATCAACCCTAATGATATATTTAAGGCAAAACTAAATGGTAATACTATTGAACTTGGAAATAAAATAATTCAACACCACCAAACCGAACCCACGAACACAAAGAATAATTCTAAGTTGGAGATTCAATACTCCCACAACTTGACATAAGTAATAATAAATTGGTAAGATGAGAAAATATACCAAGTAATAATAAATTAATAATAAAAAAGTAGTAAGTTAATACATATTGTAAGTATTAATGCCTTTCCATAAACAATCGATATCTAAATTAACCAACTATCAGGACTATACCGCACAGTATGTATATGAAATAAAGTGATAAGACTCAAACCTAAACTCATAATATAAATACCCTCCCCATAATTCAATTACATTAATACTTACTTATACTTACACAAATTACATTAATATACTATAACAGAATATAAATAACATAATATAATACACTAAATACTTAATATATATAATCATATTTATTAGATAGTTTTAGGGCTTAAGTTTAAAGAGGTAACCAACCGCCTCTAGTAGAATGGCTTATTTATTTAAGGTAGGAGTTACCACCCGCTCTTGCAATATAGTACAATACATAAATATTTCATATAATTATAATAATAATAAATATAATAATGGATGTAATATAATCAATCACTCTTGATACTATGAGAGACAATCATCAGCGATAACTCACATTATAATGCTGTGGTTACGCATCAGAGACCATGCAAATGCATGTTACCCCTTAAAGTGAACTAAGTATTGATTTGAAAACCGATTTTAAAATTTAGATGATCAAATGGTTTAAGGGCTTATGTTTAAAGAGGTAACCAACCGCCTCTGGGCTATGGCTTAAATTTTAAAGAGGTTATCATCCGCCTCTAGTATAAGGCTTATTTATTTGATATAGGAGTTACTAACCGCTCCTAACCCACTATATTTACCCACCCAGTGGTTACTAGCCAAACAATGTAAATACAAAACTAAACATCCTTTTAAATAAATAAATAAAAAAATTATAACAATTATATACCATACATAATTAAATAATTTCAATAAGTAAATAAAATTACTAAATATGAATACTAAAATATATATATATAGCCCCATAACTACATTTATTAATCCATCCATCAAGCGATCCACAACCCAAAAATAAACCAAACGCCAGGACTAATGTTCTACAAACCAAAAATATCCTACAGGTCCGAGCTATAACACGTAGGGGAATAGTATGTTAAAATATAACTTAAATGAAATGTAGTAAATAAGCATGTAACTACTTAGTAGTGTTATATGCAACACTAAATTGTACAGTGGTAAACTGACAAAATGGTTGCAGACAACATGTCATCATCAAAACATCAGTACGTTTTGAAAATTTTATAAAGTGACTTCTGTTTACAAGAGATTTTGGGTACGTTATACAAAATCTCTTCAGAAGTCAACGTAAGAAATTTGGCGACGCGACGTTCGACACCACGTACAACATAAGAAATCCGAGTCAGATTATCAAACCAACCCAGAAGTAAAAAGTAACAGAACCGAAGCGCGAGAGTCATTAGCGGTAGGTATGTGAGTAGTATCATAACAACCGTGAAACAAGCTCCCACCTTCAACACAACATCACACGAGACGGAACCCTAATTAGAAATAGGTATATATTTAGTCTAAGAACTTAAACCAAGATAAAAGTACGATTATCATTGTAATAGTAAGAACACTACCATCGAAAAGTTTTAATAAGTAGAAAAGAATAATAATAATAATAGTAGTAAGAATACGCAAGCAAGATAATACTTACGTCATTAGAACTGTACTGCGAACCTCGTGAATGAACTCATCCTAGTGTAAAGCTTGAAAAGTTATAATAAATTCCTCCATATTAAAAAAAAGTTAAGTAAGCACAGAACGAAAGAATTACTTTAGAAAATAAAGTTAAGTAAGGGTAATGTTAAATAACTGTAAGGTTAAATAACAATAATGTTAAGTGATATGATACACAGTTAAATAACTGTAAAGTTAAGTAAATACGCCTGATACACACAGCAATAGGCACCGATAATTGTACAGCCAGCTTAAGCTTAAAAGAAGCATCTCAAACAATGGAAAAAAAGAAAAACTTTAGGAAAAAAAAATATTTTTAATTGTTATGCAAAAAATAATCAGTGAAAATTATTTTTGAAAATGCAGAATGCATGGTTATGATATGCGGCTGAAGAATTATTTATAAAGCTATCAAAAGTAGAAATTGAAAAAAGTTTAAGCCGAAGATGTAAAACTCAAAAATTATTTTAATTCTAAAAGTATTAAGATTAAAAGTATGAAAGTAAGCTGTAATAATAGTAAAGAATATGTGTGTACCAGATGTAGCAGATATTTAATTATCAATGGCCGAATATTCATGATGAAGCATCAAGCAGCAAAAGCTAAGCAAATTTAATCCCGCACTGTTTTGCAAATCATCTCAAGTTTGACAAACATTTGTGGTATAATTTATAGTAAGTAGGTATTTAAATTATAGTTTTTAACATAGTACCCATAAAAGAGATACAGAGATCCGCAACACACTTAAAGAAATACACATCAAGTAAGCAAATACACAGTTCCGCAGAAAAGTTAGAAAATAGAAGTAATAGTAGCGTAATACAATTTTTGACACATTTAAATTAACATGACAATCATCTCAGGTAACCTGGCCCCACGTACGGGTGTCACTGTAACGTAACGGATTTTAACCCCCCCCCCCCTTGTCCGTTGCGTTCCCTAAAAGGTACCCCTGATGAAAATAAAACACAATTTACCGGTTCAGAATAGTATAATCAATTTGTTTTAAAGTAGAAGTTTATTTAATATATGCCCTAGCTTCTCAGAAGGAGAAAGATTGTGGGTTACCTGAGATGAATTGCATTACTAAGTTATTCATTAAAATTAATTGGACGCCAATAGTGGAAACGGCCACTATACCATAATGTTCAGATTAATGTTATTTAAATATCTATTATAAAACCTTTGTTACTCCTTCCAGCTGTAGGACCCGGTAGGTTCCCGCAGTATAAAAAGTAGCAGCAGCAGAACGCGTAGAAAAAGTAGTATAAGAAGTATTAGAAGAAGTAGTAGACTCGTAGTAAAAAAACCTCGTAGTATCCCGGAAAAGAAAAACCCTCGTAGTATCCCGGAAAAGAAAAACCCTCGTAGTATCCCGGAAAAGAAAAAACCTTCGTAGTATCCCGGGAAAGAAAAACCTCCTGCAATGGACACAAAGTCCTTAATTACAGTCACATAATAATAGGAGTGTAGATGGGAAAATCTAACCCCGACAGGAATTATAGACATATTAACATGAATTAATATTTATTTAGGTTTACGACTATAACCTGGCAAATAAATTAACAAATTAAGGGAATATACTCCTTGATAATAACATGAGGAACCCACATGTACCTAACCTATGAGACCTCATGGAATCTTTCACAGTTTGACCAATGAAGTTGGACAATTCTGGATTTAAACACAAATATGCCTTAATAGTAAGTAACGTACCTTGGCTTTTACCAAGGAGGTTTTTTTTTTCCCGGGATACTACGAGGGTTTTTCTTTCCGGGATACTACGAGGTTTTTTGTTTCGGGATACTACGAGTCTACTACTTCTTCTAATACTTCTTATACTACTTTTTCTGCTGCTGCTACTTTTTATACTGCGGGAACCTACCGGGTCCTACAGCTGGAAGGAGCAACGAAAGGTTTTATAATATATATATATTAAATAACATTAATCTGAACATTATGGTATAGTGGCCGTTTCCACTATTGGCGTCCAATTAATTTTAATGAATAACTTAGTAATGCAATTCATCTCAGGTAACCCACAATCTTTCTCCTTCTGAGAAGCTAGGGCATATATTAAATAAACTTCTACTTTAAAACAAATTGATTATACTATTCTGAACCGGTAAATTGTGTTTTATTTTCTTCAGGGGTACCTTTTAGGGAACGCAACGGACAAGGGGGGGGGGGTTAAAATCCGTTACGTTACAATATATTATATTATGTTATTTTACTAGAGTATTTTTAAATGATGTTTCGAAACAAACAAAATATTGTTATAAATGTACTATCCTGTCGTTTCCCGTGACTGCAGTTGCAACAATATTTTGCAAGCAATTCGATCACGGTATACTATCAAACTTAGGTTTGCAAAAGTCGTGTGTTCGAGCACAGAGAAATTTGAGACAAGTTAGAATGAACTGTCATATTGAAATGTGTATCACAATAATCATAAATGGAAAACGAAGATTCTACAAACTAAACTATAAAGAAATATTAGTTCATTCAACAGAAAAGTTTATTTTTGACAGCCTTCCTTTAACTTTACTCATTATGCATTTAGCCCGTTACATTAAGTCCCAGAAAACATTTAAAATAATCTAAAACAGTCTATATTAGAAACATTGAGTCAGTAAAGGGCCGGAAAATGTACTTTTTCATTGGGCTATTAAAACGCCTACCAAGTACCGAAGTGTTGGCGAGTGGAGTGCTAAACAAAACAACACGTAGACACCAATTACAATGAATGTAGCGAGTCCAAACCAAACAATGCTACTGACATTAAAAACAATGGCTTCGAACATTAGCAGGTTGTGCGAGTTACACCGTCATGCGTCGTGTAATAGGCAAAGTTTTGAATTTAACGAATGACTGATGATTATTTAATAACTTTTAAGACCATGATAGCTCAGTGGTAGTGACTTTGAAAGCTGGGACGAAGTCTTGAATTCTGCAATGAGCTTGACTTTTTGGTGAAAGAAAACATCGGTAGGGTAAAGTACCCGCCTGTCTGGCTACCACTCTAATGTTGAAAATCTTTCGCAAAATACCTACTGGTGCGTTCCGGCTGCTGTACTTAAGAGACTGTTTATTCTAGGCTATGTTTCCACCTTCTGCCACATCGTCACATAGCATTGTGAGATATATAAAAGAAGTTTCTAATGGCCTGTACAGATCAAGCGCAATCTTCACACTCATTCGTTCATTTGCGTTTATTCGCCAACGTACAGAAAATCTGTACACGCCATAAGATATACAAAACAAGTATTTCTTAAATTTTGGATTAGAAAAATAAATAATAAAAGTATGGTCATAAAATAGTCCCCTACGGATTGTTAGACTAATTATTCTACATGTTTCTCAGGAATTCTTTTCTTATTCCCAATATTTTCCTTCACGAAAATGGGCCAAGCTCAATGAAATAGGTAGTTGACAATAAAAATAACAACATTACACCATGGTGTAACAGTCAGAATTAGTTAGCGTAAGATACCGGAAAATACAACAGTTGTAACGCGGACTGTAATTACACAGAACGATAGTTGTAACGAGGGTATCCACATTGAATGCTAAGTGATCGCCGCTAGGGGGCGTCACACATGGAATACCTAATTTTGAAGTACCTACTAACTTCGCGCGCATTATTTCTGTTGCCTTATGTGGTATTTAATAGAGGTTGTTTTTGGGTTATTATTATAAAGAAATACATCTTGTATGGCTATAATATTATACAGATTTCACAATTTTTATAGTGAATTTAGATGAATTTCTTGTATTAAAAGTTATTTCCCACTGAAAACCAGTGTCGTAGTAACATGCATACCGTACATATTTCTGCGATATAATGCTGAGTGGGAGGCCTTTATAGCTCTTTAGAATAAGCTTTAGGTTAATTTATAAATATATGTATTGAGCTGAATAATATATTTCAATTCTATTATTTTCTATTAAATATCTGAGGAACTAGAAACGTTATTAGGTCTAAATAACATAAAACTGGAAGATCTAAGCTAAACTGAGCATAAAAACGAAGCATAAAGTCGGTTTTAATAAGGACTTTTTATGAAAAAGTTCCAGTTGTTTGCATTAACCAGATTTTTGTATAAATTTTAATATGTGTTTCAATTTTTAAGTAGTCGCATATCTTTTTGTATTATTTACTAAACTAGTGGTAAGAACAAAGCCCGAAGCAAACTGGCTGTCAAGTGCAGCCGCCGGAGCATGCCAATAGGTGCTTGGAGACAGATTTTCAATATCCTTAAATAACATAAGCTACGACTGTAACCCAATATCTTGAAAGCAAAATATACCTTTATATTTTCAATATTTAGATGTAAAGTAAATAAATAATTACACGGTGGTAGGGTAATTTGTAGTAGGTACCCACCTGGCTGACTACCACCCTCAAGTTGAAAATCTGTCGCCAAACATCTATTGGAGTGCCGGCAGCTGCACTTGAGAGCCAGCTCCTTCTAGGCTTTGTGTGCTTACCACCTTCGGCCACATCTTCACTTACCATGGAGAGATTGTGGTCAAATACAAGCCTATAACAAAGTAAAAAAAAAATATGTTCTTACCCATTCTTTCTGAGTATACATGTATTCGGTATGTTTCTGTCTGTATTTCTCATAAAAGCACTAGTATGTTTTAGTAAGTCTACTAACATACACAAATGTAGGTAGCAACCCTACCCCTACCTCGATACGACTTTGCACCGAGAGAACAGTTAATTAAGGGCTGTCACAGATCCTCAAGTGTGCCACTTAAAGCAGAATGAACAAAAGGCGGTTCCGTCGGAGGCGAGTGACAACCCTACGAGAGGCAATTAGATTGAGGGTAGTCGGAAATTAAGGTGAGATTGCGCACTTAGACTTGGTTTTAGTATGTGTTAGATTATTGTGACTGAATTCTTGTTTTTATATAAAACTAGCTTCCGCCCCGCGGTATCGCCCGTGTTCCCGATGGATCTTATGTTTTCCCGGGATAAAAAGTATCCTATGTTTTAGTACAGAATATACCTATTCTATCTGTGTGCTAAATTTCATCCAAATCTTTCCAGTAGATTTTATAGTTTATCCATACTCACAAACTTTCACATCTATACATATTTATAACTGTTCCCGGGAAAAAGTAACCCATGTTCATCTCCATACCATAGGCTATCTGCGTAATATCATCGCAATCGGTTCAGCAGTTTAGGCGTGAAAAAGGTAACATACAAACTCACATTCAGGATATTAGTAGGATAGTAGGATGACTATTTCCAATTATGACATGATTTTTTTTTATTTTCATTCACTTTCATAAGATAACTTTAAAAAGAATATAAATTGCTCTCATCGAGGCTTCGGTAGACCGACGGGCTGGGAGCTATTTTCGCCAACGCATAAGCTTGGCCATTCAAAAAGGGAACGCTGCCAGCCTATTGGGAACCTTGCCTATCGACAGCAGCGAGGGCTTTGAGGATGTTTTCCATATATTAAAGTTTGTATTTTATACTTTTGATTGATTGTAAATACTTGTTGTAAATAAACTAATTGCTTTACTTTACCTTTAGTTGCACTTATTTGACATAAAAAAAAAAAACTATTACGATACCGTAGAACAAACAAATTACCTAAGTTATCTACTACTATAATAAATATTGTGTGGTAAGCTAAATTATGACATACATAAACCACCATTAGGCTTTAAATGTAATAACATAAAGCTTGTTTTCCAATAGGTAAATATCTATCGGTGGCTTCCACTTACACCGTTACCGTCATTTTCGAGATAATACCTCAGTAGTGACGTAGAATGCCGTAAAGAAAGTCTGGGGTTTTAATATAGAATTAGCTAGTGAAAGAAAGCATCGTGGATGGGGTCAGGGTACTTTTTTGTACCCGCTTGGCTATCTTAATAGTAGTGTGGTCCCTTAGGTTGAAAATGCACCTATTAATTTATTCCGGAGTCTGCAAGCACTAGAGACCACATTCAGTCTCATCATAGTATATGCAATATAAGGCCTAACAGTAAACAAACTAGGTATTTGTTATTACCTCGGCGGTGACGCTAGGCTGCGAGCAGCTCCATTACTTTTTGAAGTTTCTGTTATATTATGCGGTCCATGTTATTATGATTAAAAGGACCTTGTCAAATAATGTTAGACCCTATAGATATATTCTTATAGAAAAAACAAAACATGGACTCTCAGATTTTCATAGTTTACCTACACATTAATAAATAAGGTAATTAAACAAAATTATAAAAACATATGAAGCCATTTTTTTACCGCATACGGCCGCTTACTATCAGGCGGCCGTATGCTTGTTTGCCGACAATATTGTAAAAAAAATACTAGCTCTATTTAAAAATCTACTGGCTATCAAGCTAAACATTTATTGAAATACCATAATTTTAATACAATGTTCAAAATTTAATAAACCCCCGACATGTTGATATGGTGTGATAGGAGGCCATCCACAAATGCGGGTCAGGCATCAATCAAGTGTCGTGTATGTAGTTTCCGACCTTTGTCACACTTTGTCTCATTTAAGTCCACTTAGTCCCCAATTTCGTCGAATTTTTGTCCATGCTATTTAATATTTATTTTTTGGGTTAACCTAGGAACAATGAGATGACTAAATGATTGTAGGTACTTATTTATTTTTATATTGATTATTGTAACTGGAATACCTGAGTATTAGGAAAACTTAACTTATAGTTGTGTTCCTGCGCGTGAGTAAGGTCGCCAGAGCTCATCGGGGTGGGGGGAAGGGTCGGCAACGCATGAGTGTTGCCCCAGGCGTTGCAAGCGTTGATAGGCTACGGTAACCGCTTACCATCAGGCGGACCGTATGCTTGTTTGCCGACAAGGTTGTATAAAAAACACCCTAAACTAAAAACATCATATAGCAACTAAAGAAGTTATTTTATGTAATGGTAGACAAATCTTGGTTCTTGAGCTAACTTAAAATGAATAAATGTTTGTTAGATTATAATTTATTCATTTTTTCGATCAGAGAAAAAAATCGTATAGTAAAATTAGGAAATGAGGTATATGTACAAATTTTTAGTCCTAGATATGAAATCAATTTGTGCACAGATTATTATATTTATATATATTTTTTTATATATTTATTATATATTATAAATAATTAAAATTCGCGATAGAAACTGACATCAAAATCAAAGTCAAATTCAAAGCCATTTATTCAGCTTAGGCCCTAGGAGGGCACTTATGAACGTCGAAACTACTGAAGTTACCACCGAGATGTATTGTAATAAAATGAAATTGTATTATTAAGTACTTATTTAGTTTTAAGGAAGTTAGTTTAAACAATAAATTCGCCTTTATTAACTGAAACACAAACAAAAATGCAATTTAAAGATGCAATAGCATCGTTAAAAGCAATTTCAACTATGACTGGATCTGACATCTCGATTTGCATCGTTGACGCAGTAGAGGTACAAGTTGAATGTCAGTTTATACTGTAACGATAAGAATGCGATTCATATCGTTTTACGATACGATACGATATAATTTTAAGAATGTAAAAAAAATACAAGACGTAAACAATTAATTAAGAATCTCATTGCTGAAAATAGAAAACTTTTTCCACGTATATGTCGGATTGCCGGGCTGATTAGTCGCCATGGGTATCAGGATGCAGGAGATTTATTAAAGAATACAATCTTCAAAGATGTATTATCACCTCAATTTATTATTTGCACAAATTTAATTAAACACTTTTTAGCACTTCGTAATATAGGAAAAAATAGCTATCCGTGGATAGATGGCGCAACAAGTTTCTACATCGCACTAACAAAGTTCTCTAAGAATTTGGCATATTATATACAAGATTCCAACATCTACAGTTGGACCGCGGTCCTCAGGCACGATGACCCAGCCTGGCGGAAGATCTTCCCATTTCAATGGAGGAGTCTATCAAATTGCTCCTCCATAGCTCCTCCAAGCAAACAAATCCTAGAAGGATAATCATATTTCCATCGCATGTGAAATATTTTTTCACAACCCCGTATCGTTCACGTCTCGTCCCAATACGGATAGACCTTAATTCCAATTTATATCCACTCAGCTTACTTATTAATCTGTCGGCTTGGCTCTTTGACGGAGATAACTACGACTCCGCGTTCTGTTGAGGTTTCTTTGTATCCATTTTATTAGCCTTTGATAATAATTTATACAACGAATAACTGGGTAAACGATATTATCTTTAGTTTTTAGGGTTCCGTTACTCAAAATATAAAAATTACACTTAATAATGTATCGTCTTTTTTATATTAATGCGTTAGTACTGTGCAGGGTTCTATTATGTTTGAGGCCCATATACGTTACCCGCGACTAGACGAAATAATGCCTAAGACTCTACGAAAGGAAAGTCCATCTAGAAATAGACTTATAAGGTATATTTAAAATTATGTGAAACATACACCCTTTTTTTGAGTTCATATAATAAAGCAAATAATCACTTAACTGTTTTTTTTAATATAATTTGTATGGGAAATGTAAAACTATTGTAACTTCTCTCTATTGTAAATTGTAACAGCTCTAGCACTTTCGATGATGTATTTTTGGCCTTGGTTGTGTCACTAAAATAGTAACTTCTCTATATAATTATACAGCCTATTTTTATAAAAACCTATTAGGTAACGGAAAAACCATAGCATGTACCTATGTATAGGTACCTATTTACTCTTTTTAGTTTGACGCCTATGAAGCCAATTTTTGTAAATACCATATCCTAAAAGTCACAAATTCAAGCAGAAAACAACTTAACCGTCCATAAAATAACGTTCCGATTATATTTCAGAGCTGAAAAATTCATAAATACGCAAGATACCAAGAAACTTACCCCAAAGTATAGCTAAAAAACAAACTTCTGACGTTTTTATAGGCGAAAACGATATCACGTACAAATCTTGGCTCATAAACAAAGTTAAATTTAAGAGGCATCGAATGTGTTTAAATAATTGATATCAATACAGCGGCGTAGAAAGTATTATGGTATTGGAGAACTGGTGGAGTGGAGTGAGAAGCTACCCTACTAATATTGTTAACTAGCGACCCGCTCCGGCTTCGCACGGGTGCAATAATGTAAGCACACAAAAATGTTTGTTATGACATCAATTTACAAATCTTTGAATTTCTCGGTTTTTCTGTATTATAATATGCATGTATAATACATATATAAACATTTCTCTTGAATCACTCTATCTATTGCTGAAAACTGCATTAAAATCCGTTGAGTAGTTTAAAAGATCTAAGCGAACAGATAGCGGAAGTGACTTCATTTTATACTATGTAAAGAAAGAAAGATAAAGAATATAAAGAAGATGTGAAAGTTTGGATGTATGGATGTTTGTGCCTCAATCACATAAACGGATGAATGGATTTGGATGAATCTTGGCATATAGATAGATCATAAATTGGAAATTACATATAGGGTATTTTTTTCCCGGGAAAACATAAGATCCCTCGGGAACGTGGGTGAAACCGCGGGGCAGAAGCTAATTGTTTCCTATATTATACAGAATATTTACATTAATACATTAAAGTAAATATAGAGATTAGTAGGTAATAATACATGGTGATTGTATGACACTGATGAACCTTAATGCAAAGAAATAAGGTTCCTTTTGTAAGTATACTGCAAGACGCGAGGCACCACGTGGTAAATGTCACGTACTTGTGAACAGATGGTCTTAGGGTTGCCACCCTTGGACCCTATTACTTATGGGGCTATTTATTTACGGGGTATATAGAATTATTTCCCAAATCTTAATCTACTGTTTCAGAACATAGTACTTATAGAATAATACTTTCGCAGTAAAGTTTCCTCAAGAGCTTTCCTTCACCGAAATTAAGGCGATGATAGATCAGTGGTAGTGACGTTGGACGCCGCGACGAAGGTAGTAGATTCGAATCCTACAATAAGCTTGAGCTTTCGGTGAAGGAAAATATCGTGAGAAAACCATTAGCATGGCGGTAGGGTACTTTATAGTACCCACCTGGCTGGCTACCACTCTCAAGTTGAAAATCTGTCGCCAAACACCTATTGGTGTGTTCCGGTAGCTGCACTTGAGAGCCAGTTCCTTCTAGGTTTTGTGTGCTTACCACCTTCGGTCACATCATCAGTTATCGTAGTGAGATTGTGCAACACAAGCCCATATAAAGAATTAAGTAATTTTTGGACTCAAACCGACTACTTTTGCTATGAGATTTAACGTCACTACCATTGACTTATAATATCTTTGTAAAAAGTAAAATTAAAAATGAGTTTAAAATATTCAGTGCTAAAACTAAAACAAGTTCTTTTACATTCCCCGGGCACTTAATCAAAGTTACCCCACTTTGCCCCAAACCACGCCAAGAGACACCTATCTTCGTACCTCATTAAATATAATGACGAGGGTACTAGGCCATAGGGGCTAAAGTTTTAATTAAGTCCGTTGACTTAGTTATAGTTTACACACAATTTAAAATTAACAAGTAAATAAGGTTATGTGATACAAGATTGGGTCAAAAAATCGAACAAAATTAAAAATGTTGAAAAAATCCCCGATGGTTGTAAATGTTGTAATCGAAAAATATGTAATTCGTAATTTTGCCATGGCGGCCATCTTGGATTTGAAATTTATCATAGTGTATAGTATTCTACTAGTCAAGCTCTTTCATTTGATACACATATAAGGGAGTTGTGAAAAAATATGTAATCCGCCATTATGTGGCGGCGGCCATCTTGGACCGATTTACACTAATTCACCTTTTAAACAACAAAAATCAAAAACAAAATCGGTTCATCCGTTTGGGAGCTACGCTGCCATAGACAGACACACACACAGACACGTCAAACTTATAACACCCCGTCGTTTTTGCGTCAGGGGCTAAAAATGACAATCGGTAACCAAATTATAGTCGTTTTCTACATGAAAGTACTCGGAGAAGTCCGTCATTATCGAGGATTTCATAGTTTAAATTATATATAGGATCATTATAGATATTATCTACTAAACAGAATCTTTCAAAATCAGACTGTTTTACAAATTAAACCTCCAGGCTCGTGGAGGCCTTAATGTAGCGAGCTACATTGAGTTTGACATTTCTCTTCTTTAAACAATCTCGACTCGAGTAAGCACTAAGTAGAGGACTTTTTTGCGTCTTAGGAGGACTTAATTGCTCTTTTGTTTGAGTGAGATTGAGACGAGTCGTAAAAATATTGAGGAAAACATTATGGGTGTTAAGTTTTTAACAACAAAAAAACCTTTTACAGATTTAAACCTATGTGGTTAAATATAATTCCTTGAATAGTTATCCAGCTGTTTATCTGGAACTGATGAAAGTTATTTTTTCTTTGTATAGGGTTGTGTTTGACGAAAATCTCACTATGATAAGTGATGATGTGGCCGAAGGTGGTAAGCACACAAAGCCTAGAAGGAATTAGCTCTTACCTCGCACCTACCCTACCGCCGTGTCATGGTTTCCTCACGATGATTTTCCTTGACCAAAAGCTCAAGCTATAGGATTCGAACCCACCTTCGCCACTGCTACTAAGCTATCATCGCTTTATTTATTAATAAATATAATATATTATAATAATCTACCTTCAAAACCTACCTACAAATTGCTTCTAATGAAACAATGGCCACATAACAAATACCTTATATCCCATGTACTATAGAAGGAACATTAAAGCGATAACACTACTAAAAGATTATATTAATTACCACCATTTTGCCGTACTTAGACGTACCCACATTCTCGGCTAAAATGTAGTACAATGTTGTAAAATTTAATATTTTATGCCACGCTTAAGTATGGAGCAGTTATCCCTTCCTTTATTCTAACTAAAACGGATTGGATGATTTTGGTAATGGATAGTCAAGTTTAATGAGTTTCGCCGGTTTTTGATAGCGGAAACTTATCGGCGGCGGAACATTTTACAGTCGATTCCGCCGTCGGTAAATATTTTAAATTTGGAAATTCAGACTGTAAACCTATATCCATTACGTCAATAAACATTTTTATACTATACTAGCTGTTCCTCGCGGTGTCAACTGCATTCTCGGGATAAAAAATAGTCTATAACTTTTTTCAAGAATTGGGCTATCAAATGCAAAAAGAATTTTTCAAATCTGACTGGTAGTTCCAGAGATTAACGCTTTCAAACAAACAAAAAATACTAAAACTACTCGTTTAAGCATTTTTGATTATGTTAAATTGTTATTTTCTTCTGGTTTTATAATTTTTCAAAGGACTAATAATAAATACAATAATAATACGCAGGGCAGCTTGTGGCGAGCTGTTGGTGAGTAGCGACACCACGGACCCGAGACCTCCCGGGGGCGGCACCTATGCCCCCACCTACGGCTTGCCTTCACTGGCCGGCTGTAGTGGAGCGCGAGAGCTATATGCTCGAAAGGGTGGAAGTGCTCAATCTGCGTAATAACGGGGAAACCCGCTCACGAGCCTTCTCGCGATGGCGAAACCGGTGCACACCTCTCTACACCCTTAGCTGCTGACACCAATGTTGCTCCCTCTGTCACCTTGGTTTTGGTGACTTTTTTTGGGGGCCCATTCAGTTGGTGGCGAGTCACCGTCTGCCAGAATTATCAAATATATATGTATAACGAACATCATCAAAGATTGAGACATTTGATTTGGCAGGCATTCCGTTGTCTCAATCAATAGTTCAACAACCAGTCCAGCAAGTTCCCCCCCATAGACCCAGTATAGTTCCCTGTTTTCTGTAATAGTCCTTGCACTTAGCGGGTGCTGTCTTTACCTGTATCTCTTCAATAGTGCAGGCAGAGATAGTATCGCTAGGTGTACACATCCCAACACATTAACATATCTTAAAGGGGCCTCTACGTGTTGGATCTGTATCCCCACGCACGCCTTTAAAAAAGACCGGTCCTCGCACCGTGATGTCAGAAAGATACAATAATAATAAAATGTTCTGTGCTAAAAAACAAACATTCAAAACAAAGTATTTTTGAATTAGATTTTCCCAATATACGCATAAAAAACATGGTTCAAAAAGGGCCCCTTGAACACCCCTGTCTTTCCCGCCCAACGGTACGTATTCCAACCACGTAAATACAGCTCCGTCGACAAATCTAAATGGGTGTAAGGTTAGAATTAAAATTCCGTATGCGAGGCATTTACCTATTGTCTAAACAAAATATCCTTTAATTATGTTCGCTGTCCTACTCTTTTGAGGATGGTATGAATGAGAAGATATAGCGATGTATTTGTTCTATATTAATTCGTTTTAAACAAAAAAAATGTAAAAAAAATATCCTAACTATATAATATTTTAAATGCGAATGTGTGTTTGTTTGTTTATTTGTTTGTTACTTCTTCACGCCGAAACCTATGATATGCACGCAGATAGCCTATGGTATGGAGAGGGACATAGGTATACACTGCGTTTTTTTTCTGGGGAACGCGGGTGAAACCCTGTGGATAGCTTGTATTATTATAAATGTGAAAGTGTGCTTGTTGGTTTTTCCTTCCTTCACGCAGCAACACCGAGGAACAGATTGACGTGATTGTTTTTCGAAAAGATAATTTATGGACCGGAAAATTACATATTAGGCTACTTTAAATGTTGGAAACGCGGGTAAAACCGCGGGGCAAAAGCTAGTTTTATAAAAATTGAGGAATTTTCTTTAACCACAGTATTTTAAAATTCCTTTAGTGTAATATAAATAAATAAAGAAATATTCTGGGACATTATTCCTCACACACGGCCATCTGACCCCAAACTAAGCAGAGCTTGTACTATGGAAGCCAGATAACTGATATACTACATATACTACTTTTCTTTTGTAAATACATACATATATAGATAATTACACCCAGACACAGGACAAACAGACATGTTCATGCACACAAATGTTTGTCCTGAGTGGGAATCGAACCCCCGACCTGCGGCGTGATACAGTCTATGTAACTCTTACATTCGGCCAACGGACACGTCTAAACAGAGCAATCGTGCGGGGCTTGCGGGGTGAGAGAGGGGCCGGGCGGTAGCGAGTCCAAGCTGGCATACACCCGCTTGGGACACAATGCAGCAATTACGAATGCCTATACAAAGCTGCATTTCGCGTGACTTCAAACGCGATAGACCACTGTATGTAATTACACTGTGGTAATATCTTAATAATGTTAGTTTCTTATAAATAGGTTACTCATCCAAATTACAAAGCACAATCAAATTACATAACTTAGCCCGAAACGCGTGTATAAACGTAAAACATGTCCGTGTACAATACTGGCATATATCTTTGTGGATGTTCAAACAAAATGAATGGACCGACACGCGTTGAATTTTAATTGGTGCAAATTGCCCGCGTAAATGACGTCGCCTGTACAGTTTTTAGCATCAATTAATAATACGGTCACTCAGAAGTGACCTATTTCAAGTTTACATTATTTTAAGAGAAAATAATTGTTTTTGGAGGATGTCGGACCAGGCGTGGTACCTTGCAGTAGTCTATTAATGACTATGGTTAAATTAAGATTTACTAATACATTTCTATGTATAGTTAATTGCAAAACGTAACTCCTCTTTTTTATTTTTAGGGTTCTGTACCCAAAGGGTAAAACTTGACCCTATTACTAAGACTCCGCTGTCCGTCCGTCTGTCCATCTGTCACCAGGCTGTATCTCATGAACCGTGATAGTTAGATAGATGAAATTTTCACAGATGATGTATTTCTGTTGCCGCTATAACAGCAAATACTAAAAAACAGAATAAAATAAATACTTACGGGGGCTCCCATACAACAAACGTGTTTTTTTCGCTCGTTTTTGCTCGATATTGATAACGACAACAGGTAGACGCTTGAAATATTCACAGAATATTTAGTTATATATTCACTTTCAAAATAAATAATTAAATAAAAATAAAATAAATATATAAGTGGGGCTCCCAAACAGACATGTTTTTTTTGCTGTTTTTATAGATAATAGTACGGAACCTTTCGTGCTCGAGTTCGACTCGCACTTGGCTGGTTTTTACATTGTATATATACATTACATTTTACACATCGGTAGGTGTTTGACGACAGATTTTCAACTTGAGGGCGGTTCAAAGGTTTCAGTTTATTTTATATATTTATAACTTACTAAATAAATATGATATGCAATCTAATTAATTTTGAATAAAAACTTAATCTAACCATGCGTGATTGAAAACTATAAGCTAATAAAATTGGAATTGGTACATTAAGTGAATTTGCACATAAATCTTTCACGTCTGTGCTACACATAGCTCTAGATACCATGCATTTAATAATCAAGATGGATATGATACATGGTGTAACCATTATTACATTAAAACTTAAGTATTTTAAAATGATGCACATAAATTAATTTTAATCATACCCTAGCATAACAAATAGGATTTTTATCTCGAGTAAACATAAGATCCTTCGGGAGTGCAGGTTAGATCAATATGCGATATTATATAATATATAAACGTCGCTTTTGCTATGTAATTACATGGTGGATTGGCACGTCATATTGGCTCAACCACTTATCTCTTATATTTTTACTATTAAAAATATTCTGGGACATTCCTCACTCACGGCAATCTGACCCTAAACTACACACAGACTCAGCATAAATAGACATGTTCATGCACACAAAAGTCTGTTCTGAGTGGGAATCGAACCCACAACCTGTGGCGTGATAGATAGGGTACCTACCTACCACGCCAACTGGCTGTCATTTTATAAATTGGAAAGTGTGTTTGTTATTCTTTCACGTCGCAATGGAGCAACGGATCGACGTGATTTTTTTTTGCATAAATATAGTACACTAGTGGATACACGGCGTGTGCCACTACGAAAATAAAAGTCTTAAACCATCTTTCTAATGAACCCGGTTTGGGGCACATCGGTTGGATGGTTTCAAAGTCTATAACGGATAGGTAGGTAGATATGTAGAAACATTTTTTTTATGTATAGATAGATAGATAGACCAGTTATTGTCCTGGGCACCGGGAACCGTGGTACGAAAGTTAGTAGCAAATAAATGTTATTTAGACGTCAGTTAAGAAGTTTCCACTGATTAAATTATGATTCTAAGTGAGTTTTAAAAAATAATTTCATAAAGCACCTCATCCACGTATCCAAACTCCACGCAGAGTTACTGGTTAACTCTAAGGAAAAGTTGGCAAAACCCACGTTTGCTTCATAAGTCACAAGTTACGTCGATATTGGATGTCGGGAGTTATGGAACTCCACGCAAATACATTTCCGAGAACCAATCCCCTTGATATATAAATAAAACTAATTGATATTAAATAGTTTAGTGGCGTTTCAAATGAAAGGGAAGGGAAGGTATGAGATTATATTGGGTTATCTTTTCATAAGCTATGTTGGTTTCTTCGTGCATTTTTAGGGTACCGTATCCAAAGGGTAAAACCACCAGTCGCCAGTCACCAGGCTGTATCTCATGAACCGTGATAGTTAGACAGTTGAAATTTTCACAGATGATGTATTTCTATTGCCGCTATAACAACAAATACTAAAAAATAAAATAAATATTTAAGGGGTCTCCCATTCAACAAACGTGATTTTTCCGTTTTTATATAATGGTACATGATGATGGCCAAATGCGGTAAGCACACAAAGCCTAGAAGGTACCAGTAAGTGCTTGGCGACAGATATTCAACATAACGTATCAAGCCAGTCGGGTAGGCAAACTACCCTATCACCGTGCTATGGTTTTCCTTCGCCGAAAGCGATGATAGCTCAGTGGTAGTGACGTCGAACGCCGCGGCAAAGGTCCTGGGTTCGAATCCTACAATGAGCTTGAGCTTTCGGTGAAGGAAAACATCGTGAGGAAACCATAGTATGGTGGTAGGGAACTTTGTAGTACCCTCCTGGCTGGCTATCAAGTTGAAAATCTGTCGCCGATCACTTATTGGTGTGTTCTGGCAGCTGCACTTGAGAGCCAGTTCCTTCTAGGCTTTGTGTGCTTACCACCTTCATCCACATCATCACTTACCATAGTGACATTGTGGTCAAACACAAGCCTATAAAGTAAAAAAAAAGAGTGAAAATTCATTGTCACAAAAGAAATTCTTAAAACATAGTACTCTTCACTATCATCTTTAATTAAATACATCCATGAATTTTATTGATCTATTAATACATCAAACATACAAAAAAAGCATTCCATAGCAATAAAGTCTGACAGAAAACGATATGATCAAGGTCACCAATAAAAACAACCGACTCAAATGTAATGAAAATAACGAACTAAGTTTTGCTTGGACGAATCTCTTATCGGTCTACCGCAGTCATAGGACGCAAGGGAAAGGAAGGGAACGAAAAAAATCGAAATAAAAATATAACAACGAAAGTCAACACAGCACAAAATTAGTTTTATCCGAAAATAGTAAGAAAAAAGCAGCAGACCGAAACGCCGAAGAAATGGAAAATGTTGGCATGAGGTGCGATGCGTATTGAAGTCATCGTATTTGACCGTTTTTTTATTTACTGTAACTTTGATACTCGGTGATGAATAAATTATTAGGGATCTATTTCCATTATAAACCATTTTTTATTTTGCTTAGTCATTTAACGCCAGTTAGTGGATGTTTATATTCACGTCGTAATCACTTAATAGATTGAATTAAGAAGATTTGTAATTCAGAAAATGCATAGTCTGCATTCCTAACTAATAATTGCGAATGTGAGTTTGTTTGTTTATTACCTTTTCACGCCTATGCCGATCACGATTTGGTACGCAGATAGCCTATGTTATGGAGAAGGACATGATCCTTATTGCGGGTAAACCAGCTGTGCAGAAGTTTGTATAAAATATATCCATTGGACCGAGGTGCAATAAAATATAGTTAAGACCTCAAATAAAATAACTACAATATTTAAAACTGACCTTTTCATATTATATGAAAATGTTTGTACTGAATATCATTAAATTATGCAATCTTACACTATTACAATACTGTACTCACAAATAAGAAATAGCCATCCAAAGACGAAACGCTACCAGCCTGCTGGAAAGCCCATTGGCAGGTTCGAATACTTTAATTAAACTATTTTAAATTATTTTACTTTAATTGTATTCGACTATATTTATTTATAATTGTAAACTATTAGTTTGTATTTTTTTTTTGATAAAAATAATATTATATATTACGGACAGTATATATTTTAAATACACAGCATTATTTAAAAAAAAATCCCGGTTGCTAAAAAATAAACAAAGTCTATGCTTTTAAAGCCAAAGGACAATATCAACGTCAGCAGTTAAATTAAATTAATTTTAACCGTTATTAGGGTCGAATGCATTAACATAAGCGAATGTACCGGCGGCGATGCTCAATCCTATGTCATCTCAATTTGACGGAGAGATGTAACCTTCGGGTGACGTAACTATTATATTTAGTTACTCCTACAATTCTGGGGGATATTTCATTTTTATCATTATCATTAGATATTTTTAAAAGTTAATAAAATGTTTTAAAGATATTGTAGAGTCGTATTGGAAGTTGATTGTAGTTATTTACTCACCAATTCGCTAGGTAACTAGGTCATGTACACATAGGTGTTGAAAATTATTAATTTTTAGTTACACACTCGGAATCGGATCACCGATCCAGAAATTAGACATTAATTTAGTTGAAAAGATATCATATATGTGAGAATATATTTTGTTACTACTCAGCTCCGGTGGAATGGATTTTAATGAAATAAAGTAGGTAGGTAGAACTGAGATACAAGTATATTTTTAAATGAAGTAAAAAAATATAATTAATAACATATTGACTTCAAAATCATAACAATGTCCTGAAGGGCTAATTAAAAGGTGCACAAAGTTTGATTCCTTTGCGAAACTTTTACAGAAACGTTTACAGAATCAATACTAAAAAAAACTATCGACGGTATTAATTAGTCAAGCGAAAATAGTCGCTCGTTTTCCGTAAGAATAGCTTAATTGGTGGAAATAGTTTTTCCAATTTCAGTCTGAAAGCTATATCAATTAACAGTCACTTGAAATTGAGCTAATTGGTCATTGTCCCGATAGTCTATCATTTATACATTCAATACTTTTATTTACAACTCAATTCCTTTAAATAAATTGCTCTAAAAATGTTTTTGACGAATGATTTAGAATCTAGTCCTTTTTTAGAAAACTCATACATTGTATTTGTTTACATTATTTTTAGTTTATATTTCGAACTGTTAGATACTTTATATTATAACAACAAATGTCTAATGATAATTAGCTATTGAATGATGCCGTAACGATCGGAAGGTTAAGCAACGCCAGGCAAGTTCAATCAGAGATGGAAGATGAAGAAGAAGAAAGAAAGTCTGAATGATTCCAGTAACTCAATGATTTTAATTCTAAGCACCAGCATCTTACATGTTATGGAAATAAAACTACAACTCTACTAAATTAAAACTATTATTAAATTATTATTTCAATTTATTAGACTTTTTTTTTTGAAAATTTGTTGCTAATATAAACAGATTTAGACTTCACTAAAATCAGGAGAAACACCGTAATTTTTTTTTTGTGATTTTTTCCAACTTATAGGATAGGATAGTTTTTATCCCGATTATTTCCTTTTTTATACCGGGAACGCGGGTAAAACAGCGGGTAACAGCTAGTATAAAATATATATTATATTCCATAGTGAAAATGAGTCTTTAGGGTTATCACTAAGTCCTCGTATTGTTGCCAGCTTAAATATTTTCCAATAAATAAGCCTGACAAAGGCGAGAAGTTAATATGTTAGGCTGTTACCTGTTTCGAATTTCAGTCACAACACAACCCTCGGCAATTAGCATACGGGTCCACTCGACCCACGCTTTGGTAATTTGAATCTTGCAGAATGTGAATTCATAAAAGCAACCCTGCATCCCTATTTATGATTTCTTATTTATATATTTACGTGAACATTTTGTATAATATGCTATGGAGTTATTTTAGAAAACCTTTTATTGTAATATATGAGAGGGATATTGCGGAAGTAATAAAAAAATGAATATTACAAATAATTTCCTAGTTATTAACTTATTTTGTAGGTATAAAGAAACTTACTGCATACATTAGATAAATATTTTATATAATACATTAAAAAAAGTTTATTTTTACATATACAACAATATTTAGAAAAAAAAACAACAACTTTAACTAGTTATTTAAACTAAATACAAAAATAAATAATATTTTGTGAAATATAAACAGTAGGTATTATTAGTATATGGTTAAAGTTGCTGTTTTCTTTTGTTGCTTGTCCGTGTAAGGGTGGTCGATGGTCCCCTGGACCCAACTTCGTGTCATGCTAAAAAAAAAACTGTTTTCTAGTTTCCATAGCAGTATCATTGCGACTACTAAACTAGGCTTATTGTGATCGCCACATAAATAAAATTTCTCTGCCAAGACTCGCAGAAGATTACTCGTATTATTACAAATCAGTAGTTGGTACAATCAAGTAAAACTTATAATAATCAAACAAATTTAACCTGCTGTTTTATTTACCTACTTTTGCCTTAGCCTTAATTTATTGTTTGTTTTTTTACTTTGTATAGGCTTGTATTTGACCACAATCTCACTATGGTAGGTGATGATGTGGCCGAAGGTGGTATGCACACAAAGTCTAGAAGGAACTGGCTCTTAAGTGCAGCTGCCGGAACACACCAATAGGTGTTTGGCGACAGATTTTCAACTTGAGGGTGGTAGCCAGCCAGGCGGGTACTACAAAGTACCCTACCACCGTGCTATCGTTATTTAATTTGGCGATAATTTTTTGGTATTATATCTATTAGAAATCCTGCGCTGAAGTATCCCACACTGCAACATAAGCTGGGATAGGTGACCTTTTGGCCACATGCAGCTCCATATCAAAACTTCTGCCCCGCGGTTTCACCCGAGTTCCTAAAAAGTCGCCAATGTGCTATTCCAGGCCATAATCTATCTCTGTGCCAATTTTAATCCAGATTCGTTCAGCCATTCTGGCGTGATTGAGTACCTAACAAACATCCATCCATTCAAATTTTCGCACTTATAATATTCTAGTTTCCGCCCCGCGGTTTCGCGTTCCCCAGAGATCTTATATTTTCTCTGGATAAAAAGTACCCTATGTCCTTTTCCATACTATAGGCTATCTGCATACCAAGTTTCATCGCGATCGGTTCAGTGGTTTGCGTGAAAAGGTAACAAACAAACAAACTTACTTTCGCATTTATAATATTGGCTAGGAAGTAGGATTGCTTTTGTGTTAGTCAAAAATAAATGTAATTTCTTTCTTTTTTATATAAATAGGTGATATTTTTGTTATAATTTTATTCGGGTATGATATCAGACTCATTTGAAGTTATTAGCTTTGTAACAAAGGGAAGCACTTTGTTAATTAAATTCTTATGAATAAGACCGGCTATCTAATTAATTAATTAATGATGTTTCTAGAGTTAATTATTTCTTTGTCTTTGTTTCTCAATGAAAAATATGTTTCATAATTTTTTTTTCATTAGGAATATTATGTACTAATTTAAAAAAATAGCAGTAGTCTATATAATGACTAATTTCACTATTGGTATGAAAAGATAGTGAGGAGAGTGTTTTTTTTAACCGACTTCAAAAAGGATGGTTCTCTATTCGACCCGTATGTATGTTTGTATGTATGTTCGCGATTTTTTCAAAAACTACTGATCCAATTTGGATGAAGATTTCGCTATTAAATGGATATTTTTTCAGGGAAGGTTTTAGTGTATAATATATTAAGATCTAATGAATATCTTCGGAGATAGACAATGGAACTCTTCAATAACAAACAGCAAATGACCCGCGTTCGCTGTGATCGAATTTCTGTGTATTGTTTTCACCATTCCATAACATAACATCACGGGTGAACATATGTGTATAGTTCACCTTCATAAGAAACTAAAAATGAAAAAATAAAATTATTTTTAACAATAAATAAAACCGACATCTAGTATTTCAATCGTGTTTTAAAGCCCGCTGGAACTTAGGATATATATTTTTATATATTTTTTTCCGAACTAAAACTATTTCATTTTCTTTACATACAACTGAATCAAAGAAATGCATGTTTGCTCTCACAGCGCCTTAATAAGGCCTACACTGAATAAATGGCTTTGGCTTGGACTCAGCCAATTGCTATTCCCTAAATATTATAGGAACTCGAAAAGATGTAAAGTAAAGTATTCAGACAATTAATAATCAGATTAAAAGTAAGATACCTATTAGGTATTAGGGCAATATGAAAATTCAGTAATCGTATTTATGACCACAATTTTGTATGACAAAATATAATAAAAGTCCGTCACTTACCTACGGAACCGTAAAAAGCACTTAAACGAATGAAAGTAAATGGATGTCGCGTCATTGAGCGTTGTTTGTCAATTTAGTTGAGGAAATTCGATTTCCTTCAACATCTCGCGATCGTTTCTTCAATTGAAATGTACATTCCATTCTTGTTCGTTCATTCATTCGTTCCCATCAAGATGTGCCTGTGTTATTTATTTTTATCGAACTTTCAAAATTGTACTTACTATACTTACACCCGTTTTTGAAAAGTGTCTCAATTCGTTCCCAGGGAGCTAATAAACCACAAAAAAACACAAAATTTTTATTCAATCGATAAGTGCCAAAAAAATGCATTTAAATTGATTGAAAACGCTGGACGCCATGTTACTCTATGGTCATGATGTAATTTAGTCTTGTAAGTAAACTAATGCGCTGATATTGGTCTCAATTGGAGTTATAAATTAAAAATGAGCTATTATCCTATTGGTGTGCTGTTCCTGAATGCATAGTGTAAAAATAATAATAATAATACTTCTTTTGACACTTTTTAGTTTACTTCCAGCACCGTATGACGTCATATAATTGCGGCTACTGTTTCGCTTGTTTAGTAACAGATTAAAAAACTGAAAACTTTGAAATTAATTTTTAAACGAATTAAGTTATTTTATGAACTAAAACTAACACTTTCCGGCTGTTTATTGCTTAAGCTATCTAAATTGTATATTTTTAGTTTTTGTCTCATAGGTAATAGAGTAAAATACCCTATTATAATGTAAATTAATCAGACAAAAATTACCCTTGGAAAATAATGACCCTATCATGGCCTAATCAATAGTCACATCTTGAAAATAAATAGACATCTTTTTAAATTTTATTTAGGACTATCAAGCCCTCAGCTTGCGCTGCAATGCCTCTTATAACTCACCAAAGTCTCATCATAATCAAATGAATAGTATAAGAGGGCATATGTTACAAACAAACAAACATCGATAGCTATTTATATAGATAACAATAGCTTATTTACGCCATATAACATTTGTCCTAGTTGGAAAGATACTACTTATCACGTGGGTTTTAATTTCCACCCAGGACAGACATTTGTATGCATGAACACTGTTTGTCCTGAATCTGGGTACAATTATCTATATACATTAAGTATATATTTAAAAAAAAGTAGTATTATGTAGCATTTTCATAGTACAAGTTCCGCATAGGTTAGGCCGTGTATGAGGAATGTCACAGGATATTTATTATTATTATATTTTGATACTTGCAAACTCATTTCTGTTAGCCAGGTGGCGACCAACAAAGAACCTTAACATTAACAACGCATTCCTATAATATATATTTTCTTTTACCGCCAAAACAAATATCAAATATTAACATACTTCTATACCAACCTGTTTTCAGCCATCAAAGGCAACAACAAGCCATTGCCGATTCGAAGAAAATAAAAGAAAGAAAAAAACGTTCCATTTCCGAAATATCTCGAAAAGGTTGAATTTGGAATTAATGTTTGCAGTTCACGACTTTTCTATCACACTATTCCATTACGTAGTTTTTAGTGTACGTACGTTCAAAGCCATTGAATGGTAGTCACACAATTTTGACCTGTAAAGAACGTAGTTAGAATCCCGTGATCATAAAAATGAGAAGGTATACTGTCAGTACAAAATCTTCTAGTTTTTTAACCACCCACCACTTATGCCGATGATAGCTCACTAGTAATGGTAGTGGCTCGAATCCTAGAGTTTGGATTTTTGGAGGAAAACATCCTGAGGAAACTATAGCATGGTGGTAGGATACTTTGTTGTAAACGCCTGGATGGCTACCTCAAGCTGTTGCCAAACACCAGCAGCTGCACTAGAGAGCCAGTTCCTTCTAGGTTTTATATTTATCGCATTCGACCACATCATCACCATGGTGAGGTTATAATAAAAAAAAATTTGGACAATGATTATTAGATATATCATTGTCCAAATTTTTTTTCTCTTATTTATATATTTTTATTTACGTCCCCTTGCTTTATAATACATACTATTGTAATATTGTATCAAATACGCTTATATTATTCAATAGGTAACGCAATTTATGTATAGGTTAGAAGCTTTCTCATAATGATTACCTTTATTAAAAAAACAAGGTAGTAAATTCGAAATTTAAAACTCACGCGAATATTCTGTACATGAAAGCGACAAACATTATGCAATAGCTCTCGTATCTCATCTCTTTGTTTCTATGATCTGAGTCTGGAACAGTAGTGCCTTACAAACACTCGTGTGAAGTGGATAAGATCGATCGGGGTGTTTTTAGTACGTTAGCTGTTACGGATTTAAGATGGAACTGTTTATTTAACTTAAACTTTCTATAGTATGTCTACCCTACATAAAGGGTCTGTCTTTTAGAATGATACTAGCCTTCCACCCTGCGGTTTCACCCGCGTACCCCTATTTTACCCCCTTAGCGGTTGAATTTCGAAAAATTCTTCCTTAGTGGATAAGGTAGAATTAGGTCCAGCGGTTTGGGCTGTGCGTTGATATATCAGTCAGTTTAGCATTTTATATATGCAGAAAATGATATTTTTAGCAGCCGTGACTTTCGACCTTATAATTATGTCTGGCTTTATGTCTACCACTTTCATGCCCATCTACATTTCTATATTTATAAGTGTTAGAGACAACACTTTAAAAAAAAAAACGATATTCCAGTCGACGTGGTACACAAACAAAAAAAAAACACTCCAAATTCAAATTTCAGCTTGATATCACAATAAGGTCCTTGTTTAACTTCGGAACTCAAAAAACAATTCTCTTGGATTTATAGGACGTTATCCCCACGCGTCAGTCACCGTTACGGCACGTCACGGCGGGCATTTAAATCTTATTTATATACGATCAACAACGTGACGATAACGTGACGGCGACGTGATGTAAGGTACTTTTACATATTGCAAAGATATTCTTAAACATAATACCATTTTAATTTTTTGGCGTGAGAAAATAAACAATTTAATAAACCAAAAAATGTGAAGTATCTTCAGCAAAAACAGGTGATTCAAATTTAATACGTAAATATTTCAACGAGATCTTATTTGTCTTCCTCGTATTTATTAGGAGTACAGTCGTTAACAAAATTGATAGTAAATTAGTTTATTTTTATTCCTGCTTAGTAGAAATTTAATTCATCTTACGTTTATTTTACTTGAAAATGTCGAAATAATTGCTTTTTTTCGATTCATATGATTTTATATTTTAAGCTTTTAGATCTTATAATGTTATTACAAAAAGTGAATCAATAAAATAAAGTGGTAAAGTAAAAGTAAAAGTACACTTACTGCAATAATAAAAAAAAATACAGAACACAGTGAACCTACAAAGCTCAACTTTAAAAACCAACAAACATATAGTACCTAACCACTTTTTACCGTTACTGTACTACAAAAACCTACTGCAGCTTCGTAAAATCGTGCTTAGTCAAACACAATACTCAAATATTTATGGAACTTACGCGCAAGCCGCGTATTTGCGAAGGGAAAATTCTCCTGAATATTGCTACGCTCTGTATCTCTGGAATATACGCGGGAATATAATAAAATATGGTTTTAACACGCACGTAAAGTAGCCAAATGCGGCTTATCTGTGGGGAAGAGTGAGTCAGTATCAAATAAGCTAAGGAAATCGTCGCGGTGGAAATATATATTATGAAATTCTTTTTTTTCTGATAGTTCATAATACAAGTGATTTATTGAAATAGTCTTTCTTTCGTCTCAGGAGTTTAAAAGTGTTCTCGAGGATTTTCTGTTTTCGCGGGATAAAAAGTTTTCAAATATAAAATTAGTTTGTGTATTACATACCCAGCTGTAAAAATGGACAGATAATCTATCATCATACTCTGAGTGCAGCCGCTCGACTTACCTAGGTAGGTAGGTAGGTACTTATGAATAGATTAGATTACATTTTACAAAGTTTTTAACAATTACAGAAATAAAATAAAAATCAGCACCGTAAATAATAATAAATGCAATTATCAATCCGGACGTATTATTGCTATTTTTTTTTGGCAGCCGCTTCGCTTCATGTATTAAGCCGCTTAGCGAAATTACGCAATGGCGTAGCCGAATAGTGATGCTACTTGACAGGCTGTATAACTCAGTATAATAATATTATACAAAGAATCACGGCTTACTAAGATATGTAGGTACTAAGATTTGATTCCCACCGAGGACAGACATTTGTGTGCATGAATGTGTGTTTGTCCTGAGACTACGCGTTATTTTTATGTTAGAAGGCTGACAAGCAGGCAGAAGGTCCTGATGGTAAGGGGATACCGTCGCCTATAGAATATAAAAAATAAAAACATATCACGATAGAATATCATTTATCTGGTTTCCATAATACAAGCCCTGTTTAGTTTGGGATCAAAAATATTACAGGATACATAATATACCTATGTAGGTATAATATAATAATTACTCAAGTTACTCGAAGCATTATTCCCTCCCAATTCACATCACTAATTCGAAGCATGTCCAATTATTTAATACGGATTAAACAAGCCCCCGATGTACATTACACGACGACCCATTAGGCGGTTGTGCGGCAAACGAAATTGCCATCCATTTACACCACAGCATAGCACTAAATTGTTAAAATACTTAATTTTGGTATAGCAAAAACAAGAACAGCAATTTGGCGTGACCGTACCTGCCATCATTTAGGTGGGGCTTTAATTTTTTATAACTCTGCAGATAATTAGGCCGGCTTCAGCTGTTTCTAGATTTGGCTTGTTTACAAAACGTATTTTAATGGGTAACAAGATACCTATATTATTATTTTAGTAGCATCCACTTATGTTATACCTATAGGTACGATGGAACTATTTATTATCTGTGTACCTACACTAAGGTAATGATAGCTCAGTGGATGTGACATGGGATGCCATGGCGAAAGTCTTTGATTCTAATCCTACAATGAGCTTTCAGTGAAGGAAACCATAGCGATATAAGGTATGGCCTCAGGTTCACACTCGTACTAAATACAAAAAAAACAAATTTTACTTTTTTATTGACATACCTATACAATTAAATGAAATTCTGCGTCGTTTGCTCTTCTCAGAAATCTGTAAAGCCTTTTCCTTCTATTAAAAACAATGTGACATCATAACACTAACTGCGACAGATGCGTCTAATATTATACTAAAATCCATTTTTTTTTAAATATAATCGCCAATGTCTTAACTGCATTGATTTCATACTTTTTACGTGCACTTGTATTAATTGAGGGGGCGGGATACTTAAACATAAATAAATTTTCAGTAAAAAAAACCTTTATATTATGTAAATAAATATTTGACATAATATAATTTCAAAGACCTATTCTATGATAGAAAGTCATAAATTGAAATCTTTTCCCTACCAACATAAAAACAATAACAAACATAAAAATTGCTATCCTATAAAATTTGTAAAACTGTAATTAGTACAAGTGTGAACTAAGGTTGGCGTGGTTGGTAAGATACCCTATCTATCACGCCACAGGTCGTGGGTTCGATTCCCACTCAGGACAAACATTTGTGTGCATGAACATGTCTATTTGTCCTGTGTCTGGTTGTAATTATCTATATATGTATGTATTTACAAAAGAAAAGTAGTATATGTAGTATATCAGTTGTCGGGCTTCCATAGTACAAGCTCTGCTTAGTTTGGGGTCAGATGGCCGTGTGTGAGGAATAATGTCCCAGAATATTTATTTATTTTTTAAAAGGTATAGCATAATCGTAGGATACTTTGTAGTACCTACTCGCCTGGCTGTCTTCCACCCTGAAGATGAAAATCTGTCATCAAACACCTACTGGTATGTTTCAATAGATGCACATTAGATCCAGATGCCTTCTAGGCTCTATAAAGGTCGGCGACACATTGGAAATCCCCTTGATATTTCTAATGTCCATCAGAAGGCCTTGCATGTCAGCCTTCTGACATAAACAAAACCTAATATTATATACTACTAATCCTACACCTGGAAGAAGTAAAGAAAGAAAAGAAAAAGAAAATCAACATCACTTTCATTACAAAAAAAAATTGATTCATATTATTGATAGTTACAGTGTACAGGTGTTTTGTAAATTTGGATCACTTTAGCTACTTATGTTGCTGAGTGTACGTACCTACCTCAGAACAGATTTTCAGATAATAAGGTTCATTCGTCGGCTATAATCCGCCGGCTATAAGTCGGCTCAAAATTTTTATGCCATCTTCACCTAGGAACCTAATCATATTATAAGTAAAAAGGTGTATATATTCGTAGGTTACCTTACCTTCGATCTTCAAAAATGGCACACATCCGTTGACGCCGCAACGTGACACTGAGGTCAAGTCTGGCTAATTAGCCACATTTTAACGTGCCACTTGCTGAGCGCTTATAACCTACCTTTTTACTTATAATAATAATATAATAGAAACCAAGTTTCGCCGCCATATCGTGCTAAGTACTGTTAAGACCTAAACTAAGTATCACCACAACTTAATAGACAGATATATAGACAGATTTATACACTTACAATCAGAATGCAGATGGCTAGCTTTTCGATCAATCCCAGTATTCCCTATTATAAAGTTTTATTTAATTTTCGTGCATGTGTTATTGCTATCATAATTTTGCTAGGCATTAACAGTTTCCAGCGAACTTAAAGTTTGAGTTTTGACAGAAAATATCAATATAAGTAATATACAAGGTTAATAAACTACATCGGTACTTATTAGTGGCTAGGCCAATTTTTTAATAAGAGGTTTTCCTTAATTTTTCTAGTAAATACTCGTGGCTGTTCTGTTAAGACAAAATATTTTTGGTTTGGATGATTGTATTTTTAACGTTTAATGAGATACTGTCCTTCTCGTTCGCCATTATTCATAAGACATCGCTTTACGTCTCTCAATTGCGAGTAATGTAATTTTTTAATTATAACAATGGGAATAACTGTGAATGGTATAGAACCATTTCTGGAAAATAATACATGGTGGCATTTCGCCTTTGGGATGTGAAGGTAGATCCAAGATACTCAACGATTTCCTCTAAAACCACTCCTACAGTCCTCGCCTGGTTTACTTAAAACCCCTTATTGTTATTTGTCAGGTATTTACTTATCATACAAGACTGGCATTTACTTATCCGGTGCATTTACTTAAAACTAAGGCGACAGAATTAAAATAATAATCGACTTGTCTACTTCGTTAAACAAAAAGCTATGCCTCAGTTTTTAAAGCAAGTTATTTATTATACACCAGACGCAATAAAAAACTGTTTGCAAATAAAACAGCGGCGAAGACAGCGCCCCTGGCGGGTTAATGAAGAACTAATTAAAAGTTAGTTGAATATTATTCCGTCGGGCTAGGCCCGGTCGACTCGTAATTTGTTGATACCGTAAAATGATTTATGAGAATGGAACTTTATAAGTTTGTTACGTAGATAGGTCTTTGTGAGCTCGAATTTGTTCGAAGTCCGATGTTTATGTTTTAATAATAAAATCTAATTTACAATTAGCAATATCATGGGGATCGCTAATGTGTGGTCGACATTAAAAAACAAAAGTATCCTTTGCAGAAATACTGGGTGTCAGCCCTATTTTATTATATTAATTAACTATATTCCTCCCCACGGTTTCACCCGCGTTCGCAAGGGATTTTATGCTTTCCCGGGATAAAAAGTAGCCTATGTTTTTCTCCATACCATAGGCTATATGCATACCAAATTTCATTGCAATTGGCTCAGCGGTTTAAGCGTGAAAAGGTAACAAACAAACAAACAAACAAATTCACTTTCGCATTTATAATATTAGTTAGGATTAGAATTAATTAAACAATACCTAATTAATGTTAATTACCATATAAGTATTAAAATAGATATATTATAAAAAATAATGTAACCTTGCAGAATTTTTACCGGTTCTTTTCAGTAGAAGGTTAACTTCCGAACCAGCGCGAGCTTGATATTGACATTTTGTTGACGTAGTTTGATTATTCCATTATATAATATTGATGAGGAAACTAATTATTTATATAATATATTTAGTATGTTTGAATTCCTGGTCGATTAATAAAAATAGTTGTTTGATTAAGACGTTCAGGATTAGCATCTACTGTTACCTCTAAAGATGGAATCGTTGGAAGAAAAATGGAATACCCCTAAGGAGTGTATTACATCTGTAGCAGTAACTATTTATTGGTAAAGGCGGTAACTTCAGTAGTTTAGAGGTTCAGAAGCTCTCTTAGGGTAGGCCCTAACTGGATAAATGGCTTTGATTTTGACATAAACCCATATGCTAGACATATTTATTACATGGATTAATAGAGGTAGGTATAAATAGATTTTAATGACTAATTATGTATCTGATGATTTTCAGCCATGCGGGTACTACGAAGTACCCTACCACCGTGTTATGGCTTTCTCACGATGTTTACCTTCACCGAAAGCTGAATAGGATTCGAGCCCACGACCTTCGCCACGCTATCACTGCCACTGAGCTATCATCGTTTATATAATGTCTATAATCTTAATGAATTAATCAATTATACTTCTTTAATAAGTAAGTATATATATTTTTCCGTGTAATAATTAAAGAAACGTTCTGAAAAAGGACAAGCCGCTTTACATTTCCGTCTAGGAGCGATTCACAAGGTCGTTCCGCATAATTAAACAGATGTTCCGAAAAATAACAGTTTTGCTACATTCGTGCCTTCATAATATTCTGGACACGCGCTCTTATAACGCGCCAGACTGTGAAAGTGTATGGTCTAAGCTATAAATTGCAAGCGTGTGCAAATCTATAATATTATAAAGCTGAAAAGTTTGTTTGGTTTAATGCGCTAATCTCAGGAACTACTGGATCAATTTAAAAACTACTAAAATCTTTTATCCTACTAAAGCTACTTTTTATCCCGGGAAAACATAAAATTAAACATGTAGTCCATATGCGAGTAATTAATTTTACATTTTAATTTTACATCGATCTTAAAAATATAAAACAGTTTTGCTTTGTACATAAAAAAGTGTTCGTTGACAGGCTCAAACTTTGACTCCGTTGAAAAAATAGTTTCTGTAGGAGCCTTCGTTTACCATTTTTCGTAAGAGCGTGGGGCCTAAACTGAATAAATGAAAACAAAGAAAAAATGTAGTTTTAATAACAACAAAACCCATCGCTCGTTATTAAATAACAAACAAAAAATTATCTTTTAATAAATGGATCAAAAATACTATTTATAAAAAACTAAACAACTTATAAAAAAGATAAATTATAAAAAAATATAATATATAAATGCGAAAGTATGTTCGGTATGTTCTCAAGGGATCGATATGATTTCTTGCATAGAAATAGTTTATGAGCCAGTGACATAGGCTATAGGCTATATTTTATCGCGCGAACGCGGGTGAATCCGCGGGTCGAAAGCTAGTATACCGATAAACCAAGAGACTACTAATAGATAAGATATTCGTAGGTACATAATCGCTTACAACTTCAAACTTACGACATATGTGAAAAAGCTCGTCCTTGGAATCTAGCAATTTGCACCACCTTGGCGCTATTAACGCTAGATGGTAATCGTTAAAATATTCACCTGCCAACGTAATACATCCAACTAGCCCGCCCTACGGTTTCACCCCTATTTTATCCCATTAGGGTAAGAATTTCCTAAAATCCCTCCAGCACCCCAAAAGTTAAGTATTATATCTTCCAAATTTCAAATCTTTAGTACACCGGTTTAGGCATTGCGTTAACTGTCAATTAGTCAGCCAGTCACGATATTATTTTATTGATCAGTAGTTTTTATATTGGCATGGAATGTAGCTCACATTCGTATCTAATAGGAATATAGTAATAGAAGGAAAGTTTGTTTACTAACAAATACAGTTAATGATCGAGCTATTTGTAAGGTATAGGCGTGTCACTGATTCTCATCACCTTTACTATATCAAGGACAATCACAAACAAGCGGACCATTCCAGTCCATTAATTAACTGATTAATCAATGAATTACCGACCGTGTGGGTCATTTGTGACCTTTTGAATCCATATGGTAACGTTGCAGGAAAACTTTAATAAGGAGGTTCCACGTGCTAATGTACTGCAATAGGAATTTCCAAATAGGTATACCGGTGTTTAGACTCAGGTATTTTGGATATATAAGGATGTATAAGGATGAGTACATTGTCAGCAGGCGTTGCGATGATCGATAGGAATATATTCATATGAATAATAAAATATAAAACAGATAAGTCACACAATTATCTATCAGACTAGATGAAATAGTCTTTTTTTGTTTTGTTTTCCGTTATATAGGGGAGGCAAAGGGTTCTAGCCTATACAGCCTAATCATGTATAGTATACTTCTTCTTAGTTTTAAATCATCTAATAAATCTCCTGGTGTTAGTAATGTCAACAGGCTCCGATGAACTAAAAATCAGATTGTCTACCTACCACAATCTGCCTGCTGTTATTATCAACTTCGGACATAAAAATAGTCGGAATTTCTGAAAGAATTATGATAGCCGTGTATTGTTAAACAAATGATTCTAAATAACGAATCAAATTATACCCTATTTCCTTTCGATAAGTGCACCCACAGTAAACAAGGAAGTCGGAATGTAAACAAGATTGACTTATTAATGGTGGATGGGGAAAACGAAAAGTAATTGTTATTCGAACGTAAATTCCTTTAAAGCTTTCAACTTATATACTCATTGTCAAACAAAATTTAAAGTAGATGAACAAATAAACAAAAACTCGTGTACTAATTAGGGCGGTCGATGTAACACCGAACAGTAACGTAAGAGGAATTAATCGGTTGGTTCGCGAATGGGACGCGCGTCCCAAAACTACCTACTTACAAAAAAATTGAATTCCAGGAATCGCGAGTTAACTAATTAAATGTGAAAACTAAGAGCTAAGACTAAGAATTTTTAGGAGTTACACAATAAATCGAGTGTAATAACTTAAAGAAACAGATAAAATATTTATTTGTTTTTTTTTTAATTTATTATTATTATTTCAAATGTACAAAACTAAATAATAATTGTTAATAAGCTAAGTTTAACATTGTGTTGAAGTAAACTATTAAAATAACTTTTACATTATTTAAAAGCTGGGTAGCTTCTTCCATTCCATTCTTATCATAATCATTATCATCAATTAGCTTTCCATCCCGCGGTTTCTCCTGCGACCGTCTTTTTTATCCCCTTGGGTGGAAATCTGTGGAAAATTTCAGCTTTCTGGGTCCAAGGGCCTGGACTGGGCGTTTTCTTTTCTATTTTTACGTATTGATTGTGGAGTTAAGACGGCACAACTAATCATTTATATATTTATTTACGTAGATCATCAGCGGTAGATAAACACTTCTGTTGTTTAACTTCACCGTTAGGCGACCGAGTAACCCTTTATGTTTTCCAAATTCGTACCGTATCCCGAATCCAATCCATTTCCACAAACTCTCAGATCGTTAGGAAAGATATAGTATCAATAAAAAGAACGTCCGAGTCCGTCCAGTACACGCGTCGGTGTGAGTGACGGCCTTAATCTAAAAATACTCTAAATGTTATTTGGAGTAAGTAGATATAAGAAACCAATACCTTTTGATTTGGTATTGATGACGGAATGTTTAAAAAATAATTGATTGTTGTATTGTGTATGATTTCTAATTGTGTAATCTATCAGCCAGCTTCGACTTCATAAGTCAAAAGTACAATCCTAGATAAAAGCTGTAAGTAGTAGTGACTTTAGAAAACCTGTATATATGGTGCTGATTCTATTGCTTACAAACTCATCATCATATGTTTTACAGTGACCACAAAGGGTTGTGAACTTTTTTCGCTCAATGAGTATTTTCGGTCTTTGACATATTAAAGATCGAATAATAATTTAATATTTGAATAACCAGCAGTTATACATAGGTACTCGAACATAAAGACCCAATTTTTTTCACTGACCTATATATTTTTTTAATAATCATTAATTGAAGATTGCTCAATTGAATTTATAACAAAAATAATATCGTAGCAATATCCCAATATTTGGACAAAGCTACAATTTAATACTTTTATTAAGTTAAAAGTTAAAATATTGTAGGTACTTCATTTTGTTTCACTATGATTGTGGCTATCAGAAAAGTCTCCTTTTTTTTTCTATGTACCATAATTTAATAAGTCGTTATATAACTTCCACGTGTAAAATTACAGTAGGTACATACACACCTAATGTACTCGAAACATCTTTGAATATTAGTGAGAACTCCAACTCGGCTTTGACGAGCGCTCAGACCATAAATTAGTTTTCAAATTAAATTTTCCTCAGGTATATTTGAAAGAGAAACTCTTACATCGGTTTCTGGAGCGTTGGTTAAATCGTAAGATGACTAGCAGTTAACTATTTGCTACCTTAAACAAAAAAAATAACCTGTATGTAGGAATGTGAATGTATTTTTCCAGTGAAAGCGATGACAGCTGAGGTGTAAGTTGTGGGTTTGAATCCTACAATAAGCTTGAGCTTTCGGTGAAGGAAAATATCGTGAGGAAACAGGCTTTGTAGTACCCGCTTGGGTGGTTACTACCATCAAGATATGTCGCCAAACACCTACTGCTTGTTCCGGCAGTTAGACTTGAGAGCCAGTTGCCTTCTAAGCTTTATAGAGGTCGGCTACACATTGGTATTCCTCTCGTATTATTATTGTCTATAGGCGGCGGTAGTCACTTACCATCAGGTGGACCGCCTGCCTGCTTGTCAGCCTTTTGACATAAAACTTAATAAATGCCATGTTAACGTGGGATTATTAGAAAATTTCATAACTGGCTTGACCCGAGTTTTAACAGTATGTTAGCAATATTATTCGTTAACGGATCATTCAGAAACTGGGCTAGTGTTGTAATACAAGTTTACCGCAGCCCGCATGCGATAACTTGCCTTCAAAAGGCTGTAAATTTAGTTGTGAAAACGCCTTATTTGGATCTAAAATAAGAATATGTTGTTATTCCAACATAAATAAATGAAATTTTTCATATTATATTCTTAACAATAGAATAAATTTTAAGGAGAAAAAAATAGTAACTGTTTTTAATTAGATTTTAAAATCAGTTTTTTTTTTAGTAAAAATCCGTAGCGTAAAAAGCTTCTTGTTTCATCATCTATAGGTAGGTATTTAAAATAGGCAAAAACAAAATAGGATGGTGCTATTTTTTCTTCTGTTTAAGATTTGTTTATTTTTTGTTTAGTAGCAGACTATTAGTGTAATCAATAAAATATTTAAAAAAAATATATGCAAGCTTTTTTGGTGACTGTACTTTTTGTTGACTGTACTTGCGTGTGGGTAAAATTCGACTTGCAATATTCCACCTTAACAAACATAGTTACATACCTACATACATTGCAAGTTAAATGAAAGCTTGTAAAAATTGGAACGCCACAGAGAAGCGTGACTGGGTTGCTCTCATTATAATACTTCGAAGAATATTAGGAAACATATATATTTTTTACAATATAAAACATTAATTTTCAACAAGTAATACAAAAAATATGTTTTAGTAAAATCCATCCAATAATCAGCACACCAAAATAATATTCACACATAATATAACCGTATATGAGCACTCTGTATAATTGTTTAAGGTGTCAGCGCGGTATACAGGGTGTATGTCTGACAGTGGCATGAGCTTAAACTCGGCTTAATTAAAGCTGTCGTCACACTGACAAATGTTATCAAAATCTTATTATAATGTTAACAGGAATGCATGTTTGTTATACACTTTATACTCCTTGTTATTTCGTTGTTATTAAATTTTGGGGTAACTCAATAAGTTGATTTTTTTTAAACATTATGTACCTACTTAATGTATAAACATTTGAATAACAGGATTGTGAAAATTTTCCGTGTGCTCCTTGCTCCTAAAACAAGTAAAAACTTGTTACTACCAAATCAATGGGCTACTGACAGAATTTTATTCACAGTTTATAAATCAGTAGCTATTCCCCACGGTTTTACCCGCGTTTCCAGGATATAAATAACCTTTCTCAATAAACGGGCTTTCTAACACTTAAATAATTTTTCAAATCGGATCAGTACTTACGGAGATCCAATCTTAAAATTTTTACAGACTACCTCTTTAAATATAAATAATATAATAAAGTAATATTTTATAAAAAAAAATATCTGCAAATATTTTAAAAACATTTAGCACAAAATTTACTAATAAATTTATCTATTCATCAGTTAGATACTAGTTTCAGAGCATTACTTTTTAAAACGTATAGCTTAATTAGCAGATACTTTTTAAAATATCATTATTCATTCCAATTTTAATTAGGCATTACGATAAAAAGCGCGATTCCGTTTCAGTAATGAAGTCATTAGGCGAAACGGTGTGTATTACGAAAAATTGGGGATCCCTCACAAATAGATGATAATGGTGATAGGTACCAATGAGGAAGTCAAATATGCCCAGGATGCGTCAGGGAAAAGTAATTTGGTAACTGGATGTGGCTTTTTACTAAAATCAGTTGTATACAAGGTTATTTTTAAAACACCGGCAGTGCTTTAGGGCGTGGAAGTACTCATCAATATGAACAACTTTTACTATGGGACCAACCCTGAAATCGTGAAAAAAAATTCAATTCACTGCCGGTGTTTTAAAAATAACCCTGTATATAGAGAAACATCATTATCGCCAAATATTTACCAATGTGTTCCAGCAGTTGACTGTCAAGCCTGTTCCTACTAGGTTATGTGTGCTTACCACCTTCGGCCACATCGTCACTTATCATATTGAGATTGTGGTCAAATAAAAGCCTATACAAAGTAGAAAAAAAGATTTGGCCGTGTTCTAGTATTTTTTTTTATACTACATTGGTGGCAAACAAGCTTACGGCCCACCTGATGGTAAGTGGTTACCGTAGCCTATACACGCTCATAACACCACGGGCAAAGTAAATACAATATTATATTTTACCTACCAGTGGTATCACTCACCAAGCACCTACCGGCAGTTGCACTTTTGAGCCAGATGTCTTCTGGGTTTAATATAGCTTATATTCACCCGTATTCCCGGTATAAAAAAAAACGATATTTAAACAGTTCTGTTATTCGGGGCTAGGTATTCATCAAAATTGATCCAGCGGTTCTTCGAGTAATAAATGGTGTAACTAACCCGACTTTGTTTTAGATCTCTTTTTTGTCACTTCTTGCCAATGTTAGCAATTTAGACATCAATGTAATGAGTGGAATAAAGAAATCCCGGGAAATAATAATTTCGCACGGACGATTGGACGCAGGCATTCCGCTCACGTATTTTAGACAATGAAGACTTTTTCTCCTCACTCAATAGAAAATTCAACCGGGACCAATTCTGCCACCTTTTTGACGAATTTTTAATTTCCGTGGACTATTTACGGAATATTAATGGTTTTTGAATAATGAAGTGGGAATTGATAGGTGGTAATGATTAACAAAATAATGGCATCTAGTAAAATTGTTTCAATTAAGCGTGAAAAGTTACTCGAATCATACAATGAGCTTGAGCTTACGGTAAAGGAAAATTATGTGAGAAAATCAAAGCACGATGGTTTGTAGCAACATGGCTACCACTTTTATTTTGACACGTGCACTTGAGAAGTTTACTTATAGGCTTTTTGTATCCTTTAGGCCTCATCATTACTTACCATGGTTATGTAATAGTGTTGTCGTTATTTTTTTTTTCATTGTATTTTTTATCATAGTTTAGTCGGGCTAAATTCGTAGTGAACCATTTGATAGAAATATCTATGCGTATCAAAATCACGCTTTGTAAATGCTGAGCCAGATGACCCACCAGGTTGATTGAATTGAGTCTTGGCTAGACTGGGAGCTGTTAAATACAGATCAAAGATGATTATTTCAAAAAAGGAATGAAACTCATTCGAAATTTACTCCTTCGAACATGAAGCGAATAATTAAAATTTCAAAGTAACTTAAAGATAAATTTTTAATGAGCAATTTTATTGTTTGGCAAACAAACCGCTTCTTAAAAAAAAAATACAAACAACAAATAAAGTAAAATAGTTTTCGAAAATAATTTACTACGTAATTGAATTTCGAAATAAATGTTATATTAGGTACTCATTAAAATTAGTTTCAAATTTGACTGTACAATCAATTATGTAGTATTGAATACGTAATTAGTTAATTTGCAACTGTTCACTTTTAACAATCAATTTGCAAAATCAAATATAATATTAATAATATTATTTACTTCTGAATTCAAATTTAATTTTGTTTTTTTTTTTAGTATGCTAGTCTATATAGGACTAACGTATTTTCGGCGCTTGTGATTGAAACTGGAGTTTGTTTAAAAAGGTCTTTCAACTCATTGAGACCTCTCTTGAGAAGAGGGCTAGCTTGTGCTTTGACCAAAGAATTGCGATTGGGTGCTAAAAATCGATCTAGCTAGGTTTCCTATCTGGGAAAATTCGATTTCTCTATTATTTTTTACCCAAGCAGAGCTCGGTCGCCCAGGTACTATTAATAAAGCGTAGTAAATAAATAAATTATAGTTCTTGTAGCAACTTTTTCTTATTTTGAGAAGATAAACGTTCCAAAGTTAAATTTAAATATTATGTAGCGAAATATCTCAAATTAATCCTCACCTATAAATAAAACATGAATAAAACTAACTTTTTCAAATTTCGAATGTTTCGTGTACCTATTTCGAAAACAGTCAGGGATGTCACAACAATGTTGTTAACATCTGCATAGGGCTGCCTCGACACGCGTCCGAGAGACTAGCTGTCACTGTGAGAGTTGGACAAATTGTGGCAGCTGCGATACGGCGAGGGATGACAAAAATACGTTTGTGTAGTGGTGTCCTACCGAATTTACAGGACACGTCTTATCGATAGGATATTTAAGGTATTTCAAATGCGTAATTACCAGCGTGAAGGTATAAATATTAGTTTACACCTACTTATATTACTTGCATTTATAATGGTTTGAATATGGATTTTAATTTAAAAAAGTCGGCAAAATGTGAGTCGGACTCGCGCACCAAGTACTATAATAATAAAACCATATTAATTTTGTAGCTCAACTCCAAAAACATCACTTATCTCTGCAGTTTTGCTAAGTTATTAGTAGCAGGAGCAACAAACAAACATGTTTTTCCTTACATAGCCATTAGTTTTTTATATTCTAATATTAATAATACTTTATTGTTTATGTAAATCATATGGTTGATATTATAGATTAGCATATGCACTACATTGTGTTCTAATTTAAGTAAAGAGCAATGATTTATTATATCGTTTATTTTGTCGATATCAAAAAAGTCGATTATATGCTAACGCCCCATCACTATCCAAGAAACAAAATGCAGAAACTAATCTGGAGATTATAACATCGTAATAATCATAACTCAATTAAATCTTTAATATTTATGCCCGTAGTTAAATCAGCGTGGTGAGGTATAAATTATCAGTTAATAGGGGATTGCAATGAAGTTATGAAATATTTTCTGTCATATTTGCTTAGTTTACGGTTAAGTTTTAGCAGATAAAGTGGTTGAATAAAGCGCGCTAAATTTACTCTTATACGCTTGAGTAAGGATTAAGATTAAATTCCCAGACTCGAATCCTTGATGTATGGAAACATGGAAACTAAGCAAAACCCCTAACGAGAACCGCAGCAATTCCAGTATCGGGTAACAATTGAAATGAGCTGGCAACACCAGCTAATTACCTATTTGTCAGTAATTACTCGCGACGTGCCGAATTCACCGCAAACGCGTCGTATCGTAATATGAATCGATGTTGTTTTCAAACCTACTCACCTTTATTTGTTTATCTTTATGTTGTAAGGAACAAATATTGTGCTAAATTGCAAAAAGTAATACAAAGCTGAACAGTTTTTTTGTTTGTTTCTTTGTATATCTGGAACTACCAGTCGGATTAGTGTATTCCGAACCGGTGGTAGAATCATTTTCATTGTATTGTAACGTTCATAAGTGCCTTATTAGGGCCTAAACTGAATAAATGAGTTTTGATTTGATTTGATTTGAAAAAATATTTTTCATTTGATAGCCCAATTATAGGCTACTTCTTATCCCGAATGAATGCGGGTGAAATCGCGGGGGACAGCTAGCAATCAGATAAACTAGGTAGATGGCCCCCATTTTGTTTTTTTTTTAAACGAATATTACTTGCTTTTTCATTGATTACATACATTTCAATCGCCTATGATACGTAATTTCGTAATGTGCGCTTATGGTATTTGATTATGTATAAATATAAATCGTTTTAAAACTATACATTGGTTATAATATTTTCTATTTTCAAAAGCATAATAAAATTAATACATACAATAATTCATTGCCATACGCCCCTTAGGCGCTTATAACACTCGTCAACAATGGTATTGTTGCTCTTGATATTTAATTATTTTCTCTCTTAACATAAGTTCATAGTAGACTAAGTGTAGAAGAGGATCCCGAAGTCAAGGATGGACTGAGCTGCGTTTTAGATCAAAAATTATTTCAATTACTTAGATTGTTATTATCTCACATGATGCCAAACATTTTAAATTGAACATTGCATGTTGATCTACGCCTACTATTTACCCCAATTTACTGCTTCTTTCTGATTGGTCGACAATCCCACAACATGTGCAATAGTATATAATTTTAGCGTGATATGCTGTAATTAAACTATTGTGAGGCAGCTGCTTTGTGGCGGGAATTAAGTCTATCATAAAGTCCCATGCAACTGTTTTTTTTTTAATAACCCAAATAAAAATGCCACAGATAAAACTATTAGGAAACGTAAATACTTACATGAAAACTCGTTCATCAGAGGATCCCTAGTTTTTCTTAGTATCTCTTCATTCTTGTCGGTTTGGAAAATATTCTGGGACATTTTTCACACATTTCTGATTCCAAACTAAGCAGAGCTTGTTCTATGAAACTAGGCCCTCTAAAAAGGCCGCTCAAGCAATATTGCTAATGCAATTCATTTTTCGAATTCTCGGCTCATCCTACTTATTTCAATGTGTTTTATATAAAATAGTCACTACAAATAGTCACATATACAATTTAATTCATTAAAAGATTTGGTATTGATGAATCTGCCGTAAATTCGGAAAAATGAATTGCATTAGCAATATTGCTCGAGCTTTCTTTTTAGCCCCCAGATGACGTTTTTTTTAAATACATACTTATATAGATATTACAGTGTCGTATCCTTTGTAAATTTTGTTTTTGTAAAACCTAATCTGTAACGAATATAAATGCCTCAAAATATTCACCAGGAATAACTTAATTATTTAGATGATTGAAATCTACTATACTACTATTAATGAATGATTTAATTAATGAAATATTCTTTCACCGTTATACATACAAAATATAATATTACCTAACGTCATTACATAACGTATTCCATAACATAATAAATCCATTTAAGATGTACTACAATTAATAGGAATGGCGGCGCCTCGAACACCAATATGTACTTATTATAGACCTATGTAACTAATACTATACAATGAAATGAAATATATGAAATAAATAAACATCAAAAGACAGTGCAGAAGCAATGTGCTGTGTAGAGTTTTGTCCTCACAAAGGAGAGGTGACAAAGATCGTAAACGTTTTACAACTAAAATTAAATCGTGAAATCTTCAATCAAAGGGTGATGGGTGATATTCTTAAAGCAACGTTTGTAGTAGGAAATAAGATGGAACATACTCTGTATCATTATTTAGATTTAGTAGTCCGGGTAGATATTTGTTTTTTTTTTTGCAATTTTAAAATTGATGGACTGACCAATCATAGGTTTCGAAAAGAAGCCAGTATACTCCGTTCTATTTATAAATATAAAATTAATAATATCTTTGAAAATATAATACTCTTATTTGAAACAAAAATAAAAATACTGATCCTAAAAGATTTTACAATGAACAAGTGCCCCAGGTTTTAAATATATCCGTCACTTTCTAACGCCTTATAACAAAAAGAGACGCGGCTATTTTAAAACCTAGCATTTATAAGACTTGCTTCAAACCACGTAACAAGACCGTATTTTGCTCTGTTTCTGTTAGATGCTTACTTATTTTTGGTCATTAAAAAACTGTCTCTATTCAATTTACTATTTCATAAAAATCTTTATAGGTATATCTGGGTTATTTACAATTTTATTACTCGATTTTTAATGTATTTAAGAATAAGGACCCGCTATTTATATCCATTCACCGTCCAGAGATCGTCACGAACAACCTTATACACTGAATTTTGAGACAAACTTGTCTTTTATAAATGACATTCCTCGTGGACGACTGTACCACGCAAGAATTATGGCCCAATGTCTTGTTTGATAAATTTAGTCGTATGTACACACCATCCAGATTATTTTGACCCCCTTTTCCTTCACGAAATATTCATAACGCAAGATATTAAAAAGGTCTTGACAAAATGGTGGTTGCAATAGCGAACTCGAGAGTTCGGATTTAGATAATAATTTTAAGATCTAAATTGAATACAATAAGGTTGGGATTTGGACGTGGATTCCAATTAATATGTTTAAAGTTACACAGTAATAAATTAAAGCTAAAAGTTGTGCTAATTATTCTGAAGTAGCTAACTAAATAATACACTGCAATTTGAACGGTACGTACGCGTGTTTTTGCTTAGTCGAAAGATAATCAAACGGATTACTCCATGCTTTGAAAGCATCTAAAAAATGTAGCTAAAAAATTAACCTTCAGCTACATCATTACTTACCACAGTACGATTGTGGTCAAACACAATCGTACAATGTAAAAAAAAACTAAAATTTAAAGATTTTTTATTTATTTTTTGCATATTACTAAAACAACAACAAAAAAACCTAAAACAATTTACCTACATACAACTTAATGTTTATCATTATTTGGCAGGCAATTTTCTCAAACAGTTTTCGAGCATTGTTAGTGTTGACAAATTGCCGTGTTGGTGTATTTCTGCCGAAGGCGGCAATTTTTGGCTAACGTGATGAAGACATCAGCCGAAATTGTTTCTGTTGGCTTTAAGGTTCTTTTTTTTAATAAAATAAAGTGAACAATGAGTACGAATAATAGCCTGTGGGTGTTAGTTTTGTTGAAATGAGATACCCTAAGGTGATTGGCTTGTTCTTTTCGAAAAATACAGCGTTTACATCTTGTGACCATGGAATTGGAAATGGTGGTGGAATAAAGCTGAAGAGAGCAGTCAGTATAGAATGAAATTGTATTACTGAATAACAAAAAAAAAAACAGAAAATAAATCGTTCTAAACTAATACCTAAATGCAATGGTTTGTGTGTATGTTTCTTACTCGATTACGATGTGATAGCTGAATGGATTTAGATGAAATTTGGCAAATATCTAGTCATACTCTGAAATAAATCATTGTATACTTGTTAATCCGGCATAACGTTAGATACACGTTAGAACGTTAGATACATTTTTGAAGAAATAAATGAAATAAGCTCATCATTTTGAGCAACAATTTTTAGATTAAAGAAATCATTTTATCCTTCGTAGATCGTTACCTCATTGGTGATTTTATTCTACTCCTTTAATAAAACCATAAAATTATACACAACTATAAAATTCCTAATATTCTTAAGAATAATTACAAATTCTCAACGAAGGAATCATCCAACACGCACCTTTAAACATATTCGTAAGCAAACACACGTAAAATAATTAATACCATCATTTAGTTCCAGTAATATTCCCGGTGACACGGCACCTCATGTCTCATATCTGGCGAATATGTTTGTTTGTGTGTCTGTGTGTTGTTAAAATATATTCATCCGCGAACGTTCGTCTAAAGACATAAATCAACAGTGCCTTAGGCGGCTTATTAATATTTGCCGTGCCATTGATGTATAGTTACTAGATAAGACAAGCTCACTACATTTTTTTTAATAAGCATAGGCCTGTGTTTCACCACAATCTTACCAAGGTAAGTGATGATGTGACTGATAATGGTAATATATACACAGCCTAGAAGGAACAGGTACGTCAAGTACAGCTGCCATATGCTTGACGATAGATTTTCAACTTTCGAGTTGTACTACCAGAGTAGGCACTATGCTATGGTTTCCTCACGATGTTTTCATTCACCATACGCTCAAGCTCATTGTGAGACATTGATATGATATTTGACTATGACATGTGCGAAGGCAAAGCGAATGCTAAACGACTCTCTATTAAGATAAGATTAATTAAATTTCTGATATCGTATCTAGTTTTTATATGATCCATGCCAGTAATATAAGTAAGATCCTATCTTAGGTGCGATTGTTGAGGCTTGCACAAAGAGAGAGATGCAAGATTTTGTGTACGTACAGTCACTTGAAATATTATCTTAAAAATACAACGTTTAGGTTTGTTTTTATTTGATTACATTCTATATGTAAATATTTAATTTTGGAATTGATAACGTAGGTCAAGATGAAAGGAAAATAGGAGCCCGATTCGTCTAAGCATATATTACAAGAGTGAGTTTCTATAGGTTTCTGAATAAAAAAGTTAATTCTATTTGTTAATCTAATTCTGCATTTATTTTTATATCAAACAAAAATATGGAGCCGTTTTCTTGAAGGCTTAAATACTACGATAATTTTCAAACCTAAAACGACGTTGCAAGAGTTTGTAACATATTTCTCTTACTGAATGTACAACACGACGACTCTATTTGTATTTGTCTGTCCCAGAAGGCGACAAAGCTGGTAGGTAGCTATTATTAAAAACTTACCTTCGCTTGTGGCTAAAGATTAAAATTATAAATTTGCAGACACGACAAAGCTGTGAAGCTTTGTATTTCTTTCTACTGTTTGTATTTTAAAGTTAGTTTTGAACAGAAATTACATAATAAATATTCTGAGACATATTCCTCACACACGGCCATCTGACCTCAAACTAAGCAGAGCTTGTGTTATGGAAGCCATATAACTGATATACTACATATAGGTACTACTTTTCTTTTGTAAATACATACTTATATAGATAATTACACCCAGACTCAGGACTATATCGGTGGTAGAATCTATTTTAACATTTAGAAGTATTTTATCAGGACCTAAACTAAAGGATTTAAATAAAAACGTCTTGAGTTTATTCTAAAATGTCGTTTTGTCGTTTCAAATTTATTAATTTATAAGAACATGATATTTTATAAATTGTTTTTATTACTTTATAATCTACAACACAATTCTATCACTGCGACTTGCTAAATCATGCTGATGAATATATAGTATTAAACCGACATAACTGATTTAACCTTCATTCTGGCTTCGGGAGCTTCTTCCGCCAACACATTAGCTTGGCCTTTCAAAGAGAAAACGCCAGCCTACAGGGAACCTTGCTCATCCGCAGCGGCGGCAATAAATTTTCTATATATCATAGACTAGCGTCTTCCCGTCTTCGCCCGCGTTCCCGAGGAATCTTATGTTTCCCCGGGATAAAAAGTACCATTGTCATCTATCTATGTGCTAAGTTTCTTACAAATCTCCCCTGTAAGTCTTAAGCGGTTTGAATTAAAGCAATAGCAATGTGGATGAAAACATTTATCACGCCACGCTCTTCTTTTTCTTTTATTCGTGTATCCATATTTCTTAGCTTCGCTATTTTCAGAATGAACTAACGACTGTACTTTTATTATAATTATTTAGTTATTACAATTTAGTTCATCAGATTTTAAAATATTTTATTTAAGATGAGTTCTACTATTTTCCTTCTCCCAATTCCTTCTGTTAAAACTTGCGTAACTTTTACGAGTGTCTCTCAAACTACATAAAGTCAATGAAACAAAATATGTTTTCTTAGAAATGTATTTTATTTTTCTTTTTATTGTGCTCCTCATATTTATAAATAGGACATTTTGTCCACAATTTTTAATTACATAAGTGTTGCTCAGTACTATACAAATCGAAACAATGCGTAAAAAAATAAATATTGCTTAAATTAATTATATCAAAAACAAGGAAACAAAAACAATATATTTTAAAACCAAATAATGCATTCACAATCAAATGATCAAAGCTTTTAGAGGAGAAAATACGTAATACTAAAATGGAAAATATAAAACTCGCTTTGAAGCTAAAGTGAAAATGATATAAAATTAAAAGCGCTGAACACGGAATATTTTTAAAATGAAAGATATAAAAATAAATCGAAAAGGGAATTCGATACACCGAATTTAGCACCAAACGATAAAAACCATTTATACCATTGGAAATAATTTAAAAAGTAGAAACTGTGATTGTATCATTCGAATTAATGTGGGATATATTTAATATGATATGATTACAAAATTCAACTTACAATCGATCTTAAAATAATTCGTTTAGCTACAAATTTTGTACAGTATCTACAAACTCAGAAAATGATTTACATTCCATTGCGTTTTCCACGTCGATTGACCTTCATAGTTCCGCAATGATAAAATTGTGATAAATTTTACGACTAGCTCGAAGTAACTTACTAGGACGAAACCGCTATATCTACCTAAAAATAAAGTCACCTGAAATTTGTACAAAATCAATATTACATTTAACTAGTGAAAATAATTATTTCATCAAAATATCAAATCACTAATCTATTAGGGACAAATCTCCTACAAAACGATTTTTTTTGTGTACAGTCCATAGAAAAGAAGTCCCTAAGAAATTCTATTAAGGTTCATAAATATTCAACAGTAACTAATATTTAACAATCAAGTTTACTGTCTTTGAAGGCAAGAGAGAATGAGGCCGTTGAATTAAGTTAGGCCGTGAGAGCCGAAAGTAAAACTACTAAATGCGTAATTGATTACATTAATTCCTGTGATTATCATTCACGTCATTTTATCACTCAACCACAACTGTTATGGCACTCAACCATTTACCACTTTACACCATAAACTTTTGTTCATTCATGACATTGGAATTTCAGCTGATAATCTATGTCTCGAAGATGCTCTCGTTCCGCATGTCCCACACGTATTATTACTATAGCCGGAGTCTGATCCAAAGGAAGAATCTCCGCTTGGAGGCTTGGGAGATGCTCTTGGTCCTCTCCAGCAGGCAATGCCAGGTAATTCACCTCCTGGCCACGCTCCACCAGCCCCTACGGGTATAGGACCTTGAGGCCTCGCTCCAACAGTCCCAACCTGTGGATACAATCTTAGCAATGCATCTAGAAGAACACCTTCGTGAAATTCCGAAGGGTCTGGTGGATGGATGTGTCGTGGCATTCTATGTTGCGCTCGACGCCTTTCCAGAGATTTCGGTCTTCGGTCTAAGCGTTGCTGTCTTGGCCGATGTGGCAGCGATTGGGGAGCTGGTGGTCTTGAACAGGTTCGACATGGTGCCGCTTCGCCAACGAGGCTTAGTTCGTCTTCTGCAAAATGGTCGTCACTATGAAGGGACTCGTCAGATCTGTGAGGTAGCTCTTCGTAGAGTGGGGCACCACAGGTGTCGCCACCACAAGAGTTACCTCCTCGCCATGTGCTGCCTGAGCCGCAGACAAAGACTCTTCCAGGGCAGTTCTGTCTTTTTGTTTCAACCATCTGTGAAGAGATATAGATTGTGTATTAGAATTACTGAATATGATAAGGATCAAACATTTTCTAATAACACATTTTTGTTTAGGTTTTTAATACTCGTAAAAATAGTATGTTACCAGCATCAAAAATGAGAATATTTTCCATTTCAATTAATGGATAGCTCAAAATTTTATTGTAAACTAAATTATTTGCTATTTTCATACATACTACGAATGGCTGTATTGTCAAGTATCAGTCAATTATAAACATTCAAAGTAAACGTATTAAAGTCTAGACAAATCCGCCGACAGACTTGTACTGGCCAATCATGAAACTTTTGACAGCTCCTTTAACTAGATATCTTGAATATTTGGTCTATTATTAATTTGAGAAATTGTATAAACTTAAACAATGTGGTTTTAGTCATTCTTCCCACTCAACTATATTCCTAACTAAAAAGAGCTTGTACTATGGAAATCATATAACTGATATAGGTACTACATTATATTACTTATAAACATTCAATTTTCAAGCACACAGGTGCTTGTACTGAACGAAAATCGAACCTACAACTTGCAGTGTGGCAGTCAGTGTATTTAACTTCCACGCCAACAAGTCTACCACATTTAATATTATGTTAAATCTCAACCTAATGGTTTAAAATAAATATTACATTTATTGAGTCAACCGACTTGAGTATTATTTACTCAATGGAGCAACCATTATGAAATAACACATCATAGAAACAAAAGTCAAGTGAAAACAATTTTTTTTGAAAAATCATTACTATTTTGACAAGGTTTTGACAAAGCAAGTGATGATGTAGTCAAAAGTGGTATTCACATAGAAAAAGCCTAGAAAAGAACTCGTAAATCGTAAATTTGGTAAAAGTGATAATTTCTTGTAAAAATAAATAATACAAAATTATTGCATTCCTCACCTCCAATTGTGGCTCCAACTCTGGTCGATGCGGCAGAGGCGGTCGTCTCGGAAGGTCTTGAAGATCTTCGTATAAGGGTGCTGGAGGAGGCGCTCGCCTTTGAGACCCGGTGCTTTGAGTTGGTGCTGACGATTTGGATGGCAGTAGGTTTGTCACTTTCCTTTTGTGTCTGTTGAAAAGAGATACATTATAGATAAGCAATGACTTCGAGAGAGTTCTGGAGATACAGATAATTTTGACTGAATCATAGAATGGTTGTACATTTTGGCGAAGTTATTGTAAACATTTTATCGACCCAAATGTTACCTTTTTTAACCTTGAAATTAAAGAATTACCTACATTATCATCAGATAATGTGCAGAGAAGTTATTTTTTACTACGGCTAAGCTTGTATTTGACTTCAATCAGTAGTAGCAAGTGATAATGTGGCAGAAGGTGGTAAAAACGAGAAAAAAATTGTGCAACTACCGGAATTCGCTGATAGGTGATTGGTTGCAGATTTTCAACATGGGGGAGGTAGACAGTCAGATGGGTAGTAAATAGTACACTACCGCCATGCTACGATTCCTCATAATTTTGTGAACAATCAGCTAATCACTGCAGCCCAGGCTTTTTAACAAAAAGACAATACTAATCACAAAGCGACTCAAAAAATTAGGTACGTATGTAAAAGTAAATATATAGTAGCTATACCAAAAATAAACCTTCCCAAAGATAGTACCACAATACGCCTAGTTAATTTACCAGTAAATACGTATGTACATAACTCATCTAAGATAACTTTCACGTCATAGACACAGCGAGCCTGACAAAATTATGTTGATTAATCACCACTGTTATTATTATCAAGTTATAAGCCCGTGGGTGCGGTTCACGTGGAGTTATTGCAAATATGTGTGACGTCACTAAAGTTTTACCTCCCTTAGTGGCTTCATCGATCTTAGTTTTCAGTTCATCACCGAAGTTTATATACGCTTTGATTGGAGGAAACAACTATATCATTACATTTTAATCATGGATCGAAAAATTGTTCCTACTAAAGCTCGGGCCCCATTAGTCCAACTAATATCGTAAATGAAACAGTTGATGTGTATGTTTGTGTAGATGATGTTACATTGTGAAAAGTAATTGGATGGAGATGGAATTTGGGCACATATATAGGATCATACCCTGGAATGATATACAAGACATATTTGATCCCGGTAAACCAATTCCCTCAAATAAGCGGGTAAAACTGTAGGCCGGAAAATAGTTTTATTAAAATTACGAATAAAATAATAATGAAAAACTATGGTTCTGATAACTTCACATCAACAAACTAAACTTCTAGTAATAGAGTCAGATTTGCGTAATATATTTTACCGACACAAAAAGCTAATAACTCATAAATCTTCACATAAAAAAGACCCAATCAATTATATTGTCTCGCCGGAACCAAAGACTGGGTTTTTTACAATGGCCAGTTATCGAGAGATCTCTCTATTAATATTTTTCTATGGCACAATATAATATTTTGCGGTAGAGTACCTTTTATATCCAGTTTCTGAGGTAACCGCTTAATAATAGTTTTTGTTTGGTGAATCATTGGATTGGATTAATATTTAATTTTGTGGGCGTAGGTGAGATATTTATTTGGCGAGCCATGATTAAAATCATCAATTTTATTTGCTTAATGTATTTTATATTGTTGAAATAATTATGAAAACCTTAAAAGCGATGATAGTTCAGTGGTAATGACGTCTGATGCCGCGGCGAAGTTTGTGGGTTCGAATCCTATAATGATTTCGGTGAACGGAAACATCGTAAGGAAACCATATCATAGTGGCAGGATACTTTGTAATACCCGCCTGGCTGGCTACCACCCTCAAGTTGAAAATCTGTCGCCAAACAGCTAGGCTTTGTGTGGTAAGTTGGTAAACACCTTCGGCCACATCATCACTTACCATAAAGAGATTGTGGTCAAATACAGAACTTCACAAAGTAAAAAAAAATATCATACAAGTGTTTGGATCAAAGGTTTATGGTAAAATTATTGACCCTGAGGATATTTGAATAATTTATTGCTGCTTTTTGGTTGTATCTTGTAAACTATTTTCTTCTCGTATCTTTACGTTACACTATCAGTTTTAAATTAACTGTATATCGGTGCCTTTCAATTATATCGGAAAGAAATGGCGTTATTATAAACGCATTAGCCACGCTTACGCCACAATATGTTTTCAAGGCAGATGTTCGAATAATGTTTTGATAAAAAAAATAACAGGTAGCAAGTCCTTGATGATTTTATTATATTTTGATGAAATAATTTTGGGTTACGTTTAATGAATAGATTGGGAATAATTTTGGATCGATTTCAAAATGTTCTTTGTGGTTTTAAAATTATCCTGGTTTATAATACTTTTTAATTCATGTTATTGTTGTTTTCCATGGTTTATAAGAAAGAGCTCTTTCTAAAAATATTAAATACCTATATACAAAAATTTAAAAGACTTCCTTTTATCAAAAATATACCCACGAGAATTTTCTGAATCAATCCTTTCAAACAAATACAATTTATTTCATTCGTAAGATTTATGAAGCCAACTTTAACGTGGACATTTTTCAACCCTATTACTTATCAAAAAAGACCCATTATTCAATAACTTTACAAACATTATTGCTGGTAATTTGTCGCTGAACATAAGGCTACGAACACATCCACAGACTCATAAGTCCGGTGACACAACACGCGACATCCTACAACCGACCACCCATGGCTTGCGACCTTAGGCCGGATGCAATGTAACGCCATTCTGAATTGACCAGTGGTTTTATGGATAGTAAAGTCGATAAGTGAAATGACAGATGGCTGTGATAGTGTGGGACACGTATGTACTTGTCGATTGTTTTACGCGTGAGTTCATAGAAGTTTATGATTTAGGGACTTTTATGAAGTTAAGATTACGTATTGAGCCTGAATTTTCGAATATGAATAAAATAAAATAAAAATATTTATTAATTAGGAATTTGATGATTTGTATTTTTATAGTGTAGTGGTGTACAATCGACAAAGTTCAAGCATGACCACCATAAGGCTACTTTTTGTGTGCGGCGACCAGCGACTACCTGGTTGTCGACAATACAAGTGGACAATGCGCTTATCATAAAACTAGTCAAAACAAATGAAATTACACAATAGCGGCTTTTGTCTTGACAATAGGCGGGGCGAGCTATGATGACTGCTTGCAAGCGAAAAGGTTAAAAAATTGACCATGCTTGAAGTTTGTCGATGGTACATTTGACTGCAGAAATGATAATTACTTATTTATTTTTGGTCTATTAAAAAAGTATTACGACGACAAGACTCACTTCAATAATTATTTTATCAATCGGCATATGTTTTATATATAATAACTAGTCTAGAAATAATTAATAAGGTATAATATTTCGTTACAACTTAAAAACAGTTTTTTTTATATTCCCAATTTACTTTGCTTCAGGTATTCGATACCACTATAATTTGCTTTAATATTGCTTATGGAACCATTTCAATACAATCCAGCTACACAGTATTTACTTGTATTCCACGTCAGTTCCTCTTATCTATAATCTCATTTTTAAAGATAAAACTATTATTATTCATTTACTTACTAAAAAGTCGAGTGAAAAATAAACCATAATGTCAATGACATAAGAATTGGAATCTATTTGTCTAAAAAAATAACGTATGACCTTATCAAATTGTTGGGATAAAACTTTCCGGCTTGTCGATAAATGTAATAAGATAAATCAAGTTAATTCCGGACGGTTGCCAGTAAAACTTGCTTTTGTAAATAGTAATAATATTGGTTTTTATGTCCTGATTTCATCGATACCAATAGCACATGAAAATAGTTTTAAAATAATTTATATTCCTGATTATTTTAATAGTTTTGATTTAATGGTATTTGTTTGGAACGCTTTCAAGATTTTTATTGAGTTAGTAGAATAAAATTTAATGTCTTATCTAAATCAGATAATCTCATTTTAAATTGATCGTCTTCTAATAGAGCATGAAGTTATATTGCTGGTTAATTAAATTTAGATTTTATGAGCCTCATTATGTTGTATGACATTTTTTTAAGCCGGAGTAATAAAATTTTTTGATGTTTATCTCATTTTAATACACTTACTAGTTGTAATTTCGAAATGTTTCCTTTCCATACAAGTTATTTGAAAATATTATGAGAAAATGTCATGTTTACACCAAAATGATTAATTTTTTCTACAATGGTTGACAACCAGCCATGTTCATACTTTTGGAATTATTAATCAATAGATTATGATAACACTTTAAAGACATGAAATCAATATTACAAAATTCATTTCCTAGCATAACTCGTGCCAAATCGACATCGACACTGCGTTTTGTCATCAACCACAAAAATAAACCGGTATCGGGTTTCTCGACACTCGATAATTAATGGCTCGTCACTAATCGGTAGGGACGTTTTATGTGATTGATTGGCGTTCGTCGATATTACTGCTGACATGTTATGTGCTATAATGACGAGGTCGAAGGTGTGGTGAGGTGAAAAAGGGAGTGTGGTTTGTAACACATTTCTGGTATAAAGTTTTCCTAATTAAATGCAACTGTTTTTTGTTTTTTTTTTATACCGCTAAGGTGGAAAACAAGCATACGGTCCAACTGCTGGTAAATGCTGCGTTGCCGACCCTGCAAAAAAATCTTCACACCCTTATTGAAGAACCCTATGCTGTACTCCCTAGGGAAAACCACGGCGGAGAGTTCGTTCTACAACCTGAGTGTCTGCGGTAGGAAGCTCCTTTACTGTGTGAGACTAGTTTTGTTACAATGTGTGTGTATAAGCTTTCCGTCGATGGCAAGAAGTGCAATGAGACTTTGTGAGGGGAATAGGCAAATACATGCTCAAATTAGTATTTTTGTTCTTTCTTCACACGGCTACGGATCAAGTTTATTTTTTTACATAGAAATTGTGAAACGTATAGGTTTATTATTAATCTTTGCAACGCAATTGCATTCATGGGATAGATCCTCAACCAATTTTATTAAGACTCAACAGTAATATGAGTCAACTAATTGGTCAAAAATGTGTTATCTCCACTTCCCATCGTGGATGGTGGTCTAATTAGTACAACATCAGCTAATACAATACACTTAAGTGAGCACGACTTAGGTGGCGACTATGCGAGGTGTATGAATTTAACTATGGAGAGATTCCGTGTGATGATGACAAGTGGAACTGTCATCGGGTAAAATGACATTTGGAATCGCTTTAATGTCATGAAGATTGTTATTAGGTTGTCTATTTTTGTATTGTCTTGTGTCTTGAATTTTAAATCGTCAGTAAGTTATTTAGATTTTTGAGTTTTGAATAAACTTACCTATAAGCACCAATAAAATTATCGTAATTTTCACAATTCTAATGAAATTTAAGAATAATCTCAGTCATTATCTTATTTATAGACTTATTCTAAAGCATTAAATCTTAACTGCTATAAATGTGAAACTCACATAACTTTGCCACAGCATAAACATTGCAATAAACCAACGTTGACAGTATCAAACTCCATCAAATTCCCTTCCCATCCGATTCAATCTCCATCAACGCGATACTTAATTAGATAACGGAAGGTGTCAAAATTCCTGCAGAGGGCGAGGCGTTGAACTGACAAGCATCGGCTCCGTAACAACACAAAAGGGATTAAATTTCGTGCGTGATACCGTTTGTGTGCCTCCACTCTTTGTGTTGATTTCACACTATCAGGCAACACGTTGAGGATTACGAAAAATGGTTTACTAGAGTGAGGATTGAGTGAGATTTCAAAGTACCTCGAAGGACTTTTTAATACAGCAGAATAATAGTAACACATTTATTTCCAAAAAGGATTATTGTTTATCTAAATATTAGATATTGTTTAAGCAGAGTTGATAATATAAATACCTATATTTAGACATAATATTCTCAAATATACTGATACGTGGTGTCATATTTCAGTACATCCACTTTTCACCGATGATTTCTCATTGCTGTGACATGTAACATACTTATCATTGACCAGACACATTTTTAACATGTTATATTCAATGTTACATGTAAACATTATGATTCAATGAAATAACAATTATTATATAGTAATATAACTATTATATGCCTGGATATTTCGTTTTAAACAAGCAGAGTTGTTTACCTACTACTGGAAAATAGTAATTCGCACCTATTAGACCCAAAAATTATTGGATAAATATTTCAAAACATTGCTAGTTAAAACGTCGTAACAGTTTATACAACTTTTGGTTTGTATAACACAAATTTATACATATAAAATTGAATTTCCAATTTGTAACTCAGTCTTACACGTACAAACTATAGGTTTACGAGAGCCTACGATACTAATTTGGGCCCCTAATCTGGGTAAAATTGATTAAAGGACCCAACCCGAGTGAACTGAAATATAGGGCCGTGTATACGTTGAAACTATTGGAAAGTTTTTGAGCAATTAGTTAAGTAATTGGTTAAGTTATAGATGAAGTTTGCTAAGTTTTGGGGATGGATTTTATAGTTGATTGAATGGATTATTCTCAATATGGGCCGTTGCTTTGAAGTATTGGTAGGTACGTTAGTGCTATTTATTATTGTTATACTACCACATTGTGGTATTGATGATACTCATAAGTATAATACAACTATTGTAGATGAAGTGGGCAAACTTTTTAACCTATGTGATGAAAAAAATCATAGAACCTTCTCCTTATTTTAAAGTCGGTTAAAAGTACCTATGTGAGAATGCAGAATGGTTTAGAGTCTTATTGGTTGATAATTAGTAAGTTTTTTAAATTGTGCGTGATTTTCAATTCAAAAATAAATTAATGTTTTTCGTCTTCGTGACGTTTTTCTTTCAATATTCAAAGATATTATGCAATTTTAATTGCAAATACTCACATAGAAATCGTATTTTAGCTTATACTTAAACTTGAGAAGTACCTTTTTAAAAGCAAAAGAAATAAAACACATTACAATGCTAACGCCCTCTCAGGGGTTATTACACACCTAACATTGAGTCTGCAAAGTTTCAGGTGAAAACAAATACAAGTTTCTTGTGGGCACGAACAAGTTTTATGGCAAAATATGATGATTTGCTTTTGAATTTTTCTTGTATTCGGTCCGAAAAGTTTTGCTTAGCAAATAATTTCGTTGAACTGTTTGTTTTGTTTCTTGAACACTAATAGTGGTAAATGTAAGTATTTAGCTAATTTAAACTTACGTTGACATCACGGTTATTTTATATACTAGTTAAAAATTAAGTTATCATAAATTTTCTACGATAAAACAAGATAATATTTGTGATAATCAATATTTTCTTTAATGAAAATAAGAAAATAAAAATAAGTTGAAGTACCTACATGATTTTTTAGTCTGTCAGTTTTTTATATTGTTCCCTGAAAAATGCCTTGAACACTTCTCATTTTGCCGAGGAGATTTAAATTCAAAACAGTTTCAATAAATGATATTCACAATCATTGTCATGAATAAAAAAAACTGCGTCAGCCGTTGTAGCACAGTGTTTAAAAATTCATCAAAGAAATAAAAAAAAAACATAACTTTATATTTTCTTACAAATCCTACTCGTAAAGGCCTCGAAGCAACAATTAAGTCCAGATTTTTTTTTTACATAAAACATGTTATAAATACATTTTATCTTTATATTGCTCGCTTAACTAACCAACCGTGTGTCCCAACTAAATACACTATGCGTGAAATGTTTCGTGGACTATTCAAATCAGTTCGAACCACAGGAACGAATTGAGATATTATGCAAATATCTGATTGTATGCAAATTGCCAATAATAAGAGCGTTGCACTTGGAAATCAAGGCTCAATTCGCTTACCATAATGAGAATAAGACAATAGAGTTACATAAATATATAGAGCTGCCAAATGCAACAAGAAAACGTGTCGCCAAGCGTACAGAACAGACCAAAACATAATGTAATTATTAGGCACAATTTATGCCAAAGATTTGCTTTTTACTTTATACTGGATGATTTTGTTATCACCGGCAATACTTGCAAGGGTGGAAGTACTCATCAAAATGAACAACTTTTATAATGGGACTAGCTGTGAAATCATGAAAAAATTATCAGCTGTTCCATACAAAAGTTCAATACCTACTAGACCAAATGTATGAAGCAACCGTATTATTTTACGCGATATCAGAGTTAGCCCTTTAATAAAAGTTGTTCACATTATGCAAGTATTGCCAGTGATAACAAAATCACCCTGTATAGGCTTGTGTTCTATCTTAACTATCATAAACAAGAATATGATCGAAGATAATAACAACACAATTTTACACAACCTCTCAAGAAAAGGTAATTGGGTATTTTGTAGTATTTTCATGTCTAGCTACAGCCCGCAGTTAGAAAATCTATCGCCAAGCTACCAGTGTGTTCCGGCAGCTGCATTTGAAAACTATTTCACTTGTAGCTTATCTAACGTTACGAAAGTGCTCAAATACCTACTAACCTATCCATAAAAACACAGCCTTTTTTGTTAACAATTTACTTATTCAAATAACTAAATAAACGTCGAATGCCAAAAAATAAAAAAAAAACACATGAATCTCTTTTGACCTTCACCTTTTTGATACGCAATCAATGGGTATGCCACTTCTATTCACATTAATATTTCTATGGAATAAAACAATAGAGTCTTAATAAAGACGTTAGACCATAAATAGTAAGCTGATTCCGAGATAGCATTAGTCGGATTGTATTGCGAAATGTAAGTTGTGTAATGATTTCAATTGCATGTAGATTTGTATGATAAAGTACTGGATAATGTCTTGTTTGTTGCAAATTAAAGGTATCAAATTCACCATCTACATTGACTACGTTTCTATTGGATAAGGAATAATTACTTCCCATAGGAAAAAGTGAGGCGGAGTCCAATTAGTAGTCGGGCGTTTTCAACGCTATATCATGTATTGAATACGTAATTAGTGCTGTCGTTTATTTAAGTATGTAGGTACTGCAAAACCATTTATTTTGTTTTTTTTAAATCGCCCATGAGATCCGTCTAAATTATTTTAAACAATTAGGCAGGAAAATGAAGGGAACAATTTATTCGAACAGTAGTAGTTAAATGATAGATTGTTTGTTATTTTTAGTGCAATAAAAAAAATAATTAGGACTTATTAAAAAGTTTAATTTTAAGTAAAGTTTAAAGTTAGTTTAATCGAAGCAATAGTTAATTATAAACCTACAGTTTATAATACAAAAAATCTTATTAATTAAAAACCTAGGGCCGCATTAAGACCTAACAAAAACACTCACAAACACAGAAAATATAAAACGTCGAGAAAATATTCTAACGGAACGAGTCTAGTTTTCTTTTTTTTTAGGAAATAAAATAAAAGCCGAGCAACAGCAGGGTGGTGTTGAAAGTGCTAAGACAAAGGACCCACCTAAATAGTCCATTGTTCCGGAACCCCAACGGTGTTGGGGCTCGAGGGTTCCCAACAAGTTTATGTGGGTTTTTTTTCAAGTTCACAATGCCTTTTGAGGGTTGTTCTTGAAGTATTTCCGTGGTTTCGGTTTGAATTTGGAATGTAGAATTTTGTTGAAATTGAATTTAGAAGTTGTGTTTTGTTAAGCATTATATAATTTAGTTACATTTTATCAAATTATTTATTTAAAATGGGAATAGAAAAAGTAGTTATTACTTAAATACACAAATTACAATTAATATTATGTCGACGTAATTTTTATTTTAAACAATTTTATAAGTATGATCGGTGGGTAATTCTCTAAGTTTACTTTTACTTAACCAAGTAGGGTACCTACGCTAAGTACCTACGTAGGTACCTAAACTTTAGTTAAAATTAAATAGTGAATATTAGCATCGCAAACAATACAATTCGCAGCTGTTAAATTACATACAAGGGCTTGAATATTCATATTTCGAACTACTCTACTATACGAGAAGTGCGTCTAGAACGTGCGCAGGAGTCGGCCCGCCCTCGACGTTTATTGGCCGTCCAATTTTGAATTGGCCAATCACACGCTGGCGGGAAACGCTCAGTATAATTTTGGCATAATTAGTCACGCATCAATGTTATAAGGTGCTGACTGCCAACTACAAAAAAGAAACAAACTTCATGCTGTTCGATAAATCCCATTTGTTCTAGTTAATCACACATCATAAGGTTTACATTTGTGTGTAACTGAACAATAAAAAAATGTTGGAAGGATGTTTATAGCGTGTGAATCTTGTACAAAATCATTTTCGTGACAGTCACTTCCGTTTTGACTACTGTTGTTTGTAATAAAATGTATTTAAATGCGTTTTTATTGTTTTTTTTTAATTACGCATTTTATTTATTGGGGCTTAAATTAGTTAATTTAGTTTTCGTATTACATTGCGTTGATAAATAATGGCAGACAGACATTTTAGTAGGTACTTACAATTATGTTTTTTTTTTTTTTTATTTGGAACAGCAAACAAATATATATAGCTTAACATGTTTATTGATTTACTAGTAAATCATTATATACTACACAAAACTATTCCACTAACATTACCTAAGAATCTTTAACAAGGGACTCCTTATTCCGCATACAATCACCATAAATCCAAATAAATACTACATAAACGATAGCAGACAACACAAAAGTTACAAAACTAATATTATCTTTAACCGTAAGATTACGGCAGGAAACCGGTAAACAGCGGGGAATCCCGATTTAGCCATACAATATTGACATTTGAAATGATTTATGAACAATAAACACGCTTGCGCACCATATTGTTCTGAAATAGATTGTGATTGTTGCCCACGTGGGCGAGCTAAGCTTTCAACGCGATATGCAGCGAGCTAGGTATCTCTAAGTACCTGTTATGGGATTGACTGAGCTGATTTGCGATGTTCATTGCAAATGTTGGCTTAAGTGGACTACATTTCAGGTTTTGAATGAAATACGAGGAGATAATGTTGGTAATTGAGTGGATAGTGAAATGCAATTTAAGTGACCATAAACTATAGAACCTTTCAGATATTTTATGTGATAAGTTTTAATGATTATTGCTGATTTGAATATTGTGAAGAAAATTAAGGTATGTATTGTTTTTTTTTAAAGGCTTGTGTTTGACTACAATTTCATCATGGTAAATGATGATGTGGGCGAAGGTGGTAAGCACGCAAAGCCTAGAAGTAATTGGTTCGCTAGTGTAGCTGCCGGAACACACCGGTAGGTTTCTCCTGCGATCCTCTATTTTACCCCATTAGGGGTTGAATTCTTATAAACTCTTCCTTACCGACGTTTCATAATAATATGTTATTCAAGATTGCGGTTTGAGCTTTGCTTTGATGTCAGATTGTAAGTTTCTTTTTTTATGTATATATTTGTGTTTTAAAAACTTTACAAGTATGTTATAATAATGTACTGAGGCAGAATAAATTGATTTAGTTTTAAAATTTCGTGTTAATTATATCAAATTGTAGCTTTACAAGGAATATAAAATGGGATTTGTAAAAATATAGCGAATATATTATAGCATTAACACGTATGACGGTTTATCATAACATATTATGATGTCGGCGACTTGAATCGACTGGGTTCCTGGTTCAATTTCCGGTCGAGTTATTGTGTTGAGTTTTAAATACATACTTGCTTATCTTATTGTATATGCTATAGGCGATTCAGGTGACGTTTTCTTATATTAAAAGTTTGGAAGCCAAGATAGAGTGTAATTAATTAACTGTAATTACCTATACTTTTTTATTCTGTTAAAAAATACCTACATTTATGGGCTTGATTATCTAGTTCATAAGTATTTTAAGTACCTCTATGTAATGAATTTAAAAACATAACGAGATCTGTCATAAAATATTTACAAGAGTTCGACCAGTGAGTAATTGGCATAGATAATCGTTTTTGTCCTATTTAAAAAGACTTGCATTTATAATTGGTTCTCGAACATGCATGAAGGTATTTTCATGTGTCTTAAATCGATCTTAAGACTCTACAGTCTTAATCGGTATATACTTTGTAGTTTATGGTCGTGGATTTGAATCTTACTATAATAGTATTCGGTGAAGGAAAACATCGTGAGAAAATCATAGCACGATGATTGAGTTACTTGTACCCACCTGGCTAGCTACCACCCTCGAGTTAAAAATCAGTCGCTAAACACCTAACAGTGCGTTTCGGCAGCTACAGTTGAGAGCCACTTTATTCTAGGTCTTGTTTGCTTACCACATTTGTCCACATCATATCACCTACCGTGATGAGATTGTGGTTAAATGTATTGCTATTTCTCAAAGATCTTCTTTTATTATTCTCCATGAATAAAAAACAAACACGTTTTTCTTAATTTTTTTCTTCTTATGTAGGTACTATAGCTAATTAGATTTTTAATTAAGTAGGCAACACTCCAACGTCTTACAATATAATACTTCTCAAAGACAGCTACTTATCACTGTAGATGCGGTATCCAGTTTCTAAATCCTACCGCCATCAAACTGTCCGTGACGCGATGACACGAATATTGTGACGCGTCTAATTATTGCATGTGGTTGGTGTAAGATATAAACATAAGAGGGGATTGAAATGGTGCAGCTATGTAGGTTATTAAATAGGTACAATATTTTCCGAGTTTAGAATAAAATAAAAGAGAGAAAAGAGAAGAATTCTTTCTGTCTCGCGTTCCCAAGGTATCTAATGTTTTTCCAAGATATAAATGATCTTATGTTTTATCAAGGTATGTTCTATCTATGTACCAAATTGCATCTAAATCCGTCAAGCCATTATAAAGTATTTGAGTAACAAACATCCACGATAATTTAAATTCGCGCCAGATTGTAAGGTAGGTACTAGTAGGAATTTTTCCACACAAGCAATATTTTAAACACCAGGGTATGGTCTATCTAAATACCAAGTTTATCCAAATCCGTTCATCCAATATGGCTTGGATAAGTAATAAATATCCAACAATCTTTCACTACAAAAAAATGTTATTCATTGTCATGGCACAAAATATTTGGATAGTATACGTTTTTATCCAATGAATCCATCGTTTCCTCAAATGCACTTAAAACTACAGAACGAAGGTTAGTTCTCCATGTTTGTGACACATAATGAAACATTAATACTTTCCTATATCTTGCATATTTCACCCGCCATCGCTTACAACTCACGCCATCCAATTTAAAACGCCAGGATTAAATCTCGAATAGGTGACAGGCACTCTAATCAACTTTCTCGAGCCATTGCCTCCCCATACGAATGTGACGACGGTTTAACGATTAAACTGTCACTCGCAAGCATTGTCAGCTAGTGTCGACTTGCTGCTAATTTCTAGAAGTTGTTATTAGTTATGAGCTTGGGTGTTAATTAGGTTTGGAAACAATAGTTTGTGTATACACTGATATTTTTACCTGATTGTGCGACGTAAAGGAGGGTAATTTGTTTATCAACCTATGTATGTATGCTTATTTCTTTGAGGCGCTCTAGAGACGCGTTGACTGATTTTGATGATTCTTACGTCAATCGATTAAAATATTATAAATAAAAAACAACTTACTTCCAAACAAGAATGGCACCGATGAGGACTCCTACTACCAGCACGAAGGAGCAGAGTGCGATCACTGCAGACGTCTGGAGCGATGGACTGCTATGGTTGTACGCGTCTATCTTCTGTAAAAAGAAAGAGATAGGTGTCTGTTAGATTTGTGCAGGATTGTTTCGGAACATTGGGAGACGTAGAGAGAGATCAATTATTTTTATAATTAATTAATTATTACTTAATTATTTTCTAGGTCTGTTTTACAAGTGAAAACTACTATTATACCTAGTAGGAGAGAGATATTTACCAAAAATATGAGATGAAGGCTGAAAAATTTGTAAAAATAGAAATACATAAATACTGAAAAAAAAATATTCGTCATTACATGCTAATATTGTCAGCAAGACTAGATAAATAATTTTATGTAATACATCTGTGTTGGGTTTGAAAAGAGTATTTGCCGAGTTTATTGACGGCTTTTCTCAACGAAACCAACATTCCGAACCGAACGTTAGAATCAGACTATTCGAAGGTCTATTTGAATAAAAAATATTTTCATTTCATTCTGACAAAGATCTCAGCTAATTTATTGAATTTAACTATTCGACAGATAATAAAAAATCTAGATTTTATCATCAACTAGCTGTCTACCGAGGGTTCACCCTCGTTTCCGAGTAAAAAAATGCTATTTATTTACGTACCAAACATCGCGATCGGTTCAGCGGTTTAGGCGTGAAAACGTAATATTAGTATATAGATGTATGTTTGGTTTCTTTATCCTTTAATCCGCTTAAGTAGTGTAGTAAATTTACCAATCAGATAAAGTGTACCAATTACAGTTGTCGAATACAAAAATCGTTGGAAAACCTCCAAAGTTTGTAACGTTATATTACAATCAGTGAGTTGTCTTATAAGTTACAATACAGCGATGCCAAATCTATTTCGCATTTAGACGGTACTTTATATTTTCTCATATCATTACTCAAATGGTATTCAGTGTATTTCAATTTTTTCTTTTTTTATTCTCGTAACTTATTAATATTAATGTTATGGAATTTGGCATTTTTCATCTCTATGGTACAATGAAGAAGGTATCTACAATGCATTAGGTACTTTATTTTGATGTATAGATGATATGTATATACTTAATATTAGGTACATAACTTTTAAGCATGAGATAGCTTTGTTACTCTTAGTTATTATACTTATTTTAATAATGCTATTTTTTTTTCATTTCTTTTATACTACACTAGCTTCTGCCCCGCGGTTTCACCCGTCCCGAGGAATCTTGTGATTTCCCGGGATAAAAAGTAAGCCTTCCTCGTTAAATGGGATATCTAACACTACAAGTCTTTTTCAAATTGAACTAGTAGTTCCTGAGATTAGATAGAAACGGCGTGGTGGAAAGCTTGTAAAAAAAATGAATTAACCTTGACTCTAACCTAATATTTAATATGTCTTTAGAACATAACGAATGACTTTTATACTTTCATTATATCATACAGCCCCAAGAAGTATTATTCAACATTACTATAATGAAATCGTTTTTCTAATTACATAAAACCGGCCAAGTGCATGTCGAGCCACGCGCATTACAGTGTTCCGTAGTTGCCCATCACAATAATGTGGATTAAAAAAAGCCACATAACCCTCCTTCTGGCACAGTCGGGTAAAAAGAGGGCTTTTTGTTGTTTCATGTGTTTTAAAACCCTAATCATTTTCAATCGAATTTGTACGAAATTTTAACTTTTATAAGTTGGTCGACAATTACTCGTAAACTTGTGAAGCCTACTATACCATGATTTTTTTCATATATCCAAAAACAACCATTTGGCTGGCACTAACAAACATTTGCTCTTTAAAGCTTAATATTTCACAAACGAATTGAAAAATTGTTTTCACAAACTCGCAATATTTTTAAAAGACCTATCTAACTATACCCCACACTATGAGGTAGACTAGAACAAAAACATCCCCACTTTACGTGTAGGAGAGGAGGTACCCCAAAAATGTTTTTTTCCAGATTTTATTTTACCATTTTGTCGGCGTGATTAATATGTATATCCATACCAAATTACAGCTTTCTAGTACTAAGAGTCTCTGAGCTAAGATGCGGACAGAGACAGCCGGACATGGTGAAACTATAAGGATTCCTTGTTGACTACGGAACCCTAAAAAGCCATTTCTCATTGAAACTAAGCTTGGATACTATTTTTAAAGATTTCACGTTCATTAGTTAAACTAATTTTCCTAATTATTTTCATATCCACGAGTAACAACAAATGCATAATCATATAAAAGCTGTAAATAAATTAATTTTCACATTTGCACCGAGTTTAATGTAAGTTTTATAACCTTTTGCACACGTGTGTCATATTGCTGTAATTATTTATTATAGTAGACATTACATTAGGTACTAGGTGGGAGGTTTGGAATGGAGGCACATTAAAGTAAAGCTCTTAAGAGCTTACTCAGTTAATTAAGGGTAATACCTACATATTATGGATTTCATATCAAAAGCCTGTAAACAGTCTAGATTCGTATCTGAAGATTTAGTGTCACGCTGACAGTCATTGGTTGGCAAATCTGTCAAATTTCTGACATTAAAAAATACAAGATGGCGGTAAATAGACCACTTCACTCTTCATTCCGTTCTAATGCAACCTAGTTTTTCGGTTCTTTGATTCTCCTAATATATTTAAATATTTTAATGTTCAAATGTCTGTCGGTGTCACTTTCATCCGCAACAATTAATACTTACATAAACTTTATAGTCCTGAGTTTCACCACAATCTCACTATGGTAGGTGTATGGTGTGGTCGAAGGTGGTAATCATACAAAGCCTAGAAGGAACTGGCTCTCAAACGTAGCTACCGTAGGTGCTTCGCGCGCGACAGATTCAACTAGTCAGCCAGGCGGGTACTACAAAGTACCCTACCACCGTGCTATGTATAATATTGACAATGCTATAATTTATATAATAAACTAGCTACCGCCTCGCGGTTGCACCCGCATTCCCGAGGGATCTTAAGTTTCCCGGGATAAAAAGTAGCCTATAGCCTTCCTCGATAAATGGGCTATCCAACACTAAAATATTTCTTTCAATTCGAACCAGTAGTTCCTTTTTATCCTTTTTATTCCTTTTTATCAGTCCCTTTTCTATTGGTGGAGATTTTTAAATGGCATATGAATGTTCAACTGTTAACTTATTACTACTATTTTGCTGTAAATCTTCCTAAAAGAAAATAAATAAATAAATAAATTTTAGTTGCTTTCAACCAAACAAACAAACAAGCTCTTCACTTTATAATATTATTATATATAGTATAGATAAATAGAAAACTAAAACTCTATTCGGTAAAGAAGTTTTGAAAACTCGTTTGTCCTGACCTACGTCAATATACTAGCATTTCAAAGGTTCTGTTACATTTATATTTTTATAAGTGTCACGCGATAGATATAATGATAAAAAAAAAACTCATTTTGACACAATGGTTCTTTTTTTTCTCCCTTCCATTTCTACCCTCTAAGTGGCTGCATTTTTTCTCCCCTGAATTGAAAGACTCACGTGAAGCTAAGGTATTTTGTGTGTAATGTTATTTTAGCTAGAGTAGTTTCTCTTAAGATTTTAGTTTATTTTTTTGGACGTAGTGAATTAGACTCACCTTGCAATTCTTTTCTAGACTTATATGACTTATTCTTTTTTTCATACTTAAGTTACGTCTCAATAATTAACTAACGTAATAGTAAACCTTTATACCTATTTTAATAATTATGGAATACAAAATAAAGTCTTATTATTAATAGTTGAGTCTGACTAAAAACAATTATTAAAATTACTTCCGAACTCAAATAAACGTGTATAACGGAACAATACAGTTCTTAACAAAATTATTTCAACAATTAAACTATTAACCAGTTTAAATCGACCCCCGACATTCAATCTAAAATATAATTGCGCGATTGAAATCAGCTATTCAATGTGGGGAGGGAAGGGTCAAATAAACTGGTCACGAATTTTATAATCAAAAAGATCTACTATAGGGTGTAATGTTTTTCTCTAATAAAAACATTACAAGGTGTGCAATTAGTTGGGTTGGGCTGAGTGAAATAGAAATTATTATTTGTGTAATTGGATAGATTTTATCTCGGACAGGCGTGTGCTTATGTATAATTCGTATCATGAGCATAAAATATTCTTTGTTTCTAAGTTATTTTTAATATTTAATGTAATATTCCATGTGCGTGCTTTTTAGACTAAGTTATTGTACAGTCAGGAGCATAAATAGATAGCTAGATAGAATGTCATTTTCTTGTACCTACACCAAAAACAAAAAATCTTCAATGCGATTTTTTATTTTTATATTGATCCTAACACCATAACATTTAAATCAATACATTAATAGAAAATTCCTTTTGAATTAAACTGTATATATATATTTATGCGTGAAACTGTAACTCATTTTCTATTGGTATGTTCCGGCAGTTACACTTGAGAACCAGATTCCTTCTAGGCTTTATAAATGTCGGCAACACATTGATAATCCCACTGGTATTTCCAATGTCTGAAGGCGACGGTAGCCACTTAACATCAGGTGGACCGCGTGCCTGCTTGCCAAAAAAAAAATCAAGGAATTACAAACTTATTCAATAACGTAAGTATACAGAATGATTTGAGGTATTTAAATATGTTTTTTTTTACTTTTTACTGCATGTAGTGTAGTAAAATAATCTTTTTTGTCTATATTACTATTCTGTCGACTGTCACAACAGCTTTGACTAATATTTAATGAATCATTGAAGCATTGTCGATAATAATAACAGGATTATTTTCTACAAATCATTGAATATCGTGAATACGAGTAAAATCGGGTGGAAACTAGTATAGTATGAATTACAAATCACCTGTATGTACTACCTTATAATATAAGTAATATAGTTTTTGATAACAATAATTTATATATCATACTAAGTAGGTATGTACTTACGCTGGCTATTTGAATGTCAATAAAAACGGAAAGGCCTAAGTTTATCGAAAGTAAAAGATAAATTTAACTATCATTCAGTTAAAGTAAACCTCATAATCCTACAGATAAGCAAAAAAGAACAGTACGGCAGGTCCGAAGTCATGCGGTCAACGACATAAGCTTACTTTTTTATGACCGCGATAAAATCTAAGCGCATGGGACCAAGGCGCATTAAGTCTGAAAAAGGGCCGGCGATTTGTCAAAACCTGGCACTATCTGAACAGAAATCCGTCATCGGCACAAGGACAATTTATCGGCTCATATCTCACGGCATCTCAAGACACAATATCGACGGTAAAAATCTTCAAAACTATACAATATTTAAAACGGGGCCCCATTTTATCGAGCTGTCCATCTGAAGACGGGAGCCGATTTGTCAATGCCCCTTCTATTAATTAATTTTAAAAAAAGTCGTCAGGGAAAAAAAATGAATAAAACCTTTTAATTAATTCGGGTCGACCAGTGAACTTTTTGGTGAAATTATGATTATCAGTCCTATACCCTTAAAGTTTGCAGAAGCAGCGGTCCTTTTTGTTGAATTGAAACGAGGAATTTGAGCTGAAAGGACGATAGAATTTAATTATTGATTCAATTAATACTCTTCTTGAAGTTAAATGGAAGCTTTTACTTGATGAGGTTCGTTGATTGATCGTATTGTAGAAGTGAAATAGGTACATTCTGAAATTTAAATTAGTATTGTTAAAGATTTCAAGGTTAAAGTTAGCTGTGACTTTCGTAAGGATATATTATTTTACGTTAATTTATGACACAGACTTTAAATATTTGGAAACCTATATACAAACCATATACCGTAATACAAACAATTGGCTTTAGAAATATTTGAGTCATCCTTATTTACATGTTGGGGAATAGCTAAAGATACAGTGAGTCGGATCTTGTGTTGGATATTCCGTAGTTTATTTTTTAAGTATTGGATATAACATTATATATTAGAAGAGGAAGACCAAGGATAAGTTATATATAAGTGAAAGTAATAGTAGACGTAATGTCATATAAGGAGGTATTGTAAGTGCCGGGAGGATTACAGTAGAGGAAGCTACGCCGACATGAGCAAATGTAGAAGAAGATGAAAATATATTTGATTTATGATTTTTCCAGCTAGCAAAACGCAAACCATAAAATTAGAAACCTGTCATATCATTAGACGAATAGAAAAATGATACCAAACTATTGTAATCTGGTACTTCAGAAACACAAAACAACAGTAGGAAAACATGGACTAGGACAGTGCTAAATAGAATTGAATGGCTATAAATGGAGGAAGCATTTCCCAAAGTAATACAAACAGACAAAGTTTTCGATGTAGACTCACTACAATTAATAAAAATTTTGAACAGTTTATTGTGAATTTTGCATCATTATTATTACTAGCGACCTGCCCCGGATTTGCACGGATGCAATTTATATACACAAACTTGTCTTGTTTATCGCTCTTTCTATTAATGAAAACCGTATCAAAATCGGTTGCGTGATTTAGGAGAAATAAGCGGACACACAGACAGAGGCAGATAACGACTTTGTTTTATACTATTTAGAGATAAATCCAGCTTTTGAATATTCAACACAAACGTCGTATTAGAATTTATATCAATTTATATTGCAATGTATAAGATTACAATTAGATCAACTGAAGCAAGACTGAACCACCAAGTTTTTTTTATAACTCATAATAACAACGAAAGTACCTAATAATATTATGCACATATTTATCAAGCAAACATGCCATCTCATCTTAAACAATTATGATGAACAAACACACTCGCCTAGGGACGAACCAAACTGAATTAGTAATAATGACTACCTGTATATGTAAATAGTAGGTAGATATGTATAACTTTGTTTCGGAGTAGCGTTTGAGGTTTGCCTGTAAGTAATTAATTAGATTATTCTATGACTACAACGAAGGTAAACATTGGTTATTATTGACACACATAATTGAATTATAGATGTTGTTTAGATATTTGAGATAGATAATTTTTGTATTTTTTTTTTACTTAATTAGTAAATCCTAATCCTAATCCTCACTATCCTAACTAATATTATAAATTTCGTATGCAGATAGCCTATAGTATGGAGAAGAACATAGGCAACTTTTTTTATCCCGGGAAAACGATAAGATCCTTGGGGAACACGGGTAAAACCGCGGGGCGAAAGCTAGTAGTTAATAGAAGTGTTGTAGCTTTTTACACTTTTCTGCAAGTTTTAAAATATTACAAAAATACATATTAAATTTCAGGACTTCATATGCCAATATTTGTTTATAATATCCAATTCTTATCATTATTTCAAAGGTTTGTCACCAATCTCAATACAAACCTCTCACGGGCTGATTAACCTTCTCATACAAACCAAATCTTATGAATCAAGTATCTACATGCCTTACAAAGAGGCACTACACGTTGTCCCATGCTAACACCCCGAGAGGTGCGCGACTATTAATCTGACTATGGGAGGTCCAAATACAAAATTATGCGCTTATTTTACGATCAAAGCGGTCACAAAATAACTACAACTCAATCCTACGAAGCCATACCTAATACAGTCATCACATCCATATGACCGCAAGATATTTTCTATATAGACTTCGACCACCCATTTTTACTTTGAAGTATGAATCACTAATAATAATTCTTTAGAACACCTACTGTGCCCGTTTTCCTTGTTAAAGGTGTTGGGTTTTATAGGAACTAATTATATCTGATGTCTCAATCATCTAGTTAGAAAATCAAGTCAACCGCAGGAATGTTATGGATTAGGTCTTGTTCCAGTTATTGAAGCTAAACGATGTTATAGCTATGCGATTGTGAAGCTATATTCAAATGCTTAGAACCTATTGATACACTATATACTTGCACGGAAGGCACTTTGTACTACTCGCATACCTATCTGGCTTCCACCCTCAAGTCAATCTGTCGCCAAACACCTATCGATATTTTAGCAGCTGCACTTGAGACCCAGTTAGCTATCTTCTAGGCTTTGTAAAGGGCCAAAACACATTGGTTATCCCTCTGGTATCACTAATTTCCAAAGACGACGGTGGCTACTTACCACCTCCCCGTACCCCGAGGTGGATCGTCTACCGGCTTGTCAGTCTTCTAACATTTTTTTTTTATAAATATTTAATGTTTAGTACTGCTAAAATAAGGGCAGTTAAGTATAAAGTAGATCATTTAATTTAAAAAAAAGTGTGTATTTTTTCAAATTTATCTTTAGTTAGAACCATTGTAATTAATTAATATTATGCAAAAATTTATGTTGGATGTAATTACATCCATATCTTTCCTTACTGATGTCTGTATATGCGTCTGTTAGTAAGGTTTTCACAGCTAAAATGATCAAAGTTATTTTAATACAAATTGGTAGAAGGGTTGGGCTATAGATATAAACCTAGAATTCCTAATATCGAGGGTAAAAATGTGAGGATTAATATTGTAAATATTTAAATTTGTATAGTGTTCACGTAAGTATTATAGTAAGTTGGTAAGGTGTTTAAACAATTTTAGTCCTTATTGAAGCTATGTGTGAGGTCTTTTTAACTAACACGTATTAAAATTCTTCAAACGCTATAATTCCAGTAGCTGAATTGTTAGTTTTATAACGGCAATTAAAACGTTTTTACATTACTAATTCCTAAATTCCCAAGTTTTTACAATTCAATTGTTTTTTAAGTATTATTTTATAGCATTGTATAGCTTCGCTTGCATAGGCTGTTACTCAACACTAAATTACCATTTAAATTGGCAACAAAAAGTTTTTATGGACTTTATTCTCAAATAACGCGGTCAGATACACATTTAACATAAAATGTTAATGATTTTATTATTATTTGAGTGTTAAAATTTACAGCTACTTAAAGCTACTGTACCTAGAGCTTTATGTTCAAATTAAAAAGTTATAGAAAGCATAAAGTTGCAGGGAGTATAACAAATGTGGAGTCGTTAAATTAAGTTTATAAAAAAATATAGTAGAAAATCGATTTGGAAATGAAATAACAGTTAAATTTGAGAAAATTGGAAACAGATAAAATTGTAGTAAAAGGTCGATACTTAAGAATGATAAAGTGAGCAAAGATCAACAAAGCTGTTTTAAAGTGAAACAATAAACAGTTTATCTAGCTTTTAGATATAGGGATATAAAGTTAAACTCCCTTATTTTGTAAGATAAAGAACCTATTATAATATAATGTTTTAGCATTTTCCATGTTATTACAAAGATCTGTTAAAATTTTGTAAAGATTGAGTAATTTTGAAGTTACAGTAAAGTTTGGACAAAGAGAAAGCTCGAGATATCCACTATCATAATAAAGCTTTCGTAACCGAAACAGTTATCCGACAGATTCATAATTTCGAACAAACAATGTTGAGCACGGACAAACAACAGGCCCAGTAAAGTAAGTGTTTCATAAAACTTGATACCATAGACTTTAACGCTCATAGACGAGTATTTATAGTATAATAGCTGGTTATTTTTGGAACGGAATACATTGCTGAGATCTAGAGAGCTGACAATTTTATTCCTACTATCTCTAATTATTATTTTAACGAAATTTAATTATTGTTGAATGAACGAACTTTTTTACGAATGTATGTTTGTTGTTTTGGCCTTCTTTTACGCAGCAACAGAGAAACGGATCGGCGTGATTTTTTTCTTAGAGATAGTTTATGGACCGGAGAGTGACTGGATATTTTTTGTATCTCGGGGACGCGTTTAAATCCACAAGGCAAAAGCTAGTTTAATGTAACTGTGATTTACATAATTGTTATTTTTTTTAGTCTACTCTCAAAGGAACAGTATCTGAAATATTATTTAACCCAGTAAATATAAGTTTTATGCTAGCGAACGAGGAAAACTCGGGATAAACGTTCGTATAATAAAAATACGATGGAAAAATGCTGAGTTATTATCTATACTATTGATATTTTATGATAAATAATTCAACTCGGTCGATGATACTTTCATACTTTGAAAGAAGCTCACGTCTTAAAGTAATGCATTGCCAAAGCATTTCTTTTGATATTCTGATTTAGTGATTCATGCCTTTTCTCCTCTTGCATTTAGAGATATAGTATCAGTAGGTATATAAAATAAAACGATTGACTTGCTTGTTGTTTTCTTTTTCGAAATGAATCTGAACGTTTAAACTACAATATTTAACAGAACGGTAGAAACAAAAACTGAAAAAGACGATAACAGAATATCCCGGGAAAATGATATCACAACAATAGAATGATAATAACCCTTGTAACAAATTAACCAAATATTGACATAAAAAAAATCAACAATATAAAATTTCAATGAAACAGTTCTAAAACATTAATAATCTAAGCACCGAACCGTAAAAAAGTAAGAGATGTAAAGATAAACTCACATTGTCGCTAACACGACTTCATTAAGAGCCCGCATGTCAAATATTTAACAAAGTTGGATAAGACCAGGCAAAGTTGTATATTCATTACCATATTTAGAACAAAACGTGAACCCTCAGATAAGATAACGTCTGTTGATCCATCAAGTGTAGTACATTTTTTTTAATACGCTAAAGAGCGCAATGAATTTTTACATTGGATACGGTTATTTAAATATTCAAGAGTTAAGTTTATTATGACTTAAATTGAGCATTTTTTTTATCTATGAGATTTAAAATAAGGTTTAATTTAACTGTAGTAAATAGTTTCTAATATACATTTTATCTGCAATGTTTGTATTAGATTTTTTAAGCTAGACCCAAACACCCGGTATTAAACAAAAGTTGTGCAACGTAAAATCATTCGTGAACGAAAGAATGAGACGGACACTGCTATAATAAAAGTTATAAGTACAGCATTTATGAATACAAGCGAAGTTTCTGGGATTTTAATAGCAATAGAGTTTTTTAATCTCCTAAGTTTGAAAATCTTAGTTTCTTTAAACCGTAAATAAATTTTTCATCATATTCAAAACAAGAGCTATAACAAAATATTATATCTAAACTTACTGGTTCCGTATCGCAAGTCTCCAAATCAGGTAAGGGGTCGTCACCGCAGTAATAATCAGATTGCAGAAACGGTGGCCGAGGAGGTGGTGGCAGCAAGAATTCAGGAGGTGGTCCCAGACAGTCACACTCCGTCAGATCCGTGGGCTCAATCTCCCACATCGCGTTATTATCTACCTTATCACTATTCACAACCTCTTCATTGATATCACTATGACCTATATATTCACTAGTATCACGCTTATCACGTTTCACTTCATTTGTAGTCCTTTCTTTTATTATATTTGCTATGTAAAGTTCATCGTCAATGTCGCTCCATACATCTCGTCTAATCTCTTCATCATACGCAACATCGTTTTCAGTCGCTATAATACTGTCTGTATCATGAATGTCTTCGTTCGTAGCAAATTCAAGCTGTCTTTCAAAAATTTTAAAAGCATTGTGTTTCTGTTTTACTTCTGCTTCAAGATTTACGTTGACTTTTCTGTCCCGAGCGAAATTGTACCGAGCATTTTGATACGTCCAAACAGCGTGCGGTGACGCTTTTATTGGACCCTCGTTGTATCTCTCGGCCATACGCGGTGTTCTTCGACGTTATCTGCAACACAAAAAAAGAACTTATAAATTCACAATTCGATCCAATTTCTTATCTGACATGCAATATATCGATTCTACACTGACATCGAACTACTTATTATTTAATAGAAGAGCTAACACCTCATTTTGTATAACAAAGCGGCCGCAATTTGGAGGCTACTTCGTCTGCGAGCACAATGGGTGCGGAACTAGTATCGATATCATCATGGCCCACGTTCACTGGTTATTTTAATTTATTTTTTATCGCATCAAATTGGATAGACGGGTTTCTAGCTATGCACTCGGTGGTATTTCATTGCTATCACGATGTGCTCGTCGGCGCGTCCGAGTTTGTTTCGAAAGTTTAAAGTTCATCGTTTTTTGATGTTCAATTTCGATTGAGCTTGCACTGAATGTAACGAAACTTTAACGGGCGCTTCACTTGAATAGTAGATATAAAAATAATTAAATAATATCCGTTTTATATCAAACACCGTTATTTTTTATTTGACTGACAAATCTCATCCATTTGGATCCAACTTTATAAGATTAACTCTTGCTTCGGTACAAAAAGGTGAAAGCATATAAGATGCTCTACAAACGGTTAATCCAATAATATATTCTCTTTTGCATGTTTTCTGACGTGAAATATAGTATCTCGATGCCAAAGTTAATATTATTCCTCCAGATTTTCCCTGTATTCGAATGTTTTCCGATGAAGATATGCTATGAGTGCGCAATTATGCATGCGTAAGGCGTTTCTAAGGGGTACTGTGAGATTGCGAGGTCGAAGGGTCAACAGGCGTCAGATAGCACTCGAATAGGGCCGTGCCGAATAAAATATTGAGAGGTGTTATAGCATACAAAACAGGATTTAGATGGGTTCTCTTAAGATGATTTGAAGTACTGTTCAATAATGTTAATATATGAAAGGTATAAAGTGTAATGGGTATGTTTTGCCAGCAAATCTCTATAAAAGGAAATATTTGCGTGCGCTTATGGTACAAGAGGCTTGCTTTACTGTTATTTCGCTTTATGTCTGCATAACTTAAGCTGCCGTTAATTTTGAATTAAAATTGCAGCACTAAAATGGTTTAAAAGTTATTATTATATCTTTGAAGTTTAGTCTCCAGTAATCTTAATATTTAGGTATAAATCTTTCTACAAGCATTTCATACACTTATATATAGAAGTCTTCAAAGCTCTTTTGATACGACTTCACATTAATCATCATCAGAAACAACAATAAAATTATTATATCATATATTAACTTTACCATGTAATTTCTCACCAGCAACTTCACCTGCAATTTCAAAATCAAATCCATTGCGTGTAAATGCATTACCTTTTTGCAATTACGTTGCCATATCTCAATGTACATCATTCATACCACTAGAGTCGTCAGTCCGACAGTCTCATTATCATTTTGGCGTAGTGGCCACTCGATGCCCGTCACTATGACATCGACACAATGGTTGACAAGGGCTCTTGAGCGTCTTAACGAACCTATTCTATGGGGTTTTCTCACGTAAATCGTTATTGCGAAGTATAACGGTGCGGTGTGAAATCTTAATCGACGTGCTAGGTGTAAAGGTCTTCAGCGAAGTGCTATTCATACCTTTTTAGGTTTCTGACCTTATTTTTAAATTTGCATGTATTTTTCCATAATCTCACTATGGTAAATGATGATTTGCCAGAAAGTGGTGATACAATGCCCAAAAAGGACATGTTTTAGTGAAGCTGTTAAAAAACCCAGGAAGGGTTATACTGGGTGGATATTTTGAAACCCAAGAAGCGTTATACGAGATGACTTCTTTTAGAAATTTATTTAGGGTTGGTTTATGCTGAACTACTTTTACTATGATACCAAATTTGAAATTGTAAAAAATACGTACCACCATCTTGTCAATTCTTTGTTATTACAAAGAGGCATTTTTTGACTTATATTTTAATATGACTCGCCTTTTTATCAATGAAATTTATCAAAAATGGCAAATGCTTTCTTTAAAAAAAAATCTCATTCGTGAATAAATTCACGGTGTATTTTTAAATAGAAGCGGAAATTATTCAACGAAAAACGATGACCTTTTCATAACATTGAAGAAGGATGTATATTTTGGTCACAGTATTGTTGTCTCACTGTGGGATAATTTTAAATAAACCAAAGTAGAATGATGAAAAAATAATATTATATTAAAATTGTTTTGTTTTTAAACATAAAATATTATACTTTTAGTTAAATGATTCTGTGATATAAATTGAGGTGACATCTGGCCTACAAATATATATTTTTAATTTAAAAAGTTTAAACACACTTAGTAGTATCGAATGTATTTAATTCCAAATCGAATTACTAATTTATTAGTACATAGATCTCCGGAAATAGTTAAATGGATGATTGGACGTATTGTGGTCTCTGTAGAATTAGATTTGTGAGGTGAGTAAGCTTATAATCGTTCGCTTTAAAACAATTAAAAAGTTTATTTCAAAACTTATCCATTGTACATTTGAGATCTCTTTTTCAAGCAAGATTTTGTTTGTAGGTATTATGAAAATCTGCTCATCTATAAACATTAAATATTTGGTTAAGTTGAAAGGTTATGAGACCTAAACTATAGACTAATTAATTATGAGTAAATTATATAATTAAAATAAATATTATATAAAGTAAAATTATCAAAAACTAGCTTTTTCGTGCGGTTTCACGCGCGTTCCCGCGATAAAATATAGCCCATGTTACTCAGGGATAATGTAGCATTCTAATGGTGAAAGAATTAAATCGGTCCAGTAATTTTTGTAGACATATAAATATCTACACTTTTAAATAACTTAATAAATTAATTAATCGACTATTATAACTTTAAAATTACATTTCAGTTAACGTACATCTAATGTCGGAGAGTTGGATTGTTGGTCCGACTTGGTTGGTATTTAGTAATTGATCGTGGTAGAAGGCTTGCGTGAAACAGTGGCAGTACCATGACGTCACTGACATACACGCTTAAGTGAAGAGATTGATTAATTCTATTATTACAGTAATAAACCTATAGGAGTTTCCTGCGTCGCTTCTATTCTTCATATAGGACTACTTTCCTATGCGATTATTTAACTTTGATTCATTGCCTACAGTCTACATCCATCGAATCCTGATATCACTGAACCCTAACTACGATGTTCTGTTGCGTGGCTGTCATTGACTGTGACATTATAAGATAATTTTATTTTAATTCAATGCTTGTGTAAAAATATCTTAAATAAGCAGGACTGAGGGATAAATTCGATAGACATTTTAGCAAAGTTGTTAAATATAGGTATGTTTTTTCATATCATTCTTTAATATTTTTGGGATTATTTAGACTAGACAATGCAATACACCTTGAACAGTTTCCTCTTCCTTAATCCTGTCAGAAACAATAAGCCAGCAATAATACAAATTCACACAAAGACAACGGTGTCCGAAAAACATTCTCCCACCCTGTTTATACAGAGTGTAATAACATTACTCCGTCGCGTGTTCGTGATCAGTTAATTAGTTTTCTGTTATGAAGATTTGTTTCTTTAGCTGTGCCATAGAGTACAAAGACCAGTAGATTGGACACAAATGTACCTACCTACTTTTCTTTTATGTTTGTGACAATACCGCGATACTGCCCGCTCTAGCCTGCAGCTCTTATTAAAAGATCGACAAGAAAGATTATAATGTGTAGACGTTAGAGTAGGCGTGTCTATTTTGTTTACTAATTAACTGATTTATGGCATAATATAATATAGATACCTACTTAAATAATCTGCGTTCTTGCTTTTGATTTGATGTCTTATTTGACGCGCCTCAATTAATTATGTAGCTATGAAGTAGATTGTTTTCTTATAATTAGATGTCTTAAATAACTTAAGTACCTAAGTTAATTGCGTGTCTGAATGTGAAACCGTACAAAGCCTACTTTGTATAGAAATATTTAATTTCCTTGAGGAATAATACATAGATATTTTTTATTACTATAATTTATTACTTTTTCAATTACTTATTTCATTGTAAGAATTCTAAGGAAACTGCAAAAAGCCAAAATGATTTTCCTTATTGACATTTCATTTATTACCAACTGTTAAAAGGTATCATGACTAAGGCATATAAGACGATAAAACTTTAAGAAATAAATAAAAGGTGAATCAGACAAAGTGCCGTCAACCAGGTGGTCTTTAAAAAACAAAAAGGTTTAATATTATCCCAAGCGTAACCCGCTTCTTCAAGTGTACAGCTTACAGTTAGTACAGACGATAAACCAATATTAAGGTCGCTTCACATTAGAGCGACCGACCTAAAATATTCCTGACCTAACGGTAGATAGTTTCTACGCAAAATAGAGGTCCAATGATTTTAGTAACTATTTAATTCAACTCCTGAAATTAAACGAAATATTAAAATCGCGCACCAGGGGGCAAAAGTTGTTCGAGTACTTCGCACGTTCGATCCTTTTATTGACGTCATCGAAGTTTGAAGTCATGAATGATGGATATACAGGTTATTTTAAATCAAATAACTCAATCGATTAGGTTTGACTGACAGTTGACAACGATCGATGATGGTGTATTGATTCAGGTATTTCAAATGGTATTCATAAATGTTAAAAAGTAAGTAAGAAAATTAACAAGTAAACTAAACATTTCGAAAATAGCTGCAATTATGTAGTGATAAGATATAATTTTGTTAATAAATCAAGAATCCTGTTCATTGCACACTATACACATCTAAAAATTATAAAAATTCAAACTTTTTGAAAATCGAAACCATCTCAATTTAAAATCTGATTTCGTTCGAATACATTTTATCGTTTGACCTTACATTAATTTAACAGCACCTTTACCACTGAAGAACAAGGGAAGCCGGCACCGGACCCATTAGCTGGACTACGGCTAACACCAAAACAAACATGTAAACATAGTTTAACCTCTTAGAAGCTAAAAGTTTGTGTGCACATTGATTTCTCAGCTCAGTTGAATGTAGTTGCTTAGTTAATGCACATCCTTTAGTGGTAGTTTTACGGGAACTATAGTTCAATAGCTATACCTACATTCTAATATTTTTAAATTTATGTAGGTGTATTATCCTCTCTTTATATATGAAATTTCTTATTTTAGATTCTTGGCTACATGGCCTTAGTATATTTGGATCACAGTGCCTTGAAATTCTATGGAATTTAAGGTATAATAGCGTTTATTATTTAAGTTATAACGTAGTATTTCTTCCCTTTGAGATTGTTATCATTGTATTTTTTTTTCCTCTTCGTAAACAAAAATATCAATTGATTGTCTTGTCAAATTATTTTATTGTGTTATTTTCTGGACTAATTTAACAAAGGGAAGGACAACGTCATTTCTTTTTATTAATCTAAGTAAAAGTAAAAACTGAAATACCGAAATATTAACCTGAAATACAAAAACACCCTAACCCAATGTACCCCATTCACACAAAATGTAGGGTAAGCTCTCTAAATGTAGACACTGTTCCAAGTAGGTACACATCCGTTACTGCCAAGCATTTGCCAAGAAACTCCTGCCAAGGCTTGGTATTCGTTACCTAAAGTCCCCTTTAAGAGGAGGCAATACTTGGCAGCAATTGTGGAAGCTCGCATATTGACTCCAATGTTTTGTTTGACGACGTTCTTGAATATATTGGTAGCTCTCCAGTTTTTTAAATTTTATTTGTGAATAGTAAAATTATTTATCGTCCAGTTGTTAACTATGGTTTATGTTTTTTTAACCAGGTCAAAATTAATAGAAGTATCAAAAGTGAGCTAGTCTATGATTCAAAACCCCTATTACCTATCTTAAACATTAAAGTGCATAAGTACTAGTTTTAAAGTATCTAGCATTGAAAAAAAACGAAACGATCACCTATCATAGACATTTTTGCTTTGCTTAGAGTAAGCATTCGTTCTTCATTTGTTTCTCATACCTTCGTGTTAAATTTTAATTATATTATATTTAAATTATTGCCATCATTAATCCCTTCATTTATTTACTCAAAAAATACTAAACTTACTACAATATTGCTAACAATCGTGTTCGTCCCTTTCCAAAAAATTAACTAACAAATAAAAAAATCTAAATTTAGTTTGTTTACAGTTAATAAAATACACAAATAAAACACCCAATTGGTTCGTTCGAATTCCTATATAATCACCTATTATTTTGCTCCGACGTCGCATTCTTTTACATCAAAGAAACACACTTGAATCTCTGATAAATGTTACCAGCATTTCCCTCCATTTTATATACATTCGCTTCGGAACTGAGTGAACTATTTAAATTAATAAATACAGCTCTATATAAAGAGGTTTATTAAGACATACTACTCGTCTTATATCCAAATAGAGAATCTCTGCGTGTTATGCCATAGAGTACAAATGTATACCATCTATTGGGATCGTGAGGTAATTTCTTATAAAAATATGTGTTTTTATTCTGATTCTATTGGTTTTTGAGATACGAGTACCTAAGTATCATATAATCTAAGATCGCTGAAACATTATTATAGTTTATACAATAAAATTGAAATCCAAACATTATATTTCTTAATGTCTAACTAACAAAGTACTGGTCCATAACATCATGATATTTTTTATGCTATAATTTTTAAACAACCTTTACTTTAGCTCCAACTTCTCGTTTACAACAAACATTAAGCCATACCATATTATCCTTTTGGATGCGGGACAAGCGAACTCACGACTATCCAACATGGTGAGTCGTGATGCCAGTCTAAAAACTGAAGAGACTTAATTAAGATCTCAAACGACGCCAATTTACAAGGAATCCCGTACGTGATCACAGACCTAAGAAGCTATTAGATCTGGATGGTATTAAGGATGCCTCTGTCACTGCCAAACTTTTGTGTCAGTTGTCATAATTGCCGGTACGTGGCACAATTCGAACGTCAAATATCAAATTTGGTACGTCCATTCGGTCGATGCATTCTCTAATGAGCCCCGTAAATGGAGCGCAGGCTTTATTAGTGTTTGCATTGTTTTCAAAGAGATTTTAATAAATATTTGATATTGTTTTTGTCTGTTTTACTAAATGGTTAAACGCAAAAGTAGAGTAGTATTGTATTAAAAACTGATTGGTTAATTAATACGGGCAAAGGTGGCAGATACTAATGATATCCTATTATTATGTAGATTTGGCTCAATATAAAAAATACGAGTCTTGTTATTACTAAATACTTAAAATAGCTCAATTTAACTTACGTTTAAACATTTATCAGCTACTATATGCCCATTAAACAAAAAAATCAACTTATAAAGAAGCAAACAATAAGCCAGTCATAAAAATATGTAAATACTCGCGCCGTCGGAATGTTTTTCATAACGACATTTCTATTCATTCTAAATGCATGCCACAGCAGTAGTAGCAGTATTTATGTTGTCAATAAAACTCAGCGCGTCGCACGGGGAGTCCTTAAGACATAAACATGAATGAAAATAGTCGTGCTGGGGTTCCAACTACTCCCAACTGGTTTTTGTGCAGCGTGTAGCTGGCTTTATCATGCTGAGTTGAATCTGCCCTAGCTTAACGTATTTTGGAGATACGCGCCCAGTTTTGCGTAGCTTAGGAACGTGGAGTCATCTTCAGAAACTTATTATCCTTTGAACATGTTTGTTTTGGAATAATGAGTTTTATAACATGGATATAATGGTTGTTTCATAATTACGTTGCGTGAATAATTGGTCTTTCATATTATCGTAGGTATCATTAATCATTAATTCTCACTAGGTATGTATGACATTAAGAAAGATAAATAATAAGGTTACTGTATGTAATATAAAGTTTCATAAAATACGTGAAACAGAAACATTGCACTCAGCTAACATTAATGTTGTAACATAACAATAACAGCATTTAATGAAAACTATCTACAACAAACTAAAGTAGAAAATAATCTAACAAAGTGCACAACATAGTAAAAAAACGTTATACGCTACAACACGATGGAAACAGTTCCGCAAACACTCAGATACCGGCTAATATATTATTCCGCTTACAAATAAACAGAGAATATGTTAACAAGGTATGAAGCAAACGATGCGAAAACAAAACGTACTCAGAGAACCATATTTATAGACGCAGAGATGAAAATTGGCGCCCGAAGCTCCGTTTTACTTGCATCCCTTTAATTTATTGTGGTCTTTACATATGTCTAAATAAATTGGTTACACTGTTTAATACAGGTTTATTTGATAGCAAAACCTTTTTAGTTTTAAACCCATTTGCCTTGTCAGAGAATTGCGAGGACTTTAATAAGGACAATTGCTTATGTGTGGGAAATGTTGTTTAGTCAGGTTGCCACAAAGAGATCTATGAGATATGTTTGATCATTTAATTGTTACGACTACTGCTAAGGATAGGCTTGTATTTAAACCCGATATCATGTTAGTAAGTGGTGATGTGGCCGATTATGGTGGATGGTGCTTAAACACACTGATAGGTGCTTAGCAAAATATTCTCAACTAGAAGATGCCAGTCAAAATGTTACAACAAAGTACTCTACCACAGTGTTGTGGTATAAGCACATTAATTTTTGTATTTTGCCATTGAAATAGCCTTTCAAGTCTATAATTTCCAAGATAGACAGCATATGCAGCTGATATGGAACTACTTTAAAAATTAAATAAATAGATAGAATGGAACTGACACCTTATGGCAAAGTATACGATAAACACAAACAAAGAAAATTATTTCAATTAAGCCAAATATAACACAGTATGATGCAGTTAACAATTAAAAGTATCACAAAGATAAAACAGCACATGAAACAAATCTTCAAAGACATTTATAATCACAAATTACTGAAGAATTTAACGTCGTAAGTCGTAATAACACGTTTGATTTCACTCCCACCCAGAAACCATTTTAAATCCTACACTAAGTTATTTCAGTCTCACATCAGAACTATGACACATAATAATGAAATAAAAGACAATAGACAAGCACAAGTCTTTGATATAGCTAAATGAATGACAAAACTTGTGACAAATGCTTTTGTGACGGTAACAAACGCTATAATATTATGTGAGTCGGACTTAGGAATACTGTATTTACCTGCATATTCAGTATGATACGCATTTTAAGAATCTATGAAGCTTTTATTACTTTAATACAAAGAAGTCATTAAGGTATTGTTTAGACGAGATATCTCTTAAAGTTTAAATTTTTAGTTTTTTTTTACTTTGAACGATGATTGTGCATCCAGAATCTATTAGAAAGGAGCAAGCAAGATGTAAAATATACTATTTGTGAACTTAACTGTACCAAAATGCATCTATCTATAGACGATTAAAGTAAGAAATAAAAAAAAGCTGTCATAAAATTCGTGATCGCGTCCCGAGGAAGGCAATAGAGTTGAAGCCACGCGCTAATCTGTCATAAAAAGTCAACGAAAACACACTTTTTATCCATGAGAAATACCAACATAAAAGCAACAAAAAGATGACTTTTTCCAGTTTAAAATCTGTTCTGAATTACGATATCGACCACATCGCCTGTTAAGCTGTAACAGATTTTCAACGCACGTACGTCTTTTGATAGAATTCGTGATTTAGTTGTCGATAAAAAAGGGAGATTGGTGACAGTGGTTGCATCTATTTGTTTAGATGATGAAGCGAGGAAGAAAATAGGGAGCTTACGATTGACAAAGCTTCTGAACAACTTATTCAAATTCATTCAAATTTGTCTTGTGTAACTAATATTGTAATAATTTATAACTCGGGAAAATACCAGGATCACAAAATGTGTATTTGTAACAATAAAATAAAAATTCTATCCAAAATAAGTCATAATTTCTTGGAAGTTTAAATTACTTTTTGCTGTTTATCTTTTATGTTTTCTTTTCCGCCGCTATAAGAGTTCTTATCATTTTAATTTGCTCTTTGAAATCCTTAAGGTAAATAAACTAATTAGTAGCAGAAAAACTTGAAATTTGGAAATAAATTTCAGCCTATACAGATCAGATAAGCGGAATTTGAGGCAAACTGAAATCATTATTTAAAAAGATACAATCATAAATAATAAAAAAAACTGTCAATGCAATACAAAGGATGAAAAAGCAAAAAGTAAATAAATTAAACAGCCATATGAAAATACATTTTTGTCCATTCATTACGACGGCAATAATTCACGCCAACACGAAAAGTTTGGACACAAAATTGAAAAAGACCGCATGGGTGTAGTACAGGTTAAAAGAGTAAAGCGTATTGTAAGTATTGTAACATAGATTTTCAGTAAAAACATTTAAAAATTTTCTCTTAACAACATTTGATTCGAATGATCTAAATAGAAAAGTCTCGAGATTGTTGATCTTTGTAGGTACGTAGGTACCATCGACAAACTTCAAGCATGATCAATTTTTTAACCTTTTCGCTTGCAAGCAGTCATCATAGCTCGCCCCGCCCACTGTCAAGACAAAAGCCGCTATTGTGTAATTTCATTTGTTTTGACTAGTTTTATGATAAGCGCATTGTCCACTTGTATTGTCGACAACCAGGTAGTCGCTGGTTGCTGCACACAAAAAGTAGCCTTATGGTGGTCATGCTTGAACTTTGTCGATTGTACTACACAGGATGATTTTTTAGTCACTGGCAATACTTGCAGGGCTGGAAGGACTCATCAATATGAACAACTTTTACTTTGGGACCAATTCTGATATTGCGTAAAATAAAATGGTTGCTTCATACCTTTTGGTCGAGTAGGTATTGGACTTTTGTATGGAACAGCTGATATTTTTTTCATGATTTCACAGTTAATCCCATAATAAAAGTTGTTCATATTGATGAGTACTTCCACCCCTGCAAGTATTGCCAGTGACTAAAAAATCACCCAGTATGTTACAAAAACCAGATAAAGAAACTACCATTATTTTAAAATGACACTCGCTGACATATATTTTGGGACATTATTCCTCACACACGGCCATCTGACCCCAAACTAAGCAGAGCTTGTACATATATAGATAATTACAACCAGACACAGGACAAACAGACATGTTCATGCACACAAATGTTTGTCCTGAGTGGGAATCGAACCCACGACCTGTGGCGTGATAGATAGGGTATCTTACCAACCACGCCAACCGGCCCGTCAAATATTACCTATATTTTTTATAACGTCATTGTATTTTTTATATGAATTCAAAAATTCTACACCAATTGCAATATTAATTTGTTTGTCATCTTTGAATACATTAATCATAGATATGCAAACTGTTGCTTATCATTAACTCCTCATAACTTTGGCCACACTACAAAACGAGGTAAAGTTTTTACCCCAAACATGGCTGCAGATTTCCCAGTTTAAATCGGTGGTCGGTTATACCCGCAAAAACAAGCAAGCAGAATGGATCGTAAATTTCCAAAGGGGCGCTTTAGGGTTTTTTCTTGAACTTCAAATTCGAATTTACGAGTACTGGATGGTAACCGGGATCGGGGGTATGTTGTGCTGGTCTTCCACATGTTGATATTATGCTATGAAGATATTATTATACAAAGCATGAATAAATGTGTAAAACTTAATATATAATCACTACTGAAATTGGTAGTAGATGAAAAGTAAAGCAGTGACAATGAACCAAAACGAGGATGTTATAGCAAATAAGTGTACTTATTTTGTAAAATTTGAAATTAATTTATTATTATATTTGTGACATTAACTATAATATAATACACAACAGTAATACTTAAAAAAGATGCGCTTTCTTCATATCCATATAGCTTAAGACACTTATGGTATAGTATTAATACTGAAGTGGCGCCTTAACCGGTATATTCGGATTTTTCATTATTCCCCAGCTTCTATGGATATGAGGAGGTCGTGCGCTTTGATGATATGTTCTATAAAGGTTGCCGTGATACAACATTAGAGTAAATAGGCAATCTTAGTCGTTATATGTTATATGAAGGTTATTAGGTTTTCTTAGAAGCAGTCTGCATGTTTCGTAAATGTTAAATCCAATGAACAATTTTATCTCAATGTTTCCGTTGGAGTATAATTTAATATATAATACTGAATGTATGATTTCTTTAAAAGTGTTAATCTGGAAATAGAATAAGAAGGTTATAATATTGTTAAAATATGGTAAATAGTTTTTAAACATGATCCAAAAAGAATTATGAGACAAGTATTCATGATGAAATTATAGGGTTGTTTAACTCTTTCAACCAACTTTTTAAAATGTTTTAAAAACTAACTCAACTAAACAAATCCACACCACATAAGTATTCTTCATACTCAACTATAAAACTAAACTCAAACTTTTATAGAGGAATAAAATCACAATCTCGACACTAACATTTAAATTGGCAGAAAAACCAATTTCAACTTCACTATCGAACTCAAAAAAGGTTCTATCAACATTCCACTCCGTTCAAAAATCTTGAAGGCGCAACTTTTTCCCCGGCAGAGGTAAAGTATAGTAGGTCGTAAATCTCGAGTTTTTCTCACTTGTGTCGAGGTCGACACGGATTGAGGAAAGCCGGGACCTCCTCAGAGTTTGAATAAGGGTCGTGGTTGCACCTGGCGTAGACCAATGCGCGACAGAGGTGGCGTTGAATATAGGTAATTAATGTTGGACGTTATATTATTTTTGCAGGGTCTTTTACATTTTCCTCGTGGTGCTTTTCTATCAAAAAGTGATTTTTACCAGCGACATAATGTTATACTATTGTTAATATTTTCAATTTATAATTAAGTATCTACTAATAAAATAATCTCAAACGATTTTTTTATACTACTAGGTGGCAAACAAGCTTACGGCCTACCTGATGGTAAGCGGTTACCGTAGCCTATAGACGCTCATAACGCCACCGGCAAAGAAAATACAATATTATATTTTCCCTGTCAGGGGTATCACTCACGCGTTGCCAACCTTGAGACATGTTGTTAAGTCTCCTGTGCCTGTAATTTCACCGGCTCCCATACCCTCCTGACCGAAACACAGTAATACAAGTGCACTACTATTTCACGGCGGAATTAGATATGGTGGTAGTACTTCCCCGGGGGAACTCTGCACTAAGAGTTCTACTACCTTCAAAATTTATTTAATGTTTCTTGTCCATTTGCGAGTGACCACAATTTATAATTTTATACGTTTGCATGTTACCTCAATCGAGCGAAATAAATAAAGCCTTAACGTTTTTTTGTAAACAAAATTTTCTTTTGACGTCGTTCAATCTGACATTATCTCTTCACCTTATTTTAAATAGAATAACAAGATTAAAATTAATGCCTAAATATATTATCTGTTACTATAACCTACTCTGTGGTAATCAGAGCCGTACAAAGACATTCGTTTTTCATTTGTCTCCAACAGTAGCTCATCAATCGCATCCGTTGTTAGTTGAGCCCTGATTTTTGTCCGGAGACTGACGAGAGCCAAAAAATCTTCGCTTCAGTATTCGGAGCAATTACTGTGTCATTTGTCACTGAGTTTTCTCCTATCCACAGTTTGATTTCTTTAGTGGGGATTACTATAGATTGATTACTAGTCTTTAGTTTATTCGCGCCTATTCTCTTTAACTGTCGCCGAAGAGTTAGTAGAGAATCATTAAGATTAAACTGATTGTTAAACCTCCACTTTTTAAGGCTTAATTGCTCGGTATATCAAACCTGGTAGTTCAGTAAAACTGAACACTGAGAATTCCAAATTCGTTCTCAAAATATATTAATCTAATTAAGACTTTAACTTAATAACGATGAAATTTAGCAATCAAAAAGTATCTCAATTGTACAGCACACTTTTTTAAACGAGTAATAAACACAAATTTACGAACCGTTTGCGAGAAAAAAAGGTTTCTTGCAATGTTAAAAGACAGTAAAACGTAAATGATGTAGGTGAAACGGCAATTACTTAGTTCAACGCTTAAACACATAATAAAATACTCGTATAAAAACTACGTGCGTAATAAACAGTGGAGCACCTTTTTTCTTTGAAACTGTGGACGCATTTGAAATAACCACAGAGTAATTATTGTTGGAAATAAAACACTAGTACTACATACAACCTTCAGAAGTGGTTTTAGTATTTGAAATTATAAACAGACTATAAATATGTAATAAGTATTATCCGAGTTAGTCCTGAAAATGGCGTTGAGTTTAAAAGTTAGGTACTGAGGGCTTGTTAAATTTCGTCAGATGAATTTCAAATGCATTTCTAAAAAAAAATTATGATCATAAATCTAATGCATTAAAAGCTTATAATTAAAAAAAGCTGGACTAGACGCACATGGTACCCTTTTAATAAATATATATTTTATGTAATATTTTTTAGAGCATTTAATTTTTTATTTTATTTTACCTTTATCAAACAACATTATTCAACGGCTACAGAATTACTTCAAAATCTTCGTAACACTTATTTAATAGAGCGATCTAGGACTGTTTGTTAAATAAAACATAAAAGTTACTTAAATTTAGCCCTGTTAAAGTTTAAAATTAAAAGAATACACTCATGACATTAACTGCTGTTTAATTATAGCAAATATAAATAATATACCTAATACAGCAATTAAAAAACTCCAAGAGAATACATTTTTTGTAATCAACATAATTACGTCTATGTGCTCGTTTCCCTACTAATTTAATTATATACTTTGGCTTTTAGTTATTAGATTAGTAACGTGCTTAGTAGAATTGCTTTTAATTATATTTGTTATGTAATATAATATAGCAAATAAAAATAATTTAATATTTACGGTCAAAATTAGTTTAATAAAAGTATTTGGTGTGGTTTTGGTAAGTTACAAATGAATACTTTTTCAAAACCCTTTATGAAAACAAAAACAAAATATAATATTGCTAATCATAGTAACACACAGCTTATTCTTATGTAAATAATTAATAATTTTAATCATGTAGATATCTACGTGCCTGAAATAACTAAAACTCCTTAAATTAATAAGCAATTTTACCTCCTAACAATTCCAAAGTTGACGAGAAAATTCTAGTAAAGCTACCCATAAAAGCAATCTCCGTTAATTCAGCAAAGCCAAATAAAAGTGAATCTTAATAACAAGTATCATAGCACAAAAGCCGAATAAACTCCGCGAAATCCGACGATAGCCTGCAAAGGGAGGAAGATGAAGGTTAATTTGAATCTCCGCGTTTGTAAGCTGAAGAATAATTGGATTTGGACATCCCAGTTGACAGTTCATTTCGTTGTTTCGTCCCTTGACATATTCCGTTAAGATTATGAAAAGTTATTATTTCGAAAGACCTTCCCGACTAATTTGGATAAGAGCCAATTACAGAAATGCCAACATTTTCCCTCACTGAGTTAGGTGCAGCGAAATTTTTGAGAGATTTATGACGTAATTTGCTTAGGGAACAAACGCTTTGAGTTCGTTAACTTAAGTCTCTGTAATAAGGTGCTTTTAATACAAATTGAATCAAATTTTAACTCACAGACGCTTTCACTTACACTTCAAAATACATCGACGACATAAAACAATCTGGGGGACAAGTAATTATGTAATTATTCAGAACAAATTAAAGTTCGGAGAGGAGTAACTTGTCAAGTCAGCAAAAACGGCAGACAGGCGAACAACAGACTGTTTTTGTCTCAACAATAACAAGGAGGAACAAAAACGGTGGCATCAAAATGTATGACACTCAACAGCCTACTCTTGGCAGTTTTTGCACAAGTATAAAAACTTGGAGGGTTTGTAATGCTCCGACTTAAGGGTCTTAAGTGATTTTCGTCGTATTTAGTTGTCGAGCTCGCGAAAAGTTTCCCGTTAAGGACTTAATTGTTTCGTTATCTATCCTTTTTCGATGACAAACTTTTGTTTTATTGTTTTCTTTTGTCTTCATTTTATTTAATGCTTTTATACCACTGCTGCTATACCACAAGTGAATTCAATTGATGATTACAACAGAAAGGAGAATGAATGGATGTCATTGACCATTATTCTTATCTGAATCAATGGCTTACTCAAATTGTATTGTACTGAACACAAAAATCCTATCATTGACTTGACAAATGATTTATTCAAAAACAAATAAAGTGTTGAAAGAACAAATGACTCGTGTCGATGCTTTATCTCTGGCGAATACATCAAATCTTGGTATCAAATTTATTAGATTTTTTTGCTGTAAGACATAACAATTTAATAAGCATTTGAGTGTACTGACTTGAAAATGACAATGCTTTTAAAGCATGTAAATCTTTTCAAAGAAATGAAAGTGTAAACAAGGATTTATTAAAACAACTCGAGTGGATTGAAATAAAATGTTCAAGCTTCGAATCTTATTTTAGATCTCCCGAGACGAGAAAAGTTAGCCACGGAAATAATCCAATCACAAGCAATAAACGGGAGCAAAGGGAAATTAATACCAATGTCGGCGACAAAGTTGATCTCGTTCGTCTTGACAGATGTCTAGAAGATGAAATATCATGTCGACACGATGGCAAAAAGTAGACAGATACACATGACTCTCTTAAATATAATGCTACCGTTATTATTTTTTACTACATTTACTGTCAATAAATACATTGCTCCTTAAAATAGTATTAGGAACCTCAAGAGTTTTTTCTAACTATGATTAGAAAATAAACATTCAAAGGGGAACCGGCTGGCGCAAAACACACATCGTGTGTTTATTAGCCAAAGAAATCACGTCGAGCCAGTTATATTGACCACCCAAGATGAACAATGTTTTAAGAGATTCCCGTATCGTAAAATCTTGCTTTTTATTGCATTCAAGTTCGTTTAGGCGTAAGAGAAACAGAAAAGATTTAACACCCACTCGAAGACTATCAAGTGGTTTACAACCGTAATAATCAAACACTAAGTGTACCTTTGGCTTAGAAATTATTGCAAAATTTATGACTTTAGAGCTCGAAGTGTGTTTATTGGCGCTATTAAAAGGCAATAGTGCGATTTCATTTGCTTTTAAATTTTTCGTCATCTCTGTGTATTTTCGCGAAATATTCCGTAAATCTAATTAACTTCACATCAGAGCTAGAACGAAACAATTTCTATATATAATTTTGCAGTGACTTGGGACATTCGTTGTAAATGTCCCACTTGAAATGTTTATTTAATTTATACCAATAATTCTCCCTGAATTATGGGCGTGGGCAGGAAGACGGTGTTAGATCAGATATTTATTGTGAAACTCCTCGTCCATTTACAGACGATTTATTGTTGGTTTAGTGTGGATAATCACGTGTTTTTTACCAACTTTCGACCGTAAAACGAGAGAGTATAAACAAATCTAAAGCTAATTCCGAAGATAACATACTAAGAAGAAGAAGATCAACTTATATTAATATGATCACTGAAATAACACTGAATACATTTAACATAAAGTAAAGCTCCTTATATAGAAACAGGACATTAAATACCAGTAATACGTAGTGTGATAAGGTATGGTCAATGGTCAGAGGACTTCGATCACATAAAATGGACTGTAAACTCTGACAGGCACCATGCCAGACATAAAAAAGAACAGTAAAAATTTTACAACTGGTGAAACATCAAAAGAAATTAAATTTATTTGCTGAGGCAAATTCCATCAAAGAATCGTACAGCACAATTAATATATAGTAACTATTCTACACTGCGCATAGGTACATGTATACATGTATATTCCTACCAATTAATCTTTAACGACTTGTTTTTAATTTGCCGATGGTAATCTTGATTGAGCCATTAAAGAATATTACTAGGTACTTTAGCACGCCGGACTATAGAAATATCTATGAATTAAAGATTATAGTTAGAACCAAAGCAATTAGTTTGGTACATGTTGTAATCACAAGTATAATGGATGGCGTGACGGGTAGAATTAGTTACATTATTAGGCTCTCACTTCTATTGATTACGACTCGCGAATTGCGCAGTTGAATTTCGCCTCCATAAATTTTATTCTAACAACAACAAAAGCTAAACTACATCCTAAAACGGTGATATAAGCTCCAAAATGGAACGGAACGATGTTTGTGACAAAACCATCGTGTTGTCCTTTATTAGTGAACGTATTGACAGAACGAGAACAGAACTAACGATATCGACAGAATCGGGACCTAATATTTGGCTGTTCAATTAAACAAATGAAATTCGATGTAGAACAACACTTGCGAACATATTTAAGGGGAATTGAAATTCGAATAATGTATTAAAAGAAAACAAATAAACCGTCAACGAGCAAAAAGGGAATGTTATGACATGTGTCAGTTGGAAAAATTTTGCGAAACGCGAGGTATTTACTTACATCAGGGACACAAAATAAGTTTTATTCTCGTGTTACGTAAACTTGTTGAACCTGAACGCAATATTGCTTTGGGGGAAATAGTGACAGACGATTTGTTGTATGTCGTTCCAGTACATAAAATTGATGACGGATATGAAGTCATAACTCAGAATTACACTATCAAAACGCGAACGTTGCGTATCGAACTTGATATAGTCATTACCAATTTCTAAGCTCATTACCTGCTCGCTTTTATGGGACCGCACCAATCTATAACGGCCGGTCACTGCCCACTCGTCGACAAAAAAAATATAAAATAACCAAACACGACAGCTGTAGAAGAACGAGGCTAATAATAAAGTAGAAATTTCGACGGACATTATCCATTATCTTAATTTTGATACGGTTAACAAAAGAGCGTCAACGCAGCGACATATGTGTTGGGGGTAATACTTAACAACGGTTAGAAGTTGGATTATAGAGATAACGCATTTATCATGATTATTTTTATTTTCGGATGCACCGTTTAAGGTAAAGTTAGTGTAGCATGACAAACTGATAGCACAAGAGCAGAGCAAAGTTGATAGTTACATTGTAACAGGATTATATAAAATAAAAATAAACGAACTTTGGCGTCTGTCATCATATCTAAAGCTGTATTAAATTGAAATGTCGCCGAGGAAATTGTTAAAGCATTTGTTCACAAAGAAATTGAACCTTATTCGTATGAAGTAGCAAATGACCATTGTAATGTTACTTTTGTTGACACCAATCGTTGGTCATCGATAATCATCTGACTCTGTCACACATCATCACATGGGCTGCTCGACCGCTAAGTTTCCTTATATACGATGGACATAAAAAAAACAGGTACCAAAACCTTCCTGTCCTTCGTTAGCGGTGCCGAAACACAAAGCGAAAAAACTGATAGGGATCTTTAATTTCTTAGAAGTCACAGGGGATGCGTACTGTTGAAAATGTTTGTTTCAACCGAATAAATTTATCTATAACCGTTCACACTCTATGAACTTAAAACTTTTGTTTAGAATGAGTTGTCAAGTTTGTTGCCTTTGGAGGTATTTAGATGGATAATAGATAAAGAGAGTTATTGCCTGTTATGTATGCAGGAATGTTAGGTGGAAACACGAAGGATCGGTGGCCAATGAGCCGAAGTTAGATAATATTTGAGATACTTCAAATAAATTAACTGAATTTGGTGTCACTATACCAGAATTCTCAAACGGTACCGACTCCAAAATGACGCCAACATAATCACTAAAAGCTTTTGATATAGACACAAATACACTATGTTTGGAGATAATTGCATTCCGAAGTTTTGTCACCAAAACGCTCTAGAACTTCCAAGAACAAATTGATTCCTATAAACACTGATTGTTAATCGACTTCATAAATTGAGATGTCTTACTATTTTACTGCTGTCAGTTATATTGTCATCTTTTTTTCTAAAGGTTCCTATAAACCTCAGGTAAAGACTCGTGCAGCATATGGCAACTTTATTGCATTTCGTAAAGAAATGATTGATGAATTTTCGAATTAGTATAAGGTATACGCATCGATGATTCTCCAATAAAAAATATACAGGTGTTAATTATATATTTAAATAACATACACATCATGCAAGATTATAAAACGTCGACCAAGATATTGCTAGCAAAGTAGGTGCGGCATAAAAAACAGTGCCGAGTAATAATGTTAATAAACTCCAAGTAGTAAAAAGTGGTCTTATAAAAGCTGAACATAAAATTTTATTAAACAAAGTCCGAGGAAGAGAATTTTGCATTTGAAATTACATACAACGAGTACTGATAAAGAACAATGTTGTTCGTATTTCATAATATTTGGATCTATCAAGAATTCTAATGCAACGATTTGAAAGATAGAAGGTACGATAGACGTTTTACGATTTTGAATTTGGAATTTAACGTTGAAATGTAATGCATAGACAATATTTTTTAGTTTGTACACAAAAGAATGGACAGCGGGACACATGACGTTTGAAATATAAACTCCGAGTAACCATTTTTATATTTATTGTTACTATTTTATGGCACTTTAGACTTACGTGTTTCAAGTCGAGAGAGGTAATCAGCTTTAAGTTTTCATTGTGTTCGGTGTGGAGCCTTTAATTCATCATCATGTCTAGAATAATCACAAGTCTGTAAACGTTACTCTACTACCTAAACAATGGAATATTAAAATATTTATGGACTTGCGTAATTATAACGCTGCATTGTGTTTGGTAGTTTATATATAAGGATTTGCGCGAGTAAAATCTAGTCTGTTAAATTGAGAATTTTAAATATATGAAACCAAAAGTTAAAAGCATTTAGTAGGAAATTATCTGAGGCAGTTTACGGGCCGGTTGGCGTGGTTGGTAAGATACCCTATCTATCACGCCGCAGGTCGTAGGTTCGATTCCCAATCAGGACAAACATTTGTGTGCATGAACATGTCTGTTTGTCCTGATTCTGGCTGTAATTATCTATATATGTATGTATTTACAAAAGAAAAGTAGTATACGTAGTACTTATATCAGTTATCTGGCTTCCATAGTACAAGCTCTGCTTAGTTTGGGGTCAGATGGCCATGTGTAAGGAATAATGTCCCAGAATATTTATTTATTTATTTAGTTTAAAAATATAAACGTCAAAAATATAGAAAAGTTAATTGAAATAACATTATAAAAGTCTTTCCTTCATTAAAACTAAAAATAACAATAATAATCGAAGTTCAACTTTGTCAGACTATGTAGAATCAAGTTTATGTCTAACTTATCAACAATAGAATCTAACTAAGTTAGCCAAGACGCTGATTACAGATCCGCTTGGATACCACTCTGTTATTTGAGTCTGTGTTCAGATTAAGGGTACACTAAATTACGAATTGGGGTTACAGACAGATATTATTACAATTAATCTATTTAGGTAATGAGATAATTTTGCATAATTCATTTATTCAACATTATTCAGATAACATACTCTGTAATAACAAAGATTTAGTACTAAAACATAATTTAGTATCTAATCTTACTTAATATATATTACTAGCGCCCCCCTGGCATCTTATATTTTCCCGTGATAAAAAGTAGACTATGTCCTTCTCCATACCATAGGCTATCTGCATACCAAATTGCATCACGATCGGTTCAGCGGTTTAAGCGTGAAAAGATAACAAACAAACTCACTTTCGCATTTGTATTCAAAAATATATTCAAAACCCGTTCAGAATTATGTTGAGTTGTATAATGTTGTGTAACATCAAAATTAAATCATGACAGTATTACAAAAAATGTTGCAACTGATGAATTAATTTTTACCCCCTCAAAATTTAACAATGATTTTTAATTCCAGTTTAAGTCCTTAAACGTTGCTTCAAAAAAAAAAAACAACAATAAAGCAGGGTTCGGTAGCAAACTTTTTGTAGCCGTCATCCTGGCAAGTGGTGTTAAACAATGTTTACGACTAGGAGGGGTGAAGTTTACTATTCAGTTTTAGGGGCCCGTTATTCACGAGAACCTTCTGTTAGGTAGTGTTCATCATCATCATCATCATATTAATATTATAAATGCGAAAGTTAGTTTGTTTGTTTGAAACCTCTTGACATATTAACTATGTTATTAATCGTAATTAAATTTAGCTCGCGGGTAGTCTATGGTATACAGAAAAACAAAGATACTTTTCATCCCCAGGTACACGGATAAAACCGTAGTAGACAACTAGTAATTCGTAAAAATAATAACTCTTATTATAAGAAGTATAAATGTAGCATGGTATGATGTTTTAACTAAACAATGATTAAAATTAAAATTAAGTACGGAACCATGACAAATTTGTCAGACTTGCGCCTAATTCTTTTTAGTTCCGTCGTAAAAGCGCCCTTATTGATGTATTCTATGATGTGGTTCTCTGAACATATGTTTGGCGCCATGGGACCTAAAACAATAATGTTTGGCGCCATATGATCTAATTTGACCATGTGTCGACAGTTTCGAACAAAATGTATCACGGGTGGTCATAAATTTTAACTAAATATAGAATAAATCGCACTATGTAATGATTTCTTGTTCCGAATTTTGTTGATTTCTAAAATGATAAATCTCCATTTTTATACCTATTAGTTTCCTAATATCACAATATAATATCCAATCAGAAATAGTTACCAGATAAATTAAGTAAGAAAATTTATAATGACCCTTTTTTCCTCATTTATATCTGACCAAAAATATTATAATTGTAATTTGCATCATCCATTATTTGCTAATTAAATTTCTCGAAAAAGAAAGAACTCATCATATTTTTTTAATCTAATGTACCAACTGATTTTAACAATTCAGCGAATTTATCCAAATATAACCTTTATCGCAACTGAATTAAAATCAAAATATTACAGGCCACGGTCAACTACATTTCACAATATGGACATAATGATTTTGTAGAAAAAATCTTTTCATAGAATATGCTCATGGGGGCACATTACGTGTATACATTTGACCATCTGTCACATTTAATGTTTTGTTTGTGACTGACCGTCTCCACTAATGTCATCCTTGTGTTAGGAATAAAACCCGCAATACTATTGCGTAATTTGATTTTGTATTATGGAACATAATTCGATTAATTGGAAATTAAAAAGATTATTTAAATTTAATTTTTCCCGCCAGTTAACCTATATTCTATAATTGTGAGATGAAAATAATAAATAAACTCTTATTCGAATTTAGAATCAAAATTTAAAATATGTTTCGAAAGTATTACACTTACTGTTAATCATAAATTCAGCATTGACGTTACACTTGTAAACACTAAAACACATTCACAAATCAACCACAAATTGAATCAATCCAAGTGCAATTTGAATTTCGAACACAAAATTAATTGCTGCCTATAATTGCAGTTCCACAGAGAAACACAAAACAATCTCAACGCACTAATAATGTAACATTTTCAGAATCCACAAAGCTAGTGCGACTGGACACAACCACGGTTGAATAAAATCAACCCATATGCCAGACCAACCCTCAACTCAACAGAAAAACTTCACACATACATATACACGGAAACTACACACATACATATTTACACAAAAACTCACACAAAAATTTATAACGCGTCAAATCTTCGGAGAAATGGTTTCCTTTTGGATAGAGTTGTTATTTCTTTATACATATAAAATTAATTGTGCAGTCTTTGGACGCATCTGCCGCTTGGCTATTCTAGTTTTTTTTCTGTCGAGGCCTTGTCTTGTGGCCGATAAATTTTGTGTGTTTATTTTCTGACACATATTTTGTTGTTGTATGTATGGACATATTTTTTGAGGTAGTTTTAGAACTCTACTTTTGCTTAGATTTGACAAATCAATGGTAAAAAAAAGCTATTATTATCGTTAAAAAAAATATTTGATGAGTTTGGTGGTCCAAATTTCTTACTTTTTTGGCGAATACGAAATCTAGAGTAGGTGCCAAGTTTAAAAAACAAAGCAAAAAAATCAACTTTTATTGTTTTTGGTATAAATTTCTTAATAAAGTAAACGAAATTAATTTAAAACTTCACGCGCACGTTCTACACTCGGTAACTTAACTAAGGCACGATCGAATTTAAAATATTCTATCTAAAATGTAGAGCGGTATCACTATCCGATTCGCTCATTAAAATGTTCGTGTATGTAATCGATACCAACTTTATCATAATTATCCAATGCCTGTTTCGATAAAATGTTCATGTACACATGCTCGTACGTAGTCTTAGTACTCTTGTTTCAATCTGATCATCGTAATTTAACTGATAACATAATTTACACCTTGAATTGTATGCTTATATAACATTTCAATTACCATATAAAATGTTCTAACAAGTGCTCGACTGATATCCAAGCGTACGAATCGATAATCATCTAATCACAGATCATTCAATAACTTTTATTTCACCTCTATCGAGTTTCCGTTTTAACCGAGTTTCAACTTTAATTGATAGTATACAAAGGTTGTAAGTACCATGTACCAATTGACAGATATTTCAAAATGGTTCTCGTTTGTTATCTTGTAGTACGTTTCGTTTACACTGCCTCGCTGGCTTAATTTGAAATATTGAAACTTATTTCCATGTATTAAAGTTTATTTCAATTTGGTTGATAAGATATTAAAATGACGTTTGTATACTGAAACAACGTAGAAAATGTCAATGAATTCGAAATTCGAAACGCAAAACGATGTTTCTTGGCTTGTCGATGTCGAGACGTTGCTTGGTCGCGATGTCAAAAGAAAAAACAATAATAAAATAAGATGCCGCGCATACTTTAGTCGTCTCGTTCATTTGCTCTTAATTTTTATTTATGAACTAGCCTTCCGCCATGCCGCCGTCTGCGGTTTCTCTGGCTCCAAGATTTATGAAACCCTTTAAATCCACTCAAAGGGCTCAATTTAATATTGCAGGTAGAATACAAAGACTATTCTACTGCTTCAATTAATACCTCTTAGAATTAATCGGAATCAGGTAAGTATTGTCTAGATAATTAAAATGAAATTAAATACCCATTTTGTAGTATACAAAAGCTTTACGGCATTTCGATTCACTGATCCCCTTGATGGCAATAAAAACATTGTACAAAACTTTACAACTTAATTACGTACATCTGTTAAAACGAGGCCGACTGACACGATTTATAATGCACCTTTGTAGTGTAATAAATTTCATCAGGGGAAATAAAAGTTTTGCGGGATGGATAACAATAAAAAAAATGGTTGAAGAAAACAAAGCGCATAATGAATTAAACAACATAATAAGCGATGGACACCTGCAAGATAAAATGTCTTCATTAAAATGAGATAGGGATTGAGTTTGAACAGGTGCAGTGGAATGATTGGAAGCTGCCTCACAACGGATTTGGGCCGATAGCAAATTGTTACGTGCGGATCGGTTATTTGGCGTTTGAATCGTTTTCATATCGTGTCATAATAGGTTTTGTAGGATGTGGTTTTACTAGAATGATTTTGTTTAAAAAAAAAGTCCTGGAAGTAGTGAAGGAATTTAGATTCATATGTCAATGTAAACCCATATTCAATAATTTTAATTGAGTTATTAGTTAGATCCTACATATAACTATTCTACGAGAGTATTCTAGTAATAGTAAATAAGATAAACACGCAAAATCAAATAAGTTAATTAAAAATACTGTTTATAACAAACCCTAAACAAGTGCTTTACTAATAAAAAACCTTAAAGTAAAAACACTATTTATCTCTTCCCAAAGCTTTTAGAACAGCAATAACAGAATCTATCTCGAATTACGAACCTCTTTTAACCTACAATGTTTATAAAGTCACGATCCTGGTAATTATTTCGCTTGTAAATTCAGGCTCCCTGGAACGCACCCATTTCATTGGCGGGAATCTTTCAAGATGGCGGTCGACCTCGCCTGACCCATCCGTCAAGCGCGAAGGTGGAACATCTGTTTTAACATGTTCAACTGACAGCTAATAAGCGCGTTCCATTTTACGAATTTAGAATTTGGAATTCTTTTTGTGGAATTTCCTTACTCTTTATATTGGCATTGGAGGTTTGATGTCTACGGTAGATTATGCCTAGAAGAAAAGTGGTAGGAAAAAAAAAGAGAGTGAAAGGTCGGTTACTATTTTTTTTAGTTGACAATAAAATTCATGTTGATGATGAGGATAATACTAAAATAAAATAATATAATAAAAAAATATTATCAATACACTTGGATTTTTTTTTTCTAAATCCTGATTAATAATATAATTTTGGAAATTAATATGAATTGACAAACTAGTCTTATGATAAAAATAAATTCCGTTAATATAAACAGCTGCTTTTAAAATAAATATTCTCATGAAATCATCAATCGCAAGAATTTTTTCAGCCTACATTTTGGTAATTCTTAGAAATCCTGGGGGTTTTGCGCTTTATGAGTCGGTGACGATATACTGTCGCCGATTTTTTGTTAACGAAATTTATTATGTCAATCTATACGCCCACAAGTGGTTAGCTAGTGTTTCAAATTTGACAAAAAAAATACTCATATATTATAAGCTGTCACCATGTTGTAGTCACGAAATTGATTTGCATCGGCATCCTGTTTAGCAAAGATGAAAAAAAACTGTGATATTTGTTTTCCAAAGCCTGAGTTCCTCGTCAAAAGCATTATACGGTGTATTTTTTTTTTATAAATCTAAACGAAAATAAGCCATCAAGTTAAAACAAAAGAATATAATAGCGGGTGCCCGAAGCGCGCAATTTCCGCCGGTTTCTACCGAAATTCCTTGAGATACTCATATATTTCATGGCAACTTTGATTGTACATCACTCTGAGCTTGTTTACAACAGTCGTTAGCATGTCAACCGATTATTCAGGGATTCTTGTATTTATTATGTTGCTGCATTGTTTCTGGGTCCAACTTTTGCTGGGTATTTATAGAAAGTTATAAGTCGGTGTATACCCTTTTAATGTCATTATAATGCTATTTTATAATCATTGTTTTATCATAATCTTTATCCAGCAACTTCAGCAGAATTTATAGGATAAATTTAACATTTTCTAGGCATGTTACTAATTCACATAAACTACTGTAAACATTATGACCACATGTTTAAAAAACACAGACATCTAGAAATGAGTTCTGTCTGTCATATCCAAAATGATATGGAGGAAATCCTTTAACAGAAAGTTATAGCTTATCAATGGGATAGGTAGCGCAGCAGCTACCTTATATACTTGTATATGACAATTATTTGGAACAGCTACTAGAGCACCTACTATTCTATAACATTCCAAAAAACATGATCAATCCTAAAGCTATTGAAGAAATGTAACAGAAAAAGAATACAACCATTAATGGAAAAATTTGGTAATGATAACAAACCCTACTTAAAATTGTACTCACTCCGTACATATTCCGTTTATAAGAACCGCAAAATCTACCTCATATGAATAAAAATACGTTAAATGAGAATATCAAATTTTATGGGCTGTAAAGTAAATCGACAAAAAATGATACTGTGATAATTTACAGAGTAATATATTAATGGTATAATTTTGGGGCAGGTGAAGTCCACGGAACTAAATTAGGCCAACCAGAGTGAAACATGGGCTTTCATTAAAAAACCATAACATATTATTTAGTAGGTACCTGACATTTTATTATGATACAAAAATGATAATGGCTACAAAAATTCTAGCTTACTCTTTAATGAAATGCATCTATTTAGGTTTTGATGTTTCTATATATTACGAAAATATTTCTCAATAAATTCAAAATAGATTTACAAAATACGAAATCAGTTTGTTATTTTAATAAAATAGGTTTATCACCCCATTTTTATATTGTTTGTTTATCTTAAATATAATTTAACGAGTCATCTTGTTTAACGTATCGTTAGAAACACTTTGAAGTGTTATTGGGACAGAATAATAAAATTATTTATTCACGATAGCCTCCAAATCACGATAGCATTTAAAACAAGATGAAAAACTTGAATTTCTTTTTATTTACAATCCAATTCAGTAATGCCCACAATCTCGTAAATATTTAGTGATGATGTGACCTGTGGTGTGGAAGCACTAATATCTACCGTTATCAATGAATTTTGTAGACCGGTGGTAATAAGCCTTTTTTGTTTTTTTAATTATTTGGCGTCGGTGTAATATTACGCTACTTCTGTCCGTCACTCGGTACTCACTCTTTTTTCCTACTCATGTCACACTGTACACAATCTTGGGTCTTCTTTTCATTAGTACTACTCATGCTACTCAATTCTCGTCCTAACTTTAGGTAAATTAATAATTTATAGTGTCGTCATCTTCTGTCTTGTCTTCTTTTTGTATGAATGTTTTTGTTTATTAATATGCTTTACTGTTATTTTTCTATGTCATATATTTGTAGTTGAATTTAATCTGCCTGTTGATCATTAAGTGTATACATGTTTTGAGTTGCATACTGTCTAATTTGTTCTTGTGATTGTTGTTTCCATAATCAATGTTTGTTTGTAACTTGTTTTGTATACGTTTGTAATAAATAAATAAAGTACCTATCCCCCAACCGTCCGTCTATTATTTCCTAATAATTTCTTTAAAGTTTTATAGCCATAAATCAGTTGAGATATTCCATATTAAAAAAAAAACTAAACAAACCTCAGTGTACTTCAAATCTGACTTACGTAAAACTTGAAAACTAAAACAGTGAGATTCACTGCGGCCGAAATACTTTGTCATGAAAGTAATCTACAAGCGGAAGGCTATAAGGTACCCTAAAACAAAGTACCCACGTCTATGACATAGCGTTTTCTCTTTACATCATTACATATTAAAGCAAAAACTACTAATGATTCCCACTTGAATTCCCTTCACACGTTATTCCCATTACCTGGAACGTACCCATCGATGCGGACGCAACTTCGGCGCCGATTTCCTAACAACACGTCCATCTCCTTCTATCCCAATCAAATTTCTATCAACATCTCTTTCGTTATTACCCTTTGCGGCAAAGAGATCTGGGCAAACAACGCATGCGCTCCGAATTAAGCAATTATGGTTAATTTGGAGTCTCCCCATATTATGGTCAGAGTCGTGTCGGCGAGAAATGTGTTATTTTGAATCATAATTTGTGAGAAGGCATCCGCCTGAGCAGCTGTAAATTATATAGGCACCGTATAAAATAAACGTAAATTTTTCAAACGTATCGAACTACTTAGTTTGAATGTTACGATTAAGTTTCAGTGGTGGTTATAACAAGTTGCGGGTAATGATGAACCGTTGCTTGAGGCCCAGAAGATAAACATGGTGATTGAGTAAAAGTGGTTGCAGAACATTGCGTATTAAATCAATTTTATATAGCCACACAGAATCTCGAAATAGTGATTATAAGCGTAGTATGGGAAGTCATCATATCCAATCCAACAACGATTGGTAGAACGTGACAAAAATAAGATTTCGAAATACGTTAGATCTATGGGAAAACACTGCATGTAACGGGATTGTCAAGAGGTTTTGCACAATAACTGGCAAACAAAAGGTTATTTAAATACTTTTGGCCATTAGTTAAACACTAACAAGTAAAACGTGTTTATTTCCTTCTGTCTATATGAAGATACCTTAAATGAGCTTGTGTTAGCGCTTATTGCAATATTTACTGAGTCATAATAATATATTGTTTGTACTTTGAGCTTTGTAGAGAGCAGTTCAACATTAACATAAAATTTCAGTTAAAATTTAGAATTTGTTGTGACTCGGTGTAAATTTAATTTGATGTTACTAAGAGAAACTTGTTCACGAGGGACCTTAAAGAATAATATTAGAAGCATTTAGAATAGTTGTTGCATTAAAATTAATATGAGTTGGAATCAGACAATATTTTTCACAGCTTTTGATAAGAGATTTTTTACACATTGCACAAATTTTAATGACAATTTATATTCATCATAATTCTATTAATTTGGGAATATTCTCTAAAGAACACAATATGCCTAATAGATTCACTTCAGATTATTTTCATTATATAATTAAGCGTCTTTTATATAAAAAGCTTCACAAAAAGTTGAAACCATAAAATTATACAAAAAGTTAGATAAAAATTGAATGATTCAATCGCTGATAGAATCCATCAATCACAATTTCCATCGAACCGCACAAAACCGTTGTCAATTCCAATTTAAATTTTGTTACATTGAAAAAGAAAAATAAAAACAGGGTTGGCATCCACCAAAAAAGAGAAAAGATAGATAAACAGATAATTAATTAGATAATTTGAAGCGTGAATCAAAATAACGCTGATTTTGTCAAGTACTAGCTGTTCTCCGCGGTTTCACCTGCGTTCACGGTACAAAAGAAAATCCAATTTAATAGATATTCTACTATACGTGGCGGAGACAAATCCAACAAATCAAAGAAAAATATAAATGGCGTTAGGTAAACTAACCCGACATGGTTTTATATTATCAATTATAATGAATTTACCCATAATAATATGGTTATCTTGCATAAACTGTTCTTTACGAGCCCTTTCTAGTTTTTTTGTGTTTGACAGCTCCGTGCTTCATCCTTAGTGGACACAGCTCCTAAAGCCGATGCCTTATTTTTAATCATAACGTTACATGATTAATATTCTCGAAGTTTGCCCCAATGACATTTCATGTCAGCGTTCCATAATTTGATTGGACGTTTCCATATAAATTACAACGCTAGGCGGAGCTTATTGGTGTAATTAAAAAGCGTAGATCATAATCATATCAACCAGGCAAGTTTCCGGTCACAATTGTTAAAAATTCTTTTGAGTTTTAATGAATAAGTAATAGTTTGAGTACCATAGCTTTGAGAATTTAATTGTTAAAGTTTTTGAATAGGTTTCTGTTTAATTGGGCTACATTGCTTTGGTATCAAGTGTTGCTTTTCAAGTATGCTGGGTTATAAATACTTGGCATCTTATGACTAAAGATAGACTGTAGAATACTTGCCTAAGAAAGTTAATCACTCTAGCCTAAATTTGTCGTGATTTTATTGACTTTATAGCTATGAAATAGTCTATTCATTATTTTCTTCCTCTAGATATCCACTACATATACAGGGTGGTGACGACATAACGACATTAAATGAAAATACGATCGCCACATAGATAATCAAAACACTTTAAAATGATCAAATAAGTTATAACACCAAATTCCTAAAATCTATTTTTTCGAACAAACTAAATGCGTAAATAATCTAAATTAAATTCCAAAGCCTTTATAATATTGTCTACTAACCTCATCTGACCTGCAGGCACTGCATGAAAGAGCGGCAACATCGCTCCCGTACTACCGTTCATTAAGAGAGACCGCCAAATAATTAGGCGTAAAGTTTCATTCATGTAGGTAACAATAATAAAAAAAAATGGCGCGCGGCATCTTCCCTGTTTGCTTATGATAATAAGAATGGTATCGTTATAGTTATTAAGTCTAAATTCAATCAGCAATACAATACAATATTGTATTATATCTGAGTAGCGAGCCGCACATGGTATTTGGTTGTTTTAAGCATGTAGGTAAATTTAATTGTTTTGATTCGAATGACCTAATGAACTTGTGTGGCGAAATCGTAATGTATTCACATCATGTTTTAATAAAATCGTTTAAGTAAAAAAAAAACCTGCGGCTAAACCGTTGATTATAATTTGATATTTTTTGGTATACGTATGTACTATCAACGCGATACCCAGTATGTGGTTACAATTAATGTCGTATTATCTCCACCACTCTGTAGATAGGCCTCAATATGAATTCCAACTAAACAATTATAAAAGCATCGTGGAAAAATACAAAATACTGAGAATCGTTACAAGTTGAGCCTTTTATTCTAGTTAAAACCTTTTCTATATTTTCAGTTTCATGGAAATTAAGCTTAAGCTCCACGTGAATTGTACAAGAAATAGTTTTTAAAAATACTCATTATTGATTAGTTGGTTATTGTGAGTTATTATTCGATATTAGAAACTATGGCTACCGACTGTTAAATTGGATCAACAAAAATATTTATTGTAAATGTTTAACGTTTTGTATTTGAATCAAAATTTTAGATTTTCAAGCATTACCGCAAGAAATCAATGTAGCCATGAGTCCATCAGACAGGAATTGGACTGAAGGCTTGGTCAGAGCAGTCGGATGCATAATTTTCTTCTGTTATATAAATAATTGTCACGGAAATTGGGCAGCTCACGTTCAGCATTTCTCAAACAACTTTAATAGAGCATGATGAAAATGTTGATTTCCATATAGCTCCAAGCTTGCCAACTAGGCTAACGGCTAAATACTTAATCAAAAGAAAATATATAGCCTTGTAATGTGCTTGTATTATGTCTAGTCTAGTTCCTATACCATCTATTATCCTTAGTACAGAAAGTTGAAGAGAAGCGTAAGTGAATTTTTTCCACATACATCTCTATAATAATAAAAAATACGTGTGGCACTCGGGGACTGCCGCGGTAAAGCTATTGCATAGCATTTTTTATCAACTTATGCAATTATAATTATTTATTTATGCAGTATTATTTTTTTTTCTTTGATATTAATAAATACCTATACACCTATATACTTTCTCACAAACAGCTGGTTACGTATTCGTCCGATTTCGGAGCAGCTCGTCTTAGGTTTTATTTTCGTTACGGAATTTCTTGATTCGGTCGCCGCGCTCAAAGCCTGCGATAAAAGCTATACAATAGCATAAAAGACTTATGTAGTGTATGTCCCGACAAGTGATAAAGCACCTTATGTTATTGTATTAAAAACCCATCTTTACCTTAATTAGTATAATGAACACCGTGACATAATGATGTCTCATGGGCGTTGGTATATAGTATATCTAGAAGCAGTAGGAGGCAGTCATCTATTGAACAGCGCTCTGTGTATCGAACCTATCAGTTCGTTTACTTGTTATCATATTGTGAAATTTAATGGACAATCATTATTAAAATCTTGTGAAAGACAAGAAAGTCATGCAGTCAGTTGCTGAGAAACCATCTCCATAGACTCCTTACCAAGAGATACTTCTGATAATGGTTACAATATCCGACGCACCTGCTCTGTCAAATATATTGTCTCTACTGATGACAGCAAAGAACTATAATCTCTAAATTAAATCAGCACTAGTAGGTAATATAATGATAAATGTACCTAGCTTTAATACAACACTTAATATGTTTAGTTTCATAAGTTAATACTTTATTTGTTCAACAAATAACAAAACAAAATCATCATCATCATAAGCCCATATCTACACATTGATGAATATCAATCCCTTTTTTTTATCTAGACCATAACCAGGGCATTCTTTTCATTGTATCAAAAATGTGTAAATTTAATGGGCCATCAAAATCATATTTACAAAATTGTTAAGATTATGAAAACAAACAGCCTCATAATTAGTAACAAAAGCACACTACCATAACACCATATACGTAAATTTCACAGTGCATTATATCAAATGAGATACATTAACATTATATGACATACAGCCGGTACTCAGTAGGTAATGTAACGTAATATAATACGCGCCCATGGAAAGTCACAACACTGTTGGTTATCGTTGTGATGAATTATTGCTGTCTGGAAGCGTTTCTGTTACGTTTGTGTCGCAAATGACGAGAGAGTGTAGTTCCACTATATTAGCTAATGATGACAAAATTGTTAAAAGTCTACTTGTATTTCGGTTTTATACTATCATTTTGCAAAATTGTATGGTAAAATTTAACTTTTTTGTACGTAATATCAAATGGGCTAGCGTTTTAACACTGGCCAAAAGAAGAAGACAAACTAGAGATGGAAGATGCTTGCTCAGGAAAAGTCTGTTCACTTTGACCTTAAGAATCTTTGGGTTGTAGGAAATATTTGCAGAGAAGTGAACCTTTTTCGGCAAGGTAATGTTGAAGTAATAATGTTAATATTTTGTTAAACTAGCATTACTAGTTTTCAAGAAATGCTGCTACACTATAATGTATATAAAGCAGCTATAATGTAGTATATTTTGAAAATAAGGTATCAGTTTACCAGCAAAAGATATTTAAATCAACGGACTTTTCAATTTTTAATCACCACTTTGGATACAGCCATGAGACTCCAACAAGCAAACAGATTTATTGTAGACGTAGTACCTACTGACGAGGAAAGGTGAGTAAGGTTTCATTCACTCTTTACACATTCTTTGCCATGAACAAGGTTTGAGAATGACACAGAATTCCTTTTTAAATTTATCTTACGCTTAATTTATATCCTCACTTTAATTGAAACCTTAGAACCATACTCTCAGCTAAACTGTACAACCTAATATGGCTAAATATCTATCTCGCTCACACCAAACATTAGCCTACTATCAAGCCTCCTGGGAAGGCGTTTGAAATGCAAATTTCAGATGCTCAGCTGTATTAACTGATGCTTTATTGGTTCTGTACAGTGTTGATAGCTGTAGTTGCCCTTTGAATAAATCAGGAGTGATGGCTGCTACATTTCGGTGGATTTTGATTAATATTCCAACTGATGTCGAAGTTGGCATCACGAATGCCTTATTAATCATTAATGAGGCAATCTTACCTTTAGTTGCCCTAAAGTAAACTGTAGTAGATATATTAATACAGAAAGGTATAGATGCTTTGTAACTGTCCTAAATATTTCTTAAAATAGGGCTTTATCGCCCACGTATTTTTAACTTTAGTATACCAATTAATACAGCTTCCATTACAATGATAAAAACAAATAAAGAACTCGACTCTAATAATAATAATTATGTTTTCTACAGATTGAAATCTTAATTGTGCATGAGAGACGCTAAATTCTTGATTGTAATGCATACACAAGATTTGAATCATTGACACTTACCAATCTGTATACATACACCACTTAGCCATTAGGCTTATCAAAACTTATAGAAATAGAGACACTAAATTAACTCATTCCAGAATATCACATTCCATATAAAGAGGCTGAGATTCTACTAAAATCTTGAATGTCGAGAGAAGCAAATTCAAACTTAATTTTCATCTCGAAAAGTTGTTTTTCCAACAGGAGTGTTTTTCGAACGATTTCATACAAGAATAGCATAATTCAAGTTAATTTATTGGAATGGTACTCCAACTTAATTGAATTGATGTCTCAATCTGATTAATTGGAACCAATTTTAGTCTTTATTTTTTACACGAAAACGGTAATGCACTGTGTAATTTTATAAATGGAACGGATTATCGGAATAAAGAATTGGATCAGTTTGTATTTATGCAGCGTAGTGGTCTATAGTATCGTACTGTTTAAGAGTTTATAAATTATGGATTGTATTCCATTGGTAGATTTATCTGTACTATATATAGTATAGATATACTAATCTATACTAATATTGTAAAGTTTGTTTGTTTGTTTGAACGCGCTAATCTCAGGAACTACTGGTTCGATTTGAAAAATTATTTCAGTGTTGGATAGTTCATTTATCGAGAAAGGCTATAGGTTATACCTTTTTATCCCGGGAAAACAAGATCCCTCGGGAACGCGGGTGAAACCGCGGGGCGGAAGCTAGTTGGTAGATATATTGGTGGTAACTTTAATAAATTCGACCTTCGTAAGTTCCTTCCTAGGGCTTAATCTATAAATGGGTTTGACTTAGACTTTGATTCTTTATCATAAATTTTGAATGGTTATTAAATTGAATAATTTTATTATTTTACTATTAAAAATATATTCATGAAAAATCAAGCATGAATTAAATAATCGTTAATAAATATTTATTTACAGTAAAAACTGTTTATATTCAACCGACTAAATACATCAAATTATAATAACGGCGCAAAATTTTACCACCATAGACAAATCAAAATCACATCAAAATTCTAAAATGCAAACTAACTCAATTTCTATCACAGTTACAGTAATTCTATATTTTGCATAACAACTCTAATAAATGAGAACAACATTAGTCGGTATTTCATTGCCCAATTTACATTTCTGTTTAGAATGCAAATTGTCATAATAGTGTTGCATACTCGGCCGGGAATGGATGTCGTTTATGATTTATGTTATAACAGCTTGATGTTTGGTACAAGTTATATCATATAGCGGTTTTTGTAGTACCTTATTCATACTTTACGAAAGCCAGTATTTAGTATAATTTAATATAATTATTAGTTTTGAACTGCTCAAGTTACATATTATTTTTTATTTTTTTTCTCATTTGTTGTTTATACACTTATCAATATTGCTTTCGAAATTATAAACATTTAATGGAAAAAAGCCAACATTGTCAGACTGTCCAAAAAATATACTATATAAAAAAATGTAACTTTGCTGAGTTTCTTGCCGGTTCTTCCCAGTTGAAGGCGACTTCCGAATCGGTGGTAGCTTCAGTAGCTTTGACGTCCATAAGTGCCCAGCATCAGCTACTTTTTATGAAATGTCAAAACGATAGATTTATATGGAATTTTGTATTAAATACAAGCTTGTAACGTCGTTATTATATAGAATCAAAAGCTTTACTTTTTAAGGTTAGATTTGTCATTAAAAGCCATAAAAAAGGACAAATTTGATAAAATAATCGTGATTTCCCTTTTTTCCCTGTTTTATACATTGGTTAGTGTTTGATAATTTATTTTGAATACAGGCAACCTTATAGCTAATGTAGGCTTAATAAATTTACACGAGCGAATTTTCAACTAACATAAAATGCTAATTTAGTTACACAAATGCAAATAACATTTAAATGGACAATAAACCCAATACTACAATACAATTAGAATCAAAATTCCGCGATTTTGAAACGATTGTATCATATTTATGTGAAGTTTATGTTAATGATAAATAAAACAAAGGTAAATGTATTTTAATAACAAAATAATACAAGGTTTGGGGTAACCAAATACTATAATGATGTTATCCACAAAAAACGAATAGGTATTTTGATAAGAAACTTATTCGACCAATAATTAGAAACTGAACAATTCAAAAATTGAGACGCAAGTAAGTCTTAATCATGTCTGACAATATGCTATAATATACGTTTTAAAGATTACTCTCAATAAAAACCAGAAAACCTTTAAATAGACATTCCACACGTCAAAAAAAAGTGTAACAAGCTGAGACATGCAAACCCTGCACCCATAGCAAATGGACGTCTGAAATTAAGTCATCACATCTCACTATGAGGGGTCTGCAGGCTACTTCTACTGTATATTTATATCCAATCCCAACCTTTGCAATCTGAAACTTCCATCTTCAAGTTAAGATTCATTTTCGAGTGAAAAACGTAAAGGTTATGCCTTTTAATGGCGGAAAAAATCGCATCGTCATACCAACGACGGTAAAGCGTGACGAATCGCAACGGAGTCGTCAATTCTTTAACATTCTCTACAAAACCAACAAGTAAAGTAAAAATAGTAAACAAGGAGAATACGGAACAAATGGACGGAAAAAAATGTTGCTGAGTGCAACAGTCGTGACGATAATACGGCTGCTATATGACTTATCAAAATAAAATGATATAATAATTTATATAAAGTTTATTTAATCCAGGTTTATTATTCAAAAATTTATATCTTGATTTTTTGGTTAATGTGTTTCTTTGTTTATCATATTCAAGTAACGTGCAGCATATTCTGAAAACGATTTCTAATTTTGTTTAAAATTCATTATAAATTCAAAATTTGTTAAGTTTTTCAAAAAGTAGTCACCATCTGAACCTGACCTGTTCCATCTTGTCCCATCTCAACACTTATGGATATTGTATTTATCTTTCCAAAGTGAACAATTTCATTGTATTTGCGTTGGTTACTTAACATTTACATCTTGTTTGCTTAGTCGTATAACTTGTTTCAAGTTGAGGCAAATGAACGCGGATTGAGACGTTACTTTGTTCGGCTCAACCTGTAGGGTCCTCGTTGTTTTGTTTTACTTCAGCACTGGCTTCTAATGATTCCGAGAGATTTTTTAGTCTTTTTTAGTCTTGGGAAACTAGTGTTTATTTTTTGCTTTTCGTTTGAGGTAAAAATACATTGTTAATGTTGCTGATTTTTAGGGTTCCGTACCCAAAGGGTATTTACTAAGACTTCGCTGTCTGTCCGTCCGTCTGTCTGTCACCAGGCTGTATCTCAAAAACCGCGATAGCTAGACAGTTGAAATTTTCACAAATTATGTATTTCTGTTGCCGCTGTAACAACAAATATTAAAAACATAATAAAATAAATATTTAAGGGGGGCTCCCATACAACAAACGCGATTTTTTTGCCGTTTTTATAGATAATGGTACGGAACCCTTCGTGCGCGAGTCCGACTCGCACTTGGCCGGTTTTTTTTTCAAATAATGTGCAATCCTCTATTTTATCCCTTGGAGGTTGAATTTTGAAAACCCATTTTTTTGTATTTGGAGACCTATGTTATACCTGGATGTAAAATTTAAAATTTCTAGAAGCTGCAGATGAAGCTGTGCGTATATGTTTTTATATAAAATTATGTATACAGATTTCTATAAAAAAATAATCAAATGTTGATTAATTTAAAAAACAATTCCTATATTTAAACCTGTGTTAGACTACAATCTAACATGATAAAAGAACCATTATTAAAATCAATGCTCCCAAATACGTTTATTAATTAGAGGTTGGCTCGCGAATGGGACGCGCATCTCAAAACTACCTACAAAAAAATTGAATTCCAGGAATCGCGAGTCAACTTATAAGGTATGCTACAATACTGTGTTATGTTGTATTCAAATCCATTTAGCTATTACTCGTTTGAATTACAATAAACTTTCACACATATACATAGGTAACCGATAAGGTATAAAAAATCGAATGGTTTTATTACTCGCCCAATCAACCACAAATATTTTTACATAACGCAAAAGCCCACCAATAAAACCCAAACGTATTGAATAATCAGGTTCAAAAATAAATAAACCGTTGATACGAGAACAAACATCGCGTGTAAAGTGCTACCGTTAAGCGTTCCACCAATATTTGGCGCAGTATTTATGTATCTGAACGCGCACCTTCATAATCGAAACTCGATAATAATCGTGAATTATTAAACAATGAAATAACGTTATCAAAAATATTTCTGGTGGAGAATCTTTGTACTAAATATTACATATATTTAGTAGATCTTAAAATTGAGCATTTCTTTATTTATTTCTTAAGCTTTATGGCATCGTGATGACGACAATTTTGCATTTTTGTTATTGTACATGTAGTTACTAAGCAAGGATCACACATAGATTATGAATTTGGCACATCTATCCATCTAATCAGTGCTATTTTGCCCACTGTTGATCAAAGGCTGATACACTGCCTCCCCCGATTTTGAGTGGCCTACGATCCAGTATAGGTACTACCCGGTATCATCAAGAGACTCTTCAACACTTCAGCCTTCTAGGATTTGTGTGCATACCACCACCTTGGGCCTCATATTCATATATTTACCATTTTGTTACTTATTTAATCCATTTCCGTCACCACGTAACCTTTTTACTTCATTATAATTTACCTTAAATTTTATCACTATTATTTTTTATCAAAACATAAAAAAATCAAAACGTGAATTAACAGAAAACACCTAAATATTACTTCACTAAAACATTTTTATACTACCGAAAACAAATATTTGGCATGCGCTTTATTATATTGTATTGAGCGCGCCTCTTCATAATCGAAATACGATAACAATCGTGATTAACCATTAAATAACGAACGTAATAAACATACGTGTTTGGATGTTAGCCAGACTCGTGCGTTGAATCTTTTTGATTATCATGCCTTAAAAAAAGATTAGAAAAAAGTGCATTAGGTAGTTGGACATAATATAACCTTTTGTTCTGTATCAAATGGAGCTATGCAAATTACGAATTGTTTTAATTCATAAAACCTTTTTATTTTACTAAATACAATAGTCTCATTTAAATCATTTACAATAGATAAAAGTAGGTAAATAACTTTCATATAGGAACATAACAAAGCCAGTATCAAAGACCGCACAAGTGAGTCCATTCTACAGATAAATGCCAGAATTAGTGAAATATCTACTGCGAGACTGTATGTCGGCCAAAGTATATCCGTGTAGATAAAAAGTAACAGATGCCAAGTGCCACAAATCAGACTTGCAAACCCCGGAGAATAGCCAAAATAATACAATAAAGGAAAGTATGTAAAGGAAGGTTTAAATTGTAGGTCAATTGTATGAATATTTTACATGTACGTACATAATTTGTTTTAAAATGCATTCACATTTATTTCAGTTCTATTTCCAAGCTAATTTTTTAATCTAATTTTACTTAATCCTAACCAGCAACCTTCGAAAATGTTGTTTCAACTTTTTCACACACAGTACCATATAAAAATGAAACAAAAACTCAGTAGAGGGGACTTACACACCGCCCGAGGTTGTAAGGTATATAGTAATTATTGTCAGACAACCAACGTGTTCAAAAACGCCGACAAACTAACACTAGCAAACAACATACACACAGCTAAAGAAAATCCATAACAAAATGCGCACACGCATGGGATTTTAACACGTGTGCACGCACACTTTGATAAACTTTATTCGCGCAATGCTTAGGGTTGCCACACACACAAGCTACACGGAGCTTAACATCATAATTATGAGGGCCAGTGGCGTGCGTCGAGCTGTAACGAGCTTAAACAAAATGGCTGCTAATATTTTTATATATACGAAGGTGCAGGTTAATAGTTTGAATGATGGATGACGACATGAAATTATTAGTTGGATATTAGGCGTTTTAATAACGCGTTAGGGTTTCAGCTTCTCACTTACGATGTAAATTTGAGCTGATTTTTTAATATTAAAGTAAAGTGAACATTTACATCGGAACTGCTTTCATCAGCAATTTTTATAATAATAATATTCTGGGACACTATTCCTCACACACGGCCATCTGACCCCAAACTAAGCAGAGTTTTTGCTATGGAAGCCAGATAACTGATATAGTAGATTTACCTACTACTTTTCTTTTTGTAAATATATACTTAAATAGATAATATAAATAGTTTAGGTAGGTATATAGGAATAATTATGCATTTCTATATACGAATGTATTTTTTAAGATCATGCTGATGATGCTAATGATGAAACTTAACAGGTTGTATTCAAAGTGAACAATAACCAACGAAACAAATTACATTATAATAATAAACCAGTAAAAGAAAATACAAGAATTACCACCAGCCCACGATAGCAACTGTTATATGATAATGAAGTTGTCAGGAATTAAATTCATTTGGGCATTAGTAATTTTTCAACAGTAGCAGGGAACATAACCACGAGTTACTAAGTTATAAATATGTATTAGTAGAGTGAGAACAGTTTGCTTTGCCTTTAAAATTATCTTAAATGAATGTTAAGAAATTTTGTTGAAATATAATTTACTAATCGATAATCATGGAATTTCAAATCTTAAAACTCCGTATAAGTTGACACGTGATTCCTGTTTTTTTTTGTAGGTAGTTTTGAGACCCGCGTCCCATTCGCGAGCCAACCGATTAAAAATAAAATAAACTAAGTATCTTCATCAACTATTTTGAAATAAGTGGTATTTTCCATTAATGATAGATACACTAAAAGCCTTCTAGGTTCGTAAGGCCCTTCAAAGATTCTATACAATAAAATTGGCGTTGTAATATAAATGTGTAGTAGATATTTTAATAGTTTTTATTAAAATATTTTTATATCCAAGTCTGGATTTTTATAGATATAATGCATGATATTTTAAGTGCATTTTTATTGTTGAAGGCAGATATGACATATGATTCTAAAATTTCATGACAAGTTATAACAGATCTGAATACGAGAAACAATATAATTTTTATAGTAGAAAATAAAATTCGAGAAGCAAAGTAAAATTTATATTAAAATGAAACAGAAGAACCATAATCATGAAACACAATGCGTATCAAGAACGTATGCGTTTAACTGTTTAAACATTTTTGGAAGCATACCAAGCAGTTCATCACCAGAACAACATCGAAGGTACAAAATAAAATGTATCAAAACAAAAAGAAACTCGTTTCCTAGAAACACTCCCTACGATTCCTTGCCAGATAACGTCAGCCAAGAAAAATCACGAGAATTAAACATTCCTAAAAGAGTTGTCAAGCAACCAAATTAAGTCTAAAGGGCCCTAAGAAAAATAACATACAAATAGACCTTAATCAAGATTGTGGGAAGAAAAATAAGTGAGTAATTATTAAAAACAAGATTATTATCGAAATTGCTATAAGTCTTGTAAGTTCAAAACAAGTTTTCTTATAGATTAATAATGGACGGCGGTCATTAACGCTTCTAACAGTAATTGCTTGGCACTATTATGATGAATTGTAAGCTTTTTGTGGGTATTTTCTCACCAACTACTCTTTAACGCTTCAAGGGGCCTTCAAAAATTACCGTGCTTTTGAGTCATTAGTATAATTAGCTTTGAAAATTTCGACAGACGAACTTTTTAGTTGAAATATTTCAAGTGAAATCTTGTTTACTTCTGAAGATTTGTCAAAGCATGCAGTTCTGGTAAATAAAATATACTTTTTTGTATAAGCTAATTTGTTAACGAATACCAAAGAAGTCACAAAAGAACTTAAGCCCTGTCTTATTTAAATTAGGCAGTAAAATAAATACAGAACGCAGCACTGACTAGAGCAAGCTAAGAGTTTTTACAATCTCCGCCTCGGCTCGGCGGACGCTCTCAACCAAATTGTATTATTTTGCATTCATTTTTGACAAAGTATACTTAAAGGCAGAGTTTGTTTAGTTTTTTTTTTTTGAATTAATTAGGAGCACCTTTAAATTTTGTTTGTTTATATTTACTCAAATGGCTCTTCCATTAAACAACTTAATAGAGAAGAGGTTTTTGATGAAAGAGTCAATAAATTAAATACAGTAGTAGCAAGTGAGTATGGCAACACTGTAAATAATAAATGTTATGCTGTAAAGTTTGAACGTGAAGCTGAGGATCATTTCGCGACGAAATGGGTCGTCAGCGATTCAGATCTTTGAAATTACACATCATTAATTGAGACGTCGAGCTTGCGAAGGATGCAAAAGAAAAAAGGATAAGCTGTCTCCATACTAATTTAGATATCAAGTCAACGAGACCGACAAATTGTTAGCCGTTAGTATTGGGTTCGTAGAATTAAGACGGTTGCTTTGTTCCCTAAGTTATTTTTAGGTAACTGCGTTGAAGACGGACAAAATGGTTATGATAAACTACTTAATATTTCGCATAGTAATATATTTAGATAACTACTTATGAATTGTCAGACCCCGACAAAGAATATAAAAACTGTGAATAACTTAGATAAGTTATAATAATAATAATAATTTAATTCATACCGAGACCGACGGGAGGGCTTTCAGGATGTTTTCTATATTTCATAGTTTGTATTTTATACTTTGATTGTAAATACTTGTTGTAAATAAATTCATATTTATGTTGATAATAGCAGTTTCCTGTGAATTAGGCGTGTGTGGCAAAACCATGCCGCACCGTGGGAACCCACTGCAGTGATGAGATTTGATTCCACTTTAATATTTGTCTGTTGTTTTTGTTCTTCCATAATAATTTATTAAGTTAAATTATCACAAAGCATTAAGTAATTATATTCATTTGGCAATCATTGATAAAGAACACAGTTTCATAGCCATTTTTTTTTAATATCATTGAGTTAAAATATAAACAATTTCAATAAAAGGATTTCATTATTGTTTAAATCGGACTTTTCAATCGGAAATGGCTGGAGTCCAGAGTTTTGTGGCTTTCGTTATAGAATAGTTTAAAAGTTAGTTATCAATAGCCCGGAATTCGGGATCAATCTCTAACCAAAACCGGAAAGGGAGTAAACCAACTATGAAATCTCTTTATTGATTTGTAAAAATTATTTATAAAGTTTATATTTATAAAGTTCTCTTGAACAACAGTACACTGCAACAAAGTAGATAACATCACATTTTTTTTTTTAATTATTTTTTACTTTGTATAGGCTTGTGTTTGACCACCATCTCACTATGGTAGGTGATGATGTGGCCGAAGGTGGTAAGCACACGAAGCCTAGAAGGATCTGGCTTTCAAGTGCAGCTGCCGGAACACACCAATAGGTGTTTGGCAACAGATTTTCAACTTGAGGGTGGTAGCCAGCCAGGCGGGTACTACAAAGTACCCTACCACCGTGCTATGGTTTCCTCACGATGTTTTCCTTCACCGAAAGCTCAAGCTCATTGTAGGAAAATTATATTAAGTTAATATAAATTCCCAAATACTAAAAATAACAAACGATTAATCAAACTGAATATTTAAATAATTATTATAAATGAGAGAGAAACCACGAATGAACTAAATATAACATCAATATTAATAATTGAATCCGACTTGGTTCTCCACCTAACGCATCATGCCGTAAAAAGAGAACCAATAACCAAACGACATAATTTATCGTCTTGAAATATATTAATATGTAAATGCTAGACACGGACAAGGGGTTAATTGATGTTAATAATAAATAACAAAAAGAAATATATATGCTAAAGTATTGAATGAAAAAGCAATTTTACACCTGTGGTAATGGGCCTCTGAATACCAATTCTAGTTGATTGGTTATAAGTGTATTATAAATCGGTGCGAACGACAGACGAAATGAGTTTTGGTAATTGAACCGCGATAGTATGTCGATTCACAACTAATTTGGTGATAAATATGTTTCACGTAATGGGGATTTTATGAAAATACGACCAAATGAAATAGACATTAAATCCATAATGCACGAATTTGAATCGTAATGTCATAGTTATCCGTATAATCCCCGTTGATTATAAATTAAAGGCTACATTCTCATAATGATTGATGCAAAATTTATTATAATTGACGCTATTAAGAAAGAGGTGTGAATATTTTTTTTAAAGATATGTGATAATAATGAAGTTGATGATTTTAGAAATTTCTGAGAATTGATATAAAATTGGATATAAATACAATTTCTAAAGAATCTTCTAAAATGGATTTGATAACACGATAAAATAATACGTTTGAAACAGAACTTTTTCGTTGACCCTCCAAAGTTGTAGCTAAAAATTCCTTCGAGACAATGGGCTCATATTGTCAGTTACATATTTGTTTGATAAAAAGGAATTTTAATTTTAATCGTGGTTTTTGGCCTGCTTACCATTTATTTATATAATCTATTACAAGTAAAATTTAAATAATGTAATAGGGTCAATCTGTACTAGAAGCCTAACAGCTTTACAAAATACCAAAATTTTGATCATAACCTACCAAAATTGGATCCACTTTTAACCGACTTTTTGTAGACTCCATTTAGGCAGTAATATTTGAGTATAAAAACCTAACTGAGTTTTAGCTAGCAAGATGTTTCGCTGTACGAACCCTAACATAAATAAACTAAACCAACCTAATAACCATTTACATATTATGCCAATGACAGTCCCTTTAATGTCTTGTGCACATAAAATTTCATAGTTCACGTATTATGAGTAAGTCGGTGGAACAAAAACACAATTTTCTACATCGCTACGTTTCACTAAAAGTCTTACGGCTGGAAAGAAATGGAACGCAACCATAGAAATCTAAATTGATATCTAGAATTGCCTTTTCACATGTTTATCTCTGACCTACTAATAACTTTATTCAGCTCAGATACAAAAATTTTGTACATTTCATTTCACTAAATGATTAAAACACTAAGTGTGATACGTTATTTATTAAATGTATAATTATTGTCTTAAAAAAAAAATACGTGTGGCACTCGGGGACTGCCGCGGTAAAGCTATTGCATAGCATTTTTTTTATCAACTTATGCAATTATAATATTATTTTTTTTCTTTGATATTAATTGACACTTTCCCACAAACAGCATACAAACACATCTGTGTGGGAGGTGTTAGGTTTTTTCGTTACGGTTTTTATTTAAATCAAAATTTCTTGATTCGGTCTCAAACTCCGAAGCCCGCGATAAAAGCTATACAATAGCTTAATAACACCATTTTTCCACTAATTATTTTAAACTATCCTACATTTAAACCTATACACTTTCAAATAATTCTATATTGAAGTAATAAATGTATCGAGACACAACTCAAAAGAATGCCACTTACTTACTTTCTTACATTTCTTTAGGACTGGACCATGTCCCATTACCATATTATTCAAGCTATGAAACGGGTCCACCGAAATATTATATGGAATTTGACTAACGCACAATGCAAATGAAATTGTGGTACACATAACTTATATTATATTCTGAATAAAATAATGTAGGTAAAAAAGAGTTTCATGATTAGCTTCGGCTTATTTATCTTCCCACTCCTATTTACTTTGATATTTTATCGTCGACTAGCGACCCGCTCCGGTTTTGCACGGATGCAATTTATATACACAAACTTTCCTCGTTTATCGCCATTTCTATTAGTCGAAACCATATCAAAATACGTTGCGTGGTTTAGAAGATATAATAAGAAACAGACAGGCAGATACCGACTTTGTTTTATACTATTTAGAGATATAGGTATTATTTCCCAATCCAAAAACTAACATTGAATATTTTTATGGGCGTAAATATTTTTACTTCGCTCCAATGACTCTACATTCAAGTAATTAAAACTTTATTTATAATACATGTGGATACAAAGAAATGTATGTTATGCGTCATCTTGCTAAACGACTAAAGGATTATCATATCAAAATTAATCTTATTCTTTTTTTTATTCATCTATCTCCAGTACAGTTCTATTCAAACATTTGCTTTGCTTCGACAATAAATATCAGTCAAACGTGATCCCGCATCTATTTTAATAATTGTATATACAAATAGATTTTGGATCCCTAAAAAAGCATTTTATTATATTTATATAACATAAATATAGTAAAATTGCTTTTTTAGAATACCGGATATGTAAGAATTTTTGGGTTTTTGGAATTTTTGACTTTTTGGGTTAGAAACCTATATTTAATGAAAAATAATAGAAGATACTAATCAAAAAAAATATAGTCAATATTAACCAATTATTAAATGTAACATAACATAGATTTTAATTTATTGTGCATACTTTAAAATAAAAAGCTAAAACTCTGCACAAAAAAATATTCAAGGTGAATTCTCCTAACATCAAGTTCACAAACCTTTACAAAAATTTAAAAAGTATTTCTCATAATAATATTATTATCATTATGCTAAAACATGCCTAGCTCAAGTGCCTTTACGTTCAGAGAGAAACTTTAATCAGATACCCTTATCTTTAACGAAGCAAGCTTGACTACTGCTCCTAGAAACTGAAATTTTGCCTCTGCAAATATAATTAAAAAAGTTAATAAGCCCAACCCTAAAACGAAACTTAAAATACTGATCATTGCAAATCCGTATTAAAATACAGAACATTGTAAAATCGCGTGACCAAAGACTTAAACTGTGACCAAACAAGCCTGCACAGAAGACATTAGTATCGTATTACATGCACCTTAATAGATAGGATATTTTCTTCTGTCTGAATAAGCTGGTGACGTAGCAAATCTTGATTTTCCGTAAGAAACCGGTTTCAGGCACGAACCACGCCGACGGATATTTCTGCATGTGTTGGTAATACTCTCGTACTAAATTAAATATTCAGATAAGGTGGTCAAACCTAATGCTACACGACATTAATGTTCTCGTTTCCATTTATGGATTGAATGCATTAATAACGATTAATCTTCCAACAGCCGCTAATAAAGCTAAGACAGTAAGATCAATAGGAACACATTTTATACGCATTTGATTTAAATACAAATAAATGGTGTTTTAATACCGCCTCATTTGTTTTTACTGTATATTATTTGTTGGAATCAATTCCATTATGACTTTTTATCGAGACAATTGGAATCAGTAATTAAGCAGTAACGAGTACCGATGGCATTCCGTTTTTCAGCAATTCCAATAAAGGAAGACAATAAGGCAGTTGATAAAATACATAACATATAAAAGTCACAAAAATTAAGTACCTGATATAAGATCCGTTATATGAAAGGTGGAGATATAAAATTTTTAATAATACCCTCCCTTTATGATAAAGACAAGACATCCATAACTGTATCGGTCGTAACATAAATAAGGTACGGTTTCATCTTACAGGGTTCTTGGCGACGTGTAAAATATTGTTATCGACAGTAAAACTACAATAATTCAACCCGACGACTTTATACAACGAATCGCATCACGTATTGAGAAATCCGAGGAACAGCGTGTAAAATAATCTCTGTAGAAATAAAACAAGATCGCATTTATGAATAAATTATGGCAATGTAAAGTATGATAAATGGTTGTAAGGATTGTAATGAAACGGCATGTGGTGTACGACTGACCGTTGATGTAACTATTGAATATAATCCAAAGCTTTACGTTAAAGACGATAAGGTGGTTAATGGAGTAAATTTTGAGATTAATGATATCACTTGTGTGGGAGACCCTACGGGCGCCTCACATCAGGCTCAGCGGGAGGTTTGGACAAGTAAACTAGTATCTCGTGAGGGTAACGTAATAATCCAAGTGTTTCTCGACCAAACCTACATGATACTTGCTGCAGTTAACGATTGATCAATTTTCGAAACAATCATAGGTCAAAACAGAATGGTAGAACAGTTAGTACCTATGTTCAATGAACACTCACGATTTGAATGATTACGATGTTACAAATAATTAAAGATCTGACGTTTTTAGATCGGACAGATATGACCGTGGAATTATAAATGGACGAGACTTAATTATACAAACTAAATGAGCCTGATTTTATGTTTAAAATATAAAGATATTAAAGGCTTATTATTCCAATTAACTGACAATACAATAGCAAGAAAAGGTTGATTATAAATGATTTACCATTGTCCTCATATATTTTGTACTTGATTTTTAAATGACAACTACGATTTAAACCATTTTGGCATAATTTTCAAAGCTATTTTTCATATTTTTCGTTGCAAGTTTCCATTTTAAATATTATCTCTGCCGTCTCAGTCAGAAGTAGTTTAAGTCTTAAAGATTTCCAGATGAAAGTTGGCGGACAAGATAAATTGAAAATCGATGCTAGTTAAAGAGGAAGGACTTTAAAGATTTTGTTCAAGTGGTTTCGCAAGTTGCTGGGACGAAATAACGTGAAGAATTTATTTGAAGTAAATATTATTAAAAACACTTTTACATTTTTGAAGTGAACAGTTTTTAAAATTTCTGCGATAATAATAATATAGCTTTATAGATATAGTTATTTGGCAAAGGATGAGTATTAATATTATATTTACTTCCTACCTGAAATATGCAATTATTGTACTAAATTAATTTTAAATCCATGATTTTTAATCCACAAATCTATAAATACATTTTTGTCCGCCAAATCGGATTCCAATCAAAACAAAAGTAAGTAGGAGATTTATGTTGCACAAAAGCATCTCGGAATTATTATGAACATAATACCCGGAGACTGGCGGCGACAGGTGACAAAAACTGTTTATGAATGCCGGTGCCAGCTCACTGCTTTTTGCTTAAGAACAAGTTCTGAATGCACGACCAACACTTAAGAATGCAGCAGCACAGAAGCACTGATGAGATGTGAGGCGAGCTTTATTTTGGGGACACTAAAATGGCGGTTTCTTGAGATAAAGCGATTAATTATCCCGCTTGGTAAGCGTGTTCACAATTGACAATGCGTTGGTGAGTCTTTAATTATCAGTTGAGTTTTTCTGGCTCATCATGATGAAGCGATAAGTATGGAGCCGTAACAGTTAATTGATTGGACGAATTTATTTTTCAACTGAGCATTCATTTTAATTATGCATTAGTTAATTAGTAAGTTTTTAACCTGTTCAAAAGTGAGCTGTGATTGATTTGATAAGCAATTTTATGGAATTGTTATTGTGAATTATTGATATTAAAACAAGGTTAACGAGGCAGTAATGTAAAAATGCAATATTTATAGTTTAAATTAAATTTAAATTACATTATAACCCATTTCTTTATTTTATGTGGTTACTGTCTGTATATTATATTTCTCGCTAGTTTCAAGGCCCTACATTGCTGCATACAAAGATACAATATCTTCACTATTATGACCGGTAATAATGTTGGTATGTCCATTGCTAATATTAAAAAATATCCTCGTCGGATTTGAGAATTAATTATCCTACTAAACAATAATACCTACAATCATAATCCATATTAAATGTACTGTTTTGATTTTCTCAAATTAAATAAAGCCTAGGATTTGTTAATTTTCCTTTTTAATACTCTAAACTTAGAAATTACAAAGTTCTTCGTTATGACAATGACGAATGACCTCCTTGGTAATCAACCCAGTGAAGTGATAAGCACTGATTATGCAACATTTATCATTAACAATATTATTGATGACAACCATTAACACAACACTAATTAATGCGGGGTTGATGACGTCCCATTAGGAGGTGATTAGTATTAAAATTTAGAAGTCCTTATTAGCATATTGGGTCGAGACTTGAATAGATAAATAGTGGTTAGCTTAGAGAGGGCAACACTGAAGATTGTTCTTTTATCTTTAAGAAAACTATTCAAAATGATGTGAAAGAAGCACATTAAATATCAATAACTAAAATTGTAGCATAAAACATTAAAATTTTGTAATCATTGCAAACTTTTAAGGCGATGATAGCTCAGTGGTAGTGACGTCGGACGCCGCGGCGAAGGTCGTGGGTTCGAATCCTACAATGAGCTTGAGCTTTCGGTGAAGGAAAACATCGTGAGGAAACCATAGCACGGTGGTAGGGTACTTTGTAGTACCCGCCTGGCTGGCTACCACCCTCAAGTTGAAAATCTGTCGCAAAACACCTATTGGTGTGTTCCGACAGCTGCACTTGAGAGCCAGTTCCTTCTAGCACACAAAGTGCTTACCACCTTCGGCCACATCATCATTTAGAATAGTGAGATTGTAGTCAAACACAAGCCTATACAAAGTAAAAAAAAAAAAAGCTTAAATTCTTCTAAAAAATTCGTTGATAATATTGATTTTCAATTTTACTTTACTATTATAGTTGTACGCAAGTATTCAAACCTACGACAAAAACACGTCGAAAATACTGGGTGATTTTTTAGTTCTGGCAATACTTGCAGGGGTGGAAGTACCCATCAATATGAACAACTTTTATTATGGGACTAACTGTGAAATCACGAAAATATTATCAGCTGTTCCATACAAAAGTTCAATACCTACTCGACCAAAATGTATGACCAACGTTGAAGCAACCATTTTATTTTACGCGATATCAGAGTTGGTCCCATGATAAATGTTGTTCATATTGATGAGTACTTCCACTCCTGCAAGTATTGCCAGTGACTCAAAAATCACCCTGTATATGCTTAAATCACCTTTAATGTACGTACAATAACAAATATATTCAAGCAATTTCCTTTCCCTTAAGTCTGTTAAAAGCCGAGTGTAATTACATGAAAGTTTGGCGCGCGATCTCGCTGGCACCAGCAGGACGCCTTGTAATTTGCGCGTGGGCAAGCTACGGCACTACGATTTTGTTATCCCTTAACTAAAACAAGTTGATGTATAACGTAAAAGCTCAATTAAGGATAAATACTATGTTGTTGACTATTTTGCAGCTTTATTTTACAATAAATAATGTGGAAATGACTTATTATTAAATCTCTTAGAACAAAAATAAGTATAATATAAAAATAAAGAGCATTTTATAATAACAAATAGAATAAGTATGTTACACCATACAGAAAAAGGTATTCAAAAATTCTATTCAATTTTTAACAGTAAAGTTAGAAACAAAATTATATTCAAAAGTACATAACGCTAAATAGCAAGCGATGTTGCTGTTCGAATACGTGAAATGTCTCTGAGGAAAATATGAAGAACCATGTATGGCACTCGCTAACACAGCAAACAAAGACTCTCACCTCATTACAGCCTTTTTAGAAGCATTTTAAATCTAAAACTCTATTTTCCAGCTAGCTTCATGCATTTGTTTATTGAAAGCTTAGGATTTCTATTAGCTATATTAGAGTTGACGCATAATATTATTTATAATAGTGATAAAGTTTCCCAACTTTTGTAAGTCGTATGTCAGAAGATTAATAAGGAGGTATACGGTCTAATAGATGGAAAGTGATCGCTTTCTATAGACATTAGTCAATGCGTTGCCAACACTGAAGACTTAATTTCACGCCTTCTTTGAAGAACCTTATATCAGTACTTTCTGTCAGTGAAAGTCCAGATAATGCTTTATTCCAAAGATAGAAAAGTAGTAGATGTAACATTTGAATTAGATATTGATGAAGGCAATGACAATTAAAATACTTAACTTAGTAAAACCTAATTTTAGTGTTATTTTTAATCCAATATTATAATTATTAATAACACCCACATTATATCTATATTTTATATAATATTATAAAGCTCAAGAGTTTGTTTGTATGTTTGAACGCGCTAATCTCAGGAACTACTGGTTCGATTTAAAAAAATCTTTCAGTGTTGGATAGCCCATTTATTGAGAGAAGCTATAGGCTACTTTTTATCTCGGGAAATCACAAGATCCTTCGGAAACGCGGGTGAAACCGCCATTTTATAATAACAATGAGGTGTAGGTTAGTATCATTGCCAAACCACAAACTAATTAAATTATCGCTAAAGCATAATGATACCTACACATCAAGACTTCTCTTTATCCAATACTTAATTTTCAAAATGAAGTATCCGAAATGAATGTGCTTAAATGAACGAACGCGATCAATTTATACAACCGGATTGCAGCGGGCGATGCAATTAAGTATATTGTTATGTTAATAAGATTTCTTATTGAGATACAGGCATACGATGATGTGAGATAAATATCTTTATATTGGATGTTTACCTACAAGATTAATGTTCTGTTCTTTATTTATAATAATGCTTGTTTGTGTTAGTTATCCACCAAATAATTGATCGGGATTCAAGAATTTGATGATGACTTCTCTGTGTACATTATTTACTACATTCTGCTGTTAGTTGAATAACTTTTTATTGACAATTATTTTAAAGTCATATCGTAACTGGTACTTATTTCTTGTAATTATGATAGGATTATGTAAGCCGGCAATTAGTTGATTATTTCGGTAATGAACAGTAATACTTTTACTGTAACTTCTCTCATCCTTTATTTACCACAAGCTACTTTCTGTCAAAATAAATACTCATAGAATTTCCGATGTCTTCACAAAAAAGACTGTTTTCACATTTGTTCCTAATTAAACCGTTGAAATATACACTGAGAATACGACTCGAGTGTCTGTCTGTCTGGTAATTAATAACTCCTGAACGCTCTCACTCAACACATGTGTGAGTCATGTTACAGATTTATTGCATAATTATTGTTTATTTTAGTTTTTGATAATGTGTTAAATAGGCCATGGTTGGCGATTAAGAGTTTAGATATATTAGAATGGTCGTTAATTGTTGGAGTTTTTACACTATTTGTTTCATGTTTATTTACGAGATGACACTTAAATTGTAATTTTTGCTGGGCCTAAGTCTATAAAGAAAGGTATGTATTGTAAGGTGAAACTAGTTATACAGGGTGATTTTTTGTCGCTGGCAATACTTGCAGGGGTGGAAGTACTCATCAATATGAAAAACTTTTACTATGGGACAACTGTGAAATCACGAAAAAAAAACACCTATTCCATACGTAAGTTCTATACCTATTCGACCAAAATGTATGAAGCAACTGTTTTATTTTACGCGATATCAGTGTTGGTCCCATAGTGAAAGTTTTTCATATTGATGAGTACTTCCACCCCTGCAAGTATTGCCAGCGACAAAAAATCACCCTGTATTTACACAGTCAGCAGCATAAGATGTTTAGACAATTTAAATACAGATGACAGATTTGAATTTCTTGATCTTAAAATTCTATGACATTGCTGTAATACCTTTATTTACAATCCTCTTACCTTTATCTACTTTTAAGATTGTATTGTTATTACATTGTTACAATAACAGCATGTCCCCACATTGATAAAATAAAAATCAAATTAACAAGATAGTGTACGTCCACACTATTTAAAAACAAATTAAAAGCCTCCTGGATAAGTCCTTTTATGCAATTTTGCTTTTGATTCTTTGTTTGTCGATCGATAAGTTACTTAATACATAATAATGTATGCAAACCAAATAGTTTTCAAATAAAAGCAGTACCTAAACGAATATAACCATGAATTTGTGTATTAAGTAAATTGTAAAGAAAAATTAACTCTCAACATGGAAGAATCTCAGATAATTTGGGTTACGGACAATAAAGTAGTGGGATGGGCCAGGCGACCTGCCAAATATGAAGCGAGCTCGTGCAATAAGAGAATAACTTTTACAAAGTCAGCAGGCTTTGATAGCAGCTTATTATACGCGTAAGGAAATAATATAACTATAGCTAAGTTAAGAGAAAGTAGGTAATAAATCGACAAAAGTGTTTTCTTAGATGAAGTAAATAGAAGTATTGGAATTAGTGTCAATAAAGAAATAAATATTATAGAAAATGATACAGGATAAGACAAGTTAAATGTTTCAGGATTAACAAGCTTGTTTCTCTGATTAAAATTGTTACAATTATCTTGGTACCTGAGGCTTTGAACTTATGATACAAAAACAAACACAAACAGGTAAAAACTCATTATAAGTGTAGAGGACACTTTAATTAAATTGTACAGAGTAGTAGGTAATAACCTTAAAGGAGCGTCAGAACAAAGTCACCTCTAGACGATGTTAATGGCGCAGTATTTGCACAAATTATATGACAAACTGACCCTTCTTTACGTAGACAGTGAATTTGATCTCCCCTAATGTCCATTTTTAATTACAAAGAGCCCGCACCTTTTAATATCCGCACCATAACACAAACACAGACGTAAAAACAAACAAATCTTTTTTTTAGGGCGGCGACACATCGAACCTTATCAAAAGCTGCGTTGGGTCGGCGTCACGCTCCCACAGATAATGGTCGAGCCGGTCAATATTTGAAAACCCATCAATGACAACGACAAAATGACTTCTTCACTTTACAAAACAATTTTAAGGCGATAACTTGCTCGTACAAATTGAACCTTATAATGATGATGTTAGTAATCAAAATGAAGATCGTGAAGAGAGGATTTTTGGTAATGTCTCGCTACTTGATCCATTAGGCATTTCTTTACGTATAAAAAATAAAAGAAAAGCTTTAGACGATGTCAAAGGTAATAATGACATTAGAATTGATATAATAGTAATTGTAAACAGAGTAGCATAAAACGATCTTTATGATGAAGTAAAATGTAATAAAATACTTAAGGCATACATTACTGACTTTGATTCTATATTTATTGAAATGCCTACAAGATATTCAGAGGTATAATATAATAATAATATAAGATGTACAAATAGATAAAATAATATATTAATAATTCAAGTCCAAAGTTCATCGAGAGTGATTAAAAGTTTGACAATAAATTCTTAAATGAAATTATTCGTACAGACGTTCCAGTAAATAAAGATTAAAGTATTTAAACAGTTTGTTCTAGCGTTTCCATTTTGCGTTGTACAATGGAAAGTTTTGACTTGACTTATATCTCGTGAACTTTTGGATAAATTAGAAACGAAAATAAGGAAAAAGTGAGGGAAAAACAAATTAAAGTTGACTGAAATATAGAATGTAACTTTTGACTTACAAGTGACAACAATCTGGAACTTCTGAGAGATGGTACTTAACTACTCCGAAGATGAATGAGATGTACTCGTACTTACCTGTAAAAAAAGAAGACATTAAATTTCCATTAAGTATTACATGTAACAATTAAGAAACATAAATTTAGAGGCATCAAGTTAGATTATATAAGCTTTCTTGTACCAGTATCAGATACATTAAAATTTGACAGTGCATTAGTATTATTCTGGTAGAATATAACAATTTAAGTGTGTCCGTGTAGGTGTGGGATCAAAGAAACGTTATGCGTCTCGGCTTACCACTCCCAGATAAAGGCGTGTTATACAGACGCCTATGTTATACGGGTAAAAGATTAAATTTTTATTTACTACTTCAAAACGTTTGATAATCTATGTCTTAATTAACTAAGCGAGAGTGAGGCCGGTACTACGAGCGTCTTAAATTAAATTCCTAATATGTTCTAGAAATGAATGTTGCACTCTAAAATAAACCTTACCACTTGGATAATTGGAATCGAATTCGAATCAGAAGATATTTTGGATGAATTGTATCACTATCGTTACGGATTCATCAGTAGAGTGCACGTTACATGTGTTTTGTCGGCAACCCATATCCATTTGCTTCGGGCTGATTTGATTAGAAGCCATTTTTGTAAATGGCATCATATTTTATTGTTCTATCTAATGTTATATTAACATTCCTTGTACAGTGTCTACATTAAATGTAATATCCCGAAATCCATTATAAATCTAGGTTTCAAAAATAGATAAATGTTATTCAAATAAATCCGGCTCCTTTATCCAAGATGATCGGCTTCATAAATTTGATTCTATTTAATACCAAATTTAATATAGAGACATAAAACAAACAGGCTGACAAAGTTCCGTAGTAATAATCCCGAAGGAAATTTATTAAGAAGAACTCGAATCAATCACAAAAGGTAATCCTGTAGGGCTATAAACAATCTCGGACAAATGCCGATAAAGGAGTATTTTACGATCTGCCACCTCGTTTATTATTGAATGCGTCGATGTAGAACAAAAGTCGAGGAATATGGCATTAACAAAATGGAGAGCACTCAATAGTATTGTTGGTAACACTAACAAATTTACGATTATGCCGAACAATATAATCGTATTGGGGTATCAGGTATCATTAAAACACTCCGTCACTATCAGTCCCCACTAGATTTATTTACGACACTTCTCTATTTCAATTCAGCAATAGAACTGGTTCCATTTGTCTTGAACTGTAATTTATTAGACAAATTTATGAGATCTCTGGAAAGTCTTTCACACAATAAATTATTTGTAATATGAACATGGATATTTTAATAAGAATCTGATGGAGTTTTGGGTAATGAAAATAAAAGAACACAAATCTTAATTTCATGGGTATTACGTTTAGTGCCTTATGAATATTCCAATCCATGTGTAAAGCATTCGTTAACACACTTGACCTCAGTCTTAGTAACTACTTGACGTTGATTCATATCTAACGGTGCGTGTACTATGATTTCATCACATCGGAATACTATCCCAATCCTAAATCCATCCCAAAAGATTGAAATTGCATGCATTATAAAAATACCTGTTTGCAATAAAAACATCACGGATGACACATTTCAAGACATACAGCGACATGAATCATAATTTAATGTTTAATTTGCAAACTAATAATGCTAAAAGCTCTTGAATTATCTAATTGTGACCTAGCCAAATAGTCAAATTAATTAGAAGTCTAAACTAAACCTATTAACCATCATAACTAGGTGACTTCAATATAGGAAGTTAAAATAAGCAAAACTTTACACGCATTGCACTAAACGTTAAACAGAAAAACCGAAACTAATGCAAACATAACATTTGGAACGAAAAGAACAGAGCTAATAATAAGAAATGTTCAAAAAAATCTGAACCACGATTTCGTTGATAATAACATCAGTAAAAAAACAAGAATGACATTTGAATCACGACTGAATCGGCATCCATGGTGCTGTCAAGGGATGAAGACGTGAAATAGACGTGGAACAGCGGTATGATGCTTTTGACAAGGTCACCTTAGCTGGTTTCGGAAGATTAATGTTTCTAGTAAGGTCAGTAGAGCAATAGGTATCAACGATGTTGTCCGAGTTTATTTAACAACATTTTATGCATTCAAACTCTTATAGTCCATTCAATACAATTTTACTTAGAATTAATTGTTTATGAGTAAAGTGAGAGTCTCACAAAAAAAATCTGAATTATGCAAAGTCTAAAACTGCCTCATACAATATTGAACTTTAAATTTCGTAGACTTGAGTAATAATTATTTATTTTAGACCGCTTTACGTAACAAAAACTGAGTTTATCAAAACTTCATTAACTGTCTAATTAATCTCTTAATTACCCGACTGCCAAGGAAGGATTATGTTTTTCTTAAACGTCTTAGCTATAAGGTAAATAAAATGTACTCTATTTTTGTATCGTGATTGGAAAGGTGTTTTAAATAAAAACTTATTCGATTTAAAGGGTACCATAGATTAACTAGTTAATGGACGATAACAAAAACCTCTTTCATAAAACAACTATTATTTTTCATGTCTTATAACATCAGTGTTTCCACAACCGTTTCGTAAATAAAATCAGATACGGAAAAGTTTGACGAAAACAATCAAGATTTTGATCGACTTCTCGATACATGTGATAGGCCATTAGAAAAATGGGCCATCCTTTCTCCGAGATAGGGTGAATTATGTAATAAAGAGATGGGAAACAAAAAAGAATTCCGAGAGGCAACAAAATGAAGAAATTAACTCGAAATCGGTGAAACAGCGGGACGATAACTTAATCGACTTTTAAGAAACCGGTTTTTTTTTGGGCTAAGATCAGTGCTACCACTCCATTGTTTGTAATGCTGACAACATTTGTGTTATTTGAAGTAAGAATCTTCAAATATCAATTAGACTTAGTTTTACTTTGACTAGAGCTGGCGTGTGCGTATAAATTATCAATTAGTCAGTGTAATAGAATTATAAAATATTCTTGACAAATACTTTATAACCTAATAAACTCTTAACCTTATAGAAATTAAATAAATACTTTGAACTCCTGCAATTGCATATATTCTTTGACATTGGCAGATAATCTTTTGGACTGCCAATCTCAAAGAATTGTTCTTACAAAGGTATAAAAAAGCATGCACACTATGTAGCCTAGTGTATGTACGTATTTATAGAAAGCTGGCGAGCTGGCGGCGTGTTCTCAGAGGGATATTAGGTCGCGCCACCCGGTCGGTCCAAGGATCACGAACGCGTTCTATTGTTTGGTACAGAGTATAAACGCTACGCTGAAGGAATATTAATCCTAAATATAAGAATAAGCTACAACAGAATAATTATTAGTTATTTTTTTAATGAACTACATACATTTTCAATTACAGTGGCAAATAAAATTTTCGTTTTTAGTCCTTATTATTTTGTGTACAAACAGTTTAAGTATAATGTCAGGATGTTTTGATTGATATCGCAAAGCTAGATTATTAATAAATTATTCAACGAAACAGTCGTTTATTTAGGTTATTCATGAGGGACGAAGCTCATCAGTAGCTTCAACCTGTTGAAGCGGTCCATTTAAAAGATTATTATTTTCAATATAATGACCACCCTGATTAAAATTCCAATAGCAAAACATACCAAGTATTACCACTAGCTTTGACTCGCTATCAGTTTATGCCATACCCGCTGTCCCTGACTAAGACAAATTATTATTTTTATAGTACGCAGTCCTCAGATAGATTGCCCGTGATTTGAGGCTTTCAGGATTCTGGCTACGTGAACAGAAGGTCTCTTACGAAGGGTAAGTGAATGTTTTATTACATTTTTAATATTTTCTAAATTAATATTATCTTTTCGGAGAATTTTGAGCTATTCACGCTTCTTATTGCAACTCCTTTAACGTTAGAAAGTCCTTACATTTTCGTTATAACGGATAATTTATAAATATAGGTAGACAAATATACGTAAGAGTACAGCGACTGTTGAAAAACTGCTGCTGAGGAAATCTGTGAACTATGTTATCTACATAAAGCATGGTATGCAACAGTACGATAAAGAATGAGTTGATTTTACATTTTAATCACGATGACGAATTTAAGATCCACAATAATGCAAAACGAAAACAAAACATTTTAAGGTTTTTTCGTTTAAGCTATTTAATTCATCCACGGTTATTTGAAAGCATTATTTGAATTGTAATCCTGCGATCCCTAGAATTAAAAAGAAACAAATATGTTAAGCATTAAAACTTAACAAGGGCTTCGTATTTTAAAGAAGATTCGTTTTATGTACGTCGGTGCATCAAAAATGTTTGAGATTACTTGAAAATTCACCAGAGACCAAATTGCTTGCGAAATTATTTCATTATAATGTCAACCTTTGCATCAAGCAAAATAAGTACTGGTATTTCAAATGTATTTACTATAAGAATTCATTCTGACAGTTTTAAATTACTTCATAGTTTCATCCTTTTTGATAGAATCATTAAACTTATCTTCAAGACTTAATTCTGATACTGTAGATTCTAAATCAAGTCAATTTATAGTAACAGGAAGCTCTATCATTCTAGATTCTTTGATAGTTAATTATCACGATGTTATATAAATGGGATATAAGATCGTAGTGATATCTATAACTTCTGTTAAAAGAATAATAAACCTTCTCATTGTAGAAGAAATGTACATACTTAACTTTTTTAAATAAAGCCGACTCGGAAAAAGGTACTTACTGTAATCTGACTGTAATAACAAATAAAACTAACTATATCAAAAATTGTGTACTTTTGTTTGATATCTCCCTTAGCGGAAATATGGACTAACAAACCATATCGCGTCGAATTGAGAACCATCGCCATTTTTGGATGCGTTTAATTTAACAGATTAAATTTTACATAAACCTATCATGAACACATTTTTGAAGAATTACCATTACTATTTGAAGGTACATAACGGAAGCTAAAATTTCAGATAAGCATTAATTTTAAAACACTTCTCACACATAACATAATTATTATGAGATATCAAGTAAGTTGTCAAGGTTTCACTTATAATTTTTCTTCGGTACATTAATAAAAGGAGGTTCAGACGGGGCGTTTCTTCTGTCATCGTTCTCTCATATTAAATTTATGTTAATAACAAGATAATGCTGAGTGAGCTGGCTTCGGCAGGTCACGGTCCGTTTAATTTGTATAAACCTTTCAACGTTGAACTCTGTGTTGAGTTTTACTTTTGTCTGTAGGTACCATGTATGATTTAATGTTCAGTATAATATTGTGAGATAAGTATTGTTTGGTCAAGATTATTTAATTTTAAAGTTACATTGTTTATTCAAGAAATAGGTGGTAAATTTAATTTTGTAGTGTGTGCTTCTAAGATAAAGTTATTTATTTGTGATATATAAAATAAGGATAGCATAGAATAACATCTAAATTCAGATTCGGTAATTAAATGATGCACACAATTTTAATGCTTATTGAAAATAGCATCAGATAGGTACAATAAATTAAGTCAAAGCACAGATGCTAAGCGTCTAGACTATTACAAAAATTCCCACCAACACTTTCCAAAGATGAACCAACATAAAACAACACCCAGAACAGCACCGAACAAATTTGATAATACAATATGATCGATCATCACCCACGTGCGTGCGTGTAGTGTAATCCATTACATTCTTCCAGTTAATAAAATCCCGTCGAGCCTTATTTACAAAGTGATAGACGGTGATAAGGAAGCTAAAGCCACAGCTACTGGGGTGATGACACATCTTAAGTGATAAGACTTCGATGGCGACGTGATGTCGCGACACGAGTGTAATGTCATTTATAAAATAGAGATAATTTTTAAGGGAATGTGTTAAAAGTGAATAAAAAGTTGTTGCTTGCCAGTGGGTTGAAATAAGTTCATGACATAGATAGTGTAGTTTATTATTGTGTTATTGTTATTTTGAAAGGTGTCTGTTTGTTCTGTGTCTGGGTGTAATTATCTATATATGTATGTATTTATTTACAAAAGAAAAGTAGTATATGTAGTATATCAGTTATCTGACTTCCATAGCACAAGCTCTGCTTAGTTTGGGGTCAGATAGCCGTGTGTGAGGAATAATGTCCCAGAATAATGTCCCAGAATGTCCCAAAATAACTGAAATATTATTAATGTTGAGAAATGAGTAATAGGTGGTAAATTTGTGTATAATATCGTCAAAGGAGATGCAGATAAAACCTAAACAATGATATGCACAGGATATAAAGAAATGGTATATGACATTCTTCAGCAGTCTCCATCTCATTATAAATCCAACAAACAAAACCAAAACTCAAACACTGCATTTTCATTCAAATACCTCAACACTCAACACAAGATAAACAATTTAATACGAACAGCGTGAGCAACAGCCATTTAAGCTATGTTAATAAATAGCAAAACCGTAGAAGCTTCCTCGCGGCGAGAGACTAAACGAGCTGCCATGCAATTAAAGAAAAGTAATGCCACTAGCATAGGTATGTATTGAGGCGAGTAATTAAGACTACCTAGGTATATCTTCATTGGATCGCACGAATCTCGAAAGACCCGTTTCCTCCTGCTATAATTACAGTTAAAGGCATTTTAAAGGCTAGGGTAGTGATGTTAGGTGTAAAACTGTACTTATTCGACGAAATTAGTTCAAAAACTAGCTGTTGATATTGTTGAAATATAATTTGGTTTTAAAATAATACTGTATTAAAAAATCGGGTCATGTAACTTCCTCATCTACTCTTCTATGTACCTACACACATTTAGTAAGCCACTTATAGAAAGAATAATATTTCATTAGGTACATACCTTATCAACTACAAAGATCTTAAAGTTAACAAATTGTTTAAGTTTAAAGTTTACAAAAAGTTTTGACATATTTCATATAGAATCTAATCCAAATTTTTCAAACAATATTGATTCATTATTTATACAAACAAGGTTGTAAATGGAATTAAAAAATAAAATAAAACAATACAATTTAAAGACAAATAATTAAACGAAACCAGCCGTCTCATCTATAACGTCCCACGCAAAGAGATCGTTAATTAAACACGGTGCGAATGTCCCAGAAGACTTCTCATGACTCCATCTTGAAGGAAAATGAGCGTTGTCACGCACCTAACAGATATAAAGTGGCGGGGAAGTGCGTCGCGAATTATCCATTTGGGTCGTCTCGAGCAGTGGGACGATAAAAAATATATCGAGCTATGTAGTTTCCCATCCCTCGACGGTCTTTTATAAAAAAGCCCGCGATCAAACTTAGGATGGATGGAATTGTAACCGTTATTATTTATTGTTTGTGCGATATTTATTATTATTGTCTTGTGGTATATTATTTTATTTTATTATTGTATATTGTATTATATAATAGATCTCACTTATAATGTAAAAATTTGTGTGCGTGAATATTAAAATTTGTTACATTAAATAATGTGATGACATTTTATCCTGGGAAAATATTAGATACTAGCTTTCGCCCCGCGGTTTCACCCACGTTCCCCAGGGATCTTATGTTCTCCCGGGATAAAAAGAAGCCTATGTTCTTCTCCATATCATAATCTATCTGCATACCAAATTTCATCGCGATCGATTCGACGGTTTAGGCGTGAAAAGGTAACAAACAAACAAACTCACTTTCGCATTTATAATATTATAAAGTTAGGATTAGGATATACGAGTCAAACCGCGCGGCACTATTGAATAAATTGATTCGTATTAAAAGTAATAAAGAATTTAATTCAATAGTATATGTACTAAAAGTTAAACTTATTCCATTAGTAGGGTACATTTTAATTAATTAGTATAAATAAATATTGATGCTAGTTAAATCAATCTAGGTTTAACTAATAAATATTTACAGTACAACTAAATGTTTTATTTGATATTCGGATGTTGACTAACGATTTAAATTTTCAATTTAAATTTACAAGTAAATAAATCATTGGAAATGTCCATGCTTATTAACGTAACAAAATATTCAATTAATGTTGAAGTTAAATTGAAATAATTTTGTGATTGTAAAATAATTGTATTGTAGGTAATAGTTATAAAAATTGAATGTAATTTTAAGGTTTATTATTGTTTTATTTAGATTTTGAACAATTATTTTGGATGGGTAAAATGGAAATAATCCATTTTCAATTTTAAAAAGACACATATTCTCGATTTTTTTCTGACGGTAAATAATAGAAAATTTAAGATTATAAAAAAATATTTCCCTGGTATAAAGCCTCTAGTTTAACATATATTTTTTACAAATCTCTTGCATTAAAGAATACAGAGAAAATCTTAATTTAGAATCATCATTTTGCGTTTATCGTCGCCTTAAAAAAAAAGTAATATTCTACATTATTTAAATACTACATAGTTGGATATTATGAGATGGCCTCAAAAAATAAATTCATACATTTCGATCGAGCAAAGCATAAAATTTAGTAAGAAATTGAAATTTTAATCGTAGATTATTTTCTTTTGTATTTTTGTTATAAATAATTATTACAAAATATATATAGTAATTCCAAGTTTTCTATTTTTATTATACGTAGATTATGGTCAAACAAATGACAAGCGACCTTCTTGTTTTTTTTTTCAAGTAACAAAATCGCTGTCCGATTTAAAAATAAATATTATGCTTTTACTATCTCTCGTAATGTAACAAATGTTACACAGATCAAGGGATGAGCAGGAAAATCGTGTTATTTTATTGCCTACGCATCTAATATTACTTTCACTCAATAAGGGAAAAAGTCCCTTTTAAGACGCAGTGATAATTATATTACAAAAAGGCATGAGAAATACAAAAGAAATAAATTATGCTTCATTATTTTTGAGTTAGAAAGGTTGAGACCACGTTGAGACTCATTTTGTATATAAAATATCATCATGTAAATATATTTTTTAAGTGATGAATAAACGTTTATTTTAGAGTCAACTTTACTTGGTTCTTGTTCTAAAATATGCACTTTATTAAGTTTGATTTAAGGTCAAAAGTTCCAAACCATCTTTTCTAATGTCCTCAAGTAGCATATACTTATTAGTCATTAGCTGTACCCCACTGTTCATCTGCGTCATCCATGTTCTCGGGATAAAAAGTAGCGTGTCTTTTTTCCATTTCATAGGCTACCTGAACGCCAAATTTCATCATGATTGGTTATGCCGTTTAGGCGTCAAAAGGTCGCATCATACATCAAAAATCAAATGTGAGTTTGTTTATTTGTTTACTAATCATAGTAAGGTTTGTGTTCCAAAAAGAATTAATGTGAGTGAACGTTATTTGAGAAACTTGTGACAAGAAATCCTTTGATTCAATATAAATACTTTTGGTAAAAAAACCTAAACGTAAGCTTTATTTAAAAAGTCCCCGACGTCACTATCTTGCCAACACAATCAACTACAAGCGCAATTTTATTTGATCAGCTTTGAGCCAGCCGTTCAAATATTGAATTAAAACGTAAGTAGTTTAATCAAACACTCGCCCTCTGGTATCTATTGGAATCGAGACGTAACTAGAGATCTGTAAGGTCAGATTTTACTGTCTTTGGTACGGTTCAATCCGTACTTGGTCATATTATAAAGAAGATTTTAACGTTTTGAATGTCCCAGAATGTCCCAGAATTCACAGTGGGTCACAAAAAATCTATGTAAGTACATGTACATATAAAGTGTAATACGATTAATTAAATTTACAGAGGTCCCTGAAAGCTTACTTTAATCTAATAGAGTTTTGTCAAGCAACTTAGGAATAATTATTCCTACAAACATTGAGGATTGAATTCCTAACCTTTAAGTTCGGAAAGGTCGGGTGTAACTATTATTCGTATTTGATCGAACACCCTCAGGACGGTACGGACAGTTTTATCAGATTTAACTATCGCTTCTCAATCCGTTTTCTGTTTAAGTGTGACTTGTATTCGGTTTTACTTATCTGTGTTTAATCTTACGGTTTAGAAAACAATCATTTTGTGAGTATTTTTCTTTGTTAGACTATTTTTTTTTTTTGTTAAATTATCACAAAATTATTTACTGTCATTATCCAATGCTATACCCGCTATTCATATACATACATACAAAAATTAAAGAATGCATTTTTGATTACCCTACCCATCAACTATGTAATTACAAAATTTGCTTTTCCGTTTTGTTTCATACTGTTTAATATGATATATTTTAGTTAATAAAGTAGGTAACAAGCACCATGATATTATTATATACTACTTAATAAGAGAAAATAAACTGCTCGATAAAAGCACACTGATAAAATCCGTTTGAAATCAGCCTACACATGGAAAATCGTATCAACCAACATCACGTGCCACGTAAAGAGGGCGGCATGAAAAATAAATGACGAAACCGAATAAAATATCCTCATGATGTCAACTCCACAAATGGCCGGAAAATGCGTGCACGAGACGTTGTTTTAAAAGCACTCTTTGCTGCTTTCCTTATTTCATCTGTGTCACACAGAATATGGAAGTTACAGAAGTTCTATTTCCTACAAATACACCGGTTTTTCAATAATTATCCTCGGTCAGCATAAACCATCTCCTTTCTATTCCTTCAAAACTTCTTCTGACTGTATAAGTCACTGTGTAGACTGCTGTGATATTTCGCATATTTTTGACATATACTTACGTTGAAACATCTGTATAAAAATAATATAAACTCTTAACGCAAGAGCAAGTAATTCTACTACCCTACTAATCCTACTATCCTACTAATCCTACTATCCTACTAATCCTACTATCCTACTAATCCTACTAATATTATAACTGTGAAAGTTTGGATGGATGGATGGATGGATGTTTCTTACTCAATCACGCCGGAACGGCTGAACGGATCTGGATGAAATTTGGCACAGAGATAGATATATATAGTCTGGTATAGCACATTAGTTACTTTTTATCATAAGCAAACATAAAATCCCTCGGACCCGCGGGTGAAACCGAGGGGCGGAAGCTAGTCCTAACTTTAATATTATAAATGCGAATGTGAGTTTGTTTGTTACCTTTTCACGCCTAAACCGCTGAACCGATCGCAATGAAATTAGGTAAGCTGATAGCCTATGGTATGGAAAAGGATACATGGGCTACTGTTTTTTTTCAGGAACGAGGGTGAAACCGCGGGGGACAGCTAGTACCTAATATTATGATGGTAGAGTCACTTTCAATTCATTCGGTGATTATATATATTGTCTACCTATTTAAAAACGTAATGATAACTCTATTTAAAAAAAAGTCTACACTGCTATTTCTTTTTTTCAAGATTCATTTCCTTTACTTCCGCTAAGCTCAGCTCTTTTTTTATTAACCCCATGCGTACTTTATGTTAAGTGAGAGCAAGTACGTGGAATTTGGTTACCAAATGATTGTAAACGCTTAGGTATAGCTGTTTTGTGGAGGGTTACTGAGAGATTATGAGTTTGATCTTCACGGTGAGTAAAACAATGGAACTGAGTTGACGTCTTGATGAGGAATTTGTCGATAACTTTTACTATTTAAAATAAATTGGCAATAATTCAAAAATGTGATAAAAATTGCGTTGAACCACAATCTTACTATGGTAAGTGACGATGGGGCCGAAGGTGGTAAGCAAACAAAGCCTAGAAGGAACTGGCTCACAAGTCCAGCTGCCGGAACACACCGGTAGATAGGTAGGTTGTTCCCGGCAGATTTTCTTAATGAATTAAAATTTATCAAACATTAAGAACCAACACTTGAATAATATTTCAGATAAACAACAGAAAATTTATTAGAGAAATTGAAATTGATAATACTAAATAACAAACAAACGATGGATCACCGTCTTGCTATTAGAAACTACCTAAATAACTCCACATTGATAAAGCTACCTGAACAGGAGTACGCCAAACCCATCGCTCGCTTATAACTCGAAATAGATCATGCATCAAAATGTCAACATGGTGAGTAGGGATCGAATAGAGAGAATAAAAATGACATAGCCACCCCGCCTTGACAATTTGCTTCGGTCAAAATGGATGACATATAGAATCGATTGCGAACAATATTTCTTCGAATGTGTGTCAGTTTCCGCACGGTTGGTTTCGAAGCGTGGAAACTTGGAATTAAAGTGCAGATGCCACGATAAAATATAAATGTTAGAAGGAATGTAGCATTTCATAACGTATTCAAGAAACTGTAGATGAACAAACTGCATCGTACTTGTATAATAGTGGTTACTTTAATTACATAGTAGTGCAATATAATGATAAGCTTATGGGGATACAAAAAAAATCTGCAAGATAACATCTTATAGTTGAGAGCCAACATAAAAAAGTTGATGACGTTTCTAAACAAATGGCTTCCCATCATAGCTCTGGCTTAACAAGACCGAGACCATTAAAAGCATCTGCGGAGACCACTTGAAATCAATAGAGAAACCGTAGGTCCATAAATTATACTTAAATAGATACTAGTTAGTTCAAGTAGCCACTCAAAGCAGGTGGACGAATCGCGATGTTTAAATTTAAATTTAATCAATAGACCTTTGAATATAATAACGGCAGCGTCTAAAGTCTAAAATATTTTATAGACTTTTTATGAGCACGTTGTAAATTGAAAAGTTGATATATTTTGAGAATTCATAATGTACGAATGCTGTGATTTATTTTATGTATGAAATTAATTCTATCAAAGAGAATTTGTATAGAATATCAAATTACCATTCGAATGATTGATTGAAATTTATAGATGAGACTATTTTAAAATAAGAAGTGAACTACTTTTTAAAAATAAAATTAGTTACTGATATTCTAATATGACCTAATGGGTAAAGGTTATTGACCAAAATCCTAGTAGTAGTAGTTTAGCAAATATAACAACATTTAGTAATGTACAAAAAAATAAACACTCACGCAGACAACGCAAGAAGAGTAAAAAATGATAATCCCATTGATATAATTCTATCCAAAACATGGACGGAATAATCAAAAGGAAAAGAAACATCAGCCGGTCGATTCAACAATAAATATAGCTGGGAGAAGCAAAGATATTTATAAAACTAGCTAAGCCCATAACATCGGTTCGTTCCATCCATTCATATGATTCCATTGTTGTCTTGTCAATAAAATGTATATCGAACACAATCGTTATTTGTTGTCATTTATATTTTATGCGAAATCTTTGGATTACGAACAGTAAAGGAACTTCCGGTATATTATGGAATGACAATGGTGACATCCACTAACTGACAGAAGTTGCGTTGAGGCAACCAACCGCAAACATTTTTTGAATAAGAGATGTCATAAACTGTCGCTTCATTTGTTACTTTTAAATGTATAGGAGAAAAAATTGTTACTGGCATATTAAAATGAAATTTGTAATCTTGAAGAGAAATTATTATATTGGAAAAAAGCTGTTTTATTATTAAATTTCTTTATAAAAGTATATTGAAAGTTATTTCTAGTAAAACAAACAAAAATATAAATAAAGTCAAATAATTGAGTATGAATTTTGATGTAATGTTAATTCAGAAACGAGCTATGATAAATATGTCAAAATACGAAACGAAGTTGAAAAATATGTTATCAGTGCAAAAATAAATATGATTCTAAATTACGTAACACAGTCAATGTTACCGGAAAAAATATAATCTGAAAAATAATATTATGTATCGAAAACAAACAGGTTTAGTGAAATCAGATCTTTCACTCACTTCGATTTTAGTCAAAACACAATCAGAATGGCCTTTTGTTAGCAATCCACTCTTGTGGGTATCATATTTAGGACGGAGGGATGAAAGAAGTAGGGTCCACATAAATATTTTTTGCAAATCCATGACTTGGCATTTATTTGTGATAAAAGAAATGTATTTCTGAGGATTAAAATCTTTGTTAGTAAATCTGTACTTTTTCGTATACCTAGTTATTTATTCCTGCTCTTTTCTTTCTATATAATTATATTTATTATTTAGTTATACATACCTTCAACCAACAATAGAACTTTGTACTATTTTCCCTCCTATTTTTTCCTATTTTTCTCCAATAGGTTTCCTATTTTTAAGTTTACCAATGTGAAATGATCTGCCACTGATTGCATTTATTCCTTAGCCTATGGATTAAAAATTAGGTAATATGTAATAAAACCCTTAGGACAGGCGTTTTGTAAATCAATAATTTTATTACAAAATAAATCGACAACAATAACAAAGATCAATCAAATTTAGTACTAATTTAGGTTGGTTATAACTTAAGCCTGTTGGGAACCGTGCACATCGGCAGCAGTGGGAGGAAATTCTGTCTAATATAGTTTGTATTTTAAACTATTTAATGTAAATACTTGTAAATAAGTGATTTAATTCATACTTTAGCATCATCTGTAAATCCCTCTCCAATATCAATGACGTACCCATTCTTGTTTTATCAATATCTTTTTTATTCACTACATACAATAAAATCTTGCGAAATGAGGACAAAAGATAATGTGCTGCCCCCGATAGCAAATAAACAGCATGATACCGAGGAGTCGAGTTACATGTGTCGACTCATACGCACACATTATACTTTCATAGAATATGAACCCTTTTGTATAGAAGCTATTGAGATCTCAAACCTGTCTGAGATTTTATTACTTAAGATTTTTCTGTAGTTGCTTTGGATTTAGTTCTGTTTGTTATATGAATATATTTGATATGATGACATTGTTTGCGATTGTTAGTTTTTTGTTGAGATATCCACGCTTTTTGCAACGTTTTTTCTTACTTAGTCGTGAAGAGCATTTAGCTTAGGCATTCATAGTTTTAAATTATGTGTAAGACAACTCACAATAATGGTGTAAATAAAATCATGCGTAAAAATTACTACATAATAGATACTACCAAAGTATGGACACGTTATGAAGTCAGTTTTGATAGGAAAGAATTTTACCTTACCTCACTATGTTTGTTTCATTTTGCACATAGATATAAGCTGTTAAATGTAGTCTATGCTTAGTTTTAAAATTTGTATTACATTCATAAATACTGCAACGACACTATTAAGTTCACACCGTATATTAGTAAAATGTGATAAAACAAGGCAGATTGAAGTCAGACCATACAAATACGTAATTTACAAACAACTTGGATTCGGTTCTAAACAATAATAGACGAGATTGGGCCAAGTCTGTACTAAGTGACGTGTGAGAATTTAGCTCTGTTGCTAGTTGTAAATTGTCTGTGAATGATAATTTTTGTGGAGGTTTTATTGATGTTAACGTTGTGGTTTTTTAATTTAAATGCAAGTGATAATTATATTGAATGGTATAAAGGATAAAGACACCTAAAATAACATTATAAATAATTAATATAATATAACATTATGAAATTAACAATAAGTTTTCTTGAAAACATCTTTAAAACAGAATTAATAATTAAATTATTTTTACGTTACAGTTTTGATTGGAAATTTTATAGGTAGATAATTTTTCTCCCGCTTCTAATGAATTTCTAAGAGTGCGGTAACTCTAGAAGGTAATAAATTAAGTGGCTTTATTTTTTCATCATCATTAATTTATTCCTAACTTAGCTTATAATTTAGATTCATAATTACATATCAACAAGTTAAGATTATTTTAGAACGAGCAGCTCCATGGAAAAATAATTAAATAAGCGTCGCTAATAAAAATAAGTTTAGATAAACAAGATTCTATATAGATAATTGTTTTAGCCATTAGCAGACCATTACCATAGACTAATGCATACCTCCACCAACTCCCTTTCATATCTTCCAGTACTATGGTATATAGTACTTCAATAGCCATTTCATATCTGCACATTGCGTATCTATGGCATGTATTTCACCCGACAAAAGCCTAGGCCTGGGTTGAGTAAACAAACATCCTGGTCCCAAGAGTCTGGTTACGCGATATTGTGTTTCAGTTCCGATGCTTTACCCTTTTATACTATGTTTAATATTGTGTTTAAGGGTGATGTTGTTGAGGATTAAAGGTACCTACTTAAGCTGTTTTTGAATTATTGTTCTACTTTATTAACTAGGTATTGAAGAACGAGTAATTACATCTACTCAAAATATAAATCTTATATTAAAGGTTTCTCATCTTTAAGATCTCATTTAAATTAACAAAAGTTTATATAATTTAATAAAAAATATATAAGGATAGAACAAGGTATGAGTGCTTGATTTTTTTAACTACAGTAGGTAGGTATATATATAAAAGTAGAAATTGACTGACTGACATATCAACGCACAGCTCAAACCGTTGGTTCTAAAACACATTTTTCACACAGGTTTTCTTATAGGTATAAGTAAGCATTCGGTAAAAAGTGGTTTCCTAATGGATAAAATAGGGGATTGTGGATGAAACCGCGGGACTAGCTACTATTATATAAAAGAAGAAACATCTCCGTTCTATTGTAAATACTACATCTATATTCTATTGTACGCATTTAGGTATTCTTTCATCTTTATACAGCTCTCGAAAATGAAGAAATAGTTTCTCCTACAGCTACGGAGTTTCAGGTAACCAAACGGTTTTTTACGAGCGGCCTGTCCTTTGAATCTCGTTTGAGGGTTAAATTCGCTTTCACGCTAAATCGGTCCGCGAAAGAAACCCCTTTGAATTAGTATAACGAAAAAAAGTATTTTCTTGTTTCTTACTGACCCGAGAACGATTTAAAAAAAGATTTTTAGTGAATTAAGCACGAACGCTTGAGCGCGACTGGTGTAATCCCATTAATTCGTTTTTAAGTAGATTATTTCTTATTGAGATATCAACCGAAGGGATTGGGATTTTGGATTTATGAGGCATGATATTATTTTGAAACAAATTACATTGTCATCATCCTAAATTTTATAGACGATAAATTGCGTTTACATTTAATAGAAAATGACTAATATTGAGGTCAGTTTAAGATATAATTGATAAAAGATAGTAAATTGAACGACCTAAGTATATCCACATTGATAATTCTGGTTGTCCAAACGCTCTATGAAATAACTAGCTTCCGCCCCGTGGCGTCACCCGCGTTACCGAGGGATCTTGAGAGATAAAAAGTATCCTATATGTTAATCCAGAGTATATTTTATGTGTGTGCCAAATTTAATCCAAATCCATTCAGCCATTACGATGTTGTGTGGTAAAATACATCAAAACATACAAACTTTCACATTCATAATTTTAGTAGGATATTGTAAGTAACTAAATTGAACAACCAAGATGATTTAAAAATGAAAATCACCACAAACCCCTGCAAAGACCTTAATTCATTACTCAAATGCTGCAGAAATAAAACAATGAAAGCCAAGACAAAACACGGTAACAAAAGCGATCTACCGCGGGAAAGGATCACGATTACTACCACCCTGGCTGGTCTGAACTCGTGATAGACTTACTGAGTGGAAGTCACGAGGTAGATTTATAAACTGTCCACCCTTTATAAATCGGCAGTTTAAATATTTATTGCTGATAAAATAACGATAGATCACTCTATTTGTTTTGGAACGGTATCACACCGTAGTCTAATATCAACATAATATAATATTATAACAAAATAGCTTTTCAGCTAGGTAGCTACCTACCTCTTTCTTTCTTTGTTTGTTTTATTAATAATTTAATCCGGTATAGCGGATATAATCATTTAATAAAATAATTGGCCGTACAAGCCAACATGTGCAACATCAGCAACATGGTATTTTTAAACCAACATTTAACATTTTGATCTCCCATGGGAAACAAAAGGATTTTACCTCCATCTTGACATATTCCAATTACGTTTCGGAAGAGTTTGGTATTCCATTGTGGAATTAAAACTAAATAAATGGTTAAATATAAAATACCTCCAGTCTTGGAAATAATTATACTACGTTTATTTTTTAATTTGGTTTCAATTGGAAGTAGCCACCATTATCAGACTAGCTCCACTTTACCATATTATTGCATTGTCATTCAGTTCATTTTTAAAGTTTCAATAAGCTATTCATACTCAGTTTATTTCAAATGATAATGAAGATATCAATTTATCAATCATGTTACGGTGTAACAAACATTCAATATTAGTCACGTCTTCACAGAATAACGGTGTAACCATACCGTACACTATGACGACTTGAGAAATGTTGACCACTCGCTGAGAGCGCTTTGTATTGCTTATTGTCTTTGTAACATCGGACACAAAAGTCTCAATGGCCCTTCAGTCTCACCAACATTAATTTTCTTTTATCCAACATCATCTACAATCAAATGTATACCTTCTACCATTACTTTAAGGTCACATATAACATTTTTGACAACTTACTCATCCTCCATGTTAATGTTGTCAAAAACACTTGTAGCTTGTCATAGTTGTCTGTTAATTTGGATTGTTGCATGTGGGTACCTTTTTTATAATACGCAGAAAAAGTTTTCGAGTGTTGGCTAGAAAAAGAAACCGAATGCTTGTCTTTATTGCATTGATGGATGTGTATTGTCTTTAAATTCTTGTATTGTTTGTAAATTTCGAAGATGGTCGACAAGAACTCGATTTACACATTGAATTTCATGTTATGAGTTCAGACAAATGTTTATTAAAATTCTTATTTTTTTTTATTGAAAAACATTTTGAAAAGCTTAATACACATGTTAGATTTCATATTATACTGACACTAAGTTGTCTAGTATGAGAAATGGTAAAATTATTAGTTTTCTAATAAATCATTTTGAGGTTTTCTGTTTGAACTGGAAGCAGAATTTTCTCAATATGATTCTGTTATTGCGATATATACTGAGAGTACATAATGATCAAAATTTATGCTACTTTTCACTAAAAAGGTCAGACTAGTGAATCAAAAATCACATAAAAGGTAGGTATCCCTTTATCGAGGTATCGTATAAAATATAAATCCTTTAAAAGGCAGGTAAATTAAATGTACATTCGGGGCACGTAACTGTTACATATATTATCGATACAAATCTAAACCAAAGAGCCCAAAAGTTTGTTTCGAATACTAATAAGCCGTTAGAAAGGGAGCGCTTGATGTCGGCATCAAAGGATATCTTTGCTGGGGTACGGAAACTGTTCGTATCGGTTTAAAGTTTTCAGTTACAACTATGTAGGGTTGTTTATATTGGAACTCGTGTAGTGTATATTTGTAGGTTTTTAGTATATTTATGTTAGGAATAATTGAAACGACATCGAAACTTGTTGCTGTTAATAATATTGGTAGAACTGGAATTTGAAGTATGTATGGTTGAAAATGAATTGAATTTTAATGAAATACTACTAATAAGCACAAATACTACAAGCATGTGAGAACCTTTATTCTCTTAAGGTATATGAGTACCATTTCCACTACAGGCAACTGTGTTTAAACTGGAAATCCATTGCCTAGCTTGAATTTTTATATATTTCTAGATCCTCTCCATATTAGTTCTACTTTAGTTTACAAATATTTAAAGCTATGAAACATTAACGATAAAAATTTAACGACAAAAAAAACGTAAAAATAAAACAAGTATTATAGATTCTGCGAACCGTACCGCACATGGTCGTGATGCAGCCGCGATTATCTCAGATGGAGAGATAGATATCGTCGGCGAAACAGACAGTAATGTCTTCATTACCCGACGGCCAATTGATTCGGTGTAACCACGGGAATAACGCTGTGGTGCGACGAATGATTGGTTTATTTATTTTTTAGTTTTTATTTAAGCTACGGCTAAGGTTAAGTTCTTTTGATCGGAAATTTAATGAGATTTGTGGTACTTAGTTTATGTGTGAAGGTTTATTTAGTTTTATTTTTTAATATGAATTCTTGATTGTCTTTTTGCTCCAATAAATAATACATGAACCCCTAAATTCAGCATAAAAAAAGTTAATTACATTCCAATAGAGCATTTTTATGTAGGTATTTCAAATTGTGTTTCATTAAAAGACAATTTAACAATGACTCTATATGTAACATCAGTAAAAATTATTAAAACATTAGCATCTATAACAGTAACTCATTTACACATTTTCTATCAAGTAACAGAGCTTTATTCAAAAGATTATCATTACATTCTAATCTGGTATTTACAATGCAATAAGTATGTCAAGTGATATGCCATCCCATACAAATACTCGCCTATTAATACACTGTCAATGAGGAGTATAGGAAATTAGACAATTCATTAAATCTAATTGTCTTTTGTGACTCAGCGTTTTAAAGTAATGAGAGATAACAGAATGTGGTCAAGCTAGACATGTGTGGTATTTCCTTTCAAAGACAATTATTTTCTAATGAACCGTCATTATTGCAGTTACGGTTTTATTTTTGTGGTTTTCTAAAACTTAGAATATATTAAAATTAAGACTTGTAAGGTTTTACATTAAAAAATAATTAATGATGAAGCTCAAGAAGACTCAGGATTTAACAATGTAAATTAGCGTTTATTCGCTAACACATTCAGTGTTGTATCAATTAGCATTTTTTTTTTATTTAGTCACCTTATAATACACAGATACTTTTGCAAATAACACCTAATCTGAAAACAGACATTAAATCTAGAATGGATAAAGAAATAAACATTATTCCTTACCAGACGCATAACGCTTATGGAACGCTTATTTTGCATGTAAAATTCAAATTTTAAGTATTAGTTAGAGAAAATGGGCATCCCTTACCAATGTACTAAAACCAAAACTTACCTAATCATATTTCACAATATTGAAATGCTCATCTCTGTAATTTGAATTCTAATATTTACTTTCCTCAATTTCTAGTTAACATCATTTGACAATTTAAAATAGTATAGGTACTATTACTAAGTACATACATAAACACAACATTACTTAGAAGCTCTTAATCTTGAGATAGCTTCCTCCAACAGGTTGATAAATAGTAAGACTTATCCCAAGGCACTCAAGAAGACGATTCTCGGGACAACGCGAAACTCTGAGTCAAATGCAAATTAGGTTAACCTTTTTTAATTCAGTGAGCGTTAACTTTCAACACGGGCCAAACGAGCACTCCTCTTATTGAGTTAGTATTTAAGCTAAAGATTTATTCAAAACAGTACAGCCGTTTACGGACGCAACACCGTACATACAAATGAAGCGGCGAGAAATTTTGTCGGTTGCTGATACCTTCATCTTCATTTTTGGAAGTTTGTTTCTTTTTTGTTTTACTTTTTCATTTGAATATCTTTTGTAATTTGTGAATGTTTATTCAGTATTTCTTTTATGGAGACTAGACTTTTCTTTGTTGCGAAACAATTGATTTCACTGAGGAATTTTCATTACTTAGTGAAGGTATTTTAAAAAAGTATTTGTACTTAGTATTCAACGTGTTTACTGTTAACTTTTGTTTGTTCCTTGTGTGACTCATTATTTAGAACTATTAAAGATCATCGTCTAAGTTTTTTACTATTAGCATCGTTCCCTTACATAGCTTCTACATTTTTAGTAGCACCATTCACACCTTTATTATCATATGAATACTCTCAAATAGAAACTAAAAAACAACGTTAGTCATACGTTTCTTTGAGAATACCGCTTCCACGCTCGTTTCGCTTCAACCGGACGGACCTTACAAAATGGCCGCTTAGTATTCAAAGAGCACATGCTTCATAATTCCCTTGCTGCTTAATACGGCCTCACACTCGACCACCGCAATTCAAAACCAAATTGAAGACCCCCCATACCTCCCCGTTCTATAGAAGAAATGGATTGAGCAAGAAGTTAGTTACGGGTAAAGGCAGGTCAGCTTACACGGGACGTTTTATCTCATACTTGCCCTCATCTCTTTGTTTCACGAAAACGTGATATAAAAGATTAACTTATTAGTATTCGAGCAAGGGACGGATCAGATGGTTGGTACTGACGCTATGCGAGGAGCGCATAATGTTTATTTCGACTGAGATGACAAAGCTTTATTTGAAACGATGTCGATTCGGTTTGCGTTTGTGAATTTCGAAGTAGATACGTCTCAAGACTTAAGAGATTTGCAAGAGTTTGAGACGACATTGAAAATAAATTTTAAAGGAAACTTTTCAATTTCGTTGTATCCATAATATTAATTGTAATTAAAATAAAGGATCCCGGATTTTCTAATGCTTCATTCATTGTTTTCATTTGGAATTTATTTGTTGTATTTTGATTCCCTTTGAATTTCTATTTTAATTTGATTACGATCTTAGCATGTTACAAGTGTTAGCTTAGGTGAAGATTAAGTACACGAAGCTTGAAAGGAAACGGGGTCTTAAGTAGAAATACCTGAGCACATCAGAAAGATTTCTAACTTGAAGTATTTCATGTGCCAAGTATTATGTTAAATAAAATAAAAGCATAAATTAATTCAAAATATATTTATTTAAATCTCAATAACACTTAAATAGATAAGCGCTGCGTTATCAGCAGAGAGCCTCAAGCGGCGCAAATATAGTAACATAGATACAAGCTATATATTTGAGCCGTTTGAGGTTGAAACTCTGGGTCCATGGAGGTCGAGAGCTCACCATCTTTATCGCGAAATATCCAAACGCCTGGTCGAAGCAACTTGTGACCAGAATGCTGGCTTATATCTTGGTCAGAGAATCAGCATAGCCATCCAACGTGGCAATGCCCCCAGCATTTTGGGTACGCTGCCTTCTGATAGCGACTTTTTAAATTTAGACTATTTTATATGAGCTTCATACTTTTAAGTTTTCTTTTTGTCCAGTGGATTTAAGCATAAATTGAATTTGATAAAAGATTAAAAAATTGGTAGCGTATATTTTTTTAAATATCAAGTTTATATTTTCATGTAGGTATCTAAAACATTTACAAAAGCCACCAAACTCCATATACGTAGCAATTACTTCAAAGTTTGTACGTTCAATTACATCAATTACTTCAAAAACTTCTCGTTTAGCATCGATGTTCAAAACAACTAAAACAATAAATATAAAACATTCGAAAACATTTTCATTTCCGTATACACAAAGAATATTTCATTTTTAATTGAATTAACACTCACTGGTGAAGTGCAGCAGTCAACATTGTACTTTTAAAAACGGTTCTCAAGAAAACTAGTCAACAAATAAACGTTCTCAAACTCACCCTCATAAAAAACCGTTATTGGAAACCTTGGTGTAGTGCAAAAAATGATCCTTTATGGTCTTATATTCGTTTCACCTTCTTTTTAATTGATTAATTTTTCAGAATAAAATATTTTTTTTACTTAGATATTTTATAGTTCTTCGTTTTATTGCTATACTCAGTCCAACAATGTTTCTTAAAAATTTTAATACCAAACCAGTATATTTTACAGTAAAAATGCCAAATATCCTCAATGAAATCACTGATTCTAAATACAAGTAAAGTAGGTTCTTTAATTATCCTACTCTTCTTATTGCATTTCCAAAATAAAGGGCAGGACGTACTAGACAATTTCAAATGCAATATTTTAGTCATGTAACAAAATTGTGTGATTGGCCACACAAACTGACCATATAAAAAATCATAACCAATCAAAAAAGTTATCTAATTTATCTGACGCCAAACGCTGTATTGTTAAAAAATACAAGAGAATACACTGTAGCAATCAGTGCCAGCGGCAAAACTTCGCTTATAAAGTAACACAGATGTCTGAAAGTGCATGGATATGTCCAAAACGGGATGTAGGGAAGCGGACGTGAATAATTTCATAGGCTAGTACAGACTGTGGCGTACGATTGCCAGGAACGGCGTGAGCTCGCTTAGCGTCACGACTGTTCATCGATTTAGTTCGAGTTCTAGATGAGAGACTATCAACATTTTTGTCGTCATTATAATCATTAAAGAACGGAGTCCAATGCATTGTAACTAAATATGCTCCACTACACCATCCTACTATAGTTATCAGAGTATACAGCGTAAGACAGTCCCGATGTCAAAAAATTGTCTGCATTTTTTTCTTAAATGTTATATTAAAGTTTTTCGGCCAAGACACATACAATGCAAGGAGGAGGATCGTCATTAAATTTAACTGAGTTAGAACAGAAAGATTAAACTCCGGAAAAATCACTTAATAAGACATTCTATAGAAGAGAATGAAAGAGCATTGATTAATGCAGCGGTTAATTGGCTACGCGATCTGTACTGTATGGTATTCTAATGGGAAAGATACTGGTGTTATAATTTTTTACTAAATATCGCTCATGGATGAAATAATCTTTTGAAAAGCGAATTAGGGTAAAATTAAGATAATATTGATGAAAAACGTAACTCAGAATATGAATAATGTTATATTAGAGAACAGCAGAATGTCAATTGTCAGCTATAAAAAAAGACAAATATTAAATTAAAAACAGACCAAGTCAAACTTTTTTAATTTTCTAATATCAAAATTTTGAACATTAATAAAGAAACCTTAATAGCGACAAGCTTAGGAAAGGAATAACTACAATGAATTATCCACCATAAACTGATCTCACTTGGTTCATTGAACTCTTCAAAAATCAACTGTTTACTTCAAAATTAAGGAGACAACACGGTCCAAATTAAACTGGTAGCGATAAGATTATTATCAGTAAAATCTTTAATTGAAACTTGATACCTAAGTTGTTCTGTTTTATAAAACTCAACAAGTTAACGTTTGTCTACGGAATTTTTGACAGTTATGGATGCGTAGTTTAATTTAATTTATGAATTATGTTTTAATTTTAATTGCTTGTAGCATAACAGAACTGGTACTAATGTTGGTAGGAATGGTTATAAAGTTTGATTTATTTTACCTACAACATATTAAACTGGAATCGTTAAAATATTTTGTCCATTTCAGGGACATAGTAATTGTAATTTGTGATTTTTTATTATTGTAAAACAACCTATAAACCATGTTTATTACATTATATAGGATGTATTGTATTCAGCTATAATTTAATGGTGAATACTGACCATGTAGTTAAAGGTGGTGAGCACTCTATTACCTACTTATCGAAAAACTAACGATCGAGCAAAAAACAAGTTACTTATTGATAAAACGTTTTAATATTCATAACGAACCTATTAAATCACCAAAAACAATTTAACAACAAAAGCACTCCCATTTAAATGTTAATGTAACCAAATTTTATCTTGTTCCGTAATATCATGGAGTCGTATTGAAAATTCATAATTTGGCAAGCGTACCGCTGAAGGCTGTAATGCCTAGCTGATAAGGATGTGTGCAATTTACTTTATACCTCCGCCTGAGGAGTTTCAAGGGGAAGCAGAAATAGCTCCGAAGGTTTATCTATACGGTAGCTTCGAGTGCTTTATCGAACCTTAATGTTATTGGGTCGTGTGTGTAATACGTTGTTGCTGAGAGTTGATTTAGATCTTATACAGGTCAGTTTGTATTTTGTTAGTTTAGAGCAGCTAGTCTATTCGATTTATCAATTGCATCTTTTGTATTGGGTAGTTTGTTTACATACTCCGAAATAAGGAAATGCGAGTATTTTTGAAATTATAAGACACAACCGATGTGTTCTGATTGCTACACTTAAGAGCTAGCTTTCTTCTAGGCATTGTATCTTACTACCTTTAGCCATATCAAGTGAGATTATAGTCTTATCTTGTATTTTTCCGGGATAAAAAGCCTATAGCCTTCCTTGATAAATGGGCTATCCAACACTGAAATAATTTTTCAAATCGAACCATTCCTTCCTGAGATTAGCGCATCCAAACAAACAAACAAAGTATTCAGCTTTATAAATATTAGTATAGATATAGATAATGGCTGAATCAATATTAATATAGCTTGGATTAAATTACAGTGTTATTTTTATCCTAACTTAAATTTCTCTAGGGTAACAGAAACTAGGACCAGCATGAGTAAAGCCAACTCAAATTCTTCATTAAAAAGGTTATAAACAAGGAACCAGCAATCAATTAAACACCAGTAGTATAACCGAAAGTACAACACCATAATACATGTAAAGCAATAAAGACAAACGTGTAATTGAAGTCTAGACTCCAGGCAGGGATCATCAATAGACGATATCATAAAACAAACTGACGTCTTTCCACATCGTCTGCGGGCATCGGCCACCGGTAGTCCTGATAAATTTCTAGTGAGGTTACAGAAGTAGGTACAAAAACTGGATGAGGTTAGATCATTTTTAATTGTAAATAAACTTAAAGGATAGTAAATGTGATGATAGAATATCATGTTTGGTAAACAGATGATAATTTGTGATTTAGAATTTAATATGAATAAGAGTGAACTAAATTTATTAAATGAAAATGAAATTATTTACTATTTGAAAGACTCGAAAAATCTTTGTAAAGTAAGGGTATTACATAAATATAGGTCATATTGAATTAATAAATTGAACGGAAACGTCAATTGCTGAAGACAATCTTAATCTAATAGATAACTAACCATCAAACCTTTATTTATTTACAACAAGTATTTACAATCAATGTATAAAATACAAACTAAGATATAGAAAATATCATCAAAGCCCTCGCTGCTGTCGATAGGCAAGGTTCCCAACAGGCTGGCAGCGTTCCCTTTTTGGATGGCCAAGCATATGCGTTGACGGAAAAAGTTCCCAGCCCGTCGGTCTCCCGAAGCCTCTATGAGCTTCGATGATAAAATCCGAGCAAATCGGCGAGCCTCGAACCCCCACGAACCCAAGGTTTCAAATGATTAGTTCATGTGGCAATCCATGCACTACAAAATTATATTAATTAAAATCAGCAAATTTATTAGAATCACTAGAAGTTTAATCACTTAATCTAGTTTAACTTTATATCCCTGTATATTTTCTAATATATCAGCTTGGAGGGAATGGATTTTATGCAAATATACCACAGTAATTGCACTATAACTCGAATGCTCGTTCATTAACGTTGCAGTTCTTGCGATGGCTAAGTGCTGGATTTATAACTCTTGCACTACGGTTTTACGTTGCGATAGTGGGAGTAGTATGTTTTTGTCGGTTTTATTAAGAATTTTATTTATTAATTAATTAAACAAAATCCACACATTTATTATATACGACTCTGGTTACTGGTTTGCATTAAGTAGTTACATTCTTCCTATTTTTATTCATACTTTCAAGAATTATTTTCATAGTATGTAATAGTAATAATAGATCTTTATAATTTACCACCATTCAAAAATTGATATTAAATCAAATCCCAAACATCATTTTTTAAAACTCCAAGAAATTACAAAAGAATCTTAACACTCGTAACTAAAGACTGTATCGAATTTTTAAATTTAATGGCCTCTCTTCTATGTGGTTTTAGCTTAGCAATGCTCGTTACATACGTCACTGGTTGCCGAACCAATTTATGCTATGTTAAAGCAATGATTTTATTAACCGTTATTGCAATGCGGGCATGATTGCCCCATCAATTGTTGAACCAATTTGCGTCAGTGCTGAAAAGGTTAGTTAACACTGTTTTATTGCATTGATTAAACTAACAGTTAATCTTTGGGAAACAAAAAATATACGTACTTACTAGTCACCTCTTCTGTATTACCACAGGTATTACTATCAATGGAAAGAGAGTATTGGAATAAAGTATTTTTGTAAAATCATTTCAACCCTTCTAATAAAATTATTAAAGTGAAAGTGAGTTTGTCTTCAGTTCGTGATGTAGATATCTTGAACTACGCAGATAATTTTCTATCCCAAAATCTCAGATGTAACCACGGGGGTCATCTACTTTAGAACTAAAGTCAGCTCATAACAAACTATGAATGTCATGTAAATTACAGATCAAGATTATTATTATACAGATAGGTTTAGTACCTAAAGGTAAATTTGAATCCTAACTAGACATACAAAATAATAGACATAAAAATAACAAGCTACAATAAAAATGGTTTCCTTTGATCTCATTTAAACCCCAGTTAATCCACGGATAATTACAAAAAACAGGTTTGAAAGGACTTGATTTTATTAAGACATTAGTAGAATTATGTGTCTCGAATCAGCCTCCGTACCATAGTATCATTAAGATACTTCTTGTTTATGTTTATCTCTTTTCAGCAATCCATTTATATTCTGGTGAGTTCCAGCAGTCGCACTTGGGAGCCAAAGTTCAGATTGAGAAACCCATTGTATAGCTAATGTTCATAGGCGACGGTGGCCACCGGTTTACACCTGTAAAACCAACCGGTAGTACAGCTGCCTTTTTAAAATTGTCAGAAAAGTAAAAGTAGTGTCAAAGTAGTCCGATATGTTCGATTGATACCAACATAATAGCAATCATAGTAGATGCACTTACATATCTTGGGTTTTATACAGTCTGATCTAAAATAATCTTGGGGCCTTTCATTTATCCTGGTATTTCTTGTCTATAGACGACCGTGGCCACATAAAATCAGTTGGACACTTGCCAGAATTAAAAAAAAAATTGTCTGAAATAAAAGATTCATAAAAGTTACTGGTATCATGGTACGAGGACTGATTATATTGTTTTTCACTGAACTGGATATAATTTATTTAATTACCCTCACGAGAAACCAAGCCTATTACCTGTGCCGTTTATAATTTAAACCGTGAAAGATTTTAATTAAGGTGTTGCCGCAGATGTTATCGTTTTACAAATGGCGTACAAAAATTATGAAACTGTATTACTTAGTGATTTATTTTATAGAAAACACATTAATTTATGACAACGTACCTAAGACATTTACGCTATCGTAGACTTGACTAGATATTGAGGGAAATACAAATCTAGACTTTAAATAACTAAAAGAATCAATAATTTGCTTATTTACAGACATAAGGTTTTTGTCTCAGAACCAAAATTGGAGATAACGCTAAAACAATCAAAAGCGGTTCTCAGCCTAGTTGTTTCCACTTATCTTTAAATAGAAAAGTTTAAGGTAGAACAAGTTGCTTTCTCAAACATGGGCCATAAACCTGTTGAGTTTATTTGCCTATTTGTTGGATTTGGTCTTAGTAGGAGGAATTGCAACCATAATGTTTTTAAGTTATCTATTACTGAATCAAGTAAACTCTCCTGTAGCACCTACGCCACTTAATTTTTCACTCCACAAAACTCTAATTTACCATTAAGGAAAATTTGTTTAAATTAAAAGGTCGATCGCCTAAACTTATGATTAGATGATATTTTATTTAGGAATTTAATTAAATATTGCATATAATGTTAATATTGTTCTTACTGCGAAAATTATATAATATAATGTAACTGAATACATTTTATGCATAGAAAATCTTTGTATGACTAAAGTCGTCTCAATCTAATATTTCCGTTTTGAATTTAATGAAATTAAAATCCAACATGAGCATACAACAAATGTAGAAACAACACGGAAACAGAAAATCGAATTAACAGCGGCGATGTTTAACATAAATGTGGTAACCAAGGAAGTTTCCATTAACACATCCTCATTACCGTACGACTTAATGAAAAGGGCCCACTCAATAAAATACAAGAAAAATACTTGAATGGAACTAACAGAGGCACCGTTCTAAACAAAATTGTTTAACTGCTTCAAAGAAATGGACAGTAAAGTGATTTTACATTCTTCTCGTTCATGAGTGAGCATCCTTATGCACAATAGCGTTTACTTAGAGTGTCTGGAGTTCCATTTGTTTTATTACCTTTCAGTGACATCCTTTTATTATATTGTATGATTTCAAGTAGTGGTGCATAAAATGTATTGTCTATTGACTGCATTTTACTACATAGGCATTCATTTGTAATGGAAGCCATATTTAGTTCAAAGTATTGTCAAGTGGCGATAGTAAATTTTAATTAGGTATCTTATGTAAATCTACTAAAATTATTAAATATACGTCTCAAGTCTTACAATACTTAGTATTTAATATTATAGAAAGTGCAAACTTCAAATATGTAACAAAAAATAAAGTAATGTATAAGATGTGTGAAATGGAACTATAAAAGTGACCCTTTTAATGAAGATATTATTTTTGCAACTAATAATCTCGCTGTCGAAAGTAATGGTCAAGGTAGTGAAGAAATACAAAGTCACAAAGGAAGCTATGTAATGATGAATCAAATATACTAAGATGATCTAAATGTCAAGCAATTAATGTTAGATGATCAAGCAGTGGTGCTTATAATATAACCTAGTTTATGCATGAGCGCACAACACTATTAGGTAATCTGAGCCCCCAATCATAGCATCAATTAATTATAAACCAAACTATGTTACAAGATTACTAGTATATCTAGATATATACACTAGTGTAGATTTATCCTAGACTTAAGACCTAGCAGTAACTGTTAGGTCTTAAGTTGCTTATTACTTACGGTCATGCTAAGAAATGATCTAAATCTCAAGCTGTCGGTCGTGAGATCGTAGGCAGAGTAAGATTTTTTTAAATCTATACTAATATTATAAAGCTGAAGAGTTTGTTTGTTTGTTTGAACGCGCTAATCTCAGTAACTATGGTTCGATTTGAAAAATTTATGTAAATTTCTATAGACTTTGATAATGTTTTTAATTTTACAAGAATATTTTCTTAAATAACATAAATTGTCTATGAAGGACTGTAAATCAGCCACTAATAAAGTAAGAGATAACTAGCTCGACATGTTTCCAACTTCGTAAGGTTTTCTCAGTAATGTTACTTGAATTTTACGATGATTTGGTATTTAAATTCTCCCTGCAATTAATGAGACCACACCTTTTTAATGAATCAATTAATTATGTGGTAATTAAATGCGATGTTGTTTAGTTAACTAATGTTTGGATAAAATCTTTGCTTCCTTTGGTACATACCTAATTCAAGCTTCAAGAAAAAATTACATTCTCGTTAATATTCAAATCCTACATTCTGTGACTAAGGGTCATAATATAAAATCAAAACGTAAGTCATGTCTCAAGAATCGATTATCTTCATCGAAAATAAATCTTATGTCATTGGGTCAGGGCTCAAATTCAATTGTTTTAATCTTGACTGTTCACTTAAGCTTTGATTGACGTTTTATAATACAGACAATATGAATTTTTTATTCAGTAAAATTCAGTTTTAACAGAGTGTTATTTTTGGTTCACTAAAACCTTCCTTCCCAGTCCTTAAACTTGAAGTATCTACTGTACTAATACACGTATGATCGCATTAAAACCGTCTGGAGCTGAGAAAGTATCTGTACCAAGTTCGCCTTCCATCTTATTACCGAGATGGAAGAGTAATTTCCCAAGTTCCTACCAAAGTTTCAAACGACGTTACTTAAAAGTTTCCTTCATATTTAATGAATCAACATCGAGAGTTGGTACTTCCTTTAATTTTTTAATTTTGTCCTTTTTTATGACCTCATCAGTGTCGCCAGCTTCGAATATTTGGTGTCAAAATATTCTAATATAAAGTCAGAGATTGGCGCCGTTGGCCAAACTTGTAACATCTTCTGTGGTGACAAGATGGCTAAAGTTTTTTAATAAAATATGTACCGAGGGTTGAACAAGTGCCGTTTCGTATTTTACGACGTCATCAAGGTTTTATTATGTAAAATTTGTAATCGTGACATATTCGCTTTTGGCTTTATTGTCATTGGTAGCTATTATGGCTTTACGTAAATCTCCATTATTGTTGTTGCTTTTTATAAAAAAAAAATCATGCTTTACTAACAGTACTTAAATAAAGATTTTATTAATATTATCTTAAATTAGAATTAAGTGAATTATTATTACCTAATGAATAATCAGTTTTGTTATTTAAAAGATAATTTCGACTTCTTACTTAATCCCTTACTGTTTATTTACCTTTGTACATATGCACCTAATGCAACCGAAATCTAGATTAGACGTTACCAATCTCATAATTGCTTACAGTTACATCAGAATTTCATTTTTTGCCGTCATAATTTAATCACGATTGAAATATAATACGGGGGAAAATTCAAATGGAACCAGCGAGCCATAACTTGTGTTTTATGACAAATTTTGTTCAATATTTGTGTAATAAATCACGTGCATGATCTGTTTTTTCACCTAAACGGAAGCTTGAACGTCGAACAATTCATGCGAGTTTAAGATGTTTCCAACTGGTGATCGTAAAAATAACTGTTACCTGGAGTTAAAAATAAATGACGTTTATGATGATGGGTTATTTTTTCTAAAATTAATTCAGAAGTCGTTGTAGGTAAGGTATCATCCGCAGTAATGAATGCATTCACTTTTTAAATGAAGTTTTCAATTTTCTTTATATTTGTCAGTTAAATTAGATTAATTTTGCAAATTTCAAACCATCTTTATTTTATAATAGTGATTGCTGATTAGTTTTCGTTGGGTTAGGTTTTCGTTATCTACTTAATCCTCGCATTTTAAATATAATCAAAAAGATTTAAGATTCAAGTCATGAACCTAGTCAAAGCCTACAAAAATTAAATAAATTTTGATGAAAGAAAGAAAGAAGGTTTTATCTAGGTCACCTAAACTTTATAATCCATAAAAAGCTTCTATCAAAAAGCGGCAAGTATATTTAAGGGTTATATTACATACTATTATTTTGCCTAAATACACAAGATTTGGCTGGCTTTTATGTACTTTGTTCGTTATATGGTTTTCGTAGTAATCGGGACATTCTAGGTACCTAATATATGTAATTATCCCAAATTTTAGCCCGATCCGTCCAGGGGTTTGAGCTGTGCGTTGATAGATCAGTCAGTCAGTCACCTTTTCCTTTTATATTATATATACAGATACATCTAAGCTCATCGAGGCTTCGGGAGACCGACGGGCTGGGAACCTTTTCCGCCAACGCATAAGCTTGGCCATTCAAAAAGGGAACACTGCTAGCCTGTTGGGAACCTTGCCTATCGACAGCAGCGAGGGCTTTGAGGATGTTTTCCATATATTATAGTTTGTATTTTATACAATGATTGTAAATTCTTGTTGTTAATTATACATTGATGTATTTATGTAGGTGAGTTCTTTATAAAATTATTTTAGTATACAGGGTGTTAGGCAGACGGTTGAACATGCGAAAACTATGGATAGATGGGGTCTTCTGCTACGTGCTTCAATAATTTGACCTAGGCCCCACGATTTTTTTTAAATATTTTTTTATTATTATTCCGGAATTCCTCACTTCCAAAACTTTAAACTCCAATATCAATTTAATAAGAACCTACCATTAGTTAAGATAAGAATAAAAAATAACGTTACCAGCTTTATCAATTTTGAAAAAAGTTATTGGAATTTAAAATTTTGGAAGTGAGGAATTAAAAAATATAATTTAAAAACACCATGGGGCCTAGGTCAAATTATTGAAGCTGAGCACGTAGCAGAAGGTCCCATCTATCCATAGTTTTCGCATGTTCAACCGTCTGCCTAACACCTTGTATACTAAAATAATTTTATAAAGAACTCTCACCTACATTAATACATCAATGTATAATTAACAACAAGTATTTACAATCATTGTATAAAATACAAACTATAATATATGGAAAACATCCTCAAAGCAATCGCTGCTGTCGATAGTCATGTATATTTGTGTGATGCTATGTACTTGTAACTTGAAATATTTTTTAAAAATAAATAAAAGTCGTTCCATTCTCACATATTTAAAATAAGAGCCAAATATGGCGCCATGATTCCACATCGGTGAACTAAAATGATCGCCACAACATCAAAGGACTAAAATTAGTTCCGAAGATTAAACGCCAGATCAGATAAACGGTTTTTGAAATCGTTATGTAAACAACATCAGCCTGTATTACATATTTGTAATGCTTTATGACCGGAACTATTAGAACGAATGGATGTGGAAATAAAACATTTTAATACATGAAATTTTTATTTAGTTGGAATATTTACTAGAAATATTTATAGAATTGGTAAAAGAGGGTTATTTTGAAGTCACCTGCAGTGCTTTAAGGGGTCGAAGTACTTTTTAATATGGATGACTTTTACTATGGGACCAACACTAATGATAAAAAAGAATTATACAATAGATCAACCTTGCTCGATCAAAATGTATGAAAATTTGTATATTTATTGATGAGTTCTTGCAACCCTTAAAACACCGCAGGCACAAATAAGCCTCACTAATGCTAGGTTTTTCTTGCAATGCAATAAGTAGTTTATTACAGAAACGCAATAATATAAGTAGGTATATACTTAATTCAAAATTTAGTCATATCATTTTTTGTTTATTTATATAAATTTGTTTAGGCACCCCTACTACCCCACCTCTTTCACGCAGCAATGAAGGACCGAAGAGTGACTTAGGCTACTTTTTAACTAGTCTACTATTATGAGGCTCATTTTATTTCCACAATCAAAATCTAATAGCCCATTACCCACATTTTGTCAAAACCCAAATTGCATTCAACCTCAAAACATATTATGGAGCCTATTCAAACTAAAGCCTTGAACCCACTAATGACTGCGGCCTCATCCTAGTTTTGCGTCATTATCTCAGACATAGCATTATCTAGTCGCCAATGGTGCACATGTCCCTTTATCTGGAACTACTGGCTTCAGAAGTTGCTGACACGAGCTAATGGTAGCGTTAGTAGATTTGTCACTGTTAGATAGTCATTTTCTATTAGCATTATTACTATAAATATGCAAATAGTTAAGTAGATTTTTGTTGTTGTTTAGTAGGTGTTGACGTGTTTTAGTGATATCAATAATAAAAAAAAAGTTACTATGAAGCGTGCTCGGGCTTAGCTAGTCAAAGGAAAAAATCAATCATTTCTTCGATTGATAAATTAGCTAGAGACGTGTCACCAAATTAATTGAAATGGAAAAATATGAATTAAAAAATCAATGGCGTGATACTTAATGGGTAAAGGTGAGGTAGTTGAAAGCTAACAAATTGACAAGAAATAAAAAACAATCTTATATACTTACCTGTTTTTTTTATTTCGGTATGTTATTATCAGCAAAGGTTTATCAAAAGAATATTGAACATTGCCGTTTAGATCATTTATTTGTTATTTATAATATGTATACTGATAATGTAACTAATTAAGCAGAGCCTATTTACTTAATAATACATTATTTTATTTTAATTACCTACTAGTCATTATTATAACAGTAAACATAAGATAATAGGCAAAACTAAATCTCTAGAATATTATATATTTAAAAGAGAAAATATGCATACATGTGTGTATGTATGTTCCTTATAGACTCCGAAACCGCTGAACCGATCGCGATGAAATTTTCAGACATACTTCATATTAGCGGGTAATCCTGTAAGGTTTGGTGGCGACCGGAGTACTGGGGACTGCGGGTGAAACCGCGGGGCGGAAGCTAGTTATTTTATAAAACAGAACAGTTACTATATCTTAGGAACTGTCACCAAAGCAACTTTGGAACCGTTACGGAAGCTGCATTTTGAGAGCCAGTTATTTCTAGACTTATAGGCTTATCACTCGGCTACATCCTCACTTATCACGGTGAGATTGTGGTCAAACAGGCCTATACATAAAGAATAACTACTATGCTAATGCGGGTGAAAACGCGGGGCCTAGCTAGTATAAGATAAAGTATAACTGATGAAAGGTGAGAATCTAGAGTAAATAAAAAAAAAATGGTACCTTATTGCTTACCACGGTTTCGAGTAAAATAAACTTTTATTTTATGCTAAAGACAAGTGCCTTATAAAAAAAAACATATTCTGAAACAATAAACATTATAAAAGTTAGAAATAGAATAAATTATCGAAAGGATATAAATCGAAAAGTTGAAAAATATCAGGAAAGCTCACACATTTCAAATTATTTAAAAATATGCTTCGAGTATTTTAAAGTTGAAGACGTTTTCTGAAATCCATCCGTAACTTTTGCGATGTTACTTCTCGAAAATATCTCGCTTCTTACCTCTAAGTTTAAAAAAATTAGGGATGTGAGTAGGTGAGATATGATTTAAGAATCGATATTTCTTTCACAATTAATGGATCGTATTACACACGAACCCCTGGTATTGCTAATGTCCATAGGTAACGGTAGCAGTTACCATCAGGTGGATCGTCTATGAAGTAAAATATAGTGAAAACTAAGGCCGGCTTAGTTATAAAAAATCCAATTTAAAAATAAATAAATTGAAATTGTTCATTATCATAATTCATTATATTATTACGAATAGTAAAAAAAAAAACGATTGAGAGTACCAAAAAGTACTATGTGGTTAATTTGAAAATGCTTTCTCATGAATTTTTTAAATTTTGACCCAAAACTGGGACATGGGTATTGGGTATATTTAGAAAGAACTAGCTGAAATATTACGTTCTTAGGAAATTATAATCAATTTTTCCATTTTTATCAACTCTTTTCCCAACCCTAAAATATACATCTGAGATTTATATGGAGTAGAGTTTGCTTGCTGTCGGTAAAGTCGTGCCAGATCTCCCAGTTAGGATAAATGTAGCGACACGTTTTGAATAACATTAAGTTACTTATTTCGAACTTGGTCAGATCGGGACCGATTATTCGAGCTCGGTGAGAATTTAAATCCGATATAGGCAACGTGAATTATTGCTAGATACTTAAATAGACATCTTTTAATGATTTGCCTAAGTGGATTCAAGGTTTAAATCTGTTTATAAATAAACAGCATTGGGTTGCTTTGCCTACGATGCGGTAGTTGTAATTTCAAATTAAATGCACAAAAGTATTGAAATGCCTGGAAATATCGTCTTTTGCAGGAACTGATTCAAAACATATATTTCTTTATTACCAATCAGTTAGAACTTTCATGTTCAGCTTTTCAGCAACCAAAAATTAAACATATGTCATATTAGATAAATGATCAATATTTTAATGAATATGAAAACATAAATTCTATTATGGACGTCTTAACTTGAATCGCTAGAATTGAAGCGTCAAACTTTGCCGATGGTTTTGTAAATCGTCTCCAAGCAAAATAATGTAAATAAAATGAGCTCGGCTCTCTTAGAGGCCTACAATGAAGGCCTCTTTTATTTATATTTCATTTTTCACCCTCCAAACTCTAATGATCTTTAATGAAAAGAAGCCGATACAGCTTAGATTTTTTTCCTCCTTGCCCTCGCAGTATTTCGAAGATGTTTAATTTCAACGTCTACCTTATTATTTATAGTTGAATGATTCTGAATAAAATATCTCACAGGAATTTCCTTTACACTTTGGTAAATCTACTTAGTTTAAAAACACCTGCTACTTTCAGATACCTATGTTTATATTAAGGATATTGTACCTATTCAGAAAACCGTGAAATATTAATTAAATCTACATTAGGATATTAAATCAAAAAGATACAAATTTAAGCATGATGCAATTAATCTTCCAATTACAAAAATATTTTTTGAATAGTTTTGAGACAGAAATAAACAATAATACACTAAAAACTGGATACTTAATATCCTGAACCGATATAATGCCGTCGTGAGCATCTACATCCATCAAATAACAGTCGGTCTGCCTGTTCAGTAGGTAAGTACAAAATTTGTTAAGATTTGTACCACATGAAAGGCATACCAAATTATGATCTATTACGTGCGTTGTTGATAAAATCTCAAACCACTTTGAATATTCAAAAGGCGATAAAACTAGAGCTAATGAAGTAACGGGTCCTGATTTAAAACATAAAAAGCAACCATAACTATTTAAAAGTTATAAAATCTTGAAATGCTTAATAATTATTGTAATGTATTAGTAAAGCTTGGTTTTATGAGTTCAGAATTGTTTTTAGTCATGTAGTTTATTATATGTAAGCCGATATAAGTATATCGATTGGAAATGGATCCATAAAATCACGTATTCAATGAAATTGATACTTTTGCTCGGATGATTTTGTAATTCCATAAACACTGGTAAATAATTTATAAGTGCCGAGCCTATTTTATGCTTTGATAACGTAACCAAAGTGGTCCAAATATTTTGAAACATTAGGAAATTATGGAAGCAGTATGAGGCTATTTGCTATCTACTAAAGATTACATTACTTACTTGTCAGTAATCAGTTTCGCTAAGCAGGTAGTTTTCCATTTGCTTAAATTGACTTTTCATATCACTTTCACTTGATTTAGTTTTGTAATTTTAACTTCTTCGCTCAACTGTCAAAGATTTGTCTTTACAACTGTGGATTACAGAATTTGATTCATTTCTTGTCGGTTTATTGGTCGTTTGCCGCGTGGGTGCAGCAAGATCTGTTGATTTCACTACAATATAATTTCGTAAGGTCTTATCATTTCTGATCTATGATTAGACTGCAATACATTCATTAATCTATATTTTTTCCAGAGAAACCCAAAATCCATTTGCGTGTATTTTTTTAAATCTTTAAGTTCTCTTAATTAAATTAAAATGCCGCTATAAATATTTTCATTCATCAATTATTTGCCGAGTGCATGTAGTATTGTACTGCCCACTGAAAATTATCGTTCAAATGCATTATATCAATAAAAGTAATTTACGAACAAAACCCACTAGCTCAATCACAAACAATACTCTATTGTTATAATGAATTGTTTTGTTTCTTGTTCATCCTAAACTGCCTGATCATTGTTGGCTTTTATTCCACCCACATGGTTTAAAATTAAATTAACATTTGGGATTAAATCAATTAGCCTCACTCTATTTGTTATTTCCATTTGGTTTTAAACTAAAATATGCAGTGTTTTCTTATTCTTATTCTTATGCACTGCTAACTCAAATTTGATTTAACGTTCATGAAAGCTTATTGCTTCGTTCCCGGTAATATCATGTTCCTCAGTCGCTAAATGTTCCTTTAAAGTCATAACATCACGCTGAAACTAAATCATTTCATATTTCCGCTATGATGTTACCATTCGTGCGTTCACCGGTTCCATTAAAACTATGTCAGCCATCAACAAACTTTGCTACATTGTTGTAATATTTACATCTGTCAAACGCGTGTTTACTTTTGCCAATCAAACAGATCTCACTGCATTAGCCACATCCGTCTATATCAAGTACGGTTGCAACATTATAACTGACCATCAAACCGACCACGACACTTTCACAGAAAAAATAAAACGGCAAACATTCGTCCGCACACACTGAGTCACAGAGCAAATCCTTCCGTTGCGAGTTAGGGTTTGTAGGGCGCACTATCTGGGAACAAACATCCCTATACAAACACGCCGATGCACCGGTGCGATGTTTCGGACGTGGTCTAGACGACCGACAGCGATACGCCTCCTCCGACGGCCGGGAAGCGACTGGCTCAAGACTGGCTGAAATTATGTTTAGCTGTGGGGCACACCGGCTATTGCATCCGAGCATCAACGAAAACGACCGAATGTAATTTTGAGGTGCAAACGAGATGGGCGAATGTTCATAGTGAGTAGAAAGGGATGGGTGCACAGGTGGGGTGGGAAATGGCTGCATCAAGCGTAGGGGTTTTGTCTATGCAGGTTGGAGATTGAGAGAGTGCATTCGGCCGAGAGGCGCCGACTATACATATACCCAGCGGCATTCGGCTTAGACCTATCATTTTATACTATTAATGAATAAATGACTTAACTGACCTGAATTGCGGTCAATTTTATTTAATTGTTGTACACGATAGAGCAATTTTATGATATATTACTCTAGTATTGGGGATAATTGTTTTTATATTGGCAGTAAAGTTGTGGTATGTAGTTTAGAATATCTGAGACGAGTTAGAGCACTTTAGTTATTAGTGCTATATGATTAATGTCCATTATTTATTTCTCTTAAAGCAAGATCATAGTAAAATGAGTATGCTGTTCCTACTTACCTACATAAATAGGTTTATTCAAAGTAATAGGCAAAATCACAATGCATCACTAATGAGAAAGTAATGAATACAAACATTTGTGACTCACGAAAATTGTAAAACCGCAAATGACTTACTTTTACAGTCATCATTATAGCTAAATTACTTATAGGTTCAAATCACACAGAGAACAAAAGTTAATTTGCTCAAAAAAACCGACAAAAATGTTACGTAGCTTTATTCTACTTAATATTAAAAGTGCGAAGTTTGGGCACATACGCACAAACTTGAATAACTTTGTAATTCAATCGCACTGTAATACGATTTTGTTACGAATATAAATATGATTAATCTTATCTATATGGTTTGTCATAGAAAAAAAACATTATACCATTTATATCGAAAAACCTGATTACCTTTCAGGAACGCGGATAAAGTCACGGAGCAGAAGCTAGTTATATCATAATTATACAAGTTGATTTTTGGTTATAGAGTTTCTGATTTCTTGAGAATTTAACTTTTTTGTCTAAAACTAATTATTTTCTTTATTACTAAAATATTATTAGTATTATCTACCAGCTCTACATTAAATGGAAGCGAAGAGGAGAAATCAATTAATTCGTAACACAAGTTTCCCGATTCAGGTAAAATTAAAAATTCTACTAAAGAACAAGAACTAAGATATAAAATGAAGCAAGATTAATATTTTACTCTTCAGGCATCATAAAGAGTGGGATAATCTCATCTTTAATAAAAGGTATAGAGTTTGCTAAGGAGGTGATTCGAATACAATATAGTATTCCATCGTTGGATTCCCAACGGGGCTCTTTGAAAGCGAGCCTTTTTACTACACGTGTTAAATAATAATATTCAGTAGGTAATATACTAGTGATTTGCATGCACGCAAAATGTATAGCTGGTTTTCATGTTCAAAACTCAGGCGGTCTACTCACGGAGCAATTTGCGAGAGAACCGTGGGTGGTTGATAATGTTCCGTCAATTCATAAGCTAGTTTTTGTTTTGTCTAGCTGTAAATGTTTATTTTATGCCAATCTCTTACTTTCATTGAACTTTGACTTTGGTGAAATATTCAATCCAAAGAGTAAAATATGATAAATTTTATGTCTGCTGTGACTATATTATTATTATGTTTAGTTGGTAAAGTCCTGGATCCCATTTGTCATCAGTTAATAATCTACATAGCAAAGAATCTGTATTCAAATTATAAACATATTTACAATTAAAGTAAAAAATACAAACTATGATATATAGTTAATTATACGGATTGTAATTGTTTTGTATCTTGATTTATTATTAGTGGGTATAAGTAGGACCTTATAAATCACAGTTCTAATAACTTATAGTAGCTGTTTTATGAAAAATAATCTATATAATATAATTTATGTTGAAACGTGTAAAACAAGCCTTATTTTTAAAACCTAGCCATCAAAAATAGCATACACGTAGCAGGCAATTAGCTAGCTTGTCTTTTCAAATATTTATAGCCTATTTTGTGGTGTCTAGCCGGAGAAATATGTGTTATGGTTTAACCGCATCCATGGCAAGGAAATATATGACAGTGCATTTATTTTTTGAAATATTTGTACCTTTTATGGCCCATTTGAGATGGGAAATAATTTGACATGCAATTTCAAAAATATCTAGAGCTTAGTCATAGACTGAAGTATAGTAAAGTCTTTTTGCAATAAAAAAAACGTAGGTACATTTTGACTCGGGGACTTCATTATCCTAGTTACTAATTAATAGACAAAACTTGTTTCAAAACTTCTGGGATGAGATTTCGAAGTTTTACTTCAGCTACGAGTGAAAGGTAAAAGTAGTATGTCTTGAAAGTTTCTTTGAAGCCACGGACAGTGAAGGAGCAAGACGGCAACGTGACGGAACACGAAAGCTGAAAAGAAGAGTTTTTGTTTGGCGTGGCTACCGCTCAGTATGTCTAACAGTAGGTTTACGATGAGTGTATAATATAATAGATAAAGCGACCTCGTTGGATCTGTTTTGGACCCATCTATTGGATCCGTTGAGGTTTCTCACCTATCCGATGCCAGAAATGCCTGGCAGGCAGCTTGTCCAGGCACAAATATTCCGTCGCTAACCTTAAGTCACTCTCAGAGAGAGTGGGACAAGCCTCTATGCGAAAAAACTTGGCAAAATCTATTTTCCAATTTTTCTTCAAATTCGGACCGCGCACGCTTGTTAGCTGTCTCTGAAAAGGAATCGGGTCTCTGGTTGCAAGCCATTCCATCTACAAACATCGGTACTTTGTTAGACCGAATCACTTTAAGTTTATGCATTTGTCTCCGTCTTGGTTCCAGGACCAATCATCCTCATCGCTGCCGCTGCGGAGACTTTGTCAACGAGCTCGGCCACCATGGGCTTTCGTGCTCTTTAAGCGCCGGCCGTTTTTCACGCCACGCGGCTCTTAATGATATTATCCGTAGGGCTCTTGTTGTTGCCAACGTACCTTCTGTACTAGAACCAGTCGGAATTGCGCGTGACGATGGCAAGAGGCCGGATGGTATGACTTTGATCCCGTGGAGTGTTGGCAAGCCGCTGGTGTGGGATGCCACGTGTGTAGATACACTTGCGCCTTCCCACTTACTGGCGACTTGTAAAGTCGCTGGGGCGGCTGCGACCGGTGCTGAAAAATCCAAATTTAAAAAATACGCTTGTCTTGGTTCTAATTTTTCGTTCATGCCATTCGCAGTTGAAACCATGGGTCCATGGGGGTTCGAGGCTCGCCGATTTGCTCGGATTTTATCATCCAAGCTCATCGAGGCTTCGGGAGACCGACGGGCTGGGAGCTTTTTCCGCCAACGCATAAGCTTGGCCATCCAAAAAGGGAACGCTGCCAGCCTGTTGGGAACCTTGCCTATCGACAGCAGCGAGGGCTTTGAGGATGTTTTCTATATATCATAGTTTGTATTTTTTACTTTAATTGTAAATATGTAAATAAATAAATATAGGTCTAATGGAAATAGATAAATGGTATAAAAGATTAAAAAGTGCCAAAGTATTTTAAGGTGACGCCGCGTTAAGCTTAAAAATCTGAAATTCAACGTGCTGCATCCCGCTCCCTATACTATAGCGATCTCTCATAGAAAACCCGCGTAAACGGAAAGGGCGTATGTGACAAAATGGTTCTTATTGTTTAATTTAAAAATTAAAAATAAATTTCATAAAACCTATGTACAAATTATAGTATCAGTTTCAATTAATATATGTAGAAATTTTGGAACCTCAAATCGATCCTCAAAGTCGGTAAAATTGGAATCTCTTATTTTAAAGAGGTCTTTTTGATTAATTATTTTGTGTTATAAAAGTTAGCCGATCGTGTTATGCAATGGACAAAATTAAGTCAAATACATGATGAATTCTTGCAATAAATTTAATTTCGTTCGCTTTAGTCATTGTTGAGAAAAATCGGTATCCTTGCAACCAAAATCTTCAAGGCGTCGCCTTAATGACTGTAAAAATAACAATTTGGTTACCTTATCAAAGTCACAGCCTAAAATTCAAATTTATCATTCAATGAATATTTTATTTATTTACTTATTCCGTGAAAACTTGAGCGTCTCGGCCAATAAATTATATTTGAAATCAACCTCAGCGCATAATATTATTCAGACAAGATAAGGCTTTTAGTAAATGTTCATATCTAATGCGATTGTTATAATACTTCATTCGAAATTCAAGCGTCGATTTACAGTAATGAAATAATAAGTAGGTTTTCAATTCTACGTTAAAACGAATAAGATAGACAAAATAAATTATCTAAAATTACATTTTGAAATTCACATTCTTTTTATTTAAATAAAATGAAGTCTTATCATAAATATTAAAATCCTTTGAGATGCTAAATTATAATAATAGAAGTATATTTTAATAGAAATCACACATAAATTATGATTATGGATCTAAAAATGTTTTGTCTCAATATTTTCTTGAGATAATTTATATTTTATTGAAAATCTCTACATCAGATAATAATTTGATAAAATGTTATAAACAATATCAGTGCTTATTGAAAATGCGAAAGCATACCTCCGAGAAGCATTGTAATAAAATCAGGACTAATATTGCACGATATAAATTCTCGAAAAGGCAATAGCGAACCGTTTTGTTCCTTAGTTTTATTATCATACAAGAAAATAATATGTAGACAATTCGAACATGTTGAGTACAAGAAAAAATATCTGTGTTATCAAGTACTGATATAAAATTCATGACCATCCTACAAAGTGTAAGAACAAGGTATGTAATGTTCTTAAATGTACAGCTTTGTGAGAGCGGTGTATTCAGGCTCAGACACTCGGACTCTCGACATTAATGTCGTGAGAACCGGCAGGGGCCACGGCCCCTAGAGCCCTTATTTTGACTAAAACTGTGATTCAAATTTATACGTCACAACAACTTAGATAATATCAGCGTAGAGAAAGTACCTACTCCATAGTTTACAATATTATTTGCCTGGCCCTCTCCCATTTTGGGGTCGGCCCTCCGTATCATGCGTCTCCAGGCAGCTCGGTCCTGGGTCGTCTCTTTGTTGACTTGGACTCCTTTGAGGTTCTTATTTACTACGGACATCCATGTGATTTGGGGTCTTCCTTGTCCTCGGGGTTTAATTTCGATATCTAGCACTTTTGTGGTCATGTGGTCGGTCCATCCATAGTTTATAATACACGGAAGAATCCAAATGCTAGTTAGGAAATTTTGATTATGTAAGAGACAGGACGTATGGGAAAGCGGTGAGCTGGACGGCCTCCCACCAGGTGAACTGGTCAGAGTTGCTGGGAGCCGCTGAATGCAAGCGGCACATAACTGCTCATTGTGGAAATCAATGGGGGAGATCAAAGAGACTGAAAAGGAAAGATAATTCTAGATAAAAAATTTGAATCTATTTCAATGATTTAAAACCCAAAAAAGCATAACGTGCAAGAACTGATAAATTTAATAAGTTTTATGGGTAAAAACGCTTAGAACTTTTTTTTTATATACCGTGGTGTTATATCGTCACAATTTTTTTATGAAATCATTATAAACCTCAAGCATTATATTTATATAATATCCTCTTTATATATAAGCTTGATAATAATTAAAATAGTTATCAATGTTATTTGGAAATTGGAAACACAAAATTTGTGAACAGATTTTCAGAACAATTTAAATTTAAGACAATATTAAGGTTATAACCACTTCGCTCACACTAGCACCGTACCCTCTCCCCGCCCACACACTAGTTCGGTACTTCGGCGATGTTTGTGCGAATGTGATGCTGGGCCAGTGGGCGAAATCCTCACTTTATAGCTTTTCGTTTTACTTATTCAGTTTATTTTATTACACAAATGTTACCTGTATCCACGGAACAGGTATTATGTGAACGGTAATGAGCTTACACGATCTTTGATGATATATATTATGAGACACATTTATAAAATATCAATTCACAAAACAAAATATGGATGGATATCATGAATAATTTTCCTTGTGAAGAAATTTTCCATTAAAAGAGAACGTATTTAAAGATTTATTTTTACAAAATTGTTTATGGTTCATATTTAAATTTATGAACTTGTTAGGTATAAATCAGAAGTAAACTAACATTAACCACTTTTCTATTACAAACAATTTACAAGATATATTTCTCTATACTAAAACTATAAAAACAATAATCACTTTGTTACATAAAATAGTCTAAATTAAAAAAGTCGCTATTAGAAGGCAGCGTACCCAGAATGCTGGCGGCATTGCCATGTTGGGTGGCAATGCTGATTTTCTGACCAAAATATAAGCCAGCATTCTGGTCACAAGTTTTCTATTACAAACTATTAGGATGTGGAATGAGCTCTCGGTTTCAGTTTCCCTTAGCGTTGTGACATGGGGTTCAACTGAACTCAAACAAGGCGTGAAAATGAACTCTTCAATATTGACACTACATTAGCGAATCCCCTGATATTCAATTTTTTCTAAAGAGATTACCATACGGTTGATCAACTGCCTCCTTATCAACGTTCAATAATATTATGCACATATTTAGAAAAATAAATCTGACAGCCAGGCGCTTACTTTGAAGTATCCTACCACCGCTCTATGGTTGACCTAAAACCATCCATAGCTCAAAGTCGTTGTAGTATTTTAATCTACTACAACATTTGACATCACTATCACTGAGCTATCATCGCCTTAGTCTATTAAAAACCTAATAAAAAAGACAATCATCAAACTAGAGTTAGTGAAACATAATTGGCGCTCTTTACGAGCTGACAAAGGCAGTACATAGTGACGTCATGACGCATTGTGCACGCGTAATGGCTACCGAGCCGGTTGTCATAACTCGGTGCTGTCGCATCATAAATAAGAGACTTCGCCGACGATACTTGGACAGAGTAGTGGATGAAACAGGAACTGCAAACGTTAGGGATTTAGTCATTTTTTGATTCTATGTTCAAAATTAAGAGAGGTAGAGCATAGCGATAAGTCGCTCAAAGAGAGGGCTTGACTGGGGAAGTACCTCCACCTTACAGAATACCGCAGCTAAATAACTTATAGTTTATAGTGTTCCTGCGCGTGAATAAGGTCGCCAGATCTCATCGGGGAGGGGGAAGGGTCGGCAACGCGCGAGTGATACCCTTGGTGATACACATTAATCAACAACGCGTAGTTAACGTGTACCCAGACAAAAAGGATATTCTATCGTATCACAGGAATTTCAGTTCCATTCAATATGGATCCTAGGACACTCTGGAGAATGGTAGGTATAGTCCATACCTATCATTCTCCAGAGTGTTTGCCAAACATGTTTTAAATTTTAAAATTTGATGGTAGTTATCCCACTTATTTCTTACGCAGTTTCTAATTTATTTTATAATCTGTGGTCACTAGCCATCGCCGGCTTTAGATGAAAGTTTTCAAGTGCGGTCTGCTGCGGCGAATGTTTGTGGTGTTTGCGTAATATTAACTTTTATTGCGTGGGTGGTAGAGTAAATACTTTTTCTGTGTAAGCAGTAAGTAACTACCTAGAGTATAAAAATATAGATGTGTGGGCTAAATAAAAGACTTGCACCAAAATTAGCTAACTAACACAAAAGTAGAGGGGGGAAAGTATATTACAATCTTATTTTCATTACTTTAAGCAAATTTTGAATTCATATTCAAAAGTAAACGAGGAAGTCAAAGTATGTATCTATTCGAGTCTTTGAAGTTGGATGATGCATTAAAAATATATATTTCTGATCTGATAGGTATACTTAATCAAAAAACAGTGTTTTTTTTTCAGATTGAAATGCCAATTGACTTAGAAGTTAGATAGTCTTATTGCAGACTGGTCGTAGGTTCGATAACCATTTTTTAAATATTTGTGTGGGTGAAATTTCATTTCCACTTGTGAGCCAGTAGCTTTATAAAGGTGGAACACATTGGCAATATAATTAATGAAATTAAACTGTGTGTGTGTGTGCTAGTAAATGGCAGTTAAATATTGGCTCTCTACTTGATGGTAAGTGGCTGCCGTCGATTATTGATATTAGCAAACTGATGGTACTTTTTAAAAAAAAGGACATGAAATAATCACTCGCTGACACTCATCACATGCACCACCACTCAACGGAAGTTCGTTGTTTGTGATCACCACTGTCCACGCATGGGCACAGTCTGATATTGCTACTAAATGACTGCATAACTATTGTGTACAGAGTTTCTGTTTTCATAACCGTGTTTCATATAATACTGTAATTTGTTTTGTAGATTTTTGTCGTGTCAAGTTTGATCCGGCGAATGGACATTAGAACTTATCTATCGCGTAAGAGAAGAAGTGGAATAAGAGAGAGGACCGTTGTTAAATAATTGTAATATTATAAGTAAAACTAGGTTGACCTACCAAACGTGGATAAAGGGAGTAAAACAATAAAAATAACATCAAAAACAGATTATGCTAAAAAGATGAAATATTTGATACAGTTAATAATTTAATTATAGCTTTAACTTTTAATGCACACAAGTGTTTTTGACCACAATCATAATTTGTGGTGACTGGTGAAGTGGTCAAAGGGTAATTTTTTCAATATTACTCCACAACTCATAGAGAACCCAAAAAAACATAACGATACAAAACTGCATTTTCACAGCTAAGAAGAATACAAACCATTTCAAAATACCTACTGTTTTTATTAACCCTTCAACAATATTGGAAACACCCGAAAGTCAATAATTGCCGCCGATAATCCGGTTTCATCCGGTACGATTCGGATCACAGGTCCCAACAGGGACGGACTTTATCTATTATGTAAGACAGGACCTCTCCAAGGGCAGACTATAAATAATTGATACCTGGTAACTAATTACTTGGATCTTTCATTAGTGCGCATTATCGCCCAGGATTTCGGTCAACTAAATTACCCGAGTGATTTTGGGCGAATTCGTCCCTTAGGCTTTTAGAGGGTTAACATACCTACTTGCTTATTATAGGATTACCTTGAGGTATAATAAGATAAGATTATGACATTATGTATTTGACGAAAATATGGTGTAATGTGATGAGAATCTGAAGCCAAAATAAAATCATACATAATTTCTTATTTTTCTTAGCATTAACGTTAGAAAGTAAAAAGTAATCCCGCTTTTAAAAATAATTTTAACTCAATAATCCTACTAATATTTATCCCGGGAAAACATAAGATCCCTCAAGAACGCGGGTGAAACCGCGGGACAGAAGCTATTTATAACAATTAGCATAAACTTGCTGTACCTGTAACTCGGCTTAGCAATATTAGAGACAATTTTAAGGGACCTAAACAAATCCAAGAACTATTTGTGTTTAGAACTTTGATACAACATTAAAATATAAAAATAATAATTACAGTCTATATCTGCCTACTGCTAAGCACAGGCCTCCTTTCACGAATAAGGGTGGAAGGGGAATGGACAAATACTCGACCATGCGTGCCCTCTGCGGATTGGTGGAGGTAGGCTAGTGGTCAACCTACTGTTGGAGTTGTCAAGCCACCTAGGAGGTTCTCCAACTAGCTTAACGACTATCACAATTAAGTAATAACCGGGACCAACGTCTTTACGTGCCTTCCGAAGCACGGAAACGCTCAAGATGAAATACCACTAAGGCGGTCACCCATCCAGGTACCGGCCAGACTGGACGTTGCTTAACTTTGCCGAACAGTCAAGAACGGCTAATCAAGCTACGCTACGAGCGCTTCTTAATAAAACATTAGCTGTACAAGATAGGTTACTAAGTTTCTGATTTTACAAAAAATCATAAATTTTATTAAATTTTTAGGTATAAGAGATATTACTTAAAAAAATAGTATACGAATGACAATTAAAAATACTTGTAATAAGTTAATTTAAATGCTTTGATACTTAGTATCCCTAAAAATATATTGCTTAAAAAATGCAGTGACATGTATCAATATCATCACATTTCGTACAGAAAATAACCATACAATGTAACATAATATCAAAATGAACGTAAATCAAAAAGTAATTGTATGCGAAGGCAATAATGGCATTTTTACATTATTCGTATCCTCGTAAACATAAAATTACAGTTTCAGGTAGGCATTACAAAGGGAATACAAATTATTACCCAACTTGGACTCTACAAACGATTATTATTCGATTTTGAACCTTAACAGTAAGCAATATAGACGTCAAGAGAAATGTATAAGTATGAAATTAAGTTTGTCCATATGTTTGAGTCACACATTGTCTTCAACACATAAAGGTGTCAGCGAAAAATATTTACAGCGCATTTTAAGTTCGTCTATCTACCTCAGAAAGTTCTTCACATACAAACATACAAAGCATGATGTAAAACAAATCCAAAATTCATAAATAAATTTTTATATTTCAATTTGATAGTTTCCTTTTTTTTTTTGTGAATTTACTATTCAATACTTTTGTGATTATTCTCTACTTGATGTCCTTCTTTTTAATTTTTTGTTTTTATTTTGTAATGATAGAATAGTGTATTTTGTTAGTTTTTTAGTTAAAAATGCTATTAAATACCCTAAACGATATCACTACAATCAAGCTAAATATAATTGCATGCAAAATCATGAAAGTTATATATAAATCCTGACCATTACAAATTTACTAAACCAGTACAGAAGACCATCCACCATCGATTCCCAACTCGGAATATAAACTAGTCGGACATGATTTAAAACGCAATAACTCTGCTTGTCTGCTCTATGGTCTAATTGCGTACGACCGATTTTGCACGCGTTTGAGACAATGCTTGTTTTAGAAGAGCTCGTTTCTAGCAATTACATGGGGGACCTGTGATGGATTAGGATTTCATGTCGTTTAATAAAGAACATTCTTTTGAAGGTCTTCTTAATCACGTTTTTGATGATGATTGTGTCTTATCTGTGGATTTGCACACAACTGGTTTGAATCAACGAAAATCAAAGTGAACATTGAAAAGTTCATGCCTCTATAGTGAGCGAAAATGTGCTATTTTACAAGCTTTTATTTAACTTGCAATGTATCTAACTATATTTGTTCGGGTGGAAATTTGCAAGTAGAATTTCACCCATTTCCAGTGGTCGGATTGACTTGATATTTGGTATACATTAGTATATTGGACAATGTAAGTACAGTCAACAAAAATTACAGTCATCAAAAAAGCTTGTATTTAATGTATGAAATTTTTAACAAAAACTTATTTTATGGCAAAAGACTGACTAGCAGGCAGGCGGTCCACCTGATGGTAAGTGACTACCGTCACCTAAGGACATTAGCAATACCAGAGTGTGAATAAGTTGCGCACCATTATAAAGCATAGAAGGCAGTGAGGATGTAAATATTGATGAGCTCTTACTTACGGTTTCAAATTTAGAGGAAATTTTTTATTGCAATTTTGTAAAGATTTAACAAAAGTTATTAATAACAATTTAATGAGCTAATCATGCAAGTTACAAAGCGCTAATTCTTACAGAAGTCCATTCCCAAAACATGCTAAGAAACAATGTAACAATATTCTTGGAAGTTGAATGTAGGTAGGGCAATATTTTATCTCCGCACACTTTGCATTGCTTAGTGATAAGATAAACAATGGCAGTTCACTGTCAGCTAATAAACATTTCCGTTTTGTTTGTTATTATAAAATACTACTATGTAAATGTCATACAAGATAGTTCTGTTGTTGAAGTTATCTTCGCCATGAGTCTAAATTTAATAACTTTATTTGTTTTATTACAAAAATACAAACTATAGTATACTATAGAAAATTTCCTCGAAGCTGCCTTCGCTGCCGATGGGAAAGGTTCCCATCGGGCTGGCAGCATTTCATATCTGGATGGCCTAACTAATGCGTTGACGGAAAAAGCTGCCCCCATCGGTTTCCTGAAGCCTTGTTGAGTTTTGATGATATTTTATCATCAAAACTCAACAACTGAGCGAATCAGCGAACTTCAGACCCCCACGGACCCATGACTCTAACTTAAGTTTTGAAAAGTAAACAAATAGCACACAATATTGAATAGTAGAATTTCAAATGGTTTAAATGTATTTGATACAGGCGTATGACTTTATAATTCTAGTAGATATAGCATAGGTTCCAGTATTGGGCACTTTAAAGCTTTACCTATATTTTTCATTTTAAATGGGTTTACGTTTGATTAACGATTCACTCAGATGTAACACGCTGAAACAGATAATTAATTTACATTGTAGTGTATAGGTATTTAAGTTTTAGCCTGTGTTTGACCATTATAATGTGGTCGAAGGTGGTAAGCACACAATGCCTAGAAGGAACACACCGGCAGGTGTGAAAAGAAGAATTAATAATTATCCTCACACCTATCCTGGAGAGGAAGTTACCTATTGATACATTTAATATATATTCATTATTCAGAAAAGATATTTAAGTCCCAAGGAGTCCCAACCTGACTTATAGTGGTAATATTATTGCTTTCTTTTTTATTTTCAATTCTACGCTATTTCACACTGTCATAAGAATGGAATATTTTTAACCTTCGCAAAGGCTAGCCGTCCTACGCAAATCTTTTGAATGTATAAATACTACTGTATGGAAATGATAAAGCAATATTTTATGATTTATCAAAAATAAAACCTTACAATATTATCTATTAATAAAATCATACTGTTTGAATACTATTTTATTTTCTGTAATGAACATATTTTGTGATTTTTATATTACTAATTCAAAATCAAAGCTTGAACTCAAAAACTGTTTGCAGGCACTTATAATAGTCTCTAATAGCAGTTTATAAAGTTGTGTGTTGCTGAAAAGAGCCTGCAATAACCTCAGCAACTAATATTTAATTTATAATATATATTGATTAGTTTTAGATATTAAGTTAACCTATATAAATATATTATTTATAACACTTAAATCCACTTGACAAAAAGAAAACTTAAAAGTAAGAAGCTTATATAAAATAGTCTAAATTAAAAAAAGTCGCTATCAGAAGGCAGCGTACCCAGAATGCTGGCGGCATTGCCACGTTGGATGGCAATGCTGATTCTCTGACCAAAATATAAACCAGCATTCTGGTCACAAGTTGCTTCGACCTATTTTAGATTCATTAATTGCATTTATTTATTCACTGACAAAAATTGCGTATTCAGGTGGAAAAAAAACAGCAGCTTTAGGTTAACCAGCTTCTTCAAGCAGCTATTGTTATATTTATTGTATCTATTCAATGATCGAAACTATTACCTGCATAACTGAATTTAATTACCTTTATTTGAAAATTGAATTCAACTGAATAAACTGACAAGAAAAATACAAATTTTTGGACCACAGTCAGAACCGGTGCGGCGGTCACGGGCAGTAATTAAATAATCAAGTCCACTGGGAACTGTCGGAACACCTCTCAGTTTCACCACACAATAGCGTATTTACATTACAAGTGGCATCTTCCGGATAAGGCCTCCTTGAGGTCTTCTTAAGGCAGTATAATGTGGAAACCTTTTGTTGAGATCAAAGAAAAGATTATGGTGGACTAGATGTGGCTCTTATTTAAGGACTTTCAATTTCACTTTAAATGCAATGTCGCTAGAATGAATATGTACTTTATTATATTTCTAAGGTTTATTATGACTAGATAACGAAATGAGAGACAAAAATAAATGAATCTATGTTCATTTTGAACGCTGTCGTTCATAATCTTACTCATTAATATTTAACAAATATATATATTTTATTTTAAAATAATTATTATATTCAATAAATTAATTACTTTGTTACATAAAATAGACTAAATTAAAAAAGTCGCTATCAGAAGGCAGCGTACCCAGAATGCTGGCGGCATTGCCACGTTGGATGGCAATGCTGATTCTCTGACCAAAATATAAGCCAGCATTCTGGTCACAAGTTGCTTCGACTAGGCGTTTGGATATTTCGCGATAAAGATGGTGAGCTCTCGACCCCTACGGACCCAGAGTTTCAACCCCAAACGGCTCAAATATATAGCTTGTATCTATTTTACTATATTTGCGCCGCTTGAGGCTCTCTGCTATAAATTAATTAACTAAAAACTATTATTTAACGCCCAGTTCTCTCCCTATTGACCTGCGTCATTTGGAGAAAGTTACAGCCGAAGTAGAACGGAGGACCGCTCTTCCGTTACCTCCTCCCGCTCCCCCGACTGACGACGTCGCCAACGACGTCAACACAAATGACGACCCACTTCCACCCGCGACCCATGACGAGGTGAAAGCGATCATCGGGAAGTTACACCCTCGTAAGGCCCCGGGCTCGGACAAGATCACCAACAGAGTGATCAAACTCTTCCCAGCCTCCCTTATCATGCTATTGACGGCCATCTTCAATGCCGCCCTCTCAAACAATATTTTCCCACACCAGTGGAAAGAAGCCCACGTGATTGGGATCCACAAGCCCGGCAAACCCAAGTCCGAGCCCTCCAGTTATCGTCCCATAAGTCTGCTCAACGTACTGGGCAAGATTTATGAGAGAATCATTTATGTCCGCCTTAAAGCATTTGCCGATGCTAACAAACTCCTCCCAGACGAGCAATTTGGGTTCCGACCCAAACACTCGTGTGTTCATCAAGTCCATAGAATTGTTGAACACATCTCCACAAGTTACCAGAGAGGTCACATGACAGGCGCCCTTTTCTTCGATGTCGCAAAGGCATTCGACAAGGTGTGGCACACAGGCTTGATCTACAAGCTTTACACCCTAGGTGTGCCACCGAGACTCGTGACCATCTTACGAGATTTTCTGTCGAATCGCCTCTTTCGATATCGGGTCGAAGGCGTCCTGTCCTCACCACACCCCATTAGTGCCGGTGTCCCGCAGGGCTCGGTACTATCTCCCTTGCTCTTCACGCTCTACACGAGCGACATCCCTAGAGTCAGGAATACGCAGTTCGCTCTCTTTGCAGACGACACTGCCGTATATTGCTCAGGCAAAAGCCCGCCCGCGATCTCTAAGAAACTCCAGACCGCAGCCAACGCCCTAGGCGCATGGTTCCGGAAATGGAGAATAGAGATCAACCCCTCCAAGAGTCAGGCGGTTCTCTTTTATAGAACCGACCGAAAAAGACGTCCCCCCATCCCCGACCCAGTCACACTATTCGGCGAGCCGATCCCTTGGGAGAGGCAAGCCAAATATCTCGGTGTGACCCTCGATGATCGCCTATCCTTCGCTGCACACATAAGGGCGGTTCGCGCGCGCGCCGCCTTTGTGGCAGGATGACTCCACTGCATGATCAACGCCCGGTCTAAACTTGCCCTAAAAAGCAAGGTTAGACTCTATACCGCGTGTATCCGTCCAGTCATGACGTATGCGAGCACCGTGTTCGCTCACGCTGCTCCCACACATCTCCACACCCTTCAGGTGATTCAAAACCGTTTCATGCGCAAAGCCACGGGCGCCCCGTGGTACATGCGCAATGAAAACCTCCACCTTGACTTAGGTCTCCCTACAATCAAACAATTTATAAAACGCGCCTCGCGCCGATATTTTGATACCGCAGCGCACCACGCGAATCCCTTGATAGTCAACACTATCACATACACCCCGTCCCTTATTTCCCGCATCCGTAGGCCTAGGCACGCCCTCAGCGAGCCAGACGATGCCATTACCCTAGCGCAGATCGAGGCCGAAGAAGCCCGCAAGCAAATACAGATGCGAAATCGTCAACCTAGATTTCGTCCTCGCCGGCGAGGACCGTCGCGACGTCCTTCCCAGTCTCGTCCCGATTAAGCGGCCCGAGCTGCATATTAGCAATCCGACCGATCCCCAAATAATTATAATTGTTTGCATGCTAAGTCCTCCCTCATTCCCCAGGCAACGTCCTGAGCCGAGGTCGAGCCCCACAGGGGGCACCCTCAGGCTACCGTTGCCCTAAATTTATTTAGTTTTAAGTAGCGGTTGAGAGCCCTCAGCGCTCACCGCAAAAGTCCGCGTAACGGTGGAAGAAGGTCCCCTGGACCCACCACCTTCCTGTTCCAGTATATTCAACTATTATTTATTTACAAAAAGTATTTACAATTAATGTATAAAATACAAACTATGATGTATAGAAAACATCCTCAAATCCCTCACTGCTGTCGATAGACAAGGTTCTCAACATGCTGGCAGCGTTCCCTTTTTGGATGGCCAAGCTAAAATAAAGTATTAATAAAAATGATAAGTATTTATTTAAAAGTTTATTCTCGGTAATTAAGCTACTTTAACTTAAAAGCTTACTCGTAGTAGGTTATATTTTTTCCACCACACAATAACACGTTTTATAATGTAAACGTGACTAAAAAGCAGAAATGTTTCAATTGCAATGTTTTTTTTTTACTATGACAAATCAGTAACATGTAACTTTGATGTCGCATCTATTAAACCATATCCAGCGTCCACGCATCCCAAACGGCTCTTTTGTGCGACAGGTCTTTGTTGCCATAACCACAATGAGTGTTAAACGTCGCCCTGATGCGGGGGACTTCGCGAAATGCCCTTTGAGTGTGACCAGTACAGTGTGAATTGTTCTCAAGAACACTTCGTGAATTTATGAGATTTCACACGAGAGTGTAAACTCGGTTTTTGCTGACCACGCGGCCGGTAGCTGTTCTACTCTACGGAGAATAAATGTCAGAAGAGAAGTAAACAGGTTTGTGGCCTATTGTTGTAAATTATAGCTATTGTTTTGCTTTATGAAAGGACAATCGGACTGAATATGAAATAGTATTACGCTTAAGTTAATTTAAATTGGCTACGAGGCCCTTTTATGTAACAACCAGAGCTTTCGCCTCACGGTTTCACCCGCGTTCCCAGGATAATTAGTAGCCCACTATTGGGCTCATAAACCTTCTCTATATAAAAATCTAAAATTTCGTCGGTCCGTTACTCTATTGCCGTGGGAAAGAAGGACAACCTAACAAACTAATAAATTGAAATAAGGGGGAAAGAAGGGAAATAAGGATTTTAGTACTACTAAAAATACTGACTTACTTACGATATGTAATTTTGTTGATTTACAAGGAAAAAGGTTGAGATAAAAAAAATATTTATTTATTTTTTATTTAGCGGGTTTTCTTTATTTTTTTTCTTTGATATTAATAGCTACCTATACACCTATATACTTTCTTACAAACAGCATAAACGTGTATGCATAGTTGAGGTTTTTTCGTTACGGAATTTTTTCGTTACGAAATTTCTTGATTCGGTCGCCGCGCTCAAAGCCCGAAGCCAAGGAACATATTTACTCCTAGCGTCCGAAACCCGCGATAAAAGCTATACAATAGCTTAAAAATCTAGTGAATACTGCCGAAACGTCTAGGTAGATTAAAAAAAAAGTTAAATAAACATTTGAGGATATTTATAGAAATAGGACCGAGTATAATACAAATACATTGTTAGTTTTACAGAAAAATATTTTTAATTAATAAAAGATAAAAAAGTCCTAGTAGCAAGTATGACATAAAAACATACCAAGAATATCAATAGGGTCATCACCCTCTATTCCTCTATTATACAGCCTTATAAGGTACGTATTACGTAAACTTGACTCAGCAGGTTTGAGGCCATTAACGGCCTCACAAAGGCCTCTGGCGATACAAATACAAATCTGGGAGGGTGCGGAATCATTCTGCTAGATGATGAATGATTTTAAAACGATTCTGTGATACCAGGATCTGTAGATAAGTAAGAAATTTCGAAAATGGATGCGGCTCCATTCCACTAACTGTTTTGAACACAACAAAATCTATATTAATCCAACTCAATAATGTTTGTATCTTTTCATTATGTCTTTACTACATTTACTTGTAATTTCACCTTATTCCAGACAAGGAGGGAGCAATTTATTTTTTATACCACATTGTCGGCAAATAAGCATATGGCCCGCCTGATGGTAAGCGGTTACCGTAGCCTATGAACGCGTTGCCGACCCTTCCCCCTCCCCGATGAGCTCTGGCGACCTTACTGACGCGCAGGAACACAACTATAAGTTATTTGGCTGCGGTATTCTGTAAGGTAGGTAATAGAGGTACTTCCCCAGTCGAGCTATTTGGATCAGGAGCTGAGCTGCTAAGCCAGATTCCTCACACATGCTCACCTGATCGCAAACTAAGCAGAGCTTGTACTATGGACATCAGATAACTGATATACTACACAATTTACAACTTTTTTTCTAATCAAATACTTATTAATACTTACACCCAGACTCAGGACAAACAGACATGTTCATGCACACAAATGTCTGTTCTAGGGGGAATTCCACGACCTGTAACGTAATAGGTAGGGTATCTTACCAACCACGTCAACTGTCTTTAGTAGAAATATTAGACTCCGTAGAAAGCTTTCTCCATTAATTCTATGCTCCATACCAAGTTATATTAAATTGATCTGTAAGTCTACTCTGGACGCGATACCGTATCTTTGTGGGTGTTGACACTTTTTTTCATCTTATTTTTTTAATTTTGGGGACAAAGCTCCTTGGTGTTAAAATGTATTTACCTTTTGCGAAGGAAGTGTGAGGGAGCATTTTTTTTAGAATGTTTAATATTTATTTAATGTCAAAAATGTACTTCCTCCACGGAAGTAAGTCGTTTCAGTAATATTGATGGGTTGCTGTTAACATGTAGCTGATTGAAAAGAAGTAATGTTTTATTTTATTATTAAATTAAAGAAAGAAAATGGTAGGCACAGTGTAATCGCTGTGCCAAAACTACTAAGTCTCAAATTAACGTAGCATATGAAAAATAACTAGGTACTTCCAAAATTCGCATAATACCTACCTACCTACATTTGACGGGTAATTGGTAAGATACCCACCACGTCGTGGGTTCGATTATGATTAGGTATGTTTTAAAAAAAAGTAGTATACCTATCGGTTATCTGATTTACATACTAATAAGCTCTACTTAGTTTGACATCAGTTGGCTGTGAGATTATTATACACATAGACACATCTATACTATAAGTCCTGTCACCCACGGATTCACCCGCGTAGCGGTTTGAAAAATAGTTTACGACCGATTCTCAGACCTACCAAATATGCACAAAAATTTTCATAAGAATCGGTCAAGCCGTTTCGAAGGAGTTTGCAGACAAACACGAGAATTTAGTAATATATATTATATATAATTTTAATAACACATATATTTATTTACAACAAATATTTACAATCAATGTATAAAATACAAACTATGATATATAGAAAACATCCTCAAAGCCCTCGCTGCTGTCGATAGGCAAGGTTCCCAACAGGCTGGCAGCGTTCCCTTTTGGATGGCCAAGCTTATGCGTTGGCGGAAAAAGCTCCCAGCGTTTAATATTGATAGGTATTATTTAATATTATAAAGCTGAAGAGTTAGTTTGTTGTTTGATTGGACGCTCTAATATCAGGAACGACTGGTTCGAATTGAAAACAAAAAAAGTTTATTTAATAAATTATTTTAGTGTTGGATATCCCATTTATAAGCTACCTATAGCTTTCATAGCCTATAATTTCAAAAGGGCTAAGGCCCTTTTCAAATTTTCCCTTGCATATTTTTTTCAATAAAACAGAATTATTTACATGAAAGTAAATAAATAAATCCATATAGAGTTATAAATAAATAAAGCTGCCTTCACAAGTCGCACTTATTGTAGCTGAATCTATTTGAATAGGTCCAACCCGTACTGGCCCAGCTGGCCGTAAGGGTGCGTTCATCATGGTATTATAACATAACTGCTATAAACTTTATCAGTGGGTTTGCTTGGGTGTCTTAAGCAAGTGAAAGTTTAAATGGATATATTTTCACTCAGAACAGTATTTTTAGTAGTAGGTACTACGTAAATAAATTAAAAAACTTGTGGCCTTTTTTTTAAATAACATAAAGTCTCGTAAGGTAAAGCTACTTTACTAATAGAAACAATACAACAAAAGATCATAAAATGTCAAACAAACTATATTTATACATATTAAAAAATGTAATATATAAAATTCTCGTGTCATAGTGTTTGTCTGCAAACTCCTCCGAAACGGCTCGACAGATACTTATGATTTTTTTTGTGTATATTCGGTAGGTCTGAAAATCGGTCGTAGGCTATTTTTTTTTATACCGCTACGCGGGTGAAACAGCGGGGGGCAGCTAGTAATCATATAATATTGATTTTCAAATTGTGCAGTGACTTTTTGTCCAAAAAAATAGTTTTAAACATTTGAAGCAAATAACAAAATAATTATTTTGTACATAAAAAAATATTTCATATTACCCTACCAGTACAAAAAGCCCTTTACGAAACAACAAAATTGTGCCCCAAAGATGCCATTCCAACCGGCCGGACAGTCATGTTGGCCTGGAATTGAGGACAGGGGAAGGGTTATATTAACTGAGCGATTTAAACGCGATTCTCAGTTGAGAAGTGGTCTTTTTGCGGTTTTTTGAAGGTAAAAAGTGTAAAGGAAAAGGCCTCTCCTTTTAATGAGGGGACGGCTAATAGGTTGGTTTCACGTAGACAGTTTATTTGGATAGGTTTCAGGTTAATAAAGGTAGCCTAACTGACTTTCTAATCGTAAGATAACCTTTTTAGCGTATATGTACCAACCAAAAGGCTGTATAGGTATATATTTGGAGAATTTATAGGAATTAAAACAAACCTTTTTTTATAATAGTTAAGTGGAATCGCTGGGTTAAAGCTGATTAGTTAGGTTTGTTGTACTTATGCTATCATTAAAAGGAAATTAACTTCAAAATAATAAAAGATGAACAACTACCCGAGATATATCATACGGTGACTCTATCGATCGATCGGCCATGTCACCTCCTTGGTAAATCTCTCAGGATATACCTGATGGAAACCTAACCTAATCTCTGAAATCTCTCGCAAATGGCAAGTACTTCCATAGATTCATGTGGTGTCTGAGATGCCATATTCCAGAATCAGTTCTCGAGGATGGCCATATCACATTATACTACCAATCTATCACCAAGATAGGACAATTGTTGCCAATGAACCTGACATTGTATTGATAGATCGCCAAGAGCACCGTGCAATGATTGTAGACGTGGCTATCCTGAGACCCTCGTGAAAACTAAGAAAAATTAAGAATGTAATCCTGATCTTTATCTCTAATACACGAGATTATTGATATGTGGGACATAGTGGCAACCATTGTAGCGATAATAGGCTTTAAGGTCAAAAGCTTCGATAGCCAATTGTGAATTTGTGACTCCTAAATCTGTAGCTAATCACCAACCGCCACTGCAGTCAAATGCCGTATCTCTCCTAGGCTGGTTCTAGTCAAAGAACAAAAGCCTATCCAAAGCGAAAAGTTTACATTGATAATGAGATTTTCTTATTTTACACACTACTAAGTAATGACACACTACCATGTGTCTAGATAATAAGTTTAGTATGAATAATTTCATAATGTTATGTACATCATCAAATGCAAAATAAAACGTAAAAGTTATTCTTCATTTTCTTTCGTAACGTTGAAGTTTACGTGACAATGTTTTTAACGCAGACTATTATTTCTCTTTTTATCTAAGATTCCTTCAAGCAGCAGTAACAGTAATAAAGCTCACTGTTATACAACATGGCTTACGTCAAAATAACACCTTACAGTCAACGTACAGCGTGGAGCGGACAACGCTGACTGCCACCGCGGGCGGTTATCTTGTATACAGAGTGATAAATTTTAGTTTTTAGTTAACACTATACGTAACTTTGAAGTTACATGAGCAAGCCTAAGTACCTAGTAAGTAGTATTATTACCTTTATCCATTGATAGTTGAAGAAGAGTTTGTTGCTCAGACAGCATATTTTGTGAAATGTAAAGTTAATTATATACCTATACTTATTATATTATGAATGTAAAATAGGCTTACGATTTGCCATTGATTGACTTTGGAAGATTTTATGACGTGGCCAAAAATGTAACACTCTTGCTCAAAAAAGTGACAGGAATTACAATCATGGAGTTACATTGTTAAGTTATTCTACTATACCTACAGGTAAAAATCAAGTTGGTGATATTTTTGACATTTTCATTGGCCATAAATAGTAGACAACGCAGTCCACTTATCCATATATCACTTCTATGACAGGTTACTAGACGCGCGACAGAATGAAATAGGGTCTAGTTTTATGGATTGAGAAAAAAATATCAAATTCGGCATTATTATTTCTAAGTAGAAAAACATGATAATATAATAAACATTCAGTTCGAATCAGTTTATTTATGGACTAGATTGGCTTACTTTCCACCACATGCACAAATATAGATAGATGACCCACCGAAACCCACCACCATCCAATTTATAATTATAATAAAAATAATTAATCGAAATAAATGAATAAAATCTATAGTAATTATAATGTATTTTAAAATTTCACAAAAAAATACTAAATTACAACTAAACTAATTTGTTACTAAACAGAATTTAGTTTGTTATGTCATTAAATACCTACAGCCTGTATGTATAGGCCGTATAATATGAAGAAGCAGGCGATCGAGCGATAAAATGAGATTTAAGCGATTTTATTCAGCGCTCAACGCTTGATTTATATCTTTATTGTAAGGTCCATGCACAGCCATTGACTATAAAATAAAATAGACGCCGAAAACCAGTTAGATGCCTTACAATTCATAGTTACGTGTACATGCAGCTTTCTTTGTTAAATAGGACACACGACAAAAGGGCTTGATTCATTTTATTCTTGTGGTTCTCGAACATTATTGTTATAGTTTCTAATTGCACAAGCTAATGTATTGCATGTATAGAAATTTGCAAAGAATCTTAATTTTTATAATTTTTTGATGCAAACGTTTAAACATTTAATTCGGCGGGTAAATTTTATTACTATGTTTAGTATATCCCTAAAATCTATGTTATTATTTGCATCCTGATTAAAACTAAGTAAACACAACCTCATCTTCGTAGTAAATCAGATGCTAGATTGATACGTTGTAATAACCATAAATATAAAATCGACACATAGATAATGTACTTGCTACACGTATCTCTACATAACTTTATTATATACTAACTGTTTGACTGCGGGTTCGCTCGCACAGATTATAACTTTTTTCCTGTTAGCCAATTTCTCCCCAAAGCCACTGGGGAGGGGGGAAAGGTCAGCAACGCTGGAGTGATACCCCTGGTGTTGCAAGCGTTCATAGGCTACGGTAACCGCTTACCATCAGGCGGGCCGTATGCTTGTTTGCCGAGAATGTGGTATGAAAGCCAATTCGAAGAGCCAAGGTAAGCCTAATCCGTGCGATGGTTTTGGAGATCAGCGTGTTCAAACAGACACACAGATAAAAAACATAAATAGTCTCATTGCATTCTGTTAATCATCCTACATCACCCATACTCCATTTTTGGTTAAAAAAAATGTACAGACAAGCCACCGTTTCTACGGATTTATTATTGAAAGAAAATAAATTGAACACAATTTATTTACTTTTTAGGGTTCCGTAGCCAAATGGCAAAAAACGGAACCCTTATAGATTCGTCATGTCTGTCTGTCTGTCCGTCCGTATGTCACAGCCACTTTTTCCGAAACTATAAGAGCTATACTGTTGAAACTTGGTAAGTAGATGTATTCTGTGAACCGCATTAAGATTTTCACACAAGAATAGAAAAAAAACAATGAATTTAGGGGGTTCCCCATACTTAGAACTGAAACTCAAAAATTTTTTTTTCGTTAAACCCATAAGTGTGGGGTATCTATGGATAAGTCTTCAAAAATTATATTGAGGTTTCTAATACCATTTTTTTCTAAACTGAATAGTTTGCGCGAGACCTCTGAGTTGTATGGGCGCTGATACAATTTAGAGGTCTAGCTTAATTGGCACATACCTCAAATACAGTAAATAAATAAAATTATGCATTTCCCGTGATGGACGAACGATGGACGAAGTTTGTACGGAACCCTCGGTGCGCGAGTCCGACTCGCACTTGGCCTGTTTTTTACTATCGCATGACCGCACCTTTTCATTGCATTTTTCCAATAGTAACAAACTTTGATTGGAAATTGTTGTTCGGATTGTTCTAGAACAGTTCTGTCATGTTATAGTTACACAAACGTTGACAAATCATTGACCGTGTACTGGGATTGGGACGAGTTTGTCGTATGTCAAAACTTTTGCGTTTCTGTAAAGCTGTTTTCAGTGGAAAGGTCTACAGTACAGACTTTGGAATTTATTTCTGTTAATGATATTTTAAACAACACATAAGCAGAGGAACTATGACTAGTTTTTTTTTTAAACCTGTGGTGGAATCTTAATTCCATTTTTAGGGTTCCGTACCTTCGAAGGAAAAAAGGAATCCTTATAGGATCACTTCATTGTCCGTCTGTCTGTCTGTCTGTCAAGGGCTTTTTCTCAGGAACGCGTGGAGATATCAAATACTCAAAACTGCAATCTCATATAGCTGTTAAAAAATCAAACTTCTAAGTCAACGCAATGAAATATATGGCCAATTATGCCGCATATTTTGAAACTCGCAACTACTTACTTACTATATAGGGTACTTCCCGTTGACCTAGAATCATGAAATTTGGCAGAAAGCAGTGTCTTATAACATAAATAAAGGAATAAATCCGAAAACCGTAAATTTGTTGTTAATTTTTGTTTTGCGATTATAAACTTCTTTGCAGTTGGTATACTGCGACCTATGTCGATGTATGGGGACAACAGTTTACCAACGGCAAAGTTTATCTCTCAATCCAGTTTATCTTTTCGTTACGATTCCCGTGATGGATGAACTATTTACATACCTACAAGGTTGTACGGGACCCTCGATGCGCGAGTTTTTTTTTTGTTACTATGTTTTTGATATTAAATAATATGAGCAGTTTGTAAGGTAGTATATTAGTAAGGTGTTCTACTTAGGAAAATATGAAGATCTGCCTGCTTTGAGATAGGTTGGTAACCAACATCATCCAAAGGATACAAAATCCTTATTACTAATTCCTCAAATTTCAATTAAACAGTAATTAACTGTTGCCTACTACGCAACAACAGTAATACAGCAGCAACTAATTATAAATGGGTTTGATTATGACAACAGAACAGATTAAAGGATTTCAGCTTACGTTATTATTTCAAGTTACGTACGAGGGCGTTCGGAATATTCCATATGTAAATAGTGGAATATTTACTGTAAGTTATGATATATTTTGATTAAGTAAGCAGAAATTTTGTGATAATGAAGATAATCATAATGGGTAAGTCACATTATATGAAAATCCTAAAGCTGATGTATGTTAAAATTACCTATGTAGGTGAAAGTATGCTAAAGATTTTTATTCTGTTTAGTCTCTAGGCGGGCATTTATCAAAACTCTTGAAGTTAACACCTCTGAAGTAGTAATTCAATATACTGCACTCCAAATTTACTGGATGTTACTTAAGATCACTTACTACTTTTGGATACCTATCTATTTTCGAAGCAGACAATAGATAGATTGATAGATCTTAATGATAAAGATAAAAAATACTTTTAGTTTCTTATCGACCAAAGTTCCCGAGTTCTCCCGGAATAAAAAGTATTATGTATATTAATCCAAATTTATATTCTTTCTGTGTGCCAAATTTCATTCAAATGCTTAGAGTAGATTTTTGGTTACTCTTTCGAGTAACAAACATCCATACATCCATCCCCACAAACTTTCGCGTTTATAATATTTATTAGTAGGAAATAGG